>OY776289.1:10644459-11897296 GCA_963675345.1 Trididemnum clinides
TGTTTGCATTTTCCGTCAAGTGGGCAAGCTGTTTTTAGAGCGCTGTTTTTAGAACGTTTTAGCTGTTTTTTGAAGCTGTTTTTAGAACAAGCTGTTTATTGTTTTTAGAACATTTGACAACGCTGTCCCCCCAACATGATGGTCTTATTCCATTTGAAAACGATTTCTATGAAATGATAAGAACTATCAAATTCAGACCTATTTGTAACAACTTTCAATCTATGCTTAAACGAGATGTAAAGGAAATTAATTCTTCTAAGACGTTGTTTGTGCCGTCCGATAAAACCACCAACCTTTACAAGGTCAACAAACAAGATTATAAAAAGCTGCTTCTAGACAATGTCACTGCCAGCTATCAAAAAATTGAACACTCAACAATTAATAAGATTAACTTGGAGGCAAAAATTATCGCAACAAAACTCAATTTGGATGATAGAGTTGAAGCACTTTCTGAACGCAATGCTTTCATTACCTTGAAGGATCATAAACCAAATTTTACAAACAGCCCATAATGCAGACTTATAAACCCCACCAAATCTGAAATCGATAAAATCAGCAAAATTATACTGGACAATGTTAACAACAAAATTCGGGTCAATTCTGATCTAAATCAATGGCGTAACACTTCAGCAGTAATTTCTTGGTTTCAAGCAATACCAAACAAGCGCCATTCCAAGTTCATGAAGTTTGATATTGTAGATTTTTACCCATCCATCTCAGAGTCTCTTTTATGGAAAGCATTACAATTCGCCAAAAATTTCACTGTGATAGATGAAGAATCATTACGTATTATAATGCATTCACGCAAATCACTACTCTTTTGCGATGGCAACACCTGGATCAAAAAAGGCAACCATATGTTTGATGTCACTATGGGATCGTTTGACGGAGCTGAAGTTTGCAAGTTAGTAGGTTTGTTTCTGCTTTATAAAATGAAACATCTATTTGGCTGTAATTGTGTTGGTTTGTATAGAGATGATGGGTTAGCTGTTCTTAATAATATTTCCGGACCAAAAACTGACCGCACTCGAAAACAACTGATCAGACTATTTTAGGATTATGATATGAAAATATCGGTGGAATTAAACCTGACTCAGACTGACTTTTTGGACGCAACTTTGAACCTTAAAACTGGAAAATTTTGGCCATATAGAAAACCGAACGACAATCCACTTTACGTAAACAAAAATTCCAATCACCCTCCTTCAATAAAGAAACAAATCCCATCTATGGTGAATGACCGCCTTACGCAACTCTCATCATCTGAGAATGAGTTTGATAGAGCGGTCCCGATGTACCATAAAGCTCTCCATGAAAGTGGATATGATATTTATTTGAAATATCGGAAAGAAGCAAAAGCAACAAAAACAATTAGCAACAGAAGAAGAAGAAAAATAGTTTGGTTCAACCCTCCATAAAGTGAAAACGTTGAAACAAATATTGGCCATGAATTCCTGAACCTAATTACAAAGCATTTCCCTAAACATCACCGACTTCACAAGATATGCAACAAAAACAATATTAAAATTAGTTACAGCTGCATGCCAAATATGTCCGCAGTCATCTTGCGCCACAACAAAAAGCTTCTTTCCGCCTTGCCAAAGACCAATAGACCTCCCACTGCCGATCCAAAATGTAATTGCAGAATAAAAACAGCTTGCCCACTTGACGGAAAATGCAAACAAAAATCAATTGTATATAAAGCAGAAATATCATCTAACAATACCACCAAAGTATATTATGGATCCTGCTCTACTGATTTCAAAGCGAGATTTAGCAATCATAAGCACTCATTTACCCACCGCAACAAAAGAAAAGCAACCGAGCTTTCAAAAGAAGTTTGGCGAGCAAAGGATAATGGCATTGAGCCAGCTATAAAATGGTCCATTGTTTCTACAGCACCATCATACAAATGCGGAGGGAGCAGATGTAACCTGTGCCTAGCTGAAAAACTTGCCATCTTAAGCGGCGACAGAAAAATAATGCTCAATAAACGATCTGAAATAGTGAACACATGCAGCCACAGAAAAAAATTTAAATTAAAAAGTATCAGATTGGACGGTTCGTTGTAATTTGCATGTTTTGTTCTTTTACTTTCGCCATTTTTCATTATCCTTTCTTTTCCGTCTATTTTTCCAACTTATCGTTTACCATATTAAGCATATACCTGTTCCCATTGTTACGTCACCATTACTCTCATATCAACCTCCACAGTTCTTAGTTACCCAGATGAGTTTACTGTTTGCAGGAGAATCACCAGATTATTCTTTAGTATAGTTCCTGCTAGCTACCGTACTATTTCTGATTACTCCCCCCGATCAACCGTAAGTAATACTGCATTCTCTGTTTGTTTTGGGTTCACTTTTCGCTTGTTTTGCAGAAATACCTGAAGAGCCTTAACGGCGAAACAGGCTGTAGTATTTTTGCCAATAAAGATATATACAGGGTGGCCCAAAAGTAGGTATACAGTTATTAAAAGTAGGGTTTGGGTCCAAAAGTAGATTTGTAGTTCTTATGTAGGCACTTTTAAACCTCTAGAATGATAGTTATATCTTAAATGGAAACTGTTTAATCTTTTTAGTGCACAAAATGTCCTTCTTTACATCTGTTCAAAACACTCTGACATACCCTGCAGCACAAATTGCAATTTGCATTAATTTCTCTGAATGCGTCATAAATGTAATCTTTTAATTCATTTACTGTTTTGGGATTCTTCTCCTTGTTCTTTACATACTCTTTGTTTTTTACAACACCCCAAAAAAAGAAATCCATTGGTGTCAGGTCAGGTGAGCATGGTGGCCATTCAATGCTACCTGTTCTTCCGAACCAATGCTTTGTAAAGACTTTGTTAAGGTAATCTCTTACTCTTAACGCATAATGTGGAGAAGTTCCATCTTGCTGAAAGAAGAGTTCATCAAAGTTAGGTTTAGTTTGAAGTTGTGGCACTACCACTTCACAAAGAATTTCCAAATAGTTCTCTCCATTAACTGTATGCCTACTTTTGGGCCACATAAAGTGCACTGCTGGTAACTTCAAAGCACATAAAAAATAGTTTAATAACTGTATACCTACTTTTGGGCCACCCTGTATATAACAACAATGCTATTATATAGATTGCTGTTTTCATCTGCCTCAATGTGATCTCCTCTGACAGACTGAGCAGTTGTGCAAATATACATTTCATCCACCAAACAGCATCTTCTACTAAAGTTTTGTGTTGTTTTTTTTAGTTAAAGTGCTACTTTCATTGCATCCTGTTTCCTGCTAAGTTTTGTCATAATGACGACAATGGGAATGGCAAATGCACGTTTAGCAATTGTAAGCTGATGCAGATGTATATTGGGTGTACCACAAAAAGTGAACCACTTTTAGTTAAGGGTTGTATCGGTAATAGTAAAATCAAATTTATTGAAAATTTTTACACCCAGTTACCTCAGCCTATTGTCAACACTTTTAATAGTATCTAAAAAATCAGTTGCAAGTTATGTGAGTATTGTCAAATTCAAAACATTATCATAAAAAGTGCAACATCAGAGTAAAACAATGTGAGTAGTTCTTGAATATATGTTTTGTGATGTCATAATTGTGTTTGAGCATGACAGGGCTCCTTTCTACACAAGTAGGGTAACCCAGGCTCATCTGGAGGAGACTACACTAGAATTCATCAAGTAGGATAAATGGCCTTTGCAAAGTCCTGACTGCAACCTGATGGATTATGCCATATTGGCACTCTTTGAAAGAGAAAGTTTACTGAGGAGTGTAAGACAAACTGACTCAGCAGGTGTAAATAAACTAAATAAAAATATGATATCATGGGAGAATATATTGATAGAAGAAATTTCCAAAATCATTTTTTCATGGAAGAAACGGCTTTGTGTATTGGTGGAAGAGGATGAAGGTCACATTGAGCATAGCCACAATTAAATGAATTATATTCTGATATTGCATTTTTTGAGAAGTTGTTTGAAATTCGACTATACTCTCATAGCTTGCAACTGATATTTTAGATTCTATCTAAAAGTGTTAATTATATCCTAAGGTTACTGTGTGTAAAATTTAAATAAAGTTGGTTTTATTATTGCTGAGAAAATCTTCAACAAAAAACTGTATTTTTCTGGTACACCCAATCTGTCAGGATCAAAGCCAATGAAATCATTGAAAAGGAAGATAGTGGGCTTGGTGTAAAAAACTCCCTCATGTTTAATTAATTCAGTATTGGGTACTCATTTTGTTTTTCACCACATGTGTGAAATTAACTAGAAAAATTGTGCAAAATTTTTAAAAGTTTGTCTAGTTTTGCATTTTGTCAATAAGCAAACCAAATAGGCATGGTACTGGCTTGCCACAGAATTGTAACTACTCATGCAATTGTTAATCAAATTTTATAGCCTTTTTCTATTGTAGAAAATACACTTGTTTAAAGTAAACTACAAATTTAGAGTTTTTATGATGAGAGTGGCCCATAGATCAATGTACTTCAGTTAGATCATTACATGATGTTAGTACATGTTTGTGATTAAACAGTGATAGTTCATCTTCTTGAAAAACCCTGGTTTTTGGAGCCTTTTGCACAGATGATAAATTTCTTAATGCTGATGGTCTTCTATGTGCAGCATTTGCATGAATAGGGTTAGGGATAGGGTTGAGACTCCAATCAAGTTTACCCCTTTTTCTTCACGAGACACAATTTTTCTATAAAATGTGTACTATAAATAACCAAATTTTTGCTTCCTGACCAATTAGATTGCATGACAAATTGCTCCCACTTGTTAAGTAATTTTTGTTTATTGAAAGAAAAATGAAACATTGACACTGTTTCTTCACCGTTGTTTTAGCCAAATGCAACACATTAGTTAACCAAACTTTGAAAACTTTATAGATTACCACTAATAAATACAGTAACTAGTAATATGGCATAACAGCATTAAAATAGGAGTGTTAAGTCTCCTTATAGTAGCTTACTTTAAATTGCAGTTGTGCACCATTGGCTATATAGCTAGTTAGGCCTACCTAGCCATCTGTATTCAATGAATTAAATCACTTGAGTACTTATCGTATTTATTCAAGTATAATGCGCACCTCTGATTTTTGATTAAAAATCGGTATTAAATTTTGTTTTACTTTTTTTTGACTCGCACTCATATATAACGTGCACCCAGACTTCGAGTTTTTATTTGGTAGAAAATTTTGCACGTTATACTTGAATAAATATGGTAGTTTATGCAATGTAGACTATAAAGCACAGTTCTGTTTGTGTGTTTTAACTTCTCTAAAACAACTGGACAAACAAGCATCACACTTGGCTTGATTGATTACCTTTGCAGGGTGAGAGCCATACAGGGTTTGTGGCGTAATCATATCATAATCAAAGATAATGTTTTTACAAATCACATTTTTGGACTAAGGAAAGCAGTTTTTGTCTTAAAAGCAGTAGCGAACTTACCAACTTCAACAATTTCAATTCTTTGAAATTTCACATGAGATCATAATTAACAATTTATTGTAAAATATGTTTTTTTAATGAAAAAGTACTGATCATAGAAATGCGATTAAATGCTGTTTTGGGTGATGTTAACAAAGCACTTTTGATAAAAACAACTCTACAACAATTTGAGGTGATTTGCTGATGCAACAGCAGATTCTTTTTTAAGCATTCTAAGGCTTCAAAGCATGCTTCTTATGTTTCTGCTAGCTTCCAAACTTTTTCTATGATATGTCCATAATATGTCTGGTAAGATCACTGCAAGCTTTTGCTGAGAAAAATCATGATGTGATAATGTTTTTCAAAAATAGCAATATTTTTTCAAAATCTGTTTATTTAAAAAACTGATTTATGATCTCATATCTCAGTCAAATTGCAAAATTTGATTAACAAATTAAAGGGTAGTTATTTGAAGGCAATTTTGATGATATATATTTTGTACATTTACTGTTATTTTTTATGCAAAAAAACTGAACTTTACCACCTGTAGTGTAACTTTTTACTACTTTCCAACAAGTGGTAAGCTGAGTAAAAACAGATCAGTTTATTACAAATTGAATATAATAAGATACTAACATTTTGTGTCATTTGAAAGATTAGGAAATTTGTTTTCCAGGAATATGTAACTCAAAATTAGTTAGGGGTAAGTATTAGTTTATAATGGCTGATCAAAAATTGGTTGCCAGACTTGATTTTCCATTTTTAGTCAAAAATTTTTCCTGCTACACCTAAGAAACTTGAAATTTAAAAAATAATCGGTTTTTTGGTACAATTTATTGGAAAGCGTAATTCTTTGTATTGCTTATCTTAATTTGTAAAAAGATTTATCACAAAATGAAGTCTCCAAAAATTTTTAAATGTAGCGGTCAAAAACACTCAAAACTTTGTTGCTCGGGCTTCACAAAATTCCTATTTTTAGATAAACTAAATCCTTTGGTACATTTTGACTATTCTTTCTCAAAAGCATAATTTTTTGGCATCGTCTATCTCAGTTTATCTAAATTCCCTCTTCCCACTTTACAACTTTTAAATTATGCTTCCTCGCACTTTATGAAATGAACCAAGAAAACTTTTTTAAACCATTGATTGTTTTAATTGTGAGCATGTTTTTAACCACCACACAGAGCAAGAAAGACTTAGCCAGAAACTCAGGTAGAAATATACCACTAAGTGCAACCCCTTATAATTTTTTTTGATTTAATCAATTTTCTTTAAAAAATGGTGCTTTTGATTTTCAAGCAAGAATTAGCTATGTCACAATTATTCATATTCTTAATGTCAACGTTACTGATGGGGGTGCTGCAGGGTTAGTTTGTTTTTTCCCTGCCTGTGTTTATGCCAGGACCAAGCAACATGTGTCCAGCCAAAGGTCTTTTTTTGTACAACTAGTTATACAACTACAAAAATGTTGTAAATAGCGATCCTAATATTTAAAAGGTTATTCCTGAAAATACATATCAATTATTGTGGTGTCTTTCTACTGCACAACTTTGAAATTATGCTTGCATCCAATTCATAAAATGAAAGAATAAAACTGTTTGAAATCGTTGCATATTTCAATTGTAGCTTGTGCAGTCCCTAAATAGCAAGCAATGCAAGCAAAATATAGCCAGGAACTAGAGAAAAATTTTGGAAGAAATATGGCGGTTACGTCCAAACTCCTATAATGCTTTTTTCAGGCTTAATCTATTCCGATTACCAAGACATTACTTTTGATTTTGGAACAGCAATTAGCTATGTAAACAACAAATTGACTTTTTATCACTGTTTTTGCATCCTCAATTGAGTGAAGTCAATGCATCTGGCTGAACTGACATGGTTTACCATGATATTACTGATGGAAGCCCTGCTATTGTCATGAATTAACTGCCAGTGCTTCATATCTGGTTAGTTTGCTGTTTGCCTTGCTGCGTTTATGCCAGGACCAAGCAACATGTGCCCAGCCAAAGGCTTTAGATCGTACATATAGGCATACAATTATGAATAAGTAGCTAGTAGTGGTCCTATTCTTTAACATAATGTAGTTGAAGCTGGTTGAACTGGTGTTAGAAACCTGACATAGCTGACTATGGAGTAGGCTTATTGCCCAGAAAACTGTTTAGTCTTCAAAATAATACACAGTAAATAAATTTTTATATGATTGCCAAATTTCAGACATATGCTAAATTTTCAGTGCAAAAATGTAGACCATGTGGTTGATTATTTCTTGTTGTTATTGTATCATATATTTTAGTGTTGTTTGTTTTACTACACCATTGCTTTTAAATTTTAGCTATCGATGTATCATTTCATCCATTTTCTGTTATTCAAAGAAACTATATTTAATGTAAAGTAGTTGATTGAAAAAGATAATAAAATGGCTATGAGGCAAATTAAACCTATTGACTGGGCAAAGCTTCAAGAAAGAATTTCACCTGCCTTGAAATCAAAATTTAATGCATTCAAAGGCAAAAGTGATACAATTATGGTCAATTATCTAAAAGCTAAAGACAAGAAACTGACCATTGATTGGACCTATTATCATCAAGCAGTTGCTAACAAAGCATTGGTAAAGGAATTTGAGGCAAAATTCAACAGCTTGAAAGTTCCACAGCCTGAAGATACCAAGAGTGAGATACTGGAGAAAAACATTGAACGTGACAACAAGCGTGTGCAGGACTTTATTAAGGAAAGCAATGATAGCATGGCTGACACTTTGTCAGAAATAGAACGACTGAATTCTTTGCCTCCTTTTGAGCAAATGACCACAGAAGACGTTTTCCAAAACTTCAAGAGCCTTCGTCCAGACTATGACACACATCCACCTTTTGGATATCCATTGGAAGAAATTCCAAAAAGGCCAATGTTTTAGTTGTCAATTTGGATATTGACACAATTTAGTTAATGCTAGTTTATCATGAGCAAAATAAAAAACCATTTATCTTGAATTAATTAAAAACCAGAAATAAGTTAAAATTAGCCCTGGATTTTAAATTTTGACAATATTTCGGCACTGATTTGCTGTCAATGTGATATTAATTAAATTAGAAATTTTACTTTATTGGTAAATTTACTTTTTTTAAATGAACTGTCATAAGGTAAAAGATTTCAATTATTTTACAATACGCTGGTGTGTATCACATGTGTGGTTGTATTGTATTAAACTGTGCTGGATTTAAAACGCTATTGATAACTTTCTTTCACAATTGTTATGAGATGTTGGACTTATTGAAATTTATTATCACTTGCTTGCTATGTTACTAGGACTTGGTGATATTCTCAAGGTCATAACCAAATTTCAAGTATTTAAAATGTGAATTGGTGTGGACATTTTAAACTTGTTTTGTGTTGTGTCATTCTAGATAATAGGAATATACTTTAAGCTATTTCTTTTTGTAATTTACTTTAAATACCTGTTACTTACTTTTGTAATTTGCGACATGGGAACTAAAGATGACGAATATGATTACCTATTTAAAGGTAGGTGTTGAATACTTAATGATTGACATTAAGTTGATTGGAATTTATTGTACCTTCAGATCATATAACTCTCAATCTGTCACAAACAAGGCTGGGAACAGTGTTCTTTTTAAACGCAAAAAGTGCAATTTTTGCAAAATTATGTCCAGCAGATTTGCAGATAAAATTCAACACTGCATAAAAAAAGTCTGGCAGTGCTTGGTAACTTTTTTAGTTTGTTGAAATTTTTGCCATTTTGTTAGTAAAATCTTCAACCAACTGTTTTATGCATAAGAGGCAATCAAAAGGAATCCAAGCTAGGACCGATGCTTTTTTACAGCAGTGCAGTGTTGCACTGCTGTGACGGTGACTTAAAATATCGCACATGCCATTGCCACACTTTATTTGTACTTGTATTATAAATTATCCTTCAAGTAATTAACCAAAATATCAAAAAATTTTTCTTCTCTTTACTTTTTCCCAATCGATTTCAATTGTAGCTAAAGAGCAGTAATAGCAAGCCGCTCTCAAGCTGCAGTTTTAACACAAGACATCATTTTTCAAGGAATGATTGAAAGTGGAATTGGCTAAACTCTATGTGTTTTCTTCATGTATTGATGCTAACTTCAATCGTGCTTGTTAAGATAAAAAAGCACTTAGCTATCAGTTTCAGTTTAGCACGAAAAGCACAATTTTTTGTGGGAATGGTTTAGCTTCTGCACATCACAAATAAATAGCTTTTTCTGACTTGCCACTTATAAAAAAAAGTAAAAGAAAGAATGTCGCTTCTACCCAATCTTAATTTTAAATCCTCTCCAGAAATGTTTTTGTTTAAATAAAATGTATCTGACAGATATGTGTTGCGATAGCTTACCAGTTATGATTGAAAGAACCCTTAAAAAGGAGAAGAAAAAAATGTAAATTGTAGTTTCAATTTCTTCAAAAACGTTTTACATTGAATTCTAGTTATTTTAAGTGCTTGAAAAATAATTGTTAATACAGTAAAATTTGCCTGTGATGTTATGGGATTTAAAAAAACTGTCGTTCACAATTGACCATTGCAAAATTGCTTTTAATTCAATATTAAGGTATTTTATCCCATCTGGTTTACCAAAATAGAAAAAATTACTATACAGTCAAAACCAACAGAAATTCGTGAATTGTGTAAAATAAGCTTTTGCTAAAGTGTAATTGTACACATGCAGCTATCACAGTCTTTTACATCTACCTGTACATAGTGGCACTGGGTAAAGTAGGTGGGGTCCCCCAAAAATTTTCTGGGAAGAGCAGCCCCATCGCAAATGCAATTAAATTTTGTAGTTTAAAATGAAGAATGTACTTTGATTTTTTTGCAGTCAGCGCCTCTCAATGAAACCCTGCAGTTTAGTGTATAGTTACAAACTATACTTTATGGTATGCAGCATTAGCAAATATATATTTTTGCACCTTCAAAACATGTTACTAAAGCTGGTGTAATGGTTTGTTCAGCAATGTTCGGCAGTTGTCGTACATTTGCTAGCAATTTCACACTTGTGCCGACAGTTACCCACCAACTAACATCTTAGAGGGAATACTGGCTGGGAATAAGGTTTGAACTGACTTCTTTAACAATTAGTCAGGCATTGGTTATTTGTTTGTAGGTGTAAACCCAAAGTTAACAGTTTTGACAACTTTTTCTTTTACAGGTAGGAATTTCTAAGATCTAAGAAACTTGGTATTGTGTTGGCAGCCCAGAAATTCTATCTGAAACTCAACCCCCAGAAAATTTAACAATAATAATGGATTTTAGGTCTAACAAGAAACACGTTGTCATCTAAATTCATCCAAATGAGGTCATCAAAAATGTCAAAGTTTTAATATTATTAAAAACAGTCTGTCAACGTATTTGTGAATACCACAAAGAATTTGCAAAAAACCACCCCAGAGTATGAAAACCATGCACAGGAGTGGGCACAAGAGCGAGCTACAATATGAAATGAGTCCCACTCAAACAAAAGAAGATCTAGAAAGTGATTTATATGGTTCAAACTACAATATAGTGAACACATTTGCACCAAGATCGGTAGGGAATTCTGCTGACTTCTAGCAGAAACTTTCCACCCACCCATCGATTGTTCAAGATCTGCAACAGCAACAACAAAAAATTGAGCTATGGCTGCATGCCTGACATAGCAAACCTTGTCGCTAAGTGTAATACAACTGTGCTAAAAAATAAAGCCAACTTCAGCAACACCACATCATCATGTAACTGCAGAGTCAGAGCCAGCTGCCCTCTCAAAGAAAAGTGTTGCAAAAAGTGGATCATATTTAAAGCTACACTAACATCTGATGACAACCCCAATCATTTCTTCAGTAGCTGTGAAACGGAGTTTAAGGCTCATTTCTATAATCACCACCAGAGCTTTAAATATCAGTAAAAAAGCAATGCTACCAAACTTTCAAAGGCACTCTGGTGGTACAACAGCAATGGGAAGAGCCCCCAAATCACTTGGGAAATCGTAACGCAAACCACCCTTTACCAGCCAGGGGCAAGGGCTTGCATGCTGTGCCTCCCAGAGAAGTGCGCAATTCTCCAAGCATGCCCTACTACCTTGTTGAACAGGAGGACCAAACTAATGGGAAAATGCCGTCATACTAACAAATATAAATCAGGTTTTTTGTAAGGCATTTTAGGGACCCAATTTGGGTGGACTTGAAACTTGATGTAAAATTGGCCACTATCATTAAATCAACTGATTGTGTGTACAATCTGATCTAAATGCAATCGTTTTTTAGGATTTAATCAAATGAAATGCTTTGCTCACAACAATAAGTAAATTTTCTAAACTATAAGTATATTTGAGATCAAAACTAGTTCAAGAATGATCTCAATATTAAGTGAGAGAGAGAGAGGTCCACTTTTAAAAATTAGGTATATCTCCGTTAATAGGGGCAGCTGAAATCCCTCATGTTGTTTGAAAGTTTGTAAACCATCAAGCCACTTCACTCTGTCAATGGCATCTTCCTTTTTCAGTTTAATCTGATTAAAACGAATATGTTCTTCCACTTGTCTTTTCTGCATCATTTTCAGTTGTCCATACTTTCTTGCTGTCACTTCAAAATTTAATGCTTTTCTCAAAACGTCCTTATTATCTCTCCTCAAAACATGCTCATACCATCATACTCCTCTCACCCTGGCTAGTCCCATCCAAAGCATCCTTTAATCCCAGCAAAGTCTTAAGTTCTTGGCTCCTTCTTTTCTTATGCATATCGCTCTCATCATTGCTTTTCCAGTTCTCAACATTGCCATCTCAGATACCATGTCTCGTTGCCATATAGCAATGCTGATCTTACGCAACTCTGATAAATCCTTTTATTTTTAACAAAAAAATTCTCCCATACTACAAACTCCCCACATTCTATAAATTTTACCCATCCAATTTTTGTTTTGCTGTCACTGCTGCTTCCGTTTCACCACTGACATTCAACCTGTCCCCCAAATTACGAAAACTTTTCACAAACTCAACCTGGTCAAAAAATGCTATTTCTTCACTGGGTTTCACAATTTCTTCCATTGTATCAACACAGAATACACAAATAAAACTTTTTGCTAGAGTTGAAGTCACCCTCTTTATTTTTGTCATCTACCACGCATCCATTTACCAGACTTTGTGCACATCACTGAATTTGTCATCACTCTTTTGCCGCACTTTGCACATGGATCAACTTTACTCTTGAGTACCTCACCTTTCCAACCACTCACTGTAACTGTGGTACCTTCAACGCTTTACTTGCAAATGCGTCTTTTCATTTTAAAATCTCTTTCAAATTCTCTATACTTTCACTCATTAAAACCAAGTCATCTGCATACAAAATTTCATTCATCAATTTTTTTGCATTTTTCAAGATTACATCCCCTGCAATTGCAAAAAGCACTGACAGCAACACCAATCCTTGATGTACACCAAGTTGTACCAAACATTTTTCAGATAACTCAGATCACCCACAAACTTTTGTTTTTGCCCTGTGATACAGGCTCGACACTGCTCTTACAATTACTTCTGGTAAACCTTTCTTTCTCATTGCCCACTCCATCACCTTTCTTGGAATTTGATCAAATGCCTTTTCAATATCCACAAAACACATGTACAACTTTTTTCTTATATCCCTATATTCCTCTTGCATTCTTTGTAATACAAATAATGTGCCTGTCGTTTCTCTTCCATGCATAAACCCAAACTGCACTGGATCAATACTTACTAATTCTCGATTTCTTCTTTCCAGCACTCTTTCAAAGATCTTCATGGCGTTCTCTAACAACTTTACTCCTCTGCGAGTATCGCAATTTCTAACATCTCCCTTTCTCTTGAAAATTGGTACTGGCACTCTTTATTTGCCATTCGTCCAGCATTCCTTTCCCATCTAAAACACGTTGTCAAAGTTCCACCATCACACTAACTCTTACTTTTCCATTTAGCAGATATCATTTCTGCACATACTTCAGAGGGTCCAGCTGCCTTTTCTGGTTTCATTACTTATATTGCTATTACCATTTTTTGCGGGTAACATTCGTAATGGGTCCCTCTACCATTCCAGCTCCTGTCACATGGCTCCAATTATTCTCTTATACATGATCATCATGTGATTTTTCCCTATTCTTTTCCTGTCTTTTTCACTGAAACCTAACCTTCTCTTTTTTTCTCTTATGCATCTATCTCCAATATCTTTTCCATCTTTTTTCATGAACTTCCCCTCTGTAAAAATATTATGTGGTTTTTCGTTCAATTTTGTTAACTTTTCTATGAGTTCTTTTCCCATAGATTTAGCAACCACTTTCTTTGTTGGATTTTTGATTTTCTTATCGCCGTGCTTCACCAGTTAAAGAATAGTGAAGCTGTTTACCCAGCATGTCGTAAGAGGCGACTATTGGGTACCTACCAATTGCAGTCTGACTGTTAATGGTGGGGTTGCCAGCTTAATTGCTTGGTTGGACCACTCATGTCAGAAAACTGAGGTTGGGGGTAAGCAAGGGCATGCTCCCTGTAGAAAAATTTCGCTCCAACAAATTCCCATGTATGGGGTAAATCTGGCCATCTCTGCTAAAGGGACAACACCGGATGGAAACTGAATCACTACTTATATCAAGCTTTTTTTTCCTTTGATCGATTTTTGCATATCTTTATTACATGCTACATTCTTTAGTTGCATTGTTTTTTTCACCTCTGAAAACTACTAAGTGAGAAACTTAAAGTTGCATACCACTACAAACCAAAAAAGTTGAAAAATCTCAAAATGATCTCGCAATTTATATATTTGTGGGTGTAGTATGGTCTGCAAGACGTATTTGTTGGCTTGAACCCGATGGTTTTGTAGACCATTAGGCATGCAACATATTTTTTTTTGGTTTTGACTCGGATATTTTTGAGAATTTGTGAAAGAGTGAATTCGCTTTTTCTCAAGTTGCAATTACAATTTTAGCCGATTTAGCTTTGCTGATGAACAACTGGCAGTAAATGCCAAAAACTATAACTGTGCCGCAGCCTTATGTTAATTAAAAACTGCAACTTAATTTTTTTTTGCAGTTGTGCTAATTGGAGACTCTGGAGTTGGCAAAAGCAACTTGCTATCAAGATTTACCCGAAATGAATTCAATTTAGAAAGTAAAAGCACTATTGGAGTTGAGTTTGCTACAAGAAGCATACAGGTTGATGGCAAGACTATAAAAGCTCAAATTTGGGACACGGCAGGACAGGAACGATACAGAGCTATCACATCTGCGTGAGTGAATAGTAGTATGCTGTTATTGCTAAAAACTAAGTCCATACCGTGACACTGAAACGCGGAGTGTTATTACCTGACAACAAGTCCGCAATATCAGGTTTCTGCTGAAATATATTTATTGGAAATTTTTGCTTTAAGGATGATGAAAAGATTGTAAAGAAAAGGATCAAGATCAATACATTTACTAATCCTAATTTAAAGTTTCGTTATAAATTTAAATCCCATTT
The DNA here is from genome assembly GCA_963675345.1 of Trididemnum clinides. Taxonomy (NCBI): domain Eukaryota; kingdom Metazoa; phylum Chordata; class Ascidiacea; order Aplousobranchia; family Didemnidae; genus Trididemnum; species Trididemnum clinides. The sequence goes on from OY776289.1 coordinate 10,659,367, forward strand.
TCTTGTAATGCATTTCCTCTGACAAATTATGTGACATGGAAGCGTTGGATTTAGCAGTGCTGCTTTTCTACCTCACTTAAAGTCATTTCTCCACTAAAATGGCCGCTTAATACGATTTTAAAGAATAAACGGACAAAGTGCCTCTTCGAAGTGTATTTAGACATTTAATGAAACGCATTGAAATATAATGATGCACTTGCAGCTCGGTGACGGTTCACTCGATGCTTTGTCTAGGTTATTAATTGCTGGCTTTGTTGCAGTTATTATCGAGGTGCAGTCGGGGCGTTGTTGGTGTATGATATTGCAAAGCATTTAACTTATGAAAATGTGGAGCGATGGTTGAAAGAGTTGCGTGACCATGCTGACAACAACATTGTGATTATGTTGGTTGGAAACAAGAGTGACTTGAGACATTTGAGAGCTGTGCCAACTGATGAAGCCAAAGCTTTTTCAGGTGTGTTTGCTGCAGTGTATTAGATACACTTGATCTGTTCCAGTAGTTATGGCTGGTATTTTGATCGTATAGCTATGAAAAACAAAGCATAAAGGTTATATCAAAAGTTATTGTCAATGCTGTCAGCTTCCTCGACATGGTGTGTTTCTTATGCAAACATTGCAGCCAAGAAGGAAAAATTGACGTAAAGGGTGTCGTAAGTACAATAGCCAAGAACTCATGGATGCATTGAACACTTGTAGTAAGAGGAGCAGCACCTAAGTGACAGAATCTAATTTATTTTTTTGGTGAAAACTTACTGTGATGTATGACAGACTATGCAGCGAGTTGTTACAAGTAGTGCAACAAAGGGAAACATACTAGACACTGTATGCGCTTGACCTTTTTTTGTCATATGCTCACTTGTGGCATACTGAGAAGTTGTGAAGAGAAGAAACCAAATAGCAAATTAGGTTGATTTTTTGATTTTCAGGGACCAACCTGTGAGCAGGCTAAAAGGACATAGCATGACACATAGACTCCTAAATATGCAAGTGATTTTTACGAAACCGCAGTTGAACTCGAACACCTTCAACACAGGGGTGCCCAGAGTTTTTTCGGTTTTGACCATATTTCATCGATCAGAAATTTTGACAGGGCGCAAATAAGCAATTTCTTGGGCAGTTGGACATGCCAAAGTATGGGTTACCATATCTGAAAAGGCAAAGTCCTTTAGAGATGGATGTCACTTTCAAGTTGAAAGCAAAGACCTTTTTTTGGAAATCATTATTTTAAATCTGTAAATTGACGAATTTTTATTCAGATTTGGAGGTAAAAACTTAATTTTTTGAAGTTTGATTTTGCAAACTAAATTCTTTTTTTCAAAGCAAAGTCAAATAAAACTAAAAAGCTTTAATCCGCCTTTAATAATACATTATTTTTTTTTGTTGAAGAGCACTGTTATAAATTCAAATTTTGTCGCAGACAATTCCACGAGACTAGTTGCAGACTGCACTTTAGGCACTCATGCTATAGCACACACGTTGCTTCTAATCTATTAAAAAAAAGTTGAGAGTTAATTTTAAACACTTTGCTCCTAATCTATTAAAAAAAAGTTGAGAGTTAATTTTAACCCATTTTTCACCTACCGGTCGAACAACGGTCACTAACTGATACAGTGAAAATCATCTTCCTCGTCTTTTTCCTCTCCTAACTTCCCCAACTGTTCTTCTCCCAGGGAATTGGCTTTGGTCTATGCCGCTTACCTGAGATCCCACTTTTCCATCTTTCAGCCAAAGGCTCTGTGTAGCAAAGCCAGAGGCCACCTCTCTGAATTCTGCTGAGCCACGTGCCCTGAGGAGTCTCACTTATCCTTCTGCTCTCCTTTCACTCTTGCTGAATTCCTTGCAGCTGCCTCCAACCTTTCCTCATCCACTTGGCACTGCCACTGGCCCAGACAAAGTAGCCTATCCCATGCTAAAGCACCTTCCTCGCTCTGGCATGGATTTTCTTCTTTACATCTTCAATCTCTCTTGGTCTTTGCATTCCTTTCCTTGCATCTGGAAGACATCTTCCATTATTCCCATTCACAAGATGGGAAAGCCTCTCAACTCTCCTGCTTCCTTCCGGCCTATCTTTTTCACCTCCTGCGCATCAAAGCTGTTTGAACTCATCATTCTATCCCGTCTGCTCCTCTTACTGGAGTCTAATTCCATTCTTTCTCCCCATCAGGTTGGTTTCTGCCCTGGACGGTCTACACTTGATCAAATTCTGTTCCTTTCTCTGTCCATTTCAGATGGGTTTAACAAACCCAGGCTGGGATCTCGGATGATCCTGTCTACTATCGATTTCTCCAAAGCTTCTGACTCTGTCTGGCATCCCACCCTTTTCCACAAACTGATTTCGGCTGGCCTCCCTCCTTGCTTTGCTCGTTGGACTAAATCTTTTCTCTCTGATAGGTGCGCTTGTGTAGTTTTTCAAAATCACAAAAGTCATTCCTTTCGAGTCCGTCGAGGTGTTTTGCAAGGATCCGTTCTTGGCCCTGTACTTTTTTTTCTATTCAATAATGATCTTTCGGCTTCTCTGCCTTCTTTTGTCAGCTGCTCTCTTTATGCTGACAATCTGGCCATTTGGTCCTCTACCCGCTCGGTCCCCACTGTGGTGGAGGTCACACAAGGAGCTTTGTTTCGATTGGAGTGCTGGTCTGAGTACTGGTGTCTTCCTCTCAATCCGAGCAAATGTGAGGCCTCCTCAGTGGATCCCCACCAGGCGTACCTCCAACCCAAGCTCCTCCTACTCGGCTGTCGCCTTCATTTCAATCCCACTCCAACTTTTCTTGGGGTCACCTTCCACCACACTCTTTCCTTTTCTAAGCATGTATCTATGCTAAAGGCCAAGTTTTTTCCACGTCTCAAGGCCTTACGCTGTATCTCTGCTTCCTCATGGGGCCCCTTTAAGGAGTCCCTCTTTGTTTAGTATAAAGCTTTTTTTGGTCACTTACGCTTCACCTGGATGATTTCCTTTCCTAAGCGCTACCAATTTCACCAAATTGGAACGCTTCTACCAAGCGGCCAGTTGCGCCATCACTGGCTGCCTCTCGTCTTCCCCTATCCCACTTCTTCTCACCGAGGCTTCTTTACCTCCCCTACAAGTCACCCTAACTCATTTCACTCTTTTTTGTTATGAGCGGGCTCTTCGTCTTCCAACCTCTTTTCCTATTTCAGGTTTGGCCAGACTAGGAGTGAAACCAAGACTCTGCAGATTGTCCTGGAGAGCTTTTGCGTCCACTGACCCACTCATGTTTCCTTCTACTTGTTCTAGGGAGGCTGTTCTTGCTTGCCCTCCCTTTCCTCCTTGGAATCTGCCTTTGTTCACGGTGGAGTCCACCCTTTCCACTCCATGCTCTTGCTCTGATCCCTTTCTCACTCGCCAAGGTGTGGCTCTCGGCCATCTTGACTCTCTCCCCCCTCATGATCTGGTGCTTTGGACAGACGGCTCTGTTCCTTTTCCTTTTGTCAAAGGCGGCTCTGGTGTTCTTGCCAACTGCTCTCTCTGTGGCACTGAGGCCACTCTTTCCTTTTTGGCAGGCCCAGTATGCTCAAGTTTTTTCCGCTGAAGCCTGTACCATTCTGCACGCTCTTTGCTGGTCTCGGCAGCACCAACAAGCCTGCCATTTCTCTTCTCTTCTCCTACCATCTGACTCTCGTTCTGTCCTCGCCACCCTGTTCTCTCCTCCATCTTTCCTCTTATCTCAAACTCTGTGGCAGATCTGGCAGGAACTGTCTTCTCTCTCTTTCTGCTCTATCAGGCTACAATGGGTCCCAGGACACTCGTTTCTCCCGGGGAAGGACACGGTCGATGAGCTAGCCAGACGGGGTGCGCTACTTGCACCCTCCACAATCCCTTGTAGTCTCTCTCCTCTTATCTCTCCTATCCACTCTTGTCTTATCTCGGACTGGAGGCATACTGTCTCATCAAAGTTCTTTGACACACAGGTTCCCTCGATTTCCACCAAGGAACTTGTGCTCCCTCGTCATGCTCGCTGTGTCCTCTCTCGTCTTCACTGCAACAGACACGGCCTTCTGTTAGGTTCTTATCTCTCTAAGATTGGTAGAATCGAGAATCCTTCCTGCAGCGCCTGTGGACACTCGTCCCAGGACGTCTCTCATCTCATTCTGCACTGTCCAGCTACGGACTCTTTGCGCCGCTCACTCTTTGGCGACTCTCTGTCTCTATACGACCTCTGGTCCAGGCCCTGGCGAGTTGCTTGGCTTCTGGGGCTCCATGGTGTTCCGCCATGCCTCCATCCCTCGAAAGGGGTCGGGTAAACAACAAGAATCTGTCTCTAAAAAACACTGTCATCTCTAAAAAGAAATAAAAAATTCTCATATTGAAGGAGGCGCGAGCGAGTTGTTGACGTTGCCATTGAGAGCAGGTTTCAAAAATTTAAAAACACCTGATCTTATGTTAAATCCATTTATTTTTCTGACGATAAAATAAGAACGTTTACCAGCATTTGAGTTATATTTTAGCTGATAATTGCCAATGAATTCCATTGCTATACTCCAAATCTATGTCAGTTTACAGTAGTAATTGATTTTATGGTTCAGTATTGTACGTTGTTTTTGGCAATAACAAATCTATCATAATCTTAAGTATTATTTTCAATTTTAGAAAAGAATGGACTTTCATTTATTGAAACTTCTGCTTTGGATTCTACAAATGTTGAAGTCGCTTTTCAAAACATCTTAACCGGTATTTATGACTTAGTTTTCGTTATCGCAATACTTAGTATTTGAAAGGAAGTTTAAATGCTTTATACACGAGATTGTTTTATTCCAATTTCCCTTTTTACCTCTCCATTTAACAAATCATTATCAGTGAATTATACCTTGTAATACAAGACTTACTAGCCAGCTTCATTCAAGAAGACATTGGCGGCTCCTCGCTAGTCAATATATACATGAATGTTTTGAAAGTACTGCAAAGCGATCGATTTGGTATAGTGCTTTTTGTACGTTCGTCTTTTGTAGACTACGTGATGACAGATCACTGATTCTAAACAGATGAAGTGACATGACAAACCTGAATTGATTGATCGTAGTTTCTCAATCGATAGTATTTGTCTTAAATTAATTAATGTATGTCACTCGCTTGTGGTGATACAAATAGCTGATTTCAGTTGCACTGGTGCGAGACAGAATTTTCAGATAGTTTAACCACGAATACAGTGAATAAAAGTTAGTATTACTTTCGTGGCTCGAGCTGATCATTAGTCTGTTTTATTAATACGTCAACTTGTTCGTTTATTACGTAATCATTGTACAAACTGGAATGCTCAGCTCTGTTGTTGGGTGTGTAAACAAGCTTTTAAAAGCAAAACGCTTTTCGTAGATAATGCCAGATTACTGAACTGTTATAATCGTAGGATGATGTTGATTTTTGAATCAATTAGAGCAGAATTTTTGAAAATGCTGTTGCTAGCTGCTAGAAGCACCTATAACCCTTTGAACCTTGGTTTCTCTGACCATTCCCGCCTTCAACCCGAGCTTTTAAGGTAATGGCGGTAGACTAAAAGGCCGGTTTTCCGGCCTGTAGGGTTTAAAGGGTTAATAAATACAAGGTTTTACATAAATTGACTGTAAACCTCTCCGATTATATTATGAGTTTGGCTCGGGATCTTAATGCGTTTTGAAATGACAGGAATAGGAGCTAAAACAAGCAGGCCAAAGCGGAAACTTACTATTAGTGTTTTAGTGTTGTTCATGTTGCTTTTATAAATATTTTTTTGTTTATTGCATCTTTATGATTTAAGGCACTTTACTAGACCTTTATACATTATTACTTGGCGATTTTTTTGGAAAAATGTGGCTTTGTAGTGATATTTATGTAACAAAGTACCATTTTTAGTTAACAAAAACTACTAGTTCGGTAGAAAACAGACTACTAATGTATTACTCTAAGTGCAATTTGCCTGTGAAGCCGGAAGTGCGTTGGACTTTAAATACCGGTAGTTTAGGGCTCCAATCAACCGTTGATGTAAGTCGTATTGGTGTTGTACGGAAAGACTCGTGGTGTAAACTGTTTGTGATGTGTACTCAAAAAACGCTGCCAGTGCTAAATGCTAAGTGTTATCTTGAACCAAAAAAAGTCGTTGAATGTCATTTTTTGTGTTTTGTTTGATTCAACATTAATGATATGATGTTCATCTATGGTACCCACTGGTCTGTGAGGCGTTTGTTGCCGAAGCTGTTATACTTTTTTTGACAAAGAATTTTTAGTTGTCATCGTTGTTTTTTAGGAATAACCTCGTTTTTGAAGATTAGCTGGAAACGTGCGCCATAAAGTTGATATCACGCCCTATTTACTGTCAAACTCCTATGGCCATGTTCCCTTATGAGATGAAATACTTTTTTGAAAAATTATAAGTGACCTTTTCACCGCTATCTACGGGATCTTAATATTGCCAACATAAAGGGCCTGTAGTGCAAAAGAGATTGGGGACCACTGGTGTACAAAAGCAGGCGGCTAGTGTTTCACTGAACCCCAGCTTTTGGGTAAACGTTAATTATTTGAAAAAAAAATCAAAATTGTGTTTTTTACATACGTACACAGTAAATTGGGAGATGTGACACTGGCTCTGAAGTTATAGAGATCTGTTACACTGTCGTAGTTGTAAATTGTATCGACTAGATTTTATCTTCTGTAAAAGTACGACTTAAAGTTTTATCGACTAAACTTTTCAGAAATCTATCGGATCGTCTCTCAGAAGCAGATCAATGATACCCATAATGAAGATGAGCCGAAAGGAGGGCAAACCGTTGACATCGTCATCCCTCCTACTAACCCAACTCCAAAGAATCAGCCGTGTTGTAAAGCATTGTAGCCTCTGATCTCGTTACTGTCATCTCCGCTGCATTACCACACTGCTTTTGCAGTATTGATGACTATTTTCTCTTTAATTTAACCATAAGGTTGACCAAAGTTACACGTTTGATAATTTTCAACAGTGATTAGCAGCGTTTATTTAGTCTTTGATTGTAACTTTGCTTTTATTTCTTTATCGTAGAAGACAACCGCAACCTTATGATTCATTCATATATCATCGCTAACCATCGTGCACTATAGAGCACGAAGAAAGGAAAACCTTTCTGTAAAACTTTATTAAACATCTTAAATAGCAATAGAAGAATGACATCATACCAGTAACAATGCAAAAGCTGGAAATACCATCTCACGGACTCTATTAGCTTTCTGCACCAAAACTAGTGTGAGGATCTTCAGCTGTATTCTATTTTTATATACCACTTCATTACTATCAAAAACGGATTTATCGCTGCTGGTTTCGTCTGTTTTATTAGATAGCCATGTGTGGGCAATAGATAGATTTTTGCAGTTATTGATATTTGAGTAATTGTACCTAAAGGGTATGTTGCGGAAACTTGAGTTGGACTTATTTGCCTTGAATGAAAGGAACCTTAAGCTTGCTATTTATGTCTGACTTGCAATCAAGCCGAGACGTTTTACAGCACCGTTGATGTTTTGATTCTTGTTAACTCATTCGCTTCCTATTCGACTTGTCTTGATCAGATGTATTTGTCCGTAGAACGGTTGATTGGTGGATGGTGATAAATAACTAAAGGATAACTTAAAACATTGCTCCAAGGAATAAGGTTGTCGAAGAAATTCGTCTAAAACCGCGATACATGTTAAATCTATATGAGGCTATGTATAAAAGAGAGCTTTTGGCATTGAAACGTGTTTCTTACTAAACCATTTCAATATCTGTCTGCCTTTATTTATTTTTTTATTTCAACAACTTTTTTTGATGGTTTTGGAGGAAATTCTCTGACAACCTTGTGTTTTTTGCTTCTGGCACGTGTCGCTTTATTGCTGTGCTCCCGCTGTATTGAGTGGTGTTTCTAGGTTAATCAACATTATTAAAAATGCATAATAATATATCTGTCACCTTAAACAATGTCATACGCGACCACATTACTTGGAACAATGGTATAGTTTGAATTTTGTAGTGCAGACACTAGGAAATATTATTTTTTTAGGATGTACACTAAAAACAAATCAAACTAAATCTGCTGCACTTTTTCTGCGTAGCCAGAGTACAATACAGCTAACAACTGTAACATCAAAGAATTATTCCTGAATGTTGGAAATGATAAATTTTAGTGAAGCGTTTGCTATCAAAATCTCACTACCATTTTGTTTTCAATTTTGTGCTTGTTTGGGATTATTGTCAGATAAAGTCAAAACTGAATCTCAACATATTAAATAAGATAGGAAAATGGTATAAAGAACCAAACGTTGGTTATCGCAGAAACACAGTTGATTGTTGCAACATGCCAACGCTACATTCATCTTTCTATCACCCATTGTATTTTCACACGTGATTGGTTGGTGATTAGGCAACAGACTTTTTGGTGTAGTTTGTGTCAAGAAACCAGAATTTGAATATAACTTGAACGATTGTAGATTTATATTATGTTTTTGATTATTATTGGGCAGAAATGTCACGAATTGCTGCGCCTTGTGGCACAAGTACAATGTCTGCAGTGTGAAACGTTTAAAGAACATAAAACTGCGACTCTCCAATGTGGTGGGTAGCACCTGACAATCAGAAGGCCAGCGGCAAAACTGGTTATTAAACATGATTGATTGATTTGTACTTGTTGCCGCTGAGCATCCAGTGAACGATTTGGTCTGTAGTCAAATCAATGTAGAGTGATTGGTCCACATATCATTGTGTGAGATTTCTTTATAATTCCCCAGTTATGCTTAAAAAAAACTCAAATATATTTGTGTATGTGAACTAAATTCAGTTTTTGTTGTTAAAGCGACAGCGAGAAACTATACACGTCAGTTTTCCACACTACTTTTACATGTGTTAGATCAAAACAACGTTTGACCACTTTCTTTTGCAACGGAAATGTATAATAATCGTTCGTGTGGTGTCTGTAGTCATCCTAATGGAGGCGCCTCTCGTCTGCTACAGGCTCTACGTTCTACTTTTTCGGGCAACTCTCTGTATGTATAGCTATCCTAAGGTCAGATGTGGACTGAGCTTCCCCGGCATCATAATTTTCTGTCATGTGCTCATTCCGAACTGGGACGTGGTAACAATCCCACTTAATGTCAAAAAAGCAGAGAATTGGTGAAATGGCAATTGCAGTAAAAGCTTGTGGTATTTAGAAATAATTGCCTCTCTGCCTTACAAAACCAAGCTAATGCTTTTGATTGCAATATTGTTTCTTTGATTACGCATCTTGTGAAGTGGGAGATGAACTTGCGGTGTTTCTTAAAAACGTGGTAAACGTTGCTTTCCTTTATTTCTTACGCAGATGATATCAGATACAGTAAAAAGATGCTCATGTATGGGAGGAGGGAAGGAAGCACAGAATCTAGCCTACATGTGTCAGAGGTGCACCGCGAGGAAATACAGTCAACTTCGGATATAAGAGACACGTTGGGACCAGCTCAATCAGTCCCTTATATCCGGATATCCCTTATAACCGAATGTACACAGTTTGATCCGATACCCTAACACCTCAAGTTTTAAACGTTCAAAACACCGTTTTTGAAGCTTTTCATACATTCCCCGCAAAGAAACTTGATAAAAACACGCAAAACAAACTCAATAAACAATTTGATCAAATTTCGATTTCAGTTTTATTTGCCAGTTACCACATAAACCACATCAATGTTATACTGTATTTTATGCACTGTACCGTATCCATATAAAACTGAATTTGACATCTCCCAGACAGAAGTCTCGTGGCAGAATGGGCTATCCCTTATAACCGGCTAAAGTTACTATAAAAAATTATGATTGGGACTTTGAAACTGTCCCTTATAAGTGAAAATCCTTATTATCCAAATCCCTTATAAGCGAATACTTTTTGTGCTAATTCAAATTGAAAATCATTGGGGCCATTTGAAACCGTCCCTTATAAGCGAAAAATCTCTTATATTCGCATCCCTTATATCCGAAGTTGACACTACTGGGAAATAAGGACGAAAATTACGTCACTATTTGCTGGATTCACTTTTTCGAAAAGTAGCTTGCTTCAAAAAGGCAAATCCCAGTTAGGAGATTCTAAGAAAATGCCCCCAAAAATTTGAAACTTTTGTTTTTCAAGTGGTATTTTGGTTAGACTCGTTTGTTTGAGGTTTACATTTTGTTGTCACCGATAAAAACAAACAATACTGGCCTACCCAAGCCAAAACAACGTGAACTCGGAAAAAAATTGATCTGAACACAATGACGTCCCACATTTGGCACAAAAAAAGCTGCAATCTTTCGTTGAAATGTATAGCGCAAACGTCAATATTAAGAATAAATTAATAAGTAACATGAAATCAATTAAACATTGGAGTGAATTAATGCTACTTTGTTGCTCGGAAACTAAATAAATTTAATCAAAAGCGATTGAGTTGAGATTAGGCTTTTTAATTGGCCAGTCCAAGTTTAAGCAGTGCTTTTTTGCCAAATAATTGGGCTCAAGAGAATTACAACCTAATTATCAATTTTTGTTTTAAAATAACTCGTTACTTAGACCCGATTGTAGGCTACATCAGCAGTTTACCATCAACTGATAATAGCTAGCTACTGACACTTTATAAAGTTTTTATGTTACCCCTTACTTGGTTCAGCAGCCAAGGCAATAGCCCAGCTAAGTCTAACCCACGGGCCGATTGCGGCCCCGTTGATGGTGTCGAGTATTTTGTTTAATGACAAATATGAAAAATTTTTTAGTTTCATTCGTTAAAATTTTTCACAGCAAATTTATCAAACGGTTAGCACTGCTAATGCACATTCTGTAAAGTTAGGAAATGAACAGATTATTTTCATCATCGTTACGGAGTGATTAGAAGCGGAACCTGAGGCCAGCCTACCATTTCAGGTATCAGTCAAGGACTTTTTGTAGCCTGCTGTTTTGCTGTAAGCTTTAAGTCAAAATCTAGTGCACTGAAAAGAGATTAAGTACAAAACCCAATATCAGCAAAGATAAACACCGGCAGTTTCAGAAAGAGTGGGAAAACTTTGTTGAAGTAAAAGAATGATATATGCTGCAAGTATGTCACCACCTTAAAACCTTATAATGTGAAAAGACGCCACGAGCTTAAGCACAACGAAATTATGAGACTTTTGTGCCAACGAGCAAAATGCCAAGCTGCAGTTATTCAAATCATTAACAAAATTAATGGTTTCTTGATGTATGTTTTTTTGCTGCCATCACGAGAAAATCAAATTAACACAATCTAAAGCTTCAAAATAAAAAATTAATTACATATAGCTGTAAAAATATACAAGCATTTATCACAAAGTTTAAACTTTAATCAAAAATGCAGTTTATTCCCCGCTATTAAATAGCTTTAAGTGTGACAGCAAAGGTATTTTGACGTATGCTAATCAAATTAAGCAATCGTTGGTAGCTTTTCAAGAGAGCAGTGCTCCACCACACAAATTTGAAAATACGTTCAAAATTTTTATATGCCCATTTGACTTTGTGATTAAAGAGGCGCCAGAGGATCTGGAACTTGAGTTGATTGATTTTCAAGCAAGTGCAGAGCTGAAACACCTCTCGTAAAAGTGACAAACTTTAATTTTACAGCGAGTAAATTTATCAAGAAACATTTCCCAATTTAAAGCCAACTGCAATGCGCACTGGAGCTACTATAGGCACAAATCAAAAAATCTGAATGGGATGACACATAAAAATATGACAAACGACATGCGTTGTGAAACAATTAACTCTACTGACGTTGCCTGTAAAAGAGGGTCTCCTCGGAAAACACTACGTTGGTGAATAACATTGCTTTTATAAGACCCTCGTAAAGGTTTATCTTTAATTTAAATTAAAGATAAACTTTTTTATGTTTACCCTAATCTTACCAAACAGGGTCCGACCGGACCCCAGCGATGCGTTAACTCGCAGAAAAAACAAACTAGTGCTTCAAAAGTTTTGAGAGGGCAGGAGTTTGTTTGACTGTCCAGCCCGCTTTTAATCAATATCTTAGTTTTGCATTGCAAGCTGATATAAATTATTAACATTTATTTTAGCTTTGGGGTCCGCTTGGACGCCAGAATATTGTATGCATTTCTACATTGTTATATCTTGATCTATTCTATCTGATTAGAGCAAATAATTGCTAATCTTTAAAACCCGTGTTGTTTTATCGGGGAGCTCACTCTTTCTATTCCATGCTCTCGCTACGACTAATCTACTGTATTTCTCTCCAAAGTGCTGCTTTTGGCCGTTTTGACTCTTTTCTGAATTAAGATTATGTTATTTGGTCTGATGGCTTGGTTCCTTCTCTTTGAGCTGAGGAGGCTTCAGCATCTTTTCTGGTTGCTTACTTAGTGATGCTAAAGCCGCTATTTTAACTTTTACAAAAACCTGCGTCATGTTTGCGCACTCGTATGTCTGTCACTTGCCCTTCACTCAGACCATCGCCATCGCTGTACTTTTTTCTCCTTCCTCCTTTTTTCTAACACTCTTAGGTGCATTTGGAAAAAATCATCCACTCTTTAGATTCGTTCTACTGTCAAGCCACAAAGAGAATCTGGTCAGAAACATATGGGTAACGACCAGAGGTGGTCAGTAACGAAGTAGTTCTACTGGTGTAAACTACCCGAGTAGATTTTTTAGTAACAAACTGCTTTCTTGAATAGTTTTATTTTTTAGCCCATTTACTTTCACATGAGTTGAAGAAGTAGGAAGTGACGCTACTTGAGCAATTACAACTTTTGCTTAAGTAGATTTCAAAAGCCTGATGTCTGTTGAATCGGAATGCTGGAATAAAAATCAGCTGTATATTTAAGTTGTAATCTTCTGCGAATCCTTTCTTGAAGTGGGCCAGTTTTGGTTCAAATTTCAAAAACAAACTGGTAGGCCTATTACTGTTTCATGCTAATGATTTGAGGTGATACGACCTATTTTCAGACGATCGTGTAGTCACAGCTTTCGATTTAAGTATTTTTCACTGTTCAATCTTTGCAATTTGTTTGACCTTTCCAAGCATACATTGGTTGTTCACAAAGTAGCGATTGTCCTTGAAAAGAAGTAGCAAAGGGGGCAAATACCCTTCCAAAAGATATAAAAAAGTTTTGCTTTTGGCTAAATTGTTCAGTGCCCTCGAAAAATATTCCTATGTAAGCTACCTTTTCTTATCCTTTTTATTTTTAATTCGTTGGACCTCATTTTTTGAAATCTTTTGTCTCAGTATTCTCTGCTCATTCCATAACTAATTAAATTTGTCTATGCCCGTAAACTTGGTTTTTTATCTTTCAATATTTAAGCTTTGTTTAATTTCATTCGATAAAGTCTTCAACTGAATTTTGAAATAGAAGCAATAAAATTTAAGTTCTGTCATTTGCTCGGCAATTTTTCTTTTCTGTTGGGTTAGTAAAAGATTTAAGTCAATCCAGATTTATTATTTGAAGGAAAAAAGATATTGTAAGCAAAACATCTCAACAAGAATGTTATTTTTTCTGATATCCAAATGTTTTTTTGTAGATTTTGCCATGAGTTACTTCTAACATTAGGCATCACTCGGTTATCCATCATATGTGACAGTAGAAGCAAATATACTAAAAGGAATCTGCCTACAAAGTAACTTGCTCAAAGCGATCCCGTTAATAATCATGCAATAGATAAAATCACATTACGCCAGTTCAGCTGAGCTTATTTTTGATTAGAAAAATCAATTTCGCCTTCACACCAGCATTTTCATTTTCTATATAAAAAACGAAAAACAAAATGCATAAATTAACTTACCGCAGCTATACTGTACTAAAAAGGAAAGCAGTACTGCCTCGCACTGGCTGAAAAATGAGAACTGGTAACTCAAAACTGACTAAAAATATCGAGTAAACCTAGTTATTATCAAGGGATTACGTACAGTAACACCGCACCTATCTGTATTTTGCTGAATTTTTGTTCTAATATAACAGCGAATGCGTGCTGCGATTAATATCAGAAGAAGTAGAAAGGATACACTAGGGTTGCCATACGTCCAAAAAAATTCCGGACATGCCCGGAATTCAGGTGTTCTGTCCGGAAAATTGCTCAAATGTACGGAATTTTGTAATTAAGCAATAGAAAAAGCAGTTAACAAAAATTGCTATATTAGAATCCATTAGCCACCGTAAGTGGCCCGTCTGATTGAGCTGGTCACTTGGATTGAACCAACGTTGCCGCGATTGGCACAAATTGCAGCGAGACAGGTGATAACCTTTTTTTTTCGGAGAACACCTCTATTTGGGGTAACACAACACGAGCTCCAACATATCCGACCGTTATTTTAGAGCAGGGGTTCCCAAACTTTTATGATTCGTGGCCCAAATATTTATTTAAAAATGGTTCGTGGCTCACTACGGATTATTAGCACGAAAGTAACGAACTGTATGAACATAAAGGATTAACTATGAAACTGTAACCCAAAACTAAACAAAATGTTTGCTAGCTATTTATTTTTTCAATGAGATGAATGTGACTGCACTTTTGTTACAAGATTCTTAATTCTTGGCTGTGTTTATGTTTATGTCTTTAAACATCTTGTTCAACTTCAAGACGGTTCCGCTGCTTGGTCTTCACATTGAAAAGTGTTGAAAAAGCAGATTTACATAGCCATGTAGATCTGAATGGCAATAATTTTTTTAGAGCAGTTTTGCTTATTTCTGGATACGACGATGCCATTCTTAGCCAGAAATCCGTGACTGGGAAAGCTTCAAACACATCTTGAATGCTGGAGTCGTTTTTCAAGTCAATAAATTGATCCTGCAGTTCGTCTTGTACTTTCTCGGAAGAAAGTCGAAAGGGATCTTTTGCAAGTGACAGGTCATTTCTACTAAGTTCGGGAAAGTATGATCTGAATTCACATTCCAGTTTTTCGAGATGTTGAGCAACATTGGTCTTTAGCTCATTGTCCAAATGCGAGATATCAACCAAAGTGGTAAACAGTGCAAAATTACTTTTCTGTACTTTACGTCTTCAGTTTGACAATTTCTCAATAAACCCATTAATCAAATCCACACAGTGAATAATATTTTTTTCTTTCCCTTGCATTTTCACATTTAGAGTGTTCAAAGAATCAAAGATGTCTACCTAGTACGCCAAACAAGCAGTGAATTTTGAATCAGAAAAGTGAACTACTAACTCAGGTTTTACAACATTTAAAAAATTTTCAGCTCATCACGGAGCTCAAACACTCTGGATAAAACGTTTCCTTTAGAAAGCCACCGGACCTTTGTGTAATACAAAAGATTTATATGCTCAAATCCCATATCTTCGCAAAGTTGTCTGAATAAACGTGTGTGTAAAGCGCTACTTTTTTCTATTTTGATAGTAACTTTAAGTACATCTTGCAGTCCACACGGTAAAGTTTTGGAAGCAAAAGCTCTTCGGTGAATGAAGCAATGAGTGAACAAAACGTTAGATGTCTTCTTTTGCACAAGTGCTCGAAATCCACTTTTGGACCCAAGCATCGCTGGGGCTCCATCAGTGCACACACCACATAAATTTTTCCAGGCAATTCCATTTTCATTAAAAAACGTGGTCTACCTTTTCCATTAGGCCTACATCTGACGCCTTTGTATTGGTGTCCAGAGCGCTACAAAAAAGTAATTCTTCCTTTATAGATGTGCTAACTGCGTATCGAACGGAAACCATGAGTTGAGAGACTGAAGCCACATCAACAGACTCATCGATTTGGAAGGAAAACAGACCAAAAAGAGATATATCTTTTCTTTCAGTGATTATTTATTCCTTTATATTGACATTAACGCAATTCGTCTCTTTACTGTGTTATCAGATAAAGGAATACTTTGAAGCCTCATCTCAAACTTCTCGCCCAGTACAATTCTAGCAATGGCTAGTGCACTAGGCTGAATCACAGTTTCACCAATATTATGAGGTTTTTTCTGCCTGCCTATTATTTGGCTACCAACAAAACAGGGTTCGGTGAGTTTCTGATCGGTTTGTTGAAAGCTGCCAGAACCGTCGAGTCTTTGACATTTCCAGTTGGATTCCAATCTCTTAAAATACTCCATATACTCCATGTTTCTGTCTTTTAGCTCAGGATGACTTGTATTCAGGTGATTGCTTAATTTACTTGGCCTCAACGACTCATTACTTAACACACGGTAGCACACAACACATTGCCATTTTTCTATTCCTTGATCATTCAGTGAAGTAAATCCAAATTTTATGTAGCTGTCATTGTACTTCCTTTTTGCCATTGGACTATTTGCAGTATCTTTAGTAATAATACAGGGTGGGTCGTTAGTCGCGCACCAAGAAATTACGTGGAGTGTGATGTGAAATAATGTAAAATTAATGAGGTAGAATATCTTTTCCTTTCTTGTGATGTATAATAAATGTTCTTTCAAAGAGTAATTTACCATTGTTTGAATGTATCAGTCATTATATCTGTCAAATTTAATTATAATCAAAGTTTTTTTAGGTATGATTTGCATTTAAAATTTTTTTTCTTCAATTTTCAGATATGCCTTTAACGATAAACGAGCGAGTTGAGTTAGTATTTATGATCATTTTGAGCATTTGTGATTGTATCAGCGTGTATAACGTGTCATCAGTTCCTTAGATAAGCTTGTTTTAAATAAAATAACGTTTATATAATCAAAATTGTCTTAAATGTTTTGGTGCGCGACTTACGGCCCACCCTGTATAACCTGCTCTGAATACAATGACAATAAAATTACAGTCGAGCCCAAGGTTTCCAGACAAAGCAACTGTTGAAACCTCATTGTGTCAAAACAATGCGTACAATTATTATCCAGGGGATTTTTGTCCATGTCTAGTTAAGCATTAACTAGACATTGCCTTAACCGGCAGGCCTTAACTTAAGGCCTACTGGTTGCCAAAAAGGCCGACTTGTGACAAACAGATTCTACCACGGAAATAGCCTTGTGGCCCACTGAAAATGGTCTCATGGCCTACTACTGGGCCATGGCCCACAGTTTGGGAACCCCTGTTTTAGAGCAATATTTACCTAAATTGGGCCCAAAATATTTGTTGATAAACAAGTACACTAGTAACAACTTTTGGTAGCGTTGTAACTAAAGTAACAAATTTCAAACTTGCCAGCAAAAGGTAACAACTTTTTTACCAAAAGTTACGACTCTGCTAACCTTGCTGCCAATACTTAAAAGAGTGAACGGTTGTGTGCGGAATTTTGCCTCATCAGATGTGGTAACCCCAGGATAAGCTAGTAGAGCGGCTAAGTACCGCACTACGTACTTCTGAGTAGTGACAGTAGTTAATCACTCACTACTGCGATAACTAAATTCCCCTCAAATAAAACTATTCTTGTAGCATAATTCAAGTAGTCCTTTGAAATTTCTATTAAAAACTAGAATTTGCTATCTAAAATAATACAACTCCCCCTGGAGGAACACAATCTCACTGGGATCTACGATCTCATATCTAGAATAACAAATAATCCTAACAACACTCTATATATATATATATACACAAAACGTTAAGTTCTACAAGGTTTAAGACTATTCTAGCGATTTTTGACAAATGTGGTGGGACTATTTTGTACAGGGTATTACAAAAAATAAGCATACGGCTGATGAGGGTCAGTATCCCAAAACAACGTTGTCCCGTGTTGTTATTTTGTGTTATACTGACTGTAATAGGCTGACATTATACTCAAATGCTATCCTTGCATGTTGATTCTAGCGCAATGCGGTTGAAACATGTGAAGCGCCTATTTGATATAGGTCAAAACCGTTGCCCTTGTATGAGGTCTATGCAGTAATGCAGCAATGGATCGATGGCATGATCTGAAATTGCCCAGAAGGGCATATTTGAATTTTATGCTGCAAACACTGTGGATGGACTAGCCTACAATAGGCTAGTACAGATTTAATTTTGTGTGAAAGATCATGAATGGCTGGCATGTGAGATGCTGGTGTGGATTAAAGGAAATCGAGAATGCTGGTGAGGCATCACCATATTTAGACATTTTAAAGAAAATAAACAAAAACAATCACATGACTATTAGAATAATGCAAAACACCACTGTTATATGACAAACCGAATCTCCCACAAAATTCTACAGAGTTGTCGCACCTCAAAACATGTTGGTACGTCATAAAATGCAGAGTTCAAGAAAGTTCTGAATCAATAAACTCAAGTAAGGTCATACTTGCAGCAATCAATTAGATTTTACGCTATAATAATGCAATTTTTGCTACAACTGCAAAGTTTCTATGAAGGTGTGACGTTTGGTTTTAACAAAGCAAGCCATTTGAAGACTTTAGATCAGTGCTTCTCAACCTTTTTGATGTCATTGACCACTTTTTGCCGAGATTTTGTTTTGGGGCCCACTTTATCAAAAATTTGTTTCAGAACAATCATTCATTCCAGGAAGGAAGTTGCTACAAAACGAAAGAGTGTTAAGTTTATAGTACATTTTTAGCTTTCGTAATTCATAATTTTTTCCAAAAAAATCTTTAATTTATGGCAGAACTTTTCGCGGCCGATAAGTGGGTCGCGGCCAATCGGTTGAGAAGCGCTGCTTTAGATACGCCTCCGGGAAGAATACGGCACTGTACAGAAAAAAAATTGATACCGTAATTCCTAGTTATAACTACTTATAACAGACCACGAAATTGGAAATAACCATGAACAACATCTCCATGGAAAAGAAGCACTTTTTTAGATTCGTATCTGAGAACTGCTTAAAAACTTTCGACATTCCTTGCAGACATAGTATTCTTATGATATGGTTTACCGGTTTTCTTTTCCTGGACAGTACATTTTTTATTCTACACGTTACTTGATTAGCCTACTGCATATTGGCGAACCACAAAGTAAAAAAAAAGTAACAAAAATTTTTTTTATCAAAATCTGTGAGCTGGCATTAGTAAGCGAGAGATAGTGCAACACGTTTGTTTGAGCATCGTCAAAGTCAACCGACAACTGCTGTCGCAACTGAGCCGCCGGCATCTGCTTTTTCGACAAATGACACTGATACCACAACATCCGATGATAATGACACACTACATGTTGCAAGTTGATCTGTAAGTCAGGTAAAACTAAAACCACAACAGCTGTTTCGCCAAGCGGTTCATCAGGTGGCAACTGAAATGAAAATATAATAACTTATAAAAGCCTAAACACTGCATAACTGCAGATGATACTCTGGTAATTATAACGATGTATCTAGATACAAGTCAGATGGTAATTACAAGCTGCTCTACTAATGAGGTCTTAACAGGATGGAAAAAAAAGGCTAACTACAGGCGGTCATAAAAAATTTATCAGCGAAAAATTTTATCGACGTTACGATGGGCTCTTACGACAGTGCCGAAATTTGTAAAATGGTTGATCTATTCCTCCTGCACCATCTTTCTCTACTTAATAGAAAAAACAACATATAGATAGGCTTATATAGAGATAAATATAGCAGACATTCCTCGTATGTCGAGTGTAACGATATTTCAACCAGATCAATTCGTTCTTTTGACAATTTATTATTCAAATTTAACGTTTCGCTCCCCTTAGTTACCTGGGAGCTTCTTCAGAAAACGGTAGCTGTTAATAATGTAACATACAAACTGTACAACATGCTGTACAGTTTGTATGTTACATTACTAGCTTGTTGTACAGTTTGTATGTTACATTATTAATAGCTACCGTTTTCTAAAGAAGCTCCCCGGTAACTAAGAGGAGCGAAAAGTTAAATTTGAATAATAAATTGTCGAAAGAACGAATTGATCTGGTTGAAATATAATTATATAGAGATGACGGTCTGACCATTCTGAATAATGCTTCTGGCCCAACCTTAGAGCGTACAAGAAAAAGATTAATTGCACTGTTCCAAGACCACGGCTTGAAAGTAACCACCGAATGCAATCTTGTGCAGACCGTATTTCTCCACGTCAAGTTCAATCTCAAGTCAAAGAAATATTGGCCTTACCGTAAAACCAATAACCAACCATTGTATATATACTCGCAATCCAACCACCAAAACCAGTCATCAGAAAACAACTGCCATCTATGCTCAAGCAACCACCTATCCCAGCTTTCATGCAACCAGGAGGAATTTGCCAAAGCCATTCCCGAATACCAGGCGGCGATGCGCAAAAGCGAATACACTGGAGGGCTTCAATATATTAACACCCCAGACTCCTGTAAGAGAATAAGGAAACGAAACATGGTGTGGTTCTCCATACAGCAAGCATGTAAAAACCAACATCGAACACGAGTTCCTCCGACTGCTCACAAAACATTTCCCACCTACCCATTGTCTACATAAAATCTGCAATATGAAAGACGTCAAAGTGAGCTATAGCTGTATGTCTAATGTGGCTTCAATTATATCCAGGCACAACAAAACCTTATTAGATAACAGAGCTAAGCCCAATTGCGCCATACCACAATGTAATTGCAGGAAAAAGGCAAATTGCCCAATGGAAAGAAGGTGTCGCCAAAGCTCCATCGTGTATAAAGCAGCAATAACATCAGCAGGCGCTTCAAAGCATTACTATGGCTGTAGCGAGACGGAGTTCAAAGTCCGCTTCTACAACCATAATCAAATCTTTAAATACCGCCACATAAGTAACTTGACCGAACTGTTGAAAGCGATTTGGCCAGCGAAAGACGCTGGGGAAGACCCCAGCACTAAATGGAGCATTATGGCACACCCTGCGTCATACCAACCCGGCGCAAAAACCTGCAACCTCTGCCTCACAAAAAAGCTTTACATTCTTCAAGCGGACCCCTCAACAACGCTCAACAAACGACCAGAACTCAAGAGCAAACGTCGATACACTAATAAACTCAAACTGAAAAATTTGTCTTAGTGCCGTATGTCAAATTAGATTAAATTCAATTTTACTGTTCATGTAACCGTTAGTTGACCCGTTTCAGAGTCGCATCCGCTTCACCTCTGACCTGTCGCTTTAACTTGTTTACCAAAGTTATCGACATCCGGCATATGATTCAGGTGCTACATACGGCGGCAATTTTTTTTCGCTGATAAATTCTTTACCTTTGTCTGTAGTTAGCCTTTTATTCCGAACTGCAGCACAACACTTGTGTACCCTTCACTTTTGAACCAGGTTCCTTTTAACGTAACTGCCAACCGTGCAAATATGAACTAAAACTGATATCTTTACATACAACTGATCACACAAAAGGTGATTAGGCATAGAAAGACCTTTCAACAGTTAGAAACTAGTCGTGGTGCTTTAAGGCATACATGGCAGCACGTGATTACATGTCAGCGGGCCTCGGCGGACGCGGGGGAGCAGCTCGAAAGACGCCGGTTCGAATCTCACAGGAACCAGATATCTCCGGACAAAAATTAGTTATTTACAAAAGGTCACGATCCGAATAAAGTTAAAATAGCGGAATAGGCAGGACCATCCCTGGACCCAGGTTTCGGCCTTTTGCCCTCATCAGCAGGGACTCGTTCCACCTAACGCAGCGCCCCCGGAGGGGACGTTGTGCGCATAGCATTAGAAATTAACGTTGCTCCTGCATTGCAGGTGGAGGCGATGCGTGACTAGAAAATGAATTGTTGCCGTATCGGGGAAAGCGATGAGGTATCACCAACCATAACAGCTCACTGACCAAATATTTATTTCTGCTTATTGTGTCTCATCGTCTCAATTTTTGCATTGTTGAGGCTTGCAATCTACGCGAAATTCAAACATGCATGGGCACCTCGAAAGATATATCGGCATTTTTTCTATGTTTAAAAAACGCTTTTTGCTACTGCATGCTTAAATTGACGACAAAAGTTCTGATTTTTCGCATTCACGTTCGCAGCGTCATTGTTCCACAAGGTAGATTGAGAACAAAGATGCTCTTTGTTTTCAAGGAGTGGTATCCAGCGTTAGTTGGTTCTCTAGAGAGTAGATCAACTGTCAAAATTAAGAGATATAGAAGTTGTAGGATGGGCTCTATTTTATTTGAAAGCAATAACAATCCCTGCGTTTTTGGTTAGCCTAGAAGTTATTGATGCTATACTGAATTACGCTAAACCAGTTGCAAAAGAGCTACAGGGCATTCAAGAAACAATTTTGTCTGCGTTAGATGCTATTACTAATTTCAAAAAAGTGGTACAGGCTTTTAGGGACAATGAAGAAATATTTGTTGGACTATTCAGACATGCCGATGGTCTCTGCGGGGAATCCATACCCGTGCCTCGAATAGTGATTCGGCAAGCCAACGGAGCAAATCCACCAGCTGTTTCGCCACTGCAGTTTTCTAAGCGTTCTGTTTTTTTGCGTTTTATTGACATAGTGCTTGAGCAACTCAGCGATAGATTTCGCTCTGATCTTGTAGATTGCATAAAATCGCAATTTTTGATACCACCTGTCTGGGTAAAGCATGACATTTACTTCGACTTAATCAGAAATGCTGTGAACTTCTATTTTCCCTTTCTGGATGACAGTTCTGAGGCTGTGAAGGTTTAATCTATGCCAGGGGTGTGCAACAGGCGGCCCACGGGCCACAACCTGTCCGCCAAACCATTTAGTGTGGCCCTTGTCAACACTCTGATTTTTCCCCATCATGCATGAAAATCCTGACCTAATCCGACAGTGTATGTTTAAAAAAGCGCCCACATGGGTAAAAATAAATGAAGTTTTTTTTTGCTCTTGTCACTGCGTATAATCTTTCGCCGTTTTGCCTGGCGCCTTCATTACTGAACCCCACTTTGTCGCTAATGTATTTTGTTGCTGCAGGCTTTCATAAGGCTTGTTTACAACACTATATTGTGACGTAATAATCCCTCATAGTGGTTTCTTGGCTCTTCCCAGACACCAGCTTTCCAGAATTTGAAGCAGTTCAGTAGCCTACTTTTCTAGTTTCGAGAGGGTAATATTTTTTGTTGACTTCACGGCTAGTAAAATGTCGGTAGCTAAGAAACGAAAACTCGATAACGAAGGAAGGGTATTCAACAGTGAATGGTGCACAAAATGTTTTGTTGTCCTACACAACCAAGGTGCTTTCTGCCTCATTGTACTATTGCAATCATCAAAGAGTATAATGTTAAACGTCATTACACAAGTAAGCATTCCTCCCAGTTTGACAGAATTGTTGGTCAGGCATGAGTGGACAAAATTGAACATTTGAAAAAATCGATTGAAAAACAACAGTGTTTTCACCACTTACAAGAAGAACTCAGAACTGGTGACAAAGCTGAGTTTTAAACTTTGTGAATGTATGGCAGAAAAGGGAAAGCTATTCGGTGCCGGAGAATTTATTAAAAGTTGTTTGACAATATTCACAGACTATGCACGCCGAGAGAAAAAACATTTGCTGAAGCAAACCAGCCTTTTTTGCTTGTTTCACGCAGGACAAATGATCTTTCAGATAATATCAAAGAAACTTTGAAAGAGAGATTGAAATCGTGTGAAGCTTTTAGTCTGGCTTAGGATGAAAGCACTGATATCAGTGACATAGCCTAACTTGTCATTTTCATCAGAGCTGTTACTGCTGGCTTTGATATTGTTGAAGAGTTTTTAGATATGGCCAGCCTTTCCTCCACCGCCACAGGACAAGATATCTGTGAACAAGTGCTTAAGGTTGAGGAAAAGTTTGAACTGAATACTGCTAAATTGTGTGGTGTTACAACAGATGGTGCCCTTTTCATGACAGGTAGGACAAATGGATTCACCCAAAAATTTCTAAATGCGGTTGGAGCATAAGATGTAGTTCTAAGCCACTTTATTATTCACCAAGAGAACTTGTGCACCAAAATTGTGGGTTTTGCAGAAGCCATGAGAAATGTTCAGTGTATAAATTACATTCGAGCAAGAGGATGAAATCATCGGCAATTTAAAGCTTTTCTAGATGAGCTGAACAGTGAATATTCTGATGTTGTGTACTTCTTTGCTGTACGTTGGCTCAGTAAAGCTGCCAGTTTGAAGAGATTCTGGAATCTGCGACAGGAGATAAAGTTCTTCATGGAGAGCAAAGCTATTGAACTAGTGTACAAAAGCTACGTTATGAGCTTGCAAACAGATTTCAGACAAAATAAAATTAAACTGAAGTTGTTTGCTCAACCCTTTGATTAGGTAGTGGAAGACTGTCATGATGATTTCCAAATGGAACTCATTGAACTGCAGGCTGATATGGAAACCAAGAGAAAATATTCTGAAAACAGTTTGGTAGATTTTTACAAACTCTATTTTATGTGTGTGAAATGTATCTCGATTTGTCCCATCATGCAAAAAGAATGTCTTCTCCCTTTGGTAACACATAGTGCCGTAAACAATTTTTCTCCAACATCAACCTCATCAAAAGCAAATGTAGAAGTCAGCTAACTGATAAACATTTGACCAGTCAGTTAAGGGCTGCTACAACTTTTGTCAAAGCTGATGTTAGCAAACTATGCAAGAACATGAAATGTCAAGTGTCCCACTAAAATGTTAAATAAATAAAATTTTGCATTAAGAAAATTTTTTAATTCATTGTGTACATGGAAAAATTAAACTTTTTGTGGGGCTCAATTAGATGTCTGAAGTTGGTTATATGGCTCATCGACAAAAAATGTTACACACCCCTGATCTATGCGATGGCGTTTATATGGGCTGCGCCACAAAGATGATTCCTACCGAACTACGCTTTAGGCGCGTTGTTGTCTGCTCAAGACAGAGAAAACGTTTCTATCTCTGAAATTTGTTGTCTGTTACAGAAATGAAAACGTTTCCATCTCTGAAATTTCTTCTTTAAATATTAACAACTCTTCCGGTTACTACAGCAAGAAATGAAAATTCATTTAGTGCTCTGAAACATTTGAAAACCTACTTGCGGTCCTCAATTGAAGAAGCTCGTTTGAATGGATTGGCATTGCTGTGTGTTCACCATGATCTCAACATTGATTTTGAACTTGTGATTGATGAACTTTCACGTAAAAATTTTTGGCTAAATTTCAATCAAGTTAAATTTTGACAAACAGCACCAGTAAATTGTTTTTGATTTGCTTATCATCACTACCTATTTTACACTTACATAGGACTTTATGATTTTGTTTTGAAAGGGCAGGGCTTTGAAAGAAAGGCAGTGTACACTGAAGGGGCAAGCCCAGTATGTAAATGTATGGGGCAGTGTATACTGGAAGGGAGTGTACACGGTGGGGGATAGAGACCTGGGGGTGCAAAATTTTTTTAATTGGTTTTTAAAATTGACCAATCAGAAACGACCAAAAGTCACATGTTTATTGCGTCATTAAGATTGACCAATCACAAATAACTCACGGCAAAATAGTCTCTGAGGGTAAATTGTCGTCGACGGCAAAATAGCCACTGTCTAAAAAAAACACCCTGGTCACGTGGATAGCCTAACCAACAGAAAACCAACGAAAGAAAAAACATTTTTCAATGACTCTACATTGAGAGCAGATTTTTTGTAATGATCCTGTTTATCGTTTTTCGAATTTTTTTTTCTAAAACTCTTGCTAATTTAAAAGTGAATCAAATATTAGGCTGTATGACGATTTTTTTGAGCTACAACAAAATATGAAACAGACATTTTATTTTTAAATGGGGATTTCCCTTTATCAAAATGGTTTTTTTTAAACAGTTGGTCATAAAGTTTTTAAATTGTTTTTGCTCGAGCAGCAGTGTTCATTAGTATTATAAGCTAAACCGGAAAGGTAGCCTTTGCCTAATCGGTTTTTTGTTATTAAGTAAGTGCTCATTATAAGTTGTAAGCTAGTCTAATAGATGCTACGTTGATATATTTTACAGAGTATATCGAGGAACAGACTGTAGCTGTGCAGTAACCTTGTTTTTCAATTAGCATTGACTTATTAGTAGTAAGGTTGTTTGTTCATTTTAGTACAATTTAGCTATTACTGAATGTTCTGTAAGCTAAAAAATTTGGAGTTACTCTTGGCTTTCATGTTGGTTGTGCACCTGCTCTGATCCGAAAGGATAACCTACTCTACAGATCTATGGGTAGCTGGGTAGTGAACTGTGAGGCTGAAATGCCACAGCTCTGTTACGTAGCATAAGCACTTGCAATATCAGCCTAGTAGACATCGACAGACTGAAAAAGAATGAACGTTATTGGAAAGAGTTCATCATAAACAAAGATTAACTTTTAGTACGGTGCTCTACTCACCGTAGCGTACGAGAAGCAAATTGCAATAGTTAGTGAAACCAGCTGTAAGTATTAGCTTTTTAGTACACATGAAGATGTTGATGATATTAATGCAAAGTGCCAAGCCTGATTTGTACATTATAGAGAGAGAGAGAGAGCAAGTACGCTTATTTGATTTTTTAAACAATGATACAAAAAAATAAAATAAAAACAAATAGATGCAAAAAAGCAGAAAATATGTAAACCAAGGAGCATCAATGCAGTGGCGTAGCGTAAGGTTTGGTTGCTTTGTGCGGAAGCAAAAAATACTGTTCTTTTCCCGATCAAGCAAATGATAAATTTCAATGTTAAAAACGTGTCAGACGTACCTAAATTTTTTTCTGTCTCAGACAAAAATGGCAGCATACGCTGGACATCTCTTGCTACGGTATTGCAACAGATAGACTATTTCCTGACTTTGGCAGTTGAAACAAACGCTATATTATAATGCTCTATCTTCACCTCGGTTCGATCTCGCAAAACTCGTGATTAGCCTTTTGTCCTGGAACGCCACATATGTAAATTAGGGTTCTATTTTCTAGATAACCATATTATGCATGTAAACCAATTTTAAAGTATGAAACAATCAAAGCGAGAATAATTTGTGCCGATAATTGAAATTATCAAAAAATATCATCTTAGGTTTGAGATGGTAAAAGAAATCTTAATCACGAGTAATTCTATCAGCGATTGCCATTAGGATATTGATAACTTTGCAGCCTGAGTCTAAACTACATAAGTTTGGACGAGATTTGGCTCTCCCAATCATGCAGGCTTACTGCCATCGACACACTCTGATGTTTGAAGTCAAACCCCGAGCGATAAGGAAATACTGGTTGTTCCACTGCCTCTTAAATCATGCTTTAGTTGGGAAAGTTTAGGAAAGTAAAACTCAACAAAAATTCCAAAGTGAAGCCCTTGAAACAGATGGTCGAGCATCGCAAAATCTTCTGGCAATGTCTGCAACAGAATTTCAAAGTATTGGTAGGAGAGATAATTTAGGATGATAACACACTAGCCTAGTTGTCCAGAAATGCCAGTTTAATTTCTCTTTTGTTGTACTCGGATATTGGACTTTATGGCAATGTGTCCTGGCTAGCTGCAATACTTGTGGCAAAATTTCACTGTGTTAGCAGTGACATACTTGGGGTCCTACGAAGCAAATCTATTGGTATTATAAAAGTATTATGGTGTCATTTGTTCTACTGTGTGAGCTAAAGCTCTATTTTTAGAATTATGTAAAACAAAGCCCCACCTCCTGTTTGCTGCAGAAAGGCAAACAAATCTCGTTATGAGTTTTTTCCGACGACAAATCATCAGAATTTTTCGGCTTTTTTTTTAAACTATACTTTTGGTGCAGAGTGGCAAAAAGGGAAACTGTAAGTACCGTTTATAATGTCTTTGGCATGACCAAAAATGGAAATGAACTCTTGACTGTCGACTACTAAAGGAAAATATAACCACTAGTTTACCAAGGATTTGTGAAAGGGAGACATATATGGACAAGCAGCTGATTTTTTGCTCTGCTGTCAAGGCCAAAATGGAGAGGGACATGGCACAACGCCCCCTACCCCCTAAATAAACTAGTACTTCAGCACCGTTCGATTTACATATAATAACTGACAAATTGAGCTTTATAAAACTGGTGGTAATATTTGTAAGGTTTATAGCAGGTCTACAGACATTTGAGCCACTTGCACTTTTTGTGGGGATTGAGCATAATTTCTTGTTCCTGCATTTGACCATCTTGAGTTATTATAAGTTGTTTATTTATTTACTCAAACCAATGCATCAATAGCTGTAAATTGTAAAATAATCGGTAATAGTTATTTGTCAATAGTTTTTGAATTTTTCTGTTGCTTTGGTGGTTCTTAACTTGCAGCTGCTGACAACGACGAAGCAGCTGTTCTTTCATTGTACTGTTGCATGAAGCCATCTTATTGTTCAAAATTTAATCACTCCCGCTATTCTGTTGTGACTTCGAACACTTAATTTATTCTTTGAAAAACTTATAACAATCAATACGAGTTGATTAAGTTTTTGATTTAAGTTAGTACTGTTGGTGCTAAGTTTTAACAGCCAAATATTTTATTTAGTACTCGTATTATGATAAGATTTCGAATAGGGAAAAATTTTTGTTCCAAGTTTTGATAAACCAAACAAAAATCCATAATAATACTTTATTAAACATAATTAAATTATCGTAGGAAAAATTAACATAATAGATTATAACGAAGCTTTTCGTCCCTTCTCGGAGACTTCATCAGGGCTGAATAAACAAATCCGTATGTCCAAAATTAAATTACTTTATTTTGAAAGCTCAGCCAAAATCAAACTAAATTAACGTTGAATTATTTAATTTTGGACTTACGGATTTATTTATTTATTTCTTGGACAATGCAATTTATTTTTGGACTTACAGCTTTATTTATTTAGCTCTGATAAAGTTCTCGAGAAGGGACGAAAAGCTTCGGTGTATTCTGTTATGTTAATTTTTTGGATGCTAATTTAATCATGTTCAATAAAGTATTATTATGAATTTTTGCTTGGCTTATTATGGTAAAGCCATTTGAAAAGTTTATTTCTTTATATCTAAATATATTGCTCAGCTGTTTCGCTACATACTTTTATATCTGAGTATTTTGTATATACTTGTACGATTGATGTCACTAACATTTATACAACCGAAATCTCATGGAATGCTTCTTATGATATTTTGTGGTAGGCAGTTAACTTTATGCTGTGTATTGACGTTACCCGCATTGCAGTTTCATAGTAACATAAAGCGGTATGCTAAACAGGATGCAAATATTGGTATTGTTCAGTTACTATTTGAAGTTTAACTTCCATTATCGTTATTGCTTGTAGTTTTGAGTTTAATTGAACTTGTTTGTGGAAACATCGTAGCGAGTGAAAAGAGATTTTGTATCAGCTTTGCTGGAAAAAATTTTATTCAAATTTCAAATAGCTTTCATACAAGACTTAGTGGTTAGCTCATAGATTTGTAGTTTCAGATTGAGATCCCTTTTGCAACACTCAGGAGTGCCGCGAGATGCGATATAAATACTGCTTCTAGTTCTACTGTTTAATCCTGTCCATGAAGTGCTGCTAGAAATTTTGAAGTAAATTTTATATGTTTGCATTCATTTTGTTTTTTAATTATCACTATGATAATTTCAAATCCAGACTCAAGCTCATCACCTAAGCTTAGATTGATAGGTTTTTGACAGCATGGCATGTATTAAAAAATCTTGGCTGCAAGCTACAAATTAAGTGCGCCCAATTTTCATATCTAGCTAATTTATCAGGAAAAAAGTCGTCACTGTTGCCCATGTGCAAAATTTAGAACTTCTGATACTAAGCTCAACAAAATGTGCTCTTTTGCAAGGTTATTTTGAAAACATCTGTTGTTGTTTTGGAAGCATTCGTCTTGACAACTTATGTAGTAGGCGTATGTCTGAAGAAATCGCCAAAAAACGGCCTATGGGAAATAAAACTCGGCTTTTGATTCACCTCGTTTATTTTTGAAAACTTTATGAATATTCTAGCTCATAACTTGCTTAGATTATAAATCAGAGTTTGAAAAATTGCTTAAATTGTGTTTTTGAAGCTATTCACAATAATTAGGCACGAAATCAAATCCATATTTTAATCGGACATTTGAATAATTTATGCTACGCATGCAATTCATTCTGTGTTTATTGTAATACGTTTTCAATCTGGCATTGGAACTCATGTTGAAATTGCTGTAAGTTTACTACAGCATGCCATTAGCCTGAAAAAGTTGGGAACCACTAACATAAATGTTCTAGTTATCTGATATAACCGACCAAAACTTTTTACGCAACTACAGTAGAGGATGAAACCCTAAAAATAGTGGTCTAACTCAAGTTGGTGTTCCGACGCTTTTAAAATGCAATTAGAAATAGTGCATATATTTTTAATTTTTATCTACTGAAAATACGGCCTAAACTGTCGGGTTTAATTTAAATTATTTGAGATATCGTAAAAGATAAATGGAGCTACCGAATGAATTCAATAAAATTGAGGCTCTAAAGGTATGTACTTTTCAAAACCATTGCTCACATACTTTACCTGTGCGGCGGTATTATGGTTAGAGGCGCTAAATTTTGAGATTCAAAAATATTTTTTATCCCTCAGTTTTTTTTTTTTTTGAAGAGTTACTTTGCTGAGATTTTTGCCTCTCATACGTAAAAATTGACTTTTTCAATTTATTCGAAAATAGGCTCTTACCTTGATGACCCCTTTGGACCTCATGACCACACCTACAATTGTTTTTATTTTTGGTCACGTGGTTTCAGAAATATGATGCGTTGCACAAATGCAACGCTAGGACAATATGATGTAAATGTACATATGTTGCGGTTACGATGTCAAGTAATATAATAGCCCTCTAAGGCGCTATAAAATCAGCTGCTTGTTTTTCTTTTACTTTGTTGCAATATCAAATAAAAAAGTTTGTTTACAAAGATTTTTCGGTGATTGAAATTAGCCCAAGTAAATTTTTGAATGAATTAAAATGTGCTGGCGCAGTTCGAATCGGCATTTGAAAGCGTTCTTCAAGCTCACTGTGCTGGCAGTATGTCTTTACGTAACTCTCAGATATGTTGCATGCATTCTTATCATTACAAAATGATGTTCCTGAACAGACAAAATATAAAGAAAATAAATTGTAAAGAACAAGATTTTATTGAAAGGTTGAAAATTATGCGAGCTCTAACTAAGCAAATTATAGGCGCAAAAACTGTCTCAAAATCAAAGTCATATTGGCTTGTAACATTTCATCGCAAAAAACAAAATTGTGGCGCCTGCACTTCTCTGGATAGTGTGGTATGATGCAAAGTACGAAATGCAGAAATCTACGACACACTTCAGGCATTGCGTTTTTGCAATTGAATTGCATCGATCACCGATGCATCTTCATCTTTTGTTATCCGGAATGAGAATTACAAAGTGGCGCTTTTGGTAAAATCGAGCAAAATCATCTCCCGGCATGTTGGAAAGTCTTTGTCTTCGTTCTTTTGGTTTATTTTGACAAGATTTCGAGTAGGTCATAGCCTCTTCACTCTTAAAAATTTTTTGGGATTTTTTTTCTCCTCGCATTTGCCATGGCAGCCATGCATTTTGCAAACTTGCATCGATCATCCATGTGAGTATACATAACCACCATTTCTTCCCTCGTATCACAATTCTGTACAGGTTGATATGCTGATCCATGCGATCAGATCCTCCATCCCTGAATTATATTGGCAAACTGCACTGGGAGTTGAAATATTCACGTTTTTTCGTTGCGTCTTCGATTACCGTCTAGATTGCTTTTGTGCGTTTGTGCCAAATGTCGATGGTGCAAGAGTGATAACGTCATTGCCCAACCAGTGTGTCAATTTTATGCACCATTTTTCATTGGATGAAGTCATTGTGGTTTGCATACTGCGCATAGATCCTCTATCCAAATGTTTGAATGCGGCTGTGACTGCAAAAGGACAAAATATACCAAGCCTATTAACTTTCATAGTTCTTGTGCCATGATAGCCATTCATTTCTAATACTTCCAGCAAAAGAATCGCCATAAAATAAATTATCCTAAACAACATGATAAAGATAATCGTGTTTAACCCCATACTTGCCAAACAGATGCATTACTGTTGCTGGTGCTTTGCCTAGTTTTTGCTCCATCTCTGTATTTCCTAGGTGCGTTTTTTACTTTGATACATATCAAATGCCATGAGGTATCCGCCTGGAGTATTTTGACACCAAATTTTGTATCTGAACCGAATGGGTTTATTACGGATAGCCTGCTTGGAACTGTGCCGTCTAGAATACTCGATCATTACTTGGTCATGGGATATATTTTGTGACAAAATAAAATGTTGTATGAATTTTTCCTGAAGATGGTCAAGCAGAGGATGGACTTTTGAGTATTTATCATTTTTGTCTAATTGATCATTATCTTGAAAATGCAAACACTTCCTTATTGCTTCAAATCTTTCAGTCTCATAGCTTCTTAAATTGCAATATTGCTTAAATCAGTGCTTCTCAACCTTTTTGATGTCATTGACCACTTTTCGCCGAGATTTCGTTTTGGGGCCCACTTCATAAAACATTTGTTTCAGAACAATCATTTATTTCAGGAAGGAAGTTGCTACAAAATGAAAGAGTGTTAATTTTATAGTACATTTTTAGCTTTCGTAATTCATAATTTTTTCCAAAAAATCTTTAATTTATGGCAGAACTTTTCGCGGCCCATCGGTTGAGAAGCACTGGCTAAAATCACCTTCCGTAGACTAGTAATTCCTTTTACTACCCAGTGAATTATATCGATGGAATCAATTGAAATAATGAGAATGCCCAAAAACTCCTCCATCTCTTCTTTCGCAACATTTCAGTTTGGCCAATTTTTTGACAAGCAATAGAATGTACTTTGGTCCACAATCCAGTCAATTTATCGGCCATTAAAAAAATTCGATTTTCGAAAGTGAAGTATATTGGGTGTAATTTGCTTCAGAAAAAGGTATTTGAGAGCTTTTGTTCTTTTCCTTTTTCCCATGGGTATTCTCGTATTTTTGTCGTCTTTCTTCGTTTGGGTTGTTCAGATGCACTTCTGCAGTAAGATCTAAGTGATGCGATGATGGGGACTGTTCCAAAGGGACTACTGCTTTCTTCAGCACATGTGCTGGTGATAAATGCTGGTGCTCTTCGTAGGTTCCTTGATAAGCAATTTATATCGTCCTCTTCATCTGCGGAATAATCATCAGTAAAATTATAAACATTCGGTAGTTCAATAAAGATGGTAGTAAAATTATAAACATTCGGTAGTTCAATAAAGATGGTAGGATTTTGTATCATCAATTTGATTCGTGTGTAACACATCCAATATTTCTTTAAGGGTAGGTGTTCAATCAAAGACAAATTACCGTTAGTATTGCAATGCAGAAATCTACTAACTTTGTGATGCTTTTTACTATATGCATATTATTCTAGATGTGTATACATTATATGCGAAACAAAATTAAAATTAATACTGCAAAGTGGCTGAACGAAAAAAATTTAGTTTGATCAAACACTTAAAACCTTTAAAATTTACTATCATAATAAACAAGAACAACTTTGAAATTTTGGGTAATTTTTGTTGTTATGAAATTTTGGTGTTAGAATGCTGAACACTTTTCTAGCATCAAGGCCCTCCCGACATTCTTTTTGTAGGCAATCAACAAGCAAATTCAATAATAATTATGTACAAGAAAGTGCAACTATATGCAACATGCATTTTTTGAGCATAATACATAAATAATAACTTTTTAAAAACCTGCAGAGCAAACAAATTTAAGCCTGTTTTGCGTTGCATATTGGCATCGCGTTGCATATATGCAACACTACGATAAAAATGTTAGCACGCCATTTCTAGCTTATAATACTTACAAGTACGATGCTACGAGGTATAATGAGAAAAGCGACAAGTCGCAAGCATGTTGTTTTTGTTGTTTACCTTTTTCTCTTATTTGAAATAAAGGAATCCCATGAAACGTGAGTCAAGTGTACACGGAAAACCCAATCAGATTGGAAAAAAGTGGCAGTATTTTCCACCTTGTAGAGCAGAAATGCAAAGCGATATCCCTATTTACCAACGTGGCGAATGCAATCAATGGGTACCCAAAAGTCGCTTCTTACGACTTGCTGGATGATCAGCTTCATTATTTTAACGCAGTGAAGCTTAGACAAGTAGTAAACATCGAGTTCACTGTTGCCGGGTTCGAGTCAGATGTGCTACCAGTGTGCATTAGTATAATGCCAGATTTCTATCAAAATTTTCAGCAGTATTTTTGATAGTATTTGTATCTGAGCGTTCACCAGCACTTCATTTTTTTGGATCATTTTTACTAACCACGAGGAAGGTAATCAATGTAGTCATTTTAATCAGTGGAAGTAAATTGAAGTTGCAGTGGTGGAAGTAGATGATGCATTTGACTGTACGTATGTTTTCACCAATTTAATTTTGGTAGATTAACAGAAAGCATCACACAAGTTGTAATGAAATGCTAGTCTGCTGTAGCTTTTCTCGGTGCAGCTTTACCGCATAAACAATAGCGTTTCCTTGTAGGTGTGGGCGATGTTAATTCATCATTTAACACTCTTATCATTAGGTAGCTCAGCAGCAGGAAATCATGTGACATGTTATCCTGCTTTAATGACGTTTACCCTATGCTGCATCAATACTTCCTCATTTGATTGCAAATATCCTTTCAGCTTACAACAAAGTCTCAGATCAATCTAGATCTAATTTAATGCTGCTCACTTATGAAGAGTTACAATAACAATGCCTTTAACTCGTACAAAACGCTCTGCAAGTCCCAAATGAAAGCAAAAAACCGAGGACATGTCAAACATTGATACATAAAGCTGAAAACTGCCACATTGTTCAAAGTTGACTCTTCAGTGTTCAGTAGAGAGGGTCAAAAATTTTCTTTTTTCTTGATCTTTGCGGGGACAGACTCAATCTGTAGGGTTATCAGCATTTTAGCTCAATCGCTAAGTATCAACTTTACGTGCAAATCGTGTTTAAAGTTTATGCGTAAGATCCGAGGAATCCCGTAATTATCAGATTTAATTTTTGGAAGTTTATTGAGTTTGAGATGATACATTTTGATTGAAATTAAGCAAATAGTTACAAACTAAAAGAAATTTAGGAAGCAATTAGAAATTACAAATGTAAAGATCACAGACCTTTATTTTCGCACAAAGATTTTTGCAACGTAAAGAAATTTAGTTTGATTACTGTGGCGGCACAAATTATTAAACTTTTGCAATTACAGATACAATAAACTAACTATTAGCTAGACAATTAATGACTAGCTAGATAGAAATTTCCAGTACACAATGTTATTAAAACCGAATGAAATCTTGTAAGAAGCTGACCGATTTCAAAAAGGCTACGCTAGTCGTATCATAGGTTTTAATTCGGCTTTAGTGAACGTTCAAATTCAGGTTTTGACTGTTTCATTCAATTTTAATCGCATTGTATACTGAAATTTCTATCTAGCTAGTAGTTAGTTTATTTTATTTGTAATTGCAAATGTTTAATAATTTGTGCGGCCACAGCCATCAAACTAAATTTCTTTACGTTGCAAAAATTTTTGTGCGAAATCAAAAATTAAGGTTTGTGCTTTTATGTGTTGGCCTATTTTCAATTAAAATGTATCATCTCAAACTCAATAAACTTCCAAAAATTAAATCTAATAATTACGGGATTCCTCGGATCTTACGCATAAACTTTAGACACGATTTGCACGTAAAGTTAATATTTAGCGATTGAGCTAAAAATTTTCGGAAAGGAAATTTGCTGATAACCTAACTCTCAAAAATCGGTATCATGTATAAATGTTTGTCGCTGTTATCACCATTAGTAATGCGTTAATTTGTTGTTGAACGTCGAAGTCTTGGTTTCTTTCTATAAGTGCTTGGTGTTGATAAACTGGGCGTTAAAGTAGGCGACTGAAGATTTCTGGTTGAGCTCTCAAAGTTTTCCATTTTAGGCTACATGGCTGAGCATAACCGCCGTTCACTATCAAGCTTCCGCATCTGGTTCACACCAGGCTTGCGATGGCCGCAATGGCATGTGCGGATGCCTGCTGAATCAAAAGTCAAAGGCTAAAGGTTTCTGTACACAGTAGGCCATAAATTTTCCTCAGGCTAGCACGCTTTTTGTGCAGCTTTGTAAGTTTTTTGCTCTCATGCATTTTAGTGCAAAAATTTTCATCCGCTTGAAAATTGGTTTGATACTTTACTGAATATATGTTCGAATATCACGTCGACCGCCAACCACGAGTTAACTCGTGGCCAGCAATCTGATCCACGCTGCCGATCACGAGTTATCTCGTCATTTCAAACGTAGCAAAGCGATGTGTGGCGTCTTGGGCAGGAATGGTAAAACCCACTAGCAACAAAAAACTGACTTTTTTGATGAGAAATATATCGAAATATATTGAAACTTGAAACTTTATTTAATATGGGAACATAAGTACTTGGCATTTGGGGCCAGAGAGTTGGACCAGGTTTTGGCAGTCAACGCGATATGCAATTTTGTCCGCAATGTCCGTGCCAAAAGCGTATACGTTTTGACAAACAAAAACGTGCAAAAAGGTGTATGTTGACGAAACCGGATATTTACGCAACATGGTGTACTGCATAACATCATGTGAATATCCAAGCGGATGAAAATTTTGGTACAAAAATGCTTAGAAGAAAAAAAGATACCAATCCGGATAAAATCTGTGTAAAAACCTATGCTGATTAAATCCACATTAAGGTTGTTTTGCACTCTCGTTAGGCTTCTCGTTCTTTTTGTGGTCAATGAGCTAAATAAGTTTTCATTTGGAGAGGGGCACTTTTGATTTTGCTGCAGTTTTCAGCTGCTGCTTTTTGAATCCGATATTTACAGGCTAGATCGCAAGCAGGGGTTAATTCTCCCCCCCCCCACCCTGACTTTAGACGATCAAACAATCAAGTGCTTGTTCGATGTGAGTCAGATATTTATTAGCAACATAATGTAGTAGTTGCAACCTGCGCTTCGCTGTCGGTGGACCAGAATCCAACATCATTGTCAAGGTATACCAAAGATATAATTGCATGCATATACAGTACGTCCAGCTTGTTGCTGAGCAATGGGAATATCCGAATTTACTTAATCAAGATTAAAAGATGTTGTGACACCAAGTAATCCTTGCAGTTGAAAAGCACCACGTGATAGAAATGCAGCATTAACAAACAAAAGAGGAAGTCTTGTAAGAAAGTGTTTGTTTTATCCATTATACAGTACAACCAATATGTTAACTTCTTCATTCTATGAAATAAAGGTCCAGTTAAACAAGAATTACTATTTGTGGAGATGTGGGTTAAGGTAACTGCAGAGCACTTAAATTTTTTAATTAAAAATTTGAATGATTAAAAAAATTTTTAATTTGATTTTTAGCACACCGGTCAAAAAGTAAATTTTTACTGGGAATAGGGGACTTTTATCTGACTAACTTATATGGGAGTATTTTAAGACGGTATAGCAATGCAATATCAAACAGAATGGTTTCTACACCACTGTTCAACACGGTAAAAAACTACAAACTATATTTGCACTTTTTTGACTGTGTAAAATTAATAAAAATTGATAAAGCAGCTGCAGCTTATGTTGCAAGAATGCAGTGGCGTGGGATTCGTAGAAATCATAAACACAATGCCGCAGCTTCACATTTCCACGCTGCGTCTATCTTTGGATTGATGTAAGAAAAAACTTTAAATTTTCAAAATAATTATATGAAGCGAAATTCTGTTAATAAGCTTTGGTATCGAAGTGAGCCGCCCGCATTGCAGTAAGGAAATCTGGGTTCAATTTCACTATAAATGGTAATGTAGCCTGTATGAAGATTTTCAGTAATTGTCTAGCCATAATTTAATTTAACAAAGTCGCCTGAAAAGCAGTGTTTTAACAATTTGTAATGCAGCAAAAATACTCTACAGTCAGCTAATTTGACCAGGTGAAAAAAATTCACTCCTGATAGCTGCTCAAAAAATGGCAACCCTGCTCAACGCCAGTTGTCATTTTTTTCGAAGAGCGATTTTGGAAAGCAAAACCAGTCTTTCAATGGCAGGCGCTTTACTGCGTACTCTTTTCCTGAATATGATATTCAAACGCGGATGCTGGTTTTTGCTTCCCCTGCTGACAGTTTCTAATTTTAAATCACCATTCAGCTTTTAGTAAATCCAAATCTGGTTTTAAGAACCGGAAAAAAATTGGAGAAAGGATTCGGTCGCATGTAAAGTGCCGTAGTTATATGTAGATCTTGGATGACTTATCCCTTATAAAGTTTTGTTGGTTGTGGTGACGTAGCTGCGTTCAAGCGAGAGTCACAGCAAAAAGGTTGATGCAAACACAATCTACAGCGGTAGCTAGCACACGTTTTGTACTAATTTTATGTACAATACGGGAAGATTGGAAAAAATTACAAAAGTATATAAAGATCATAATTTTTATTTTTGTGACTGAGAGGGGAAATGTGTAAAAAACAGCTAAATAAAGTTAGACGGAGTGGAAAGGTTCGCAGGTTGAGTCAATAAAATGCAATACACAAAAAAACTCCATAATATTGATATTTTCATATCAATGTTGGTATCTTTTTTAACAATAGGATAAACTTCTTGTTCCTAGCTCATTTCTTTGTGATGCAAAAATAAGTAAAAGCGTAATACTTTAAAAACGAAGTGAATAGTTGAAAACATTAAAAAAAACAAAAAAAAAGATAGGAGACCGAGGTTCTTACAGAGTGAAGCAAACTAGACGTTATGTGAAGTCACAAAGCAGTATGACATGAAATCAACTAAATGTATGTAAAAGTTATTAAATAATTAAGAAAGCCATTAGAACTTTCTAAAACTTGTCGCTTATTTGCATAGATGCTAAAACGTATTTCTTGCAGAGAAACGTGCCTCGGCAATCATCATTTGTCGAAGATGTGTTTAAATACCCTCGATTTAAATCTTTGTTGCTCTCCGAGAATTCGTCTTTTTTTAGTGAAAATGTTTTTACATCTCTGTCTACAAGCTCATTCTCTGCATGAAAGAAAACAAATTGTTGCGGTTTTGATATTACAAAGAAGCTTACTTGACTGGGTGCAAATCTTGTTTGTTTTCTTTAAATAATTTTTTTGATTTGTTTTTTGCTTGTGGTTGTTTTGTTCGTTATGTAAGTGTATCTTGAATAGTTTTTATGCAGTTCGTCATATCAATTTTTATCTGGAGTATTTATCACGAATTTTCAGCTTTCCAGATTTTGTCTCTTTGATACAACAACTGAATTTAGTTTTGGTAGAGAAAGAAGATGCTTGAGTAACGTTACCAAAAGCTTACTGGTAGTGTGTACAGTGAAAATTGGTGATTGTGTGATCATACGGGTTTAGATCACTTTTGGAGAGATTTACAATTATCGACTACAGTAGAAGTCCATTGTTTTAGCTCTTTCACAGACGTTATCCACCACATTTATAGAATTACTAGCCAACGTTGCCTGGCAAGGGCCCTTCGTCACTAACGTCGGGTTCAGTATTTCGGTTCAATCGGCTGCGCCGGCTTCAACCCTCAGGCACTTGTGTGAACAGTAGTGAAAAGTTCATGAATTTTATGTACTTCCACAATTCCTGTATACGAAATTGTGATCGTCATATTTTCTTAATTGTGACTGCTAATGCTCACAAAAAAATATCTTGCCACAAATTATCATTAATACCTGTGAGGTGGGAGGGATTGAAACATAGTCAAAAATGATGGTAGCGGCCAAATGGTGGTTGATTTCACAATTACAGAAACAAACTGTTTAGTGATAAGCATATTTTTCGATTTGGTGCTACCCCTTTCGTATTTATATTTGTGATATGAGGTATTTGGCTGCGCTATTTGTCTTGATTCCGGCATAGCGACAAAAGCGGCTATGGCCTCTCCAAAATTATTCTTCATATTTTAGTGGGCGCACTTCAGGCTGAGTTATTTTCAAACAATTGTTTTCTTTAAAACTAATGTTACAAACTGTTTGAGTTATGGTTTTATGTTGATTTTTTCTTAAACGTGAGATTTAATTACAATGCTGTATAGTAAAGACATCAATATCTTAACAGGCAGAATATCAGCAGAAAATATTCTTGCTTTGTAGTATATACAACGGCGTCGCTTGCAGGGTCCCCATCAGTGACATCGGGATTGAGAGTGTCGGTTCACCCGGCCAAGCCGGCTTCACCTAATGGGATCTTGTATGAAGAGTTATCAAAAGTTTATGAGTTTTCTGTAGATAAGATTTTCACGACTTTTTGTGCTCCTTTTCCTAATAGAATTTCTTATTTTAAGATTCTGGCTATGCTTTAGGCCTATGTGCTCTGTTAATTGCTGACAGGAAACCAAGGGAGCCTTGCGTTTTCCTTTGTTGGAAGTAGAGAACACATTTTTGATATTAGGCTATTTTCAAACAAAATAGCAAAAATGTCTTTCGTGTGGAGGGATTTGACACAGTGACGCTATTTTCTTTGGATTATCCTTTAAACTTGCTGAAGTTCTCGCTGGCTACGCATTATGCAGCATATTATTTTCTCCCTGCTTGATGGGCCTTTGAAGTGAAAAGAGTTCTTGCTTTTCCTCAAATGTTAAGATTTAATCCCGGTAGCTCTATAAATCTGCTATAAAGTGAAATATCAATAATTTATTCCATGTGGTGCGATTTGACACAGTGACGTTGTAAATTTTGATTTCTCTTCAAACTTTCTGGAGTCCCTGCTGGCTACGCATTATGATTCATATTCATTTTTCTATGCTTAGGTATGCTCAGAGAAGTTAAATGTGTCGTTGCTTTTCCCAAATTCGTAGGTTTGATCCCGGTAGCTCTAAAAAGCTATAATAAAGTAAGATTGAAAACACGTTTCTCCTAAGTGTGGTGCGATTTAAACCCGGCAGGACATACCATCATCAGTGCCAGTTTACAACGTATCAACTAATGCAGCTGCGCCAGCTTCACAGAACAAACATTTGTGAAAGCAACAACAAAATGTTTTGATAAATATTAGCCATAGTTTCTGTACATGCAATGGTGATCATGTTGGACTATTTATTAAGACTGGAAGTATTCAAAAAAGAATGATGACACAAACTACCATTCGTAATTTTTAGAAGTGTCATTGGGGGAATAAAACACAGTCAATAAATATGGTGTCGCCGAAATGATGGTTGTTTTGACAATTAAAGAAATGAGCTTTTTAGTAGTAGGCCAATTTGACGATTTGGTGGGCCCGCTTTTGTATTTATATTTGTGACATTAAGATCTTTGCCTGCGCTGTTTGCTTTAATTCGTCCATGGCATGAA
Organism: Trididemnum clinides; assembly: GCA_963675345.1. Taxonomy (NCBI): domain Eukaryota; kingdom Metazoa; phylum Chordata; class Ascidiacea; order Aplousobranchia; family Didemnidae; genus Trididemnum; species Trididemnum clinides. Next base: position 10,700,351 of record OY776289.1, read on the forward strand.
AAGGTGCCATGCCTTTACCCTAAGTTACATATCCTAATCCAACAGGCGCCTATTAAGCTCTTTTCAAACAAAAACACTATCTCTTATTCCAGTGTTACAAATTCAAGCTATTATTGTTTAATTTTGATTTTTTTTTAAATTTGGGATGGTATTGCAATTAAGTTTTCCCCAATCCAGACCTCTCTACTGTTAAATGAAGATCAGTATTTCTCACCGACAAAATACCCTTGCAATTGCAAATATCAGTAATGGGCTTTACTATTTATGTTCGCTATTAAAATGATAAGGAATGATTTTGCTGCCTATGCTGTTCTCACTAAATAGTGGCAAGCATGTGATGTCATTTAAGATTTAACAGTACGTTTAAAGCCATTAAGTATTGGGATCGCTAGTTATCCCTTTTTCGTTACCTTAGGCGAATTAATATGAACTAACGTCTCTGACTTCGGGCATGTTGCTTTGCCCTCGCATAAACGCCGCCATACAAAGAGCAAACTAATCGGAAATGAAGCACACACAGTTAAGTTACTGCAATAGCAGGTCCCATTAATAATGTCAACGTTGAGAATATCAAATCAGCTGGCTGTGCAGGCCTCACCCGATTGCAAAGGAAATTGCTTCAACATTTAGATTTTATGGGTAGTTCAATATTAACATTTTGTTGCAAAAGATTAATATTCCCTTCCCTTTTTTGGGGGGGATATCACCAAGTGTTTTGCTCGGAGTAGGCTACATACCAAAATTTGTACAAACTTCATTTGTTGATGAATCTTTCCGAATAATTTGATGGATAATGCAAAAGATTCATGCTATTAAAAAAAAATAGACAAAATGTACCAAAGGACTTAGTTTTTCTAGAAATTGCAATTTTGTAAAGTGCAGGTACCATAATTATGTGTGTTTCTAAGCGGTAGACTACATTTCATAAACTTTTAGAGACTTCATTTTTTGATGAATCTTTTTGGTAACGTCGACAGATAAAGTCAAAGAACCATGCTTGTAAGGAAAAGGAGTCAAAATGTACTAAAGAACTAACATTGGCTAACAATTGCAAGTTCGTTAGATCTAGTAGTATAATTGTTCAACTAAAAATGAAACATGATATATGGCAAACAGTTTTCGATCAGCCATTATAAACTAATTCTTAGCCCAAAGTAATTGAAATCACATATTGCTGGAGCCAATTTCCTAAGCTTTTAAAGAACAGTTATTGGTAGTACTTTATTACAACGTTTTTGTATTAAAGTTATCTGGTATTTCTGAGCTTTTCACCTTTTGGGAGGGGTTAAAAACTTACATCACAGGCTTTAAAGCTTATTTCCTTCAGTGTAAAAAAAATATCTATCGTACATATTATAAACATACAGAAGCGCCTTGAAATAATCTTTAATTTGCCAAAAAATTTTTGAAAATTGGTTTAGAAATGAGATTACAAATCAGTTTTTATGTGAACTGATTTTTCAAAGAGGGTGCAATTTTTGAAAACATCTTATGATCTGTGATAGCGAAAGATTTTGCTAATCGTACGAGACATATTATGGCAACATAGAGCGACTTGTAAGCGTGCAAGCGAAAAAGAGAAGAAGCATTCCTAAAAGGCTTAAAGTGCTTAAATAAGGTTTTGCTTGTTGCATTGTCAAATAAGCTTTAATTGTTGCAAAATGATTTTTATCAAAAGCACGTTTTTAATATATTTTAAAATAGCATTTAATTGCATTTCTGCGATCAGTACTTTTTGAGAAAGCACATAAAACAAATTTTGCAATGAAGCGTTGATTGTGACCTCATTGTAGACCCTAAACCAGGGGTCGGCAACCTACGGCCCGCGGGCCGGATCCGGCCCGCCTAACAAAATCATCCGGCCCGCAGCCCTTTTACAAATTTTAGTAATCGAACTTTGTGGGCTGGCGTAAAGCTTTGATTCACTATAAATATTTTCCGATCGTATTTGTTTGTGCAAACGTGATAATGGTGAATGCAAGTAACTCTGTTCTATGCTCCTAAGCTTTTTTAAGCCAAAGTCGCATTCAACTACTTTCTTGTGTACTGCTGCTTAAGTAAATCAAGCGTCTTTTATTCGATGACATATTGCATTCGTAACTGATAACTGACAGCAATTTGTGTTACATTTGCGTTTAACCTTGCTTTCAAATTTGGTGGTATATTTTATTTCAAGTAGTATAGCTACCGCCCAAGGAGAGAATTGAGTAAAAGTCATAGGAAGGGTTGCATAGAGGTGCTTGGGGGTTTTAGCTTTGTAATTGAAATGTACGATTTATCCTAATTTGTAATTGTAACTTTATTTAATATTTACCGTAATTACAGAAGTTTGGCTAATAATAGCCATTAGGCATATATTTATCAATTTTTAGCAATCTGGCAATGTTGACAAAACGTAGAAAAGTTGATGCTGAGTGTCGAGCTTTTAATAAAGAATGGGAGAACAAATACTTTTTTGAGCAAACTGCACAAGACGCATCGCTTTCCTGTTGTATTACTTTCAGTCCTTTTTATCAACAATTTTGGTAAACTCACGTGTTTGATTTGCAACGTTTCTGTTGCTGTAAATAAGGAATTTAGCACAAAGCGTCTTTATGATACAAAGCATACTAATTTTTCCAAGTTTACGGGTCAAGCAAGAAAAAAACAAACTTAATCAACTTAGAACCACCTTAAAACAGCAGAGTTCTGTGTTTCAAAGGCAAACCACTGAATTGGAAAATATTACTCTTGCTAGCTACGAGGTAGCACAATTAATAGCGAAAGACAAGAGACCGTTTGCTGATGGCGACTTTGTGAAAAAATGTATGATGGCTGTTGCTGAAACCGTATGTTCGGAGAAAATAAAACTGTTTTTTGATGTCAGTTTTTCAGCAATAGCCACAACCCGACGAACAAGAGAGATTTCTGACAACGTAAAATATAACCAGAAAAATTGTTTTGAAGATCTACAGTTCTTCTCAATAGCGATAGATGAGAGCACAGATACAGCTCAGCTGGTAGTATTTGTGAGTGGAGTAAACGGAGATTTTCATGTTGTTGAGAATTTTGTTCAACTGCTTCTTATGATGGGTACTACTTCAGGACCCGATATTCTGAAGACATTACTTCAATGCCTTGAAGCCATGAATATGAATCTCTCAAAACTGGTTTCAACAACGACTGATAGAGCCCCATCAATCGTCAGAAAAATATGAGTGTCGTGTCTTTGCTTCAAAAACGCGTGGAAGACAATAGAATTAATAACGACATTTAAAGTTACAGTGTCACATTCATCAGGAAGCATTGCTCGCAAAGGTATCAGCCTCAAAGAGCGTCATAGACATAGTGGTAAAATTTCGCCAACTACTTTTACAAAGAGAGATTTGTATCAAGATTTGCTTTATTTCTGCAATGTACGTTGGTTTTATCTAGGTGAAATGCTACGAAGAGTGTAGATATTGAGAGAAAAATTGTCAATCCTTTTTGAAAAAAACATAAATGCTACCGGATTTCGCAATCAAGAATGGGTTCCTAATTTGACATTTTGGGTCAATTTAACATCATCACATTTGGACAACCTGAATTTGCAGCTTCAGGGAAAGCTCCAATTGATACATGAGATGCGGAGTTATGTACGTGCATTCGCAACAAAACTAAGACTTTGGGAAATTCAGTTAGGAAATGCAAATTATGCTCACTTTGCTACACTGCAAGAGAACAAACCTATGAGCACTACTTTATTTGTATCTACGATACGACATTTAAGAACTGAATTTTCATCTCGCCTTGCCGTGCTTCACCGGTTAAAGAATAGTGAAGCTGTTTACCCAGCATGTCGTAAGAGGCGACTATTGGGCACCTACCAATTGCAGTCTGACTGTTAATGGTGGGGTTGCCAGCTTAATTGCTTGGTTGGACCACTCATGTCAGAAAACTGAGGTTGGGGGTAAGCAAGGGCATGCTCCCTGTAGAAAAATTTCGCTCCAACAAATCCCCATCCATGGGGTAAATCCGGCCATCTCTGCTAAAGGGACAACACCGGATGGAAACTGAATCACTACTTAGTGACATTTGTTCTCGCGAAAATGATATCAAATTGTTTAGTACTCCATTTGACATACAGGTCGACGTTGTACCAGAAAGATATCAAATGAAGCTAATTGAGCTGCAGTGTAAAACGAGATAAAATCGGAGTTTAGTGTGAGCATGTATCACTGTTTGACTTTTATAAGAAATATCTTGAATCCAAACGTTATCCCAACTTGGTTAAACATACCACAAAAATGTCATCCATCTTTGGCAGCACTTATGCTTGTAAACAATTATTTTTGACAATGAAACTAACCAAGACCAAGTTGAGAGCACAACCTACTGATAAACATTTGCAAGATGTTATGCTTCTTTCCTCATCAAATATCACCTTCAAAAACTTTCAAATCAAACACAACATGATATATCACAATAACGTTTCCTGCGGGTATCAATAAATGTATGTATGCTGCATATTATGCTGCCGTTATGAACTGTTAAAATCAGCAGTTATTTCGATTAAAATTTCAAAAATTCGCAAGTTTTAAAAGCAACACTGTTAATGGTAAATTTATACGGCCCGCTGACACCTTGCAGATATTAATTTTGGCCCTCAGCTAGCGAAAGGTTGCCGACCCCTGCCCTAAACAAATGAAAGTTTTTGTAACGTGGTTAGTCGGAAACTGGTTTTCGTTTTAGCAAAAGCTGTTGTACTCTGGATAGTGATGCAAATTAAAAAAAATTTTTGATTATGACTTCTTGATGACGCCCCAAATACCTTTTGAAACTCACTGCGAGGTGGTGATCAATCGCGCCAAGTTTGAAGCTTGTACCTCAAGCAGTAACATAGGAGTTAAAACATACAGGCAGACACACAGACAGACAGAATTGCGCTTTATATTTTACATTCTTGTCGATGTTGACCGAGACCTTAAAAAAGCTCAGAAATGTCTAAAATAACGCTTACAGTAACGGTGACTTCAGCATTTCTAAAACAAGGCTACTGCAGAAGAAACTTCAAATTAGAATTGTTTAATAAAAAGTTCAAATAATTAATTATACTTAAAATTGTTTAGACAAATTAAAAAAAGTCCAAGTTTTAGAATTAGAATTAGAATACTATTTCTTTTTATTATGACTAATTTGCAAGAGATTAGTCAGCAAAGCTAAATTTCTTTTGCAGGAAGTCTGGTTTATGAAATTCTCCCGAATTTTTCATAGCTCGTGCTCAACGAATATTTCACCTAACTTGGTAAAACGACTATTTTCGAAAAGTTATTTCTCAAAAAAGTCTTTAAGTTAATCCTCTTTATACCAAAATGCTCGACCTACCCCTACAACAATAGCCTAAAAATTAGCTCCTTCCCTTAAGTTTGAACTACACTATTTCCTTGTATGGCTAGCTGCCACGTAATTTCTTTCTGTGTACGCATTAGTGTTAATAGAAAATATCACCGTCGGCTCCAACCAAGAATGTTAATTCTAGGCTTAAACGCAATGTCAATAACTTTGGTAGCAGCTTTGGCAAAATGAATAGCTACACATTTAACGAGGAGCTGCATTTTGCTAGACGTGTTTGGATATATGGTAGGGGTCGTGAAGAAAGAGGTTCTTAATATCGAGCTGAAAATCTTTTTACTGTAGAGAACACCTTAAAACTTTCGGAAATTAGGGACAATATCTACGAATAGAGCCTTTTTCAATAAAGATTCACCAGGCTTTAACTGGGCTTAGTGGGGCCCTAGCCATCGTTAAAACAGCAACTTCAATGTTGACCAAGGCCCAACATGTCGGCAAAACATTGAAGTTTTGGCATGCAACAACACCATGCTAGTTTTTAGTCTGGTTGCCGAAAACTGCTAAGCCCTGCAGTCGATTGAAAGTCTCAAACTGACGGCTTCCATTCAAATACGGCTTATTATCAAAAACGAAAACTTTTCGTGCAAACGTAACTTTTTAACTAAAGATGAAGAAAAAGATGCTGAAATTTGAATTTTTGTTGCTCATGTTTTTAGCATCAGCTACCTCAATCGGGTATCATACTATACCGTCGGTGATATTATAGCACATTTTGAGCATATCATGTGAATTAGACTATGGCGGTGGACCTACTTGCCCAGCTCACCTGCTTCTCTCTTACATTTTGGGTTACTTAAATCGCCCTTAAAATAGACTAGGATTCTGCACATATTTAATGCTTTGCTATTGTTATTTTACAGAGCTTTTTATTTATTTCATTTCTTTGGAGGATAAACAACGACATAACAAATTTAGTAGTTTGCATAATTTCCCGAACAAAGTCTAAAATCTTAGCACGATAACAATGTGATGTTATTATTCCATTAGTACACGTAATACCCAGTAATTTTTTGTGCGCTAATCAGCGCATCTGCAAAATATGTCTCTCGCAAACTGGATCACTTTTTTAGTCATGGATTTTCATGTGGCATCAACTACGTCTTTAAATTCGCCGTCTTCCTAAATTTGCGGCGATTCCCTAGTATTCTACTTGCTTTTAAATAAATGATCAGCTAGTTACTACGTATTCAACTCTTTGTGCACAAAAAAGAAGGAATGGTTTGCGAAACTGAGAAATAACTTCATGTCTTCGAGGCAGCAGTTACACACATATGTCTTTGCCTTTGACGCAACCATACTTCAAATCCAAAGAGTTTGTTTAAAAGCAGGTCATGGAGTCGCTACACTTGCCTATCTATTTTTTCATTGCAGCTTATGCATTTGTGCAATTTGAACCTTATTTTATAATTAGAAAAAAATTATCTCCAAACTTTTCAAGAAACCTTCACGTTAGGGAAAAACTTTGTTTTTTTCCCGGATTAACTTGTTAATAGGTATTGCTGAATTATTTTTCGTCCAGTAGAAACGTGGTCATAATTTTGAAAAGGGTCTCGCCTTTTTTCTGAAAAAGGATGTCAAGGAAAGGATGAACAAATTCTTTAAACTAGTTTGTTAGTTAAATCAGAACATGAGTAGATTTTTGTTTTATTAAACGTAATGTTTTCATTTTGAGATTTTGGCTACTTTTCTGTAATTATTAATATTTGTTTGTGATAAAAAGCTGAAAGCACTGATCTATTGAGCTGTTTTTGGCTCAAAACATTGATTTTTCTAGTACACCAAGAATCAACATGGTGCTTAAACTTAAAGTTTTCATCAAGAAAATCGGTGTGACTAAGACACTACAGTTTGATCCATCATGCTCTGCATATGATGCTTGTCGATTAATCAGAGAAAAGATGCCTGAAGTTTCACAAGGCCAAGGTAAAAGGATTTTGTTTGTTTCATTTTCTTTGTATAGTGTATTCGGGAAGCTTGCTGTCAGACAACCTTAAACGGAAAATATCAGTATTATTTCTTTTTTAGGTTGGGTGCATTGTGCTCGTCTTCTAATTAAGGAAAACGTTTAGTTATACGCAGAGAAATTTAGTTAACGTCTTTTTCAAAGATATAAAAATTGCCGAATCAGTGTATTTTTACCGCAAGCACAGAATGGGATGCAGGGAGGTACTTTTTGCTGACATACTAATAAGAAATTTATGCGGGTATTGCACTATCTCACGATTGCTAGAAGTACAGCAACTTGCCACGCTGAGCTATGTCTCTGAAAACATTGCCTCGAAAAAAGCTGTAGGAAAACTTTCTAAGGTTTTATACTGCAAGGAAACATGAACTCAGTAAAAAACATCTTTACTGCAAAATTGGTTTTATGACTGTACATGACGCCCTCGCTTCAACGAACTACTAAGAGATGGTTTTTTATTTAATTCAAAATCTACTAGCTTGTAGCCTGGTTGTAACTCTATATGATCATTTGTAAATTTATTTGATTGTTTAGGTGTATTTTAACTTTTTTAAGTATTGTAACTTGTATAGTCCAGCAGCTGTGTTTGAGGGGCAGATTAGGGCACAAATATCTGCCACGATTTCTTCGACCGAAGTGAGATTATCAAGAAACTGGCCATCGGATGCTTTCTACTTTTGTGCTGTAAGCTACTTTCTCTGAATATCATCACTGGTCCCGATTGCCTTCCCTTTTTTGCAGCAATCATTACAGCACCATGTTCCCCAAGGCAAAATTATTAAGCATAGATGAATTGCAGAACTTGCTATGTTGGAGTTCTTAAACTTTTTGTAACACGACCGCTTGAACACGTCAAAAAATACCGTGGAACAATAACACGTAAAATTATTTTTTTCAAAAATAATTTTGTTGCTAGCGTTGTCATTTCCATTTCTTCAAAGTGGTCATTATTTGCTCTCCTTAGGAAAATGAAAACCTTTTGATCATTAATTTCATTCAAACCCTACTTTTGACAAATTTTTCCAATCTCTTTAAGAGGTGGCCGTCGCTCTGCCCCCTCCCTGTAAACTTCCCATTCGCCCGCCAGGTTAAGAACCCTTGATTCAATGTTTTGATAATTGGCTTCCAGGCATTTTCAAAACGCAACAACCTTTACGCTTTTTCATATTAATGAATTGCAGGGTCTGCTCAAGACTACAGTTTGTTTTTGACGGATAAAGATCCTAAAAGAGGAGTTTGGTTAGAATCACAAAGACCATTGGAGTATTACTTGCTTCGTGATGGGGTAAGAAAACTTCAGGCATATTTCAAGTCATATAATCGATGACATGAAATATGTCTTGGTTTGCATTAAAATACTTTGCTGTTCCAGATGTAGAAATAAAATTATTTCTCAAAAATAAGTTTCTTTTTTGACCAGTTAAACAATATTTCGCTTTTCACCAGAACATCTAGCATGTCCATGCTCTTCTAAATCTAATTTTAGAGAAGTAGAATGGAAACGTCTGCGAGATGCTCTGTTCTTTTATTGAATGGATAATTGCAAGTAGGGGGTAAGGATCTACACGAGTTAAACATCATGGAGTATGAGCTAAAAACTTGCTGATGGTCGTGCATGGATGGTAATTACTTCTCGGATGGGTTCGCGCTCGTACAACTTTTACGTCACCAGCAGGAGACTAAAAGACAATCATGATATTTTGTCGGCTGATTGCTGGCTATTAGCTATTAAGTATAACTGAAGAAATATTTTTTCTGAAGCTTTTAACAGCACTTTTGAATTTGCTGGCTATCAGCTTGTTCTGATCCACTTGTCAGTACAAATATTGGAAAATAATATTCCAGTTCTTATTGACTGTTCCGTATACACAGGCCTACATCTTCTTATGTTCCTGTTCATTTAGGAGAGTATGTGCCCAAGGCAGCAGTTGTATATTTGGATCTCATTATCTTTCACTGCATTTAACCTCTCAGCTGGTTTGCACCTCACCATAACCTATACTTTTGAAATCATTTTTAGCATTATTTAGGATGTGCTTGAATATAAATCCAAGCAACGACCGATGAAAATCCAGACTTTAGACGGTTCAGTGAAAACTGTTATGGTAGGTTGAAATAAATTTAATCCAAGTAATGTACTTGAACTTTGAAGCAGGTCTATACGAATTGCTTCATAGAATATGCTTTGGATATGTATTTCTTCCTTTGGCTACTATAAGATACAAATGATGTACCGTGTAATTAATTTAGACTTTATTTCGGCATTTAATGTTTAGTATACCGGATTAGAAGCAAGAAGAAGCTACAGGTATTAAGTTAGCCTGCCTTTTGAGCGATATGCCTGAGCAGTGTAGAAATGATCACAATAAATGTTTTTGAAATACAAATTAATTACGGGAATTAAATACTGGGTACTAATATCGTGGCAACAAAAGTTGATACAAGTTTTGCTATGGCGCTAATCATGGTTTCCATTATAAAAAAAAGGCTTTGATTGCCAGTAACAGCGTAAAATTGTTCTAAAATTTAGCTAAATTTGATTATTTTGACAAGAGCCTAAATACTGTATTTATAAAAAACACTTTCAGATATAACTTTTGTGAATTAGGATATTCTTTCATTAGAATGCTGTGAAACCTAATATTCATGCCAGGTATGAACAAATCATCTTCAACAATATTACTTGTAGATCGACGACAGCAACACTGTTGACCAATTGATGATCACTGTTTGCACTAAGCTAGGTCGGTTGTCTTGGAATTTTTCTTGTATTTTGCATGGAAACTTGTATTGTTTGACCTCACCCCCCGGTCGGTTTTCTCTTGCACTCTTTAATGTACACACCGCGCTTCAGTGTTAGCTTTTGTTAAAAATACACTTTGTTCGAATTGTGTTAACACAAAATGTAATTAGATACTTCCAGACTTGCAGCTATGCATGCTCAGTGTGCAAATGGAAACTTCAAAGCCGAATCGTCACCACGTGAAACACTCAACATCACTTTTCCTTTGACTTAAGTTTAATTTTGATTTTTTCGGGTTATGTTCTCTTCTTTTTTGTAATATGGGAATGATGCAAAAAAAGTATTCAGGATCATGCTGCAAACCAAAAAAAGCCGTAGGTTCGTGCCGACTGTCCGTTTTAACTCAATATAAATGCAAACTAGCAATCTTGTTGTTTAAAACTTAATTTAGTTTTTTTGACGCTTTTTAATTGCATTGGTTTTTACCGCTAAGACTTTTTTTTTTATTTTTTTTATTTTATTTGCCATATTTATCCTCCATTCACGAGAAAGCGAATTGTATCGCTATACTTTGGACAGTAAGTCCGCACTCGCTTGGGAGTTGTCTTTTTCGAGGTTTATGGGTCACCTGTCTTCCACATAAAGGTGGGGCGTCCCGTTAAGTGCCTTGCCCAAGGACACAACAAGCGAACTTGCCGGCTTGTTCTCCACAACCTTCCCTAAATGCCGAGCGCCAAGCAGGGAAGCTGTGAATACCATTTTTTAAAGTCTTTTGGTATGACTCGACAAGGGGAATGAACCCCAGGTCTACCGACTGCGAAGCGGACGCTCTAACCACTACGCCATCGCCACTACGACATATTAATTACGTCTGATATATTTTTAACGGTCCATATTTCGTTTTCCACATTTCCTCTACAGCTGAATGCCAAGCAGGAGATCTGTGAATCCATTTTTATAGTCCCGTACATGACTCGAAAAGGAAAATCAAATCAAGCCGGACATGTCATACTATCGTTTTGTAGGTAACAACTACACGTAGGTGCTTGTGGCGACGATCAACATAAGTCGTTTCTGGTCCTGCTATTGTGGGCTAATTGATTTGGATCAGTCTACCTGGCTCTGTGTTTGATTTATTTCTTATAAATTTTTTTTGAGTTGAAAATACACAATCAAATTTGGACAGCTTATCACGCTATCAACGAGTTAAATAATTGCCACAAAAATGAACAGGGTTTCTCTTTGCTGTCGTTTGAAACAAAAAGGAAGTGCGAAGGGCATTGTGTTATATGCTGTTGTTTGCTCATCTTAGATTTCACATTGATTGTTCTTAGGTTATGTGTTACTTCATGGTTATAACCTTTATACTTCTTAACCTCACACATGAATTTGATAGACTATTAACTCGCCTATTAATTTAATACTTCGCCAGAGTTGCCTACAGATAACCTGTAGCATTGTCAAGTGTTTATTGTATTCAGAAGAAAAACCTTCAAAAGCTAAAACCTTTACCATTGTTTAGGTATCTCAAATTACGAAGAATATTCTTTGGTTCGTGAAATTCAGGATGAAGAAGATCCCAGCACTAAGAAGGTATTGGGTTCAACTGCTACTCTTTAGAATTGTGACAGTGCTCCTTGACATAGGACAAACTGCTCTTTTATCTGCAGTAATTTACGGCCTAATTCTGATCTTGAAGTATTATAATTCGCCTTGCAGCGAAACTATTGCAAAGTGATTTCAGGTCAATATAATTTATGCAAAGACGCCAACATCTAAGTTGCCCAAGATCTTCACACCAAAACTGTCACCGAAGTCATACAGATGACCGATTATTCACGATGATCTTGATAATAGCAGTTTTCTGCTAAACATGTATGGCTGACTCCAAGAGGTATAGTGATTTTAACTCAATGGCCACAAGCTCATTTCAATCTTTTTGACTCTCAATTCATTTAAATTCAATAGTTATAATTATTACACATTTGGGCAGGAGACCGGATCATTGCTGAAGCCCGGTGCTGTTGACAAAAGGTTCGAAACAATGAAGAAACGACTGCACACTGACGATGAGTGTAAGAGAATAAATATATCGTGTATCCGGTTGTATTGTTTTCACTAGCGTACTGCATTTCTACATTACTAAAAATGTTATGACTGTATGATGAGCTGGACACTCAAAAAACACTGTTGAGGTGGATTTAACCATTTTATTTTTTAGCTGTAGTAAAAAGACTAAACGACAAACCACTGTGTATTTGTATGTATTGAGCAGGAAAATCTTAATTCTATTAGTAGCAAATTTTGTGTTTTGCTCAGATTAGTTAAGTTATTTGTTTTATGTTGTTGTCACGGCAATGTTTTTTTGTTTGTAATGCCAGAACAACTTTACGTTCATAAAAGTTTTAGGCTTGTTAATAGGCCTTTTGTTGGCAGATTGCAATTCTACAACAATCACTGCAATTGTCAAACAAAAATCGCCGTAAATTCCCTTTCCCTAGTACACAACAACATCGCCTTCGAGATGTCTAGCAAATACACAACTGTTGCTGGCATAGACGGCTGTCCAAACTACGTTATCGCGTTGCCGACTAAATTTTAGCAAAACGCGTCAATCAAAAATAAGAGAAGACACAGGATTTTATAGTTTATATTTTTCATCACATAAAGATCCACAGAATTTGTATTCCGACCTGCTTCAAAGTGTCCAGCACTGTTGGCCCAGTGCATGTTTACTCCATGTTTTGCGACCAATCTGGGAAATTTGCTGTAAACTCACTTTAACTAGGGCACGAAACATATATTTTCAGGATTCCGGACGTGGGCAAAGCACGTAATTTTTAGTGTGCAAAAAATTTCGTAGTTTGCCTATGTCGGGAATCTTGAAGATATATGTTGTAGTGTGTAAAAACCGGCGCGATGGCGTAGTGGTTAGAGCGTCCGCTTCGCAGTCGGTAGACCTGGAGTTCATTCTCCAAGTCGAGTCATACCAAAAGACTTCAAAAGATGATATTCACAGCTTCCCTGCTAGGCGTTCAACACAAAGGAGATATTGTGGAGAAGAAGCCGGCAAGCTTGCTTGTTATATCCTTGGACATGGCACTTAACAGGATGCCTCCATTTTTATGTGGCAGACAGGTGGTTGGGCCAAGCAGTCTACCCGTCGTGGTGGCCCAGTTTGACGAAAGACATGCAAACCGAGTATGAGTTCTTACGCTTAAATAAGTGTGTAAAGCTATCGTTGTTGTGTATTTCACCGTTTCGGTTCTTGGATTATTTGTGCGGCTGTATAGATTTTTGTAAGCCCAAAGTACTGTTGTAATAACATCAACACAACTTTCAGTAGTGCTTTATGTTTGTGATCCACGTTTATAAGGTCCTAATGTAAACCTTATTCTCGCTCTTGTTAGCCGAACTTTTCGAGGTTTGCGCCAAAGGCATCTAATAATATTTTTCGGTTGATATGGATAATTCGCATAAACCACGCACCATCAATTAGTCGTATAGTGGTTAACTAGCCTTTGCAGTTGGTACATCTGAATTTAATTCCCTTGTAAAGTTATATTAAACATTTATAATGGTTTTCACAGATTTCCTGCTTAGCGTTAAGCAGTAAAGGCAACAAGATAGATAAATATGTAACCATTTTCTCAGTTAGGGGCTTCGGGTAAGTGATGTTTACCCTAAATGCCTTTGTGTATTGGTGATAGAATTATTTGATTCAATGTTACAGTGAACTGGTTGAATCATCCACAAACATTGCGAGAGCAAGGAGTGGATGACATGGAAACTCTTATTTTGAGGAGAAAGTACTTTTATTCCGATCAAAACGTCGATTCAAGAGATCCAATTCAGCTTAATCTTCTTTATGTACAAGTGAGCTGTCTCTTATTCACTTCGTCCATAACTCTCCCAATCAGTGATTATCATCATTGGTTATTACCATTCCACTTTTTTGGAGTGGAAGTACGGCGCGGTATAAAACGGAATAGTCAGCATGTTCCTACTTGCTTGATTGCTTTTTACAGTAAAGTGTAAACTGCAAAAGCAATCAAGCAAGTAGTAACATGCTGGTCGGGTCGGAGCTAAAGAACTGTCATTTTAATGCCATTTTTTGTGTTAGCCTTAGTTATCAATATGGACTGGTAGCCCCACCTTCAACACGACGATCTGTTATTGGTCAAAGATTAAAAATTACCTTTTACGACGTGCTGGATAAGCAGCATCACTATAGTATCCAGTTTGTAAACGTGCAATCGATTGTCTAATTTTTTAAATCAGATCCCCAGCCATGAATTTCTGGCAATAAAATAGGTTGGTTGATGGTAAACGATTGATGGGTTGATTGCAAACCCAGTGATTGTTTATTAGATAAAACTTTAAAAATGGATTTGCTGTCAACTTTTTGAAACGCACTTACATCATAGGAATTATCATGCTAAATGAGAAAAGGAATAAGACACATGACCTTGACATGAATAGTCAATAAATTTCTAGTCCTCTTTTGAATGCCCTACTGTAATGCGCTACGAAAACTTTAGGAAAATCAGATTTTTTAAAGCTACTTTTGAGTTTTTTTCCTCTAATAAATTTTTCTAGACTTTAAATTAGTGTAATTGAGAGATGGGGATGTTCTTCTAAATAACTTGAAAATCTAATAGATTGTCGGTAACATAGCTTTCTACCATAAGAGAGCTTCCTTAAACAAGACACAAAAAATATTCCATAAAAGTTTCAGAAAGATACTACTTAGTTATTCAGTTTGCTAACGAAATATAATGTTGTGTTTTAAAAACAGAAATAAAATTGATTTCCGTTTTACATCTGTTTTTAGTTTTTTGACCGATTGTTTTATGATGTTATCGTAAACGACTTAGCACAATTGACGCCACTCATTGATTTTTTTATGGTACTTCACCAATTCTTGCCGCTGGTTTCTGAAATCTTTTTCTCCCCTTGCCAAAAAAAAAACGCAGAACATTAACTTTAAATACTCATACTTTTTTTAATACTCGGGCATGAAATGAGGGCTGGGATAGTAATTGTTACTGCAATGTTTAAGTTTATTTTGTAAGTATTTTTGACTTTACAATTTTGACTGAAGGACTGCGATGTCGAAGAAAACATTAAAAAAATTTCTTACAACAGAGAAATATCTGTTGATGCAAATTAAAAACCAAACTGTCCATTTGATTTATTTACTTTTTTTCTAGTATTCTGGGTTTGCTGGTAAACTGCATTTCAAGAATTAAATTAAATGTTGATTTATGCTGCTACGACAAAAATACGGTTTGATATGAGGTTCATAAAACGCATTTTTTTACTTCTTTTAGTCCAGAGACGGAATAATCAAAGGTCAATACCCTATTAATGAGAAAGATGCTATTACGTTTGCTGCCTACCAATGTCAAGTTCAACTTGGAAATCACGATGAACGAAAGCACAAACCTGGATATTTAGAGTGAGATCTTTTTCGGATATAGTTAGTTGGTCAACAAATATTACAAAAGACCACAATAAATTAAATAAGTTTAGTTGTGATTTTTTGAGGCCATTGTGGTGTGGTGATAGTCGATCATGACTTTGGAACGAAAGATCTGATAATCAAAACTCCCTAAAAATATCAATGGTAGGAGCGTATTTGCCAGGAAGAGCATCTGGCACCATGATTGCTGCGTTGCTTCAAAAAAACGTCTGGTTCAAAAGCGAGTGTGTGAAAGTAGATATTCACTTAATCAGCGCCTCTAAGTATGCAAAAAATTGCTTGATAAAAAGATGTAAAATTGAGCGACATTGATTTTTCGTACCTTTGTGTCGTTTGGCTTTCTTGCCATCGATACAGATACCACTTATGTAACAAATAGATGGTGTAATTACACAGATCTCAAATTTCTCGTCCCGGTAAAACTTCCACAGCTATTCATGGTTGAGTTCCATACAGCTTTAGGGTTGCCTCTGTGTCTGTAACAACGCACACATGTTTACTGCAAGCTCGACAATCAAGCTGGTGGTTGTAAAGTGCTTTCACGCTGCTCATACCCTGCGCAACAATTAAACTCGCTTCGTTTTAATTGCACGCCCGTAAACTTATGCTTACTTGCTTCAAATAGCTTCATTTGCATCTTTTTTCATTAACAGTTTAAAAGATTACTTGCCTAAGGAGTATGTGAAGAACAGAGGGATAGAGAAGAAAATATTTTCCGAGCATAAACTACTTGAAGGAACGAAGGAACTGGACGCTAAAGCAAGATACACTAAAAACTGCCGAGAATTAAAAACTTACGGCGTGGCCTTCTTTCTTGTTAAGGTGAGGCGTAAAGGATTGGCAAGCTTCTTTTTGTTTTTCAATAGTTCAAAATCTCCACGATAATTGGATTGTGTTCAGACTTGCTTTTATTTCTTGTACTGTCGGGTCAATGACCCACAAGTTGCTGAGACTTCTGCCGGACAAGCACATGGTTCAGATCGTCATAGCACATGGTCCAGATTGTTCGGAGCAAAAGCTTCACCCTGACCACTAGTGACAGCAAGCCAAGCAGGCTCCGAAGCCTGAAAAATGTTCTTGGATCAGTCTTGGCTCAGTTTTGGCTCAGGGATCAGTCTTGGCTCCTTTTCCTTTTAACATATACATCTACGATTTGCCTTCCATAACCTCCAAGAAGTATGCCTACGCTGACGACTTGACGATACTTTATTCATCTGGAGATTGGAAGGTGTTGGAAAAAACTTTAAACGAAGACATGACTACACTTTCTGCATATCTCCTGACTTGGCGGCTAAAGCTCAGTCATGCTAAAACGTTGACGGCAGCCTTTCATCTCCACAATCGAGGGGCTAAGCGTGAGCTAAAAGTTTAGAACAATGGTAAAATCTTACCATTTTGCCCAGTACCGACCTATCTCGGTGTGAAAGTGGACAGAACGCTCACTCATCGTCATCACCTTGAGACATTGCGCAAAAAAGTATCCACGCGCGTTTCGCTGCTGCGACGACTTGCGGGTTCAGGATGGGGCGCTGGTCCCAAGACATTGCACACAGCTGCCTTGTCTCTGATCTACTCGACTGCTAAGTACTGCGCACCAGCTTGGTGTTGCAGCGCGCATACTCGCCTCATTGACAGCGTTCTTAATGATGCTTTGCGCATTGTCACTAGACGCCTACGTCCTACTCCAACGGACTACCTTCCAGTTCTTTCAGGCATCCAGCCAGCTGAGCTTCGCCGCCAAGGAGCGACACTCTCTTTGGCTAATTGCAGTTCTTTAGACCCTGGCCACATTCTGCATGGACAGCTTACTAAGCCGGGAGTAGACGCCCGTTTGTTCCTGCCGCCCGAAAACTATTGCACAACTTATCTAAGTTGAGCATCCGAGCTGATGGACAAACTTGACATTGAATACATAGTACCTTAAGAGTATGTTAGCGCTCGGTGTTTATATTCCTAGGGTCAGCACAAGACCCATTGGCATGAGTTTGATCAGGACAGCTTGGGTCAAACTCAATCGCCTGCGTACTGGCGTTGGGCGTTTCGGTTCGTCCATGTACAAATGGGGTTTCGCTTCTTCAGCGAAATGCGAGTGTGGCTCTAGTGAACAAACTGCAGACCACATTATTTCAACATGTCCCATACATCGGGCACCTCGAGGAATAATGGGTCGGACAGTTTTGGATGACGAAACAAGGTGCTGGTTCAACTCTATCACTGTCAGCATCTGATCTGGGCAACACAGCAAGCTGGACGGAGAAAAGGACAAACTTTTGGTCCCAATCCTTTTGTTGTGTCTGACCTGAATCATAGATACCCTGCCATACGACGAAGGATTTGTTTTTCCCTCAAACACAGCTTCAAACAGCGAAAATCATTTTGAAGGGCACAACGGGCATAAAATTAAGCAAGTATAAAACACATCACCATGGCTGAACACTTAGCGCTAAGTAATTTTTTTTGCATCATTTTGTAGAAAACGATCTTGATTTCTGTGCCATTGCACGAAACAGCAATTTTTTTGAACCTATCGGATGCATCGTCTTAAGAAGTTATTGATTACCTCACTCGTTATTTTGGCTTTGCAGGAAAAAATGAAAGGAAAGAATAAACTAGCCCCTCGATTACTGGGCATCACCCGTGAGTCAGTGCTGCGACTTGACGAACGTACTAAAGATATCATGAAAGTTTGGCCTCTCACTTCCGTCAAGCGATGGGCTGCTTCACCAAAGTCTTTCACGCTGGTAGGTTATGCCTCGATAGTTTATTGTTTACTTGCTATGTATCACTTGCAATTAGAGGTCGTATCGCTCAAAGTGCTGCGTTGCTGTAAAATCGCCTTTTTCTTTTACAATGATTCTTCTGATTTGTAGTAAGCCATTGCTGGCCCCAAATAACTGTTTAGGTGGCTGCTCACTCTTGACCCTACGACCACTTTATAGTTTAATTGTTTGTTTATTTGGTGCACGGTAGTTAAAATATATTATATGCGTTCAGGATTTTGGAGATTATCAAGATGGATATTATAGTGTTCAAACTACTGAAGGAGAGCAAATAGCTCAGATTATATCTGGCTACATTGATATTATATTGAAAAAACGTCAAGCAAAGGACAACGAATTAAATGATAATGATGAAGACTCTTCAATTGTGGAGGAAGATGTTTCGGCGGGAAGGTAGGTCTTGTGCTGTGGCACTTTTATTTAATTGACGAGTGGCGTTACTGTGCTCAAGATTTTGTGATTGACGTCATTTTTTACTCGAGCAACTGCTGCCGTCTTTTTATATTTTGTTGCAATGTTACTGAAAGTAGGTAGCTTTTACAAAATTGTCTTAACATATATCTTTTGTCATATAGGCTGTTTTTGTGGCCCAGTTGCCGGAAAACCCTTGCGATTATGTGCAGAAAGAACTGGTTCAGATTTACTAGCGCTGCTGGCGAAGTGCATTTCTTCCCGAGCATTGTAATGAAGCAGGGGAAATTGCCGTCAAGTGTTTTTTCCTTGGACGCAACAACAATGTAACTATCGCGAGGTTCAAACTCACGCTGTGTGTCATCATAAGTGCCGCTCCAGCTAACTCGACCGACAGACTATCAATTGACAAAATGTTTCGGTGACACTTGTGAATTATGTATGCAGAAATCAATTTCTAGTTGGTTAGCGTTATATTTGTCTCTGGTGGCGAGAAAACTATAAAGAACAATATTTTGCTGCGTTTTTTTGTGTTCTGATTAAATTTCTATGTTTTTTTTGTGATTGTTTACCATTAAGTGAACTAAAACTTGTGTTTTTCTATCTTCTTTTGATTGGCTGGTGCTAAAATGAAGATAAATGTTGAAGTTGCACACATGTCCCGTTTAAACAAAGATGTTTGGAGAGTTTTAAGCTATTGGTCATGAGATAAACTTCTGTATTTTCCCAAAAAATATAGGCGGTGGAAATAAACATTTAAGACTACCGATGGAACGTCACATAGAAGTAGAAACTGGTTTATCTCGCTAAACTGGTTTGTCTCGCAACAGCATATTACAAACCAGTAATGAAAACGGATTGATAACTCTACTGCCAACTAGAGGTAACACCCAAGGCAATTTTTCAGTAGTTATATACTACAAAAGTTATGACAATTTTTCAATGATTACACTACAAAAGTTATGACATGCTTCGAAGGTATCTTCACTACCCAGCAATTGCTATTTCAGCTACTGCCTGCTCTACAATAAGCTCGTAGTCAGGACTACGGATTGGTTACGTCATGGTTGGTGGTGACGAAATGTTGATTCATCATAGGCTTACTGAGTTTAAGGTAGTGATTATTGACAGCTACGACCTTTTTGTAAACTTATGATGATTGCCTTCCTCGTTCTGTCTATAAAACTGAATTTAAATTGGTTCTAGACTGCCTGAAAAACTTGTGGTGAGAAGCTACTGCAACTTTCGACACATGGCACTATTTGAAACTTGCCTCAGTGGAAACTGTAGAACAAAATTTTACTGCAGAATGTGTTGCCCAGCTGCGACAAACTATGGGGCAAACTCGTGGCAACATCTTGCGTTTTTGACGGCAACGTTTACTAGACACTTTAAAACGATGACAAGGATTGTTACTTCGATTCCCTCATTAAGCTTTTTGTTGTTGCGTCTACAAGAAAAGGATCGTACAGCTTTGTACGTCTTAGGTTACACTATTTGTGGTAGACGTGCGCTATATCAGCATCACTAACGACAAAGCTGGTATAAGCGAAAGTTTATTCATGTATAGCCGCAAAGGATTTTCTGTGACCATGTTCAAGAAATAACTAAATAAAATTACAGAGGTTTTTGTTTGCAGAGCCCACATGGTTAACGCTGGTTCGTCGTTTCATACTTTGCATTCGGGCTCAGTTTTAATGCCAGGAGTGATCGGGAGCACGGCGAGCAAACCGAGCAGCTACTCAATGGGAGCAATGAAGCCTGCAGGGCACTTTGTAATGCAGGGAAACCTTTCTTACGGAGGCAAACCATTGGTGAGATGACAGCAGGGTTTAGAGGAATAAAATCTGACTAATGTTCTCAAACAATGTTTTGTAAGATCAAAGGTGTATAGAAGAACAGTGAGTTATCACATGATAGACCAGGTTTTAAGTCTATTCGTTCATAACATTTTATTGTACAACATATTGGCTCTCCTCTTATTACGGTTAGAGGACTTATTCTATTTAATAAAATTGTAGAACGAGACATGGTGTGAAATATCAAAAGTAAAATAATTTTATGCATTGTTTTTCATAATTTTATCTTAGGGATTCACTCTAATTTTGAAACTGCAGATTTACTCATACCTGTATTCTACATTTCTTCTCAAGTGACAAGGCAACTGTTGATGTTAATTATAAAACTCTTCGTATTCTGCAGATTTTATGAGCTAATGGGCTGTTGACACACTTTGTTAGCACATTGTATTTTTCCACAAGCATTATAACCATGCGGCAAAGTTGCCATAAAGAACTTTTCTGAAGGGCTCTCAACGCGTAACCCACACATTGAATAGTATGAGTTAGTAAGAACAGCTTTGGTTCTGGAGGATTAGGCGATTGGGTTTGTATTAAAACTTAGTGTTGCCTTCTATGTCAGTACAACATTTACTATTATATAAAATAGAATGGCCTTAACATTTGATTGCTCAGTGATAGTATTAACATTTCTACAGAATCCTTCTCAAATGGCTTTGATGGGAAATATTGCAGCGGCCTTTACCGCTTGTCAAGCTGCTCAGCAAGGATTTACAACCAGGACCGACTTGCCACCGCTAGGATCTGATGCCGTAAGTGATTTGATACTTCATTACCATGCATTTCGATCAACGGCCTCTTAGTTGACTGGAGTGGAATATTGCTTATGTGGAAGCCTTAATCAATTAATCTTATGTTTAAGCTTCACGGTAGCTCTAATTTAGTGCTTTCGAGTTTGGTGAAACACTGGATAACAATTTCTTTAGCTTGGCTGTTCCAACAAGAAGTTAATTTGACGAAATAAACCAAGCTCTTCTAGAGAAAAGTTGAAGTTTGGGATCTTTGAAGCAGGTTTTGCACATTCATCGCTACATCGCTACGTCACAGTTGCTGTATTGCGAGTCGATAGGATAAAAACGCTATGCAAAAGGTTGCTGTGAACACTGCTAATAGCAGTGATATTTCAATCTGATAGCAAACAGAACATCTATAAATATCTCCTTTACACAGGCTGCCAAGCAATGGCGTATTAACGCCATTGAAGAAAACAAACACAACATTGAATCAAACCTGGCTGCTATTAATGCAGCAGCTGCAGCCATGTTGCTTTGGAGTACTGGTAAGTGTGTGCTGCCAGAAATCAGTTGCGTACTGCCAGAAATCAGTTGCCTCCAAAGTCGTATGTAATTTTTTTTTCTGGGAAATGATTAAATCAATGGGAAAAAAACTTTATGTAAAAAGAGTTATCGGAAAATTTTTTAAAGTAAGTATTAATATTTTTGCATTTTTGTACGGCTTAACCATCAAGCGATTTTTGCCAATACAATCGAAAAAATCAAGTCCCCATACTTGATGAGCAAGCTATCTACAGGAATTTACTTAATCTTGACATTGGACCCATTAGAGATAAATCTAATACAGATTGCGCGGTGTAAAACAAAAGGACTCTTACTTCACGATGCTTTTAAAGAAATCAGATTGCAAAAATGTATGCATGGGTTTTTGTTTGAGTTGACAAGCTAGTCAAAATATTTTAAGTAAATAGTGAACATAGATCTGGTGTAGTCAATAAGGCTTCCCTTTAGCACTGCATTTGTTTTGATTATAAGAGCTTGAGTTTACCATGTAAGATCTACTTACATAAGATCTTGATGAGAAAAGGTTTTTGTAATCCAAGCGGTTTATTTCTTATCGCTGCATTGGAAACCTGTCTCATTCATAATGTCATAGATATTTCCTTATACAGGAAATGACGTTGATCTTTCAGCGTTGGGGGCTGCAGTTGCCACTGTAACTTCTAGTCTTAACGACATGAGAAACAGTGTCGGTCTCATGTCTGCGCTTATGGATGATGTTGGCGCTCAAAATATGATCAAAGTAAGTAGAGAAATATTTATTTTAGTCCTTTTCTGCATCAAACAGACTAAATCACGCACGCTCTCGCACCCTACAAGCAAAAGCTATCTGCGAGCTTATGTTGCCAAAAGTGCACATCTTATAAGTTTGTTTTTAATAGCAAAGAGCTCTGGCGTACTTCTATAGACTATGCCGGAACTAGCTAAACTTAACACGGCGATGTTGCGATATATCTGTGCCTACCACAAATAATTTATTTTTGTTTATCAGCATTAAACTGTGATAAATACTGTTGAAAATCCTGCAATTTGAATACTTTTTCTCATGATTGTTTAATTGTCGTTGTTTATACAGTATTTATTGGGTATATTGCTAAGTTGTGTTGTAGTCAACATTCAACATTTGAAGGCTCGCTTGTGAATTAAAGTTAATGAGCGATATCGAAATACTTTTCATAGGTCTTTTCAAATTGTTGGCAACAGGAAAAGTGCTGCAGAGATACTAATTTACTGTTGGTCCAGAACAGCTAACAACCTGAAGCTGTATAAAGAGTCCTGGAAATGTGGCTGATGGCATTTACAAACAACCATATGTAAACTTAATTTGTTAAAGGCAATAGGCAGACCAAAAAGTATGACGATAACTTACTTAAATGGTTGAACTTTAGGGAAATAAGAGTAGAAATAAGGGTTACAAAAACTTAATTTTTTTCGGAGATGTTTACTGTTGTCAATTGAACGATATTTTTATCAATTTATTTGCTCATTGATTCAACTCCATCCCCTCTAAATCAATGGTTTACAGAATTTCCTAAAGATGCTATCTTATAACTATTGCTTTTTGACTTTTGTCAAACTCCACATTGTTTGTTCATTGCTTGTTTTGTTGTGAACTGTATCTACTTATGAAAACTTCTCTAAATGTAAAGAACCTTTTTAGGCGGCGATGGACCTAAGCGCGTCAATCAGTGACTTACTGCGGAGTGTACAACCAGGAAGTGATGAACCGCGTAAGAGTGCTGTCGATTCAGTGGGTAGAATTGGAGATGCAAGCAGGTTCATTCTGTCGTGCATAGGTTCGGATACAGATGAACATTTCCAGGTTTGTCTTTTGGTTTCGAGAAAAATTTTACGCTCGTTTGTACAGCAACTCATGCTCAGGCCCCCTTCGTTGGAGCCAGTACTGCCGGCTTAGCGCCTTTTTACCACAAGCACTGCAACCAAACAGAATCAACAACAACAAAAACCAAACAAAATCACTCATCACCCATTCTGGAATAGAACTTGCGATCAGAAAACTAACGGTCTTCATCACTTTTCTATTTTATTGCAGGACGTTTTGAATAGCCTGGCCAAAAGTGTTGCACTTGCAACTTCAGCCTTGGTCATGCAGGCCAAGCCGATCACTGGTAGTATCACTGACCCAGCTCATCAACAACAGCTTACTACCAGTGTCACTCACTGTGCACAGTCTACCTCAGAACTAGTCGCCTCAACTAAAGTAAGTGATAAATGTGTTTAATAGGGTTGTTTTAATCTCCCTATTTGAAATCGTTTTTTTTTCATCATATTCACTCTTAATTTTTGTAGTTACTGGCTCCGACAATTTCAAATCGGTTTTGCCAAGATCAGCTGGTGGGCATGACAAGGGAGATATCCAAAAATGTGGACGGGTGCCTTGAGACGGCAAAACTTGCCACAAGTGATCCAAACCTGCTTCATTTACTGGGCCAGGCTGCAACTGGTGTTGGAAATGCATTGGACAACTTGGTAAAACATATTCAACAGGTTAGTTATGATCATCCTCAACTCTTTTACAAACATTTGAATGCAATCAAGCGCTATCCTGTTGTTTAGAAGCAAACATAGAGTACCTGGTTCGGGTTTTATTCTTAAGCTACCTGCAATTATAAGAAAAGCATTCGCAATAAAAAGCTTGCTTGTTAAAGAAAATTATCTAGTCAGCACGCTTCAACAAACTGTGGTAGCGAGGTGTAATGCAAGACTAATTGTCATTATATGATGTTAAATGATGACTTGAAATGTTGAAAGTAACTTTTCGAAGATTTTTATTATTTTATCAAATTTTAAGCGAATAATTTTGAATTTAAACTTTCAGGGAGCTTCTGGACCGAATGGAAAATATGATGAACACTGTGAGATTATCATCAACGCTACTAACAAACTGTGCAGTAGTATGGGAGATGCCGGTGTTATGGTTAGGCAAGCTCGTTTGCTGGCCAAAGTATGACTGATGATATTTATAACTCTGATAAAAATATCGTTACTTTGCAATTTTAGCAGTTGAAAAAAGAAGCGGTGGAAAGCTGAAAATAAAACCAAGTGCTCCCATTTCAGACGCACCTGCTACAATAGCAGCCCTGCAGCTTAGGTCACATTGTGGGAGTGAGAACTGCATACCACTCCATGTTGAAAGTTTTAAAGTATCTTAGTGAAACTTGTTTTGTCAAGATATCGTCTTGCGTTCTGGAAAAATTTTTCTGTAAACTTTTTTTCTGAGGAGTTTTGAATTTCTGTAAAGTGTTGTAAACCTTCATTGTTATCTGAATAAACCTTTGAGTTGCCTGATCTTTGTGGCTTTTAGACATTTTGTACAGAATGTGGCTGCATTTCTTGAGTATGTCCAAATTAGGCTACTGCTGTTCTTTGTATTTTGCAGACCACATCTGAATTGGTCGGAATACTCAAATTGGAAGCTGATGATATAGGGGATGATGAACAAAAGAACAGGTTGTTGGGAGCTGCTAAGATGCTAGCAGATGCTACCGGGAAAATGGTGGAAGCCGCCAGGGTAAGTGATCACAAAATTTCTACGATGTAAAACGTAGTAGCTTGCTCCAGTTGACCACTAGTCCGCTTTAATACGAATAACGAGAGACACTTCATCACGAGGGAAATTGTCATAGATTTTTCATTGTTTTGTACTCTTTTTTCTTTGAACAAAGTTATTTTCCTGTCAGTTTTTCGTGCCATGCTCATTACCGTTAGCATCGCGTCGAATGAAAAAGAGCTAGATTGGTCTTGATAATTGGCTGAATCCCACGTCCATTTGAACGTAGGCTTTAGGCTTGCTATATCGTTTGCCTGAACTGTGCAAGCTGTCGGTCTATTTTCAAATGGTGTTGATATATATTTTTAGTTTATTGCTTGATGTGTTTTAGCAGTAGTTACCGAATGGTCTCGCTTGCTTTTGAACTCTTCACATATATGTTCACGTTTGTTGTAACTCTTTGCCTTTAGCAGGATAGCGCTACAAACATCTTTTGGCTCAACAGTTTTTAAAAGTTGCGTGATAGTTCTATGCATCGCTTTGTTTATCAACGAATTATTTCAAGGGTGCTGCGACGAATCCCAACGATTCACAGCAGCAAGAAAATCTCAAGGCTGCGGCCGAAAACTTACGCAGCGCTACAAATGCCGCAACGCAGAATGCTATCCGCAAGAAACTCATAAGGCGCTTAGAAAATCTTGCCCAACAAGCCGCAGTCACTGCTACTCAAACAACTATTGCATCGAACGCAGCAGAAGCTCATATTAGCAACAAAGCGACTTATCATCAACTTACTTCGCATGCGAAGGTATATGTCATTCAACTACAACTGTTGTTTTAGCCTTTGCCTTATTTTTTTGACACCCTGTACAGCTAGGTTGCTGGATCTGGAAAACAAAACAAAGAAAGAGTTTATTGAATTGTGCCAAGACAAATGTCACCGCAAAATAACCTTTTCGAACGAAAGAGGAAGTGCTTTATCCAAAGATCACAAATTCTGCAAATGTCATCAGTACGCCCCAAGAAAAAAATCATTTGTTAATTAAAGTTGGAAGCAAAGCCACATAGGAAATGGCAGGCATACATCACATCAGCCACATCCACTGCTTTACAAATAAAAAAAATAGTACTTTATAATTTTTTTTGCAAAAGAGCAATGTATTGTCTACTTGTTACTTTTTACTAAGCAAGGTATTTTCTCGCAGCACGCATGGTGACGTTTTTTTGTCGAAGCCCGTCTGTTGTTTTTGAATATTGTTTTTCTTAGACGCTGCAAAAAGATCATGTTCCCCGATTGCTAAGAGCTGTACGCGATTCACGTGACAACCCGGACGCGGCGGCTGCGCATCTTAACCTGGTGACTACCGCAAACGAGTTTCTTACTGTAAGTAGTTAGCTGGCACTTTTTATGTTGAAAATCTTAATCTCTCCCGAGTCGTAGACACTAAGCCAATCATTTGAATCCACATGGATGGTGCCTCTTCACATTGGTGAGATTTTGAGATCAGGCCAGGGTTCTGTGTTGTTGGTGCTTAGGAAAAACACTTTACGGTAATATTTTGTTTGGCAGCAATGCTTATCAAAGCCATTGTGACAGCGGTTTTAGTAACATCGAAGCGGGAGTGAAAGCAAGTTCTTCTGTTTTCCATAGTGACTTGACTGTGGCCGAGGTTTAAAAATACAAAACTTATTTTGAAAATTTGTGCAAGTAGTACAAACATCTTGATTTGGTTTTTGAGCACTGGCTCTTCACTATTTCATGAGCTCGTTTTTCTTGAGCTTTCATGAAATTTCTTCATAGGCCATATTTTTTTGATACAACTACGACTTTACTTTTCAACATTGAGTTGGACTCCATAACGCGCACCTTGCAGTAATGCTTATTCCCAGAGAGTTGCTTCAAACAAAGTGAACTGGCATTGCTAGCTACCTTTGACAAGATGATCATTTGACGTTGTTGTAGTGCAATCTCTGTTGACCGCGTTTTATTCATCAAAAAGTGATGTGGTAAACCTTTTTTGAAATCACGTTTCAGTGTTTTTATTGATGAAATAATATTGCACTCACAACTTATCCATGCGCTTTACCGGATCGGAATACCGCATCTGATTGCTTACAATGTTGTAAGAGATAACGATCGGACGCCTATGGCAGTTCGCCTTGTTAATGATGGATCAGTCAGTCTCCGATTTTTATTTCTCACTTGATGGGAACAAAAATTTGTTTTTTTGCCAAAATGAGTTTGGTGGGTTAAAAATCTGGACTTGTGTGTTTTATTTTTCATTTTGCATTTATCTCAAAGAAAAGTGGAGACAAATATTCAACGGCAACAACTCTCAGCGATTTAATTAAGAGTATTTGCTCCATTCAGTATGCCTGGCCGCATGAGATTTTATATATATTGTTCTTTAGCCTGGACTCAAAATGGTGTCTCTGTCCAAGGCCGTCATACCGACTGTGTCCGACCATGCAAGCGCGTCCAATCTGGCCGGAAGCACTAAGAGACTGGCGCTGGCTCTGTCTGATTTGAAAAATGCAGCCGCGGAGGTTGGTGGAGGAGTGTTTGCCATTACTTTTTAGTTGAAAGTGAAATGTGTGTAATACTTTTTTTTTATTGCAGCGTTTGTAGCGTTTTTACTGGGCTGAAAATATTTTGTGAAGACAATTTGTTACCATGCTCTTATAGTTGCAGCAATGACTTAAAAATTTACGTAAATAAAGTAAAGGTATTAGCGATTCAAAATGTATTAAGTGCTGTTAAAAACACAGCTTAGAATGATTTTATGCATGCGCCGTTGCAGAACTCTGTGAAACGGCGTTTATGGCTTTTTCCTGTTGTGTTGCCAGGCTTGTGGTAAAGCTGCACTACGCCCACAGTACTGGCAACTGTGTAGCGAGTGAAAGCACAAAGTTGTTCTTCGAGCAAATGAGCAAACGACAGAAGATTTCCAGTTGCTTGACTAAATAACTATTACTTGGTTCAGGCTGGAGAGATGTGTGGTCCATCTGGCATTGAGGCAGCCATAGAGACGCTGCAGAATCTAAATAAACAGCTCTACGATTACTGCAGTGATGCGAAAGATCACAGGTTGCAGCCCCTTCCTGGTCAGAACATGACGACATGCGCACAGAAATTGGGGGCTTCTTCAAAAGTGGTTGGTGCGACAATGGCCCAGTTGCTAACCGCAGCAGCTCAGGTAATTGCAATTCAAAAGCGTAGAGATGTGTAATTTCCAGCGTTGCAACGTTGAACTCGAAAGAGTTCAACTAGTTTGCTTAGTTCGAACTCAAAAAAATAAAGATTCCTGCCTACAACTCGAGAGTTTGCAAATTGAGTTGAAAAAATATAAAAGTCTACGCCACTAATTGGAGACAAAACTCAGTGAAGGTTAAAAAAATGCAACTTCAAACCGATTTAGAAATGAACTTCTTATACGTTTGTCAAACTCGATCTTGAACTCAGTGTATTGAATACGCAGAACTCGAAAAAGCTTGCAAAATCTTTGTGAGTTTTAATGAAAAGTAATCGTGTTCCTAACCATGATAAATTCTGTGATGAAGTTACTTCTATTTTGAGGTGTTGGGCGTTACGCGGAAAAAACAATCCAGATGCACATCGCGAAAACAATAATGAAAATTTGTTATCTCATTGAGTACAAGACAAGCGGAGAGTACGGAATACTACAAAATAGTCTTGGGACCTTTCAGTGCGCAACTGTGCATGCATGTCGTTGCTGTCGATCCAAGTAGCAGCATGAACCCGAAATCTATATTTAAAGCACATCAGGCTCTACTCAGCCAAACTGCATACAACGTGACGCTTAAAGCGACAAACCATTAGACTTCGACAAAAACCTTGAACCCAGCCCATCACGTTACGCTGCCAACGGTTAACCCAGTAAAAACAGTGGATTACGCTAGTTTGGGAAAAAGCGGTTGCTTAATTTTAAAGCTGTCTCAAAAAAAATAGCGATTCAAAGTTACAGACAAACTGCTGTTGATGGAAAACATCACATCTTCTTTTTAGATTGGGAAGACCGCATTTTCAGAAAACGACTATCATTATTATTTAGGGAAATGAAGACTACACTTGCATGGCGGCCCGTGATCTGGCAAACGCCCTCCAAACACTCGTAGAAGCTGCAAGGGGCGTGGCAGCTCATTTTCCTGATTTGGATTCCAAGCTTAAACTGCTTGAAAGTGCAAAGGAGCTGATAGACCATTCGGATCATTTGTTGCATGAGGCACAAGCAGCCGTACAACGTCCTGGCAATCCGGATAGTAGGCAGAAAATGGCTAAAGTGAGTGACAAGTCATCGCTTATCACTATTGCTACCTGCAGCGAATTTTTCTACAATATTAGCGTATTTGTCAACAGTACAATTAATAGATATTCTTTTAAGATGTTAAATTTTGATATCTAAGTGCAAATATAGCAGCATGAGTTTTAAATATCAATCCTTAAATTAACATTGGCATGTTTGGGAAATCGATTTGATGAAAAATATTTTAATTAGTCCCTTTCTTGTTGCAAATGAACATATGTCAAGTTTGAAACAGTGGCTTAAATGTGCGGTAAGATCATGTTGCTGAACAATAACCATATTTTCTACCTTTGCTTAAAAAGTGCTCATCAGCCACAATCAACATTTTTTCATTACTTTACAATGCTCTTGCCAACGTGAGGGTTGAATAAACTTTCAAATTTGCTTGTGGCGTGTGTGTAGAAGGGGATATATAAAGGTGTGTGCTTGATTTTAGAATGAAAAAAACTTCTTTTGAAAAGGTGCACAAATCAAAGTCTTTGGCTGCAAAGTTCAAAAATCATAATTTCTGTGTCCAATGTTGTGTTTTTTGCAGATGGCAAAAGCGGTGACGAAGTCACTTGCAAATTGCATTGCCTGTCTTCCCGGTCAAAGAGAGGTAGATCAAGCTCTGGTAAACCTTGGCCAAACAAGCAAACGTCTACTGGCTAATCACGTGAGTCCCGCCATCATATGCCGCTGCTTTAGGTCTATTTTAAGTTGAATAAATTCTCAAATTGTGCGCTTCCTTTTGAGTACCGGTTTAGGTGCAAACTAACAAACTTGATTTAAATCATATTTGTTGAAAAAGATTACTGCAACTACAAGTAGCTAAACAAACATTATCTAAGTCAAAATTTTTATATGCTCTATATCAACAAATTGTTTTCTGTTTTAATGTATTGCTTAAGACAATACTGACTGCTACTACCGTGTTTCCCCGATAATAAGACCTACCCGCAAAATAAGACCTAGCGTGATTTTTGAGGATGATTTTAATGTAAGCCCTACCCTTAAAATAAGCCCTAGTTGAGAGCGGCAGAAAGACGAAAGGCGAAAACTCCGCTGCAATTTTGGAAACTGATGACTTGCAAGACATTCCAGAGGATGATGATATGATTGTTCTTGAATAAATTGTTGTTAATGAGTTT
Source organism: Trididemnum clinides (assembly GCA_963675345.1). Taxonomy (NCBI): domain Eukaryota; kingdom Metazoa; phylum Chordata; class Ascidiacea; order Aplousobranchia; family Didemnidae; genus Trididemnum; species Trididemnum clinides. The sequence goes on from OY776289.1 coordinate 10,731,223, forward strand.
CTGAATAAAAAACATGTTAATGGCAAGTAAATGTAGATCTTTTTTCGTAATTTCTGTTTATTTAAAATCTCGTAATTTTTACTTTGTAACTTCATTTTTTGATATATCAAAATAATACATCCCCCGAAAATAAGCCCTAGTGCCATATTTTGGAGTAAAAATTAATATAAGCCCTGTCTTATTATCGGAGAAACACGGTACTAATTAATAGTTTTCAAAGTTTCTATTTCTACACTCCAGACTAACGTTTGGCAAACTGTTGTTTCAAGGGGCGAAACCTTTTTTTTGGTGATAATTAAAGACTCGCTTACAGGATTTTACGGTACTGACAAGATTGATTCATTCAAACCAACAAGCAAACAAACAAATAAGCAAACAAACAAAAAAGCAATGCGCAGCTGAACCCTGAAATTTAATAAGGTTAATAAAGCTTCAAACTACACTTTGTTGACGTCGAACATCAATGCTCCGCATTTGATGCAGTAGCCAGGTTTTTGTCATCCCAGTTGCACAACACTTAGCTTCCTACACTTCCTACAATCATCGTCGCCAACAACTAAGCGCGCCGTGAAATTAAAAGTAGAATGCGATCGACAATTAGCCTACCTCCCCTTTAAATATTACAGGGAAGGTGGTGCACGTTGGGACAAAAAAGCTATTTTTGGTGATAAGGTTTTTTATTTAAAGTGAACAAACAACGAAGATTTGGTGTACAAAGCCACACTCTATTGTGAAAAATATAACTCAAATTGAAGAACACGTAGTGTATACATGCAGCATAATAAAACGAATTAAAAAATTGTAAATTTTTTGTCCCACCATACCCCAGATGGGGGTACTGTGGACAAACATTGGGGCAGATTAGGACAAGCTTCTGGAATTGTTTTAGTTTAGCCTACATTTAGCAACAAAAAGTCAGAAGCAAAGTTAGTGATAATCTTTGTCTTATAGTTGATCTGCATTGATTTGGCACAGGTAAGACGACCTTTTATTCAAAATGTTTTACTAAAGCCAAATCTTCAACTAACAGTTGGTCTAAATACTACTTAAAAAGCACAGCGCAATAAGTAGTTATTCTCCCTCACTGGCCGTTGAAATGCTAGTGTTATAACAACCACCGTTGATGATAATTCCATGAGATGATGACAATAGGCCACTGTGCCCCAAATTTTTATCTCACTGTATCCTTGCCTGTACTTGCTAGCATTCTTTTGGGTTTAGCAGCAGCGTCAAACCTGGCATCCAATTGTAATGCGGCAAAATATATTTCAATGTTTTGACTAACTGTGGTATAACTTTCAGCTACAAACGCTACTTCAATCCTTACGAAACTGCATCTCGTATGCATCTCAAAAAATAAGCTTTTTACCTTTAAAAACTTCTTTTCTCCCACAACTACTAGCCATGTGCTTCAAAAAGCAAAATGAACACAAAAATGTAACGGCTGTTTGGAGACTAAACGATTAGCAAACGGTGACCTTTCAGAGTTTCCAACTTTTTCTATAAAACGGATTGTCCCACTCTGCCCTACCTTCCCCTCTATTATTCTATGCTTTAATATTTAGTTTCCCCCGTCGTCATCAAACTTTCAAGCTCTTCAGTCTTCGCTTAATCAAGCCGCTGAGAGCCTCAACATAGCCGCAAACGAGCTGGTGGGTGCGGCCCGTGGAAGTCCGACCGAATTGGCGGCCTCTAGTGACAATTACAACCAGAAATTCACAGATTTGTTGGACGTGGGAATCAGCTTAGCAGGCCAATGGAAGGTATGGTGCTGTTTGACAACGAATTACTTAAATATTTTTGCTTTTGAAAGTATGTTATTGCTAAGGCACAGTGCATATCTTCAGTTCTTCAGAACGCATACTTTTGGATTCAAAACTACGATGAGCATTTTGTTGCTCATTTGGAGATGTATTTGAGATTAAAAGTTAGCTTACCAATTAAAGTCTGTTACAAAAACGGATAAGTGGTACATGTGCACCTTATTAGCAACGAATAATTTTGCGCAATGTCAAAAAACATAATAATTGTTACAGGACAAGGATGACCAAAGGCGGGTTGTGGAAGGCTTAAAGAGCGTTTCAATGGCTTCCAGTAAACTGCTTCTTGCTGCAAAAGCTCTTTCAGCTGATCCAGGAGCGCCTAATGTTAAAAATCAACTTGCTGCTGCTGCAAGGTGAGATTTCAGCGTCGATGCGTTATTATACAGTCGATAAACTGTATGTAATCCTTGGCTCTAGTCAGTCGTGTATTTACATCTTGTACATACCCAATAAGTAAAAATGATCGTGACTATAGCCATCGTAATGTAGTGGTATTGTTACAAGCTTTGGTACGAAAGGTTGGGAGCTCAAAAATCTATAAAAACACCATTGGTATTCATCAGGAAGAGCATCTGGAATTTAAAGTACTACGTTGCTCCAGCAAAAAATTTTAATTCGAAAACGAGTGTGTGGTGGTAGACATTCGCTGAATGAGCGCGTCTGAGCCTGTGAATCACGAAAAAAAAGACATAAAATTGACATCGACATAGCCAGTCGGAACATAGAACAGTTGATGAAGGATCTCAGGTTGAAGTAGAGGTAAAACGCATGATTGTGTGGGTGCCACCACCCCTCCATTGTACTTCATATTATTTTTGAGGAGGGTAAACGTAAGCACTGAGCAACCTATCATTTGTTTCTGTTTTGAATTTGTTTATAGGAAAACAACTAAAAGTTGCTGTAAGATAGGCGCAACCATTTTGTTTCTTTTGCTATGACATAATTCAATGCCGTTATTTTTATATTTTTTTGATGCAATAAAAGAACGAACAAACAACTGCGTTTAGCGCGTGTTATGCATGTTGCATTACTTCTGTTTATCATAGAGCTGTTACGGAGAGCATCAACAACTTGATAACGCAATGCACTCAGAGCAATCCAGGACAAAAAGCATGTGATAATGCCCTGAGACAAATAGAGGTGGGTAGAAACAAAGTTATAATACGCAGGTTAGTGCTATTCATAACTTAAACGAAAACAATAATCCCAATTGCCTAGCCCATGTCGTGAGCAGTACGGTAATTGTTTTCTGTGGCAGATTCGGATCAATCGAAAGACTGGTAGAAATTTAGCGATGATTTGCTTGATTTGCCTGTCAGAATATTAAGAAGTTTAACTAAGAATCTCTGTTTCTTTTTTTGTATAACAAACGAAGGCTATGGATAGACATGGATATTTAACGCCTGAGGTTTATCTACACATTCTACAATTGCTGCTTTCACCTGGATTTCCACCTGTAAAATACGCGATAAGGATTGGGAAATCCTCAAGCTCGAGGAATTTGTGAAGCCACTCAGAGGAGACTAGAGACGATTTTAACGATGCAGCATGTCCACTTCTACGACATAATTTTTTGATGCTGTGTTGTTAACAACAGCGGTAATGTTCCCCTCTGAACGTCTTTACAAAATCTTTCAGAGCTTTGTGATATCTCGACCTTAATCGCGTCTTGCTTTGTTGTAAATCCATCTTTATTTTGCTTAGCAGACTGATTGGTTTTGATAGAAACTATTATTGTGGACGTTTGTAATTTGAATTTGTTCCTACACGTGTTCTTATACCATTCTACTGAAAACTAAAAACTTTTAATTCTTGTTTTTTTGAAAGGGATGACTTCCTTGTCTATGATTTATCTAATAGACAATAGCAGACAAAACAATTTTATTAAACACTCGCCGACTCTTTCAGCGTCGCCAGCTGGCCCCCCAACAATTATTCAGGGGTTCAGCCGGCTTCGCCGGTTTTACCAACGGTTAGTTGAGTGTTTTGTTTTTGTTTTATTTGCCATTTTTATGCTCCATTCACGAGAAAGCGAATTGTATCGCTATATTTTGGACGGTAAGTCCGCACTCGCTTGGGAGTTGCCTTTTTCTAGGTTTATGGGCCACCTGTCTTCCACATAAAGGTGGGGCGTCCGGTTAGGTGCCTTGCCCAAGGACACAACAAGCGAGCTTGCCGGCTTGTTCTCCACAACCTCCCATAAATGCCGAGCGCCAAGCAGGAAAGCTGCGGATGCCATTTTTTAAAGTCTTTTGGTATGACTCGACAAGGGGAATGAACCCCAGGTCTACCGACTGCGGAGCGGACGCTCTAACCACTACGCCATCGAGTCGGTGAGTGAACAGTCGAAGAGTTATTTTTTTCTGCCAATCCAATTGTCGTTCCTAAATGAAAGGGCTCTTTAAGATTTGATGTTGTTGCGCTTCTCACGGTAATAACTTGTTACTTGAAGGTCATGGCTGGCCTTAGGTCTGTGTGCTCTGTTTATTACTTACGCAAAGCCAAATGGGCCTTGTGTTTCCCTGAGTTTGAAAATGTGGAAGACATTACAGCTATTAAGTTGTTTTGATGCAGAATATCAGCTATGTCTTCCACGTGGTGCGATTGCATACAGGAATTTTGTTTACTTTTGATTTCTCTTTGAGCCTTCTCAAATCCCAGCTAGCTACGTCCTCATATTCATTGCTACTTTTCCCTGCATGGCGCACACATGGTAGTTAAAAGAGACTTTGCTATTTCCGCAATGGAGGCTATAACTTCTGAATAATGGAGGCCATAAGTCTTGAATAATAAGTCTAACGGTGATCATCTTAGTGTATTAATCAAAACTGGTGACGGTCAGAAGCAAAATATGGTTTTACAAACTATCATCGTATTTTCAGGAAGTGTAAGTTAGGCGTGGGAACACATTCAAAAACGATGGTGGTCGCTATGAAAATTAAAAAAACAAAGTATTTAGTGATAAGTGTATTTCACAATTTGGTGCGCCCCTTTTTGCATTTGCGCTGTTTGCCTTTATTCCGCAATTGCGAGAGAAGATATTAGATTTAGAGTTTTATCGCAATAAAAGTTTAAACTATTTAATCTATCTGTGATGAATGGTTACAACTTATCGCCTTCACTTAAGCTCGCATAATGCATTGAAGAAAAAAAGGTGTACTTAATGCAGAAAGCATAAAAAAGAATAGCGTTTGTTTTGTTTCAAATATAGCTGAAATTGTTGACAAATATGCTTCATCGAAAGCACCATGTGTATATCTCCAGAAAAAATTTTTACCGCGTTTCTGCGGTCAGCATACTTTGAGAAAATGAAAAAAACATATTCTGCGATCAAGCGTTAATTGTGAAGTCATTTTAGCCCCTAAAGAGGTGAAATTTTTTTCAGATGGTGAGTCGGGAAAAAAACAAGCTTTTCTCCGTGTAAAGCAGAGTTCTGTGTATGCTCACCTGCGTTCGTCTTTAGTATTTTGAAACTGCCGGGCATACAAACACGAAACTCGCAAGATTGACCATCGCCTTGGTTTGAGCGTTATAAGTGGGTTGGTGACGTCGTGATGACGTCAAAACAAAAATAACTTTTTAACTTTCCAGTAGACTTCTGATTTAAGCTAGCGTCGCTTGCAAAACACCCTCTCTCCGTCACTTACGTTAAAATCATATCGGTTTAATGCATTTTATGCCGCACGTCCATTCCAGAGGAGAGGCAGATTAAACAACAACAACAGCAACTGTTATTGCAAATGATTTGAAACAATATTAATTGCGCTCACAGACCATTAAAGAACTGCTAGAAAATCCAAATGAATCGGTCAGCGACTACTCATACTTCGACTGCCTTGATAGTGTGATAGATAAATCGAAGCAGCTCGGAATTTGCATGAACGGCATCACACAACATGCACGCTCGAGCGAATTGGAGAGTTTTGGAACATCTGTTACATCGTCACAAACAGCTCTTTGTGCAATGACAGAAGCAGCAGCTCAGGTGGGTTTCTACGAGCACATTATATTTTTGAATTTAACATCCGAGCCTGCAGTAAGGTCAACAAAATAACCGCCATGGCTTGTGCATATTATGCAATGTTAAGAGTTAGTTTACATTGTTTGAGGTTTAATTGAAATTATTGTTTCTTGATTTTTGAAAAGCTACTGATAAAGCTACTTTGTAACTAAATTGTAGTGAAAACCTCATTTAAACTGGCCGCAAGCAACTTGCAGTCTGCGATCTGATAAGGATATCAGTCACATCAGGTCAGTTCCTCCAACATTATTTTCTTCGAATTCATTTTTAATGTTTTGTCTGTTTTTTAGGCTGCATATCTTGTTGGCATAGCAGATCCCAACAGCGAAGCAGGAACTCCTGGTCTGGTTGATCAATCACAATTTGCCAGAGCAAATCAAGCTATTCAGATGGCGTGTCAAAGTATAAGTGATCCTTCGAGTAGTCAGTCGCAGGTGTGTGCGCATAAGAAAAACGAATAAAACAATTTTTTTAAAGAGCATTTAATAAGACTCTTCAAGACTTTTCAACTTAACAGAGACATATTCTTACTACAGTCAATACAAATCAAAGCAAAACCAAATACACACGTAATCACCACAGCATCTTCATTCTCAAATACAATTTTTTAAAATCTCTTTCCGCCGGCCTTCTCTGCATCATTTTTGGCCGCCCTCACTTTCTTCTTCCAATACTCTAAAATCTACCTTCGCAAGATATGATCGCTATCCCTCCTTAGAACGTGTTCTACCATCGAAATCTATTTACTTTGTTAATTCTTTTAAGCTCAGTACATCCGCAAGTTGAACGCTATTTCGTTTTCAATTTACCACACATTGTTTTTATCATTGCTCTTTCTTAGTACTTTTACTTCTGAAAATCGCCATTTTATGTTTCCCCTGACACCATGTATCACATTCCTGTAAATTTGACTACTTCATGCAACTCTAACAGATTCTTGCTGACATCTTTAGCCACCGCTTTCTTCCACGAAGTAACTTCCCACATTCTCCAAATTTTATCAATCAACCTCTTACCCTTGCTGTCACTGCTGCTTCATTTCCACTATTGATATTCAACCTGCCTCACAAATAATAGAAACTTTTCACTAACTACATTTGATTATAAGATCATATCTTTTCATCTAGTCCCATTAGGCTACTCCTTTCATTGTGTCAACGCATTTTTGACGACCGACACCTTTTCTTTGAGTTGAAAAAACTTTTAAAGTTTGCACATCACTGCATTTTGTGCAAAATTTTTAATTTGCAATCATCTTCTTGAGGCACTTGGCAGATGGATCGACTTTGCTGTTAAATACGGTATCTCTTCTTTCAAATCCCTCCAATCACTTTTTCTTACCAAGATCACCATCTATCTCCTTATTCTCAAAAACCTGCTTTTATTGACAAAACTTAATTCTCTCTCAAATTTTATTTTATATTAATATCATTGTATGATTAAAAGATAAATATTGACTATTTTAAAGCAAATTTAAAAGATGTATGAAGGCTTTTTAAAGGCTAACGCAATCTGTTGAAAAATACCACTTCCATAACCGGTTTTGATCTGGTTAGAACTCCTCATTGAACCTTTGACCTCATGTGCCAGGCATCCCTATACCGGGCGCCTTAGTCCAATTGGCCATCGGGTCACACTACTTATGCTGTTTACAAGACCAATAAATAACTTTAATTTGTTAACAAGTTTTAGTAGATTGCGTTAGCCTTCGAAGTGCCTGCTTGCATCCTTTACATTAACTTATAGAAGTAGGCTAACACCAGCTTCATAACATTGAATTATAACGTCATAGCATATCTCGCATTAAGCTTGCAGTTGTAAGTGTGCATTGATGTAGCTGGAAATCGAACAGCATACGAGGTGTGGGCCAATGGCTTATTAGACAAAGGCGCTCGGAATATGAGTAACTGGTCTATGAGGTTCAATAACTGATTTCATCTGATGAGTTCTAACAGGAATGAAACAGTGGTGTTTTTATCAGACGGCGTTAACCTTTGAAGTTTTAATCTACATCTATTGAATTTAGGTATTAAACTAGGCTAACACCAGCTTCACAACATCGTGTTCTAAAGTAGCTTGTGACGAACGCACCACACATTGCACTGACTGAGAATGTCAACATTATCACTAATAGTTAAGTCACAATCAGATGCAAAAGCAGATGGTTAGTAGAAGATATATGCCGCATCAGCAGAACCTAAATTCGTGCAACACGAGAATATTGACAAAAACGTAATTTTTCAGGTGGTGTCTGCCGCCACCGTAGTGGCGAAGCACACATCGGCTCTGTGCAATGTTTGTAAAGTGGCTTCGAACAAAACAAACAATGCTGTTGCTAAAAAGCATTTCATTCAATCTGCTAAAGAAGTGGCTCTAGCGACCGGCAACTTGGTCAAGACTGTTAAGGTTAGTGATAATATCAGGATAACCAATGTATAACAGATGCCGTGCACTTACCTAAAAACTAGTGTGCCGGCTGACTTGGTAATCGGCATCTGCATTTGATAACTGGTAGGCAATTAATATGTGTCACATAATCTGACAGAAAACCACTTTTGTATGCTACTGTTTTGGAGTGAGTTCTTCATGCAAACATAAAAACTTGACACAAATTTTTGTGATTCTATTTTCAGGGTGTTGATCCAAACTTTTCAAAATCGGCTCGCGTTGCTTGCACACAAGCAGCGGCAGAGATGGGTGAAGCAGTTGAAAATTTGACCGCCTTTGTTTCCAATCCCGAATTCGCTAGCGTACCCGCCAAAATAAGTACTGAGGTATGCTGTGACGTAATTGCTTGTGATATCATTACAATTGACGTGTTGAGATATTGTTTTAGATCATTGTTTAGACTTTAGATCATCTCACTTGTCACGGTGTCTGTTTATTTTAGACTAACTGCAAAGCTTTTCTGCATTCCACCAAAGATATTAACCTGATACGCGAAAGATCGCCGCTTTGCGTTGCCGTGTATATAGTGTATTGTGTACCAACGCACCTGCTTTTACATTAGACTTAGATTTGCTGGCGAAATTGTAAATTTTATCTTGACAAATATCGACAATATTAATGGAAGGTTTTGATGCTTAAGCGATTTACAGAGCTCTTTTGCCCGACGGTTCCTTGTATAACTACAAATGCTGTGTGCCCTCATTTCCCTATCAACTATTTGATGCCTTTAATTTGTTTTTTGCAGGCGCGAGAGGCGCAGAAACCAATTACTGACGCTGGTTTGATGGTGTTAGGGAGTTCTACTGGCATGATTAAGACTGCCAGAAAGCTAGCCAACGATCCCAAAGACCGTCCTACCTGGCAGATGATGCAAAACCAATCCAGAGCAGTGTCTGAGGCCATTAAAAAGCTAATTAACAGTATCAGGTAAACTGTTCTCCACGTTTAGAGCCCACAGGCTCACATACTAATCTAGTCTGTTCAAAAGCTGGTGGCTTGTAGAAGACATACTACAAGCAAAGAGTAACTTGTAAATTGACTGACTAATATTGCAGTCACCCACATTTTAAGCATTCTTCTAAAATAGGCTTTGGCCGATGGAAACTTTTGCCTTATTGACTCGGCAGACAATGCGTTAATACCGGAAAAATGCCATTAAGCGGCATTTTTTGCTGCATGCAGAGAGAATGCTCCAGGACAAAAAGAATGCGACCAAGCTATTGAGGCAATCAATCAAGCTATTAGGGAACTTAACGATGCATCATTATTTGCCATGGATCAAACGCTGCAACCCAGTGGTGGCAATTCATTGCAGGGATTCCAAACAATGGTAATTACTATTTGTCAATATGTTTGGAATATGTTGTTGTTGTTGTTACCCCTCCTTTTCCTTGGGATGGAGCACAGCACGAACGGCAATCCACGTTCATGCCGTCAACCCAATTGAATTAGGCTAGGGAAAGGTGGCAGCCCATTTCGAATTAGTCAGAAATGACTGGTAGCCCCACCAAAAAGGCAAACTGCCATTGGTGGGTAACCAAGAGTCGCCTCTTACGATATGCTGGGTGAGCGGCTTCACAATTGTAAACTGGTTAAGCACGGGTACGCTACCTGTCTGCCACATCAAGATGGAGGCATCCCGTTAAGTGCCTTGTCCAAGGACACAAACAAGCTTGCCGGCTTGTTCTCCACATTATCCCTTTTTTTTATGCTGAGCGCCAAGCAGGGAGGCTGTGAATACCATTTTTTAAAGTCTTTGGTGTGACTCGACTTAGGGAATGAAGGCCAGATCTACCGACTGCGAAGCGGATGCTCTAACCAGTACAGCATCGCGCCGGTAGGAATATCGCCTAACGTATTACTAAATCAAAAAGTTTCTACTCCAAGTAAGAACAAAGATCTCAGTTATTAAATAGTACGTAGGCTGCTGGATGATCAAGAATATGGATGGAGGAGAAGGAGCGCCCTTACCTCATCATTAACTTTTGGACTAAGTAGCACCATTAAATATTAATAATGGGATCACCACAAGCAACAAATCAAATCTTACCCACCCCCCAAATTTTTTTCAGCGTTCGGTATTGAGCACGAAAACCGTGGATTAATTTTAGAAGTTGATTGCCTTTATCATGCAGTCGTATTTGTCATCTCATAAGGCAGCATCGTTAAAAAATCGGTTTGAGGTTTCATTTGAATAATTATCCTATAAGCTCTATATTTTTTACCATGTCACAGTTCTGTTCTGTGAATGAATATTCTCCTTTAGAGCACATAACTCGGCGTTCAAAATTTATCTTACTTGCATCGATATCAAGTTTTTCCAACAAAATTTACCAAACTTAATAGCTCAGTGATCAAGTTATGATGCCCAAGCAAGTGATCAGTTGTTGGCTAGATGCTCACCCCATCAGTAGCGTCTAGGTAGTTATAATTGAATATAAAGCGAGACAAATAAGGACAAGCCATGTATTGTGCAAATATTGCTCTGATTTTAACATTAATCAGGTTGTTGATGCTGTCAATCAAATCAGCAATTGCATTGAGCCAATCGCAGTAGCCGCTCAAAGTGACGCAGCTCAACTTGGAAGACAGGTTGGTAGCGGTTTGATGATGGCCGTGTCTTAATAAAAAATTGCGAGTTGATATTTACTTTGTTGCGTTTTTAATATTGCATTTTAATAAACGTTGTGATGCTTCACTTAGTTCGGGTTAGAATTATTATTGCGATAAACCATTTTTATCATTATTTGCACCAAATGAAATTCGCTTAAAACAACTTCTGTATAATGTTGTGCTTCACGATAAATTCCTGCTTTGATGCTCGCGCAATTTTGAGTTGTTGCTCTTTCATATAACATACATTTTGGGATATTTTCTTTACTGGGTTGCAATGCTTTTTGTAGAAATGCACTTTTCCAGCTCTGCAACAAATCCAACTCAATTTTAGACAAGTAGATCAGTGTTTATCGGTAAAGATCAACCTGTGACGGTTGGGTAGTAATTGTACAGTTTGAAATAATAATGACAGATAGGTTCAATTCAAACCATATGGAAGCATATTTAACTGCTTTTAGAAATACAGTCATACAGCAAAATTTGTTATTAGTGTCTTGTATTTTTCCATAGGTTGCACAAATGGCTGGATACTTTGCACCATTAGCCGGTGCCTCCATTGGTGCTGCTTCAAATTCGAGCAATCATCAAAGGCAGATGGATATTTTGGATTACAGTAAAACGCTCGCCGAGTCAGCTCTCCAGCTTATGTATGCTGCAAAAGAAGGAGGAGGCAACCCCAAAGTATGAATAATTTGTGTTTCCATAGTGTTTTACACAACTACATGACTAACAGTTATTGCTAGTTTTGCGATTGAGGTTTTCGAGTTTAATTTTATCGTGAACTCTATGTTTTTTTGCCATTGGAAAAGAAGATTTCCAGTTTGGTTCGGCAGCTTGCGGCAGTAATTCACTCAGCTGCCACTACTAGTAACTCAAAAACGAGTCTGAATCTAAACGCAAGTTGTGCAACTAAACTAATGACATTATTTAATACAATCTCACTTAAACCACTGTTTCAGGCTGATAACGCCCATGAGGCTATTGCAGAAGCAGTTGCCACCACTAGAGAAGCAGTTGACGATCTTCTTAAATCTGCCCAAGAAGCACCAGAGGCTCTAATGAGCGGCCTTATTGACAGCATCAGTAATTCAGCGAAGGTTTGTGTATAAATAACAAATGACGTAATTCTAGTATCAAACTCATTGAGGCTAGTGTTGGCTACAAATCATGACCGTTTATCATTTTCTGGATATAAGAGCAGGCGCCAACCCACTTGGTAGGCGACATTTCTCATGGGTTTGTAAGGCTTTTTTCCTCCGTAGTTGCCCAAAAACCGGTTTGCTGTCTTACTTCAGACTCCAGTTTTTACTAAATTGGTTTTGCGACAAATTTTGGGGAGATTTAAAACGGCTTGCATTATTACAAGACTGCCAAAAACTTTATGTGCTTAATCATGAGCAATTGAGCCACCAATACTTGATATGTAACGAAGCTTAGATAGCACTAAAAAGATGATGCTTAAGACTCCTTAACTCTACTGCGACACCACTTCTTTCACTCTGATGCAGTGATCTCAGTTACTTGTGACATGTGTATACTTACAGTATCAGCAAAGCCATTTAAAATCACTTGCTAGCCAAACTCTTAAGTAAAGCAAGTGATTTGTGGAATACATGCACCATAGCAGTGACGTCTAATATCTTGCCCAATGCAGATGATATGATGAGGCTTGTTATTGACGAAAAGTTTTTTAGTCACTTGATCGTCCAGTAGCCGATACTGATGAAGGATTTGCGAGTTATCAAACTCGCATTGCTGGGCGGTGCCGTGCTGTATTGATGAAGAGCAGCGACATGGGAATGGCTATGAACAATCGGCCTGAAGATCTAGGAGGATTGGCTCAGAAAGTAGCCCAAGAATATGCAGCACTAACAGCAGATGGCGCACATGCAGTAGCGCTTGCAGATTCGCCAGAGGTGAGACTGAAATGCATTGTATTTTGATATTAAGTGGCAGTAGTATGGTATGGCAAGCTTGCCGAGTTTGGGCCAATTTTTGCTAGCCTCCACCGGACGACATGTGTCGACCTAGTTCGTGGAGCCACCTGTCTGCCACACAAAGATGGAGGCATCCCGTTAAGTGCTTGCTCAAGGACACAACAAGCAAGCTTCCCGGCTTGTTCTCCACAGGAGTCCACACTATCTTCTTTGTGTTGAACGCCAAGCCGGGAAGCTGTAAATATCATTTATGACGGCGATTTGGGTTGGTGGCCGTCACATGGACTTTGATTGAGGTGTCGTAGCCTCAACACTGATTTCCCAATACTTGATTTAATTTGAAATCGTATTGAACAAACCGTTATCTACAAATGAGCAAACCATAAACGAACAATCATTAATTAACAAATAGCACGAACTTAATGGCAATTGTGACACTTCGTTTTCTTTTTTAAGGCAATTAAGTTAGCACAAATTTTGATATATATAAATTTAAGGTTCTGCACAACAAAAAATACAAAACTTCATTACTAGATAGCACCATAGCCTTCACAATACTTATGTTGTCTAACAACGGAGCTTTATCCAACTGTCTGTTTAGCGAGGTTTCCGAAATAATTGAGAAATGAGGTACCGCAGACAATTTACGCCAAAAACCAAACGATAATTGGTCGAAACAAAAGGAACTGATTTATTAAAATTTAAAGCGTAATAACAAGTGCCGTTATACGGCAGTAACACCATTTTAAAAGTTTTTTGGTATGAATCGACTCGGGAAATGAAGGCCAGGTCTACCGACTGCAAAGCTGACGCTCTAACCACTGCACGGTCGCGCTGGTTGTGATAGGAAATAATGTTAGTTGGCTGCAGCGGGTTGTTCGTCTTGTTTTCTATCGAGGTTTAAAATGATATTGATCTTGTTTATTCTAAAGTAGAGTTAACTTCACCAAGTTGTGATTGAATCATTTGAGTTGGCAGTGGTGGCTGGAGATTACAAAGGGTGCCGATAACTTTTATAAAAGGTCACCCCTATAATCTTTCTGGAGAACAAGCAAGACTTGAAAAAAAGGAGTGCAGTAAGCAATAAATTTGTTTATTAATTTGCTTTGCTCAGGTGAAATCTCACATAAAGAAAAGCATTCAAGGTCTTGGCGATGCCTGTAAGGAATTGATGTCTGCCTCAGGGCAAGTACAAAGTGATCCTCGTAATATTCATGCAAAAAAAGGGCTAACGGAAGCCGGCAGGAACGTGAAAGAAAAGGTGAATTCATAAATTTTAATTACATACTAGTAGTCAATTAGCTAATGACATTTATTTACCAACATTCTTCTCATAACTACAGAAATCATTTGTATTTCAATCATTTTTTCTTTGTTCAAGAAAAAAATTCTTACGGCTATACGTTTAACTTTTGTTGTAATTCGCTTCGTAGATATCAGTAATGCTACACTGCATATTTCTTTCACAGTTATTGAATCTAAGTAGAGAGACCACAAACACTGCAATTAACTGCATTTTATTGCCGAACACTGAGAGTAGCGCACGCACAGTCACGCGTTTGCAAGAACAGCGTTTTATGAAGTCAAGCCATTGTTGTCGCTAAGCAACAATTTAATTTATTTATTGCATCATTCAGGTGTCTTTCGTCATGTCGTCGCTACAGCAAGGAGGAAGGGGAACCCAGGCATGCATCACTGCGCACACCCAGCTACAGGGGCTCATTGGGGACCTGGACACCACTCTTATGTTTGTGTCCTCTGGGGCACTTAACACTGAAACTGATGGAGGGTCGTTTGCGGACCACAGGTGAGTTATCATCAGATAATTTGCAAGCACATTTTAAACAAGGGCTCCAGACCACCGGTTCTATACTGGGCTGGGCCAGAACTATGTCAGCGCTTCTTCAAAAGAGCAATGTTGTACGATGTGCACGGTCCATGCTGAGAAAATATTATGCTTGCAATCCTGAGGTTTATGTTGAAAATAATGTTTAAAAAGGTTAAATGTCGTTTTACTTCCTTTCTATCTGTGATATTAGGAGTTGCTAATACGGCGTTTATTTGTGTACCACCACTACCCATCTATTTCTGCAGCAGACTTTAATTAGAATGCTTGGCTAATATGACAGGCTTGCAGTAGATTTTTCACAACAAAATATGTGACGTGACGCCAAGAACAATTTATTGCACTATAGACGATTGAACTAAAAAATTAGAAGAAGCTTTTTTAGCACACTTTGCTATAAGAACAGCCTTCTAGTTTATCTGATTACTACTGTAGCCGCTACGGACTTGGCTTTTCCTCTACGAGTGCTGTACCATTGCAGGGAGATGATTTTCAAATCTGCAAAAACTCTCGTTGAAGATGCTAAGTTGTTGGTGCAAAGCGCTGGCGGTGGTCAAGAAAAACTAGCTACTTCAGCCCAAGCTATTTCGTCAACTATTGAAAGCTTAGTGGATTCAGTAAAGCTAGGAGCTACTAGCTTGGGCGCAGATGATGCTGACACTCAGGTAATTGCAATTTGCATTTGCTATTTAAACACAAAGTTAAAAACAGTTTTAAGATTGGCTTTATAATTTTAAAAACAGAAAAACGTTTTCCGGTTTTATAGAACTGTAGAATTAGTTGTTGCACTTTTCTGGGGGAGGGAGTATGAAAAGACTGCTTTAATTAGAAAGCTGCAATGTTTTTCGTCACTGACCCTGCACCGCAAGGTGAATTACATAGAAATAATACACTTTTTATGTAATGATAAAAACATAAAAGATTGATTTCTCTAACGGCAAGACTGCTTTCCACCAATTTAGGAGGGCAAACAATATTAACTAGATAGTTTCACCTATTCGTCAACCTTCAGCATTTTTAATGCTTTCACTGTTGCGTCAATTTAATTGTGTTCAGACTCATCTGAAATTGTCTGCAGCCTACTGCATTGAAGCCTGCCATGTACAACGCAATTAATCGACAAAAATATTTATGAAGTGCCTTCACCAAGACCACACAACGCAAAACACATATTCGTGCGTAGTTTTCAGTCTTTTAATCCTGAGATCAACTTCCCATGATGCCGAGTTATCATTACCCGTATCCGACAAATAATTAAATGCCTGTGTTAGGCTATGCTGATTACTGCTGTACGTGACGTGGCCAGCTCTTTGAGTGACCTCATTGACGCAACGAAAAATGCGGCTGGAAAACCTGCCTCTGATAGTTCCATGAGTGCCTTGAAGGATTCAGCTAAGGTAAAGTTAAATGAGTTTTGAATATAGATTTTTTAGGAGCTAAATAGTTTTTCTTGAAAAGGAATTTTTATCTTTCTAGTTGTGCAAAACTGTATACCAGTTTCCATTAGCATGATGTTCGAGAGTAATCGGTTGCGTATTTTACTTGTATTATGTAGAACCAATTGTACGCACGCAGTTTAATTTTGTTTGCTTTGTGGCAAGCACTAAGCATATCCCACAGCGTCAAAAAAGAACACAAAGTAATATTTTGTTGCAGCTAGTTGACTAGGAGACAGCGAAAATACCACAACGTCATCTGAGTTAGTTGTGACTTCATAGTACATGTACATGTTTTTGAGAAAAATAACAATACAGAAAAATAAAAGAATGATCAATAAACAAAACAAATAGAGCCACGATAGAGCAAGGCAAAAATTGGCTGTAGCCTATTTATTGTACATCACGTGAGAGGAAAAAGGTCTTGCAGCAAAGCTCTCATAATTTTCGACGCTGCACATTTCCAATTTGTGATACATTGCAACGTAGAACGTGCAGTAACGCTAATAGGAGGTTTAGGGTTCGTACAGACCGCAGTCCAGGATGTTGAAGGGGTAAGGTTTTTTAGGGAAATTCCGCCTTTGTACGATTGAAAATTTAAGCTGTTTGCTTTTTACCCAATTTACCTTCTTCATACCCATTTCTTAAATTTTGGCGAAAATCTGGGTTACCCCTAGACTAAGATCATCTCTTTGATCTCAAAATAATTCGGTGCAGGGACCGAGTCAGCTTCACAGTGCCCCTGTCACTAATGTTTGCGCTGCTCAGGTTTTGTAATCTATGATTGAAGTAGGGCGCAGAAATTGAGAACTCCCAACTTGCGTTAAAAAGTCGCCAGATATTTTGTTTGTCTGCTTCTCTTCTTCGTTATGGTGTAGGCGCAATGAAAAACGGTTTCGCAGAATCTCGTCGTAAACTCAAGATCAAATTAAGGACTTTGATTTGAACGGACGTTTTGTTGCATTAACAAACTCTCTTTTGCTTTTCGGCACAGGTTTTGGGTTCTAACTAGCTCTGGCACCAACCACACGCACTGCTGGCCGCTGGCTTCTCATGTGAATCCGGTCTCGCAGTCTTCCAGATTTTGCGTTTTTTTTCTTATATTTGTTGCTGGCCTCCGTGGTGTTGTGAAATTGTTCCAAGTCGTAGTGCACATTGTATCGGAGTTGAAAACCTGCTGAAAGAAATGTCGGGAGTCGTCAAAAAAGTAATCAGGAAGAAAAAGTTTTTCCTCACTTGCTAATTAAAGTGTGCTGCGAAAGCAAGTTGTTAGTGGCAGGCATACACAGCATCACATCGACTAGAGACTAGGTTTCCGAGAAGTGGCTTTTTATGTTTCAATTTAGATAAAATGATCCATTTTTCAGCCTCCTGTAACGTTGTTCGTTTTTAGTGCGGACAAACAAAAGTTGCGAACAATTCTATGCTGCTTTCAGGTGACTGTAGACAACGTTACTTCGTTATTGAAAACTGTTAAATCAGTCGGTGATGAAGCGACGAAAGGAACACGTGCTCTTGAACAAACCATCGCTTCCATCAACCAAGAACTGAAGGTAGGTTTTGTAGAACAAAGCATTACAGTCACTTAAAAGCCAGTCCAAATTTTTTAGTTTTTCAATTTGTTGATGTATTCAAGTTTCTTTTTAACAACAGGGTGTCCCAAAAAGATGTGGCCTATACTCCTTTAAGCAGCTGATACCTCAAATATTTGTTTTCTCTTTGCAAATAATTCTATACTATTAATTGGTTTCCTTTACTTCATTTCAAGTAAAGCTGTTATACATATACGTTTTAGCAGCTGATAACTCAAATATTTGTTTTTCTTTGCGGATTAAACCCATTGAACGCAAAAACTTGGCCTTTTTGTAGCAGTTTCAAAAACGCCTCTCGATAAAGCCCTGCCAAACAGAGAGATTAAATGGAGGTATTTCGTTGAATACTTTCCACTTTCACCAGACCTCACATCACTAAACTTCTTTTTCTGGGGGATACCTAGAAGACAAAATCTACGCAATAAAACCTACAATAATCGCTGACTTAAGAGCAATCATTGAACGTGAATGCATGCAAATACCAAGGGAATTGTTTCATCATTCGTGCTATTTCATCGCTTTACGTCACCAGTGGTGCCGTGGCCAGAATGGACATCAGTTTGAGAACTGGCAGTTACAAAGCAAAAGAATGATGTGTGTAGATTCTTGTACATGTTGAAAATTAAATAAATAATACAATAGGCGCCGCTTATTATGACCACGAATAATATGACCAGCCGCTTATTATGACCAATTTGTACGGTCTGGAATTTCTTTATTTAAAATTCTCCGTTTAATATGACCAAATTTCGGATAAAATCACCAACATTTCCTCCATCTGTCTTATTACAGTGCAGTATTTTTTCCCGCCACGCACATTTAACTTCACCTTTTCAACATATTGTTACATATTGTACTTAGTTTTACCGTCACTTGTACTGTTACAGTACTGTACTTTGTTTTACTGCCAACGTCACACTGTTACTTTGGTTAAACGATAAATTTGACGGTATTTGGACTTCTGGCGGCTTGCGGCGTCGATTCAGTTGCGGTTATGGCGGCTTCAGCTTTTATGACCATTCGGATATTATGACCAAAATGGTCTGGTCCCAAGGTGGTCATATTAAGCGGCGTCTAATGTAATAACATCTGGTTTACAATTATTTAAAGTACGTATACATCTTTTTGGGACACCCTTTACTCGCTAAAGCGAGAGCGTGCAAATGTGTAATGAGGCTTTTTGCATGAATTAAAAACATGCTTTTATTTTGAGCTAAAAAAAGACTGGTACTAGAGAAACGGAAATTTTTCATCGAATCACTCATCAATTTAATTTTATAGCCACTCAACGATGCAAACTGCTATTTGGTAGGTGGTAGGTGCGTGCATACAGTAATACTCAACCCAAAGGAAATCTTTAGATTTTATAAAAGATAGGTTTATGTTTTGAACCGCTTTGGAAGGTTATTTTGTACAGCAGATCGAGGGTCAGCTTAAATTTTTAGGTTTTATTCATTTTTTGTACTTAAAACTCGATCTTATCCTTGCCCCAAAATTGCATTTTCTGTTAAAATATAGCATTGTTTCTTTTCAGCCTCGTTCTGTGAAAATTTTTAGGTCAAAGAAAATAATTTGCTGAAAATTTATACCACGATAGTTGTGTAACTGTATAGACTAGATTCGCAGAGCTGCCTTTATTGCAACCACAGTGCGTTTCAGCAAAGAAAAATGTAGTTGAAGATCAGTAGATTATTTTGATGAGTTATTTTGACAGTTGTTGTTTTTAGTCTCTTCAGACTGCCAATGACTCTGGCAAGCGCGCTGCACCCGAAGAGCTCATCCAAATTACAAAGCCTATCACAAGTGCAACTGCAAAAGCAGTAGCAGCGGGGAAGTCGTGCCGCCAGGAAGACATGGTGTCGTGTGCCAACATGGGACGCAAAGCGGTGTTCGACATGATACAAGTGTGCAAGGTAAGTAAAATGCGGTGGCTTGTTTTTGCTTTTGCCAGCGTTTAGTGTCCATTCGAGCCTAATCTGCTGGCTTCCATTTGTATGCATCACGCGTTAGATATTTTTGCAAGGTAAATTACAACTGTGGATGTGAGAGGAGGGTGATTTGACGACTGCCCTAAGTGTATTGTGCTTTACTCTTCTATCGAGTCTTCTAAATGTTGTTGCTTGTCCACAAGATGTTGCATTTTTTGTGAAAGTGTTGTAAACAGATTAGCTTCACTATAAAATTGGGTTTCAAGTAGTGGACACTCAAAAAAACAATCATTTACTTGTAGCTTAGCGCCATTGAGGCAAGCATTTAGGTTGGGCTTCTAGCCCCATTATACCAGTACGGGATCGGTTTTAAGATCTTTCACTTCGACCAGTGGGGGCTTGCTCTCTCGAGAAGTGATTCAGATAGAGAAATCTCCATTGCGGCATCAGCTGGGTAGTTATTGGGTTGTTTTTTACAGAGTTCTAAACTTGCTTTTTTTACTGTTGAATCAAGAGATTGAACATAGGTTTAGATGCTATTTCTATCTTAATGGTCTTTGTCCTTTCTTTGGGAGCGTTTATAATCTCCCGTGCTGGTGTTAATTTTTACCTTTTCTAAAACTGTTGAATTGTAGCAACATGTATTTTCTACCGTCTCCATGTCACCGTAGCCTGAGCCTCAAACTGATCATTGATGGTTACCAATTGGGTGCTCAGAGCGCGACTTTGCACGCGACATGGCGAAACAAATCCGGTATTTGCTTTCAAGTTTACATTTTAGGTTCAAACTGTGTCTTACGCTGACCGCAACGATTTGTCTTAGTGACTGCTAACCTGAAGACCGCAAGGTTTCTACGCAATCTATCAAACTCCCTTTTTGTCTTGTGTTTGATGAGATAAGTCCGTATCATTGATTTATAGATGGGCATCGGCACTTTAAAAGTGCCGTGGTACCGATACTTTAAGCGGATTTCGGTACTGATACTTTTTGATTTTTATGTTATAAAAAAGAGACTATTTGGGAGCGTTACAGGATTAGGCGTAGCTAGGTGCCGAGAGAAAGCATAGGAGACATCGTCTCCCCGCAGTCATATTGAATCCGATCAAGAAATAAAAAGGAATTTCAATTATTACGGCTACGAAACGTCAATCTTCATAAAAAATTGAACATCAGTAAACAAATTTAAGGTAAAAACTGAGGGTAAGAAAATATCGACCTCCAAAAAAACGTCATTCAACAAAATATCATGACATTTTTGACCCAACAAAAATTACTTCTAGCTAGGCCGCTGGTTGCAAGCAGTTATTTTTTGCAGTAAAAGACTGTTTTAATGACCATCATATCTGGTAATGCCTTTTTCTTTATTTTTGCAGTAGCACTTCAGTACTGGAAAGCATTTATTTAATTTTTGAAGTAAAAAACGTGAAAATCAAAGTATCGAACCAACCTCAAATTACCGATTTTGTTATAACAGAAGTAATTCTGTGCCGTTATTCATTAACGCTTGTACCGTTACCGGTACTCAAAAAATAATTTAATAACGCTCACTTTTGGATTATCATCATCAACTCTGCAGCAAGTTGTGTTGTTTCTGCATGGTACAGTGCATTTTTACCACAAACAGTGCAGCTATGCAGAGAAAATCATGCAAAGTGCTTCCGCCTAAATAAAATAGCACATCAGCCGTTTGGACAATAAATTAGCGCCATGTTATCGCTGAACTTTTTTTTTTTTACCAGATTCACTTTTACATTTTTTTAATCCAGGCTTCAGCTTTGGCCACTGAAGACCAAACTCAGAAGGAAAATGTTCTCAAGATCGGAAAATCCGTTGCTCAGGCCTACGCCGCGTTGCTAAGCAACGTGCTGGCCATAAGCCAACAACCTAGCAACAATCAATTGAAATTAAAGCTGGGACCGCTGTCCAAAGATGTGGCTACTGCGGTCAGTCAAATGGTCAAGGCCGGGGAAACTATGAAAGGTATAGTTGATGTGCTTTTGTGTTGAGCTTGACATTTCTGCAGCAGTTACTACTACAGTAATACTTCATTTAACTAGAACTATGGACGCCACATTTTTAACTTTCAAGGAAGTCGGAGTTTATACTTGTCATTTTGTTGCAAGGGATGAAGTCGTAAACTCTTGAAATCATTAATGTTGCTCGAAGTTTCTGCTTGCAGATTTTCAAGAAACATGCAGCTTTACCTGCAGACAGCAATTGCCACAAGAAGTCACTTTTTTCAAAATGCTGGATATCGCAAAAACCTAGCGATGGATTTTTTTTTCTAGATTTGTAGTTTAGCCTCAGTAGTGTGAAGTGTCCAGCCTTAGCTCACTCTAAAGTTGGCCCGCCAGCAAAAAAAGTTGCACACCCCTGCTTTAGCGCATATCACTTTCTATAACGTCAACTCAGTTCATTAGAAATTGCTTCAGGAATTATAAATGGTTTCTTTGTCAAAGTTGAATGCAAATGAAGATGATATGTGGTGGACTGCACAACATTCGCAAGGTCCAACTTCGTGTTAAAAGTGAAGTGTCAACGCTTGCTTTGACGTAACTGCAGAGTTACCAAGTAACAATCACACTTTTCAGGTTCTGATTGGGTTGATCCAAACGATCCGAACGTAATTGCTGAACAAGAACTACTGGCGGCTGCTGCTTCAATTGAAGCTGCTGCTAAGAAATTAGCGTTACTGCGTCCAAGAAAGAAACCAAAAGTAAGAGTTGTAATCATAGGTGAGCAAAAAGGTGTTCCATGGAGTCATGCTGATGGAGCGCGCTTCACTTTTGAAGCGCCTCTGCAATCTATTCTAAGGAGCGTAGAACGGTGGCGCTATTTTTTTTGGCCGAAGGCCGGGATAGAATTACTTTATCCTTTCCGCTGCTCTGCTCATGCGAAAGTTTGTTTTGTGTTTGGTCTAAAAAGTCTCCAGCCGATGAAATTGTTGGAAATTTTTTAAATCCCATGGTCTGGTGAAAGTCGATCAAATATGAAGTTTCTGCTTGCACACATTTGGCACTTTAAATCTGACGCAATTTTGTTGTACATGTATTTCACATTGCGACTTTCAAATAACTGTTTACATTTAGAATTTTTCGGCATTTTCAGTAAGCACAGAGTCACAACAATGCAGATAGTCAGAAGTCGATTTTACGTCTTTTTTCCCGTGATTCACAGGCTCAAATGTTCTGATGCAGTGAATATCTACCACCACACCCTTGCTTTCGAATTAAGACTTTTCACTGGAGCAACGAGCACTTTAAATTCTGGATGTCCTTCCTGACGAACAAAAATGGGGTTTCTATAGATATTTGAACTCCTCAGGCCTTTTGTTCGGAAAGCCGTAACAATACCACTACACCTCGGCGGAAAATAGTGAAGAGCACATTTTCTCTCTTAGTTTGTCTTGTGTTGTGAATAGTAAAAGATGCGTGATTTTGCGTAACAAAGTCATCCAACATCTGTTCTCCGCGGAAAAGATAGCTTGAAAGTATGAAACTATATCAGGAGATTGAAGAACCATAAAGATTTAACCTAAATAGTAGAATTGCTTACCGACGCGATGGTGCCCCCATCCCTCGGAAGTGGTAGGGTAACAACAACACGGTGTAGTGGACCGACGCGATGGTGGAGTATTGGAACGTCTGCTTTGCAGTAGGTAGACCTGGGGTTCATTCCCCTTGTCGAGTCATACCAAAAGACAAAAAAATGGTATCCACAGCTTCCCTGCTTGGTGCTCAGCATTTACAGGAGGTTGTGGAGAACAAGCTGGCAAGTTTGCTTGTTGTTTCCGTGGGCAAGGCACTTAACGAAACGCCCCATGTTTTTGTGGAAGACAGGGGCCCATGCTCCTCGGAAATGGCAACTTTCAAGTGAATGCGGACGTCCCTTCCAAAATATAGCAATTCAATTTGCTTTCTCGTGAATGGAGGATAAACATGGACAATACAAAGAAAATACAATTCGGAGTGCCAAAGTGTAGTAATTAAAATTTATGATAGGCCTACTATTCGTAGCTGCACCGTTTTTTTAGCACTATCTGCGCATAGCTGATTGGATTATAGTAATATCAATAGGAACCTGTCTTGTTAGTAATTTAGGTTTTTATAGTAATGCAAGAGGCTAGCGATGCTCTTAGCAAACTCCAGACAATGACACTGTTTCGACCTATCAGGTTTCTTCAGTGCAGTTGGTGACCAATAAGAACGAGATTAGGTTTTACTTTTACGAATCAAAGTAACGAAAACAAGATTGCCGCTTATGTAAGTAATAGAGGGTTTAGCACTGCAGAATTTGTGTATGATTGTTTCAGTGATAACGACCGTTTGCTTGTGAAATCTTAATTTCGCTCTGCATTAGCAAAATCCCGTCATATTCTATACTTTAAAGTTGGCTTAATGGCATCTTTATCGCTTATTACGTCAGTTCGCATACAACAGCACAGCCACAACATATTTGTTAATTAAATGTGTTTTGATCATTCGTAATGGCATTTTGGGACTTTTATCTGCTACAAACGATCGTTTGCGACAGTTCGGGTACAACAGCTCAGTATATTTGATAACTAAATTTGTTTTGATCATTCGTAATGGTATTTTGAGACTACAAACGATCGTTATTGTTTAATCCGGTCGAGACTCTTGCTTTCGAGTTGTCTTTTGTTTACTTTGCTGTTGCCCTGTATATCTTTCGCAGCAGGAACTCTAGTTAATAAAATGCGCGCGCAATAAAGCAGTCTGCAAATGACCTAAAAGCTAATGAAAACAAAAATTGTCAAATGGTATCGACTAGGTGCTACAATGGTTACAAGGACTAGTACAGTAGTGCAAAGAGATCACTGAAGTAAAAATGCTAAATAAAGGAAATCATTTGTCCCCTTGAAAGATATACAAAATTGTGAGCTGATTCATCAAAGCTTGCAAAAGAATTGCTTTAGATCTATCACTTTTTGTTAATATATGATGAAATTCGGTAACCTATTGCGTGTTTCCTACTGCACTAATTCCTTTTTACTGCAGATTACTGCGTAAATATTGTGCACTACATGGTAATTTTTGCCTGAGTTGTGCCAGGTTGGTGGTTTTAATGACACTCGTAAACTGACTGGATGATTCAGCTGTTTGTTAAACCAAAAGACACTTGGAATCCGTAATGGCAAATTTTGTCGCTACCCTATCCCTTCCGAAGGATGAGGGATGGTGGGAGACTATGGATTCCCAAAATCCTGGCAACCCCTAAGATTCTAGACTAGAGGTCGCTGAGAGAAAAGGAATCGCCAAAGACCGATAGGCGCAAAGAGTACATAGCTAGACAGTGCAGAATGAGATGAGGTGTGTTCTGGATTGGATGACTGCAGGCGCTGCAAAAAGGATTTTCAAGTCTGCCACTTTAGATAGATGAGGCTTTAACTTTAACAGCAGGCTGTGTCCACTGCAGCGAAAACGAAAAAGAACACAACCATCGTAACAATAAAGCACCAGCTCTTCCGTAGATACTGAGAGTGGCAACTCTGTGTTGAAGAATTTTGATGAGATAGCACGCATCCAGTACGAGAGAAACTAGAGTGCTTACGAGAGGTCAAAGGAGAGAGACTCTAAGGAAATGCAGACTGTAGGAGTAACGCACCACGTTAGCTGACATATCAGGCAAGTCGTTTCCCAGAAAAAAATTAGTAGCCGCTGACCCATTGTAGTCTGATAGTAGAAGAAAGAAGAGAGAAGACATTTCCTGGCATATATGCTAGAGAATGTAGAAAAAAGAAAAGAACGAGAAGAAGAATACGCAGTAACGACAGAGTGAGAGTCTGATTATAGAAGAAGAGAAAAGAAACGGCCGACTTGTTTCTACTGCCGAGACCAAGGAAGAACTTGCAGAATGGTGCAGGCTTCAGTGAACCTTAAAAAGTAGAGAAGCTTAAAAAACTTGCCCTACCGAATGCTAAAGGGTGGCTCAGTACCTCAAAGAGAGCAGGTGGCAAGGACGCAAGATCTTCCTTTGGCGAATGAAAAACGAACAAAGACATTCATCCAAATCACAAGTTCGTGAAATGTGAGAGACTCAATGTGGACAAGAACCGCACTTTGGCGAAAAGGAAAGGGGTTACAGTGAGAACATGGAGTAGAAAGAGTGAGCTCCACTTTGAAAGAAGACTGGTACCAAGGAAAAGAGGGAGGGGAAGCATAGAGAGCTTCCATAGGAGAAAAGGGAGAAGGCATGAGCGGGTTAGTAGAGGCAAAAACTCTCCGGGAGGATCGGTAGAGTTTAGATTTCACTCTTCGTCTAGCCTAATGTCAAATCGGAAAGGAGATTGGAAGATGAAACCCCGCTCATAAAAAGATAGGGTGAAGTGACTCGCAAGGGAGGTAAATACCTGTCACCGAAGAGAAGTGAGATAATGGAAAACGAGAAGCGTCCGGTGATGGCGCGACTAGCCGTTCGGTGAAGGCGTTCCAACTTGATAACGTTAGTAACACTAAGAAAAGGAAACCACCTGGTTGAAACATAACTGAAAAGGGGTCGAAGAAAAGCTTTGTATAAAAGAGAGTTTGACTCCTTAGAAGGGCTTTATGAAGAAGTAGACATACAGCGTAAGGCCTTATGACGAGGGAAAAACTTTGCCTTTAGCCAAGATGCATGTTTAGAAAATTAAAGAGTGCGGTCGAAGTGACCCCAAAAAAAGTTAAAAGGTTAAAAGGAAGGTTAAAGTGAGAGAGGAGTTGAGATGAAAGAGGTGGGGCTGAAGATTGGCGTGGTGGGAATCAACTGAGAAGAAGCAGGTATCACCTTTGCCAAGATTGAAAGTTAGTCACCAGTGCTGGGACCAGATCTCCAATCGGATTTGGGGCTTCTTGTGTAGCCTCCGTAGCAGTAGTTACCGAGGCGGAGGTAGACCACATTGTCAGGTCGTCAACACAAAGAGAGCAGCTGACGTAGAAGCAGAGAAGCAGGAAGAACCATGATGAAAGAGAATAGAGCGGGGCCAAGAACGGATTCTTGCGGAACACCTCGGCGAACTCGAAAGGAACGAGCTATGTGATTTTGAAAAACCACGCAAGCGCGCCAGTCAAAAGGAAAGATTGATTCCAACGAGTAAAGCAAGAAGGGAGGCCGGTCGAAATAAGTTTATGGAAAAGCACGGAATCCCAGAAGGATAGATGATGCCATAGATGCCACACTGCACCAATCAACAGCTGCCTCAACGTGGTAATCTGTCCCCGACTCCGTTTTGGGTAATTCGAAACGGCTATTGACCTTCCCAAAGATCGCAGTTACCAAGGTCAATGGCCTCTTCTGCGATCGTTTAGGAGGAAGTACTGCAAAGAAATGCATGTTTTGGGGATAGCTGGGATATCTTGGTTTCTCGGAAAGGTCTACAACCATTTAACCCAAACTCACAGTGTCCGTGACCACATCATCGCGTTGAGGCGGCTGTTAATTCGTACAGTTTAATGCAATTTGCTTATATTATCAACTTTTTCTATTCTAAAAATGTCGTTATGTTACCGACAAATACAACAAGCAGCTGTGAACTTTTTACAGCAAGCACAAAAAAAATCAGTTGCGCGTCTGCGCTGGAAAAATGGGGTAGGCTGTTTTAAGCTGTGCTATCGCTGTGTTTAAGAGCGAGGAGCGATAGCACAACTACTTTTTTAAAATGAATTAGCGAACAGCTGCAGCCTTGCTCTTGTTTTAAAAAAGAAGCCAAAGCACTGCTTGTGCTTATTTTATATTGAAAGGAGTTGAGCACCGTTACTGCTGTCGGAGCGACTGCGCACGTGTGTTCTTATGAGCAAGAGTTTTTTACGCTTTTCTTTCAAACTGCATAGACACAATACTTTTGAAATTTGTGAAGTGTACAAAATATAATAGCGAACTATTGCGCGGTCTTTTAGATTGCATTTTTTTGGGATGGAAATGCGCTGTGCCTGCAGTACCAGTACTGCTTAATGTGTGTGAACTCAATGTAGTTTTCTGAATTGTCGAATAAGATAAGTAGAGAATAAAAATACAGGTAAACAATCTATGTAAATCAACCTAATTTCATTGTTTTGCAGCAAGTTGACGACACATTAAACTTCGAGGAGCAGATTTTAGAAGCAGCAAAGTCAATCGCCACTGCCACTACTGCCCTTGTAAAAGCTGCATCAGCTGCTCAAAAAGAATTAGTGATGCAAGGAAAAGTAAGCTGCTTGTTATTTTGTCAATTGGCGATACTCATTTTATTAATCTTGCAATGTGCTACAGCCTATTAAAAAGAGTTTCTCAACAAAATGTACCCAAAAGTATTTTAATGACGCAGGCAAACAAATAAATATTTTTCAAAAGTATTTCATAGTCATGTAGTCAAAACATTTAATTTAAGTTTTTGATTCAGTGTATGGTTCTCAATTTGGATTTCTGTTTCGAAGTTTTAACCCCTCTTCTTTCAAACCACGTGATCAATATAACATCGGTGTAGTCCAATAACCGCCTAAATTAGTACTGCTACATTGTTCATCACGTTTTGCAATATTTCACGTGGAATGTTTAAAATTTCTCTCTGGATGTTGTTCAAGGTTTCTTGGTTGGGAATTTTCATAAATTTGGTTCTTCAAATACCTTTTATGGAAAAAGTCTTTGGGATTAAATCAACCGAGTATGGAGGCCATTCAACGTCTTCATGCAGAGAGATTAAACGTTTAGGGAAGTGCTTTTGTAAGAATTCTCTCGTGCCTCTTGCTGTTTGTGGTAGGGCTCTATCCTGTTGGAACCACTTTTGGATCCTATTGTCTCGTTTGGATGTGTCCTCATTTGGATCCTGTTATCTCGTTTTTGAGCTTTTCGACGTAATTGTGGGAGGTAGAACTCTTTAAGCATTTACGATGGTTGATCTGGTCTACTGTGACTGTACTGCTATCATTATTTTCAAAAAAGTAAGGTCCTATGATGCCATCCAAGCCGATTGCCACCACACTGTTATCTTAATCACAGATATAGGACTTTTATTCACAAATCCATTTCCCGGATTATCAGCCCCTCAATATCGGAAATTCTGTTTGTTTACTAACTCTGAAAGATGAACACGATATTTGTCTGTCATGTGAATTTTTTCAATAAAATGCCCATCTGTCTCCAGACTTCTCGAAAACCGTTAAGCAAATTCAAGTCTCTGTGCCTTTTGTTCCGGAGTAAGTTCACTTTGTGACTGAATCTTGTGAGGAAATAGATGTAAGTCCTTCCTAAAGATACACTGCACAGATGTACGATGAATGAAACTGCATTGAGAGACGACGAATTGACTTTCTCGGTCTGCCTCCAACTAACTCTCTTACACCATCCACATTTTCTATGGATCGGTCGCTTCACTTTCTAGCACTGCACCATAGGTTAACATTGCAAACCGTTCCAAGAGCGGAAAATTCAGCAACAATTCTATGTATTATTCTAGTTGTTGGAGCATCTGCTTTGTTGAAGAATAGTTAAAATTTGCGCGGGACTTGCATGGTTGATTTAGTCTGGTGCCAGAACTCATCAAATTTTGTCCTCTGCATGAAAGTCAACTGTGGCATAATTAATTACAAAATAAAATTTAAGCTTTCTAAAACAACAAAATGCAAAATTAGTCCTTGGTTAATTTCGTTTTGAGACTTTTATTGCAGAATAGTTTTGAGTACATTTTTTTGAGAAACCCTTTTGAATCAGCTCTATTGGTGAAATGTTTAGTTAAATAGAAGTAATCACATTTTTGCCATATGATATATTAATGCATAAAGAGAATCAGGAATTACCTTTACCTCCAAATTTTATAACTTTCAGCAAATCGCAATCAAAACCTGTAAGCTACTGATGACTTTTCTACTGGCTAATATAGTTGATAACTCAAATGCCATTCCTAGCATTGATTTGGACAAGATGTTAATCAAAATGTTTCGACGCAAACTCAATCATTAAATCTCTTGATGCAGTAATCTGCTATGCTCTTTAGTAAATGGTGAAGTTGAAGGATTGAAATGATGTTAGTTAAGCAGTTAAACGCTATTTTTATCAAAAAAAAAATGAATCTGACCTAACTATTGGATTCTGATTATTCAATGGATGTTGTATTGAAGTTTGAGGTGCTTGAAAAAGATACTGTACAATGTATGTTGTATTGCATAACTTTGATAAAAGCTGTTTTTCCAGAAGCATTTAGTGATGCTCTTGTCAATAGCGGCATCGATTTCAGTGATAGGAGTTAAAACAAAATCGTAAAGAAAAGCCAATTTCATCTTAAATTACTTGCTTAAGTCGATTGCATCTGGGCGTTGAACGCTCTACCTTCTGATTGAGAAAATGGCTTAAATTAGTTTAGGTTTACCGCTTATTATTGGATATAAACACAAACAAAGATATGCGTTTAAACTGCGTAGATAATAAATAAAATTAAATGTACTGCTATCAAAAAAGAATAAAAACTTATTACTTTCCCAGCCATATAGTTTGGCGTCAAGTTATATTCCAGTATATATTATTATCATAAACAATTATTATCATAAACAGATATGAACGTTCTTTCGACGATTTCACTTATAAACTTAACGTTTCGCTCCCCTTAGTAACCGGGAGCCTCCTAAGAATTTGGTAAATGTTAAAACCAGCGTAAAATATTGACTGTTAGACATAAGCATATCAAGGTAAACGATATTATTAAATGCCAAAAATTATTACTAACAAGGCAGGCAAATGTGTAACAACGAAAACATTGTTCTGCACCAATCAACAGCCGCCTCAACGTGGTGGTGCGGTCCCCGGCCCCGTTTGGGTTGGGTCGAAATGGCTGTTGGCTTTCCCGAGGGTCCCAGTTACCCCGGGCACTCCCCAATCATTTTTTCGCTATGCTGCCCCCTGAACGACCGCAGAAGGGCAGCACACAGCTTATTTAAAATCGGTCGCCTGTTCTCACTTTCTCTTCTCTCCTGCTCTACTCTTGCCCTCCTTCGTCTCCTCATTCTTCTTCTTCTCCTGATGAGCGGTAACGTTCATCCTAACCCTGGCCCCATCTTTCCTTGCTCTGTGTGCGCTGGAAATGTGACCTGGTGGGGCAAGTCAGTGCAATGCTGCACATGCTCCAAATGGGTCCATCTAAGGTGCTCACAACTTTCCTTATCTAACTTCAGAGCTCTTGGCAGCTCTCACTCTTGGAGCTGCCCCCCCTGCTGTAACACTGTGACTCCCCCCTCCTCGGACTCCTCCGGCACGTATACCTCCACTGTGAAATCCGGCCCCCCCCTCTGCTAATGCTGCACTCTTGCCCCACCCTCGTCTCCAAACTTCTTATCCCCCATCTGCCCATCTTATATCTTCTTTCCCTGCCCTCCCACCACCGTCCCTTGCTCCTGGCTATACTTCTGCACCTCCTGCCTCCTCTCCTCCCCCTGACTCTCTCAGGGTTCTTCAATGGAATGCTGGAAGTCTTCGAGCCAGGAGCACTGAACTCCTTCACTTTCTTTCATCCCATCCTGTCGACCTTATCTGCATTCAGGAATCCAATCTTAACTCATCTTCCTCTTTCCGGATTCCTGGATTTTCTGTTCTGTGTTCTGATCGCACCCACTCCCGGTCTGGCATTCTCTCTTCTGATGCCTCGCATGCCAGTGGCGGCGTTGTCATTTTCGTCAGACAGGGTTTATCCTATTCTGAACTTTCTACCACCTCTCTTTCTTCGCTCGATCCCTACTCTGATTATGTAGGGGTCAACATCTCTCTAAACAAATCCTCCTCGGTGTCATTTCTTAATGTGTATGCCCCCCCTGTTCGCTCCTCCCCAACGGATGGCAGAACCGATTCCTTCTCTCCCTCCATTCTTCCCTCCTCCAGAAATCTCTTCATTCTGGGGGGCTTCAATTGCCATCACCCTCTTTGGGACTCAAGAGTTACTTCCGACCCCCGCGGGGAGGAAGTATTCGACTGGGTCATCTCCTCAGACCTCCTCCCCCTCAATGACCCTGACATACCCACCCTTCTCCATCGCTCCTCTGGCAGTCGCTCCTCTCCTGACATCTCCTTTGCTCCTTCTACTCTTGGTTTTTCTTGCTCCTGGGAGGTGCTTCAGGACCTGGGTTCTGACCACCTACCAATTCTTCTATCTATCCCTCTCTCTCCAGTCTTTCACCCCAACGAGCGTCCCCCTTCCTTCAATTTTCAGAAAGCTCGCTGGGATGGCTTTGCCTCCTACTTTAACTCTCACTGTCCTTCTGCAGAGGAATACTCGTCTCTTTCCTCTGCAGCTGCTCTCTTTACCTCTCTGACACTGAATGCGGCCAAATCTTCCAATCCTTTCGGCCGCATCAAACGCCCTCCTAAAGCCTGGTGGTCTGCTGAGGTGGAACAAGCGGTTGGTGAAAGACGCAGGGCTTTCGCTACCGCTCACAGAAGTGATGAAGATCGCCAGGCTTACATCTCCGCTTCTCGACGTGCCTCGTCAGTCATTGCCAAAGCCAAGGCGGAGGCATGGCAGACGACCTGCACTTCTTTTTCACCTAAATCTAATCCTAAATCTGTGCACTCTCTTCTTCGCTCTATCGCTGGCTCTCCTTCCTCGTCTTCCTGCTCTCCTAACTTTCCTAACTGTTCTTCTCCCAGGGAATCGGCTTCGGTTTATGCTGCCTACCTGAGATCTCACTTTTCCGTTTCTCAGCCAAAGGCCCTGCGTAGCAGAGCCAGAAGCTACCTCACTGAGCTCCGCCGAGCTACGTGCTCTGTGGAGTCTCACTCGTCCTTTTGCTCTCCCTTCTCTCCCGCTGAATTTCTTGCGGCTGCCTCCAACCTCTCCTCATCCACTGCCACTGGTCCAGACAAAGTTGCCTATCCCATGCTAAAGCATCTTCCTCGCTCTGGCATGGATTTTCTTCTCCACATCTTCAATCTTTCTTGGTCTTCACATTCCTTTCCTTCCATCTGGAAGACATCTTCTATTATTCCCATACATAAGATGGGAAAACCTCTTGACTCTCATGCTTCCTTTTGGCCTATCTCTCTCACCTCCTGCGTATCAAAGCTTTTTGAACGCATCATTCTATCCCGTCTTCTCTTTTTTCTGGAATCTAATTCCATTCTTTCTCCCCGCCAGGCCGGTTTCCGCCCTGGACAGTCTACACTTGATCAAATTCTGTACCTTTCTCTGTCCATTTTGGATGGGTTTAACAAACCCAGGCCGGGCTCTCGGACGATTCTCTCTACTATTGATTTCTCTAAAGCTTTTGACTCGGTCTGGCATCCCGCCCTTTTCCACAAACTTATTTCGGCTGGCCTCCCTCCTTGCTTTGCTCGTTGGGCTCAATCTTTCCTTTCTGATAGGCGCGCTTCTGTGGTATTTCAAAATCACAAAAGCCGTTCCTTTCGAGTCCGTCGAAGAGTTTCGCAAGGATCCGTTCTTGGCCCTGTACTTTTCTCTCTCTTCATTAATGATCTTCCGGCTTCTCTGCCTTCTTCCGTCAGCTGCTCTCTTTACGCTGACGATCTGGCCATTTGGTCCTCCTCCCCCTCGGTCCCTACTGCGGTGGAGGCCACACAAGGAGCTCCGTTTCGATTGGAGCGCTGGTCTGAGTACTGGTGTCTTCCTCTCAATTCGAGCAAATGTGAGGCCTCCTTCTTCTCAGTGGATCCCCACCAGGCTAATCTCCAGCCTAACCTCCTCCTACTCGGCTCCCGCCTCCGTTTCAATCCCACTCCAACTTTTCTTGGGGTCACCTTCGACCGCACTCTTTCCTTTTCTAAGCATGTATCTTCGCTGAAGGCCAAGTTTTTCCCACGTCTCAAGGCCTTACGCTGTATCTCTGCTTCCTCATTGGGCCCCTCTAAGGAGTCCCTCTCTGTTCTGTATAAATCTTTTCTTCGGTCCCTTCTCACTTACGCTTCACCCGAATGGTTTCCTTTCCTAAGCGCTACCAATCTTACCAGGTTGGAACGCCTTCACCGAGCGGCCAGTCGCGCCATCACCGGCTGCCTCTCGTCGTCCCCTATCCCTCTACTACTCACCGAGGCTTCTCTACCTCCCCTACGAGTCACTCTGACTCAGTTAACTCTTTTTTCTCATGAGCGGGCTCTTCGTCTCCCAACCTCCTTTCCTATTTCAGGCTTGGCCAGACTAGGAGTGAAACAAAGACTCTGCAGATCGTCCTGGAGAGCTCTTGCGTCCACTCACCCGCTCATGCTTCCTTCTACTTGTTCTAGGGAGGCTCTTGTTGCTTGCCCTCCTTGTCCTCCTTGGAATCTGCCTTCCTTCACGGTCGAGTCCACCCTTTCCTGTCCATGCTCTCGCTCTGATCCCCCTCACTCTCGCCAAGGTGCGGCTCTCGCCCACCTTGACTCTCTCCCCCCTCATGATCTGGTACTCTGGACAGACGGCTCTGTTCCTTTTGGCAAGGGCGGCTCCGGCGTTCTTGCCAACTGGTCTCTCTGTGGCACTGAAGCCACTCTTTCCTTTTCGGCAGGCCCAGTTTGCTCCAGTTTTTCCGCTGAGGCCTGCGCCATTCTGCATGGTCTTTGCTGGTCTCGGCAACACCATAAAGTCTGCCATTTCTCTTCTCTTCTTCTCCTGTCTGACTCTCGTTCTGTCCTCGCCACCCTGTTCTCTCCTCCACCTTTCCTGTTATCTCAAACTCTGTGGCAGATCTGGCAGGAACTGTCCTCTTTCTCCTCCTGTTCTATCAGGCTACAATGGGTCCCCGGACACTCGTTTCTCCCGGGGAACGACACAGCTGATGAGCTTTCCAGACGGGGAGCGCTGCTTGCGCCCTCCGCAATCCCATGTAGTCTCTCTCCTCTTACCTCTCGTATCCACTCTCGTCTTTTCTCGGACTGGAGGCGTACTGTCTCTTCAAAGTATTTTGACACACAGGTTCCCTCGATTTCCACTGAGGAACTTGTGCTCCCTCGTCATGCTCGCTGTGTCCTCTCTCGTCGTCGCTGCAATGGACACAGCCTTCTTTTAGGTTCCTATCTCTTCAGGATTGGCAGAATCGAGAATTCTTCTTGCAGCGCCTGTGGACACTCGTCCCAGGACATCTCTCATCTCATTCTGCACTGTCCAGCTACGGACTCTTTGCGCCGCTCACTCTTTGGCGACTCTCTGTCTCTCTATGACCTCTGGTCCAGACCCTGGGGAGTTGCCCGGCTTCTGGGGCTCCATGGTCTTCCGCCATGCCCCCATCCCTCAGAAGGGGTCGGGTAATCAACAACAACAAAAACAAAACATTGTTACTTCATAGAACTAGGTGTGGGAACAAGTGCAACAGTGTTATGAGGTATAAAAGACGTCATTTATTGGGATTAGACACGCTATAAACATCCGAAAAATTTGCACTATTATTACGGTTAATTACGTTTCGTAAACTGCCCTTTTGGTTTATCGAAAAACTTTCGGTAACGCTACTGATTTCAATATTTTTACGTTATAGCAATCTATTTTAGGATCAAAATTTATTAGATGTTGACTCAATGCTTATTTTTTAATGTTGAAATTCTCAATCACATCAACATGTCCATATTTTCTTGTTTTAACACTACGTCCTGTTTTACCTCCGTACACAGCATTGCCATCCCGGCGAGAAATTGATACACCTCACCACGTTTTTGTTCAAATTAATAACGTTTTTAGATTTGGGAAAAAAGAAGATATCGAGTAATGTGGTTTTTGAGCCACTGCGATATCAACTTGAGCCAAAATTCGACCAATAGTTTCGGAGACACATTGTACACAGGGAATCGAAGTACACCGTTTCAATTTTTCGGATTTTGACTGTGTAATTTTTCTAGTATTTTTGAAGCTACATTGGTTACTAGGAAATCCGTAGCCTTTCAAAAGTTTTGTGACATGATAGAATCATTTCATATCACAAATTGAACAATGTCATCATGTCGCGTAAACTTTGAAAAACAATGGATTTCCTTGTAACCAAAAAAATCCTTGAAAAATCACGCTACCAAAGTGATTGTTACATAATTTCTGAAATAAGCTATCAAAATGTTTGGCACACTATTTACGACTTTTCGTAATTTTATGTCTATTTGTTTGACCTAACATCTCTGGCTGCGCGTATAATGCTAGTTCGTGGCGTAATCGCAGTTAGGAAAAGAAAAAGCAAACCCAAAGTCACGCACTCAAAGTTCAGTTATTAAAATAAGTCAGGTTATGGTTTTAAGAGTATAATCCACAAACCATTTTATTGTGGTAAAGATGCGGATAATTATTGTGATTCCAAAAAGATTTAACGTGAAAAATTGTCAATTTGTTTATTTTTGTTCCGTTTGATTGATACGTCCTAGAGGTTGAATCAGTCAGACTTGCGGCAAGACTGTACAAAAGTATTCTAACTGCATTACTAAAGATACCTTTTTTGACCTAAAGCTATGTTGATACTGTAATGTGTCATTTGCCTCTCGCAGGCAGCGCGTATCGTGAAGCTCAGGGATGTCAAACTGGCGGCCCGCGGGCCAAATGTGGCCCGCGACGTAATTTTTTCTGGCCCGCTTAAGGATTTTGTGGCACTGTGCGAATGCCTGGTCCCGGAATTTGGTCTTCGAAAGAAAAACATCTTTTAAGTTGAAATTACGTGAAAATAGCGACCGTCGCCGTGATGAAAAATTTATTTTCAAAAAAAGTTCAAGCAGATATTGAGTGAAAAATGCGAGAAAATTCCTATTGAAAGCATTAGTCTCCAAAAAAGAAATATATACAGCAATGTTTCTTAAACTGTGTGCCGCGGAAGATTTGCAGGTGTGTCGCAAGTCTTTTTAAAGTGCTTTACACCTACACAAATTTTTTGTCAAAATTAAGAAAATGCTGCCGTGAAGTAATAGTCGACAACTGCTTTAAGTCGGGTGGGCGGGTGGCATTGCAGGTTACGGCGAGAGAGGTAATGACATTTTGGTAACCATCACACAATTTTCGGAGATCGTTGCCAGGAGAAGTGGCAATTTCCAAATAATGCCAGTCGCCATTCAGAGGAATAGATTTGCGTGGCTGGTGTGCCACGAAATTTGATAACTGGTTTACTGTGCCAGTAGATACATAAGTTTGGGAACCATTGATACACACTCTTGCCTACTCAAATTTTTTTTCAAAGGAGTCTGGCTCGTATAAAATCCAGATATGTAAACGTGGCCCCCAGCACTGAATCAGTTTTACAACCCTGGTGTAGCTGATACTTGCCCCTTTTTTAACCTTTTTTTGCTTAAATCGTACCAAACAGCATTATGACATCATAAGGCGAGTTTAAAGCGTGCCAAAAAATAAAAATACATGAGTTGCTAGTTGCTAGCCGGCAATTTTCAAGGCGATCTCTTATCAAGAGGGATCTGCCTCCAGCATCAAAGTACAATAGAAAAATTTGCTCAAAAATGATCACCAGCATCATACGGTACCATACAGCAATCCATTACATCATGTCAATAACCCGCGACCGGTTTGGACCTTATTGGGTCTCATCAGGCGGGTGTAAAAAACACTCAATAATAAATATGCTAAAAAAACAAATTTGCCATTGGGTGCAAAAAAAAGAAAAATGCAATGCAAAACAATATGATACAGCAATACCTATATCATGGGGGTCACATTTAAGGACAAACACACATGACATGGACAACAAGTCACATCGGTAAGCTCTAATAGGGGTGCAGGATCATTGTCAAGACTTATCATTAATACATGAGTTGCTAGTTGCTAGCCGGCAATTTGCAAGGCGATCTCCTATCAAGAGGGATCTGCCTCCAGCATCAAAGTACAATAGAAAAATTTGCTCAAAAATGATCACCAGCATCATACGGTACCATACAGCAATCCATTACATCATGTCAATAACCCGCGACCGGTTTGGACCTTATTGGGTCTCATCAGGAAAATTGCTGGCTAGCAACTAGCAACTCATGCATTAATGATAAGTCTTGACAATGATCCTGCACCCCTATTAGGGCTTACCGATGTGACTTGTTGTCCATGTCATGTGTGTTTGTCCTTGAATGTGACCCCCATGATATAGGTATTGCTGTATCATATTGTTTTGCATTGCATTTTTCTTTTTTTTGCACCCAATGGCAAATTTGTTTTTTTAGCATATTTATTATTGAGTGTTTTTTACACCCGTCTGATGAGACCCAATAAGGTCCAAACCGGTCGCGAGTTAGTTCTGCGATCAGTAGTTTTTGAGAAAACACAGAGAACAAATTGCGCAATTAAGCGTTAATTGCGACGAAATTTTAGACTTCGAAGTGATGAAATTTTGCAAGTCAAGGGCTGGCTTTTGTTTGAGCAAAGAAAATCGTTTTTCTCTGTTAAGAAATGCAAATTATTAACTGTTTTTGATTATGATGTCATTATGACGTTACCAACCCCCTTATGACACTCACTCTGGAGAGGTGATCATTTCTGCCAAGTCTGATCTTTGTACGTCCAATAGTTTCGAAAGAGTTAAAGCGCACATACAGACGTACATGCACACGTGCATGAAGAGTTGCGCTTTCTTACTAAATTTGATGTGATCATGACGTCACTATCTTCCTTATGACAGTCACCTCGGGGTGGTGTTCAATCATGCACAGTTGGACATTTGTACGCTCAATAGTTTTGGAGGAGTAAACACAAATAATAAATAGAAAAAATCCTTGCTTTGTAGTAAAGAAATAGTCGAAAGAACGTTTGTAGGTTTGTTCGTTGTTGATATTAATACATACTTCACAAACGAAAAATGCCTGCTATATTCAACCATACTTTCACAACGAAGTCTTTCTAAACCAATCTTGCATACATTTAAATTCTTACATTTTTCACTTGCGAGTCTCTTTTTATAGGTTGGGGCCGTTGCTGCTTTACGCCATGATGACGGTCAATGGTCGCAGGGACTCATATCGGCGGCCCAATTGGTGGCTCGTTCAACGGGAAATTTATGTGAGGCTGCAAATCAAGCAGTGCAAGGCGAGGCGAGTGAAGAAAAATTGGTAACCTCCGCTAAACAGGTGGCATCATCTACCGCTCAGCTTTTAGTTGCTTGTCAGGTTAAAGCTGATCCTAACAGCGAAAATATGAAAAGGCTACAGGTAAGATGTGAGACCAAGAGATGATACACACGCTTGCAAGGGGTGATTTTTTTAACCGTTTTACTAACCATGTTTTGATTTTTCTTTTCTCGATGTTATCACCAATTCTGCAAAATGAATGACGATCGATGAAGGTGCGAGCACATCTTGCAAAAGAAGGGCATTTATGTTGATTGATTGGCTGAGTGATGAGTTTTGTTTTTGCTATTTTTACTAGTATTTGAGTTGATGTTCATACAGTTAAAAGTCGATTTACACTTTAGTAGCGTTTTCTGGACGCGAAATGTAATTAAAACAAAATGAAACAATCGCATTGTAAGCATTTTAATGCTATGCATAGGATTGCTACTTCACCAAAATGCTCTTTACCTGAATCTGTCTGTAATGATTTATGTTTACTGATTTGATATAAAATTATACAGCAAACTGCTATAATCATCCCATTTTTTGATTTCTTTGCGCTTATTTGTTTTCTGGGCAATTTGATCAAGGAGATTTAAGCTCGATTTGGAATATGATGGCTTAGACCCGGGGTGGGCAAACTTTTTAGTCGGAGGGCAGCATTGAACCATTCAAGAGTTGGCTGAGGGCTGCATTGATCATTTCTAGAGTGGCCGAGGGCCAGTTCTAAAAATCTTGCAATAACTTCTTGTAATGTCGTAATACAGGGCATGGAAATAATGGTGTCCAAAAATAAGTTTATCACCCTTTATTTGGAAGGAAAACGTGTCAATTCAAACTAAGAATCGCGTAGCAGCTTTTTCGATGATGGCTTCTAACGTTTTTTGCTCTTTAGCACAGCAAGTATGGCCACCCCTGTCATATTTAATTAGATATGTAGAAGTTTCTACTAGTGTTGGCGGGCCGCACAAAATGCTCTGGCAAGCCGCATGGGGTCCGCAGGCCGTAGTTTGCCCACACCTGGCTTAGACAATCAGGCTTTTAGCTACACCTTCCCATTCTACTTTATAGTAGAAGGTCTGCACCACTCAAAACAGTAGCAAATAGTTTTTCCGCAGGTTGCATGCTAACACAGTCAGTGATAGTAGGATTACCAATTCTAAAGAGGCACAAATTTCCAGAACATTTACAGTATTTACGTTTACGCTTTTAAACCGTAGAGAGTCATTTGTCCGCTTTGACTTCAAAGCAAACATCTAGACTTTCTTTGTGGGATAGCATATTCTTAGCGCTTGGTTGCGCAACTTCTATTGCAAATTTAAGTTAATGACCTTTTTTGTAGTAGGTGATTAACTGATTTATCAAGTCAGTTTTGGACTGCACTGATCAACAGCCGCCTTAAAGTGGTCGTGCGGTACCCGACCCCTTCGGTTTGAGTCGAAATGGTTGTTAACCTACCCAAGGACAACATATTGTACGGGCTTTCCCGGAACCAAACGTATTTTCGCAGTGCTTCCCCATTTGAGCGAGCGCGGAATGGCAGCACGTAGTTTCGCCAAAAGTTGGTTTTTTCCTCCTTTTTTCTCCTGCCTCCTTCTTCCCCGCTTTCCATTCTTGTTCCTTTTCTTATGAGCAGCAACGTTCGTCCAAACCCTGGTCCTATTTTTCCCTGCTCTTTGAGCGCAGACAAATGTGATCTGGAGGAGCAGATCAATGCAATGCTGCAACAGCTCCAAATGGATGCATCTAAGATGCATTTTTCTCCTTTCTTCAAATTACGATTCCTTTTTAGCTCTCACTCCTGGAGCTGCCCATCTTGCTGCATTTTAGCATGTCCTGAAGGCCACCAGTCCACCAACCCCCAGTTATCTTGTCTGTGGGCCTCCAGCACGTATACTTCATAGTACACAACAACACATCTAACCACCCCTCCGATGCAGCCTTTGTCCTTCACCCTTGCTTACAAACTTCCTAGTTTTCGTCTTCCCTGTTACTAACCCATCATTCTGTCCCAATTTCCCTCCACTTTTGGGTCTTCTTCCCCGCCCCTTATTATCTCCTTTCTTGCTGACTAGCTTGGGATTCTTCAATGAAACAAAGATGGTACTTGTGTCAGAGGTCTTGAACTTTCACGGTTTGTTTCGCTCTTTCCCGTCGATCCTATCCGTATCCAGAAATCCAATCTCTACTCTTCCTTATCTTTCAGGATCCCTGGATACTCTGCTTTGCCATCTGATTGCACTCACTCTCAATCTGGCTCTCTTTCACCTAATGACTTGCACAGTAGCGATGGTGCTACAAAGGGTCTTATCTTTCCTGAATTCTCTACCTCTTTTCCCTTGAACCCTACTCTGAATACGTGGGCTTAACATTTTATTAAAAAGTTACTTTTCTCTTCCTTTATTAAACATCTACGCTCCTCCTATTTGCTCTTCAGCGGATAATAGGACCAACTCCTTTTTCTATCGGTGCATTTCAGAAGTGTCTATTTTAGGGGTCTTCAACTGACATCACCTCTTTGAGACTCAAGAAATACTTCAGACCCTCAGGGGGAAGAAGTATTCGATTGGTTCGTCTCCTCTAATATTCTTCTTTAATTATTCTGACACTCATACTCTTCTTCATCGTTCCTCCGGCAGTCGCTTCTCTTCTGACATCTCCTTTGCTCCCGCCTCTGTTGCCCTTTTCTGTTCCTGTGATATGGTTTGGACCTGGGTTCTAGTCATCTTTCGATTTTCCTTACCGTTCTTCTTTCTCTGCTCTTACGCCCCAAGAAGCGTCCTTCTTTCTTTAAATTGAATGAAGCTTTTTGGGATGGCTTCACTACTTGCATCGATTCAAACTGCAAAGCAAGAGGCTACTTGTTTGAACTCCACCGGGCCTCCTTCGCTGAGAAGTCTTATTTCTCTTTCAGTTCCGCTCACCTTTTCTGAATTTTTTGCACCTGTAGCCAACATCTCTTCCT
Organism: Trididemnum clinides; assembly: GCA_963675345.1. Classification (NCBI taxonomy): domain Eukaryota; kingdom Metazoa; phylum Chordata; class Ascidiacea; order Aplousobranchia; family Didemnidae; genus Trididemnum; species Trididemnum clinides. The sequence continues at coordinate 10,772,787 of OY776289.1, forward strand.
CTGCCGGACTAGACAGACTTGCCCACTTTTTGCATAAGCACCTCCCTCAGTCCGCTATGGATTTTCACATCATCAATTTTTTCTGGTCTTTGCAATTCTTTCCTTTAGTGTAGAAGTCTTCATCTAGTATTCCCATCCACAAGATGGGAAAGCCTCTCGACTCACCTACCTCCTTCGGGCCAATCTCTCTCTCTCCTCTTATGTCTCGAAGCTTTTTGAGCGCATCACTCTATTTCATCTACTCTTCCTTGTGAAGTCTAACTCCATTCTTTTTCCCCGTTAGTCCTGTTTTCATCCGGGTCAGTCAACTTTAAATCAAATTCTTTATCTTTGTCGGTTCATTTCGGATGAGTTTGACAAACCAAAGCCGGGCTTTTGAACGATCCTTGCTACTAACGGCTACTGTGAAGCTTTGGACTCTGTCTGGCATCCTGCTTTTTTCATAAATTTATTTCTTATTTTGTTTGATGGACTTCGTCTTTTCTTTTTGACAAGCGCGCTTGCGTTGTACACAACCACAAAAATCGCTCCTTTCGAGTCTGTCAGGGTTCCGAAAGGATTAGTTCTTAATCTTGTTTTTTTCTTTATCTACATCTGAGATCTACTGTCGTCTCTATTTCCTCCCGACTGCGGTTTTCTTGATGCTGACAACCTGGCCATCTGGTCCTTTTACTCCCCGGTACTTGCTGCTGTGGAGGCTATACAAAGAGCTGTGATTCAACTGGAGCGCTGATTTGAGCACTAGTGTTTTCCCCTTAATGCGTGCAAGTGTAAGGCCCTCTTCTTTTTGCTTAATTTTGATCAAGCCTATCTGCAGCATTACTTTTTATTCAACATCCCTCTCCGATTCAATTCCACTTCTAGTTTTCTAGAGTCACTTTTGACTGCACTCTTTCTTTTTCTGCATATTTATTATTACTAAAACCGAGGACTTTTTTTTTCAAGGTTTTATGCTGTAGCTTTGCTTCCTGATAGGACCTCTACAAGGCTTTTCTTTCTCTTTACAAAGTATTCCTTCAGCTCATTCTCTCATATGCTTCGCAAGGTTGGTATCCATTTCTCAGCTTATCAAAGTTACCAAGATGGAACGCTTTCACCGAGTGGTCAATAGTACCGTCACCGGCTACCTCTTGTCCTCTATTATTTTACTTCTCTCATTGGCATCGCTACCTCCACTACGAGTCACCCTGACTCATTTTCTTTGTTTTCTTGCAAGCGGGGCGTTCGTTTTCCAATCTATCTCATCTCATACTTGGCGTGACTTGGCGCGAAACTTAGATTCTCTAGGTCCTCCTTCTCCAGATTCTCCACTTTTTTTCTTAGACTGATGGCCTGCTGTCTGATCAAAATTTTTCGACCCAGAGATGCTCTCAGTATCTACTGGGAAACCTTTTTTTCATTGTCACGCTTGTTGTGTCCTTTTTCGTTTGCGCTGCAACGGATACAGTCTTCTGCCAAACTCTAATCTGTCTATAATTGGACGAAATGAGAATTCTTCATGTAACGCTTGCGGTCATCCGACCCAGGACACACCTCATCTCATTTTGCACTGTTAAGATATAGACTATTTGTGCCGTTCGCTCTTTGGCGATTCCTCTTCTCTATACAAGTTCTGGTCCAGGCCCTGGAGAGTTGCCTGGGTTCTGGAATTCATGGTCTTTTGCTATACCCCCATTTCTTGGAAGGATCCGGTAAAAACCACAACAACAACAAATTTTGTAATAGGCGTGTTTCGTGTTTTAAAATCTCTCGCGGGCCTTGTATTGTGCAGGCCTATGTAATGGCTCATTACAAACCGCAAATAACTATTAAATTATTTTCCCAAATTACATTATTATGTATATTTTTCAAGACTGCAGGCAGTGCTGTTAAAAAAGCCGCTCAATCTCTCGTTGAGTCAGCGAAGGAGGCCGCATTCCAGGAAGCGGAGGAAGAGGAACATGTTAGCACATCCGGAGGGTTAGTTGGAAGCATCCGAGATGAGATGGAGGCCATGGAAAAGATTCTTGCCAAAGAGAAAGAGCTCAAAGAGGCTCAAGAGAAATTGAAGAAACTTAGAGCTAAGAAATATGACAACCCCAAAAAACCGCCCCCACCTCCAGGTAAGGATGACGTCAAACGTCGGATGAATTGGCCACCTGCACCGCAATGATCAAAGAAACGCTCAGATGTTTAAATATTCAGACGCATTTTTATTTAGTTTTACAATTTAAAGGTCACTGTAAAAATTTAAAAAATCGTTCTCCTGACCTCCAAAGCAAAGTTTAGATAGAATAATTAAATAGCTAAGAGCCAAACTGGGCTAAGCCACACAAATGTAATTTTGAGTAAATTGCGTCTAAAGTTATTCATAGCAATGTTAATAACTTTATCTCATTACATGACAAGTCTTATCTGATTTTCACTGAACTTTTAAAAAATTAACCTTTAACTACAATACCATAAACATTTGCAAGAAAAAATGTAGCTTAGATCGCTTTGGCTCAGGTGCGACAAAAAATGGGGCACAGACCACTTTGGCTCAAGCAAATATGGCAAAAATTGAAGAGCTCGAAAATCAATAATAAAATTGTGTTTTCGTTGAAGTATACATGATTAAAGTTTGACCATTATAGCACAAACAAATATAATCAATGTCTATTTAAAGGCAGCTTAAACCAAAATTTTAGTTTTTTGGCGTTAAACCATTAAGTTTCTAAGCCCTTGAAGCAATGTTGAGTTTTGGTAATATGGAGGAAAAAGTCGTAGCGGAATAGCAACAAAAACCCGGAATAATCTTTGCCTTCGTGGGTGTAGTTGGCAATTAGTAGCAAGTTCATTGCCCAAACTTAAGCTAAAATCAAAGCCGATTAAGAGCCATTTAAAATATGAAACTAAGGAACTATGACTACTGCATTGGAGCATCAGAAATTTTTATGAGCAGAAAGGAAAGTTGTATTGTCGCATTTATTTAATGCCACGTTTTCTTAAATTTAAGAAATGCGATACTGAGCAAGCTATAAGCCTCCCAATAACGGCATACGTTTATGTGAATGGTATAACCTCACCGAAGTTCCTTCTTTGTCTCATTTTGGTCCTTGATGACTTTTGTTTGCTCTCTATTTGTGCACCCATCACGATATAGGCCTTCACTGTCTTGCCGAACAATATTTAGGTTGTTTTAACTTTGATTTGGCTTTGTTTAATTTCATCAATAATTTATTAGGAATACCGTGCTTTTGTATTTTTTTGATCGTATTTTAAGAACAAATATATTTCTGTAGATGTAAATTAAAGAGCTTTGTTATTTCTACAGATTGGTTGGTTTCTATTTCGCTGAAGGCCAAGGAAGCCCCAAATATATACATCGTCTATAAATCACAAATGAAAAGTCATTAGGCAATCGTATTGACATACCAACTGCGTTGTAATAGTTTCTGGTTACATGAACAGAAAAAGCATAGAACTGAGATCTGACCACGAGCGTCGTTTTCTTAAAGCATTTAAAACTATTAATAATTAGCTTTAAATGGAATTCGAAGTCGCTATCTGCTCGAATATCCTGAGGTGTAAGCGCAGGCTTGTCAAACGGGACACCATCCTAATCATTCGACCACCGAGGCAAGGTGATTGTGAAAATTTTGATAGAGCGATTACACCTAGCCTTAGGCTTAATATCCTCACGTAACAAGAATTATATAAAAAAAAATCTAATTCAAGTGATAATGAATGACAGAGATTTTCAGCCATTCAGTGCACCAAGCAACAACAATGGATCTCGGTCTGAGGATGTGCAAGGTCTGAAGCGGTACCACTTCCTACCTATTTACAGTGTAAACTAGTTTTCTAATCATAAATTTGATTTGAAGCCAAGGTTGGCAACGTTTGAAGCCTGGTGTTGCTAATGCAGGTTGAACCCTCTACGGTTAATTGTAAATCTCACCCTTTTAAAACTTAAAGCCCAGCAAAAGTCTTCAAAGTAGCTGACTTTCTTTCTGGTTGAAAGTTTTAATTAGAAGTTACCACATGTTTGCTAGCTTCAACTTTCTGGAAGCATCAAAAAAGACTTTAAAACTGCTTCAAAGAAAAAATAGCTCGCAGTAGCTTATTGGCTGACAAATCAAAATTTCTTCATCAAATTTTTATTTTTATGAGGCTTAAATTATGTAGCTTGTCAGTTTCTTTTACCGATCAAAATTCTCAAGGTTTGAACAAAAACTCAAATTTCAACACAAAAATTTATTTGGAGTTTTATAATAATTGTTTTAATTGAAAATGAATCCACTCAAAACAAGTTATATAGCCTAATATTAAAACACCGCCATAAACAGGAGAAGGGGGGTCTTAAAAGTCATTGACTCCTAATCTTTAGAGTGTAATCAAAGTATGTAAAAGGCAATGTGGGCCAAAAATGATCTCATTTAAAGAATTGGTCTTAAGAAAAAATCTTTACCTTGCTTGAATGAAAAATAGTTACCCTTTAAAAGCTGATTTCTAAAAAAAATACCATTCTATAAATTTCAAACTTTTCGCCCCATCCCCATCTTTCCAACAAAAATTTGAATCGCCACTGTGTGGGAACACGCATTTTATGTCCATTTTTAAGTTAGTAATAGATCTCTAGATGATTTTCACGCCAGAATATTGATGGGAACACCAAAAATTTATTTACAGTAGTTGGTTTACCTACAAGCAAAAGAGAGTTCGGGGCAATTGACAACAATACAGTTTAGAAAAAAAATTTAGCACAACCAATTCCGTATAAATCTTGAACCAATTTTTTTGTTTACCATTTTTAAAATGAGTTATTATTTACATTATGGGCCCATTTAGTTGTCCTTCTTTGTCTCAGCAAAATTTTTGTTAGTGGTATAGAGAGAGACAGATGTTACGCTACTGCAACACTGGCTTCCAGTAGCAGCAAAAATTTTTGAAAAAAGAGGCGCAAAGACAAATTAAGCTAAATATTTTGCTTTCTTGCCAAAGCAAAAAAGAGTAAGAATAGTATCACAATACTCCCGAAATACGCTAGCAAGACCGTAGATAGGTTGGCCAGGGCCAGGTGCCAAAGTTAGTTGACTTGTTTATGCTAAAGACCGTTGTTTTTTAAATCTCATTTTGGACGCGTTTAGCTTTCTTAAGAGAAGGCGTTAAAGCAAATTTCCTCGTCCCCCAAAATTTACTGGATTTTAGATTTTTATGCAAAAAGGTGATAAATTGTGCCTCAAAACCATATTTTCTTTTCGCTTTTTTATTAATGTTTTGACTGATGCCATTTTTTGTCGGACACAGCGATGATGCGTAGCACCTAGGTAGGTCTAGCCTGAGTTGCTTGTTCACTTTTTCTTACTTGTTACCTCCCTTTTGCTATTTAATATGCAAGTTTTTGTCTCTTGGTTGTCAGAAATAAAAACTTTCGCTGCTGGAAAATGAATAAGAAATTGCCTCCGTATCCCCTATCCTTAAGCTGGTTCCGTCCCTTTCACGAGAGCGCTCGCCTATAACATAGAAAAAAAATCATTTATTAGTCTATCAGGGTGCATGACGCCGAAAATGAATTATTTCCTCAACAAAATATCTTTTAAACAGTTAGCTCAACTAGTACAGATCTAATCAGTGGTTCTCACACTTTTTGCGATGCGATGCATTTAAAAAAGCTTGCGAGACTTAGCGACGCACCAGACAGCATCCTACAGTTTAGTTTGCCGTACTGCGAGATAAATGTAACCCATAATCTCCATAAATAACTGCCCCTATGCAGATGCTCCCGAGATTTTGGGTTGGTCTGTCATCTTCAATCGTAAAATTACGCTCTTCTAAGTTTGTAACTCATCTTTCCTGTTTTCGTCCAACACACAACTGAATGCTTTATTCTTTATATATTTTTCGCCAATTAAGTTAAGCTTCTGCAAATTGATTCTTGAATAACAAGTCAACCGTTGCAACAGTGTACTAAAACCACTATTGTGAAAATGTCAGAAGAAAGTAAGAAAGGAATCTACGATCAGATTTCTTTTGACGCAATAAACGTAGACTTAATGGCACAAAACCAAAATATCCCGCGACGCCTCTGGAAAATTGAAACGACGCACCTGGGCGTCGCGACGCACAATTTGAGAACCACTGGTCTAATAGGTTACCGCAAACAGCTAATTTTGAGAAAATTAAGTGCTTAAGATGATTTGTTGAGCTGTGACCAACTAGAAACGCAATTAAGCTTGATATAGTGCATCACGATTTTGTGAGAAAATGTTTGACAGTCAAAAGCAAACAAACCACAAAAAATCCCGAGGGCAGAAAGATGTCAGCCTCAAAAATTCTTTTCTTCTATCACATAAGAATGACAGCAAAGTGCAAATAGACCATCCCCCTGCTGTGTCCCAGTAATCAAGGAAATCTTTGTGTAACAAATACTTATCCTTTTTTATTTCTTATCTGGTGCTTGTAGCTCTAAAACTTTAATAGCAGGATCAAGTAAAACAATAAGTTTATTACCTAGAAAAATGTATGGATTGTTTTAAAATGTGTGACTCTTTTATTGATGTTATGTGATGAGAATTTTACCGCTGCAGAGTGGCAATCCTTTCAAAGCACAGAATTTACGTACATTAGAAAACAATTGATGTTGATAACAAATGAGCTCTTGGTCACACGTTCAAGCTTCAAGTACATGCATTTGGGACAACGTACTTTACGATGATATCTCTGCCTGATTGATTTTACGAGCTATAAATTTTTGGTAGGTGATTCAAGCGGATTGCTCAAGTTTAGAAAGTACAAGCAGTCGTGGATTTAAGTTGAGGAAAGTGAGGCAGCTGCCTCATGCTTCCCCTTTTGGGAGCTCCACTCGTGGAGAATAGGCCTCTTCTTCCAGAAAACCTCTGCAAATTGTTTTTTTGGCCGTACAAAATAGTTTTGATCTTCAAAAAAGAAAAGATAAAAAAGCTCTTCACCGTAAACTTTTGGACCGAAATCTTAATTTTGAACAAGTCTACATATTTCAACCCAACTAAACAGAGATGATCCCAAAAAACAAAACAAAGTTATTTCCATGTGAATAGAAAAAAAACAGGTATTCAATGGGTACTTGGCTAATCGGAGACCCCTAACGAAATCTTGCCACAGGCCCCTCACTTCCCCAATTCACCACTGAGTACAAAGGAGGCTTACTTGCACAACTCAGGGCTTAGCGCCTTAATCAAAACGCTAACGTGTGAGTGTGAGGAATAAAATTCATTACGAAACAGAAACCTACCAATACTTAGAATAAGTTTATAATAAAACTTAGGTTTTGTCTATTGTGTTTGCATTTATCTGAAATTGCTTAATTTTCACTTTTTGTTGGTTTATATTGCCTATGGCTATTAAGTCTACCAAATTTTTTAATATTCAGACCAAATATACTTTTGTACAAGTAAGCTTACTAGAAACTTTGGGAAAGAAACTCTTTTTCGCAACTTTGTCTACCAATTCGTTGCAAACAAAAAAGTTATCAGCTAATTCAGAATTTTCAAAATTAGGGATTTCTAAGTTACTTTTCATTGACGCTCGCACATTAATTTTGCAAAAAAACTGAAACAAAAATTGTAATCATTACTTTAGAAATCATCTTTCTGACATACCTATTTAAAAAGGTCAATTGCAAATAAAAATTTCTCAAAAAAGTCAAGGCTAAATATGGGCAATCATCACGTAACGCTTATGAACCAAAATTCTTACTCCAAACAAATGTCTTGTGGTATAGCTTTGCTGATTAAGCTATATTTATAAAAATTTATCCGCAAAGCAGGATTTACATTGCAAGCTTTGATATTATGCTGATCATATTTTTCCTATTTAATAAAGAATTGTTGCATTGGATTGCCAAGTAGTGTCTTGAACGGTACTATTTTTGGCTAGATCTGGTTTTATCAGTTTTATTGTGGCTGGCTGGTACTATGCTCTATGAATATTGTAACTTATTTTGATGTCTGTGCAAGAAAAATAGGTGATTGTTGTGAAGAATGAGCAGTTTACTCGATGATCGCAAGCATAGTTGTATTAATTCGAGTCCACTCATAAAAACGTTTAAAGTATTTGTAACGAGTTCGTGGAACAGAGACTCTTGGGGTAGTCTCCGAACCAGAGACAGATTGTTGTGAAGCTGTATAACAAAATAGATGAAACGCGCTCCTTGCACTTCCTTTCTTCTGTCGCCTAAACTTTCGTACACCAATCCTTTGATAAACGTATATTGATGATAAAGAACTGAAACTTCAAATTAAGATTATACAATTGACAGAACAACAAAATGGAATGGTGGTGGCGTTGTTGGCGGTTGGCGACGTTGGCGTTGTTACTGGTGTTAGCGGTATAGCAGTGTAGCGATGCAGCGTAGTTAGCGGTTTCAAGCTAGTTTGACCCCCAAGTACCTTCTCTACTACAGCTCCACAAAGACAATCAACAAAAGAACAACTTATCCAACTTTATCTACTTGGGTTCTTACAAGCTTCCTTTGACAGTTTCGTCTTTTGCTCTAACGTGCAGGTTTACAAAAACAACGTAATCCTTCCTGCTACGTGTCTACTTGAGAATGATGTAACATGTGATAAGAAGGCAGTTTTTGCAGCGTCGCTTTAGGGTCAACTTTGCCAAATTCAACAACTAATCAATAAAAACGATACCTCAAGAGAAACAAACATAACAACCACACAACGAGGGTTCAAATCACAGATTGGCTACGCAAAAACTATAGATTTAAAGCGTTAGATGTTGCCAAATATTGTAACAATATTTACACTCCCCCCAAATATACGACTAAAGGAAGATATTTCCCACAAAATATTGTACAACAGTGACAATACATAAGGCATTAAATTTGTAACAACATTGAAACAAAATATAACAAACACATATAAACGTATTTACACTATATACATATTTTACAAACATAACACAGCAATGAGACCCTTAAACGGTTGATATCCAAGATGGGATATGATTTTTACTTGTGGCTGGGACAACAACACACATTTTTTCGAAACGGGACGTTTTACTTCACTACCGTGCATTTTTACGATTGCCGAGCGCACAAAACCTTTGGGATCCGGAAACGTTTTCAAAATACGCTCCAAAGGCCATTTACTTCTTGGCGTATTTTTATCGACAAGAATCACAATGTCGTTCACCATCACATTACGTTTTGCTTCATACGATTTTTGTAGATACTTTATGGTAGGTAAATACTGTTGGGTCCACTGTCTCCAAAAAAGGTTGGCAAAATGCTGGGCATGGCGCCACTTACGGACAATTAAGGAATCGCTATTCGCAGTATCAGTGGGAGGCATACTCGACGCTGGACAGAGCTGTAGTAAATCGTTAGGTGTAAGAGGTCTCTTGATCTCTTCTACGAAGGAAACTGGAGTTAAAGGTCTGGAATTGAGAATACCTTCTACCTCAACAAACAACGTGGTAAGACCTTCTTCAGTGAAAGTGCTTTGTGAAGTAATTGATGTTGATACCTTACGCACTGACCTGATTAGTCTTTCCAGGACCCGCCAAAATGGCTTGCCAAGGGGGTGTTAAAGTACCAGTCTACTTCTTTCTGCACCAGAAACTCAGTAATCTGCTTCTGATTCCATTTCCGAATTGACTCCTTTAAAGCCTTCTCTGCTCCAACGAAGTTAGTTCCATTGTCGGAGTATATATGTCCAACGTTTCCTCTTCTGGCAACGAATCTTCGGAGCGCGGAAATAAACGAATCGGTTGACAGAGTATGCAGAACCTCAAGATGTACAGCTCGCACTGTCATACATGTGAAAATACAACCATATCGCTTGACTAGGCTTCTTCCTTGTTTCACTGAGAACACTCCAAAACAACAAAACAATCGACTCCGGTATGGAAGAAAGGTGCGTGATTCATATCTAAGCGACATTCTGGCAGATCTGCCATTAATTGAGTCGAGACTTGAGCATTTTGGCGTTGACAAGTTGCACATTCCTTGAGCACATTTCGAATGACATAACCTCCCTTTTCAATCCAAAATCGTTGACTCAGTGCAGAGGAAGTATGATTGAATCCAGAGTGTCCAGCCAAAAGATGATACCATCTAATTACCAGTTTTGTAAAATGAGAATTCGAGGGCAGAATTATCGGGTGTCGAGTATCTGCGCTGATCGAAGCCTTTCCCAGCCTTCCTCCTACTCGCACGACATTGTGAGAGATAAACGGATTTAATTTTCTAATGGAGAGTGAGCACACTTTGGAACTTAAACGGTTGCCATTTTCAGAGCCAAAATTAAATTTGAAAGATGACGGCGTTGTTCATAAATAGCTACCTATGATTCTGCTGATTTTAATTCCGCCACAGTAATGTGGTAAGTAGAACTCTTAACCAAGTCCTTTCCATGCAATCCTGCTCGCTTTCTTTTCAAAAACTCGAACAATCGTAAATACCAAGCTACCGATTTTTTCAATTTATGAAGAGATGAGAAGTGTTCGATGAGGCGGTCTGTAGGCGTTTCTATCGCAGACTGAACAACCGAATTGCTAACAATCTGCATCCCCTTTTCGAACAGAGGAAATTCTTCTGGAAGTTGTTCCGAACTTTCCAATTGTTCCGGCCACTCCTCTTCAGCCTGTTGTCGAAACTCTGGTCCCGACAACCACATGGAAGACTCAACGAACGCTTGTGCCTGCTTGCATCTTGTCGCCTCATCTGCGGGGTTCAACTTCGACGGGACGTACCTCCAACTCCGTATGTCGCTGTTCCTTTCGATCTCTGCTAATCTGTTGGCAACGAAGACAGGAAATCTCTTATTGCAGTCATAGATGCTAAGCAACACGGAGGTTGAATCCGACCAGAAATAAGTTTTTGCTATAACCAACGCAATTCCCTTTTTAACATTTGGTCAAGACGCAGAGAGACGATAGCCGCCAGCAACTCTAATCGAGGTATTGTAGTCATAGGAGCAGGCGCGAGATACGACTTCCCCATCAAGAACAAACAATGCACCTTGCCACTCTTATCGGCAATGCGGAGATAGGATACGGCACCATAGGCTTCTCCAGAAGCGTCAGAGAAATGGTGCAATTCATAGGTCAACTCTCTGTTCATATCAGATGGCTTAAGGCGGCGTGGTATTTTCAACTCTCCCAAATAATACAGCGCTGAAATCCAAGCTCTCCGTCGTTCCTCTTTCTTCTCAGACAAAGCGGCATCTCAATCCTCACCGTTCATTTCTCGCAGCAGCAACTTTATTCCTACTAGCACTGGAGCAACAAATCCTAGTGGATCAAACAAGGAATGACTAGCTGACAAGATTCCTCGTCTCGTACAGGGCTTTCTTGGCATATCAACTTTAATTCTAAACTCATCTACTACTATGTCCCAATGCACACCTAGCACTCGCTGACTTGTTGTGCGTTCCAGCGATAATTCCTTGTATTTCTCGCAGCGATCTTCCTTGGGCACCTTAAGAAGAGCTCGTTCACAATTTGAAAGCCATTTTCTAAGCCTGAAACCATAGCTGGACAAGGCATTTCGCCGCTCGTTGGCCAAATCTGCGGCTTCTTCGCTGGTTTTTACTGATAAAAGACAATCGTCAACATAGAACGCTCTTTGTATAGCTTCAATTGTTTGAGATGAACAATTCTCAGCGGACAAAGCTGCAGTCTGTTTTAGACAAAATGAAGCGCGACTAGGGGATGATGTTGCTCCGAACAAATGGACTGTCATCCTATAAACTTCTAGTCTTTTGTCAACGTCTCCATCTGGCCACCATAAGCATTGCAGCGCACTTCGATCTTCCGGGATGACTTTAACTTGATGGAACATTGCTTCTATGTCCACAACAAGAGCGATAGGATTAAGTCGAAATCGTGTCAATACCCCTGACAGACGTGAGAGGAGGTGAGGTCCTTGTAAAAGCTTGTCATTTAGAGACACTCCCATAAACTTTGCTGCACGGTCAAAAACGACTCATAACTTGTCTGGCTTTTTCGGATTCGTAACTGGGTGATGGGGTAGAAACCAGCTGCAAGCATTTCTTTTGCCGCCATCTCTGACCTTTTCCGCGTAACCTTTCTCAATATAGTCTGGCATAACGCCCGCATATCTTTTGTGTAGCGATTCGTCCTTCGAGAGCCAACGTTTCAATGACTCCAACCTTTTTTTAGCCATTGCTCTGTTGTCGGGAAGGAAGACATTCTTATGCCTCCAAAGCAAGGGTAGCTGAAAGTGACCATTGACAATTTTGATCGAATCCTTCATTATTTTATGTGCCAGGCGATCTTCTCGGGAATTATCATGGTTCAAACCACAGTTAACTTCGTATTCGTGTGGGGGTAAGTTTGGATCTACCTTTGCGTTTTCTGGAAGGATGACATGCATGCAAGTGTCCGTAGCACTATTGTTCCCCATTTCGGCACAACATTTGTCGCAGTGAGGAACCGCTATACCAGCCGTTTCACTGCTGCTTCTATTTGGGAGATCCTGTCTCTAATTGTCTTGCTCACCAGAGATCCTCGACGCACGAGCACACACCAACTTGTAGAACATGAAGACTGTATTAAAGGAGAACAGAAAATTTTGCTCACAAATTAGCTGCACCACACGCATCAATTGCGACACGCTAGACGTATCTGGCTCTAGTTGTTACAAGATATTAAAGACTACTGAGAGATCTCCTAAATACAATTCATGCAAATAGAGATATAAGCGAATGCGAAATAAGGGTATATTATCAATTAAGGCTAGCATTAGCTGACAATACAAGCAGTTTATTGTTTCCCAACTGATTTAAGACACAGACAAGCGCTTTCAAAATACATAGACAACTTGCCACTAGCATTAGTTGGTGATGAAATATTAGGTTTCTATTCGCTACCACCCCATACTAAATACTGCCAAAGTAGAGTGAGCTCATAAACAGTCAATAGGCCTATTTATATCCACAAATAAATATGAGATCAATCAACGAAATTGTCACATAACCATTAACAAGAAACGAGAATAACAGGCGTTAAGTAAAGAGAAAACAACTTGCCGTATTAATTTATAAATGATTCACTGTACCAAACTTACGGTTTTTCCATTAAGGGTCGAACGTAATAGAAAACAATTTGGGAAATATAAAAAACAATTCATTAGTCATCACATACTACAAAACATCCCTATTCCTCACTTATTACAAATGACAATTTATTCAATGAGGCGGCAAACACAACAGCTTAGAAGGCGAAAGCTTCCGAACAACTATGACATCAAGAACATTAACAGTCACTTTACTAAAGGCACAAAAACAACTAAGCCAATGACAGGGCTCATAAATCACGTTAACAACACTGACAACGAAAAGCTGGGCCAAACAGCAACCTCCCAAGAGAAGTTCTGATAGCATCAGGGGTTTTTTCCGGTCCAAATCTGCTCTCCAGTGCCCGAAATACCACAGATGCGTCCACTCCAATTAAAAGACCGATGGTCTTGTCAGAAAGCTCTTTAAATGAGATGTCCTTCAAGTGCTCTAAATTATTCAACTCGCTACTAACTGGCACTTGAGCTGCCTTTAAAGGAATGGCCTCTACAACTAGAACCTCTCTAAGGCTTACACTACAGTTTTCATCAACACCACTCACTAATAGCGTTATAGCCTCGGTCTCTACGGGGGTAGGCTGAACTCCTGATGATAGCGTACTTATAGAGATGGTCTGCTGTGATCCATTAGCGTTCAACTCATCAGCAATACGTCGTGTGCAAAATGTTCGTTGTGATCCACTATCCAGCAGAGCATAAGTCAACAGCTCTTTCCCACTGTAGCATATCTTCACCGGAAGAGTCATGAAACAATGACCACTAGAATCTCGGTCCGAATAGATATTCTTCGTAGCGGCGCATAGTACCTTTTCACTATCGGCCGGCCTTGATACGTTATCCCTATGAAGCAGAGTGTGATGCCGGTCATTAGTGCATCCCTCTACGTTGCACCTTTGTTTAGATTTACAGTCTCTGCTTGTGTGTCCAGCATCTAAGCATTGAAAGCAAGGACCTTGCTTCATCAGAAAGGCAATACGCTTGTACCTTTGCAATTTTTTAAAACGTGTACAAGCAGATAGTTCATGCTTTCCGTCACAAAAGGGACAAGTCAGATTTCCAGTCTTGGGAGTAAAGTCAGGGATAGCCGTAGTGTTTAGTACGGTTGCTCCTCTCTGCCCTACATGAAGACTCTGTTTTAGGTTTCCGTACACTACTTGTCCATACAATGAGTTTGCTTCTGCTGCCTCGTCTTGGACAAATCTCACTAACTCTTCAAACCTCGTTTGTCTTCCTGTAGTCTTAAACTCCTGATACGACCACTTGACTCAGTCCTTTTGCGTTTGTTCAGAAAGTTTTTCGATAATTCGTTGGATGGTGCCTAAAGAGTTTAAGGTTGCAAAGTCTTGTACGTCCTTCAACATAGCCACGCATTTGTCCATGAGCAATGACAATGTCTTTAGTCCTTTTGGGTCCTTCGTTTTCAGCCTTGGTGCAGCCAAGAGTTTCTGCTCACAATGGTGAGCAACAATGTGTGGTTAGCCATAGTCGTTATAAAGACTGTCCCTGACTAGTCCACATCCAGATTCGGCATCCAAGTGTCAAGTGTTCCAAGTTCTGTCTAATTCTCGTAGAACAATGTTGTAAAAGGTAGGCTAATTTTGCGGAATTGGAAGACATTTTCGTAACAATGTATGCTTCGAAACTACGTATGAAGGGCCAGTAGGTTAGAGGATCTCCGTCGAAATTCTGAATTACCGGTCTAGGAGGTGGATAGTCCTGAGAGTTAAAGATTGGGATCGACGCGGACTGTCCAGCAGGAGCATGCCAGTGAGTTACCGGAAGGGGAACATTCCTTCTGTCTTCCTCATACTCCGGTTCCGCAATCTTTCTAGATTGCCTACCTTCTTTATTTGACTTTCTTCTACATATAACTGCCTACCTTCTCTATTTCATGATGGCCATATTGGGCAGTAGGCTATCTTTGTGTTAGCTTAATTTACAACTTAGGGAAAGGTTAGAGAAGGTAGTGCAAACATGCAGCAAAAACAAAACAATTCATGTAAAACATGCATTTGGCTAACACTTAGGGGAAGGTTTGATATCAATAGACGCGACACCTGCTTAGTCAAAGAGACAGTTAGGTTTGAAACGCAATCATTTGGCCTAGTTAGGGTTAAGTATCTTTACTGAATTAGTCTATCCTGCCCCACGATACAAAAAGCTGATATAACACTTGGCAGCGAAAGGCCAATGTAGGAACGCTGTAGGTATTGTCGTATTTTTAGTCATTTGTCATTACTTGGCCATCCACATAAAATTTTAGACTACGTAACAGTCAGCCTATTGTAAGCTTATTACCATCCTCCATTTTTTGCAACTAAACTCTAAAATTTCCTAAACTCTTTCCACTGGCAAAGTGAGTCCTTCTAATACCTGCTTTCAGTGCGGCAGTGGAAGGAGTCTTCATTCAGGATAGACTCGATATGAAGCCACATTGCTTGTGGCTGTGAATAAAACTTGGCATTTTTAAAATGCAGTACGCAACTAGTGAAATTTTGGGGTCAGGATATTTACGGGCGAAAAGTTAAAATGGTTGTAGCTATTTCACTTCCGTTATATTTCTTTGTCGGAGCTATTTCTTCTGACTACTGTTTTGTGCAAGCAGCAGAACATTTTTTACAATTTCCACTTGTTAGGCCATGATTGAAAATTTTTGTTTGAAATTTAAGGGCTTTTAGGCAAAATTGTTTTTGACTTTTCCGCTCTTTGAGTTACGCTACATTCAAAAGTCAAGTAAAGTAGTATCGAACTTATATAAAAAAAACTCTAGCCTACTAAACAAGAATGACAACATCTTTTTTTTAATTTGGCTTTAGAATTCTGAAATCAAAAAAGGCTGCTTTTAGTTTTGTTTAGCACATGTTTTTGCGTTAAATTATGTTCTTCATTGAGCCAATAAAGGCAATTGTTAGCAATGGCGGGCTATTGATGAGTCGCGCATCTAGAATACCTAGTATTCAGCCATTTGTTTTCTGAAGAACTGGCCATTATTTGAAAAAGTTAATTTTTTGCAAGCACGTGCAGAGCGGTTTACAATTACTGTCATTGTGGATTATTTTCGCGAGCTACAACTTAGTAGGCCTTTGCAATGCAGAGGCGAAGTAGATTCAGGCAATGTTTTGTAATTCGAACTTTTATGGACTCGGACTCGAAAGGACTCGAGATTTGATGACGTTGGACCCAAAAAAACGCCAGGTTTGGTGATATCGAAATCGATTGGAGCATCTTAGAGAGGGACGCGCACTCTACGCATCTTAGAAAGGGACGCGCACTCTACGCATCTTAGAGAGGGACGCGCACTCTACTCGAGTCACGGTTCCGGTCTCGAACTTCACTCCACCTTGAAGGTTGTGGACTCGGACTTGCTTAGGGTTATCAATTCCTGGATTTGTTATCACTCTGCTCACAAGCGGTCTTTCTCTGAGGCGCTCAATTCTTTCCTAATTTTAAACGAAATAAATGATGTATGCATGTTAGTAGTCTCAGTAAGCAATAAAAAAATATATCTTAGTTTCAGTTTGTTTACCATTTTTACACTTTGCAGTTTTGTTTTTAACAAATGTGCTGTGGAGTTACCTCGAGTAAACGAAAAGATTTAGCAATTTATTTTTTGAAAATGCCTGAAAAAATTTTATTCATTGTATATATTGTTTGACTAATTAAATCTTCAACGAAATTTGAAAATTTTATTAATTCCCTGTTCTTTAGCATAGCAACCACGTGATTAGCTGGCTGTTTGTAACTTAAGATGGCATAATTAGTGAGACGCTATCTGCAGTTTATTTAAAGTAAGCATGTTATTTATTTTGAAAACCTGTACAGTAGGCCTGATAAAAATGTCCCCCGGTAACAAGAAAACTTTCACGATAGGCAAAGGAAGTTGCTTTCAACTTGCCAACATCATCAGCCGACCCCATGGCTGCATTCGCACATACCGGTTTTCGCAAACAGGGCAAAACTTCTTAGGGATATTTAGAGCTGGTTTTGAGACGAGATTTCGCTGCTTGATACTGAGGGCAAACAGAGCGACGCTTTCTTTGCCCTCAGTATCAAGCAGCGAAATCTCGTCTCCTGCATCAATCAACAGACGCCTCAACGTGATGGTACGATCCCAAATCCCGTTTGCGTTGGGTCGAAATGGCTGTTGGCTTTCCCAAGGGTCCCAGTTACCCCGGGCACCTGCCATTTACTTTTTCGCTGTGCTGCCCCCTGAACGACCGCAGAAGGGCAGCACACAGCATCTTTGAAATCGGTTGCCTGTTTTCTCTCTTCTCCTGTCTTTCTCTTTCCCGTTCTCGTTTCCTCATTCTTCTCCTTCTCTTGATGAGCGGTAACGTTCATCCCAGCCCTGGCCCCATCTTCCCATGCTCAGTGTGCGCTGGAAATGTGACCTCGCGGGGCAAGTCAGTGCAATGCTGTACCTGCTCCAAATGGGTCCATCTAAAGTGCTCACAACTTTCCCTCTCCAAATTTAGAACTCTTGGCAGCTCTCACTCTTGGAGCTGCCCCCCTGCTGTGTCCCTACCCGTAACACTATGACTACCTCCTCGTACACCTCCGACATGTATACCTCCACTGTTCAATCTGGTGCCCCCTCTTCTAATGCTGCACTCTCGCCCCACCCTCGCCCTCAAATCTCTTATCCCCCATCTGCCCATTTGGTGTCTTCTCCCTCTGCCCCCTCATCTTTGCCCTTTGCTTCTAGGCCTCTTGCCTCCTCTTCCCCCTGATTCTTTTAGGGTTCTTCAATGGAATGATGGAGGCGTCGAGCCAGAATCACTGAGCTGCTACACTTTCTTTTGTCCCACCCCGTTGACCTTATCTGTATCCAGGAATCCAATCTTAGCTCATTTTTGTCTATCTGGACTCCTGGATTCTCTGCTCTGCGTTCTGAACGCACCCAGTCCCGGTCTGGCATTCTCTCTCGTGATGCTACGCAGGCTAGCGGCGACGTTTTCTTCAGCCAGGGCTTATCCTTCTCTAAACTTTCTACTTCTCTCTCTCTTTGCTTGATCCCTACTCTGATTATGTAGGGGTCAACATCTCTCTTCACAACTCATCCTCGCTTTCATTTCTTGTTATGTACACTCCCCTCATTCGCTCTTCTCCGACGGATGGCATAGCCAACTCTTTTTTTCCTCGATTCTTTCCTCCTCCAGAAATCTATTCATTCCGGGGGACTTCAATTGTCATCACCCCCTCTGGGACTCAGGAAGTATTCGACTGGGTCATCTCTTCTGACCTCCTCCCCCTCAATCACCCTGACATATCTACCCTTCTACATCGCTTCTCTGGCAGTCGCTCCTCCCCTGACACTCCCTTTGCTCTCTTCTCTTTCGCCCTTTCCTGTTCCTGGGAGGTGCTTTAGGATCTGGGTTCTGATCATCTATCAATTCTACTACCCGTCCCTTTCTCTTCGTTCTTTTACCCCAATGAGCGTCCTCCTTCCTTCAATTTCCAGAAAGCTAGCTGGAATGACTTTGCCTGGTACTTTGACACTCACTGTCCTTCCGTAGAGGAATACTCGTCTCTTTCTGTTTCCTCTGCTGCTGCTCTCTTTACCTCTCTGGCACTGAATGCGGCCAAATCTTCCATTCCTTTCGGACACATCAATCGCCACCCTAAAGCCTGGTGGTCTTCTGAGGTAAAAGGTGCGGTTAGTGAAATACGCAAGGCTTTTGCGGCCGCTAACAGAAGTGATGAAGATTGCCAGGCTTACATCACCGCTTCTAGACGCGCCTCGTCTGTCATCGCCAAGGCCAAGGCTGAGGCATGGCAGACAATTTGCTCTTCTTTTTCACCTAAATCTAACCCTAAATCTGTGTACTCTATTCTTCGCTCGATCGCTGGCTCTTCTTCCTAATCTTCCTCCTTTCCCAAGAAATCGTCTTCGGTTTTTGCTAATTACCTGAGATCCCACTTTTCTGTCTCCCAGCCAAATACTCTGCGTAGTAGAGCCAGAGGCTAGCTTTCTGAGCTCCACCGAGCCGCGAGCCCTAAGAAGTCCCACTCGTCCTTCTGATCTTCTTTCTCTCTCACTGAATTTCTTGCGGCTACCTCCAACCTTTACTCGTCCACAGCAACTGGCTCAGACAAAGTTGCCTATCCTTTGCTAAAACATCTTCCTCGCTCTGGCATGGTTTTTCGTCTTTATATCTTCAATCTTTCCTGGACTTCGCATTCCTTTTCTTCCATCTGGAAGACATTTTCTGTTATTCCCATTCACAAGATGGGAAAACCTCTCCACTCTCCTGCTTCCTTCCGGCCTACCTCTCTCACCTCCTGCGTATCAAAGCTTTTTGAACGCATGATACTATCCCGTCTACTCTTTCTTCTGGAATCTAATTCTATTCTCTCTCCCGGCCAGGCCGGTTTCCGCCCTGGACGGTCTACTCTAGATCTAATTCTGTATCTTTCTCAGTCGAGTTCTTCTGCAAGGATTCGTTCTTGGCCCAGTGCTTTCTTTCTCTTTATCAAAGATCTTCGTACTTCTCTGCCTTCTTCCGTCAGGTGCTCTCTTTACACTGACGATCTGGTCATTTGGTCCATCTCCCCGTCGGTCCCCACTGCGATTGAGGTCACACAAGAAGCTCTGTTTCGATTGGAGCGCTGGTCTGAGGACTGGTATTTTCCTATCAATCTGAGCAAATGTGAGGCTTCCTTTCTTTCAGTGGATCCCAACCAAGCTAATCTCCAGCCCAATCTCCTCTTACTCAACTCCCGCCTCCGTTTCAATCCAACTCTTACCTTTTTCGGAGTCACATTCGACGGCACTCTTTCCTATTCTAATCATGTATCTTTGCTAAAGTCCAAGTACTTCCCACGTCTCAAGAAATTACGCTGTATATCTGCTTCCTCATGAGGCCCCTCTAAGGAGTCCTTCTCTCTTCTTTATAAAGCTTTTTTTCGGCCCCTTCTCACTTGCGCTTCACCCGGATGGTTTCCGTTCTTAGGCGTTACCAATATCACCCAATTAGAACGTCCACTCACCCGTTCATACTTCCTTCTACTTCCCCTATGGAGGCTCTCCTTGCTTGCCCTCCCTCTCTTTGGAATCTGCCTTCTTTCACTGCGGAATCCACCCTCATCTCTCTTTATGCTCTCGCTCTGATCTTCCTTTCTCTCCTCAAGATGCGGCTTTCGCTCACCTTGATTCTCTCCCCCTCATGATCTGATACTCTGGACTGACGGCTCTGTTCCTTTTCCTCTTGGAAAAAGCGGCTCCGGCGTTCTTGCCAACTGCTTTCTCTCTGTGGCACTGAGGCCATCCATTCCTTTTTAGCAGACCAGTATGTTCAAGTTTTACTGCTGAAGCCTGCGCCATTCTGCATACTCTCTGCTGATCTCGGAAGCACCAACAAGTCAGCCACTTTTCTTCTCCTCTTATTTGACTCTCGTTCTGTCCTCGCCGCTATATCTTTTCTTCCATCTTTTCTTTTACCTTAAACTCTGTGGCAGATCTGGCAGTAACTGTCTTCTCTCTCCTCCTGTTTTATCAGGCTACAATGGGTCCCCGGACACTCATTTCTCCCGAGGAACGACGCGGCTGATGAGCTAATCAGACGGAGAGCGCTACTTGCGCCCTCCGCAATCCCTTGTACTCTCTCTCTCCTCTTATCTCTCGTATCCACTCATCTCCTTTCTCGGACTGAAGGTGTACTGTCTCATCTAAATTCTTCGACACACAGGTTCCCTCGATTTCCACCGAGGAACTTTTGCTCACTCGTCACGTTCGCTGTGTCCACTCTAGTCTACGCTGCAACGGACACAGCCTTCTGTTATGTTCTTATCTCTCTAGGATTGGCTTAATTGAGAATCCTTCCTGCAGCGCCTGTGAAGACTCGTCCCAGGAAACCTCTCATCTCATTTTGCACTGTCCAGCTGCGGACTATTTGGGCCGCCCACTCTTTGGCAACTCTCTGTCTCTCTACGACCTCTGGTCCAGGCTCTAGAGAAAGTTGCCCGGCTTCTGGGGATCCATGGTCTTCCTCCATATCTCCATCCCTTAGAAAGGGTCGGGTAACAACAATAGCAACAACAACAACAAATCTCGTCTCAAAACCTGCTCTAGATACCGGTAAGAAGTTCTATTTCTTATTACGAAAACGATATGTGCGAACGCAACTTACAATGTAGGTGTGTAGGGCTTTTTCACCATTGGAAGCCACATTACAGACATTATTTTATTCCACGGTAGCCTGTAATTCATATTGAGGCTTTTCTATGCTTCTTTGAAAATCAAAACTTTTTTGTATGTTTAGATCAACTAAATGAATTCAAACTTTCTGATTTTAGATACTTAGTTTCTGTTTATGAAAGATTGTCAATCTTTTTCAAGATCAATTTTGCAAATGCAAAACTTAGTAATCTTGATCAAAATCTTTGTGCAAATTGAGATTATTTTCTGTTCTTGCAAGGCTGAAGACCTTTTTTGTTTTTACTTTGGCAATCAACTTCAAATCAAATTAAAGATATTTGTCCTCGTACGCTCAATCAATCAACTACAGCCAAAATATGTGCTCCAGCTATCAGGTCTTATATAGAAATTGTTTTTCGAGCCGAGAAGAAGGATTGGATTCTGCTTTAACCCAAGTACGTGGAGTATCCGCTCCAAACCCAGATTTAATCAAAATAAAATCAATAAATTGATTTTCGCCAAAACACAAAATCTTAGGGCTTACGGCAAGAGTTCAACTTATAAACGCTAAGCCAATGCAAAGTTTGAACGTTTTTTTGTTGCAGGCCAGCAAAGAGCAAAAAAACAGTTGCTTAACTTGACATAGTGCTTCTTAGACAAACAATCAAAGATTGTATGTTAATTTTGATTCAAAAATAACTTGGTAAACGATAAGCATTTGCCAACTTTATATTGTAGCCCATTTACTTTAATGTATGTCAATTAAGCAAAAACAATTTCACTTGCCCTCAGGACGTAACTGACTGTTTACTAACGATTTTTGTTTGTTTTGGGTAACTACGTATCTAAAATGATGGCAGTCATCTTTTGCAACAGTTTTACAAGTAGTGACAGAGTTAGATAGAGAAGTTTTACCTATTTCAAACTCCAAAAAAAAACAGCATTACAATCGGAGGATTAGCCAATTACAACAAGGTGAAAACACTTTTTTACTAATAAATTGTTAGAAAACCAAATATCCAAAGAGTTACATTAAACGCTGCCACCACTTATTGGATTGCTTTCTAATGCAGATGTACGGTATTAAGATTTTTTGCCGGATTTAAACTAACCTACCTGCATCTAATTTGAGATCCTATGCTATTCAATTGAATAATAGAAGGCAGAAAGAACACTTTTTCCCAATTAGACATACGTATTGATGATAACATGCTGTGTCTCTACGAGGATAGCAAAACTGAAACGTCTTTTTATGGCTACGATTCTAAGCGTAGCTAGAAAAGGGGCCCCTGGGGTAATTGCCTCCTCAAATTTTTTAAGCTCGATCAACAAATAAAAATGATTGTTGATATAACGGCTACAAAACGTCATCAAGCAATTTTAAGAATTATTTAGTACAAAAAATATGTTTTTTGCTTCCACCTACGCGCTAGTGAACGCAGTGATCAAATGGTGATGTGATTTCATCTCATGTTGACTGTATGGTATGTCTTTAAGAATATCCCTTTACAATGATTTTATCTGCTTTTTAAATTCTAACAAGCAGCAAATTTAATGAAATTTATACTACGCTGTTTAAATGGAATATTGGAACCTCGAAATTCTGAAAGAGTCTAGGACGATGATCCTATTCTTTGCTTTGCTATCACAGTCGTGTAAGACTAAATAAATAAATACCACAAACAAAGAAACAAAAAATCTGAGCTTCATTAACCTTGATAAATATTCTTTCGATTTTGGGTAAGAAAGTAGACGTTAATTGCATGGTACAAGCGAAAGAAAATACAGCAAATTGAAATATTGTTTCAGAAGCTTTTAATGAGCATTATTGGAACATATTCTTTGCCTTAAAATGTTTTAAAACTTTATTTTAAAAATTCTTTTTCAAAAACACAAACGACGGCATCTTTTGCAGCTAACACGGTGTCTTGATTTGCGGCGAGAGCGACGCAACTTTGCTTTACCTAAACAAAATAAATCATCTTTCATTTCATCAAGAAAATAAATAATTGGATCCATCTAAAAATCTTACAACTCCCAACTTGATTAGAACAAGAGGAAGTAGGATTTGAACCATCGTTCAAATCAACCATCGTCTAATCAGGCGAAGAATCGTCAATGACTTAAAATCTAAAACAAGTGTTACTTAAAATTTTCATATGCTGAAAGCTCAAACTGAGAACTTTTTGATTTGTTTAAAAATAAAGATTTTACGATGCTTGATATATTTTATTTGAACGATAATTGGGAGATAGAGTTTCAACTTCTGGTATTTCTACATTTTTTAAGACATTGTGGTGGAGTGGGTTGGAATATTGATTATGGTAAAAATATTCAGATGCGATTTTGCTTTAAAAGCTCATGACGCCTGCTTTGAACATTATGAACACCTTGTGTTAAAGTAGCTTTGGAGCTGTTGGTATTAAGCAGTTATGTCACTTCTTAATACCGGCTGCTCTCCGAATACCGGCAGTTTCCATCCTGGGGTACGCGTACTCCCCGAAGTACACGGAAGACAGATGGAAAATGCGCGAGATATAAAACAGTAACGGCGGAACTCTACATAACACGCACGAAAAATAAATACTTGCGATTATTTTTGCACTTTTACATAAAATGTGTTGGTTGCTTTCATATTTTGTCTTACGAAACTTTAGATTGGAAATATTTTAACAGAAAATCAATTTATGTGAAGAAGTGAATTCCGGTTTTCGGGTGCTCACAAATAAAACATGTATTTTAGGGGTACGAATGGAAAAAAGATTAAAAAATGCAGTTTTACAGTAGAAAACCAAGATGGTAATATTTCAATAGCCTATTTTTCAAATAGCCTAAATTCAAGTCTAAACAGAGAAAATGCTACTAAGACGGGGTTTTTATTAGGGTTCTTTATCAGCGCTATCTGGAGTGTTTCTTCGTTGTTGAAAAAGCACCTACAGTTGATATTTTGATGCAAAAATAAGAAATAAAAAACCTACTGTTTTGGTGCTAGTGGTTAGTAATATTGTAAAACAGTGGTCGCAAATTGTGAGCGGCAGCCCAATTTTGTGTCCATTGTGACGTTTTAGTGGGCCATACAGAGCTGGCACTAAAGAACCGCGTGGTGTATAGGAGTAAATATCACAACTAAAAAATTAAACTTTAAGTTTAAGGTGATCTTAAAGATCTTAAGGTAAAGATAGAATCATTAATCAACATGTCGTAAAAATTTTTAAAGCTTGTGGAAATCAGGTTTGTTCAATGCTTGATGAACCTTCAGCACTGATAGAAAGGTGGATTTAAGTAACCTTTACAATAGTTAGCAAACCACTGTTGCTAAGTAAGCACTGATCTTAGGCATTGGCTACTCTTTGCTTCCTTACATAACATTTAAATATGGCAACGTGTTTTCTTACTTGACACTGCCATTTGCCAGCTAGGGATACTTCTTTTAGTGAGGAGGGATATACGGCATTTGTATGCTAATTCGTGACATTTTCTCATCATAATCGGTCCACAATATCTTCTTGAACTTTTCCATGAAAAGGGGTTATATCTAATTAAATAAACACAGATCGTTAAAGAATACAATTTATAAGAAAATTATCTTTATAAGTTGTCTTTTCCTTCTCAATATGGTGGAATAAGATGCTAAGAGAGATTCATCCCATTTGCTGATCTGAAAGTATTCGAACATAATAGAGCAAGCTGTCATTTAGCTTCTCAGTTTAGAGTTCTGATAATTTTCTTGTTGCGTGCCTAAGCAGGTAAATAAGAACAAGCTATTTTTTTATTTGAATTTAAGCCCCTGGCAATCATGCAGTGGATTCTAAACAAAATGAGGGGTGAATCAAACCTTTTAGTAATTGTTACATACACGTCTTTAGATAATTGTTACAGCCGTCAACAAGTTTAATGTAAAAAAACCGATTTCAATTTATTGATTTAACAGTAATTAAACAATAACCTTAAATTGACTTGACGACAACGTTGAACAAATGATTACGTTTTTAGTAACACCGTAAAATACAGTAATCAAAACATTCACCTCAGCTTTTAATTATATTTTTAATTGAGGCACTATAATGTAGACAATATATTATTTTGAAATACAAATAGCCTAAAATGATAACTTTAAATGCTTGTTATCACTCAACTTACATAGCCATATTATTTGTTTAAAAATACCGAAAACAATTTTTATTCTGTAAAAGCTTTGCAAACTTCAGATATATAAAGCACTTGATGTGTTCACGTACGTTTAAACTTGAACGCTACTGAATTCATTTGTGTCGCTTAAAAAACATCTTTTAAAACGGTTGCAGATACAAAAACTGTGATGTCATACGATTTGGTTAACACCAGGCTTTATCAAGCTATCTCCTTTCGACGTAACAAAAGTCTTGGCAATGCATATCACTGAGTAGCTAGCGTCCGGGTGTTTAAACCTTTTGTTTGAAAGAAGATTCAAATGGCATTTAAAACCAGTTTATTTGAGAAAGAGAAGTAACTCCATCAATGCAACCAGACACTAAATTTATTTTTGGTTCAAAACACTGGGTTTCAAAGTTTTAGAAAAACTGATAGCTGCTAGTTTTCCTTCCCCATTGCGTATACTGATTGCTTATAGACTTACCTAAAGTTTCCGTTGTGTTTTCGGTGAACAACCAGTACAGTTGCAGATCGAACGTTATGGATGGCAAGTAAACAAACAAATAAAAACAAAATTCGAGCCAAGACAAACATTTTCAACACTTGTTTCTACCAGACAAAGACTGCGAAAAAACTACAAATCTACTTTGTTTTATATGACGCGGCTTTTTTATTGCTTTCGGCGTATTTTGACTTGCAACAAAATGATTAGCCACTGATGCCTAAAAAACAGAAAGTTGGAATTTTTTTAACTTACTTTACGTTAATAATCAGATAATCGGATACGTGACATCAATAAAGAAAAAATGTTAAAACTTTGTTTTTTGCCTTGCAGCTGCCTAATTATTATCAAAATAAGATTTCTCACGCTTTATCAAAAAATTATTTCATAAAAACACGAATTTTTATAAAAAGATCAACAAAGTAAATGATTTATTTAGGAAACATCACACTTGATTTGCAGCTATTTTTCCTTCAGTTTCGAAAAAACGTCACAGTTATTTACAGAACAGCTTTTGTCACACGCTCTTTAGTGTTTCCGGTTTTGTTGTCTCAGCGCATTTTTGCCACCTGAGCTGACACTAAACCTGGTAATTTTTCTGTGAAACTGAAAAAATTCTTTACTCTTTACTCCTTTTTGAGTTTCGAACTCGGTCAGAATGAGCGTTGTGTCACACCTGGATGTCATATCAAATTTTAAAATCTTTTTTTAGAGCTTTGACCTATAGCTCCCATTTTGCACGAGATGATGGTGCCTGACTGTTAAGAATTGCAAAACTAACCTTTTTATTCGTGTTCCAATAATAAACAAATAGTAAATATTATACAAAAGTGGTAAAACTGAAAAAGAAAATACATTTATCGTATTAAAAATGTTGAGAGAAGAGAAAAAATTTAAGACACAAATCCCCAGTCAAATTTACAAACAGGCTAAAATCAGTCTTGGCACTTTGTTTTGTTAGAAATAGGCTTACCGTATTTTAAAACGTTTTTGGGGAAAGAAGAAGGCGCAGAAAGAGAATTCTCCTTCTTCACCCCAATTGCCTCCTGCGTTAAAGATAGTGCCGACATAGGAAACAATCTGAAAATAATTTTGAACATTTTTGCAATTCAACCTTATTTTTCATCCTAATTCTTTGAAAGCACAAGCTGAGGTCTTGTGTTTGTTGTCAAGTTGTTTCGATAAAAGTTACATGCTACGCAAACTTGATGACGGTTGAGCGATAAGTTCTTCAGAAATTCACGTTTCATTGGTTATATGCTTTTGTTCTTAAAAATCGTATTAAATGTGGTTGTAAAAAGAACATTGATTATGCTGTGCCTTGCTTTGCCCACATGGCCCAATAAATTCCGTTAATATATTTATTGATCGGCATGCCGAGTGAGGAATATTACTGTATAATAAACTAACGCCACAACATTGGTGCCCCGAGTGAGCTCACGACACGATCTCAAAGCTTATCGATGGCATGGTACCATTGGGCCATCACCATTGGTACGGAATTGGCCGCTGAAGCCGTCAGAACAAAGAATTTTGTTTCGGTCAAAAACTCTTCCAAACGAAGTCGAACGACGACGAAGCCGTCAGAACGAAAAACGTTTTAGCACGAAGAACCTTTTTTCCGGTACGCACATTCTTATTTTTAGCATATTGTTTGTTTTTTAGTGTTTTCCTTTTGCTCTGGGTCTTTTTTCGGTATCGTCTTGGGCATGACGTAAAACTGCATCCGGGTTTACGCTGGTTTTGATGCACCCTTCTCCAGTTGCATTTCTCTTCCTATTAATGCACCCTTCTTTAAACCAAATACATAATTTCTTCGTTCTGGGCATAACGTAAAACTGCATTATGGCATCGAGCAAAACTGCATTCTGGCATCACGCAAAACTGCATCCGGGGATGACGTCCTGAGCATGACGTAAAACTGCATCCGGGTTGTGCTAGTTTTGATGTACCCTTCTATTTGCAATTACTTCAGTCTTACAGAGTTTGTTTTAGGCTCCAGTTTTTTTAATTATATTATGTTTTGTAACCATCATTATTTGTCATTATGGGTTAAATGTTGTTGTTTGTTTATCAGCCACTTTTACACGCCTCCCTTCCTTGCTTCAAAGACTTTGCTTGGCATGAAGGAAATCGTCAGACAATGGGATTAGACGTATCCACCCCATTTCTTACAAATGATTCGCGCATTCTTTTTCATTGTGTTTATATTCTTTGCATATTTTTATATCGCAAAGCCCGACCAACTATGTCGGCATGTCGCTCCACAATGAGCCCAAGCCCGGGTAATCATACCGGCAATTTTTTGTATTTTGTTTTATGTGTTTTTATTTCGTCTCAAGTCAAACTGCTCACGTCGGCAATCAACGCGCGCTCGTTCGCTTCCCCAATCCCATATCGCGTCTACAAATTTAGCATTTTTGGGGAAGTCTTCGGAGAGGGGGGGATTGGCTGCTCATAGTGATGGATGAATTTTTAACAACATTTGCTTTTATGCTTTAAATTCATCCGTCCCTCACCTTGTGTTACCCTTGCATTTGCTTTTACTTTTCACATCTTTTTTTGTTCTCGCCCTTTGGGCTTTTCGCGTTTATTGCCTTATGTCTGTACCGCTCTTCACCGCAGATTTCGCACCTCTACTGCTGATTAGCTCGTTTTCTTTGTGGTCGATTTTTGAAACTGCTGTGTCTGTCGACCCACCATTTTCAGAAATCTGGGATGGAGATCTGTGGCGATTGCGTGCGTATTTGGCTTTACTTTGATTTGTGTTGGGTTTAATTTAATTTGTACTCCTTTGGGCTTTTCGCGTTTATTGCCTTATGTCTGTACCGCTCTTCACCGCAGATTTCGCACCTCTACTGCTGATTAGCTCGTTTTCTTTGTGGTCGATTTTTGAAACTGCTGTGTCTGTCGACCCACCATTTTCAGAAATCTGGGATGGAGATCTGTGGCGATTGCGTGCGTATTTGGCTTTACTTTGATTTGTGTTGGGTTTAATTTAATTTGTACTGTACTTGGTTTCGTTTGTAATAAGTTATCAATATCAGTATTTTCTATACCCGGTGTCAAATATTAATGTTGATATTTGATATAGAAAATTGCCTTGCTTTGATATCAACATTGATGTAGAAATTGCCTTACCTTGCTTTATCAATATCGTCCTACTTTGTCGTGTCACGTGATTCGTGTTCGCATATGTATGTGTTCGCATTTCTTATGTGATGGTTGTTGCTAATCATTCATTCGCTTCGCTCATGCGTTAATTCAAGTTACTGCTGCTTTGCTTGCTTTGCCCACAGGGTCAAATCACTTCCGTTAATATATTTATTGATCGTCATACCGAATGAAGAATATTACAGAATACCAAATAACTTACAACAGCAATGCGACCATGTCTTGTTGAGGTATTCAAAGTAAAAAAAGATCGTTACAGAGATATCGTTTTGATCTCATGCTGCTCTTGCTACATAATTGAATTCAGGAGAACTTGGTGCTACCTGAAGAAGGAAAATGCAGTCTTTGCAGACCATACAATCAGATGTGGTTGAAGTTTCTCAAAAATTTGAGTAATGTATGTTTTTTGACTCAAAAAATGCTCGAGTGAAGTAGAAAGTAATGATAGGTACTTTTACTTGAGTAAAAGCAAAAAAGTAGTCAAGAGCAAAGCTGCTGAAGTAGTAACAATAGTAAGTAGTTTTATTTCGTTAGCAGTTTTGTTCAGTATCTCTCTAAAACAGTGGTTCTGAATTGGAATTCTGGCAACACTGAAGATACAAAAAGAACTTCTAAGAACACATATTTTTCTGAGATTTTTGGATTGATTTACATTGCCGATGAAGATAAAAATTTACGTGTGTTGCAGGCAATGGAGTCAATATAAAATGGGCGCTGCGTCAATAAAATGTCTTGGGGAGTGTCATTATTTTTAGAAGATTTTTAAAGGAATTACCTTAATTGACACAATTTTTAAGGAGTCTTTTTAAAGTTGGGTTAAAGATACTTTTGTGGGGAAACTATTTTATTTTGGGGTGACGCTTTTGGGGAGCGTCCCGGGTGAAACAAAGTGTTATAGAAAGGAGAATAAAAATTGATTTTATTTTTTTCAGGAGCGCGAGATGCCAAATAATGATATGACATCCGATGATCTAGACATGAACGGTACAACACTGTACACACCTTGGCCTAACTATTGTGGTAATTACTACTTGTGGGTCTATTTGATAACACTTTTGATTTTTATCTTGTGCTTTTAATAGAACATTCGTCAATGCTTAATAGTCGTTAAAACGTGGAGCGACTCAATGAATCAACGTTATTTTACTTTTACACAAAAAATTGTTTAGATCTTTACGTGATTCAAATTTTATTATACAAAAATTAGAGCTGAATTGTGTAGTCAGCCGAAAATTTGTGAAAGAATAGGGGCAAAATTGTCATATCTTGGATCACATGTTTTGCAATAATAATTTTTTCGTCATTTTTGGAGCCCTACTAATTTTTGGTAAGAGTCTTAAAAATATTTGCTGAAGTTGAGTTTTCATGATAGCCTTTTCGGAAAGTGCTAAAGATTTTAGCGGAAAACAAAGCTTTTGTAAATCTTCTGGAAAGGTAATTACTCCCTCTATTGCTCAATCGACAAAAACTTTTAGATGGTTTGTTAACAAACAAATGCATGCTTGGGAAAATAAAACAAAGTGCAAAAATATATTTAAATTTACTTCTGGCTCTAAAACCTTTTCAAATCAAAAGGTTTGACAATGCCGCCATTGATAATTATAACTCATCGCATCTTACCCAGTTAGCATTAGACGAAGTAGACCACCAGTTACTTCTAAAATTTAAATCAAAAATGGCACATTTTCATAAAGAATGTGTAGAACAATAAACTTGAATTTAAAGCTGTTTTTTACGTCGGCATACCGCATTCCAACTCAATTGACATCAAATTATTAAAATCTATTTAAGGAAAAGTAATAACTGCTCAAGTAGCTTACCTTCTACTCAGCCTACTCAAGTAAAAGTGGAAGTAGTAAAACATAAAACTACTCAAGTACGAGCTCGTATGTAGCTCGTCACTAAAAACATACTTAAGTATGAGTATTTTTTACTGACCACCTCAACATTTAACTTCGGACCTGCCAGAAAGCAGGTATACTAATTGTGTCTACAATAAAGCCATAGCCTAAACTAATAGGTCTAACATGTTATCTATAACTATTGGATTTCTGTCGCTGGAGCGAAAATGGTGAGAGTAAAGAATTTCCGCTTTTTTCATTAAAGCCCAGTTTTACAAAAGATTTTCATCTAGTCTAGTACTCTTCAACAGGGGTTCTGCAGAACCCTTGGGTTCCGCAAAACATGTAGTTGTGTTAGCGAAAGTACATCAGGGGTTTCGCGATGACAAAAAGATTGAAGAGCAGTGATCTAGTCTCCTTGAAAGAGAAGTATATTCGTGGAGACATTCTTTTAGGCGAACTTGTAAGAACAATCAACAGCCTTAATTGCAATAGTAGGGAAACGTGGCTTTGTAAGACGTCATGAGGGCTGTAGGACTGCAAAAAATATCTCTTTGAAAGCACAGAACATACGAAAACATTTGTGGTTCAATTATAAATGAATTGTGCCGCACTAAAAACATTGATTCATTTTGTGAATAACATTTTTCAACATGCAAAACAAAGTAGAAAAGTAAAAAACTTTCACACAATTGCACAATTAAATCTCATATTACGTTAAATGACCCATTTCTTATAATAACATTGAAGCTGTTAATTAAAAATTCCTTTTCTTAGGCTCCAAAGCAGGGAAAAAAAGCAGATAGCGAGAAATAAACTACTGAGGGAGGCCAAATTATTAAAGAAGACAAAAGATTGTCTTTTACCTCGTAGCATGCCACGCTGATGAAAGGTTGGGCTGCAATAAATTTTCATCAGAAAAAAGTCTGATTTCCTAGATGATGCGTCAGGGTTCGGCCTTTGACTTTTGCACGTCACAACATTTTTCGCTTTTTCCATTTTCACATTGCTGTACTGTGACAATATCAAAATAATCGATACGTTAATAGTTTAGGACATGGCAGTTCAAAAATAAAATCCAATCCAAACAATTCTCTTATCTATTGCTGTGATGAACTTTAAAAGAAAGGAATTTGTTATCCGAAAAACGGCCGCTCAGTTTTGACAACATTAAACCTCTTAAACATGAACGGAAAAGGCCAGCAAAAGTGTGAATAGAACATAGATTTAGATAATAGAA
Organism: Trididemnum clinides; assembly: GCA_963675345.1. Classification (NCBI taxonomy): domain Eukaryota; kingdom Metazoa; phylum Chordata; class Ascidiacea; order Aplousobranchia; family Didemnidae; genus Trididemnum; species Trididemnum clinides. The sequence goes on from OY776289.1 coordinate 10,804,866, forward strand.
AGTTTTGAATGGAGAACTGCTACGTCAAAAAAACTATTTGACAAACAAATAACAACGTCAACATGCCGTGGTAAAAAGTAAGCGGATTTGATAACAAATATGAAGTTATTTGCTTCAAGTTTAAAACTTTGCAAAATTCAGCGATCATGTACCATTGACTTTAGTAAGTATTAGAATCACTGCATAACGTAAGCTATTTTGTAAATATCTTGGGGCATTGCCGAACTAGTATTTTGTTGTAAATCTTAGAAGCGCAGAGCATTATAGAGCAATTTTTTGCAAAAACTTAATCGCAATCCAACATCGGCTTGGAGATCTTTTTGTGATTGAAGTACCAAGCGAGATGTGCAATCGTGCGGCTGCATTATTATCCGCTGAAGCGAAGCGCAACCGCTTAGAATGCAAAAGAATTAAGTATGTTACGGTAACTAGACAAAAATCGCGATGATGGTACCTTAGGATCATTATGACCCCTTCATTAACATCCGGTTTCAACAACAGAATAAACGTTCCATATATGATTAATCAGTTTTTATTAGTCATTGATCAACACTAATGATTGGTAGAAGAATGTATCATGGTACTAAACAAAAAATAATTTACCCCAAATTCTGATTATAGCTCATCATGCTTTGTTCTTCGCCGGTGGTGTTGTGGTAATTAATGCAGGTAAATTTAAACTGTTTGTTCATCTGTCTTAAAAAATGTAGCATTTCTTGCACTGTGATTGAAGCTGACGGGTTGTTTTTTGACGGTTGGGGGAGATTCTGGCTTCATTAAAAACTTATATCCTGCACCTGCAAATTATTGGCTTTACATTCTGAAGTTTTTGAGGTGTTATTAATCTGCGCTTAGATTGAGAAACGACTAATGATATAGTGAGCTCTTTCAAGATTTTTGATCACTTGTGTTTCCTGTTTGCTCAAGACCACCCGAAACTAAGAGTAAGATGACAAACCCATTTAGCGGAGAGCTTTCTACCATACCGTATAAAATTAGTATTGACTGACCAGTGGTTGATTGAGGATTTTAGAGGCTTGAAGCAAGATTTCACGAAGGGCCCCTATTGGCCTTAATTACTCATTTAATTCAAGATTACTTCTTTTGCGAAGATCTGGATTACGGAAATTTGTTACAAACTAGGATTTCGCTTCTAAACTCTCAATTAAAGACCTTTTCATTAGGAGATCACCTCTGTATTGTTAGATTGAAATCTACAGACGTGTTCAAAATTAGGGTTTTGGCCCAAAAGTTACCGGTGAAGACCCTTTTTTGACAATTAACATCATTTTGCAGGACCAAAAAGCAGTTTGTAGGACTTTTCTAGAAGAGAGGACCTATTCTACATGAAATGAGGGCCCTAAAAAAAGAGACCTGAGACAGCTGCCTCACTTTCCTCCTCCTAAATCTACCACTGAATACGATGTAAAATTCTAATAAAAGCAAGCAATAAAAACAAAGCTGTTTAAGGAAACATGGTTGGCAAGAACATATATAAAAAAATAGGAGACAAGAGCACAAAACAAAATTTTAACCGTTGCAATATACTGGGTTAGCATAAAGTCTTGATCTGATTATAAATTTTCATTGCATTTAGGATGAACGAGGTAAAACAAAAGTTTTTGGCATACTACTTGTACATGACAAGAAGTGTTGATTAAAATGCATTTTTTGCTATTTAAAAAATGTTATGAACATGTCTTGAACTTATTTTGAATATGGTATGAATAAGCCAACAATGAAGAACAAGTACAATTTGTTTTGTAGTTCCGCAGAACAAGATCTACATCTATAGTTAAATGCAATTTTAGAGAAGAATATCTTTGGGTCCTTGGGTGTTAAATGTATTAAAAACTGACGTGACAAACTTAAAGGCGCTGGCAGCCTTGTTGACTGTATAAGAAAGGGCAGACCAAGACCAAATGTTGACATTATTGATGCTGTGCGCACGGCATTTCAACTGAGCCCTAAGAAAGCAACTCGCAGAGCTTCAAGAGAATTTGCAGTTCCACGGAGTTCTGTTGTCAAGATTTCGCACTAACGCCTACTGTTTCGGGCATAAGTAAAAGTTGTTTAGTCTCTGCAACCAAGTGAAGTTTCCCATCAAGCTTCCATTGGTGCTGAAATTCTTGACAGAATTGGAATTGACAATGACTATCTGCAACAGTCTACGTTTTCTAACTGGGATTTTTTACATATATCAGGACGAGTTAGCCGACAAAATGTCAGGATCTGGAAATCAGAAAATTCACAGATCATAATGGAACACCAAAGAGACAGATGTAAGGTTAACGTAACGTGCTACCTAATGCATGACAGAGAGATTTAACTTTTTCTTTTTTCCTAAACTACTATTACATGAGGCAGGCATTTACTACAGAAACTTGTAAATGTAGGTGCAATGTAAAGTCACATTCTATGCTCCACAGCATTTGGAGAATTTTTGGCCATGCAGAGTCTTCCAACAAGATGGGACTCCTCCATACTAAACTTGTGTCTTCGTCAGTTTTTAAATGAGATCTTTACTAACAGAGATTCGGAAAGATGGACGAACATCCTAGCCTCTGCGATCTCCGGACAGCACCTCCCTTGACTATCTTCTCTCGAGTTTTATCAAGTACAACATTTGCCCTACACCGATTGAGGATTTACAAAGGTCAACAACAAGGACTATCGAAGCAATTGAATATGTAGCGCTGGAAATGTTTCAAAACACGTGGCGTGACATTGAATATCGTTTGGATGCTTTCCGAGCGACAAAAAAGAGCATATACGAAGACTTACTGGACTAGATATGCATGTGAATAAAGAATACTAGATATATACTGATTTCCTGAATACCGAAAACTGCATGTTAAAGCAAAACTTCTTGTCATATAGCCTAGTAGAGGTATAGTATGGCAAAAACTTTTGCTCTATCTTGTTCACCCTTAGTACAATAAAAGTTTATAATCAGGTCAAGACTTTATGCTCACCCTGTACAACCCTGCCAATAGGAATGGTTTTATATTTTCCTCATCGAAGCAGAGCATAGTTTAGCATCGTCATCAATGTCCCCACATCGACCTACATTCTTTTGTGAGCAAAAACTTGAAAGTAATGAATGCAGCTATGAAGTCTGCTCGAGAGCAATCAATCATCTTTGCTGCAACATAGCAACATCAGAAGTTTTATGATTTGCCAAAATTACTGCCTATTTAGTTACAAGTAAAGATTTGTTTTGGTAATTGTTGTCATCTTTCATTTAATCATAAAACGCAAAATTTTTGTATGATCATCATAATTTACTTTTGGCTTCAGAATCTTTAACCCGATTTTCGTGTTAAACAGCTTTGCTTTAACTATAAAACAAAAAGTTTACTATTAAAAAACAGCTTGAATCATTTTTCTAAATAAATCAACGGCGATAAGCCAAAAATTATAAATGCGATAATGAGAATCGCAAACCTGAAGATCACTTCGACAATGATGATAACAAAAAGAATATCTCGTGCGATCGTTGTTGGCAATATATCATGTAGAACAGAGGTTTCCAACCTTTCTTGCTGACCATACTGTGTGTTTCATTGCAGCATTCTTTCCGCTCCTTGTAATATTCAGCCATAGATCTGGACAAGTCCCCGTCTCTGACAACTAGCAGGCCTTGTCAAACCGTGATAAGAATTATTTTAAGAGTGAGCGTATAGGCCTATCTGTGTTAAGAGAATTTAACCAAAAATAAACAAAAATTATCTTCAAAAAAGATTTTCAGGTGTATCAAACCAAATCCCAAAAAATACTTTTACGAACAAAACTGTCATATACTTTGCAAGTGAGCTAAAAATTTTGGATTTTGCTCTTCTTTCTCCCCTAAAGGTGGTTTTACTGATCTTCTTCACGATATTCTAATCTATTTGATCTGGCACTTCTGCGGTACGATTTTTTTCTGCTGCTTTGTAATCTGTTGGAGATATCTCCAACAGATAAAAAATTTAGATTAAATATAAATTAAAACAACTTTTTTCGCTGTTTTTAATATCACCTACATGATATTGATAACAACAAACCAATTTATGGTCAAAACATTTCTATTTGACAATCCACAATAAATATGCTTATATGTATTAATTTCATAACTCTTCAAAATAATAGGTTGCAACCACAAAATTGTTAGCTTCTAAGCTGCCAAAAAATTTTTGATACTTTCCACAAAATTTTTTCTATTTCTTTTGATAAAAGGTCAAAACAAATTTTACGTAACTGATTTTTTTAAATCTCAAGCAGATTTTCTCGTTAAGAAGCTAAAGGTTTATACATGATTATGATTATACCGCTCACGATTTTTTGTTGGAAGTGAATAATTCAAAATTTTATGTCTTTATGTTTCAGACTGGCAAAACAGCGTTATTGGTCTTAAATGATTTTCAAGATTGGTTTTAGAGTTCACAAATAAATCTATTAGGTATAAAAAAACCTTAAATTTGTAACACCATATTCAGGCTTGCTTTAAAAGACATAGGTTTAAAAGTATAATGCAAAAATTTTTACTATGGTGGAATTTTTCTTTCAGTTTATTTCATAGTTTGATGGTCTTCATTTTCATTGTTACTTCTCTTTCGCGGTGGCCCGTGGAGGACAAACTACCGAGCGGATCAAAGATACAAGAAGTTTGCAGTTTATGTTCAATTTTTTGAAATAATTGAGCATTATATCAAACCATTGTGTACAAAAGACCCCGTGATGCATTCTCAGCCTGCGTATTTCGAGATGAACAGTAGCACGGTGGGGTAAGTTTATGGAAAACGGATCACGTTGCAAAGCAAGTAAATGCGCCAGCGAATAATTTGCTATGTTGTCTGGGACTAGTCTTCAACGGCGAAGTGCTCTTGGTCGGTGATGCGTTATGACCGTTGATACGTTTAGTTTTCCGATGGGTTCTGCTATTAAATTCAGCAAATCTTTTGGAAGATGTGGTTAGTTACCATGTGTTCATTCCATTGGAAAGCCCAGATAGTACAAAGGCGTCATACTTACATCATAACTTGGTTTTGTGGTGCCAGAATGGTTTTTACACAGAATTCAACAACGTTGGCTCCCTGAGTTCTGTTTTGATCGAAATCTAGTTTTGAGGGGCTAATGGTGGACTTATTGGACATAGACTTTTCGGTGATAAAAACAAAGTAGCTGAAGTATTTGATTACTAAAAGAACATTTGTGTTGAAGGCGCTGCGCTCAAGATGTTTTTAATGTGCATGAGCTGGATTCTTTCCGAGCTTAATTTCAAGCAAATTTCGTGGCAAGACCTTAATATATGGTAATAGCAGCTCTTTTTTCATTAACACTGCAAAAAGTGTGATGTTATTGGCATACTCAAGATTCGAGAGGAAAGATTTCCTAGAAAGTGCACAACAGGCGTTACGGCTATAATTTCGGTTATAAGAATTTTGATAAAACAGTTCATCAGGTGGAATGGAGCTATAAAGCTTCGCTTCACAAGGCTGTTGACTTTGAAGTAATCTGGAACGTTTTGTTGAATCTAAAGCAACTCTCTGCTTCCCCAAACAGGTTTTTGTAAAGAGCGATAACAGTTTGAAATTTCAAAAGACAGAAGACTTCTGCACGAGCCAGCTATAGCCTATTGCAAGGGTTCCCAACCTGTGGTACGCGTACCACTAGTGGTACGCGGAAGCTTTTCTAGTGGTACGCGAGATGTTTTCCAAAAATACAAAAAAAAGTATTTGTTTTCACAGAAATTACCGCCCAGACAAATGCAGTAATGTGAATTTGGCTTCAGTTCATTTTCTTTTGCTTCTCAATTGTAATACATACACATTAAACATCTACATACAGTACATGTACGACGTAGCAAACTGTTACGTGGACTAGATAGCTCGATTGGCGTTTTTTTTTCTTTCTATAGCGTATCTGCAGCAGCAGCAAGCTGCAACACGATCAAATATTCTAGCTAGCGTGTTACACAATATCTCCGATAACAAGCTTTTGGTTAAAACTTATTATGATGTATCAGACGCGAAAAGAACTGGTTTATACAAATTTTTTAGAAAGAAATGTCATAGGCTTATTAGTGAAGAACCTTCCCAAAAGTTCTATCGTCAGTATATGTACCGACTTTTGCTTGTGCTTCATATTTTTGTTTATTGGCGTTTGGGAGTTCATTCAATGATAGACGATAGAGGTTTTGTGAATTTTGAAATAAGATTCTGCTATCCTAGCTAGCTATATTCTATCTGCTGTTCTACCTGACTATATTTTTCTTTGCTGTTGGAATCTGGCTGTTTTATATGCTCGTGAAGCTGCGATAGGTGCTCGGACCTATTTTTTGTGCCTCAGTTGAATATAGAAGATTGAACCCCAAGTCTTGCTGCGAATTTTGTCTTTCTTTTTCAAGTTATTTAGGAAAGCATAATCAAAAGTGCTACTCTTAACTTCCTTTTAACAACCTTTCCTAAGTTGGTGGCATAGACTCAGGAACGCATACACACACATTCTGCTGACTAAGTAGGTACAGTGCTATAATTAATTAACTTACTTAATTATTTTTATCGATTATGTAACTTATTGTAAATATTAAATATATAAAAAGTAGCATTTGGTTTTATTTCATATTATTATCGTGTCAAATGAAGATGCCCAAACAACAGTATAGCGATCAATATATTAATTTTGGTTTTATTGAATTGAAGAATAGGGGGGAATTTGTGCCACAATGTGTGGTGTGTATGAAGACATTATCAAATGCATCAATAAAGCCAAGTCTTCTACAACGCCATCTCCAAACTAATCATCCAGACAAGAAGGACCGCGATCCTAATTATTTTAAGCGACTTGGAGAAAATGCAAAAAAACAACGACTAGACAAACGGGGAGGCAATATCAGCAGTCGATGGGGATAATGACAGCTTCCTATGAAATCGTACTTTTTGTAGCGAAGAACAAAAAGCCTCACACAATAGCTGAGAAGCTCATCATGTCTGCAGCAAAAGTGCTGATAAAGCATGTGATCGGCAATGAAGCAGTGTTTCGGTATCAAATTATACAATACAGCGGCGTATTACAGAAATGTCTACTGATATCAAAGAACAAGTCATTACGGAAGTACAGGAATCAAAATATGGATTTGCCACACAACCAGTCGAATCAACCAACGTGTCAAACTACGCACAGCTTCTGGTCTATGTGCGTTATGCTGCTAAAGATGCAATTCGAAGTGAATTACTATAGAACTATGAAATGAAAACTACAACAAATGAAAAAGACGTGTTTGAGCTTGTTGATAAATTTTTCAAAAAAATGGTCTCCAATGACTAAGCTAGTTGGTAGTACCACTGACGGCACTCCGGCTATGCTTGGCAGAAAATCTGGGTTCCAAGCTGGCGTGAAGGCAGTGTCTCCATCTTCCGTTCACTGCTTCTTACACCGATTCGCTCTCGCTGCTAAACTTTTCCTCCCTATATAAAGACAAGCTTAAACCTGGTTGTTAAGATAGTAAAGTACATTAAGATATTTGCTTTGAATAATCGTCTCTTCTAGGTGATCCGTGAGGATATCGGATCAGAATACACGTCATTGCTGTTTCATGCGAAAGTGAGGTGGATGTCTCGAGGGAATGCCACTACGCGTCTTTTTGGGCAGAGAAAGGAGCTGCTTCAGTTTTTCCAAATAAAAAATCACAAATTTTAGAAGATTCTTGACAAAAACTTCATTCTTCACCTTGCCTACTCGTCACATATTTTTGGAGTCATAACTCACTTCAGTTGTTCTCTTCAGGGGCCTGAGAGTAATATCATTGATTTTTCAATCAAACTGATTTCATTTACCCAAAAACTTGATTTGTGGATAAAAAACCTTGAGAACAGACAATTCGGAATGTTTGAGAATGTGGCGTCACTTGCAGAGGAACCTAGTATTACGTTTGGTCAAGAGATCATCAAACATCTTCTTCTGTTGATAGAAGAAATCAAGCAGTGCTTCTTCAATGATGGTGATGCATAAGCATGCACTTACATTCGGAATTCATTCACTGTCAATCCTGGCGATCTCCCAGTGGGAACTGGTGAACAAGAAGAACTCATAGATTTGTAGTGCGATGAAGGTGCACAGGAAAAGTTTAAAAATCATAAATTGGCCAAGTTCTGGTTGAATTTAAGTCCCTCCTATCCGGCACTAGCAAAAAATGCAATTCCTCAGTTTTTCATGTTTTCAACGACATGGAAATACAAACAAGGATTTTCTACTTTTTTTACAATCAAGTCGAAGACAAGAAATCGTCTCGCAAACCCAGAGCACAATTTCCGATGTTCTGCAAGCAAAATATCTCCGCGACTTGCGAAACTAGTCGAAGAAATGCAAGCGTAGCCATCGTTTTGACTTAAGAGTACTTATTGATCGATAAGTTAAATATTTTGCTTGTTTATGTTTATGTACATGAGCAAATAAGTTAAGTATAGTTTTGTATATTTTTTTTATTGCGGACTCGTTTACTTGTATTACGTTTGTATGTTATTGTGTATGTTAATTTTTTTGTACAGTTCTTTTGTGGACAAAAACTAATTGTCAAATTAGGTGGTACGCAGCTACAGAATAACTCCATAAGTGGTACACAGCAACAAAAAGGTTGGGAACCCCTGGTCTATTGTGTAGAATGCAACAGCAACATAAAAAACGATCTCCGTAAAATAGCTTTTGTTTTAGCGAAATTTATGAAAATTGTTGATGAGGATGTAATGCAGATTGCAGATATTTGATCGATAACAAATTAATTTGGCATAAACTGAATTTCATTTAAGCCGATATCTAATAACTGGTAAAGCTCTGTTTTTTTGCTTCTAGATGACTTTTGCAGCTCTTTTTGGTGAGTGCTTCAACACTAGTTTCTGTATTAAAAAAGCAAGTAGACTTAATTCTGTATTTTATCCAGAATAACCGGTTAAGTTTAAACAACATTAACTCATTTTCTGTTTTTTTAACCAGCAGTTATTAAAAATTCTGATTTTAAATCAGCTGCAGAACATGAATCATAAAGTGAAAAATGTTTCATGCCTCAATACGCCAAAGAAGTCTATATTTGGTTTAGATTATTTGGTTCAGGTCGGCACGACTTAAGCTCTCCGAAAAATATATGACATCAAGGCATAATGTAACCAAGACTGTGCTAATTTTTTGTTAAATAAAAAAAGAAAAGGTTGTCTCCTTTTTTATTTTTTCCGCACGAAGGTTATATATTTAACAGTTTTTTGATTTGCAACAGTCAGTTTCCTTCAAAATATGGTTTGGATTAGTACCTTGTTTTTTGAAATCATAAAGGCAAGGTGGCGCACGGACATTTTTAAAAGACCAAAGTGTAAGTATTTGTGCATGCCTGGCCAGAGTAGGCTGAATTATTATTCTGCATTCCTGCAGAGGTCTTGAGGCCGATTTGAGAACTCACCTCGAAAACTTTTGCGTTCAAAGATAACAAAAATTTTCGTCTACATAGACCAGTTTTTACGACCAGAAACTAAAATTTACTATGCGCAAACGTAACAAATTTGGAAAAGCTCGTATAAAATATCAAGTTTCACAACCTTCAAAATCAGAAGTCTTGAAAGCTAGTTTCAAAACAATATTTTAGTAGGTGGTAATTAATCCAAGAAGGAAATGAAACAATGGGTGTATGGGACATGGGCGTATTGAGGTAATGGTCGTATGGGAAAATAGAGAATGGCTCATGGGTTATGGACTTATGGTCTATGGGCAAAATGGGAGTATGAGGCAATGAGTGTTTGAGACACTTGGCTTACGGGATAATGCTAGTATGGGATTATCTCCACCGCTCATCGCTATACTCCCATACCCTCATCGCCCCATGCGTTCATGGTCTCATATGTTCATTGACCTATATGCCAATTCTGTCGTAATACGGCAAAACCTATTAACTACAACAAGCATGCTTTCGAGAATATTGTCTTTATTGTCGTTTATTCCTTTTCAACACGGGAACTACAGAACCAAATTTTTTTTAGTTTTTTCGTAAAGCTATCAGCTACAAGAAAATTGATTATTTCTTAGCGTTTGATAATCAGTAGCTTCACGTAAATGAAAAGAAATCAAGATTGTTTGTGACATTTGAAATGTGGTTGTTTGGTTTTGCAATATCGCGACAGCATTGCTCTATATGCACGGTGGCCCATGCTTTCTTCGGCCATTGCTCCATACGCTCATTGTCACATAAGCACATTGCATCATACATCTTTGCTTCATACGTCCATTGTAGGTCTAGCCCAAGTTTTATGACAAGAAAAATGTTTTGCAATTGAAGTTCAGTTTTGAAACCAAGCAGCGTTTACATTGCCAACGGTGAGTTTCGTTACTCGGGCTGCTCGCATTCGGTATCAGGAAACAAAACCTCGTCTCAAAACCGGCTCTAAATATCTGGTCGTCGTTCTCTGTTTCGAGAAGTGATCTTTCGTTTGCACCAGCAAGAAGTTTCATTACTAATTGCGAAAACTTTATGCGCGAACAACGCATTAGTAGATGAATTGTGTGATACTTGATCGTATCATTTTACGTCTTAAAATTTCTTAAATGTAATCACTCAAGCTGTTCTGGAGTGTGAAATTTTTTTAACATCAGACAAAATACTAAAAGCTTATTTTCATGGCTAAGACATGACCTGTGACTAGATGAAAAATTAAAAATGACGCTTTGGTGTTAGTTTTTGCGTAGTAGATACTGTAGCTTGAGTGGGCTGGCCAAGCCACAAATTAATCGGCAAACGTTATCGATTCAAGGTCCTACAACAAATTACTGCACCATTTGTGGGAAAAAGTTTGACAATTTCTGGGGACCTATTTTTTGTGCTGTGTAAAGGCTGGTCTTCGTTATGCGTAACCTGCCCGCGTAGCGGATATATTTTTTGTTTGTCTATTTGAAGTTATTTTACGGACAAAAACGGTCCGCGCATAAAATTTAATAGAAAAACAAAGAATTTTTATGCTATTTACGTGTAATGGAAACCGGCTTTAATAATGCATTCAGACTAATTTAAACAGTTTTTACAAAAGATTAGAAAAACAAACTTGCAAGCATAGAATTCATAAAAAGGGGCCGCAAATCTTTACTTTCAAAAGTAGTTAACCGGTTGGCTGTTTTCACCGACTCAATTATATTGAGAAATTTCAAGATTTGCAGTTTTCAGTTGTTTGATAAATATCTTTGAATGTGGTTTTCATGGCAAACATTCTTTAATGATTGTTCAATACCCCAGATGATAAAAAATAGTCTAACAAATTAACACTAGAATTACCAGAATTTTTTTATACCTAGAATTACCACGGTGTCCTCTAGGACACCACAAGTAATGTGGCATTTTTTCTGTGTAACTGCTGGTGCTTTAACCGTTGTTGTGCATTCTAAATGAAGGCAGTTTCCAAAGAACACATTTGCATTCGATTTGTATTGTAGAAAACCGATTTCAAGCACTTTTTGTTTTCGATAATTGTACTCAGCAGCATCATATACTGAACGTTTTACGTTATCACAGCTTTAGTTTGAACTACTTTTTGCGTTTCAAATGTAAAGATTTTGTCATAGCGCTTTTGTGAATGAAAATTTTATATTTGAAACCGAATTTTAAAGAAAAAAATTTGCAAAATAATCACTCTGTCCTACACTGTTTAATGACAAGTTTACAGTACAGAGGTCACAAAACATAATTGGAAGAAAGTAATAAGCTTTAGACCACTAAAAATAGTTTTGTATTTTCACTAGCAGCACCGGTTGCATTTTACAAAAAATATTTTCGAATTGTCTTGAGAACATTTTCCAGCAGTAAGATTTTGGCATTGGGAGCATGTAAATGTAGTTGCATTGTTACATCCTGTGTTATAGCATTTTTTGCGTTTTCTTAGTCCAAATGTCAAAGTGATGGGAGAGCTGTTTTCTTGTTGTTGGTGACGCAAATGCTCAATAAGCTCAAGCATAAATTTTCTTCGTGATAGTTGAATACCAGTTGACTTTGTGTAAATTGCACATGCATTAATAGCCGCAATATTGAGAATATTGCCCCAAACAGCTAATGGCCATCTTCTAGAAGCTGATCGCGTAGTGTACAAGCGAGCCATTTGGTTAATGCAGTCGACACCAACTTTATTCTCATTGTAGAAACTAATCACAGATGGTTTTTTGGCAGCAGTGGTAGGGTCAACATGAGGTGTTGAATGCATGGTGGACAAAAGACAGACAGTTTTCTTAGGTTTTGGTTGATATCTCACCAACATCGCACCACTGTTCTTGTGCCAAAAAAATTTGTTGGAATTCACACCCCCTTGCTGAGGTTCAGTAATTGATACTGACAAGTCACGTCGATTCTTTTTCATGGTGCCAACTAAAGAGAACTTTGATTTTTGCAATTTTTCAGCCAGTGGTAGCGATGTGAAGAAATTGTCATAACAGATATTGTAACCTTTTCCCTTGATATGCTCTGTAATTTTAATCACAACTAACTCTCCGAGTGGTACACCACAACGACCCTCTTTTTCTTGTGCACCCAAGTACGGAGTAATATTTGCAACATACTTTGCTTTGACGTCTACCAAAACCCAAAATTTTATACCATATTTGTCAGGCTTATTCGGCATGAAGGTGATGAAAGAGCACCGAGACTTTAGAGGCATGAGCTGTTCATCAACGGTAAGAGAAAAATCGCATGTATACTTGGACTTACACATGGAAATAAAAGTTGTGAATACGTCCCGTATTGGTGCAAACTTGACGGCTCCAGGACCCCTCCTTATTCTGTTCGGTTTGTCATCGAAACGAAGATATTTCATTATTTTTGTAAACTTGTTTCGGGGCATTGCTTCACGAAAAATAGGAATTCCATAATTCTTACTCCATAAAAAGGCAACGGGATGATTTTTTCCATATACGCCTCTAGCGTATTGCAAAGCAATGAAACTTTCAAGTTCATCCAAAGTCAAAGAAAAGTCGACGTCTCCACAGCGCACAGCTTCACCAGTAGTGAACTTGGTTATTGATCTCAATATTGACTCATGAATGAACATCTTCCAAGCGTCATATGGAGTCGTAATAGTGCATGAAACACTGCGGGGTACTCCAGGAGATGCAGTAAAGACATTGTACGCAGCAGTTCTTCCAGTCAGCGCAGGTTGGGAGGACGTCCAAAGTGAACCATTTTTCCCAGTTATATCGGACGAAGTAGCCTCTTGTCTACCGGTACTTGTAACGTCGTCACTATCATCATCCGATTCATCTCCACTACTATTACTGACAATAAATGCTGGCCTAGCAGAAGATGAAATCGAAAAACGTAACTGCGTTTCTGCATCCTCTTCGTCACTTGACAACTCATCATCGGTGTCCCAAGAAGTGATGATATTTGCTATTTCATCACCAGATATCACTTTTCGCTGTGCCATGTTGAACTCAAATGACTCAAAACACCCAAGAAAATAAATATCTAAAGTTTCAAATGATTTAGCTCAATAAATCAAGTGTAGAGAAATAAACAAAACGAAAATTTTGCAAATTCTGCAACCACCAAAGAAATAATGCTGCTACCTTTTTCAGTAATGTTTTCCCTAAATAAGTTTTTCAAAATCTGCAACGCGGCTATAAACATTCTGGCTAACTCTAAATATCATGCATATTGCTTTCATAAAAGTTTTACAGCTGTTACTTTTGCAGCTACTGCTTTGAACTATACTGAGTGTTGCAAGCGTAGAAGCAGAACTTGGATCAGTGTTGATAAGCTTTTATCAATGACGCTAATCAGAAAAAAAGCCAGACTTATGGGGGGAAAAAACAATAAAACAAAGCCATAGCAAATGAGTTTCAACAAGCAGTAGTTGGCAACAAAAGATAACGTTTAGATAAGGAAAATTGGCCAATGCAATATAAAATGCCTCGTGGTGTCTTATAGGACACGTGGTAATTCTAGGGTAAAAAGTCAAAGCCATTGTAAAACCTTTTGAACAAAGATCTAAGAATTATTGTGGTGCAGAACTATCACCTACACTAAATTTTGCTAATAGCCAAAAATTTCGAAATCAAATTTTTTATATCAAAGCGGGAATAACAATTTCAAAAGTGTCTGGTGTCCTATAGGACACCTTGGTAATTCTAGTGTTAAAGACGATGTTTACCTTTTATCTAAGACTTTCTTAATGTTGTTTTTATCTACATGATGAATAAGCGTTTCCAGGAAATTCAAGAATTTTTATTGTTAAGCATGTTATCGAAACAAGTCATAAAAAATATTTCAATTACTCAAGAATGTCTCTACTTGAAAAAGGCGCAAAAACATTTTAAAGTAAAAAGCAAATCAAAGAATTTTGTATCAATTTTCTAAAAAAGACCTAGGAGTATGTACTTTTATTTATTGATAGTTTATTTTGAGTGTTAAGAGAAGATAGGTAAGTTGGGATTACTTTCTAAAAAAACAAACAAAATTTCGATCAAAGGAAATTTAGAAATGTTGAAGTTTTACATGTTTTTTGATGTTATACAGTATTTCTTCATCAATAAACTAATAGATTGTTTTTCTTTGAGTGCTTCAACAGGTTCCTTACATGAGAGATGATCTGCATTGTAAGAAGCTGCGAAACTTTGCTCAAAACGTCAAGTTCTCTTTAAAAATGGATTCTCTTTAATAATGGAAACCTATTTATCAAACCAAAAAGGAAATTTGAGAAAGGCCTAGTTCTAAAAAATTTTTTGGCTTTAAATTATGGCTGATGAACTTTTTTTGGAAAACTACATATTGTTGCCATTTTGCTTGAAAATAGCTACATAGCATGATCGAGTCCCCAAAATTTTGTATCCTTGTTCTTCATAATTCTCTTTGGTGACCCCTATGCTCCTACCTGCCGTTTATGAATCCGTTTTTGTCGAATTCCCACCGCTACACCTGCTTCGGTGGCATCGGTCTGAATGGTGTAAGCTAAATCGTGCTCCGAAAAAGATGTAACTACTTTAATTGGCTTTAATAAATCTGTTGGGGCGAGCACGGACTTTTCCGTTTTAGGTTACATATTCAACTAGGTTGGATTTGTTAGCAAGTCTTGTTTTTCAGATTTTATACAAGTATTATAGTATTGTGTGCAAAATGTACATGCCATAGCAAAAGTGGAAAATTATCTAATTTTGATATAAAACCAAGTTAACCGCAGAAGTCCGCCTTCGGTTCAACATACCACAGAGTCAAAAATCTAAGTCAAAATGTAAAGCACTTACAAATGTTATTATACAGAGGATTGTGCGGCATTTTTAAAAGGAAGAAAACCCTGCATTACGTCCACAAGGGAAGTGGCCGGTGATCCATCATCACTTCTGAGAAGCGGAAGCAAGTCGGTGAGTTGGTGGTTAACAGTAAGAAGAAATCTTACTAAATCCGTGCTGAAGATGTGGCTCTGTCTCCAACTGCACTTTTGAGAGTCAGGAGGAAAGATCTGAAGCTGTTTCCATTAGAATTTCAACTCACCATGTGGTGCAGAAACAGGATAAAGAGAAGAAAATCGAGATGCGCTGCTGGCTAAATGAAAAGCTCGAGTAAACTCTCGGCTGGCTCAATTTCATTTGGTTTAATAATGAAGCACACTTTCATTTTAATCGGGCAGTTTATAACCAGAATAATATGCTTTGGCGAGAAGCTAAAAGAAATCAATGAGAAACACCTCAAAGTTCGCTGCATTTTAGGCGTTCAATGCAAAGAGCATGGTCTGCTGGAACTTTACTGGTTCGAGGAAAATGGGCGCACCGTTACCATCAACAGTGAGCATCGTATCGCCATTTCTCACCAGTTTCACGGTGACCTGACTCAGAACCTAACCCACAGTTAAAACTTGCTTGGTCTATGCAAGAGGGCGCAAGAGCTCATGCACTCACGCATCATTGGATCATCTCCGGATACTCTTTCGGAATCGTCCCGTCAGCTTCAACACGGATCTTGAGTAGGGCTCCTTCAAAGCTTTGGCTTTAATCCACTTGATTTCTTGTTCTGGGGAACAGCAAAAGGAAAGGTATATGCCAACAGACCTCAAACACTGGGTGATACAAAGCACAGTGTGGCAGCTTATGCAGCTGAAATTATCGCTGAGACACGGAAAAAAGCCGGCCGGAATTTCTGCTTTCGCGTGAAAGCATGTAATCTACCTTTTCAATTTTATGTATCTCACGTATTAAGCTTGTTATTAAAAGTCTGATAACAACGACCGATCAAAGTAGTTATATTTTTTTTAGAGCGGCCTTAACATTGATTGCTGCTATAATAGCAGACATAACCTTTAGTAAGCGTTCAGTTATTATTGCTCTCCATCAGCATAACCTGGAATTATTTAAAGTAATTAAAAAAATGGTTTGTCACGGTCCACCGTTTCGAGAATCATTTGGCAATACCAAAGCTCAGGGTCGGTGCCACCAAATGAAAAGGGAAAATTACAGTCGAAAGAAAAAAAAACACTACATTATCGACAAGAGTAAGCCAGGCCCCTCAGGAAGCAGTGTAAAATTGAGAATAATTTGGCTGCAGCAGAAGTCAAAATCAATGAATGCCTAGCGCGCAGGCAATTGGTTGCAAGTAGAACAGCAAAATACCCTTCAAAGAGCAATTTTGAGGAAGTACAATGAAGAAAAAACAAGTAGCATGGGCAAAAATATATAGATGAGTGGAAAAATGTGGTACTTTCTGATGAGAATCATTTTATGGTGAAAGGACAACATAAGCAGAATGTAAGGAGGAGCTAAGGAGAATAGGTTACAGAACAACACATAAACACAGAAAAGCCCTCAGAAGTTGTTGTTTTGGATTCTTTTAATTTCCGTGATGTAAGATCATTCTACTCAGTAATGGGAATGATGAATGCTGGCAAGTATATCGACGTAGTCCAGTGCAAGGTTGTGCGAGACATGCAGACAACATTTCCAGATGGTGGAGTATTTTTGAATAGGACTTGACCCCATTTAGCGCTGCTAAAAAAAGTGTTCAAAGAAAACCAAAAAAAAATTCTAAAATGTCCCTGAAACACACCAGACCTAAGCCCCATAGGAAATTTGTGGGCTATAATTAAATATCGCCCCCGGCCTAAAGATTGCATCAACCTCATCAAGCTGATAGAGATCGTTATTGCCATTTAGGACCATGATAAAAAAAATTGCAAAAAGTTGCCAAAACTTAGATTGTTCCATGGCAAAACGAAAAACAAAAGAGATTATAAATATTATGTTGAGGGTAGATTTTTTATGCTTTTTAAATGATAAGCCATTTTTAGTGAAATTTCAACTATTTTCTTGAGTGACTCAATTAATTGGCACGCTACTGTAATAACATACTACCAAATAAAATTGACTTCATTGACTAAGAATTGTCCTACTTACATAATAGCAATACTTTATCTAATAGCAATAGAAGACAATGTAATATACTTTTGGTCGCAAAATAATGGTCAACAGTTGCCTATAATATCAGCTCCTACAAACGATGTCTTGGTAGGAACAATGTCTTGCGGAAAACTCGTTACTTCTTTTGTGCTCTCACTGCACCGCAAATACTGAGTGAAAAGTAGACTGGACACAGTAAACACAATACCACCGATTTATTCCAGTTATAGAATAACAAATTGGCGATATGATAGTTTCCAAAAAATACTTGAGTAACCCAAATAAAACAGCATTTACAATAATTATTTCGCTCAGAAATATATTTGGCGAAATTCGTGGATAAATTTGTTGTATTTAAAAACATAAGTTTTAATTTCACGCTATGTCACAAATAAAATTGGCGCAAAAACTAATTAATCAAAAAAAGTTTTTTTTTAAGTAAAAAGCCTCCTAACACGAAATAATTTTACATGAATTACTTACTGCAATCAAACAAGTAATTAACAATCGCGTAAGATGATCAATTTAAATAGTAAGGGGAGAAGGGAAACTTGATTTGTACGATACAAAATCGTAGCCAAAAATTGGGTAAAAGGTCAAATTCTTTTCAGAATTTTTGATAATATAGCAATGAAAATTTGGCTAAAATTATAATATTGTAATCCAAATTTTATAAGTTTTTTAGATAAATTTTGAAGCTACATGAAATGCCTGAAACTGTAACTCCAACTTATAATTTATTTTTTACTTGCAATTTACGTAGCCGAATTCAAATCCTTGGTGATAACAGACTTGTGGAAAGTTACACAAATTTGAAGCATGCCTACATGTATTGAGAGAAAGAACATTAAACTTTCTGCTAATCGTGACCTTGAGATCATTCTTCTGCAATATTGATGTCAACGACACATTTTTGTTTGCAAACAGCGCCGCTCAAAACATTTTTTTGGCCGGTTCACCGCAACTGCATTCTTTGTGCAAGAACAATTTGGCAATTACAAAAACTCTCTCCAATTTATCGTTCTTGATTAATCAACATGCAATGCTATTGACTTACTACACAGCATCCAGACAAAGATAACCCTGTTTGTAATCTGGTTACTAGCAGACAATTATCGCTCAAGATTTAAGAACAGCCACTGGTCTATTTGAGAGTATCTAACTGACAGAAAGTATTGAGATTTATGCTGATACTTTGTACAACAGTGAATTGTTTCTGCCTACCATTGCTATGGCACTTTTCACCGATTTGCTAACCGTAGCTACTAGGTTAGTTATTTTCAGATTCAACGATAAAATGCATAAACATGTTGATAGTGTTGCCATGGGCTGTCCACTTGGACCAGTTCTTGTCAATATATTTTCTGGATTACGAGAAGAAATTTTTTTGAGGAGCAAGCAAATCCATTCTGTATATCCGTTACCCTGATGAAATCCGTGTCATTTTCAACAAGAAATCCGATTGCAATAGCTTTCATTCGTCCCTAAATTCTTTTCATTCTTGCTTGCCTTTCACGTTTCAAAAAGAAGATGTTGGCAAACTTCTTTTTCTTGATGTTTTGGTACAGAATATCAAAAAATTTTTTGCGTCAGCATATCAACAATATCACAGCAATTTTTTTCAATAAGTATTCCAGGCGCAGTGGCGTAGTGGTTTGAGCGTCAGCCTCGCAGTTGGTAAACCGGGAGTTCATTTTCCTGGACCACTCATATCAAAAGAGTTTAAAAAATGGTATTGAACAGCTTGAAAAGAATGAACAAGCTTGCAAGTTTGATTTTTGTGATTTCGGGCAATGCGCTTAACGAGATGCCTCCATCTTTATTTGGCAGACACATAGCAGGCCTAAGCATTTTACCAGTTGAGGTTGCTAAATCTCACTGAAAAACTAGTGGACGAACCGCTGACTGAGAAACATATGAGTTGCTTTAATTATCACCGTAAACTATGACAGTGAGTTTGCTTAGCCATGATTACAAAGAGAGCAATACTATCTAAAATAGCCTGATTACAAAGAGAGCAATGCTATCTAAAATAGCCTGATTACAAAACCGTAAAAATAACAAACATCAGGTATGTATGCCTAAGGTCATCATCGAGTGAGGTAAAATGCAGTTTACCTAAAACTTCTTTGAATCGGTAACACTTACCTCAAATTCCCGAAGCAAATCAAAACTACAAGTGATTGCTACGTAGCAATTAAACTTGGAATAATGTTTTCTACTAAATTTCTTTTACATACTATCTACAGGGATGTCTTGTCTTCCTTCAAAGTTTAACCATTGTCATGTATAAATATTTTTTGCCGTCTTTACTTTCAGAATGTCGGCTTACATTCCAAAGACTGCAGAACAGAATCAACCAACATACACCCAAATCAATTGCACTTCATGTCACAAAAGAAAGTTAAATATTTATTCGAAAGTGCAAGGAAACTTCTTCCCCCTTGTAACAGCTACTAGGCAATCAAACAGCATTTACTCAAAAATCAGGATTTAGTCGTCGCCTGCGATAATAGTTATTCTAATTGATGGTAGCAGTTAGATTCCTCTTCCATTTAGCCACCCTCGAAGCAATATTTATCAAAAACAAACGGCCCGTAATAGGTCCCAAGAAAATTTATCGTCGCCTTGCAATCGGTCCACTAGCAGCTAATAAACTTACGTAATTAGTTTACCTGAGTAGAATTACTTTGTTACGGAACATCTCTGTATCTCAATCAGGAATTTCTGGAAAATATTTCACCAAGGCATACACTAATAATTAGTTTCCCAATGTCGCTGGATTTTGTTAAGCAAAGCAAGCTTTTGCATCATTGTGTCTTTCTTTTTTCTTTCAATCAGTGACAGCACATCAGTGAAGTAAACTTCGTTGACATGATGTAAGCATTGCAGAGTATGGATAAAGGTGATCCACGTTGTTTTAAAGAAAGTCTTTCAAACGCTTGAAAGCAGCCTGCTAAATAGCAGCCGTAGCGAACACCATCTGTGAATAAATCTTAGGAAAAACACTTTTGCAAGCATGATTTGTGATGCTATCAATCAAAAACTCGCTTGCGGCAGACAAAAAGATTTAACCAGGTTCAAAAAATGGAAAAGATTCAATTGCAGTCACTGATTTCTATGTGCTAAGCTTTTCATTTATTAGGTAATTATAAAAACGTATCTGTTTTCACCAGTGGCGTACGCAGAAAGTTTCCGGGGAGGGCCAAAGTTTCGTCACAATCGTGTGACGTCACAAATCAACTTTATGGGGAGTGCCGAAGGCATGACCATTCTAGGATGAGCCGGGGAAGGCCCCGGAAAAATTTTGCAAAATTACACCTAAAAATAAGCATTTTCGTGCATTCTGAAAGCAAGTTTTAGTATAATGCTTTTGCGAGACTTATTAGAAGAATGAAATCGTAAAATGAAAATCAAGCATTAAATAAAGTCAGTTTGTTTTACATTAACGCGACGGTTCCCTTTAGCAAATTGGTCAATCACTTGAATACAAGCAAGTTTAATGTCGTTGTTTATATAGGAAAAAGCCAATGCATAGAGCCGATTTTCTTGCATGCTCGTACGTAAGTACGTTTTGATCAGATTTAGGGCGCTAAATGATCGTTCGCCAGTTGCCGTTCTTACTGGCAACGTTGCGAAAATTTGCAGCAATGTTTTAGTGATCAATTACGTCCCAAGTTGTCTCGACGTTTTAAGAGTTACTTTATTTCAATCAAAATATACTTTCAAATCGGAGCGTTTCTTTTGTTTGCTTTAGAAATGCTCATGTGTAGTGCCCAGTGATACCGGTAGCTCTCTATTCTCGCACAAGTTGTACGGTTCTCTACAAAACGTGGCTGCCACTAATGACTCTGCATAAAGTTGATATTTCGCATAAGTAGCAGAGTTAATGGATCAAAAATCACTTTTAAAGTAGTGGTTTGTGCGGCTATATGTTTTCCCACGACAAGGTTTTGTCTTCCCTCTTCAACTCTTATTCACTTTCAAGAGCATAACAAATTTTGATAACTGTTTTACTTTAATCAGATAGTCCAGTCCAGATTTCTACCAGCAAGTGGTCTAAGCGACAAGTGGTTTTTCACAGAAAAATCAAAATCCAGGACAAACTCCGAATATTCGCGAAAAACCAGCATTGCTTTTGCTAAAACTGCTTGGTTTTGGTTTACATTTTTTCATTTTTAGGGTCTGAAGGGGGCCATGGCACAGTGGCCTCTCCCCTCGGTACGCTAGTGGTCTTCACGAAACAACCATCGTAGGATAGTTTCAAAACTTTTATGTACTTAACTGCATTTCAACTTGTGCAATGATCTGGTAACCTAATTTTTCGCCTCTACGAAATATCGCTGATGGTGAAGTAGCAATTACAGCACCTCCACAGGTCAAGAGGTGATCAGATTGCAGATGAATTCTTGGCATCCGGTGGTCAGCAAGTATGCAGCTTTTACTACTTCCTTAATTCAATCGTCTTGGTTTTCATGCACTGACTACCATATGGCGTTGGGTTTAGCAAAAAAATTGGATGTTGATTGATTTCGTCCTTGTAATTACTTTCCGGATTTTCCAGATCATTGCTCTTATTATCCAGTAATTTTTGTTTCTTGAGTTTTCCAGCTGTAATGCATGGTGAATGTGCAGTTCTAATGATCATATTCTTCCGCTGATCGTAGAGCGCCAGCGACAACCACAGTTCATTCACGAATAATTCGGCTTCGCTGGTTGCTAGCTGAATTTCTGCTAAAAAGGATTCAGTTTATTTCCCACCAGCAAAAATTTCAAGGCTACGCACTATTTGAAAACCTGCAGCTAAATGTCGGAAACAACTGCACTGATAAGATCTTACAGGTTTGAAACAGAGCGCAGTGTCTGCAGTTACACCAAAACTAAATCGATAGCCTCTTGTATAAATTCGCAATTTTTACATTCAGTTATTCCAGACACGGGTGCCTGACAAAAATTTGAAAAAGTGCTAAAATTCACAGTAAATTAGCGCTTGAAAGCGCCCAAAAATTGCGCCCTTCGGTAAATATTGGATTTCAGAAAATGAAGCGGTTTTTTAATCCAACTGATTTCACAGTAAACCGCCAAAGAAACGAAGAGTGTAAAAAAAGTAGCGATAATTTTGTCACAAAATTACTGAACTATTCCATTAATGTAGCATTATCTGAGGAGCAAAGGCAAAATATCTACACATCATTGATAAATATTGATTGAAGCCAGGCACAGAGTGATAGCACTTCTTATCCTAACTTACCTCAAGCTTAGACCGATGCAATGGCGTACAGGTTAGAGATTCCACTTCGAAGTCGGTAGACCTAGGCTTCATTTCCCAAGTTGAGTTATATGAAAAGATTTTTAAAAATAGTATTAAGAACTTCCCTGCTTGGCGCTCAGAATAATTGGAATAGAGTGGAGAACAAGCCGGCAAGCTTGCTTGTCCTTGGGCAAGGCACTTAACAATATGCCTCAATTTTCATGTGGCAGACAGATGGTGGGGTCAAGCAGTCTACCTGTGGGGGTAGTCCAGTCTAACTGAAAACTCACCAACCAAGCCTGAGCGCACACGCAGTCCCGTAGCACTCCAACTTCGGGCCCCCCCCCCCCCGAAAGTAAGCGCAAGAGCCCCTGCGCACAGGTCATATCACTTTAGAGGTGTAAAATTGAAAAGCTGCATTAAGAAAATACACCACAATTTGTACATAAGTTAACAGGCTAATGTCAGAATAAAGCATGCCGATACCGAAGGTGCAAGTCATAAAAAATTCGGCACCGATGCCAGAGTTCAGTAGGACATTTATGCAGACACTGCGAAACGAAAGCAATGACACTGAAAAACATGAAAAACTTATAAAAACACAGTATCATTTAAATAGTCTGGAGCGAACCTTTTTGTTCGCAAATGCTGTTATGACATTGTCATAATCAAGAGATCGGGCGCAGTCATTTTCGATTGACAACATGGCTAATGAAGATAGTCTACTGTCTGTCATAGACGTTCTATTAAAAGTTTTGATCAGTTTCAGTTTGCTGAAGCTTCTTTCAGCGCTGGCAACAGTCACGGGGCAAGTTAGTAAGATTCGAAGTGCGATGTACACATTCGGATACAATTCAAACAAATGAGTCTTTAGAAGATAGTTCAGAAAATCTTGAGCCGTATTGAGATTGCGTTTTTTTTGTAAAATTAAAACAAACCGCTGTAGCTCAGCGCTCATTTCATCAGAATCAATGTCACCGAACTTTTTTTGGAACTCTTTACAGCAAGTAAGAAGAGCATTTTCTTGTTGCACAAGCAAAAGTTTGTCTCGTGTGTACAAAAACGAAAAGGCGGAAGAAACCTCACGTAACAAATTAAAGCGCTCCTTTATTGACATAATAGACTTCTTCAGATCCTCTATAAGCAAGATTCCTTTCCGATAGAAACAAGGCAATGTCGATAAGTCTCTCTAAAACATTTCTCCAAAAACGTCTTTCATTGAAAAAATATTCATCTCGCGTTTGTCGATAGTGGATGAATTTCTATCCCTTCAGCTAGCAACATCCATTGACTGCAGCATTCTTGGTGGGAAATGCCGTTTTCATGGTCTTTCAGTTTTTTCGAAAAACCCTCCCATGTATTTATACCACTACAAAAGAGGCTTAGTGTTTTTCCAAATAGCTTACAACAAAAGCAAAAAACTTGATCTGATTCCCCACAATAAACTAGCCACGACCGTGAAACACTTTCACCATTAGGTAACACACGTTTATAATGGTTGGAGGAAAAACGTCGCCTTGGAGTTGTGTTATTATATGGAAAATTCATTATTAGTTGATGTGATCCATGCTTTACTATATCACATCGTTGAGCATCAGAAATACTTTCAGGCCATTTACATGGGTCATCAGGGATAGGGGTAAATTGAGATTCAGTTATTTTTGATATTGAAGGTTGCGTATTGGCAGGTAAATCACAACTTACATTTTCTGGAAATTCACAATCACTTTGATGTTGATCGTCATAGTCTTCTTTTTCTTGTACACTATAGTTTTCTTCATCCCTCTCGGTACAAGTGCCAGGTCCACTCTGCTCAGTAATCTTGAAAAAATCTGTCATCTTGGGCAATTTCGCTACAGCATCTCGAGCAGTGGCTGCTTCTTTTCTCTTTTGAGCACCACTTTTTGAACGTTTCATTCTATACAATGTCAATAAAATACTTTATCTGCACTCTGCAGTGTATATATATTGTCCCGGTATTTATAGCCAAACAGAATTCCAGACCATTCTATGATTGTTGCGTAACGACGGCATTGTTACGTCAATCGAATATTCAAGATTCTACCAGAAAATCAATCGAAATATTCTAGATTCTGCGAGATAAAATGACGTAGCATTCACTTATGATGTCACAAGCCAATTTCTTCCTACAGTTTAAATCGATTGTAAACAAGTCTGCTGAACTAAAAATAGTCACGTAGCCAAAAAGCAATTTCAGACTAACTTGGGCCCCCAAAGTTGGCCTGGGCCCCCCCCCCCAATTGGGGGGTTTGGGGGGCGGCTGCTACGTCTCTGCGCACACGCAATGTAAGTACATCTTCGTGCATAATGCTCAGAACAAATAGCTCAAACGACGGAAAAGATCTCGGGCCTACAGTATCACAAAAGTAAGAATGTTTTTGCTATTTTTTCTTAAACTATAGGCGCTCTTGAATTCATTAGGATTTATGTAGCCAAGGCATCAATTGTTATAAAATTGCTTCACAGCCACCCCATTCAAACTAGGACAGCCAATTTTATTAAAAAGCTATGAAACTGTATAATTACAATGATTCATCTTGTTAGCCTTTGATGTGGCACAATAAATCTAAACCAAGCTCACAGTGGTGCTGTTAAGATTAGTTGGTTTATTATCAACAAACACGTGCTTTCGCAGTTAAAACTACCGCTCTGTCTGTTGTAAAATAGCACCAGTAGAAATACAAGCAAAAAATATTCACCAGCAGCAAATAATATATCAGTAAGTCCGGTATTCCAAAAAAAATTTTATATTGAACCTAGGAAATGATGGGATCTCGCAGTGAAAGGGTCTCTTGATAAATCAGCCTAAAAACTGAGACTCTCTTGGTAGAGAGATAAAGCATGAGTCAAACAGAGCAACTGTACCTTAAAAAATTTTCAGAAACTAATTAATTAATTCCTAGGCCCACTGATATATTTTTTTATTGCTGGTAAGATTTTTTGTTTTTGTTTTTAATTGTATCAATTTTACAGTACCTGATAAAGGGGTATTTTTAACTGCAAAAGCTCGTGTTTGTGTATAATATACCAGTTGCCTTAACAACACCACCGTGAGCTTGTTTTAGATATATTTTAATACAAAAACACATATTATCTTAAATACTAGTAACACAATTTTGGTAAAACTTTCTTATCTTTAGAGAATAATAAGACTAAAAAAATTATCCTCTCCCATAATTTAAAAGTTTCCTACGACATTTGTTATTTTTTAGCGCTTTTCACATTCACTCAAATATCAGATCAAAAAATCACTGTGAAGCGCAATCTTTTAAGTTGTAGACCGGGGAAAACTATTTGTTGATGTGTTTGCTACAAACTGCCGAAGGCTGGGAGCATTTTAACCTGACAATCTGATGATGTTTCTGTACTTCCTGGCTTTCTCTTATGACGAAGATCAGTTCGTTTTTTCTTCCCATTGTAATGCTACTTTTATATGTTAAAAGACTAGCAAAACTACATAAATTCCTCTTCTACTGAAGTGATTACTTTTCCACTGACTAAAGTGACCACTGAATTTGACTACCTAAAAAAATGCAGATCACCAGTCCCGTAGCACTCCAACTTCGGCCCCCCCCCCCCCGAAAGTAAGCGCAAGAGCCCCTGCGCACAGGTCATATCACTTTAGAGGTGTAAAATTGAAAAGCTGCATTAAGAAAATACACCACAATTTGTACATAAGTAAACAGGCTAATGTCAGAATAAAGCATGCCGATACCGAAGGTGCAAGTCATAAAAAATTCGGCACCGATGCCAGAGTTCAGTAGGACATTTATGCAGACACTGCGAAACGAAAGCAATGACACTGAAAAACATGAAAAACTTATAAAAACACAGTATCATTTAAATAGTCTGGAGCGAACCTTTTTGTTCGCAAATGCTGTTATGACATTGTCATAATCAAGAGATCGGGCGCAGTCATTTTCGATTGACAACATGGCTAATGAAGATAGTCTACTGTCTGTCATAGACGTTCTATTAAAAGTTTTGATCAGTTTCAGTTTGCTGAAGCTTCTTTCAGCGCTGGCAACAGTCACGGGGCAAGTTAGTAAGATTCGAAGTGCGATGTACACATTCGGATACAATTCAAACAAATGAGTCTTTAGAAGATAGTTCAGAAAATCTTGAGCCGTATTGAGATTGCGTTTTTTTTGTAAAATTAAAACAAACCGCTGTAGCTCAGCGCTCATTTCATCAGAATCAATGTCACCGAACTTTTTTTGGAACTCTTTACAGCAAGTAAGAAGAGCATTTTCTTGTTGCACAAGCAAAAGTTTGTCTCGTGTGTACAAAAACGAAAAGGCGGAAGAAACCTCACGTAACAAATTAAAGCGCTCCTTTATTGACATAATAGCCTGGTCTACTAATGGATAGAAAAAGTTGCTTTTAAATTTCAGTTCAGGAGTAGCTCGTTGTTCCTCTTCACCTTGGTAATCAAACAATCTTCTTTTCTTTCCACTTCTTGACGGAGGAAAAGAAGGATCAATATCCAATTCCTGTGCTATTTCAACAGCAGATGTTGCGGCACTGTCACAACCCGTTGTGCGATAGTTTTGCAAAAACTTTTCAGTTGCCTGGATTTCCGTTTCCATTGTATGAAGGGAGACTCCATACGATTGAAGAATCTTGCTTGCTTTATTGACTTGGAATAGGATATCATACCAAATAAACATCGACAAAAGAAAACTCCATTTTGATAAATGAGCTATCAACGATTTTGTTTCTGAGGCAGCTCTTCCATCTTTTCTTTCTATGGAAATGGCTTCCAAGTCTTTCAGTGCCAGCAACACCTCTTTTAAATTGTATTGAAGAGGTTTGATGCATTTAATTCTGCTTTCCCAACGAGTATCATATTGTGACTTTATGGACAGCTCCACATGTTTCTTCAAAATTTCCCAACGCTGAGCAGAGGAAGAAAACAGCACATACAACCTTGTAAGTACTCCAAAAAATGTCAATGCTTCCGTCGATGAATTAGCACTGTCAACAACAACTAAGTTAAGGGTATGGTTTGCACAGGGCACGTAAACAGCTTTGGGATTGATGTCTAGCATTCTTGCTTGGACCCCAGAATGTTTTCCTTTCATGTTAGCACCATTATCATATGACTGACCTCGACAATCAGACAATTCGAGTTGCAGTTCGGTCGCTTTTTCTAAGAAAGCGTCCAACAAGCCTTTCCCAGTACTGTCACTTATTCTCAAGTAGCCAAAAAATGTTTCTTTAACAACAGCAGCTTCTTCATTACATAAGACATAACGGAGAATGACAGCCATTTGTTCATGATGTGACATATCTGTAGTGCAGTCCAAAATTATAGAAAAATATTTTGCCAATTTCAATTGCTGTAAATTTTCTTTTTCAACTTCTGTCGCTAGCAATTCAATTAGTTCATTTTGTATGGTAGGACTCAAATAGTGATCTTTAGTGTTTTTATTCTTGATTCTGTCTTGAAGCTCTTTTAGGATCGGATCTCTTCTTGCCAAAAGCTCAAATATACCCAGAAAATTTCCATTGTGAGGAGATCCTAAGACTTCTTCAGATCCTCTAAAAGCAAGATTCCTTTCCATTCATTCATTCATTCTTATTTTTATTCATGACCACCACCATTACACACGACACTGAACAACAATAATAATGAGAGAAATGGAGTCAAGAAAAGTAGGAAGCGACACAACGTCAGACGTTAAAACATGCAAATGAAAACAGTGGATCCATAAAACTAGAGCAATAGTTGCATGGCCGCTAAACCCTAAATTTAAGCAATTAAAGGACAGTTTAATTGAATTGAAAAAAACAAACAGAACAAAACAAAAACGCAGGAGATTTTATAGTTGTAGATCATATTATTTTGTAAATAAGAAGTAAGAACCTTCGAAATTCTATCGAACCTTCCGATAGAAACAAGGCAATGTCGATAAGTCTCTCTAAAACATTTCTCCAAAAACGTCTTTCATTGAAAAAAATATTCATCTCGCGTTTGTCGATAGTGGATGAATTTCTTATCCCTTCAGCTAGCAACATCCATTGACTGCAGCATTCTTGGTGGGAAATGCCGTTTTCATGGTCTTTCAGTTTTTTCGAAAAACCCTCCCATGTATTTATACCACTACAAAAGGGGCTTAGTGTTTTTCCAAATAGCTTACAACAAAAGCAAAAAACTTGATCTGATTCCCCACAATAAACTAGCCACGACCGTGAAACATTTTCACCATTAGGTAACACACGTTTATAATGGTTGGAGGAAAAACGTCGCCTTGGAGTTGTGTTGTTATATGGAAAATTCATTATTAGTTGATGTGATCCATGCTTTACTATATCACATCGTTGAGCATCAGAAATACTTTCAGGCCATTTACATGGGTCATCAGGGATAGGGGTAAATTGAGATTCAGTTATTTTTGATATTGAAGGTTGCGTATTGGCAGGTAAATCACAACTTACATTTTCTGGAAATTCACAATCACTTTGATGTTGATCGTCATAGTCTTCTTTTTCTTGTACACTATAGTTTTCTTCATCCCTCTCGGTACAAGTGCCAGGTCCACTCTGCTCAGTAATCTTGAAAAAATCTGTCATCTTGGGCAATTTCGCTACAGCATCTCGAGCAGTGGCTGCTTCTTTTCTCTTTTGAGCACCACTTTTTGAACGTTTCATTCTATACAATGTCAATAAAATACTTTATCTGCACTCTGCAGTGTATATATATTGTCCTGGTGTTTATAGCCAAACAGAATTCCAGACCATTCTATGATTGTTGCGTAACAACGGCATTGTTACGTCAATCGAATATTCAAGATTCTACCAGAAAATCAATCGAAATATTCTAGATTCTGCGAGATAAAATGACGTAGCATTCACTTATGATGTCACAAGCCAATTTCTTCCTACAGTTTAAATCGGTTGTAAACAAGTCTGCTGAACTGAAAATAGTCACGTAGCCAAAAAGCAATTTCAGACTAACTTGGGCCCCCAAAGTTGGCCTGGGCCCCCCCCCCAATTGGGGGGTTTGGGGGTCGGCTGCTACGTCTCTGCAGATCACCACCAAATACTTATCAACTGATGCTCTGGTTTTGATAAAACTAATAGAATCTCATAAATTTTTGAAAAATGGTGCTTGAAACAAAAGTTGTGGCAGTTTAAACACAGAGTTGTCGAAAAACGCAATGTTCTTAAACTTTTGTCACAGTATGTTATGGCAGAATTCCATGCAATCAGCAAAGCAATATTCATGTGACCTAGCAGTCGCCCATTACTAAATTCAGATAATTCAAATTGCCGAATTAGAAACAGTTTATTAATAATCGAGCGGGGATGCTATAAAGGCCATGACTCCGGTTAAGTTGTGCCCTATGCCTATGACCCAATAACTAAACTGAGCTTAATGCATGCCTGGATGGTGCGAATGTTAATTCGAAATTTTACTCACACCCTTAATTTTTAGAGGTTTGTACAAAGTTGATAAGGTTAAAATTGTTCAGCAACGGGTTAAAACGTAAAGCTTTTTGCTTAAATACTAGCCAATAAGAAGCTAAAAGTTGTAACCTATGTTGTCTTTTAATATGCTTAACTAATGGAGTAACCCTTAACTTCTGGTTTGAAGATAATCTCGTCTACGTAAAAAGACTATTCCAAAATTTAACGACAAGTTCACCTAAAAACTTTCTTGGCGCAATTTCAAGGCTTATTCATTATGATCAGTGTTGTAGTGCTGTGTAACGGGAGAAAACGCCGTTCCCACATTGTTTCACACAAACGTGACTGGAAGATGTATATTTCTACTATGTGCGTTCCCACACTTTTTTTAGCTCTGCGTTCTTGATAATGGTTAATATTGTGATCAGTTCCAATAAATTAGGCATGCCGTATTCGTTAGACAAACTGATTTAGTAACTGCTTGAAGTCTATGCATAAACCAGTTGTGTCATCATCCTGTTGATCTAAACGAGACGACACAATACCCCTGCTTCAATGATTAAAATGGTTAAGGCAATGACTTGATTAAACCCACGTTTTGCACGATTAAAGTTAATGGTAATGATGTCGCTAGTATATATATGGGTTTAAACGGCTTTGATTTTATGTGGCTGAAACCTTTAGATTCTTTTTGGTGGCTTTAATAACTAGGTTAATTTCAAGATGCACCAAGCATTAATTAATTTTAGGATCAAGAACTAAGAAAGTAGTCTACCAACAGAAAACATCTCAAACGTCACTAAACACACATTTTTACGTGGACTCTGTCACCACGATTGGGTCAAATCTTCTACACCTGATAAAAACTAGCTCTGGTGCACTTTCTAAGCAACCTAACTTTCAGCTTTGCATAGGAAAGTCTTTGGTAAGCGGCATCCCTGTGAAAAAGAGCCTTTTCGATAAATTTCTTGAAATCTATGCAAGGTCTTTTGACGAAAGCAGCGTTCGCTAGACTGCCATGTGTCAGATGCGCTTGCATGAAGATGCATGTTTTGCATAAACCACCACCACCAGAGAGTTGCGTATAAACAAGCCAATTGGAAAAACCTATCATCTTGAAGGCACGACTTCAGAAACTTGCGACAAACAATGAATCATTGTTTGTGTTTGACTACTTAATTATTACAAATCCTCACTCTCATTTATGATCCTTCGTTCCGCCCTCCAAGTTACTTGTATAGCGCGATGCTTACGTCTTGTTGTGGTGAAGTCTTGGTCGTGAGGTGCTGCTGTGGAGTTACAGCATAGTGGATTCTATGCACTCCACAAATGGCAAAACCAGGAAATCCGGTCATTCACTTACAAATAGCAGCTATAACATCAGCAGCGGCGTCCAGTCAGGTGGTCGAGTGGTACTAACCACAGACCAAGGTCTACATCTCGATGGTTCGGTTCCCTGCTGGTCGGATACGCGCCACTGAAGAGCCCTAACGATGGCGAAACCGGTCTGGTGCTTCCTCATTGTTTGTGTTTGATTACTTAATTTGAGGAAAAGCAAGGACACTTTAAACTGCTCAGGGCACGTCATGCAGGGAGAAAAGAACACGCTACATAATGCCTAGCCAGCGAGGACTTGAGAAAGTTTAAGGGAAAATCAAAAGAAAACAGCGTCACTGTGTCAAATTGCACTACACGAAAGACATTTTTGCCCTTTTGTCTCAGAATAGCTTAATGTCAGGAATGTGATCGCTATTTCCAAACTACGGGAAACGCAAGGCTCCCTTGGGTTCGTGTCAGCAACGGGCAGGGCACATAGATCTAAGGCATAGACAGCATCTTGAAATGAGATATTCTTTTAGGAAAAGGTGCAAAAAAGTCGTAACCATCTTATGTGCAGAAAACAAATAAAATTTTGGTAACTCTTCACACAAGAGACTGATAGGTGAAGCCGGCTTGGCCAGCTGAACCAACACTATCAATTCCGACGTTACTGACGGTGGCTTTTCGGGTGACGCCGTCGTATATATTATGAAGCAAGGGTTTTTTCTTGTGCTGATAAGCTTCCTGTTAAGGTATTTATGTCTGCACTCTAAAGCATTGTAACAAAATCCCAAGTTTAAGATAAAATCAACATAAAACCATAACCACAATAATTTGTAAAGCTTTTGTTGCTATGTCGGAAACAAGACCAATAATTAGGAATTTAATGCCACAAATATAAACTGGAAAGGGGAAGCTCCACATCGTGAAATAAGCTTACCATTAAATAGTTTTATTTCTATAATTACGAAAGCAGCCACCATTTCGCCCCTACAATCAGTTTTAATTATGTTGCAATCAATGCTCCCTCACAAGTATTAACAATAATTTGTGGCAAGATTATTTGTGAGCATTGCCAGTCATGATTAAGAGAATATGATGATCACAATTTCGTGTAGAAGAATTGTGAAAGTGCAAGAAATTCATGAACTTTTCACTACTGCTCATACAAGAGCCGACGGGTGAAGCCGGCGCAGCCGATTGAACCGAAATACTAAACCCGGACATTACTGATGGAGGGCCTCTGCCGGACGACGCCGGCCAAGCTGGCTAGTTATTTATTAAATAGTAAATTAAACTGGGTTTCTTCCTCGGCACCACTTTTTCTGCTAAAATAGCCAGAAAATATATTAATATCGGAAAGAAAGCCTTAAGTGAATATTTACATGAGTGGTGATCTCCACAATAAAAAAAAAAGTCAACATCTCTCTCGCGATCAGGTATTAACCAAATTAGCTGTTACTTTTTGACGAAGCGTTTTTTTTGAACGCCTCTACGAAGAAATGCATGCTTTTATTAACTTTATTAACATATTGACTTTGCTTCATAAATTTGTTCCTTTTTGACCATGGTATTTATTACTTTTTGAAATATTCTGATGACAACTCTGCTGCCAATTTAATAATTACCATCTTTGAATATTGTGCTCTTAGGTAAGCAAATACCAAGTTTCTTTATATCGTTGATTAGGAAAAGCGTGAATTTTTGCCATTTATAGCTACCCGAACAACATTTAAGAAGGAATTTTTCAGGAACTCTAACTCTATGTTGTGGAGAGAGGCATATTCTCTTGCAAAACGTGGCCAGGAACCACAGGCAGAAAGTTCCGATTTCATAGTTTGCTTGCAGTGTGCTTTATCACAAGATATCTCATTAACAAAGCATAGTCAACTCGTTGATCGAACCAGTGCTATCAACATCCGTCATGTGGTTTAGGTGATTGACCACGAGAATCGACCTCGAAAATGAACTCCAAGGTATTTGATAGAGTCATAGGTGATTTGGATAAACAGCTTATGTATATAGTAACTTAGATCATCGCTAAATTGGTTGATTCAGTTTGAGCGGAACAGAGGGCTATATATTACTTGATTTCAATAAACTTGTCAAACTTCTACCACTGTATGTTAATAAACAAAATCTGTCGGTGGCAAGTTGAAAAATATTGCTAAAAAAGCAATGTAAATACTCCGTTCAAATAAATTATATCAAGTCAAGTACGAAACGAAATTAGCTAGTTAATCATTGTTTGGAGATGTGCTAAAGCAACCTACGCGCGATGTTGTGATCAGAAGCTACGAAACGATAGGCAAATAAATCATTGAACTTCAATAGGACTGGTATAATTTCACAATGGTTAATCAAAGTAGAAGGAAAGATATGAAAGAGTTATGCTGTAGCGTCAAGAAACAGTAATCGAGCACCTTGAAGCCCTTGTTTACTGTGACAGTGTCGCGCTTTCAGATTTAAACCTAAAGCTGACTCTGAGTTGTTGCCACCTTTAAAGAGAGCAATTAAAGTTGATTTTTCTCTTCCTCTAGGATATTGCTAAGCAGTGAATTTATCTAAGTATTATCAAGGATCTCAAATAAAATATCAAAATAGCGAAACAGCTCTAGAAAAAATATTCTATTTTAAACGTTATTGCCACTGTTTTGCGAATTTGTAGAATTAATACGCCCAGATATAAACTTGGGAAATTAATTTGAAATAATATTTTGAACCAATGTGATTTAAATTACTCAACCCGAAAACTTACATTGCCTACAGAACCGTATTTATTAAAAAAGAGTAATAAAATTTTTGAAATGATAGGCTGTTTGTGAGCAAATTAGTCTTAATTTAAGTATAGAAAAGTTGAAATTGGGAGCATAGTATTTGAAATTCGAAGTTTGAGGACAACTAAAAGAAAGCAACACCCCTGTGCATAATTGCGTAACAGAGGAAAAAAAATTCTTGGCCAAATTTTTAGTGGTTTGGCAGAATTTAAAAAATCATTGGCAGTATCGAAAATCACTAGGAAGTTACGGAAGAAATTAAAACGAGGAAATCGGTAGAAAGTATTTCATAGAATTGGATTCTTGTTCAACTGGAAAATCCCAATCGCTGATCAGGGTTGAGGCTAGTGCTTGGTTAGAGTTAGGGTTAAGTTTGGCTTGGGTTGCGTATAGTGCTCGAGTTAGGATTACAATTTGGATGAGCACTAGTCCGTCAAATTACACAAATTTTAGTAGTATCCGGAAGTTATTGGTCAAAATAAGGTTAAGTTTTGTAAAATATTAAGTCAAAATTTCAAGGTTTTACGTCAAAAAATTGGTTGCACGACTTGCGACAAACTTTTATTACCGCTCTCACAAGTGCACTTTGCGTGAAACTGCTCCACTGGCTGAACGGATATCGTCTACTCTGAGAGAACCAAATAAAAGACCCTACCACCCTACTTGTAGTACAAGCACAAACTTTAGATTTTCATATTTCAATGATGATCTTTCCTGCAAAGACTGTTTAAATGTAAGTGTATGCGTCCACAAACTGCAGTTCTCACTTT
Source organism: Trididemnum clinides (assembly GCA_963675345.1). NCBI lineage: Eukaryota > Metazoa > Chordata > Ascidiacea > Aplousobranchia > Didemnidae > Trididemnum > Trididemnum clinides. The sequence continues at coordinate 10,839,794 of OY776289.1, forward strand.
GAACGTTTTATAAAATGCTTATGCTTCGAATTTCACTATTTAGAAACAAGCCAACCCTACATAGCAAAAAAAACTGCAAGCCCATTGTGTCAAAGAAATTTTTGTTTGAAAACGCACAAACTTTTATCTTCTTCGTGTGCGCAAGACCTTTCTTTCTGGAGAAGCTTCTTGCGTACATGCTTTTCATTGGCCTTTTTTTGCTAGACTTTAGTTAGGCAGGGCACAACGACGGATAGACTGCTTTGCCTCGCCACCTGAATGCCATGTAGAGATGGAGGCATCCCGTTAAGTGCCTTGCTTGAGTACACAACAAGAAAACTGGTCGGCTTGTTCTCCACAAAACCCCTTTTGTACTGATCGAGCGCCAAGCTATTTTTTAAGGTCTTTTAAAATAACTCAACCAGGAAAATGAAGCCCAGTTTTACTGACCGCAAAGCGGACGCTCAAATCACTTCGCCTACTTTCATCATTGCAACGTAATAAAAAAGCAAAAGAAAGAAAACAAAAATTTGTAAAGGGCGATGGTGACCCAAAAATGGCTTGACAGAAGCACAAATTTATCAAAAAACTATGGCTAAATTTTTTGCTTTAAGCTCTCTTATAAAAATAACAGGAAATGAGCTGACGGGAACGATGTTTACCTCCAGGAAGGCTCTTCACGACTGCCCTCTTTCTCCTACTTGAAACCCGTCTTATTTTTGCATAGAGCTCACTCTTTTCATTTATTGCTCTTGCTTTAGCCCTTGTCTGTTTCACCAAGATCCTGCTGTCACCCACCTTGACGCTCTTTTAAATCACAATGTCTTGAATTGGGCTAAAGGTTTTGTTCGTTTTGTTTTCGGGAAAAAAAGCTTCGTCGTTCTTACTATCTGCTCAAATGGTACCATAAGCCACTCTTTTCTATTAAGCAGGCTCAGTTTGTTCAAGATTTTCTGCTAACGGCCTGCGACATTCTGAATCCTCTCCAATAGTCTTGGAAGCAACAACAGGTCTGGCACTTCTCATTTCTTCTTGTTTTAAATTCTAGCAATTTCCTGGGTATGTTTTCCTCGTCTCCAGAAATGAAGTATAACGAAGTAGTTCTACTTACGTAAAGTACTTTAGTTGGCTTTCAGTAAGAGCTACTTTCTTGCGTAGTTTCATTTTTTGCTACCTGTTTTTTATTTGAGTAGATTACTTAGGAAGTAATGCTGCTCGAGCACATATAAGTTTTACTTCAGTAAATGCTGCAAATTTAATGTTTTATTGAATTAGAATACAAATGTTAGCACAAACACAGCTTTGAATTAAAGTTTTCATTTTCTGCAAATCCTCAATCGAAATTGGTTATTTTTGTTTGAATTTTGAAAACCAACTACAACTGTATCATGCTAACATGGTACCTTGAATTATTATCAGTGGGCCGTGCTGTCATGAAACTTTTTGATAATAAAATTTTTAGACTCAGAAATAAATTCAAATATTTTCTGGTGTATAAATTCTTTGCAGTTTGCTTTATCTTTCCACGCATTTATTAGTTTGTTCACAAACCAACTAGTACTCTTAACAAGTTAGTAGTTGGAAAGAAGGCAAAGTGGGCAATTACGCTTTCCCAAAAGATTTATAAAAGTGTCGTTTAGTGCCCTGTAAAAATGGTTATCACGAAACCTTTATTTCGGCATACATCATTAAAGTTTGCTTATTACCGCATTGATTCTCACCAAAATTTTGTGAGATATTTACACAAATTAAAAAAAGTTATCTCCAAAAATGTAATTCAATTAAACAAATTTTTGCCCCTCTTCTTACCAAAATGTTTAGCTAACTCGCTATTTAGCTGTAGCTTTCATAAGTAAAATCTTAAATATCACAAACATTTAAATTTTTTATTTAAAATCAAAAGGAGAATGTTTACATTCAGTCGCTCAACGTAGAAGGACTTTTAAACTTTTCTAAACGTTCTATTAAAAGCCTAAAACAGCAACCAAAAAATATGATCAAACAGATGAAGTGCTTTCAACCGGGGGTGATTTTATTCGTAGGGAGCACATTAAATGAAGCATAAATGTAACGACGCGAATATGATAAAAGCAATTGTTGTCAAAAAAGCGATTTTTAAAAAACGCATTCAGTCAAGAGGTAAAGTAAGTGAAATCTAGCATATACCGTCAAAAGTTGGGGCAGACCTGATATGCGAAATCTTATATATTTCGCAATAACTTTTATTGAGAAATATATAAGATTTTTCAATAAAAGTTATTGCTAGCTGCTCCTACTGGAGCAGTATTAAAGAAAACAGAAGGTAAATTTTGTTTTTTCAAACTGTCAAAGAGCAAACAAAAACATGAAGGTTAAGAACACATAAAATAAACCTATTGAAAAAGGAATAAGCATTGGAATACGTAGTGGTAAGCTTTACCATATCAATCTAGATCAGCGGATATTAATTTGTTTGACATCTTTCCCTCCCTGCAATGGAGATTTATTTTCACTCCTTCTTATCAAAATTAGTAACTTCAGGGAAAATTCAAAAGAAGTCAACCTTAAATCAAAATTTGCTTTTAAAGAAGTCTTTAACCTAAATTCACAAAGTGTTACTCAAAAAAAAAGAAGTCATTTACCTAAATTGATGCAACCCTTTTCGAAAGTTTGCTAAGTATAGTGTTTTTCTAAAATTATGTCTCCCAAGCAAAAATCCTTCTGTAGCGACCCCACTGTATGCAATATACTTGTAAACCTTTGACGTAGTTGTAAATATTAATAAATCTACATATTAGCAGAGGCATTTGCACCTTTAGAAATCCCTTCTCGAATCTTACTTGGAGCGAGCATCCTTTATTGAGAACCACTTGTTTTGGGAAAAAGAACAAAACGGCTGAAAAATAAAACTACTTTCTTTCTCTACTACTTTGGTAGTTTACTTCTCGATTACTTATTTACTTTTACTTGCATAATAATACATATCATGGCTTTCTAATTCTACTTCAATATTTTTGCAAATAAGCAACAATACTTCTACTTAAGTAGCCTTGAGGTCAATTTTACTACCTCTAATCGTCTCCGCTTTTTTTAACTCTCTGGCACATGGTAGAAACTACGGTCTTCTCTTCTTTTACATCTCGGTTTGGTTTCCCTGGTTTGTTCTCAAAAACTTGTGCTTCCTCCTCATGCTTGCTGTGTGCTCTCTTGTCTTCGCTGCAACAGACAAAGTCTTCTACTAAACTCTTCGCCTTTTCAAAATTGGCAAAATGGAAAATTAATTGTGCAGCATTTGTGGTCACCCGACTCAAAATACTTATCTCATTCTGCGGCATCCTGCTGCGAACTATTTAAGCCACACGTTTTTTGGCAACTCTTTCTCTATTTACAACATTGATTGGGACCGTAGGGAGTTTCCCGCCTAAAAGGCCTCCACGGTCTTCCGCCATGCTCCCATTTCAAGAATAGGAAATATGCATATTTTACCACCATATCAACATCACCTCCAGCTGCTGATGATTTATCAATGTTGTCCAGTTTTCTTGTCCTCGTCGTATCATCTGACAAAAATTAGTTAACTAAAAAGCCTTAAGGCATGAGTGATTACTGAAGTACATCTCGCTTATCTGAGCAGAAGCGTGTATTTGTTTGGGACATCTTTTTCGAACAACGTTTTAAAATTGTTAAACAAGCATGTATTAAAAGCGCAAATGGTTTTTCTGAATCAATTTAGCAATTAAATCCACTAAATGACAAGTTGAATCTTGTAGTATGTTATTTAATGAAATCAACAAGCATCAAATCATGCAAATCACTCAAGGACGCTTTGTAATACCAATGATACTTTTGTATTGGCAACACTAGTTGCATTTTTTTGCTGTGATAAGGTATAAAACAATCAATCTGTTAGCCAAAGTCACACTTTCTATACTTGCGTTTTACTTTTGCCTCTGTAGGCATTACAGCGCACTTGTAATCTCGAGGATATTACCAAATAATTTCTCTGGTAGTAATGAATTTTTGTTAGAATCTTTAATCTCACTGCACACTTTCCTCTTCTTGAGCAAACGGAAAGCTAGGTAACACTTATAAATTCCACGCGTAAAATGCAGTGTGTCGAGTTTTTCAAGCTCTTGTTCTTCGCCGATTTTACTGTACAATTTGCCACGCGATTTGCACTGCACACTTAGCAATCACGAAACAGCGGTCACCATCACTTTTTCATGCGGATCCCAATAGGGAGTTTGCAATGCTTTGATCAAAGCAGTCGACTCCGCCTATGTAAGCCTACTTGCTGTAAATCTGATTTAGATATGGTTGAGGAAATTCTGTTTTTTTTTTACTTTGGCTCCATCTCTGTGCCACAGAAAGAGGAGCAATAGCAAAGCAGTTATATTTAAGTGTTACGATAGCGTTGTCGTGCTACCTTGCGAGAAAAATTCCTAATGGATTAGATGTGTAAGGATACGATCCACGTGGCATTTTCTTCTGCTCAATTTGATAGCCATACGGTTGCTCCGAATAGTTGCTGTTCCACCAATATTTTTTTAGATAATTAGTCAAGCAATGGCAACTAAGTGGAGAGGTTCTCGTAAAACAAGCTATATTCTATACCTTCAGTGGAAACTTCTAAAACTAGGTCGAATACAGCAAAGTCTCCCATTCCAAGCTCAGGGACAAATTCTCCTGTGTTGGCGCCTTATTAAGGCTCCACTTGAATTAGATTGAATTAGATATCCTAAAGACATATATAGGCTCCAGATTTTGTTGCCAAATTTTGTTGGTTTTCAACGGATATGCTGCTTTTAACCAAGCCGCTCAAAACATTCCATAATCGATTCTCCACAGAGAGCAAATTTTCACCAGGAAAATACAGTAACCATTTTTCATTAATATTTGCTAACAGTGGCCTTGGTTTAACGTAGCAATTACTTGCGTCCAGTTTTTCATTGTCTGCTAGATGCAAATATCGCAGTCGCTCTCTGAAGCGGCTGCTGGCGCTACTGTGCATATGTGCACATCACCTGCTTGCTCCAAATACCTATCACGCCGAGGCAGCCTGGTGTAACCGCGCAAAATCAGTATAGCCAGTACAGCCCTGACCTCATCAACGGTGATGGTGAAGTGTGGTTTCCTGATTGCCTGGCATACAAAATGGACTGTTCTACGATGTTGTTGTTGTTGTGATTACTCCTCCTCTTTCTTGGGGTCGAGGTACGGCACAAACGGCAATTCAAAGCATGCCGTCAACATAATTGAAATTAGGCTAGGGGAAAGATAGCAGCCCATTTCGAACCAGTCATGAGTGACTGGTAGCCCCACCACCAATAAGGCGGACTGCCACTGATGGGTACCCAAGAGTCGCCTTTTACGACATGCTGGGTTAGCAACTTCACAATGGTAACCCGGTGAAGAACGGGTAGGCCACATGTATGCCACATAAAGGTGGAGGCGTCCCGTTAAGTGCCTTGCCCAAGGACACAACAAGCAAGCTTGCCGGCTTATTTTCCACACTATCCCTTTTTTACGCTGAGAGCCAAGCAGGGAAGCTATGAATACCATTTTTAAAGTCTTTTGGTATGATTGGACTTAGGGAATGAAGCCCAGGTCTACCGACTGCGACGGGATTTTTCAGCCACATAAATTTATTGCAAAAATTTATTTATAAAAAATACAAGTTACAAAAAAAGAAAATGCAACGCAAACGGAAACCGTTGAACATGTAATAAAAGGAGGCGAAAAAAATCGATCCAAAAACCAATTTTGTATTGTTATTCTTCTAGAACCCGAATCTAATCTAAACCTTTGAGATTTGAATCCGAACCACAATTTTTATGAAGCGTTGAACCGGAACTAAACTAACAAAATCAATTCACCTTTTCAACGTGGGAAAGCTTTTGTCTCGAGTTTGAACAGAATATGTTCCTCTTTAGGTATCATTCCAAAATCTGAAAACTTATTTTTACCGATATGCATGGAAAATTTGTTTTTATGTCAATACTTCAATGTAGTACAAAGATTTCAAAACCTCGCAAAAAGCAGGGAACATTTTGAGTAATCTATGATGTTGTTAGTATTGCATTTGCGATATGTTGTCAGATATGATATGTGTTCTTACATCACTAGCAGTAGTGTAAAAAAATGGCCAGGATGTAACTACAGCTTCTGGCCTGACATTAATTTGGGAAACCTGAGATCAACTTAAGGATCAAAATTACTCTTGTTTTTTGATGTTGCTCTCCCTCCCACCCCCCAAAAAGGGACACAAAAATGGCTTCTAAAAAGTTGATCACCAAACTAAAAATTCTTTAAATAAAAAAAGAACATAACAAGCCCTCTCTCTCTTTTATGAAATATAATTTTTTTAGGCCTGATTCTGACCTCAATAACTGAGAATCCAAGTCTGTACCAGTCTCTCAACACCTTTGGTCACCAAGAAGCTAGAAAAGCGTTACAGTGTTGGCTGCATGCCTATGATTGCATTGAAGTTATTGAGATTGCTACCGTGTTGTTTGATGAAAACATAAAATTTTCATGAAACTGTTTGTTTTTGCAATGTGCTACATACAGTATAACAATTTGGTTTACATGGTACCGCAAATTAAAATCTTTGATTGACATATATCTATATATCAGCAAAGCTTTACTGAAGACGACACGTGAATCATGAACTAAAAAATATAAACTCTTCCTTCCCAATTCCTACCTCGATCAAATTTCCTCCCAGGAATTAACAAATTACTCTCTTAGGCCACGGGTGTCAAACTCGCGGTCTGCGGGCCGCATGCGGCCCTCGCAGCCTTTCAGTGCGGCCTGCGAGACGATTCTGAAACTAATAATGAATTTCGGCAGTATTGCAACGGATCATCGTCGAACAAACGTTTGAAGCCCAGATCACAGTCCACACTTGAGAGGTACAAATTTTTGTCATTCGGAGACAGCTTTACTGATGCTGGAAAGGTGATGACCTTTTTTTTGTTTTTTTTGTTTTTCTTTTGGAGATCGATCTTACTTCGAGCTACATTACAGAGATCGTTGCCCAGAGAAGTGCTAATCTCCAAATTCAAAACTTCATGCGGCCCTCGGCACGATTGCTCATATATGCAATGTGGCCTCCAGAAGCCCACAGGTTTGACACCCCTGTCTTTGGCAGTCAAGGGGCTCTCTGTTGAGAAACACTGATCTTGATATTTGATATCATGGAGACATCTAGTATTCATTTATAAGTTCAAAACTTGAGTTAAGATATTTGTATATTGTTGAGATTGTTAAATAACCAATTTTATAATGTCACAGAAGGTTTAATAGTTAGAATAAAAGCGCTTTATTGTGCATTAATAAATGTATATATAGCTTAATAATGATTCTATTGCTAATATTAAAAAAGAAAATATTATAAAAACTTGATGTGATACACAAAAATCGCGTTTAAATATGAAATTAGCACATTTGACAATGCTAGAAACAGAGCTATATTGTTTTTGTAACTGAGAGAAAAAATATATTGCAGACCATTGTTACTTCATGGTGATAAGATGCACAATAGTAATACGAAGATGTAGTCTACATGTGGTCGTAAATACGTCAAGCACTTGATGCTTACCTCTGACTGTCAACGGATCCTTGTTCTGTTTTTCTTTTTGACTTTTCTATTTGATGTAGTTACTGACAGAAAGAACCGCTATGCAATTGCACATGCTCTTTAATTTCTACTTTCAACATTTTTTTAGGTTCCAATTATTTTTTTGTAGAATATTAAAATTTTTTACAATTTCGTAGGGCATTGTTTTTACTAAAGTAAAAGTAACTGAAAGCTCATGTTTGCTGCAAAATTTTCCAAAAATTGAACTAAGATGAAAAGAAGACGGATAGATCTAGAAATCTCAAAGAGTTATTTCCAACCATTTAACAATGGAAAACGCACAAGTAAGTTATGCACATTTTTTTTCAAAATGAGTCTACAGTGATTCCTCGTTTATCGCGGTAAATGCATTTCATGGCCCCTCGCGATAGGAAATTATCCGCGAAGTGGAATCACCAATTTTACCTACACAGTAGACGCCGCTTAATATGACCACCTTTGGACCAGACCATTTTGGTCATAATATCCGAATGGTCATAAAAGCCGAAGCCTCCATAACAGCTCCTAAATCGACGCCGTAAGCCACAAGAAGTCCAAACACCGTCAAATTCATCGTTTAACCAAAGTAACAGTGTGACGTTGGCAGTAAAACTAAGTGTAGTATGTAACAATATGTTGAAAAGGCGAAGTTATAAGTGCGTAGCGGGAAAAAATACTGTACTGTAATAAGAGAGATGGAGAAAATGTTGGTCATATTATCCGAAATTTGGTCATATTAAACGGAGAATTTTAAATGGATAAATTCCGGACCGTACCAAATTGGTCATAATAAGCGGCTGGTCATAATATCCGTGGTCATAATAAGCGGCGCCTACTGTATAATTATGTGTTTTAGACTTTTAAAACCCTCCCTGTACCATTATTTGACCCTCCCATTACAATACTGTTTACTATTCCTGAAACAAAAAGAACAATTATTGAGAAATTATACAAAATATTACAGAAAAGAAGAAAGTAACACTTAATATTAAAGAAAAAAATGATTGTTACGATCCATAAAAGAAGAGAAAGTAGTTCTTGGGTGATGATATGCTGCACAAGAGAAAGAATGACATTGAAGGTAGTGATGACATCTACTGTGCAGCCGAAAACATTTTACGTATCTTCAGAAGGTGGTGCCTTTTCCAGGGACATGTATTTATATACTGTGTATATATATATATATATATTATGCTCTCTGTATTGGGCCTCGGTGTAGTGCAGATTGAGCTCTCTATCTGGCAGCATCGTGTCGCATCGTTTGAGCTCTTTGCGATGCGATGTGGAGAAGTCGTTTCGTACCACAAACGAAACGATTTTTTTGGCACATATTAACCTCTCGGTTGGTAATGCATGCCAAAACGCTCTGTGCTCCGCTAATGACGCCACAAAGGCAGAAACGGCAGCCGTTCGGAGATTGAGTATATATGTATGTATGTATGCGGGTCGGCCGACCCCGCGAAGTGGTGAATCCGCGATAGGTGATCCGCGAAGTAGCGAGGGATCATTGTATAAATATATTTTTATTATTATGAAGTAAATAAGCTACGAACCACATTGTCGTATCGATTGTATTTTCAAAAATTTTTGCCTGTTGGATCTTCAGACAACAGCCAAAGGATCACAGGCTAAAAGCTAGGGCAGCGCTAGCCCAAAGTGAGTGGTGGGGGGACAGATAGTATACAAGATAACTTTGGAGAAACCTCAATGGGATGTAGTCCAAAATCATGACCAAGACCATTGTAACAACGTGAGAGTTTTCTCAACACGACATAATGCAAAGCTCAACTTAATCCATTTATTTTTAGGACCTAAAGGCTGCTTTGAGCGCATGAGTCAAGGGTCGAGTTGATCGGAGTTTTAAAAAACCGCTTGATGGCCGAAGCCTTTAAAACAGCAGCCTATAACGAGGGTCAATAGGGAGGGTCTGGAAGAGTTATCCTCGCAGAAAATTTTGAAGAATTAGAATTGATTTGGTACAATATGGTCTATATCTTGTGGGAAATTTTCTGCCAAAATGGAAATAAAATTTAATTAACAAGCAAAACTATGGCTATTAAGCCTATTCTTCAGAAATTGACCTTCGCATGAAATTTGGATAGCGTTGTTGTTTAAATCAAGATTTGATAGTTTTGTTAGTGGCTAAATGGATTATAGTTTAACCGGGCCAGACTTGCCCACTTACTCGTTATTGCCATTATGCATTACATAAAACGATGAATACCTGTATCAGAACATCATATCTTCACGGCATAAAAGAGCTGCAACCTAAAAAAATTAATCGCTAAGTCTAATCTATGCAAAATCATGGTAGTTAAACTAATGTAAAACTGCTTAAATTTTGTATTTAGTTATGCATTGATGACGAAACAACGCAATGCATAGTTGGCAATTTCAAATGATTTATTTACGAAAAGTACACCGGCAATGTGCTTTCATTTCAAATCACAAGTCCACAAATTCAATAATCTTTCTGGAATCACTCCGATCACACAAAACTTTAAACTACGTTATTTTTCAAAATATTTTTCCTACTTTAAAAACTATGCAGTTGAAGTCTTGGAGGTGCACCTTTTTCTCCAAAAAAAAAATTCAATAAATCTCCAAGAATTACAAAAATGGCGCCAAAGAGGGGGACAAGTCCACTGCATTTCCTTCCAATCGCGCTGCCCATGGCTGAAAAGATTAACTGCTGTACTAAATTTCGTAAATTTTGTGCCGCAGCCTTGGCGCTGAAGACATATAGCTGATAATATAACTACAGTATTGTTGTGGTCAACACATTGTGGAAGTTTAAGGTTTCGTCTTTGCAAACACTTCGCAATCTTTTGTGAATATTTACCGAAGTTTCTCCTTTAGCGATTAGAGATCAAGTTACGGCTTTTTGCTTCTAGCGGTGCTGTCCTTATGTAATCAGCTCGGCCAAACATGGGCCACATACCATGCTCTTCGTACGAATACCAATATTCGTTCTCCGTAAGCCGTTAGTGCTTTGTTTTTTTTTTTGCAAATCCTCAACAGTGCATTCAAGTCGCAAACACGGAACAATTTCGTCGTAAAGTTTTTTTGGGCTAATAACTAAGAATAAAAAGTCGATTTAAGCATAACATAAAGAAAAGTCTTCGTTGTCGTTACAGTGAAAATTGATTTTTTGTTTAGCATAATGCAAAATCTTTGTTTTTTTAGTACAAAAATATTCGCTAGTTTTATACGAACAAAAAGATTCTTCGCATTAGTAATTGCAAAAATTTTCGTTTACGCAGGTACATTTACGAATAAAAACGTCATTGAGTACAATAAACACAATATCACAACAATTAGGCTACTATTTGGAAATAACAGGAATTATCATTGTCACAGTTTGTTTTGCTGGTCCTTGTGGATGCGAAAGTTTAATTTTATACACGTGACAGTAGTTAATTGTAAAGTTGACAATACAGGCAGAGTTACTAACTTTAACTCTACAGGCTAAATTATTTTTAAAATGACTCGGCGACCGACAACCAAAGAAGTCAAGTTATTGGAAGAGTTAATTGGGCAGGATTATAAAGACTTAATTTCCGCATTGTCTTTGAGAAAAACTAGGGCTATGATACAACAAAAATGGAAGGCCATTACTACAGCAATCAAGAAGTTATCTGATAAAGATAAATCTTTTGCAGCGGGCAAGGTGAAGTGCAAGTGGTTCGACGTAAAATCGTTAAGCAAAAAGACTATTGCCTATTATAAGAAAGAATGTTCTAAAGCTGGTGGCTGTGATAGTAAAGTGCATATATGCCACCAGATATTCAATTTAAAGTTGCTGAGATCATAGGTATTGTTTGCAGGTATGGCGTACCGGGAGCAGACTTATGTGACGCCAGCGCTCTTGGAATCAAACTAATGAAAAAAAAGAAACCATCATTGCTGGAAAATGATGTTACTGCAAGTATAATCTAATCACAGGAAGATGGGTTCACGCCATTGGCAAAACGAAGGAAAATTGCCCGGGCGTCAAGAGAACTAATGCAGTCAGATTTGGTGGAAAGTCAAAAGTCTCTAATCAGTGCAGTGAGAGAAAAACAGATCAATTACAAAAAATCAATTCTACACTTCTCCATTCAAACGATATTATAGCCGTATCTGTACGATTGAAAGACTATTTTCAAAATGAAGAAGTTCCACTCTTCACATCCATTTTTGGATTTTTCAATTCTTTGTTACGCAAAGACACGAATGAATTACATGGCTGAGCTTTTACTTTGTTTTGTTTTAAGTTCGCTTATGGCTTTTTTTTGTGACTATAAGTTTTGTTAAGTAATATTTTTGAGCGAAATACACAAATACCCTTGAAAAAGGGATTTTTGGTTTCAAAACATGTTAAACAGTTTTTAATTCTAGGTAAGACATTAATTCACTTTTTTGTGCTACCTTGTGTTGATATTTAACTGTACGAAAATTCTATTGTAACTGTAGGCTACCGTATTGTGATTTTTATCGCAATTGTTGAAAATATAAATTTATACTATAAAGCGCAATATGCTAATTTAAAGGTACACAAATCATTAAATGGAAGAATAGATGCCGTAGCTGTTGTCACAGTTTTATCCTCCCACCCCTTAGATAAGTCTTTTGGGAACCCCTAATTATCAGCTTTTCAATCTATAGGAAATATCTCTAGAAGTTAAGCACGTAGTTTGTTAAATAATTTTCATTAAAAAACTTTAAACAAAACCTTAAGGCTCCGTGGTACACTGGTGCTTTATTTTATATATATAAACAACATTTCAATTTTTTTCCAAATTACTTTTAACACTAGAACAGCCAAAGGGGTCAATTTGACCGTTTCGCATTTTCAAAGTACCATATTTTCTCTTATACCTATCTGTCGCCGAATACGGTAAAGTCACCCGCCCTGTACCTTAGTGACCGGTAGATGACGATTCGGCGACTAGAAAATTAGCTCGGTAGAGTTCAACGGCTACCTGCTATGCCTTATCCTTTGGCCTGAGGACTTACGCTTGAGAAGCTAGGTTGCCAGCCCACTCTTCAGCAACACAACTCAATTAATATATAAGCTTTCGTACGTAGATAATTACCTCCACCACACTTGTAGCAGCCGATAGTCCCCCTTTCTTATAGTAGTAGAAGAAGGGAAGGTGATTTGAGACACTTTTTACATTTTTGTCTTTCAATTCCAAACGGCTTGTGATAGATATTTGGTTGATGGCACAAATAAAACTAGGCTTCTTCGCTCACTTTTTGGGAAAAACTACGATGTTTTAAACTGAGTACTTTTTACTCAACTAGTAGTTAAAAAGTGGTACCCAAATGTATCAACTCTCCTTCCTGGGAGGGTGAGTTGATACGCCAAAAATGTGATTTGATACAGGGAAGGTGAGTTGATACGGTACGCTTGATAAAGCTTATTTTTTTGAGGTTTCACTGCTTCAATGTGCTTTTACACTTCAATAAGCTATAGTTGAATAATTTTTCAATATTGTATTAATTATTATTTTGAGTGAATCATCAAATAGTGGCTCAATTCTAACCTTAGTTAGTCAAGTTTTTACTACAAGAATTGTATGCTAAACTAAAAGCATCAACACTAATGCATGTGAAAGTCGAATCATATTGTATTTTGATTCTAACATGTACACTAAAACTGAAACATGTCAAAAAAATAAACAAGTACAAGCGACTAAGTTGAATAATCCAAACAAATTTCAAAGAATTAGCATAATAGCAATTTTGTGTGGTATTAGGAAAATGTTTGCTCTTCTAGTATTTACAAATAGATTCTGCTCATAATTGAAATTACTGGCACAGGCTTGTGAAACTTCAAGCTAGATCTAATTTGCTGAAGTCAAAATCAAACCGCAATTGATTACTTCTTCTTTCTGACCCACCAACAGCAACTGGAGCAGGAAGTATAAGCACAATGTCATCAGGGGCAAATGAAGCAGCATCTTTTTCATTTACAATAAAAGTTTGTCCTTTATCTCCCATCCCAGAGTCAATTTTCCTATTGACTTTTTGGAGAAACACTCCTTCATATTCACAATCATCCCTATCATACTTGTCGATCCGAGCTACAAATTTTAATGACCTTGATTTTCCAGCCACCAATACAATTGCATAATCACCCAACTTAACTTCAATTTTCTCCTCCAACTCGCAGTCACTATCATCATTGTATATAAGTTCCATGTCTTCCTCATCAGTAAAAGATGACCTGATTACTAATGGTGCTTTTTTTTGAAAACAATTTTCTTTTAGTACTTTTTCCACGATCAGCTGACTTTTTAGGTAGTTTCTGAGTTTGCCTTTTTTCTACTTCATCACGAACAGGAGTGTCGGAATATATTCTTGTTTTACCTCTTCTTCTAATAGAATTTTTTTTGATGCCGCTTTGGGAAGAGGTAAAACATCTTCAGGAGATACGAAATTAGAAGCCGTGTCAAGACTTGATGAAGTTGAAGTTGCTTTTTCGAGAAAATTAGCTAACTGATCAACATCACCTGAAGCATTGTCGCGGTGACTAGTAGGCCTATCCAAAGAAGAATTGCAGGCTTGTTCATTGCCCAATTTACTTTGAAAAGCTTGAGGATCTGCAGAACTGCTCCCAAAATCTTGGAATAATGTCACGATCAGTAACAAAAGCAGGGGCAAAATCAGTTTCGTCAAAAATTTGAGGGTTATATGGCCAGTTACCTGTCGAACAAAATCCTGACAATATATTTCGTGGAGTCATTGCAACCATTTGGGCTTCCTTAACTAACGACGAAACCTCATAAATTGTCACATTCTTTCCTGGGTTAGTCCTCATCCAATTGCTCATTGCTATGTTGTATCCAGTATTAAATGGCCCATAAACACATACATCCAAAGGCTGTAATTTATGGGATGTTTTTGGAAGTATTGTTAAAAGAACAATACCTAAATCTCTTGCCTTGTCAATTGCAGCAATAGACAGATGTGATTCATGATTGTCCATGAGCACTAAAATCTTGCGATCTGGTAAGCAGCCAGTAAGCTCACTAATGTGCATCAAAAAATCAACAAAAAGATCTGCATTGATCCAACCAGATCTGGTTGCTCTTCTAATACATCCAGGTGGACCGCCACGAATAAAGTGTTCCCTGTATCGCACTCGTGGGAAGATCAGCATAGGAGCCAAAGCATGCCCTGCAGCACACACTGCATAAAGAACAGTGACAAGCTCGCCTCTTTCTCCAGATGTTATAGAACCCACACTTTTTGTTCCAGTCGCAGTTACAACCTTTTTCGGATTTTGAACGGTAGTTACACCAGTTTCATCTAAATTAAAAATTCGATCCGGAGTAAGCTGATGCTTATCCAACACAATGCCAAGATTGTCAAAATATTCTTTTACATTGTGATGATTGAAAGCTGATGCGTGGCCAAGTGATGTGGCTTCAGGAGTCCTTATTGAAAGTTGGTGAGTCTCTTTGAACCCTTTCCACCACTCTTTTCCAGCTTTCTTATTTACTTCCCAAGAATGTGGAATAGATAATTTGTTTGCAGCAGCAAATTGAAAAGCAAGTTCTTTGCATTTTTCAACTGACAGTCCAAAAAACATATCAGCCAAGTGAACAATGTGAGACGATAACTGCTGTTCCATCTCCGGCGAAAAAATTTGATTGTTTAGAATGGTAGCTTGATAATCAGTAGTACAAGTGGGATTTGCCTCCTTCTTTTTCATATATCGCATTAGAGTCATTTTGTCGACATTAAAATTGGCAGCAGCCTTTCGATAAGACATACCTTCTTCGGTGACACATCTAGCTGCTCTTTTCAACACATTCGGCGGTGATCAAAAACATCGATTAGTTTTTCTTTCATATTTAAACGGCATACTGTTTAGTCGTGCAATTACTGTAAAGCAAGTTTAAATAGAATAAAAGTTCTATTCAAATACAAAATATCTGAAACAAGAGTAATTGCTAGCTTGTAGGTGCTACCAGCACCATAGCCTACAATAATTACTGTGCAGTTATATCAGAATACGAAACCGGTTAATAAATCTTTTTGTAGGCAATCTAACTACTGATTAGGTGCTCTGTGCTTTTTTAATTGTCTTCCATGCTCCAAGACACCAAAAAGGTTCATCAAATGATCATACCATGTTGTTATAATATGGAAGATGATTTGATACACCGTATCAAATCACCTTCAATGCACTGTATCAAATCTCCTTTCCAGCACTTCGGATAGAAATTCGACAACTAACATCCTAGGAAAAGTAATTGGAAAAAACAACTGCACTAGATAACAACCTAATCTAGCAACAATTACTCCACCATATTGGCAGCTTCGTTAACCCTTTCTTTAATTCTGCAGTCAAGCTGAAGTTTGGAAACGAAATTTTACAAAAACTTTACAAAAATAACTTCTCTTCTTCATTTCTTTCAAATTCATTTAAACCAGCTTTTCCTATAAACTGGATGAAGTTTTTCGACACTTTCTTTCACGTGGTAGCGTTAATTAACTAAAGATTATTTTATGGAATTCCGTAGGGGTGCTGTATCAAATCACCTCCCGTATCAAATCACCCTCCTTTCCCCTACTTGGCCCTTGCCTTCTAATTCTTCACACTTCTCGCTTGTCTCTTCACCTTCTTTTCTTTTTTCTCTGTTCTGTTGTCTGTTTGCTTTCGTCTCTCCGTTTTCAAAATGACCCACCCGCATACATACTTTCCATTCGCACGTAACCGAAATAAAGTTTCCAAATATTTTAGCCAATCAAAATTACTAGAAACTAAAAATTAACAAGAAAAATTTAAAAACGGGGGAATACCGGAAACTGCTACCCAAAGAACAACCAATAAAAACGCATAGAAAATAAATCAGAAAAGGTTGTCTACCGAGGGAGTACAGGAAATAACTAACAATAAAATCGCTTTGAGAATAAAATAAACAAGCGACGGTTTGTACACGGGGAAATACCAGAAATAATGACCAAAACAGAAAAACTACGTCGACATGGAATAATTGCATAAATATTCTCAAGATTATTATTGTTACACTATCAAGTCGTGATAAAACTTTTAGATTTTTCCTAAATATTGTTTTTGCCCACTCATTTTTGTTTCTTGGGACCAGGTTACCTCAAACAGTCAAAAGCGGTTAGTTTGACCTCTATAGAAAAGCATTATAAAAGATCTTTTGGTGATTGTAGAGAGTTGTAAAAATACACAAAGAATATGGCAGGATATCTCTAATTCACAAAATCTTCTGCAGCTCGGTCTTGTGTTGCATCCAGCTGTGAAATGCAACTTTCATTGAGAACAATACAACGTTAATTTTGGTGGGAAAGTATGCTGTAAAAATCAGCATATTGTCCGCAGGAAAAGACCAAGGCAAACGAGTTGAAGTTTGCCAATCCTCATTGGTTATTTTATGTTTACTTCTGTAGTAAGAGTAGTTGATAATAGTTTCAAAGCTAATGTCTGGTTATCGGCCAAAACAGTTGGGAAGATTGCAAGTGCTAGCTACGCTAAATTTGCTCAATGAAAGACCCTGGAGGAAGTGAAGTCCAAGAACAAGAGAATGCTTCTGACTCGGAGTTATCTGTTTCGGAAGAAGAGGTAAGAAATGAAGATGAGATAGAAAATGCTTCAGATCTTTCTGCCACAAGTGATGCTATACACTTCCTGTAACGTTAAACAGCAATCAGTCTGCGGTTAGCTTTCAAATCCAAGCATATCAAATAGAAGAACAGTGAAAGAGATAGCAAACAACGAAACTAAATAAGTGTTTATAAGTTTTTGTTCTGAAGAAAGAGGGAGACGAGCTACACTCAATGTACTCACAGAACAATCGAGTCTATTCAAGCGGAGCCGATAAATGTCAGATTTACTTTCGGGTGCCCTTCAATTACCGCTGGATAGTTACTTAATTTTCTTTATACAAACTGTACAAATGTGGAAGTTTGAAAAGTACTCCGCAATGAAGACTGAACGTTTTGCGTTTTGAGCTTCTGGCTTTCATAGCATTGCTTTATATGCAGAAGCACATGGAGTAAAGACTATTCCTTCAAACAGCTTTTGCAATAAGCAATGGGAGATCATTGTTTCCTGAGAATATGGGTAGAAATCACTTTTGAAAGATCCCAAAATTTTTGTGCTTTGATGTCCGCAGCACCAGGTCAGTCCGTTTGCAAACCGACAAGTTTGCCTTAGTTTCAGATGTGTGGAATAGGTTTGAGCACTCTAAGGCAGATGTCAAAATATTGTAGATAAGCAACTCTTTCCAACAAAAAAGCTTTGCAGGTTTGCACAGTACATGTATATGCCCAAAGAGCCAAATAAATTTGGTATTAAATTCCGGTTGGCTGTAGACGTTAACAAAATACAGTATATCTTCGATGCCATTTCTTACTAGGGCAAAAATGAAACACGTGCACTTTCATATAACCTTTTCAACTGGGTTGTTATAAATCTCAAACCTTACCTTCGAAAGGGAAAAAATGTTACAAGTGACCTCGTACGGCCTGGCCAAGCAGTTGTGGCAGAAGAAGACAAGCATAGTAGGAACGGTCAACAAAGTCAGAAAAGAGTTTCCTTCATCAGCAAAAACAAGACAAGCAACATGGTTTTCAAGTGTTCTTATAAAGGCAGATGCTTTCACGTAGCGCGGGTCGTGAGTACACCTAGCAATTGGAAAGTCTCTCTAATACCCTGTGGAAACCGAATGTGCCCACCCGGAAGGGTATCCACTTATTCCGATGTTCAAGGGCCTGCTAATCAGCAAACGTCCTTTTCAGGACGGGGTGATGAGTGCGTTGCACACAACTGCCCTTTTCAGGGCACATCATCAAAAAGTTCCGTGGGCCCTCAGTACTACAACTGAACGTCGAAGGCCTCACAGCTAGCAAGATGAACGTTCTTCATCACCTTGCTATTCAGCTTGAGGCATTCGTCATCCTTCTACAGGAGACCCACTGCATATCTGCAGAAAAGCTAGTGCTATCAAACTATCAACTAGCTGGGTTTTCCTTAAGCAGAAAGCATGGCCTTGCCACGTTTGTCCATGAGTGGCTAAAATGGACCTTATACGATCAATCTTCTACGACATCGTAGACTGAGTGGTTGTGCGTGGATGTTGAGGGTTATAAAATCGTTAACATCTACAAAGCTCCATCAACGCGGTTGCAAGTTTCCGACTTTCCAGTGTTCACTCACCCTTGTCTGTATGCGGGTGATTTCAACTGCCCCCATGTCGACTGGGGTTATAACACCAACAGCGCGGATGGAGACTGCCTACTGGCCTGGGCAAGCTCCAATAATCTTGCCCTTCTTCACGATCCCAAGGATAAACCTAGCTTTCATTCTGGGCGCTGGAACACTGGCACTAACCCGGATCTTGCCTTTACCACCGACGGTCCTGATAGTCGCTTGCCTTACAGACACTTCTTGGAGAAGTTTCCTAGGTCACAACATCGACCTTCGCTTATAACACCAGCAAGGCTTTCCCTCCCAGTACCGGGAAGGCCTGTAAAGCGATGGAACTTCCGCAAGGCCAACTGCAGCCACTATAACTCCTTGGCAAACAAGCTTGCAAGGAATTTGCCATCACCTGATCCAACAAATGTGGATCAGGCCTACCAGGACCTTTGCAATACCATCAGCAAAGCAGCCAAGAAAGCTATCCCAAGCGGTCGTCGTAACACCTACATACCGTGTTGGGACGCTAAGTGTGAGGCCCTCTACCAAACGTTTCTGCAATCTCCTGCTGGAGACCAGTCAAGCAGGGCTGCTACAGCCCTAATAACTTGGTTTGACAAGAAACGCAGAGACCGATGGTCGGAGGCAGTCCGAAACATCGACTTCTCACACTCAAGCAGAAAGACATGGAGTACAATTAACAACCTTACTGGCAGGTCGCGACACAGCCCCCGTAACTGTCCCGTTTCAGCTAACGCCATTGCTGCTCAGCTGGTAAGAAACGGGAAATACGAGGGTGTTGATCGTGAGTCGTCTCGACTCATTTCTCAAGAATTGTCTGACCGCTGGAGGGCTTTGATACCATCTCCAGTGAATCTCTCTGGCGATTTCTCGTCCAGAGAATTCGCTGCCGCTCTCCAACACGTTAAGCCAGGGAAAGCTCCGGGCCCGGACTCTATTTGTCCGGAGCTTATAATCCATGCTGGAACTGCTTTGAAGTCCTGGTAACGTGGCTTCCTCTCTTCCTGCTTGCGCCAACTCAAAATTCCCAAAGTCTGGAGAAGAGCACTTGTAGTTGCGATCCCAAAGCCAAAGAAACCTGTAGAGGACACAAAGAGCTATCGCCCCATCTCCTTGCTCTGTGTCCCCTACAAGATCCTCGAACGACTGATCTACGCTCGTATTGAACCTATTGTCGACCCCCTGCTCCCAGGCGAGCAGGCTGGGTTTCGTCATGGTAAATCGACAGTGGATCAAGTTGTTTTACTAACACAAAACATCGAGGATTCTTTCGAGGCAAAAAAGAAGACTGGTGCTGTGTTTAGCAAAAAAGAAGACCGGTGGTGTGTTTGTAGATCTGACAGCTGCATATGACACTGTCTGGCATCGTGGTCTCACCTGTGTTGTATTTTTAAGTATATATAATGACAATTTTTCACACAAAGTTTCAGTTCAACTCACAACGATACCTTAGACTTTAAGAACGTAGTAGAATGAAAATGCTAAGACACCTGCTTAATATAAAGTGTAAATCTAATTGCAGTTACTTAATTGTTGCATTGCGCCAGAAGCATGTGAGCTTGTCAGCATGGCTTACGGGGTTTGCAGGATTTAAAAAGGCAAGACGTGCAAGGCGCAAAGCAGCGTTTCCAACAAAAAGAATAATTACATACATAATATAACACAACAACTTGCAAGCTGCTGAGACTTTTCCCGGATAAGCACATGGTTCGTATCATTATGGAGCTTGTCCGGAATAGAAGTTTCACCCTTACTACCGGTGACAGCAAGCGAAGCAGGTTGCGACGTCTGAAAAACGGCGTCCCACAGGGATCGGCCTTGGCACCCCTTCTTTTCAATATCTATGTCTACGATCTTCCTTCAACGGTCTCCAGAAGGTATGCTTATGCCGATGATCTGGCACTGTTATACTCTTCTGATGACTGGAAGGACCTGGAGGGGGTCTCAAGCCAAGACATGACTACAATCTCAACATATCTCCAGACTTGGAGGCTACAGCTCAGCCACACTAAAACAGTGACGACGGCCTTTCACCTGAACAACAGAGAGGCCAAACGTGAGCTTAATGTCTACAACAATGGCAAACGCCTGCCATTCTGTCCAGTCCCTACCTATCTTGGAGTTAAACTGGACAGATCACTCACGTTTCGTCACCATCTTGAGGCATTGCGCAAAAAACTAACAGCGCGCGTTGCACTGATGAGACGACTTGCAGGCTCATGTTGGGGCGCTGGAGCTAAAACACTGCGTACAGCCGCCCTATCTCTGGTCTACTCTACTGCGGAGTACTGTGCACCAGTTTGGTGTCACGGTGCACACACTCGCCTCATCGATAGTGTTCTCAACGACGCATTGCGCATTGTCACTGGATGCCTGCGTCCAACTCCAACAGACTATTTACCTGTCCTCGCAGGTATCCAGCCGGCTGAGCTTCGCCGATTAGGAGCAACGCTCTATCTGGCATATCGTGGCAGTCTGGACCCTGGCCATATTCTCTATGAATTATTTGCTGGGTCCACACACGGCTACAGAGAGAGACTAAAATCTAGACGCCCCTTTGTGCCCGCTGCACGGAAGTTACTGCAAGATCTAACTGAATTGGATATTCGTGCAGCTCAATGTACAGACTTTAAATGGAGCACGGAATACTCGGAGTCCTCATCTGATCTCCGTGCTTTCATTCCTAGGACAAGCACTAGGCCAATGGGGATGGGCCTGCCCAGATCATCATGGGTCAGGCTCAAACGCTTGCGGGCTGGTGTTGGGTGTTTTCAGTCTTTCATGCACAAATGGGGCTTTACCCCTACATCGAATTGCGAGTGTGGCGCTGCAGAACAAACCGCAGAACACATCATTCTGACATGCCCCGTACATCGGGCACCTACAGGAATACGTGGACTGACGGTTTTGGATGTCGACACACGATGCTGGCTGAGTACCATCACTACCAGCATCTGAAAATGTGGATCTTTTCCAAAAGAAGAAGAAGAAGATAAAGGCAGATGATGTAGTCACGTTATCTATCATTGCAAGCCAACAAAATGTGTGTGTTCTTAGCTCTCTCCATGTGTCTGTTAGTGTCGATTCGTCAGAAAACGAAAGCCAGGCGCGATTTAGTTTTACTATAAAACTAAATGTGGAGTAGATGTAGCAGGTCAAATGGCTCATCAATATTTAGTAAAAGCGGGTACACGCCGGTGGCCAGTTGCTGTCTTTTATAATATCTTAAATTTGGCTTGTATCAATGCGTTGGTTTTATACAAGGAGAGAACGGGAGACTCTGTATTAGGGCGAGATTTTATTTTCTAACTGGCGACCAAAATCAGAGAAAATTATCTAGCGCAGTGATTATCAAAGTGAGTGTCGCAAACAAGGTCAGAGATTTAGTAAAGCTACATTGAAAAGCAACGTTTAATACATTTGCTGTAAAAATATCTCAAGATTGCATGTCAAAAAGCTGTCAATCTCCAAAAAACAAACCAATTGATCTCCAAAAAAATAGGTCTTCAAGTTAATTGGGGCACATGAGATGTCAGAATCATTTCAAAGCTTGGGATTTTGTAAAATCAAGAGCAAAAATTGGTAAAATAAGTATTGATTTAAATGAGCATTCTATTGTACAGCAAATATTGTAAATGGGTTCCATTGCAAAAAAGTTGAAGAATCACCCATCTCGCAGAAAAAAGACCCTGGAGAAGGACATCTAAGCAAGAATCAAGCAGAACCAGGGGAAATCTTTGAAGCGGAAACAGACCCAGGTTGCTGCGAATTCTACGCAAAACTATGAAATGCTGTCATAAATGCGACAACATGGTGTGTGGCAAGTACACAGATTACCATGTGGTCGAATGTGCCAAATGTACTGTGGATAAACAAGCAAAAGAAATAAATTTGCAAATGCAAAGTGGCAAATTAAGTGTAAGCTTTCAACTAAACGTAATTAAAACAAATTTTCTTGGAGAATATTTATTACCAAAGAAATGTCACACGTAAACTTGATTCACCAAATCACACTCTTTGGACCCTTTTATCGAAAATTAAACTCCAAAAAACGTACGGTCAAAATGACCGCTGTCGGCTCTTTGCGACAACCGAAAATCTCGGCTGTTCTAGTGTTCAGTGAACAAATGATACAACTAAACCAAATTAACAACCAAAAGTTTGGTTTGCTTAGTTTATAATCCTTAAATGGTTAAAAAATTAGAATTGACGAAGCTATAAAGCCGGGGTTCTCAACCGGGGGTATCTGTACCCCTTGAGAGTACAAATCACCGCAGTAGAAGGTACGAGATGAGACGTCAAATAATGGTTATTTAGAACTATTTGCCTTCTTTCATATCTGCGTTTCTGAATGATTTTTTGTTATGAGAAAGAGTTACTGTGATGCAATAAATAGCTTCTTGTTTGTCCCGACAGAATTGGTGTTGCACTGTGATTTCATAATAAGCAATACTATTTGTGTTGCTCTGTTGAGAGTTTAACCTCAGTTATTATTTAGATTTACAATTGAATTGAGTTATCGTATAATTATCTTGTAAATTTAACCAAAAACATTTATGCCTAAAAAACCTAAGTGGAGCGAAGACTACGTCAAACATGGTTTCACCTGCTTGACAGAAAAAGATGGAACTGAAAGACCGCAATGCATATTGCGCAGCAAAGTACTTTCGAATGCTAATCTCAAATCTTCAAAACTTAAGGAACATTTCGATAATCGCCATGGGGTCGCAAAGTCGGGAAATGATTTAAATACTTCAAAAATTAAAAGGGCACGCTTTCATCAGAGTGGTACTTCAGAAAAGCATGGATTTTTGCCAATAGATAAGCCATTATTGCACGGATCTTATAAAGTTGCTTTTCTGTGTGCCAAAAAAATTAAGCCCCACACAGTAGCAGAAGAGTTAGTAAACTTTGCACAATGGAAATGGCAAAATCATTACTCGGAGTAGAAGCGAAAAAACGTTAAGTTTAGTGCCGTTATCAAATGACATCATCACCTCCAGGATTCGTGATATGAGTGAAGACATCTTGCAACAGGTCATTGCAGATGTCAAAGCCAGTCTTATTAAAGTTGGTCTTCAGTTGGATGAGTCAACAGACGCCAGGTTGTGTAGTCAGTTATTGGTATTTGTGCGATATGTGAAAGAAAAAGAAGTGGTGAAAGAATTTTTATTTTGAAAACCACTGAAAACAACCACAAAAGCAGTGGATGTATTCAATATTGTAAAAGAGTTTTCCTTGAAACAAGAAATGTCTCTTGATATGGTTGGCTCACTTTGCACCGATGGAGCGCCCACCATGCTTGGAAATAAATCCAGCTTTGCTTCTTTTGTAAAAAAAGGAAATTCCTCACATTACAGCCACACATTTTATGCTACATTGTCACGATCTTGCAGCCAACTTATTGCCAGAAAAACTGAAAAATGTGTTATCAATCTGAGTGCAGTCAACTACATCAAAGGAAATCATCGACTGTTTAAAGCTTTTTGTAATAAAGTTGGAGCTAAGCACAGCGTACTTCTTTACCGTACAGAGAGGAGATGGCTTTCCCGAGGCCGAGTTCTCACTCATGTTTTCGAACTGCGCAAAGAAATTGAGATGTTTGTCCGACAGCGGGGTAGCAATCTAGTAGTGCATTTTAAAAGGAAGATTTTATTTTGTCCCTGGCCAACTTGTCAGATGTATTCACCCGCTTAAACGACTTGAACATTTCCATCCAGGGAAAAAGAATAAACATGATCACTGGCAAAGAAAAAACATCCGCCTTTACTAGCAAACTTTCAATTTGGAAAAATCGCATCGATTGTGAAAACTATGCAAATTTTCATAAACTTGATAAAGTTTCCACTTCTACCACATCATTATCGGAGCATATTGTGATTTAAGTAAAAGAGCATTTGCAGGTGCTTTGTCAATCTTTTGAAGAATATTTCCGACATGGAGATGTGTCTGATTCATATGGATGGATACAAGACCCATTCCTTTTCAATCTAGATTTGATGGATGAAAATGATCACACGACAGATGACCTTGTTGAAATGAGAGCCAGTAAGTAAATCAAGATGAAGTTTGATTCAATGTATTTAGCTACCTTTTTGTGTGCACAACTCGAAATGTTTCCACAATTAGCAAAAAGTGCTTTGAAATATCTTGTCCCCTTTGCAACGATCTGTCTCTATGAAACTGGATTCTCAGCTCTTGCAAGCATAAAACTAAGCCAAGAAATCGTTTGAAACCAGGAGATGATATGCGTGTGGCTATCATAAAAAAGGAACCACGTTTCAAGTTGATCATTGAAAGAATGCAACAACAAAAAGCCATTAGCAATAAATATTTCAATGTGTAATTTCATTTTTCGATGTGAAAAATATTACGCTTAATAAATATACACCGGTAACATGCTACATTGTGTTTTATTTCATTGTTAAATTATATATTTACCGGTACTTTTGTAGATGTTTGTTCGATAGGTCTAGAGGTGCGAAAACAT
The DNA here is from genome assembly GCA_963675345.1 of Trididemnum clinides. Lineage (NCBI taxonomy): Eukaryota > Metazoa > Chordata > Ascidiacea > Aplousobranchia > Didemnidae > Trididemnum > Trididemnum clinides. The sequence goes on from OY776289.1 coordinate 10,865,051, forward strand.
TTCACAAAAACTTTAGGGGTTCAAGCGCCAAAAAGGTTAAGAAATACGGCTATAAAGGATTAGCATCAAAGAAGCTATGTGGTTTCTTGATTGTTAGTTCAACATATAATCATGAGCATTCAGCTACTTGTACAAGCAAAGGATTCCAAATGAATCCAGCATTTTTGCAGTTCTTTGGAGAAAATCATTTGCGGTTGCTCTTTGGGGGCTAATCTCCTCAGCGTCTTCAAGTTGATTACCTTAAAATTCATTTTCAAGAAAAGTTCCATTTATTCGACATATGTTATGCAGAGCACATCACATTAAGGCAAGTGTGAATACGTTCTCTGGTTTATAGCAAAACGGATCTTCCGTATGATCAAAAATACGCTATCTCATTTTCACCAATTCAACAGATTACTCATTTAAGCAACGCGTTTTTCAATGTAACTTTTTAAACCTGTTTTTTGCTCCTGCATTGGGCCTACCAAATGGTGTAATTCACCACGACTTGAACAGGTGTACACTATCACCCAACGCCCAGCAATCTTCAAATTCACCATTTTTAAATCTATCTCGCACAGTCGAGGATTGCTAGATGAAAGAGTGAAGTATGATTCAGGGCACCTTATTACCACATCCAGAAAAATGAGGCTTGCCTCACAAATAGCCGACATGTTAAATTGAATGGAACTCTTTTTGATTGATATCGGCATATTCGTCTGCAGATTAGGCAATAATAGGTATATGTGAGCCATCGGTAGTCCAACTACTACGGGCGATCCAGCAGCCTGTTTGAATTTATATACTACTCGTAAACGTTCTTCTTCACTTCTTGGAATGTAAACATAACGCGACGCTTTGCTTACGATAGAATTTACAAAAACATTAAGCACTCGACTTAGAGTTGCCTGAGAAACCTGTACAAAGTCTTTGTTGCAGTTTTGAAAACTTCCAGAAGCTAAAGACTTAACACATAACAACACGTTTTCCACCAGAGTTAAATCGACTGCTCTACTGTTTACTGGTAGCATTCTGTCTTTAACTGCTTTGCAAATTTTCAAAATTTCTTGTTATTTTAAATGGGATTCTTGTATCAATTCCGTTTCCGTTTTACAATTTAAAATATTTCTTCGGTGGTACATCATAATCTCTTTCGTCGTCATTATTTTAAAATAACGCGGTAAATATTCGTAATACTGTCAAATTATTCGTGAAAATTCACGACTACTCGAAACCAATCGTAAAATTTTAGGAAGATTTTGTCATTGCATGTGGTAACAGGTAAAACGACTGCTAGCTACGTTCTAAAATACTGTAAATCTACATCAGTGGTTCTCAAACTTTTATGAACCGTGGCCCCCTTCCAAGGACTCTTAACTTTTGTGACCCCCTTGGTAACCCTACTTTTCAATAAAAATACCCAGTTTTGCTTTTAACGGATATCCATCAGTTATTTTGTTGGCCAAGTTTAATAATAAAAAAGCCAACAAACGGAAGTCAAAGAACAAATGCATTACGGTCAAAATATTAAACAAATCACAGCCAATTTATTTAAATTAACGTAGTCAGTGCGAAGCGTGTTCTTGTACTCGCCTGAGGAGACCTTTGATATTCGGCTCCATCTTGGACTGAGCAAGGCGAATGTCACTGTATATATTGAGGCGATTTCTGGATTTTGTTTTTATGGATGTTCAGCTTCTCAAAGGCAGTTAGAAGCAAATCGAACGAGAATTACGGAAGCCTTCTTGATAAGTAGTGGATATGAATTATAAAGAAAGAACCATAAGCTTGAGTCGTCAGTTTTGTTATTAAATGCCAGCTTCATTGCATTCGAAAATTTGAGCTCTGCCAACTTCTCTGCTTCTTTCGGCATTATGTCAATTTCAACGTTAAACTGGTCTCTGTACCAAAAAACATGCAACGTGTCATCGTTGAAATATGATCGAAATTCAGCAGAGACGACTTCAAGATGCTCTATGATGCAAGTTTTCATGTTATCTGGCAAATTAATTCTATTCATTTTCAGGCGCCTTTCCAACGAAGAAAACTAGGCAGTGAACCCTACCTTGCTTTGTGTTTGCCAGACTCCTATTCAACCAATTGGATCTTTTAGAGAAAGACCCCGACAAAAAAACCATCCCCGCCACCGCTCTTAACCAGTTAGAATTTTTATTCATTGATGGAATTTAGCTCTGAATTCAGCGATGTCAGCTAATATCTTGTCTTAACCTTAACCCTAACCGTAACCCAGAAATCTGCAGTACTTAAAACGTGGCGGGGGTGTTATTCTCACATCTCACATTTTGCACTAGTGGCGGAGGCTTTCTAAAAAAGATCCGAGTGCCATAAACAGACCTATCATCAAATTAACAACAAAGTAACAAAAATAAAAAGTGCCATAAACAAACCTGTCATCAAATTAACAAAAATAAAAAAGTGCCATAGCAGACCTGTCATCAAATTAACATTAAAGTTTGGTAGCAAAAAAACAATATACAATCTGTCTCTGCAACATGATTGCCTTAAAATTTAGCGACTCTAAATTAAGGGTAAAAAACAAGATCCGCATTTATTTGAAAGTCGACAGCTATCTTCAACACCACTCAGTCAAATTTCAAAAACTTGATAGCGTTCTTTTTTTGTGTAAAAACAATTTTTTTTAATTTGTAAACATGTACATCAATTAGCACAGTCAGTTATCTCCATTAAAAAATGGTTAAGTAGCTAACTAGTAAGTGAGTGAGTAAGTAAATTAGACATTTTTATTCTGTGGTCTCGGGAAAAACTTTTGTAGAATATGCGAGGAACTAGGTTAGCATTGTCTTCAGATTCATTTTGGAGTAGCGAATACTGCTGACACAAGATATCTATGCCACAAGATGCACCACCAAGATGAAAAAACTGCCGTAAAGCGTCTTTATAAAAGTTATGACAACGTAGCCATTGTGAGTACAATTGTAGCTCAATGAATTGCGCTTCACATCACTTAACCCTAATCCTACCAAGTGGGGTCCGACCGGACCCCAGCAGTGTATTAATGTATCCCCAAAACCAACTAGGGCTTCGAAAAGTTAGGGATGCCAGGAATTTGTTAGAGTATCTAAGCCCTTTCCAACCCACTTTTTAGTTTTTGATTGCTAGCAGCTATACAGCATTTAGATATATTTTCGCTTTGGGGTCCGATTGGACCCCAGCTAATAGTGTGCATTTTAGCGTTTATATCTGCTTCATATCTTATTTGTTTTATCAGATTAGAGTAAATAATGGCTAATAGAGATAGACGTGCACAATATGTTGCTTCAGAAGTACTTAAAAGTATTATTCAAATAAAAGATGACTCAGAATTTGAAGATTCTGACGTTTCAAGTGAAGAGGGAGACTACATATCTGAATGTTCTGATTTTAGTGACACTGAATCATTAAAACAATCCTCTTCAGATGAAGATGAAATCAGCAAACGCTCTACCCGTGATGATGATAATCAACTTAGTGGAGGAAGAGGCCTGGGCGAACGTGAAAGTCATATGCAAGACCACTGTCAAGACGGGGTGGTGCAACCAGATGCAAGTGCAACTGAGCAAACTCATACCATATTCGTTGGTAAAAATGGAACAATTTGGCAAAAGCAACCACCACTTACTGCAAGACGTCGAACCCAAGACATTATTAGACAGGTCCCAGGCATAACATCTGCCGTCAGTTGCACTTCAACTAAGCAGGCATTCAGTTCTTTTATTACGGAAATAATGATTGATCTTGTTGTAGTAAATACAAATCGAGAAGCTCATTGTAAAACAAATGAATGGAACAAAGAACACCCTGGTGCTGAGAGAACTTGGATACCTGTTGATGACACTGAAATGACAGCTTTCATCGGACTCAATTTATTGGCAGGCCTGCATAAATCTAATCATGAGCCCATTTCATCACTATGGTCGGAAAAGGAAGGCAGACCAGTTTTCATTGCTATTATGTCTAGAAATAGGTTCACAGACATTTTAAAATATATAAGATTTGATAATCCAGCAACTCGTGCAGAGAAGCGTGCAACGGACAAGCTGGCAGCTTTTCGTGATTTTTGGAAATATTTCAACCACAATTTCAAAAGTACTATATTCCAGGGACTGATCTTTGCGTCGATGAACAACTAGTGGCTTTCCGTGGAAGATGTCCTTTCCGTCAATACATCCCTTCCAAACCAGCAAAATATGGAATAAAAATATGGTGGTGCTGTGATGCAGAAACAAGCTATCCTCTCAAAGGCGAAGTTTATCTGGGAAAGCAACCTGATCAACCGCGGGAAGTTGGTCAGGGTGCACGCGTTGTCAAAGAACTGGTAGCGCCATGGTATAGAAGTGGAAGGAATGTTACAGCTGATACCTTTTTTAGTTCGATACCTCTTGCTGAAAACCTTCTTGAAAATGGCTTAACTTATGTGGGTACAATCCGATCTAACAAAGCAGAGATACCTACCGTAATGAAGCCAAACAGCAGCAGAGAAGTTTACAGCTCCATGTTTGGATTCAAGGACCAAGTAACCTTGGTTTCTTATGTGCCAAAGAAAAACAAGGCTGTCAAGGCACTGTCAACAATGCATCATGACACTATTGTTGATGGGGAAGAATATAAGCCTGAAATTATAATGCACTACAATGCTACGAAAAGTGGGGTTGACAGCCTTGACCACTTGTGCACACTGTATACATGTAGAAGAAAGGTGAATCGTTGGCCTGTTCTACTGTTTGGAAATTGCATTGATGTCGGTGCTGTAGCTGCTTTCTTAATTTGGATGGCAAAATATCCTAAGTGGAAGTCATCTGAGGGAAAAAGGAGAAGAAGAATCTTTTTACTTGAACTTGGTCAAGAACTAGTAATACCACATATCAAGCGCAGGGCTGCAACTTCAGGACTACGAGCTTCTATTCGAATGGCTATGAATATGATTGGGATTAATTCTGCAGCAGCACAGGAAGCTCAAATGCAAGCGCCAATTGCCAAAAAAAGAAGAAGCAGCTTTTGTCCACGTGTTACTGATAAAAAAGTTCGACGTGTTTGCGAATCCTGCAAGAAATATGTATGCCCTACTCATAGCAAACAACAACTAGTCTGTGTTGAATGTCAGCAAAAGTGACACTATCAAAAGAATAATTTTGTAAAAGTGTCTAATTATGCTAAAACAATTTAACTTGATTGAGGTCTTGGAGAAAGTGCGTGTTTGTAGAAAACATTGTGTTGTCACTCTTGCATTAGTTTCGAAAGCACATTTTCTCAGACATTTTGTTCAGTACAGCTCTGATTCAGACCAACGCAAGCTTATTTTGATGGTCCGTGAAGTCTATGGATTTGTTTCGTTAGAAATACAAACATTTGTAACAAAAGAAGTTCAGTTTTGTAATGATAACCGCGACATTTCCACTGGGGTCCGTTTGGACCCCACTTGGTAAGATTAAGGTGTAAAAAGTGTTGGTAGGATGAGGGTTAACCACCAATCCATTAATGGTAGATATACGTAGCCATCATTTTGATTAATTTTTTTAAATCGTCAAATTCTCAACTCAAAAGAGTGTAAAAATAGCTCAGCTTGTTTCCCCCGAAATCACTGCTTTATCTATATCTGTCTAGTACGAAGAGGCTCACGGCGTTGCTTAAATAAAATTGCATTTTGAAAGTTCATTCTTTTTCTTCTTCGTATGGGCTAGATCTTTTATTTTGGGGAAAGCATCTCAGATTATGTGCTTATTATTTTCCATTGTCTTCTGTCCATTGGCTTTTGCTACTAGTCTTTTTTTTGGGGTATTATTAATCTGATTATTGGGTCGGTGCGTAAAGCAATATCAAATAAATTCTCTCTCTTTCTCTTCAGTTAGTCTGGGCCACCACGACGGGTAAACTGCTTGGCCCCACCATCTGTTTGCCACATCGAGATAGAAGCATTCCATTAATGTCTTGCCCAAGGACACAGGAAGCGAGTTTGGCTTGTTCTCCACACTATCCCTTTTGTGCTGAGCGCCAACCAAGGAAGCAGTGAATACTATGTTTTGAAGCTTTTTGGTATGACTCGGCTTGGGAAATAAGCCCCAGATCTACTGATTGCAAAACGGATGCTCTAAAATCACTATGCCATCCCTAAATTCATTTTGCATGTTGCATAAGTGAGCATAATTTTGCGCAATGCAAGTAAATAGCTCATTGGGAATAATGAAAAGCATCTAAATTCGAATCTTTACTCTTTTTTCTACTGCATCAATATTTGAAATGATTTGCAATTCTAATGTAGCTAGCTAAGATATTATTACGCTACTAGCACATGTGTCACTGCACAAAACGGTGCTTACCTTTATCAATTAAACTTCTGTGACGTCATATAGTTGATTGTTAGTTCACAATTGCAGTATTAACTAAACTTTAGCGACTGATTTAAACATACGAATAGTACTACGTTTCCAGCGTAACGCGGAATATCTAGATCAAAACACACTGTCAGGAGCATCCTAATTTTTTGAGTAATGTGCAATGCTTCTGTATATACAACTGATGAAGCATTATTAGTGCACTTGAGGCTTTCTCAATCACGTTTTGTGTCTATTTAAACGCTAATGCGAGTGCATTGCAGTCACATAAAACACTCAACGCCTACATGAAATTTCACATAAATAGCTACATGTTTCACACTATGTAGAAATCAGAGCCGTAACTACCACCGGTGCACGCGGTGCGGCGCACCGGGGCCCCGGAGTAAAGGGGCCCCTTACTGCAATAAAAATATTACGTTGAAAAAGTAAAACTTATTTTTTCATTTAATTTGCACGTGTAATTTTTTCGCCCAGCATTTGAGTTTATTGCGTCTTGCGTAATGCCATTAGTCGACTCGTTGCCTTCTTACGGGGCCCCTTGGAACGTTAGATTGTTTTCGATTACTGTAATACGTACTTTGTATTGTTTGCGATTAATACTTTGTGACGAAATAAACGATTCACGAGAATCAGTTGCAACACGCGTACGTTTTCATTTCGAGTTAGTACAGGTGGCAGAGTATAGACCAACAAAGTGACGCTGAATGAATAAAGTTCATGAAGTTTCAAGACTTTACTAATTTATTGACTAAATTTCATTAAACTTTTTAGATTTTGAGTAACATAAAATATTGTATTAGAAAACTCTAGTTATGAAAAGAACTTACAAAAGTGGCGCACAAAAACAGCGTGATAAGAAGAAGAAATTAGCTGAGGCTGCCAGAAGTTCTCGGAGCTTGAGCTCGTGGTTGGGACATCAGAGTCGCCGAATTCAATCAGAAACATCCGAAAAAGCTGCGCGTAATAGAGATGGTTCGACAACAGCGGAGGCCGATTGGGTTAGTTCGGCAACAGCAGAGGCCGAGCAGGTTAGTTCGGCAACAGCGGAGGCCGAGCCGGTTAACGAAGATGTAAGCACAACAGCAACGCAAAGCACAGAATCAGAAACTGTTCCACAAAAAAGTTGTAATCCTGAAGTTTTAGTGAGTCTTAATGATAGTGACTTTCCCACCACTATTACAAACCCGGAAATCAAAAGAGCGATAATTGCGGCAGGTCCGACGCAACCTGAAGAACCTTTCCCAAAAGATCCACCCCAAACCGGTCGTTCATTTTCTAATTCTTACTACAGCTTTATAACGCAATCCGGTGTAACATTACGGAGATTTTGGTTGTGTTATTCACGAAGCATCGACCGTGTTTATTGTCAGCCCTGTTGGTTATTTTCGTGTAAAAAAGCCCCTCCAAGCCGTCCAGGGACTTCTTTTTCTCACTAAAACCCATGGGGCACAACGGGTTTGAATGACTGGGGTCATTTATCGCAGCGGATTCGAAGTCACGAAACCTCCGCAAGTCATGCGGAGGCATGTGTCGTATACGAGCAATGGCGAAACAACAAGACAATCGAAGAAACATTGCACGTGTCCTTACTAGAAAAAACAAATTTTTGGCAAAAGGTTTTGGAAAGATTATTAAATGTTACTTTGATGCTGGCAATGTATACTTTACCCTTTCGTGGGTCCACTGAAGAAGTGTCGAACGAAAACAAGGGCAACTTTCTCTCTATCATTCAGCTCATCGCCAAATATGACAGTGTATTAGACAAACTTTTACAACTTCCTAAAGGTTCTCCAAAATATCTAAGTCCGTCGATACAAAACGAACTAATCTCATTACTGGCTGGACAAGTCCTCCAGGATATTAAAATCGAACTCCAAAGCGCTCCGTTTTTTTGCCATCATTCTTGATACCACGCAGGATGTCAGCAAAAAAGACCAATTAAGTGAAGTATTTCGTTACGTCAAGATCGCTTACCATGATGATGGAACGCCACGCGAATTGCAAGTTATTGAAGCGTTTACCTCATTTACCGAAGTCGAAGATTCATCTGCGATCGGATTGCACAAACTAATAACTAATTCCATTCAGGAAAAAGGACTTGATATAAATAACTGCCGTGGACAAGGATATGACGGCGCTGCAGTGATGAGCGGGAAGTACTCCGGCTTGCAAAAAAAATTCAAGATGTTGCTCCACATGCTTACTATGTGCATTGTGCTTCGCACAATTTAAATTTGGTGTTAAAAGATGCCATGGAAGGGGTGACTGAGACCCGTCAATTTTACGACACAATTGAGTCAGTATATACTTTTTTCGGACATAGCATTGTGCGGTGGCAAAAGCTTCAGAATATCCATGATCGTTCTTTCTCAAATCCTACATTGAAAGTCTTAAATCCAACTCGGTGGTCCGGTCAATATGATGCTGTCTATGCGTTGAAGGAAAGATTTTCTGACATTATGAAATGCTTGACTCACATAATACTTACCAGCACGAAACCTAAAGAAAGAGATGAAGCTATGGCAATAAAGAAGCAGATAGAAAACTTTGACTTTGTGTTTATGCTGGTTGTCCAGTGTAAGATTTTGGAGATCGTCAATATTCCTTCAAAAGCTATGCAATGTAAAACAATTGACTTAATTTCTGCGCATAAACTTTTGCAAAAAGCTGCTCAGAACATTGCTGAACTCAGAACGAGTTTTGACGCGGTAATGAACGAAGCTTCCAGTATTTCGTCACAATGGGGTTTGCCAAGACAGTTTTCAAACAAGAGAACAAAGAAAACAAAAACATTTTTTGATGAACTATCCGAAGGGATAGCATTAAGTGATCCTGTGAAGCGATTTCGCGTAACTGTCTTTCTTCCATTGATGGACATAGTTTCTCGTCAACTTATTAATCGCTTTGAAGGAATGAATGCATTGGTGATGGCATATCAAGTTTTAGAGCCAAGTTTTCTATCAAGTGCTTCTCATTTTAATTTTAAGGAGGAAGCAAAAAAGTTTTCTTACAAATTTGCTGATAAAGTCTCTCCCTTGTTTCCCAGCCAAATGCTTTCCATTAAAACGTCATTTAAAGAAAAGATTGCACATTTAAAATCTGATGGCTTCTTTTTTGATTATAGACAATGCATCGCTTGCAACATCTTATCCTGACGTCTGTACAGCTTATATGATGTATCTGGCAGTACCTGTAACAGTTGCTACAGCGGAGAGATCTTTTTCAAAACTGAAACTCATCAAGAACTTTCTTCGAAGCTCCATGTCACAAGAGCGACTTAGTGGTTTGTCTCTGTTATCGATAGAACACGAACGAGCTAAAACTTTGGATTTTAGAAAAGCCATCAAGCAGTTTGCTAGTGCAAAAGCGAGACGGAAGAATTTTTAGTCTGTATAACCACCGCGACTGCTGCTGCAAGTAAATTGCTCAATTTTCATCAAAGTGCTGTAGTTTTTATTATTTTATGTCTTACTCTTACGGGCAATTGTCAGGGCACTTTTTATTGAGCTAAACTTGACTGAAATATCGTTTATGCTTAGCAGCTTGCCCCAATAGGTTGCACATGCTTATTTGACTCGTCATTCATCGATCGTTACACATTTACGGTAGCCTATCAGATTTTCACTGCTGAGTTTCGTTTTGTATAGGCATAAAGATTGCGTGCGACTTTGATTTCTATGCCACAGATTTGCTTAGTAATTACTGTAACTCCTTGCTATGTTGCAAAATATCAAATGACTCGATTGAAATGTTTCTATAGCACGGAGTCGTCGAAAAACCCCAAAGAAACGCAATGATTCCTGTACTGCAAAAAGTAGCCCAGTTGAACGTTTTGTACTAAAAAATGGGGCCCCATAATGGATGTTTGCCCCGGGGCCCCAAATGACGAAGTTACGGCACTGGTAGAAATACAGTGCTTATTCATATACTCAAAACTTGCCCTGAAACATTGACATTCTTCTCGCATTCTATACAACTAATCCACTTCATTACGCCATAGAAGTTTGATCGATACCAATATTGTGCGTTATCCACTTGCCAGCGGTAATATTTCACTAGTGGCGTGCCTCTTCTACGATATTTTTTGCACAAAAATTTGTAAATTTTGAAAGGTTTCATTCCTGTTAGTTGAGTAAGATGCCTTGCTCTCTATATCAATTGTATTGCATTTTTTCTTGTTTGTGGACTCAGTAGTTAAAGTAAATCGGAAAAAACACATCACTCCTGGAAGAGCTGAGTGCAAAATTATCAAGGACATCCTCAATATCATGGAGTGGATCATTAGGGTCATCTTCTGATTCACCAGATGATACCATGTAGTCCAAAATTTGATGTAAGACAATGTTTGCATCGACACGTCGTCGTTTCGAATCCATGTATGGTTACAATAATACTTATGACAAGTCTAACTATTATCACTAAACAGAAATCAAATTGCCAGCCTCAAAACGAACCTACAAACAACCAAACATTGCAACCGTAAACGAGTCACAAAATTGCCGAATTTTCGCGCCAAAAGCATTTGAGCGTTGTTCGAGGGGATTCCCATCAAATAACTTAAAAAATATCCCGTGAAACCATTTGCGGCAACAAACGCTACCTACAAGTTGGTCTCTATGTTTGCGCGGTTGTAAACGTCATGTGCCGATAGGTAATCTAAGCAAAGCGCGGCTATTGACGTCATTCGTTGCGAAGTGGTTAAAAATGTTTTCCGAGTTTACTAAAAACTTTATCACCACCAGTGAAAAGGCAAATAGTGTAACCAAAAAACTTGACAACATAGAAAAAATTGCGTTTAGATTTAAACTCAGTGCATCTGATATGGCTAAAAAGCAGTAATTTTCTTTGTTTAACAAAAAAGCGTAACCTCGTTCAACAGCGTTATTTCTTTTCTTCAGATCAGACGCTTTCAATGTGATGAAATTCAATGCATAACGGGAGAGGATGGCGATTTAGGAGAAGGATCGTTTAGCGTAGTTAAGCTGGGATTCCATAAAATATTTGGAGCTGTTGCTGTCAAATGCATTCATTATAAAGGAAGTAACAGAGCAAAACAAAAAGCAGCTAAAAAGTAAGTTCTTTGAAAGACCACAATCTGGAGGTCAATGTCGGTATAGCATGAGTACATTTATTCTGTTATTCCTTCCCGGCACATTCAGCTCACACAAGCATGAAAGAAAAAAGCAAAATGCAATGCCGAATGTCAAGCAACGTTGATAATTCTTTAGTTACAAATGTCGAATAATTAAGTTGCAGAAAATATTTTCACATATAAAGCACAACATTCTATTTTTTTTCTTTACTTGATTTAAATCAAATGACCAAAAGCTTTCGACCAAAACCTATTAATGGAAAAGCAAAATCAACCTTTTTATTACAAATGACCAAAAGCTTTCGACCAAAATCTATTTATGGAAAAGCAAAATCAACCTTTTTATTACTTTGTTTTCCAACATTGTAGAGTTAGTTTTTAGTTTTTTTCAACGTGTTTACATACCATTGGTAGGTGGTTGTTGAGAACTGTTTCATTATGTCATCTCATCTCTACTTTAGGTAAAGCTGCAAAGAAAGAAAGTAGGCCAAAATACATTTACTAGCAAGGGCTGGGTTTAAATGCAAACCTGCACCTCTTCCTGGGTTTAAATGCAAGCTTCACCAGTTCTTGTTTCCTTACCAGGGCCTGATTTGAGGTGAGTCAGAGTAAGTCACTTTGCCACGGCTCATCAGCTCTCCAGTTTTGTTCACTCTTTCAAAGAGGTAATAAAAGTGGCTAAACCTATTACGTCAAAAAATCCAAAATTAAAACATTATCTTTATGACGTCATCATGACGTCATCAACCCCTATATGACACCCATTTCACAGCAATAATTAATCGTTCCAAGTATCATAATTGTACCTTCAGCAGTTTTGAAAGCGAACAAGCCCATGAACGCACGCACACACGCAGTCAGAACTCTGCTTTGTAGATTCAGCTGGCTGCGCCGATTTTACCCCACGGATTTTGTGTGAACAGCAACTAAAAATTAATTTCTCAATCAAGTGAACTTCAAAAATATGATTAAGTCAAAAACATCATGGACAGGATAGGCATTCCCATTATTTTCACGATTCGGTCTCTCTCTTTTTTTAAATAACTAGCCAACGCCAAAGCAACTTAAGTCAAACTCAAGGAATGGCGACGCCAGGGCAGCGATTGTTTTCAAAAGTACAAAAGTTGAGGATTAAGTGGTAGGCGTATTTCACGAATTGCTACGCTTCTTTTTGTATAATCACATTCGTGACTTCGAGGTCCTGGCTAAGCCTTAGTTCTATGTGTGCTTCTCATTGCTTACGCATAATCAAGGGGGCCTTATGCTTCCTTTAGTGTGGAAGTGGAGATGACATTTATGCTACTAAAGTAGCTTGAAGCAAAACAGCAGAAATATCTTCAAAATGGTGCAATTTTACGTAGGTTTGTTTTCTTTTAATTTCTCCTTAAACTTTCTCAGGTCCCTGCTGGCTAGGCAATAGATTCCATATTCTTTTTTCCCTACCTGGGCGTGCCTAGAGTAGTTAAAACAAACCTTGCTTTTCCCTTAAAGTGTTTGCTTTGATCCCGGTAGCACTATAAAGCTATTGTCAAACAAAACCGCGAAAATGTTTTTTCAAAAGGTGGCATGATTTTACTTCTGCAGGGCGTGCCATCAGCTACGCTGTGTTAACACGTACCAATCAAGGCAGCTACGCCGGCTTCAACCAACAAAGATTTGTGGGAGCAACAACGAAAAGTGTAGCAAATAAAGGCCATAGTTCTTGTATACGCAATGGCCATCACCTTAGTATATTAATGAAGACTGGTAGCGCCCACAAAGTATCATTTCATGAGCTACCATTCCTACTTTCAAAAAAATGTAAAGGGAAATAGAAAGAAGGAAACACGATCAAAAATGATGGTGGCGCCCAATTGGGGGTTGTTTTGACATCCAAAGCAATGAACTATTTGGTGGTAGGCCTATTTTAGGATTTAATGCTCCCCTTTGGTATTTATCTATGTAATTAGGAGTGTTCGAAATGAATTTGAATGGGGCGAAACAAAACGAAACGAAATTTTACATTATGAAAGATTGTATGAAACGAAACAGTACAAAATTTTACTGAGGAAAAAACAGTTTGAAACGAAATGAAACGAGGTTTCGTTTCGAAATTTTTTCATGGTCACTTATCTGTGTCATCGTCCTCCTTCGAAAATTCATGTGACCATGGTAAATAGCCGCTCAAGGTGTTAAATGCGGCTGAGGTGTAAAGCATATTCGTCAAACGGGATGAGTGCAACCTTTCACGGTTTGACTTTAAGCGTAAAACGAAACGAAATTGCTTGGATTTCAAAAAGAGACAAATTTCTGCACTAAGAAAGTTTATTGGAAATAAAAACAAATCAGAGCAATTTTGCGTCAAAATGAAACTAAATTTCGAAATATTTCCGTTTTGAACACCTCTATTTGTGATATTACGTCCTTTGGCAGCGCTATCGAGAAAGAGGCCATGCCTTCTCCCAATGGTGTGCACTCTATTCCAGCACGCCTATCAGGCTATTTTCAAACAAACACTTTCCCACTAAGTCCTGTTTAACAAATTGATAGACCTATTGTTTTATTCTGATTTTTTTGAACTTAGGGCTTCATTACATTTAACTTTGCCTTAACCGCGACCTCCTTACCTTTAAATGAAGATTGGTCTTACTTACCGGAATAAATAGCCTATAAATTGAAAGTATTCACCCTTTGAGAAGATAAAAAAACACAGTCTGCAATCAATAACTTGCAAAGGAATGGGACCGGCTTTCGTTTGGGCAAAATACCGTTTTTCTTCATCAAAAACGGAAGAAAAATCTTTCCTCGTACAGAGTGAGATTTGGCTATAAGCCTATCACTTAAAGTAATTCTTTTTGCTGTTAAGTGTTAAGATGACGCACAAACGTCGTTACTGCTATCGGTTTGCTAATTTATAATTATTGTTTTTACATAGAGGGTAGTGGCAGCGAAAAACAAAGCTATGTCATTTATCTCAAGTGGTTACAAATTATCGCTAATAGAGCGCCAGCTCCTAATGTAAAAAAATGCCCTGCTTCTTGGCTGTGGCTCCATGAAAATTTGAATTAGAGCACCAGCTTCTAAAAAAATTTCCTGCTTCTTGGCTCTGGCTCCTCATAAAAAGAAAATTAAGTGGCATATCTCACAAAAACGCCTTGCTTCTGGGCTTAGACATCAAAGCCCCTAATTGTATGCTTACATTTGGCCATGTATTTTTTAAATCGAAACTGGCAACTGATGAATAGACTTCCAGCAATGAAGTAAAACATATTGTTGGTTCTCAGCCCAAAGTACAGCTTTCACCAAAATCGTAGCATTTAAGGAGTCAAAAAGCTGTTTTAGCTTTGAAGCAAGACAGTAGACAAAATCTTGCTTCCGATTATTAATTACTATGAGGTCACAGACCAGTGAAATTTTTATGAAAGCCATTAGCAAAAGATTGGTTAATATCAGAAATCCTTACAAATAATCGCTTAATAGGCGTGCTTAACAACTGTACTAGTTCATAATAAAATAGCAAATAAATTCATAACCTTTTATACACTGATTTGACCACTTGCTTGGAATCTCAAAAAAAAATTAATAGAAAGGTGTTAAATTGATTAACATTTATTTACAAAAATAAGATGTTGGATATTAGGCTTTTACTTACTAGTGTTTCGTAGCTGCAGGCTTCACAGCGTTCGTATTGTCCGGGTTAAGGATATTGGTTGAGCTGGCTATGCTACACAATGGTTAGCTGTTACAACAGTAAGCAAAACTTATGCTAACATGACACAGCCAAATAGGCTTACTGTTTCAAAATAAGAAGAACGGTCTTATTTAAAAACTCTTTCCGTCACTTGAAATATGCGTGTAGGGGCGCATTTGAAAATAGATGTTGGGTGCCATAGTTGATTTTACGATTACAGAAACAAGTTATTCGGTGGTACGCTTTTTTGATGACTAGTTACAACACCCTCAAAATGATATTTGCGATACCGATTTTCTGGCTGCACATATGTTTCTTGGTCCCGAAGTACAGCAAAAAGGACTGTTACCTAAGAGGCGGTTGCACAGAAAATGTGGAGAATGCATCCTTCCGTTGGCTTTTGTTAGTGTTGGCTTCGTGAGCTTATTTGCTTGGACATAAAAACAAGTTGATTTCTGAAAAAGATCTTTACGTCACCTTCTCAAAAGTTGGTGAATCCGCTGCTACAATAGAGCTTGCATCCGATTACCCGGTCGGTGGAGTAACTCATTTTTGAGAACTATGCGTTTACCTGCACTGGCACGATGGTATAGGCGAGGGATCAGCCGCCTTTTATGGCCGGAGAGCCATTCGGACCCGTTTCCCACAACAAGGAGAACAAAGAGAGCCGCATCAAGTCTACTTAACATAAGTGTCGACAAAAAAAAAGGAAAACGGTCTCTACCTGTAATTAGTGGCAATGAACCAGATATCAACCCACACTAGCCTGCTTCAAAGAACGGCAAGAGAACCGCAGTTGAAGGGCAAAAAAGCCACGTGCGGCTCCGGAGCCGCAGATTGCCGACCTATGATATAGGTCTGATTGGTGGGCCTGATTTCACGAAGTGATGTTTATGTAATGACGTATTGCTTCCATGATTTCCTATTAAAATTGGGGTTACATAGAATATGCCCATATTACCTATCTCCAAAGTAATAAATTAAGACTTGGCTTACTTGCAAACAGCTAATAATCTCGCAAACATTCGTGCGTCTATTGGACTGAGTACATTCGTGCCACAAATTCAAAATTTTGGAAGGACCAAATTCAAAACCACAAAAATTTCAAAGCCACAAATTCAAAGTTAATAAGCGAACTACTATTTTCAACTCTTTTGTGATTGTAGGCTTAATTACAAAGCTTAAAGCGTTTGGGTGTGCGTATGTTCCTTACTTCGGTCGTAGCCTCGAACAGGCGAAGGCAAACTAACCCAAAGCCCTTAGTCCAGCAGGTACCTATGACGTATTACGCTAAGTTAGTTTTTGGCTTTGGTGAATAATCTGCCGACCAGCAAATAGTACTAAATTATAGCATAACTTTTTGAAATCCAACAAGATTTTCCAATAAGACTCGATATGCGGTTCTACTTTGTTACCCAATGTAGGATATCTCTTTGGGGTTAAGATTAATCAGGCGCGCAGTGTTTGTGTGAGGTATGAAGGTACTCTAATCTATTCAGTTATTGTAAATTTCCTACTTGCCATTGCATTGTCAAAAAAAAACAAATAAAACCGGTATGAAAGTACCGCCCTGTAATATGTCATTGTAACTTTAAAGACGGCCTATCAGTAATGAGCATTACTATTTATGTTTGTTGTGAAAATGACAGTTTATAATTTTGCTACCTGTTGCTGTTCTCATTACGTAGTGGAGTATTTTGTTGTCATTTAAAATTATGACACCAAAATGCTTAAAAACACTTCAATAAGTAATCACTTATTGCATCTTGTTACAGCTTAAGATGTTAAAAAATTACTTTCAGCGCTAGAACCTTTTTTCGCCGGTCTGTATTGTTTGACAAAATAAAGAAAATAATTTTAGATTGAATATTTATTTTTGACGTGATTTTAAGTCTTAAAATCATAAAATTTCTTGAAAAAAGCAAGTGGTCCGTTGGCTTATATTAAACCACAAATTCCTTTTCTACATTAAAACAAGCAACTTCTAAAAACTGAATCCTCAGTTCTGACGTTACTAATCTAATGATGCCACGTTTGGAGCTTGTATGTTCAGCATTTTTGAAATAGCTAGGCTTGAAAAGGCTCTCAAACACAAACTCGATTGTTCCGTTGCTAACAATCCCTGCAATTAAAAAGAACTTCTGTTTTGAAAATGATGCTGTTATTATCTAAGGAAAAACCATCAACCGCGTTTCTGCGCTAAGTATTTGAGAAATTAAGGTAAACCATTTTTATAATTATTTGCTAACCATAACGTCTCCATAGATCTTAAAAAAGTGAAATTATTTTGAAGTAAGCAAGTCTAGTAGTGGCTTTTATCAAGGCTCTAAAAATGGCATTTCTCCGTCAAAAAACGCGATTTTTTTTGCAAAAATTATCTTTGATTGTGACGTCATCAAACTCTTTATTGCATTCACCCTAGGTTGATGGCCGATTGTACTGAGTTTCATATAGTGGTGATGATCAGTTTTACCGTAGTTTCGGAGGAGTTAAATCGAAAGTACGTACACACGTACGCACATTCACTACTTAACCTTTTACGTGAGATGTAACATCATCATGACATCACCAATTTTTCAAAACAATTACCCTGGTGTGATGATTAGTGGTGCCGGGTTTGATGTTTGTTCGCCCAGTAGTTTTTAAGGAGTTTTTAAAAATAAACAAAACGAAAAATAAAAAAGATTTTTACTTTATTGCAGTGGTTCTCAAGCTTATATAGCTTTCACCCAACTTACCTTTGGAAATGAACTTACAACTCATCTCGTTCACTCAAGCAGTGTTTAACAAAAACGATTGTATAGCTTATTGTTGTAAAGCCATTTATTGCACAAAATAATGAACTCTTCACGTTTCACTTGATAATAAAATATGACACATATTAATGAAACGGATGAGTTTGTGTATTGACCACAAGATATTTGACACGTGGTTCAGTGTCGGGCAAAGCTGCTTATTATTTATTAAATTGATTAACATTTATTACAGTGCGATAGGACTGTACCAAAAACATACTTTAAAGTGGAGTACACCAATAGTGTAGTTATCATTTTTGCTCATGCCTTTGTATCATCAAATAATCAAATTTATACCGTTATAAAAATGAAATATATTATTTGATTTGATTAGGAAGCATATCAGAAATAGGCTTCACTACTTAGGTTTTCTATCAAAAATCAGTGGATAATAAGTGCAGCTGCTGTTTTCCCCGAAGTATTACCAGACAGCATCATGACGTCACTTAAGATTATGACTACACAATGTTTTTTGAAGTGTTGTAGATAAAATAGGAAAAAGCATGCCTAAAGAAACTTAAAATAAAAAAAATTGCTCAAAAATGACCACCAGCATCATACGGTACCATACAGCAATCTATTTCATCATGTCAATGACCCGCGACCGGTTTCGACCTTATTAGGTCTCATCAGGCGGGTGTAAAAAACACTCAATAATAAACATGCAGAAAAAACAAATTTGCCATTGGGTGCAAAAAAAATGCAATACAAAACGATATGATACAGCAATACCTATATCATAGGGGTCACATTCAAGGACACACAAAAATGACATGGACCACATTTTACAACAACATCTATTCTATTTTACTTTGATGCTGGAGGCAGATCCCTCTCAATAGGAGATCGTCTTGAAAATTGCTAACTAGCAACTCCTGTATTTTATTAAAAAAACTTTTAAGTACAATTGGTAGTTAGATTGTCAATGAAGCCGAAATCGTTGCAAATCTATTTTTGTGGGAAGCAGCTTGTTAATACCTTCCTCAAAAGCTCCAAACAACGTTTTTTCTATCAGTGCTTCGTGAGAAAATAAATAAAACAAATTTTACAATCAATCGTTGATTATGACCTCATCTTAGTTGATTATGACCACATCTTAGTTAAAAGGGCAAAATTTTTGAAGTAGGTGAGTTGAGTGCTTGATTTTGTTTTTAAGAAATGCAAATTTAAAAAGGTTATCTCTACTTATGACGTCACCAACTTCCTGATAATATTTTGGAGTGAAGATCAATCGCACCAAATTTGATGTTTGTACGCCCAGTGGTTTTGGAGGAGTTAAAGCATACACACGCAAACGGACACACACACACACACACAGGACAGCAACAAAATGCTAGCCGTGGTCTACTATTCCAAAGTTTCATGCTTTTAAGTTGAACTGTTTCTGAATCAAAGTTTCCAAGTTTTAGCACTCTACTTAAATTGTTTTGGCACCGGTATTATAATACGTTAAATAGTAAATTCGAAATGGGTAGTATTCTTATATTACTCAGCATAAAGCATATAGCAGTATTCTGTATTTATATCGGATAATGTTATCTTGATTTAGGGCTTATCTACTATGCTTGTGGTAGATCTGTGCTAGCTGTATATTTAACTCTAAGACCCGTTTTCACAAGTTCTGTTAACTGTAGGCCAAGCTTCATGGCAATGCTGATCTATAATAGGCTTACTAACATCTACACTATAAAGTGCATTTTGTTTGTGTGTTTTAACTCCTCCGAAAGTACTGAAAATACAGTAGGCGCCGCTTATTATGACCACGGATAATATAACCAGCCGCTTATTATGACCAATTTGGTAGGTCCGGAATTTCTCCATTTAAAATTCTCCGTTTAATATGACCAAATTTCGGATAATATGACCCACATTTTCTCCATTTCTCTTATTACAGTACAGTATTTTTTCCCGTCATGCACTTATAACTTCGGTTTTGAACATTCGTGTTTTCTGTTCGCATGCCTTTTCTGTACTGTTTCAGTACTGTACTTTGTTTTACTGCCAACGTCACACTGTTACATCAGTTAAACGATGAATTTGACGGTGTTTGGATTTCTTGTGGCTTACGGCATCGATTCAGGTGCGGTTATGATGGCTTCGGTTTTTATGACCATTCCGATATTATGACCAAAATGGTCTGGTCCCAAAATGGTCATATTAAGCGGCGTCTACTGTACAAGCATCAAACTTGGCACGATAAAATACTCACCCTTGGGTGAATGTCCTTAGGAGATTCGTGACGACGTGATGACGTCCCAATCAAAGATAACTATTACAAACTGCATTTCTTGACTGAGGAAAGCGGGGTTTGATTTAAACGAAAGCCAGTACTCCAGTCACTAAATTCAACAAATGCCTTTGCAATGCCACGTGACGTCATAATTAATGATTATTTGTAAAATCTGTTGTCCTAACTTACTTGAAAAGTACTCATCGTAGAAACGCGATCAAACGCTTTTTTGGAAAATTTTGACAAGGTCCCCTTGATAAAAGCAAATCACATAGTCGTAGAACATTTAAGCTCAATTGACCATGCAACAGCACATCGTGTATATAAAAAATTTTAACCTTCAAGACTTGCTTCTCATTTTTTCTGCTGAATTCAAACTCGCTCTTTGATGTCATATTATATCTGGTACAACCAAAACAGTCATAACCGGTGCGATGGCGTAGTGGTTGGAGCGTCCGCTTCGCAGTCGGTAGACCTGGGCTTTATTTCCCATGTCGAGTCTTACCAAAAGACTTTAAAAAATGGTATTCACAGCTTCCCTGCTTGGCGCTCAACAAAATAGGGACAGTGTGGAGAACAAGCCAGCAAGATTGCTTGTGTCCTCGGACAAGGCACTTAACGGGATGCCTCTATCTTTACGAGGCAGACAGGTGGTGGGGCCAAGTAGTCTACCGTCGTGGTGGCTCCAGTCTAACTGAAGACTCGCAAACAGGGCGTGAGCGTTAACGCAGTATTCATACATTTTCCTACATAATACTCACAACAAATACCTCAAGCGACGAAGAAAAAAGCACAGTCATATCACATCTGGCTTCGCTAACAGAGATGATAATATGGTGATTTTTATCAAAAGATAGTACATTTTTACAAAACCAGTTTATTTAAAAACTGATTTCTGACCTCATTTCTCAACCAAAATTTCCAATTTTTAAACAATTTGAAGGCTATTTTTAGGCAATTCCGATAATATGTAATTTTTATTTTTGCTATTTGTTTTTATGCTAAACAAATTAAACTTTACCACCTGTAGTGCCACTTTTTACCTCACACCAAAAACTGGTAAGCTGAGTAAAAACAGATAAGTTTGATACGTTAAGGTTGTGGTAAGGTACTAGCAATTAGTGTCATTTAAATGCTTAGGAAATTTGTTTTCGATCAATATGTAACTCCAATTGGTGAGGGCTAAGGATTAGTTTATAATGACTGATCAGAAATCGGTTGCCATACATGATTTTTCTTTTTAGTGAAAACATTTTCCTACTATACTAAGTAAAGTGCATGAACTTGCAATTACCTAAGTTAGTTCTTTGGTACATTTTGACTATTTCTATCGAAAACATGCTTCTTGCCTTGTTTTATGTTAATATGTCAAAAGATTCATCACAAACTTGAGTCTCCAAAAATTTTCAAATGTCTTCAACCGGTCAAGAACACTCAAAATTTTGGTGTCTGGGCTTCACACAATTGCAATTTCTAGAAAAATTAAGTGTCATGATACATTTTGTCTTTTCTTTCTCAAAAGCATGGTTCTTAGGCATTATCCATCGAAATTTTCAAAAAATTTTATCTAAAATTGAAGCTCTAAAAATTTTAAAAAGCCTATTTCAACCAAACTATTGGTGATCTCCCTAGAAAAAGAAGAGGATAAAGATGGTCCTGTTTTATCTTTTGCAACAAAATAGTATTCTCCAGTTACATATACTCTAAATGTTGAAGCAATTTCTTTTGCAATTTTGTGAAGCCGATCTAGCCGGCTGATTTGATATTCTTAACCTCGGCATTACTGATTGGGATCCTGCTACTTTAATAACTTAACCGTAAGTGCTTCATCTCGTGTTAGCTTGCTCTTCGCATTGTTGCGTGTATGTCACGATTAAGTAACATGCGCCCAGCCAGAGGCTTTAAATTGTACAATTAGGCATACATTCACGAAATAGTAGTCAAGTGGAGGTCCTAATATCTAACACTAGCAATTCCCTAGGAAGCGTGCCTCATAAGAAGCAACAGGAAGATCAGGAGTAGGGACAGCATTTATGCTAATGGTTTCTTTGTTTCTTCACTGTTGATTATTTTCACGAGGGGCTGTCACTAAGTCGTGAATATGCATACCACCAAAAAACTGACTTGTGTGATCGTAAAATAAAAGCCATTACGGAGCCCATTTCCAACTTTGTGTTAGTTCTCTCACATGTACTTGAATGAACGGAGAGGATTTGTGAAATGATGGAGAGTTTCTAACCCTCTCTTTATTGAAAGCAATCGTACCATACGATTGGGATTAGGGACATGGAGTTGATGTCCCCGTTAGTAATTTATTGCTTTTAGTCAATTTTGTTGAAGCTGGCTGAATCGATGTCACTAACCCGACATAACTGACTGGTAGCCGCCTTGTTGGAAAATGATATTGCTATATGGCTTATTTGCATCTGTTTTACTGCTACTGTCGCTAAATCTGGCCCATTTTTCTAAAGCTGAATTAATTTTTCATAAAACACCTAAAACTACCCTCACTTAACATTTTGTCTTCTCGATGCAAAATCAGTTTTAGCGTGCTAAAAGTTCGTCTTACTTATTTTTGGCGAAGCGAGCTGAGGAATATTCACCCACAAAAGCTTTACTTTTTTTCAAAACCATACAACCAAGGTGATTTTTGCGAGGTAAAACCGTATTTTAGACGTGTAAACAGAAATGTCAAAAGCAACGGCGGATTTTGTATTTCGACTCTTACTATTGAATAAAAAGCCCCAGGCTTTTTTTCACATGTGGATCGGCTAATTGAGGTGTACCAGACAAAAGGTTGCAGAACACGAAGCGATTATAACTTATAAGCAATTGTTTAATTTTTATTTCAACGCTATAAAAGCTTGAATCACGACAAATCTTATTGCATTAAGCACCCTAACATCCGTTAAAACTTTTAATCGCGGCACTACACTCGTGCGGTTTTAGAAAATAACGAAAACAAGCATTTGCAATTTTGTCACCTTTCTCTCGTTTTTCAAAATGATGAATCGCATGTTAACTTTCGATTGAGTCTAAAATCGCTCTCTGTTTTGTGAATTTGTAGAAAACTTCTATTGTTCTAGCAGTTATTTGATTTAGTGCACATGCGATAATCGCCACTCATTCACGTAGAAAACTTCTTTCCGATAGCGACGTCATTGTTTTGTCTTCAATCTCTTTATAGCACTCAGCGCCATTTCTTTCTAAGTTCAATAGCTTTAGTGGAGTCACAATATACCGATGGAAATGAGATTTATATTTTAGGCTTTATGAGAAAGTGTACAGATGTAGAATAAATACAGTTATTGCGAAAGTGGCACAGATAACGGCAATTACATGTTAATGTTGTTTCAGATTTCGCCAAGAAATATCAAATTGCCAAAAATCACAACACAAAAATGTGATTCATATTTTTGGAGATGCTTCGTGGCCTGCTTCTCTAGCAATTGTTATGGAGTGCTTACAGGGAGGTAGTTTAGCAGAATTTATTCAAGATAAAGAAATTACAATCGGAGGTTTTCTCAGGCTACGTATCTGCCTAGAAATCACCAGCGGACTAGCTTACTTACACAATTTAGAGCCAAAACGGATGGTCCATGGGGACTTAAAACCAGAAAACGTATTGTTGATCGATGACCTTCATTGTAAAATTGCTGACTTCGGCAGTTCTGTAGTTTCTTCCTATACTGGAAAAACCACAGTTCCAGGGTACACACCCCAGAAATTAGGTTTTACTCCAATATATGCCGCGCCAGAACTTCTCTCAAATCCAACCGCAAAAAAACATCCAGCACTTGACACATACAGTTTTAGTATCATAGTATGTGTGGTGCTAAAACGAGAAGCTCCTGTTGCCTGGAAAAACGTTGAAAGCCTTTACGTGGAAGATATCAAGCGTGGAGAGTGTCCATGTCTTTTGTTCATGAATGAGCTAAAACAGACTTTTAGTGACCAAGAGTTCGCTGTCATCCAATACTTGAAAACAGTTATGCAACAATGTTGGTCACACAACCCTTCGGATCGCCCCTCAATGGCTCATGTGCATCAATGCTTACTTCAAATACAAGTCAATGATCCTGCTACAGTAAATAAGGAAGTAGCAACTGCGTTAGATAAAATGACTATCTCAAATCCAGTTCAAAGCGATTATTCCTGTGCTCCTCTTAACATGCTTCATCCACCAAGTTATCAGCTACTTCAGCTCTACCAACCAGGTAAGCTATTGTTAATTATAATGTGTTTTGTTGTATGATTAGCAGGCTCAGCCGGTCTCGGCCGCAGGGCTCTCAATCAGTATTGTCGAGAATAAGAATATCGGTTCAGCCCGCCAAGCTGGCTTTACTCAATGGATAGTTATGAAAGAGTTATATAAAATTTATGTTTTTCACATAACAAAATCTCCTTCCAAAAAACTAATCATTTTGGAAACCAAATGAATTAAATAATTTATTGTGGGAGTTACGCATAGGTATTAGATGTTTGTCCAGTTTCTCTGGACGCTGGCAATGTCTTATTTGCCCTGCTTTCGCCATAGGCATCCTTAAGCTTAACAAACTTTTATCCGTTAAATTCAGCAACTGCTTGAAAGCATATAAAAGTTGTGGAAGGGCGCCAAGGTAATTGAAATGTATTTTCAGGAATAGCCTGTTAAATATTACGAACGCTACTCACGATTTTTTGTAATTGTATGCTTATTTGCATAATCTAATTTCTAAAGCCTCTAGCTGGGCGCATGTTACTTGATTCTGGCATAAACGCAGCCAAGAATAGAACAAAATTAACAAACTAACCCCAAGAGATGCAATTACAATTAGCAGCGCTTTTATCAGCAATGTCGACGTTAAGAATAAGGATAATTGTGAAAGCAGTAATGAAAAAGTTAATATCTTTTGACGTAGCTAATTTTTGTTCCAAAATCAAAAATACTGGAACTATGCGTTGCTCACTGCTTGCGCAGTTTGAGCTCTTTGCGATGCGATGTGGAGAAGTCGTTACGTACCACAAACGAAACGATTTTTCCGGCACATATTAACCTCTCGGTTGGTAGTGCATGCCAGAACGCTCTGTGCTCCGCTGATGACGCCACAAAGGCAGAAACGGCAGCCGTCCGGAGATTGAGTTTTTTTTATTGAAATAGATTAAGTTAAAAAACACCAAAGGGGTTACGCATAGCCGATATATTTTCTCCCCAGGTTTTTGAAGTTCCTGGCTGCTTCTTGCTTGCTATGTTTGGTATTTAATAACTGGACTTGTTTATAATTAAAACAGTCAGCGACTTGAAAACGTTTTATTTGTTCGCTTGCCGCCTTTGCCGGCAACCCGCTGCAGGGATCCCATGTGTAACGTCGAGGTTTACAAGATCGGTTTAACAGGCTGCGCCTGCTCTGCCCAATGAACAGTTTTGAAAACAGTAACGAAAAGTTAATGCATTTTCACATGGCCAAATATCGTTCCGAAACAAAAAAAATTGTTTTTTGGAGCGCAATCGATTAAAAAAACATTATATTGTGGTGTTGCGCATAGCCACTACATGTTTTCCGAGTTTTTCGATTTCCTGCAACATCTTATTTGCCCTGTTTTCAGCATAGGCGTCCTTAGACTTAACAAACGTTATCCTTTAAGTTCACCAAGTACTTGAAGGCATATGGAAGTTGTAGGAAAACGCCAAGACAATTGATTATTTTTGCGATTAAGCTATTAAATCTTATGTCCACTACTAACCACTTTTTCACAATTACATGTCTGAGTTAACGCCTCTGGCAGGGCGCATATTGCTTGGTCCAGCAAAAGAGCTAGCTAACTTGAATTGAACCACTTACAGTAAAGTGATCACAATAGCAGCGCTCCAATCAGCAATGTCGAGGTTAAGAATATCGGTTCAGCCGGCTTACCGACCTCATTCCATTGATGTTTGTGAGAACAGTGAGCCTAATAAAACGATAAAGTGTTGCGGACATAGCCAATTCTTGTTCCAAAATTAACAGGACTGTTTCTTTAAATGAAATCGATTGAGCCTAAAAAAACATTGCAAGGGATAGCACTTGGCCGCTATATTTCTCCCAAAGTTTCTGGACTTCCTCACTACGTCTTGCTTGCCTTGTTTGGTACTTGAAATTTAGACTTGTTCACAATTTAAACAATCAACGATTTCAATGTTTTATTTGATCATTTGATGAAATTTATGGAAGCATAACTTTAAGGTTGTGCAGTTGGGGAGGGCAAAGAGATTGATACATACTTTCAGAAAACCTATTAAATATCAGGACCTCTACTCACCACTTTTTCGTAATTACTGATCTATGTCTATTTGTACGACTCAAAACCTCTGGCTGCGCTCATGTTGCTTGGTCCTGACATAGACGCAGCCATGCAAAGAGCAAACTGTCCCGAAACAAAGCACTCACAGTTAACTAATTCTTAGCCCTAACTAAATTTAATTACGTATTGCTGGAAAGAAAATTTCCTAAGTTTTCAAACGACACTAATGTTAGTACTTTATGATCAAATTTATACGTCCAACTTATATATTTTTACTCGGCTTACCATTTTTAGAGGTGGGTAAAAAGTTATATTGCAGGTCTTAAAGTTCAATTTGTTTGGTAAAAAGTTATATCGCAGGTGTTAAAGCTCAGTTTGTTCGGAATGAAAGTAAATAGTAAAGGTACATGTTATATATTGTCAAATTGGCTGAAATACCCTTTAATTTGTGGAAGCAAGTCTTAAAATCGGTCAAGAAATAAAGCCAGAAATCAATTTTTGAGTAAACCGATATCGTAAAATTTGTGCAAGTTTTGAAAGATATCATTATATGATGATCTGTGGTAGCATAAGGCAGTGTTAATCATACCAGGCAGCATTATGACATAATAGCGCGAGTTGAAGCGTACAAAAAAATGAGAAAAAGCATTCTTAGTCGACTTAAAAGGCTTTAATGAAAAATCAATTGCTGCATCGGCAATTGAGTTGTAATTGTAGAGTTTTTTTTTATCAAAAGCATCTTGCTAAGATCTCCCAAAGCAGCGTTTAATCGCGTTTCTACGATGAATATTTTTTGAGAAAAATAAAAAAAAAAGCATTTTAGAAAGAATTGTTAATTTTAATATCATGTGAAGTGAAATTTGATGAAGTTAGTAAGTTGGATACTGGCTTTTGTTTAAGTTGAAAATCGTTTCCCACAGCCCAAAAACGCTGTTTCCAAAAAATCATTTTCAATTATGGCGTAGTGATGACGGCACTAGCTGCCTTAAGCCGCCTGATGACACTCACGTTGGGCTGGTAATCAATCGTGCCAAGTTTAAAACTCGTACGTTCAGTAGTTTCGGAGGAGTCAAAATAAACACCCAGACAGATATATGGAGAATTGCGCTTTGTAGCACAAATTTTACGAAGTGCAAGAAATCACAAATTCTAAGTTGTAAAGTAGGGGGCGATTTAGATGAATCTTTGTAAAAATTTATTAGATAATGCCAAATGACCATGATTTTGAAGAAAAATAGACAGGATGTTCTACATGACTTAGTTTTTTTTAAAAATTGCAATTTTGTAAAGCTCAGACACCAAGTTTTAAGAGTTTATGACCAGTCGGCTACAT
Source organism: Trididemnum clinides (assembly GCA_963675345.1). Lineage (NCBI taxonomy): Eukaryota > Metazoa > Chordata > Ascidiacea > Aplousobranchia > Didemnidae > Trididemnum > Trididemnum clinides. The sequence continues at coordinate 10,892,767 of OY776289.1, forward strand.
TTAACAATTTTTAAAGATTTCATTTTGTGATAAATGCTTTTCAAAATCTGATAAATTATATCAATTCAAAGGTAATGATCAAAATGTACCAAAAAACTCCCTTTTTTTACAAATTTCAAGTTGCTTAAGTGTAGTAAGAAAATTGTTTTGCTAAAAATGGGAAATGACGTAGGGCAACCAATTTTTAATCAGCCGTAATAAACTATAATTTTTTGCCTAAATAATCACACTTTTTATTGCTAGAAGGCATATATTCTCAGCTTGCAAGCGACACTAATGGTTATTACCTTATTATAACTTTTATATACAAGACTTAATCGTTTTTACTCTGCTAAACAGTTTTTCTAAAGGGGTGAAGAGCTGCACAAGTGTTAAAATTTGATTTATCTAGTACAAAAACAAATAGCAAAGAAACATAATATATATTATCAAAATTACCTTCAAATAATCTTTAATTTGTTAAATAAATTTTTAAAATCGATTGAGAAATTAGGTTACAAGTCAATTTTTAAGTAAAGTGATTTTGTAAAAATGCTAAATCGTTTCAAAAAATCATCTTGTCACGTGATGATCTTTGGTAGCGAAAGTTTGTGTTGATTGTACCAATCAGCAAAATGACATCATAACGCGAGTGTAAAGCATGTAGGAAAAAAAGAAAAGAAACGTGCTTAGTAAGCTCAAAATGCTTAAAAAAAAGAATCTGCTGTTGCATCCTCATTTGAGCTTTAATTTTTTTTTAGTTTCTTGTATTATAAGCACCTTGTTGATATCTCCCTAAAAAGCATTTAATTGCATTTTTACGACCAGTGGTTTTTGAAAAAAGAAAACACATTTTACGATTAATTGTTAATTATGAACTCTGTGTGAGATCCCAAAGAAGTGAAATTAGTTGAAGTTGGTTGGTCGTTTACTGGCTTTTGTTTAGGCTAAGAACTGTTTTCCACAATCCAAAAACGCGGTTCATAAAATATTATTTTAAATTATGACGTCATTGTGACGTCACGAGCCTCTTACGACACTCCACTTGAGATTTTCATTAATTATGACAAGTTTGATGCTCGTACGTTCAGTAGTGTTGGAGGAGTTGAAACACACATCCAAGCACTCATACAGACAGAATTACTCTTTATTATATAGAAGCGTCAAGTGCAGTGGCGAAGCGACAATGTGCATCCCTAAAAAAAAGAGAAACTAGTCAAAGAAGCGCTCCGAAAAATACTTGAACTTGAGCCAAGAAAAAATTGGATGTGGAGAGCATAGACAGTGTTCAGTTGCAGGCCAATATTCGGAGCGCAATGTTGATTGTATGGGGAGAAAAGTTTATTATATGATTCAGCGTATAATCGTAAATTAGAATAAATAAAAAAGTATAGTTTGCGCCGATACGGATTTGCGTCGCATTGCACTGGCGTCGCAGCTCAGGCTACATCCCTGTTTTATAAACCTAATTGGATTTACGTTTATTTGGAAGTTGTGCCTAACCTAAACGGAACAAAGGGAACTGTCAACAATTTCTCAAATTTTTTAATTAAAGTAAATATAATCCAAAATTTGTGGTATTGCTATTGCACTATGAAAAGTATAATATACGAATTAAGTCAAAAAAATTTGCGGAGACCTGCCCCTAAATTGAGCTCTGACCATAATTTTGTGACAAGGAGCCCACCCTTTGAAATATTCTAATCGTTGGTAGTTGCCGTCACAATGACAGGCCCTTAAATCTCCCATTTCGGTCAAAGCAGGCGTATCAAAGGACGCCTACTTAAGCAACCTCTTTAACCACAAGCTGCGCTGTGGTAATGTTTCTTTATTTCATTTTTATTTAGAAATCGGTTTATCTTAAATGATTGTGCTCCAACTTGCTTTGCATCAGCACAAGTCAGTGAACTGCGCTGTAAAGATTTAATGCAATGATATTGACATGATTTTGCCAGCTCTTTTCTTGATTTCGGCTGGTTGCGCACCAGAATACAGTACAATATACAGTACCTACACTGGGGGGGGGAGACGGTCAATCAATCTTTTTAATTTCGCTGAATTAAGAAATTTAAGTTTAAATCTGTGAAAAAAAACATAAGAAAATATTATCCTCATACATATGTGCATCGTAGGCTAAAGAAGTAGTAATTTTCATTAGAATGTCCGCCTTTTGATACCAGCTATGACGCTCGAAGCATTCATTTTTTTTACTTCCGCATTTTTGCCTTTAATTCATTTGGACAATTTCTCACCTTACCGTAATTTGTCAGCGCTCTCCGAAAAACTTCAAGCTACGATTAGTTTTAGGTGTGTCAAAATACGCAGCAAAAACATCTTACATTTCAAAATTTTATTGCTAAAAAGAATAGGCTTACGGTGAACCCAACTGAAGGTAGTAGAGTTGGAACACCTCCACCGAGCGGCCAGTCGCGCCATCACCGGCTGCCTCTCGTCCTCTCCTATCCCTCTGCTTCTCTCCGAGGCTTCTCTACCTCCCCTACGAGTCACTCTGACTCATTTCACTTTTTTATCTTATGAGCGGGCTCTTCGTCTCCCAACCTCTTTTCCTATTTCAGGTTTGGCCAGATTTGGAGTGAAACCAAGACTCTGCATTTCGTCCTGGAGAGTTTTGCGTCCACTCACCCGCTCATGCTTCCTTCTACCTCTTCTAGGAAGACTCTTCTTGCTTGCCCTCCCTGTCCTCCTTGGAATCTGCCTTTGTTCATGGTGGAGTCCACCCTTTCCTTTCCATGCTCTCGCTCTGATCCCCCCCTCTCTCTCGCCAAGGTGCGGCTCTCACCCACCTTGACTCTCTTTCCCCTCATGATCTGGTGCTTTGGACTGACGCCTCTGTTCCTTTTCTTTTTGGCAAGGGCGGCTCCGGCGTTCTTGCCAACTGCTCTCTCTGTGGCACTGAGGCCACTCTTTTCTTTTCGGCAGGCCCCGTATGCTCAAATTTTTCCGCTGAAGACTGCGCCATTCTGCATGCTCTTTGCTGGTCTCGCCAGCACCAACAAGTCTGCCATTTCTCTTCTCTTCTCCTCCTGTCTGACTCTCGTTATGTCCTCGCCACCCTGTCCATTCCTCCATCTTTCCTCTTATCTCAAACTCTGTTGCAGATCTGGCAGGAACGGTCTTCTCTCTCCTCCTGTTCTATTTCACTACAATGGGTCCCCGGACACTCGTTTCTCCCGGGGAACGACGCGGCCGATGAGCTAGCCAGACGGGGTGCGCTACTTGCACCCTCCACAATCCCTTGTAGTCTCTCTCCTCTCGTATCCACTCTTGTCTTATCTCGGACTGGAGGCGTACTATCTTATCGAAGTTCTTTGACACACAGGTTCCCTCGATTTCCACTGAGGACCTTGTGCTCTCTCGTCATGCTCGCTGTGTCCTCTCTCGTCTTCGCTGCAACGGAAACAGCCTTCTGTTAGGTTCTTATCTCTCTAGGATTGACTTAATTGAGAATCTTTCCTGCAGCGTCTGTGGACACTCGTCCCAGGACATCTCTCATCTCATTCTGCACTGTCCAGCTACGTACTCTTTGCGCCGCTCACTCTTTGGCGACTCTCTGTTTCTTTACGACCTCTGGTCCAGACCCTGGGGAGTTGCTCAGCTTCTGGGGTACCATGGTCTCCCGCCATGCCCCCATCCCTCGGAAGGGGTCGAGTAAACAACAACAACAACAAGGTAATAGAGTTTGTTTAGCTACTCTTTAAGCATGAACTTCAAACAGTTAAAGTAAATTTACAGCATAAGAATTTGCAATCGCAACACGCATCAACAGACCAATTGTTTGTGCATTTTCGTTTGATGCGGCAGAATTATCTTTGTTTGACTTTTTCAGTCCATTGTTCTGATTTAGTTGTAGTTTCAAATCTTTTTCTTTTGGAAGGAACTACAAGTTCTTTCGCAAGCTTGTGCGGAAAATCTCTTCTCAGTATTTTTGGCCTCCCACTTTGCAGTGCAAAACCCAAGCGATAATGCTGCCAGGTCTCAACAATTTTAAAAAGAGTTAGTTGGCACGCATTTAGTGCCTGTTCATTCGGTGTGCTTTCTGGTCATTTGATTAAAAACATCATCTACATGCTTTGTTTTGATGTAATACTTTATTGTTTCTGGAGTTTTCTCTTGATTTTCAGCAATGTAAACCTTACGATGTAGAGTGCTTAGAAGTACAACGTTTTTAGTTCTTTTTTCCTGACAAACAGTATGCAAAATATGGTAGACTTAGTGTAACCCATTTTGAATATTTATTGCACTATTTGACTCCGAAAGGTACAATAAAATTATCAATTCTCAGTGTCCTATAACTAGTGAATTTCCTGTATTGCAATGCATTTCAAATGCTGTGATAGAAAATCACATTAAATCAAAATGCTGCCACAAGAACTTCTTGCCATGTTTCCTTGCTGCATGCAAGCTGTGGAAAGAGCTGTAAAGCTTGTGGCCGAAGCTTCTGCTTACCGGCGCGATGGTGTAGTGGTTAGAGCGTCCGCCTCGTAGTCGGTAGACCTGGGCTTCATTCCCTAAGTCCAGTCATACCAAAAGACTTTAAAAAATGGTATTCACAGCTTTCCTGCTTGGCGCTCAGCATATAAAAGGGATAGTGTGGAGAACAAGCTGGCAAGCTTGCTTGTTGTGTCTTTGGGCAAGGCACTTAACGGGATGCCTCCGCCTTTATGTGGCAGACAGGTGGCCCTCCCGTACTTCACCGGGTTACAATTGTGAAGTTGCTAACCCAGCATGTCAGACGACTCTTGGGTACCCACCAGTGGCAGTCCGCCTTGTTGTTGCTGGGGCTACCAGTCACTCAAGACTGGTTCGAAATGGGCTTCCATCTTTCCCCTAGCCTAATTTCAATTAGGTTAACGGCATGAATTCATGCCGTACCTTCATCCCGAGGAAGAGGAGGGGTAAACAAACAAACAAACAAAAGCTTCTGCTTGCATTTGTGAACTCCGCAGAAAGAGATGGCTATACTCTGGTAAAGCTGCTGCAATTAAGAAAAAGATATCCCACTTTCAATCAAAGAAAGACCCTTTGGTTTAAACTGATAACAGCATTGGCTTTATAAACTAAGTAATTGTTTTACACACTATTTAAACAAGTGTAACTAAAACTCTATAAACAATAATACAATAATAGTTCCGTGTGCTTAATAAGCTCACCCGCTAGTAATCCCCAACTTGTCCGGTCCGTAAGCACTCCATTTATTACTGTAATAAAAAACACGCTTCATAAACCCAAAATCCCGCTTAAAAAGCCCAATTTTTAAACACATTTGCTTAAGATTGGGTGAAAAAAGCATCGCAACTCATACTTCATTGTCTTGCTTTTGACGGTTTCACACTTTGTTCGCTGCTGATCTAGTTCTTAATTCAACTGTTTTGTCACAGATTGCCACTTTCATGCATTGTAATCGATTGGCAAAACAAATGGTACGCTATAAATTTTATTTTTAGCTACTTTTAGTCACCTTCATTTATGCGCATGAGAGTGGCGAAAGTTTGTCCCCCGGTTTATGAGCCCACCGGCTCAATAAACTCAAAATTCTCCGCTCCTGAGGTAGGCTAAGTAAGCGTGGTTTGCCGCATGTGTGTTACTTTTCAATTTGTTTTTCTTATATGTGTGCATTACATTGATCAAATATCAGACGTCGAACTACCTACAGTAAGCAAAGCATACACTGCAAACATACCTGTGATATTCCGGAAGAGAATGGTCATGCCATCCTTCCAACGAATGGTAAAAAGCAACTGATGATACCCTGGTGCCCAGTGATGATGGTCACTTTGTTGGTGCTGTGGCTTCAAATTTCCGGGGAATCGAAATGATTATTATTTTTACCGGATTCCGCAATATTAAATTATCAATTCCACTTCACATCATAAGCTATGACCCAGATGCACTTGCATTTCTTGAAACAAATCTTAAGTTTTTTTTAGTGCATGAAACTTACTAATCGAGTAAACTAATCTCTTGTGATAAATAATTCCACTATAGGCCTGCCACTCTTACGGTAGCTTGCTGTCAGGTAAAATTTTATCGTCTACAATACATCAAATGAAATTTGCAAGCCATAAAAAACGACAAATTGAAGTTGATAATGAACTAAAACTAAATAAATTAAGTTAATATTCCAGACCAAAAACTCATTTGATTTCTATTCAAGCTTCAACGGTTTTACAAATCCAAGATCGAGTTCTGCATATAAAATATCCTGAGTCAATTTTCGTCAAAACTTTCAGCAAGTTCACTCCCATTGCAAAAAGAAAACTTATTTTTTTAATCATCACCAGCATGCAGTGGTAAAACGAAGCCAAAACGGAATTTCAATTAGAAGTTAGGTTCGCTTAAATAATTCTGCTGTTTTTCGAAAGTCTGAAAATGTCAAGACAATTTTTTGGAAATCAACTGATTTAAAGCGATTGTTTTGCCTATATTAGTTTCAAAACAAGCAGGAAGACATTTTTTTGAAGTTCAAATTTACCTAGGACAAAAATCCCGGATTTTTGAGCACTTTTCAACATTTCTCTGTGACGTACATATTAAAACTAAATGTCGGTAAAAATTCTGCCGTACGGCAAGCCTAGTTAACATGCATTAGACAAAATGTAGCCTATGTTTAACATAACGCGGGAATAATGACTATTTGTGTTTATGGTTTGTTTGTTTGACTTTGAGCATAGTTTCGGAAAAAAATTTAAACTATTTCACCTAATTTTATTTGGTTTTTGCCGCTAAGCAATGGAGATGATCCTATTTTTGTTAGCTGATTTGTGAACTCCCGAGTTTGCGATCGATTGCTTTGGAGTTTGAATTCAAAAATTTTTATTTTTTGAGTTTGAGTTCGCAACCTTGGGTAAATTATCACTGTAAAGTAAAAACGTTGGCTTTTGTATTTTTTCAGATATTTCTCAATCACCAACTCATAGCATCGTCGAAAGTTCCGAAGACTTTAGATCAAACAAGAATGTCTCTTTGTTCAGTTCAAGTGGAAGCTCGTTAACTCATGTAAAGATCCCAATCAGTTCTGCACCGCAAAATTTAATCTTAAAACAACCGAAGTCAGTTGTATCATTTTTGCCACAAAGCTCTTCTTCAAGTGTACGTGGGCCTCCATTAAAAACTAAGGTATCCAGAAACCTAGCAAAAACTCAGCCGTTTCAACAACTCTTCAGCAGGACAGAAAATAATACAAAAGGCGTGGAAAGAGCAAGTTTTTCAGGTAAACTAGTTTCTCAACATGTACGTAGTTTATTGTCTATAAACACGCTATCAACAAAAATTATCAAAGATTGTCATTTTAAATCTGCTGACGACACGATCGTTAAAACCAGCAGAAAGTTGACTCACAAATCAACAAAAGAAGAAATGTATTGGCCACTTTTGGAGTTAAACTAGCTTTATGTCAAAAGTTGATTGGTTTGAAAAATTTGCATAATCTATAAGTGATGCTAAACATTGAAATTTATTTAGAATTCATTTGCCAAGTAAAAACAAAATACTCAACATCTTGACAAACCGTTTAAAGTTTCCAAAAAAAATATAATATTTGTTAGAATCAGGTGTGCAGTGCTAAATAATGCTGTATGGGAAGGTACGATTTTTATTCAATGAAAGCCATATGGAAGCCGATAAAAATAGCCATTATCCACAGCAATTGTCAATGTGCTTATGAAAAACTTATGATCGTTAATGAAAAGTATTTACTCGCGTCATATGAAGTTTCATACTTTATTGTTAAAAATAAATGAAAGTAAATATGGCGAGTTCATTCGAAAAACTCTCTTGTGAAACGACCTTGTGACCAATAGAATTTCTGAAATTAACAGGGATCATATAGCGATACAATTCGCTTTCTCGTGAATGGAGGATAAATATGGCGAATAAAACAAAACAAAAAAACAAAGCAACTAATTACAAGAATTAAAGAAAGCACATAATTTTTAATTCAATTGAACGAAACAACGGATATTACTAAAAAAGCTCAGTTGTTGGTATATGTCAGGTACGTTTATAAAAAAAACGTCGAGGAAGATTTGTTATTTTGTCGTCCTTTGAAAAACATAGACATATAATGCAAAGTTGACGAATTTTTAAAAATTGTAGGTGTAAGATTGGAAAATTGCTGTGAAGTATGCATAGATGGTACAAAAGCGATGACTGGCAAAAATATTGGTTTTTAATTATCTTTTTAAGCTGGTAATTATCATCATATAACTTTTACTCACTGCCGTATTCACCGGGAAGTCCTCGCAGCAAAAAAATTAGCACCAGAATTGAACAATGTGCATCAGGACACTGTTAAGATTATAAATTTTATTGAAAGCCATATACTCTTAACAGCCGCTTATTTTCAAACCTCTGTAAGGATACGGATTACCACTATACAAATTTATCATTACCTGCAGAAGTAAGATGGATATCAAGAGGACAAAGTTTAAAAAGATTATTGTTATGGAAGGATGAGATCGAAATATTTTTTATCGAAAAAAATAAGGTCTTGCTGCATTTTTTCAAAATGACCAATGGCTATCCACGCTTTGTTATCTGCCAGATATTTTTGAGAACTTTAAAGATCTCAACTTGTCTCTTGAAGGAAGAAGTTGCAATATATTTACTTTGAATGATAAAATCGAAAGCTTTATTAAAAAGATCAACATTTGGAAAAATATGGTAAAACAGAATTTTTACAAATTGTTTTCCATTATCAGTAATTCTGTAATCAAGAAAAATTATTGTAAAACTTTTATCGCAAAAATTATAATAGGTAACTAAAAAGCGTTAGAAATACAGTTTCACAAATATTTTACATCAAATATTGATTTCTAAAAGTTGTCTTGGATTCAAAAATCGTTTTTGATTGGCTTGAATGAGATTGACCACCTGCCATATAAGGCTCAAGAGGAAATTGCTGAGCTTTCCTGAGACTCAAACTTAAAATAGGATTTTTCAAAAAAAGTTCTTGACTAAATTCTGGATCGGAACTAGAGCTGAATTTCCCACAATCTCTGATATGGCATTATATGTTCTGCCATTCAACACCTTGTATTTATGTGAAATTAGTTTTTAAGCTTTAACACATATTAAATCCCAATATCAATCTTTGCTAAAAAAATGCTGAAAAAATTTTATGTCCAGCAGTGTGAAATACTGTACCAAGATTTAATTTGTTATGCTTTAAAAAAACAAGCACTTCCGTCTCATTAACAAACGATTTGTAACTATAACCAGTTAAAAGCTTCGCTTTTTGTAGCTTATAATAAATACAAGTTTGCAAGTTTTTGTGCAATTTTTGATTTCATATTTTTGAATCTTTCTAAACTTATTCTAATACTATATTTTTTCATAGGTATGTATGTTGTAATCTAAACAACAAATCATCTCAAAATAGTTACATTTCTTTATTAAATATTTGGCTGGAGCTGCGAAGAAACTCACAATTATGATTAGGGTTGCGAACAAAAAAGTTTAAGAAGCCCTGCTCTACAGTATGGCATCTAAGCTAGGGTTAACGCAAATAAAACTGATTTAAAACCATTAAAAAAATATATGACAAAATTTCAAACATGCTAAATAAAACCACAGATAAAAATTGCAATTTCAATCAAGAAACACAAGTTAACCTGTTACCTTCTGAACAAATATTGAAGCTCGGAATAGGAAAGCAAAGCCAAAGTCAAAGAGTGTATTTGGATCCAAAATTTAGATTAAAATTCCTAACAAAATAAAAACTGTTCTATCACTGTTTTTCTAAGAAATTTCGATTTCATCTTCAAAATTTCTATTGCCAGTACTTTGCAAATTTTTTTTTGCATTAAAATTTGATTTAAAGAATCATTGTATTTTTTGAGTCCCTGAGAATATTCCAAAATTCAACATGTTCATGTAAACTTAATCTATAAATGTCAAATTTGATCTCAAAAAAATATGTACATATATGTATACTCAATCTCCGAACGGCTGCCGTTTCTGCCTTTGTGGCGTCATCAGCGGAGCACAGAGCGTTTTGGCATGCATTACCAACCGAGAGGTTAATATGTGCTGGGAAAACCGTTTTGTTTGTGGTACGCAACGATTTCTCCACACCGCATCGCAGAGTGCTCAAACTGCACAAGCAGTGAGCTACGCATAGTTGCAGCGCGATTCGATGCTGTCAGGTAGAGTGCTCAATCTGCACTGCACCAAGGTCCAATACAGAGAGCGTAATACTCATATGTAGATATTGCTTTGGCGTAAGATTTTCCAACAAATACATTTCTGTTTCATTCGAATAGTAGTCTGTTCATGGGGTTAATCAAAATCTGCGGCAGCTAAACTGCGTGATTGAAAGATCTTTCGCTGCCCCAAATGTTACAAAACATTCACTAGATTCTTTAGGCTAATGTGTAACTATGTCTTACGTTAATTTTAGTGCTTGTGAGCGTTTTTTATGATTCAACTTTACTTTCGTTAAATGAGTTGAATCGATTTTAAAAACAATTGCATTGATTGCATTTTTCATACAAAATCAAGAAAACTTTTTTGAGACAAATATTTTGAAAGTCGGTTTTCACGTATTTTTTGTAGCTAGACACCAATTCAGATCTCTTTTTTTGGAGATCAATGCTTTCAAAATGAGTTTTCAAGAAATTAGGCTACTAAAAAATTGTAGATAAACAGGCAGTGTGAGAACGCTGTTTCCACCCCTTCCCATATCACTATAATTCTGGCAATAAGTTTGAAAGCTATATTGATATGCATGTACTGTATATCGTTGACACCATTATAGCATTGCTGTTGGGTAAAATGTCATAAAAAGAAAGAAGCATATTTAGACATTATTTTTAGTTAATAATATTTAGTTATGGTTTCAAATTTATGCTACTACAAAATTGCCAATCTTCCATTGGGCTACTATACGTCCTACTTTTGAAAGATTTGTCTTCAAAGGGCTCCAAAAATTGCCAAATATTACCAATTTTCAATTTTTATCAAAATGTGTAAAGAAGTCAATCTAAGCAAAGACAGAAGACGGTATGCTGCTGTACGTATTTAATTGGTATCTTCTTTAATAAATGAATTTCCACGTGATAAATGTTATACTTGACTACGATTTAATAAATTTGAAAGTAATCAATTGCACTGTTTTGGTTGAAAACGCTAGCGGCGTTTAGCAAAAAGCCCTCATTAAAACAGGTACGGCAGTACACTGCCTCTGTTTTTTTTTTGCTCAAAATTGTCAGAAGATCCCAATCGTTTGTTCCAAAGTCAATCACACACTTGGAAAAACTGAAATTGAAAAAAAATAGGGCGAAGAATTGCTTTTGATAAACCAATCTTTAAAAACTGACGAAAAAATTTCGACCAATGAAACCTCATCAGAGCACCTACCTCACGAGTTAAAATCTTATTGTTATTGCAATAACTCGAGATGTGGAGGAGAATAAAAGCATCGCATTGAAAACGGAATATCAGCTCGTGACGTTAGAGATTAAAAAGTGGTGTCAATCCTTGTCGTATGTAAATCCCTAGAACTGTATATAAGCTGTTATTTGTTGAGGAAGAGATTTTTAGCTGCTCGGTAGACAACAGTATCAAGCAATCTAAAAGCGCACACTAAAAAAAGATAGTTTTTCATACCTAGTCGACCATAGGAAAGGACGTGATCTATTTTCTGGCTTATATCATACAAAAAGTTCGGGTATTTAAAGTAAAAAGTAATTGATGTTTATAAAAATTCGTTCTTAAAAATGTTTGTTAAAAAGATATATGTTTAATTGTTTTATTGCAAATAAACTTTATCTTAAATGTATTTTTATTGCGAATTTATAGATGGGTTTTTGACTCTATGTAACGATGAAGTTTTCTACGTTGATGCAAATACGTTCAAAATCCAACATCTTCAGGTCAGTGATTGTAATGAAAATTTGTGTTTTCTTGTAAAGAGTCATTCTATGTTGTTACAGGTTATACGTAGGCTATTATAATGCACTACACTCTTTGGCTGTTCACCCGGTTTGTTTTAACTTCTCTAAAACTCCCGGCAATGTAAGTTTGCCCGACGCTTTTGACTTCAAACGCAAAACACAAAATAACTCAATGTTCCAAAACAATCGCTCTGCTTTAGGGCATGTTGTTGCGCCACAATAAGCCTTTTTATTATCTCTTCTTGTCTAATGCATAGTGGTTCGTAATCTTGCAAACACATCAAACTCTTTCGTTTATTGTCAAACTTTCGTCATAACTCTCCGTCACTGACGCATCTTACACACCTTGCTTTTTAAAGTAAAAAACGGGCATAAACTCAAAAACAGAAACATGAAGATCTTTTCATATAAGTAGTTTCTTCTGAAAACAAAGAAATGTTTAACTCAATAGCTGAAACCAAAAAATTCCAAAATATTTATAAATGAAGACCTAAGGCAGAGCACTTCAACCCGGGCTACCCGGAACCTTAGGATTCCTCGGAACATTTACAAGGGTTCCGTAAAATTTAAGGATTACGTAGGGATTACTTGACTTTTGATTAAATGACAATGACGACTTTTTTATAAGTGCATTGGTCGCTAAGCCGTGAACATGTGCATAAATAGAGTTTATGCTATAGCAAATTACTATGTTAAATCAGAAAGTAATGCACAACATTTCACCACTGTTATTACTATGACGTAGCAATCTTGAAAATTGCGCCTGAAGTAGATTAGATGTGACTGGAAAAACTAAATCAGCTCGAAACTCTATTTATACATTAATACGCTAAGACAAATGCATTTCGCTATAAAGCATCATCAGTGCTGTAAAAGAACAATAAAAGCAACTAAATCTAAGGTTCCAAGCAATAACTCTTCTGACAAATCTACACTCATCACATAAGTAATTATATATCCAGCGTATCAAAACAAATAATTTCATATTATGGTAATAAAGTATTACCCACAAGGCAGCAGACCATTATGACGAAAAAAATACGATTAAAACGCAGGCTGATAGTAGACTAAATTTAAAGTAGTAAAAATATTAAAGCACAGTGAGAAATAATACTAGGTTATATGCGAGGTAAAATCATTTTATTAATATTTATTTTTGCATTAAGTATGCGATACCATTTGGCTTCATAAAAGTTTAAATTTTCAAATTCAGGTTTTATAATAAATATAACAAAAAACATTGCGCTATATCAGGTTTACCGGTAAATATTTCCTTATGATGTTTATCATAATGTCTAAGTAGGGCCGAATTATCATTATTTTCAGAGTAGTGAAATTTGTTCCATAGTACTTGATGTTTTGTCCAATGTTGTGAAAAAGATGTCATTGTTTGACTAACATAGTAATTGTCACAGTTTTTGCAACATGCTGCGTAAATACCATAATCTTTGCAGTTTAGTTTTTGGGTCAAAGGACGTGCTCCATTAGGTGTTCGTATATGTTTCATCAGTGGAACCATAGAATTATGTGAGCCATGATTGCCACATAGTGCACATTTACCACAGGGCCCAGATATGCCCCCATCCTTACCCTCAAGAGGACCAAATGAAAGCTTTTTATAGCAAGCGACAAAATTGCCTAGTGTCTGTGGGCGCTTGTATGCAAGCATTACGTTTGATTGCAGACGTTTTTCCATCTGGCTAGACCGCAGTAGTTTTGGAAACTGGGTAACCCATACGATTTTTTCTTCTTATTTTTCTTTAATTTGCTGTTGTTAATAGGATGAAATCTATCCACCCAAGACTTGGCCTGCTCAATTATCTTGGATGTGAGAGTTTTAGGAAATTTGGATTTAAAACATTTGTTTTTTAGATATCCCAGACTAGTATCATAGTCAGTTTTGTCTTCGCATATACGCCGCATGCGCATTGCTTCAGATACTACAATAGATTGAAATACCCATAAGGGGTGATACGAAGCACCATTTATGAAAGCCCTGTCAAGGGCAGTTTTTTTAAATTAGGACTTCAATTCAGAGTGTGTGTTTGCTTTATTTTGTTGCGTGTTTGGTGTTGTAGTAGCCTGACGCTTGATGAAAATGGACCATGTGTCTATTCAACTCACAGATTGTGCTTTGAAATAGAAATATTACGGGGAAAAATCCAATATAATTCACCAACGATCTTTGCTAATGATCACAGTGGAATCATCATAACATTGACAGACTGAGGAAGCTGTGGAAGCTGAGCTATAAGGGCTTGCTAGCAAGGTTTCCTGCAGAGACTTTGACGAAATTCGCTTTAAGTCAGACCCCAAATGCTGATGACCAAGGTACTCATTTTTAATGACGATGCTCGACCTCATGTTGCAAATGCTTTGAAAATAAAAATCCCTTTATAATGTTTGGAAAGAGCTGCGACATCCCCTCTACAGCCCAGACCTGAGTTCACCAGGCTTTGGTACCGACACAGTGATCTAGAAGTTAAAGCGTCCGCTTCGCAGCCGATAGGCCTGGGGTTCATTTCTTTTGTTGAATCACATCGAAAAACTTTAAAAAATGGTATTCACAGCTTCACCGCTTGGCACTCAGCACGAAAGCGAAAGTGTGAAGAAGAACCCTGCAAATGCGCTTGTTGAGCCATTGAGCAAGACACTTTACAGGATTCCTCCATCTTTATGTGGCAGACAGGTGGTAGAGCTGAGCAATCACGTCACTGTTGTTCAGTAAAAGCTCATATATCTGAGATGCTTTAATATCATTATTTTTACGCTGAGTTTACTCCGCCGTGGTCAAAAAAGAAAATGAGTGCAACGGACCTCAATGGCCTGAGCATGTAACAGCAAAAACAAACTGTCAAACATTGACTTATTCTCGAACCTAAAAAAGATGATTTGCCAATGCTGCTTTTATTTCTTCAAGAGCTTTCTGCTGCCATTATCCGAGCCGCTCGATGAATAAACAGAAAGCGTGCTAGATGAAATTGTAAGGCTTTCCAAACACTTGGATTCGGTGATCGAGAAGCAGGAAGGCTGCAGGATTGTACGCATAATTCTTGAAAAAAATTAGCATATATGACGAAGAAAACAGCAGAGTGCGTTGTTTTGTGATTAAACCTCAAGCATTTTTTTTTCATTCTTGTTTTACTTGTTTTCTTTAAATCTTATTAAATTGGGTTTCACGACATTCGCAAAACTAGATATAGGGTTCCTACGCGCCGAAAAGATTGAAGAACATTGTTCTAGGTAATTTATTTTCAAACGTTTTGCACTCCTGGGGCGGCTTTACTGAACCTAGATTAAGAATTACTAGTCTATACTCTAATATCTCAAAAAGGGCAGATCACACTGCCCGGGTTCATAACAGCGACCCGAAAAAGTATTTAAACATCTTATGAAAGTGTGGAAAGACTGCAACATTGGCGTTTTGGGGTTACCATTTTGCTTTACTGCAAATGAAGTTTTATAGTTTTTTTACAAAAAGTGTCCCTTTTTTGGCCAAACCATTAATTTAATCTAATCATAAGGTGCATTGGCTACGGTACACAGCATCGGCTACATTTTTGTTTCTTTTTGTATCTTTCTTATGCATTTATGTAAGAATATTTTAATACGCTTTGCTATTTATATGGTGTTATGCGATATGCGTATTAACCCAGCATCTGGTTTGGCCCGCAAAATAGGATTCATATCAAAAGCGTTTTACCCGTTTTTATCCGCAAAAACGTCTGCATATAAAGCTATCTTTAGATAAATACTTGTGTAACGGATGGTTTTAGTGTAAACGCTAATCGCTTTACTAAAGTATTTTCCAGCATTTTGGTGTTGTTTGCTTACTTTTTAGTTCAAAAAATTTGTAACTCCCTGCATCCAATTTTTGGTGTACTGTACACTGAGAATTTCGCTAGTCAAAATTCTTTATCAGTTTAGCCAAAGCGCTATTTACAATCTATTTTGTACGAGGCGATAAAAACTAGGACGTCAATCTTCTTCCTATCTTTTTTATTTGCGTCGTTACTAGCCTAACACAATCAAAAGGCTTCAAATTTTTCGGCACCAATACGTGGGTGATTTTTTTGGATTTGATTATTGAGCAAATAGCCTACTGCTACAAAATTAATCCACTACAGTTACAATATTTTTACTCCTTACTGGTTCGCTTTTACCATCACCCTAACCAATGATCTCGCGATTACAATTTCATTGCCCTGCACAAGACGAAAGCACAGTGCAATTACAGCTAGCTTAGATTTACTAACGTAACATATTCTGTTTTTTAAGCAAGAAGAAGATTAAACAGTGAAATTAATATAATATCTCTGCTATGAATATTGATTTCTAGCAGCTTTAAATGCTGTTTTTTTGTCTTTTGGCGCGTTTTCGTTTGGCCAAGCTTGTTTGTAGTACTTTGATTTGGTTAAACATTTTTACTGCGTTCAAATTTAAGCAAAGTTATTTACAAGATTTGGGTTGTAAGATTGCAATTGTGAAGTAAAAGGGGGTCTAGTAAAAATCGCGAGTTTAAACTTCTGACAGCATGGTGATTTCTGATTTTTGTATATCTGAAATCTTAAGGAAAAAGAATATTTTCGCTTATGAATAGAGGACCACAAATCTTGAACATATAGATGGCGAAAGAGAAAAATAGTTAAACAGTGTGTATGTGCATCTGTTTTTGTTCATTTTGAAGATAATAATTGTTGCTGTTGAAAGCCGCAAAGGCCAGGTGACGCTAATAGCTGTAGTTAGTTGGTAGTGCAGATGAGGGTAAAGTTTATTTGTGAATATCTTTCTTGTTGTTTCGAACAAGAAGTAGTGTGGATATACAACTGGCAGATAAAGCATCTGGTATTGAATTATCAAATCTCAGTGAAGTTACAGTTAGACTAATTTTTTGAGCAATACATTGCGTTGCCTAAATCATGAATTATTATTCTCAGAATAGACCAAAATTCTATTGCGCGACGATCAAAAAATAAAACTGAAAAGCTGAGTTAGACTACACTAACATTTCTAAGACAGAGCCGATACCATTATCGAGTTTTGAACTATGAGATTTTGTTGTTAAAGTGGTAAAAGTAGTCCATTCCCAAAAATTCCACTTAATTTATTTCAAACAGGATTTGAAATGTTTTCATCGGTGGGGATCACTATCGAGGCTTGGAAATCATGTATTCGCGGTTGGTGGAAGATATGAATCGAAAGTTGAGAAGCTAGATTTGACAAATCCTTTTCAGTGGAAAAAAGTTGATTCGTTGTCGGAACCTCGATGTGTTTCTGCAGCGCACAAAGGTAAATCAATTTTTTTCATTGCGATAGAATCAAAAAACACAAATTATACCTGTAAAAATGCGCAAAAGTTGTAAACCAAACGAAGATGCAAGACTTGAATAAATTATTGCAAGTTTTTTGAATAAAATATTGCAATTGATACAGTTTCATTCCCAAAATCAAAAAACGCACCTGCAACAGTTCCAAACAATTTCAATCGTTAACAAGAGTGCTTAAAAAGATATGCAATTAAAATTTGGCAATATTCTTTTTAATAGAAATAGAAAGTGGTATAAAAAAGTGTTGCCCCCTAAAATAGTGTCGCCGGGGAGACCATCACAGCTCTTTAGCAACGCCGCTGAATCTATTTCTTTCACTCTGTTGCAGGATGTCGTCAATGTAGAATTTTCACGAAAGCAAGTATATTACATGCATCTGCGTTTTCAAAAAGGAGTATTGATTGGGCACTTTGTAGTGATTTGTGCCAGAATTCCAAAATCAGTCCGCACCGCCGAACCCTATTGAAGGCAGTGACACTTTGGCAAACTTGCCTCGAGCAAGGCCGCATCTACTTAATAGCCAATGAAAATTATGTTTTAATTTACATGTGATTTTTTTGAGGTCGCCCAAAGTGTTCTGGACTTCAGCAACGTCACTGATTTGATAGCCTATTACTTTAATGTTGCTGCAGCCTGTGATTAAATAGCACTCACAATTAAAACAACTTTCTAAGTTACAGATGAGAATAACTGTATATTCATAAATAAAATTTCCTGTATTTAATGTTATTGCTTTAGTAAGCAGCTGCCTTGGTGTTGCGGTAATCATTTCCGACTCCGAAATATAAGTTAAGCATTTAAACACTTCATAAAGCAACAATGGTATTCTTCTCGAAGGCCATCCGAAATTTAAAGTGCTGGGTTGCTCCTACAAAAATGTGGTTTGAGAACAAGTACGGAGTGATAAAGACTTACGCTGACTCAGCATGCCTAAACATGCAAAAAATCTGGTAAAAAGGACGTAACGTCAAGCAAAAAACTTAGGTTTGCCAACGATGTCAATTCCAGTATCACTGCAACAATTCAATCTAAAACACTTAGTTACCACATTGTCGTAATTTTTTGTGATGACTGATATCTTCAAAAAAAAATCATCACCAAAAACTTGGTTTAGATAACATTTATTCCACCGGAAATGGATTTGGTAATCCCACATCAAGTGGAGAATATTACTACGTTCAAGCTGACAAATGGATTCCCATCAAAGACATGAAACACAAACGTGCTAACCACGCATTGGTATCACTTGGAGGTAATTATGTAAATCAAACATTAAATTTCAAATTACGTATATGTCATTGATATTTGTTAAATGTTAATGGGCCGCAATCATGACTTTTATTTTTCATCAGGTCAAATAGCATTTAATCATCAAGTGACAATATAATACAGCATTAAAGAATATGTGTACGGTATGCATATTACGTGATTAGGAAAGGGCGAAAAGACCATCGAATATTTACCACCTTTATTATAACGGATCGGGTACGCTTTGATGCCGCCGACTCGATGTCGCTGACTCGATGCCAGGCCGACTTGATGCCAGGCCGACTTGATGCCAAGCCAACTCGATGCCAAACCAACTCGATGCCAAAATATATAGTTTAACTTTCAAATTGTTGTTTACTAGTGGTGTACTAGTGGTGTTGGTATCGAGTCGGCAGCATTGAGTTTGCCTGGCATCTAGTCGGTGGCATCGAGTTGGGCCATTTCCCATTAACAAACAAAGACAAAAAAAGCAAAAACAAGTAAAAACATAATAATTGAAATTCAAATAAGGCATTGAAGCTCAGCAAAGCAAAGGAAAAGCCAAAGGAAAACAAAATACAAAAATATATTTACAATGAAGCCACGCAAATTTTTAATTTTGTAAATGTAACACAAAAAGCTATAACAAATACAAAAAGCTGTGTAAAGCCATAAATGCAATGATTAAAGCATTGCTGCGCTAAAAAAAATTTTACGCTTTTTTTGAACTGGTTCTTTATTCGATAATTTGGGCATACGATAATTGGGTTCCTAAAGCCAGCAAAAATTTGTTGAAATTGGTCCAAATAAAAAAGTTGTTATTCTTTTAACAATTTGTAATTGCACAAGATTTTTTTGATATTTTGGAGATTTAAGGAACTCATCTAATGAAGCTGCGTTTTTTAATCGACACTTCATCGCCAGTCCATAAACTCACGCATTAAAATGAGAAACCTTAAATATTCAGAAGTGGTTAATAAATTTTGGTGGCCTGAGACGAGATTTTTTAACCAAGAACTCACTGGACACCTATTTTTTCTTTTTTTAATGATTTAATCTTTCTAAAGGTCTGAAATAGGTAAATTTGTTGTGAACTATGTTTTCGACCCTAAACTTATAAGTGGGAAGCCTTTTCACTTTTTTTCGAGATCACTATCATTTTGATAGGCCTAAACGCAATTTACATTTTCCATGAGCGAGCCCCTAAAAATGGGGGCTCGAGGCAGCTGCTTCACTTGCTTCATCCCAAGTGTGGGAAAAAGGCAGCCTACAACAACGCAATCACACAAAATACAAAAGTGCATAAATAGATAAAACAAAATTAGAACGCAACGTTGTTTAGGTTTCTTGACTTTTTTCCTGCTTTCGCTTTGCAATTATCTTTTCAAAACGTGGAATCTTGTGGGGTAATGCAATTCACAGATCATTTTCGGGGTCCAGTGCTTTACGGCATTCATTCATGATGTAAAGTAGAAATGAAAATCCCGAATCACTCAACCAAGTGGTTGCAAATACAAATAAAACTTTGATGCTCTCTTTGCCAGAGTAGGATACCCAGTTTAAGCAATGAATCAAAAGTATCTTGTAAACTGAACTCATAAAGCAGTTTCATAGATTGGCGTGCTTGCATCTCTATCAAATGTTTCTCATCTTTATCTTCATCTCCCATCTTCTTCAATTTAAAGGCAAAGGGATTTGCAATCCAAGTTTACCGCTCTTCTATATCTTCCGAGGAGAAATATCAGTCAAATGACTCCCTCAGGCTTTTCAAGTATTGTCTGAATTTTGTCTCGATATTTTTTCTAAATTCAAGTTACTGCATTTTGAAAAACTTTGTCTAGCTGGGACAAATTTTGCGAAATTCTTCTGCAGGATTCGCCGACTCCACAACAACAGTTTCTGTCCGACAGCACGCAACAAGTCACAAGCGGTCACAGTATTCATTTTCTTTTACCGTATAGAAATATTTAGTTCATTTATAAGATAGAAAACACACGCCAGGTATGCCAACATTGGAGCAAAGTTGAGAGATTCGTTAGTATACACAATACCAATTTTTTGTTCTCGAAGAAATTGTTGAATTTCTGTACGGCACTCAAAAAACCTTGTCAATACCCCATCACAACAGAGCCACCTGACGTCTGTATGAAACAGCAGAACAGAAGCATCGTCATGAGGATCACTGCAAAATGCTGCTACTTTCAAAAGAGAATGTAACTTTTACATGAGTTAATGTTGATAAAATCTTAACAAAGCATTTTGAAATGCCAAATCGGGGATCTGCTTCCTACTCAGGGCTCTTTGCAGTGAACAATCAAATCTTAACAAATGACAGTTGGCTGCACATGGTCTTCCAAAAGTTCTGGGCACATTTTGACATGTAATATTTCAAAAACTATTGAGGACATAACTATGCATCTAATGTATTCTGAAAGCTTGCAGTCTCAAGTTTTTCATGGAATGTTCAAAAATGTTTAACGTGAGCACCGGCTGGTACAATTGGTCACACCGCACACATCAAGCCGATAAGCCAATTCTTGCCAAACGCGTTTTAGCATTGTGTTGTCGATGGTTGCAACAGCTTCAGTTATTCGAGCTTTTAGTTTATCCACGTTTTTTGGAAAGGGAAGCTTATAGATCAGTTCTTTCACTAACCACATATGAGAGTGTTACGCTGATTAACTTTGCCTTTTTTCTTGAAAAATTGCCTCATCGCTGAAAACAAGCCAATCGTCAAATCCATCATCTCCCAACTTCTCTTGCAGTGGAATACAAAGTCATGACGAGCTGGTTTACCGGTGTCCTTCACTGCAGGACTAACTGTACCTTGTAAGGTATCATGTGCAGTCGTTTTTTTAAGAAACGCCAAACAATTGTTTTTAGGAAGCTTAAGTTCCCATCTACCTCCTCTGATTGATTTACGGAAACTCCGTTCGATAGCAGTTCGAACTCGCTCAACCGCATCATATGAAGTTTAGGGGCCCATCGTTCATGAATTTACCACCGCATTTCAATATGCACTTCTTTTCTGGTGCTTCCTTTCGCAATTTTTTGCGAAATGCGCGTTGAACAGGTGTCCAGTATTTTGTTTTTGCAAACTGAAGGATGCAAACGCCTTTTCTGGTTGAATTATCTTAGTTATTTAAGCTACATGAAAAAATCTGATAAAATATGAAAAAATCATTAGCATGATAGAAACTTAATGAATTTAGCTTTAAAATGACACCAGTTTCATCCTCCTACCATTCTTAATTCAGCAGATATGAGGACTTAACACATTGACTGCCAAGCAAATTTTTGAAAAATTACCATTTGGGCCAAGTGAAGTAAATTGTTTGCTTATGTCTATATTAACTCAAAATTAAAATGATAATTATTCCAGTTAAAAACACCTCAACAGTCTGTTTCGCCTAAGGCGGCTCGTCAGGAGGTAGTTCTAAAACACAACACTGTCATAAGATGAATTTAGCTTTAAAATGACACCAGTTTTATCCTCCTACCATTCTTAATTCAGCAGATATGAGGACTTAACACATTGAATGCCAAGCAAATTTTTGAAAAATTACCATTTGGGCCAAGTGAAGTAAATTGTTTGCTTATGTCTATATTAACTCAAAATTAAAATGATAATTATTCCAGTTAGAAACACCTCAACAGTCTGTTTCGCCTAAGGCGGCTCAAAATTAAAATAACAATTTAATTCTAATTTCTATTTATTTATTAATTTTGGATTTCATCTTTTGCCAGTGTTGTGTTTTAGAACTACCTCCTGACAAGCCGCCTTAGGCGAAACAGACTGTTGAGATGTTTTTAACTTGAATAAATTTCATTTTATTTTATTGCTCTGATTCTATCATTGAGCTCTCTACTGCCAAATCGACCGACTACGTTAACTCCAAATTATATTTTAAACTAACCAACGTATATTTGGAGACGTATTTTTGAAATATTTTAAATTTCTCTTGTCAGTTAAACATGACTGACGTGGCCACACGCAAAATTTTTTTATTACTTTTGATAATTGTGTTCGTTTTTTCAATGTGTGTTGTGATCTGTAATGCAAACCTTCATTTATAAACGATAATTTTCCGATTGCTAGATTTCTTATGATTGATTCAGTTGCCTGGTTGCTAGTTATGCGGTTTTATTTTTCCCGCCAGATAACTGATTTTGAGCCAGGCAAATAACAGTGGGTGGCAGCATCAAGCGGTGATTTTCATTGGTATTTTAGTAATTTTCCGATTACCAAGTTTTTATTGTCAATTCAGTTGATTCTTCAGGCCATATTACAACGTGATTGCCAAACAAAATCAAAATGGTATTGTAGTACTCAAATGAAAAGATACGCGGGATGTTCGCATGTTGTCAACCAAGCATGCACCGATTATGGCACCAATATTAACACAATCCACAGTCATTTAAACCCACTATTTCCGTTGACACCGTCATCTAAATCTGCACAACAATCGACATGTGCGCAACCATCTTCGATATCAGTTGTCAACGGTCAGTCTTCACAAACGTCAAAGTTGATAATACTTTCAGAGTTAGGCAACGTAGGTCTCAAAGGGAAATAGAAAACCCTTTAGCAATTTTACCATACAACAAAGAGAAATCTGGCATTGACTTATCGGACTAAATGGCATCATATGCCACGTCTCTTCGAAAAGGAGTGAAATGGTATCGCAAATTAGCAATTGAAATAATTTTAGCAATTGTTGTAGAAAACACATGAATTTTACACAAGAAAGCATCTAAGAAGAAAACCAAAATTCGTAATTTAAAAAACTTGGCTGATGGTTTGCTGAAATTACGTATTGCAGATCGTGAGCAACAAAATTCTCATTCAATAAGAATGAATACAAATTATGACATTGTAGACAGGGTCAATTCCAACGGAAAATTAATTCGAAGATATTGTAGTTTGTGTTACAACAAAATAAAAAAAATTTGTAGTCGTGAAAGACCTCGAAAATAAGCCAAACAAACAAACACATATAGCGACAAATGTATTGGTCAACCACAAATGTGCTTATCTTGCTTCAAAGCACTGCATCAATAGCAATTTTTATTGCTTGCTGGTAGGCTACAGCTGTAGTATATGTACTTTGAACAATTAATGACGATAGTTTCTTATCTTTTTAATTCGTATTTATAAAAATATTAAGAATATGTTTGCCTTAGTCAAAAAGTGTGTATAAAGTTTCCATTTCTGCTCATTTTTCAGAATCAAGCGTACCAAAAATTTTGCAACAGGCCACGCTTTGAAATGTCAACTGAAAATGAGCGTAATGTCAAGCCACGGACTTCTAAATAGTAGCATCTGGACTGGAAACTAAAATGGCGGCTATGACAAGTTGAGGCCAAGATTTTGAAATCGACTTTCTTGCCAATAATTTTTCTTTTTGACATATGAAGAACTTTATTATTGTTATTATGTCATTAAAGTCAAAATGGGAGGAAACATAATGTATGAAATGCTTTTACTAATATTAATATCGGGAAGACATAGTAAATCTCATATAATGTGGAATATCATACGATTTTGATGCAAAATAAACGACTAGAAGTTCACACAGCAAAGCAATTTATGGCGAGTATTAGCCAATAACGAAAATTTAATACCAACAGAAACATTGTCACAATGATAAATATACCGGTACCGCAGTAACAATGATGTTTAATAAAAATATGTCCTTGAAATTGAGATTAAATTTAAGTGAAAAACGATTGGTAATTTTCAAATCGTAACGACTTGGTAAGCATATTAGCCAATCAGAAAATGTAACAGCAACAATGAAATGTTCAAAAAAGTAATAATAATATTGTATGGACAATAATTTTTCTTGAGCAAAATATAAATTTAGTGACCTTGAAACAAAATACTGACATCACAAGGGACGATTAGTAATTTACGAAACAAGTGGCCTTGTAAGCACATTAGCAAGCATAAAAATCTAACACCAATAATTAAACTTGTATCAATGATGATAGTAATAAATAGTAATACTATTAATACCAAATTTATAATAACACATGAAAAAAATATTAATTTAGTGACCTTGAAATTTAATATCGACACTACTTTATCACTAAGAACTAGAAAACAGTTTGCATTTCAATTAACTCCTGCATCAAAATGTTTACAGCAGAAACGTTGTAACACCATATCAGTAATAAAATAGTACTGCTACTTGATCAATTAAGCTACCATAATTGAGATAGCATATTGTATACTGCAGTGATTAAAAAAAATATCACCTTACCAATCATAAAAATATGATACCAACATTATAATGCTGAAACCAGTCATAGGTTATGCGACTTTATGATTGAATTTTAGCTAAACATAAAATGTAATAAAGTTTCAAGATGTTTCTAGTAGTAGTGACAGTAATGCCTATAAACCCCATTTATGTGACAAGGAAAAGCAGTATTAAATCCAGAAATAAAAGCAAAAGACTTTACCCAAAAACAATCATATAAAAACTGTGGGGACACTGTACAGAAAATCTATTGAGCTGCATTTCTTTTACTGCAAAGTTTTCTAATTTTCCTAGCAGCTCTGCTGCTCTCGCTCTCATTGAGATCTCTGACGAGATTTTTGCACATGCAATTGAAAAATCGCATGGCTATACCATCAGTTATGTCATGTCCGTTGCTGCATATTGAAGCAAATGACCAAGGAAGCATAGCACATGTATCGTAAAAAGAAATATTTACGATCTTTTTAAAAACATCTCTTTGGTGATCGCAACGTAATAACTTTTGTTTTAATTCAGTCATACTTATTTCAGCAAATACTTTCCAGCAGAGGATACCAATGTTAAAAATATCTGCAGTTGGCTTCCAGAGACCACCTCGGTTGATCTCATTATAGAAATCAATGGCTTTAGGTGGAACATTTTCATCCATAATTGGCAAAGTTTTGTCAACTTCTTCAACTATTGCTTCCTTGCAAGCATTACATTTGTTGGATTTGACCAGTGATCTGCAGCAGTAGCCACAGACATAAAAGATTATGGCAGCATCATTTTCGTTGGGGAAGACATTGAAAAGCAATTCAGCCTGAATAGATTCAGCTACTAAAGTAATAGCGTTTGTGGTATTAGAATAGGCCTTTGCCGCTTCTGTGATCTCAGTTAGTGTTATACATGAATACTTTAGCAAAGAAATGGTGCGCAGCTTCCGCTCGCTTTCATGTAGCTGCCTCATGGAGATGTAATAATTTGCTCCACTGAGCTGACGAACATAGCTGAATCTTCCTTCTATGTTGTCTGACTGTATTTTGCCCATAAGTACATATTTGAAATCACATCGATTGAGTAAGTACCTACACAGCCCAGGCATGGCAGTACAAGTCTGACGCAAAGCAAGTGCAGTTTCCTTTGTCAAACCGGGAAGCTGTGACAAAAAAATCAGCTTTAACATACTTCCTTGTGGTCAAATTCTCTAGGAAAATTAGTTACTAATAGGTAGACCTTTTGTGGTGGCATATCAATGCTCGAGCTTACAGTAGGTGCAAATTAATTGACTCACTCAAGAAAACAGCTGAAATTTTAATCAAAATGCTTTACTATTCAAAACGCATAACAAAATTTACACTCAATACGACACATGGCCTCCTTTGTCTTTTACAACTTGTTTTTACACGTTTTGGCATAAAAAAGACTAAGTTTTGGCAACTTTTTACAGTTTTCTCATCATGGTACCAAACGGCAAAAACGGCTTTTATCAGCTTGGTGAGGTCAGCACAATCTTTAAAGCTCAGCCAATGCATAATTACATCGCCCAAATTCTCTACTGGTTTTAAGTCTGGTTGAGCTCACTGGGCAATCTAGAACCTTTGTTTGGTTTTTCTTGAGACACTTTTTTTACTTTTTTAGCAATATGACATGGGGCCAGATCTTGCTCAAAAATGCCCCTGCCACCTGGAAATGCTGTTTGCAAGTCTCTCATAACGTTGCGCTGGATTACGTCGATATTGTTGTTAGGGTTCATTATTCCTGATACCAGGTAGAGTGATCCCACACCACTTAAACTGAAAAACCCCCAAAACATCTTCTGAAGGTGCTTTACAAGCAAACAGCATTTCTAGGTGGCAGGGGCATTTTTGAGCAAGATCTGGCCCCATGTTATGTTGTTAAAAAAGTAAAAAAAGTGTCTCAAGAAAAACCAAACAAAGGTTCTAGATTGCCCAGTGAGCTCAATCAGACTTGAAACCAGTAGAGAATTTGGGGGTTATAATTATACATTGGCTGAGCTTTAAAGATTGTACTGACCTCACCAAGCTGATAAAGGCCGTTTTTGCCGTTTGGTACCATGATGAGAAAACTGTAAAAAGTTGCCAAAACTTAGTCTTTTTTATGCCAAAACGTGTAAAAACAAGTTGTAAAAGACAAAGGAGGCCATGTGTCGTATTGAGTGTAAATTTTGTTATGCGTTTTGAATAGTAAAGCATTTTGATTAAAATTTCAGCTGTTTTCTTGAGTGAGTCAATTAATTTGCACACTACTGTATTAGGGCAGATCAATGGCAAAGCAAAAGCAAGAACTTTTTCGAAACCCACGATCAAATTTTCAACCCACAACACACTTTTGCTACTGAAAAAGTAACAAATTTGTTTAAAAGATAAACAAAACTATTACTAATACACAACTTACTTTTGAATTTTCCCATAAAATCACAAATTGTCCAAAATTTGTTAAGAAATCCAATTTCCAATCTTTAGGTGACTTAACAGGGTCATGCACATTGTTCCGTTTGCGTCTTCCTATAGTTGAGTTAGAGACATTGATAACAGACCAAAACTTCAAAAATAACTCAACGAAACTCGCAGTGTCATTAAACCCAAAATATTTTAATGCATTCACAGTTGACTCATGAAAAACAGCCAGTGCTAATTTAACATTGACTTTTTCTATGGTTTTGGGTTGCAGAACTGTGTCTGTTAAGCAATGTGCAATTTTAAGAGGTTTCTGGCATTCATAGTTATGTACTGCAACAATGTCATCAAAACGAGCTGTAATTGTATTAGGAATAAGCGGAGGCATGGTTGGAAGTTTGAAGATTTTTTTTGATAAAAAAATTGTTGTATATGTTCTTGACAATATGGGTAGGATCAAAAATCAAAAATATTTGTCCACCAGTAAAAGGGTTGACTATTGATTCCTTCAAAGCACCACCACATAGAAACTCTTTAAAAAATTTTCTATTAGCAGGAGCATTGTCGACAGAAATGCCAATAACATTAAATCCAACTTCATAAAGAAGGGCCATAACTTTATCAAAACAAGCTTTCTGAATTTCTGCTCTTAGATTTTTGATCGGATACATTGCAACCATATCTTTATATCCACTTGATAGAGACTTGATCATGAAACACAAAGCTGTGGCAGCAACATTATAGTCAGCAGTTAGGCCAAAAACTTGACCGCCACTTGCTTCGACACGCTTTGAAAGATAAATCTCATCAATCATTAGCAAAACATTTCTATCAAATGCATTAAGCTTTGAAAATCTCATTTTTAAATATCCGGCATCATCCAGCCCAGTTCTTTTATCTAAATTCATTGTGATTTTTTTTAAAGTTTTCACAGAAGGCAAAATCAAAATGTGTTCTTCCAGTATCCTTTCATATGCTTTGGAGCTTGTTGCATTAATAATAAAGGATACTAGAAGTAGATCAACTGAATATCTTCGCTGGTGCTTGCTTTTGGTCATTAAGTTTAATTGTTCCAAGATAAAATCGCACAAACGACGATACGTTTCATTGCTGTTATTCATGTCAAAAAATTCTTCAATTAGCTGTGCAATCTTTGCAAGAAGAATGGTTGAAGAGCAGTCAGAAGTTTTAAAATTCTTTAGAAAAGCCATTAAATTTGTCACCTGAGACAAAAGAGTTACATCACCAGCAGCTACAATGTGCTTGTAAGAGGAACA
Source organism: Trididemnum clinides (assembly GCA_963675345.1). NCBI lineage: Eukaryota > Metazoa > Chordata > Ascidiacea > Aplousobranchia > Didemnidae > Trididemnum > Trididemnum clinides. The sequence continues at coordinate 10,921,178 of OY776289.1, forward strand.
TGGTAAAAGTTGTTGATCAGAATAAAGACAGACTTTGAGTTGTTTATCAATATGTATTGTTCCAGAAATAGTTGGTGGCTGCTCTTGTGATAAACAAATCAAATCAATTCCAGAATCTGTATAACGCATAAGGAAATCTTGGGGAAGTTGTTCTTTAGCAAGACTACTTAATAAATCATCAAAGTTCTTCAGTTGATCTGTTTCTAAAAACTTTTCGCCTTGCTCTTCGAGCAATTTTGCTGCATTTTCATGTCGGGATGATGATAAAGCCATTCCTGTTCGTGAATGCACATCATCAAAGCAAAATAAGATGGCAAACCACTAAAAATACTAGGTATAGCATCTTTCTTCAGACGCCTGTTTAATAACTTTATATCTTTTCTACGTCTTTTGCGACTTTGTGTTTGATCAGATGAATCTTCCCTAAAATCTTCCACTTTAAAGTGCAATGAACATAGCCTAGAATATTTCGTAGGAGTGAAGTCTTTTCGTGCAATGTTTTTTAACCAAATTTTCAGAAGTTTTTTATCATTTAAAGGAAATGAATGAAAAGTTACATTTGGGTCTTTGCACTCACCAGAATAGCCAGATCTGCAGTTAATTGCGGAGCATTTATTAACCATATTAGATGTATCAGCAGTTGCAAAATTACACAGATATAAATTTTAAAATTATGGTAGGTCTATAGCTTAGATGCTAATTAAATATTACAGTTCATGCATGACAATAAGGTTACAATACCAAGGAGCTAATAAGAATTAAAAAAGCGTAAAGTTGGTTTTATCAAAATTAACTGTGGTCTACATAGCATTCGTCAGCAATTAAACAGCTGAGTTCTAAAAGTATTTAAGTCACATTTTGACATACAGTCAACACCTTTCAGGAGGTGGAAGTAGGCTACTTGTGTGAACTATGTGGAAACCAATAGCCAGACAAAAAGTGCTTAAATCAGAATTTTCAAGCTAAAAGTTGCTAGCAACTTACATAACCCTATTTCTCAAAACGGACAAAGTGTGTCTAAAGTACTTTTAAAGATAGGCTCAGCAGTTGCAGGTTTTCAACAAATTCTGCTAGTTTATTGTTCAACTTATTGGCGCATGGTTTCAGTCGCTGTTTACAAGTAATACATTGCTACACTAGCTACAATGACAGTACAGTAGCGCATCTCACCTAACGCTTTGCTACGCTTAACAGTTCAGACGCCAAACGTTGCTGATAACTGCTGGGCCTCAACTTGCTGTTCAGCGCGCTGATTTTTTCTCGCGTTTCCAGTCCAGATGCTACTATTTAGAAGTCCGTGGTCAAGCATTAGTAACTGACGCGGTCTGCAAAAAAATTTTCCGTGTCAGTTAAATATGACTGACGTGGCCGTTGTGGCAACACAACTATCAGGCAAAAATAAGTGGCATGGCAGTCAATGTGTTAATGTGCCAAAGACTTCTGGAACACCTTGTATATATTTCAATCGCCAAAGCACAGAAACAATGCTGCACAGCAACCAATTGTTCAGCATTCCAAGCAATATTGATTATTATGAAGGTTGCTGTGTTGAGAGCAAACCTGTTGATTCGCGAATCCATCACATTTGTTTGATTAACAGGCAAAGTTTTTGTTACAAGAGTCTGACCATGAAAAATGCAATAAGTAGCCATCACCTCTGGAATTTTATTTTTTATGAAAGTTACAAATCAGAACTGGTTTCGAGGCATAACCGGAGCACCGTTTGTGCAAAAAGATCTTAAACGTTGCAGCAAAATGTCATTAGTGTTAAAAAATCTTTTCACCAGATTGAATATGTCTGTTACTCTTGTAGCTGTTTTGAATGGTTTGCAAAAAAAATGTTCCTCAATGGTATTCCACTTTACATAACGAGCAAAAACCATAAATTGGCTGAAATTACTGACATCTGTCAACTCGTCTAAGTTGATCTGAGATTTTGGCGGAAGAAGCTTTGATGTCTGACGCAACTTGATCAAGAATATCAATGCCATTATCATCAATTATACTCCGGATAACATCGTCTGACAGAGAAATTCGTTACAGTTTTTTCGGGCCTCGACACTCAGTTCAATTTTTACTATTTTCAAAGCACAGGGCTTGATAAGAGTTTCCACTATAGTGTGTGGTTTTTTCATTTTTGCCACTTGGTATGCAACTTTGTACGATGCAAAAAGTAAGACGCTTACCAACGGGAGCAAACCCCAACTATGGAAGCGTTCCTTTAATGTGATAGTGTGCCCTTTTAGCCTTAAAAGAACTAAGATCAATCCCTGCTCTTCTGCTTCCACCGTGTTCAACTTGGAAATGCTCGACAAGTTTTGATGGCTTTTGGTTGAAATTGGAGAATACTGCAAAGCAGAACATGCACTTGTTGTGACTTCGTTATTGCTATTGGGTAATATTCCTCAATTAATTCCTCACTCGGTATGACAGTTAATAGATATATTAACGGGATATGAGCCATGAGGGCAAAGCAAGTAAAGCAGCAGTAATTTGATTCAAAGCATGAGCGAAGCGGATAATTGACCAGCAATAATCATCATAAGCAATGCGAACACGAATCACATGACACGATAAAGCAATGGAGTTTTGATAAGGTTGATGTGAAAGCAATGCAATTTCCTATACCAAATGTTAACGTTGATATTTAACACCAGGTATGGGAAATACTGATGGTGATATTAAAAATGAAGCCAAATACAAATTGAATTACAGTCAACACAAAGCAAAGCAAAGCAAAATCAAATAAGCACGTAATCACCACACACTGTAGTCTGTCCTCTCCATCAACATTAGCTGTAGTAATACCATACAAGCTGTAATCTTTCAATTTACGAACTTTTTTACCAGCCGTTATGAATGAGTAATAGGCTAGTGGTGAGACACACTTTAGGGCTATGCTAGTATAAAGCTTTCCTAAACGTTATATCCTTGATTAATTTGTTAGTCAGAAAAACTAGTTTAAACTGATGTTAGTTTCAACTTAATACTACAAAATCAGTATGCATGTGCCAAAGACTCCAAAGGCACATGTCTGCGGACTTTTCAATAGTTGGAGAAAATTTCACTAATGAACAAATCTTGGTTTGCTTGCACTGCCTGCCTGCTTTCTCCGCCAAAAGCTAACCCAGAAATTCCAAACCCGACCTCACTTTTTACTGCTAAGGGAAAGTTCAATCGGCCCAATTTAACAGGAAAACCAAGAAACAACGCCCATTATGAGCAACAAACCGCCTTTTAGCAATCACTAATTTTCGGGGTAGAATTTTTGTGTTTTCGTGCTTAGTGCTGTTAGCCCAGTATAGAATGCTATGAGAGATAATCACTATCTTACATGTTTAACAAAATCTCTATAATATAGTTTTGCACTCTTGTTGAATTCTCGCACCCCCTCAATGCCTTTAATTGGTAGACTGTTGGTACAGATGGTAGGTCGAGAAGTCTATCTGTGCCAATGATGCAGTTACTTACTTCAATGAACTACAGATTTGCAAAGAATATACAATTTTACACGAAGGAATAGAAGTACATTTTTCGTCAGGACCTAAAAAGTCCTGTGATATGGGCAAGTCATCTATTTGTTTCCCTCTAAACTTACTTCAACTGATTGCAGGATTGCACGAGGAAGCGCTGTGGGGTGAGATAAAATAAGTTCACCTTCATTTGTGTTGAAACTCTTTATATACCTTTCTTCCTTATCTCAATCACAGAGTTTTCTCCGTTCTCATTTTCAGAAAGTCAGTTATTCTTTACTTCATTTTCAAGTGAGACAACTAGCTTATTGGATCTACATGAAACAGATCCCGCACTTCCTAATAGGTTTACCATTTGCTATTTTTGTTGTAACATCCCCCTTTCTCCTCTTACCTACCACGCTTTTTTAACAAACTTTAACTTTCTTAATCCCCTCCAATCTTTTTTTACGCAACTAAGCTTAGAGTCAAATTTTTTAAACCTTTGCCATCTTCATATTCAGCCCTTGCCTTCTAGGCTATCTTTTAATTTCTGGGCATCCTGTCTTTGTTTCTCTCGCAATATTCAACAAACTAAAAAATTTGTCGATATTAATTTTCACTACCTCAAAACAAACTTCTACAAAATAAAGCAGTTTTCTTTTACTTCATGTTGTAGCAAGTCTATCTTAATGCTTTAAGTTTTTTTGCATGCCTTTCTGGTGATTTACACCAGAAGTTATTCGACAGACGTTTATTTTTGGGTTAAGCAGAAGTTAATATGACTTTCAATTGCTATGTGCTTTATACAATCTTTGATCCATCATCATTTTATTGCAAACCAGTAGTTCTTAACCATCGAGCCGCGGCCTGCTGTCGGTCCGCTAAGAATTTTTACTCGGTTGTCACACTTTCTTGATGAAGACCTTTTTCGGAGATTACCTCATTTTAGAAACCAGATATTTTTGGAGATCACTCTTTCGATGTATTTATCAACCTTACCTTGAAGGCCGGTCGGTAAAAATAATGTCTACATTAAACCGGTCCGCATTGTAAAGAGGTTGAGTAGCACTGTTGCAGACCATTTGCTGCTTTTTTTGATATTGATTGCTAATGTTGTTGATAATTTTCGCCATCTAATTCAAGCCACGCAAAACATCATTTTTCCAACTTCTAGCATCTTACAAAAAATTATTGATTTGAAAATTATAGAGGAAGATATGGAAATTGTAAACCTTGCACCTAATTGGCAAAGCAGCATACGGGCGTAAGGGGCATTAACAATTTATTAAAATGAATATGCCAAGAAACAATAATGAGTATACCACCCAACCAATTTAGACGAGACCATCCCTGGACGCGTTTCGTCCTTTTGGACTCATCAGCAGGGCCCGTCCGGTCGCAAGCAAAAGTAACCCACTCATTAACGTTATCCTTAAAAAAAATCCAACTATGCACATGCAGAAGCACCGAGACCTTAACCGACGACGTATTGCGTTGCTTAACAGGGCGGGTTGACAAATTGGTTGATTTTGGCTGCATATCCACTGGGAGATCAGTTTACACACTGATCTGAAAAAGCAGATAAAACGCTGCATATATAGCCTAGCGCCTTGTCTTTGCAATGCCATCACGCTCGCGGCGAGTGCGTTGGCAATTCACAAGGTGGGAGCCGGGCGACCTTTGATAGACGTGTCGAGCAAATCCATGCCAACGAATTTTCACTCTATAGCCCTTACGCCCGTATGCTGCTTTGCCAATTAGGGGCAAGGTTTACAAAAAATTATTGAGTGAATTTTTGGTTTTTAGATGCAAATTTTGTTTTACTTGCATAGATTCTCTTTACGCCATTGGGGGAAAAAGTTTGAAAACTGTTGAACGATACGATTCACTGAGAAACTCGTGGTACGAAATTGAACCGATGAAATCTGTACGATACGGCCACCAAGCGGTTGCATTCAACGGATCAATATACGCAATTGGTAAATCATAGTGCACGAAACAATGTTGGCTGTAGAGACAGAATGCTCAATGACGAAACACCATAGCAAACATGACAAACAAAGCAATTCTACTATTATTGTTTGCGCAACCGACTACCGACTGTTTGGCCATAAAGCATATCTTTCCATTTTATTCTTGCGTTATTCTTACCAAAAAGACAAGTTAAGATGATTTCCTCTTTAAAGCGATATTTGAATAGCAGTGAATTTATCGAAAGCAATTTTAAGCAATTCAAGTGCATTGTCAAACTTAAAAGCTATGAAGCAGATCTGGACAATTGGTTTATACCTAGGGTCACTTTCGCTATCGTATTTGTGTAGACCAGGGGTGGGCAATTGTTTTGGCTTGTGGGCCACATCGCGGTCACGGATGCTAGCTAAGGGCCGCACTGTTTAACGAACGCATTGGGAGGGCCGCATTGAGGATTCAAGATTTGGTTGAGGGCCGCATTGACCTTTCATAAGTGGCGAGGGTCAGTGCTTGAAATCTTGCAATAGCTGTATGCAAGGCAAAAGCTTGCGTTTGCTTCAAATTTTGCGTTATCACCTAACAATGTCGCATTTCAAGATGTAAAATTGACGGTGTCTCTAAAAACAAAAAAAAGGTCATCACCCCTGGATTTGACGGAAAATGCGTCAGTGCAAACCAACGGTTGCTCTTTTAATGGTAGTTTCTAAAGTCTTTGGCTCGGTAACACGGCAAATGTTCCTCCCCATGTCATCTTAACTCATATGTATGCAAGTTTCAAAAAGTGTTCGCTGGCCGCACAAAATGCTCTCGGGGGCCGCACGTTGCCCACTCCTGGTTTAGACTCTAAATATTTTATTCATTTATGCAGTTTCGGCATAGCGTATATTCTTCTTATACAGATTAATGATTTTGACATACCGTATTTACTCGTTTTGTAGCCCGGGCCCTTATTTTTTTCAACCAAACTCACTACCGGGCCCTTATTCAAACGGGCCCTTATTCAAGCACGGGCGCTTGTTATTTTCAAAGTAAAATTATGTACAAAAATTATCGTTGAAGACTATATCTCACGACATTAATCCTTTTTCCATATCAATTTATTCACGTCAAACGCAATTATTCACGTCTTAAGAGTAATTCCCTCATATTAGTTAATATTATTAACAGTTGTGACACAAGCGCTTCTTAGCTGCTTCTTATTTCCTATTGTTCTCTACAACTGAAAAATCAGCTTTTACATCGGGCGGGTATTCAAGCACGGGCCCTTATTTATTTTTATGTTCTGTTCACACGGGCGGCTATTCAAACGGGCCCTTAATCAAGATCGGGCGGTAAAACGAGTATATACGGTAGGCTAAAGATTCAATAAATTAGCTAATTGTATTCTAAAGGAAGTAAATCGCTTATGTTTGTTAATAGCGGGCACTGATGATGATTTCAAAGATCTTGATATTGTGGAACGATATGACCCCAGAGAGAATAAATGGTCACAGTTGAACTCAACCTTGGAGTCAAGATCTGATTTCGGTGCTTGTGTAATGAATGAAACAATTTGCATTGCAGGAGGGTAAGAATTTTAAAAACAATTAACGTTTAAGTTGTAGAGTTCCCCAAAAAGGCGACACTGCTTGCGTTTGGCAATATCTACATTTATTAATTACTAATTACAACTAAGAACTCTTATTTTTATTTTATCTTTATTAAACATTGCAATAACAAAGATTGTAAACATAAACATACTTTAACAAAACCTAACCATATTTTTGATGCATTTGCTCGAAATGTAGGCTATAAATAGGCTTAGCATACGTCCCATTTTAGCCGGGACAGTCCCGGTTTTAAACGTCTGTCCCGGTGTTCCATCCCGGTTAGCAAATTGTCCCGGTTTTTCACTCAAGTGGAATTATCAATATTAACTCTAGCACGATGACGAACTGTGCCGCTACCAACACAAGCGGCGGCAGCAAAACGGGTGTTGACCTTTTTTTATTGAAGAACACCTTCGTTTTGGGTAAAATATTTAGATGTCCAAGGCGAAAACATTTGTCAATCATCAAATATAGCAGGTACCAATTGCCAACACTTGTCTTGTAAACATAATCGAAAAGTGCGTCCAGAATTTTTCCTAATCTGATATAGCAATCCTTCTGATAAGGCTTGTTATTCTTAGGTGTCCCGGTTTTCAACCACAAATATATGGTAAGCCTAGCAATGAAGATCTCCAAAAGAATAAATAAAAAGCTAGACAAGCCAAAGAAGTATTGGACTTTGAAGGGCAAGAATTTAATTGCAATAACTGAAAAGCGTAGGCTATAAGTATTTAAGAGCGTCGCAGCAATTAAGTTGCTCGATAGAGTGAAAAATTTATTTTGGCAAAATTTGAGATTATCTGTGAGCAAAGGATGGCACTTCCTTGTTGTAGCCTCCGCTATGACACTTGCTAGGGAAAGCTAATAAGTAGGGCCATTTTTTTACCTAAAAAAATATATTTTTGACTTTATTTTAGCAAAATTTTGACTTTATTTTGACCTAACCGCTTTCGCCTTTTATTTATGCCTTGTTGCACTTTTTTGATTAAAAATGTTTTATAATCCGCAATTTACATAAGTTTTTAAAGAAGAAGGCAGCCTACCTTAAACATTTTCTCAATCACTCAGTCTTGGAGCTAATGCAACATAGCGACGCATGACATCAAAACCTAGGATAACGAGCCATTGTGTGTACCGGTATCAATTAGTGTGTAATACAAAAAATGCGTTGTTTTCGCAACTGTACTGTACATTAACAGTCTGTCTATAATGTTTTTAACGAAAGCCACACAGTATAAATACCAGGACTTTTTATTGTAATACAGCATCATATATTTTTTTACGTTATTAACATCAAATTTTCTGTTTTTTCTCAGTAATTTACTGAGCATAGAAAACGACCTCTCAACAGCAGCAGAGGTTGGCTGGGCTTTTTGCAATAGTGCGTAGCTTGTTGGGTTAATTGTCAAGTTGGTACAGTTTATTATTGTTTCTAAATCAAGGTTGGATTGTTGTTTTTTAATGTAATTTTTAATTGCGCACAGATGATCATCGAATTGCATATTCTTCAGCAGTCCGTATGCTTCGGTTATCGTGCAGGCACTTCCCTCTAAGAACTCTACGTTGGCTGCTAGAGTCCGGTATTGATTTATTTTAACCAAGTCCGGCACCAAATCTTCCACATTGATAGCGTCTTTTGCTCTGCTGACTAAGAGACCTGCACTTGTTCAATTGTTGACAATGGTACGAACAGCTGGAAGGTTCTCACTGTAATATATGGCAGCTCTAAGCCAAGTTGCCCATCTTGTAATTACAGGGTCAGGAGAAGATGGCAGACCAGCATCATGAAAAATCTTTGTTGCGATCTTTGTTTTTGATTGTTGCTGCCTTGATCGTTGCTATTATTTCATCAATATTTTTAAAATGAGCAGGCACACGCATAGCGCAGTTATGTAGTAAGTGCGCAACGCAGGTGACATGCATCAAGGAAGGGTATAATTTCTTTAATGTCTTTCCAGCCAAAAACATCTACCGAGCAGCATCAGTCAAGAGCAATGAAAAATTCTCGCGTTTTATTTTAAGTTGTCGCAATATGTCATCCACAGTGTGCAGAATAATACTGCTATTAACATTGCTACCGCTGTCAAGTGGATGGCAATCAACGAGGAATGTCTGATTTGGGGCATCTAAGCTGCCCACAAGCACACTAATATACTTTTGTTTAGCAATCTCTGCTTCATTCACAATTAAAGAAAAATTTTTGTCGCGAAGTAACTCTTGAATTTGTTCTTCTTTTTGGGATGCTAATTTAGCAACACATGCCCGGGCTGCAGTCTCCGAAGGCAATGCTTTTTCCATTGTAGCAAACAGAGACTTTAAAGAATGATGGTTCAGTTTATGAAGTGGGATATCTGCAGCTAAGAATGAAGAGACAACCTGTTCCTTGAAGTTTACTTGATCGAGTTTTAAAAAGATTTGCTTACTTTGGGATTTCCTCTTTGTCTCTAATTTTCTTTGATTTTGCTTACTTTTTCGGTGGCTTTCCACAAAAAACTTTTTGTCGCATTTGACTAACACGTCGCAAAGGTTGCAACGCAAGTCGCGGGCAGGAGTTGCCGAAAACTCATCCGGATATTCCTGGCAAATTTGCCTAATTTTTGCTGTAGAAGATTTGGCTTGTTTAGGCATTCTTTGCTTTGCAAGCTACGACTTAAAACGACCACGTGTAAAGAGCGCAAAGGTTTTATAGGAATAGATTTATTGTCTAACAATTATGTGTCTATGCATCAACAATGACGATTTGATGCATATAAGTGCTATTTCATTCTCAATCACCGCACGCATTTTTACCATTGCAACTACTTGAGAAGTTTAAAATCAAATAAAACTGCGCATAAAATTGTAATAGCAGCTCAAAAAATCTAAATTTGCTCGTTTTTGTAAGGAAATTTTTGATGATGACAATTTTGACAAGTTTTGACTTTATTTTGACTTATAAAATCTACCAAAACAGACTCCCGAACACCTGAAACGAACGTTAGTACACGTTTGATCATATAACAAGGTCCTAAAAAAATTTTGGCTTTATTGACTTTAGCGGGCCCTACTTCTTCTTCTTCTTTCGGCTTCTCCCTATTCGGGGTCGCCACAGCGCGAAAGTATTTTCCACTTCTCCCGGTCGACTTCGTCTCCTTCCTTAGCTCCAACCCTTTCCATGTCTTCTCTTGCCAAATCCATCCACCTTCTCTTTGGCCTTCCTCTTTTCCTTCTACCTGGCACCGCCATCTCCATCATCGTTTTTCCCACGTAGCCTTCTTCTCTCCTTTTCACGTGGCCATACCAGCGTAGCCTTGCATTACGAAGTTTGTCTCCTAGCTTTGCAATCTTGGCAGTCCCTCTCACGTATTCGTTTCTTATTTTGTCCTTTCTTGTCACTCCCAGTGCCCATCTCACCATTTTCAACTCTGCAACTTCCATTTTTCCTACCTGTCTTTTCGTCATTGCCACCGTTTCCATTCCTCAAAGCATGGCTGGTCTGACAACACTCTTGTACATTTTACCCTTAACTCTTGCTGATAATTTCCTGTCGCACAGAACTCCAGACACCTTCTTCCAATTTATCCAGCCTGCTTGGATCCTTCTCCTCACTTCTTCCTCACATCGTCCATCGCTACTAATTGTTGAACCCAGATATTTGAAATTTTTTGCTCTCTTTAGCTTTTCTCCTTGCAGCTTCAACTCTTCTCCATCATCCACATCCCCAACCTTTAAATACTCGGTCTTGCTTCGGCTCACTTTTAGGCCTCTTCTCTCCAGCGCATTTCTCCACATCTCCAGATCATCCTCTAGCTCCCTGCAATTTTGCCTAGACAGCACTATGTCGTCTGCAAACAGCATATCCCATGGTGCGTCCTTCCTGATGTCCTCCGTCAGCTTGTCCATGATGATGGCAAAAAGGAATGGGCTGAGTGCTGAGCCTTGGTGAAGTCCAACACCTACCTTGAATTCCTCAGTCAACCCTGCTGCACTTCTCACAGTTGTTGTCGCTCCGTCATACATGTCCTTAATAATCGTTACATAGCACTCTGATGTTTCAGCTAACCTCAAGCATTCCCACAGTTCCTCTCTGGGTACCCTGTCGTATGCCTTCTCCAAGTCAATAAAGGCACAGTGCAACGCCTTCTGCCCTTCATTCCACTTTTCCAACAGCATCCTCAAACAGAAGATTGCATCGGTGGTACTTCTTCCTGGCATGAACCCAAATTGTTGCTCACCAATCATCACCTCCTTTCTTATCCTTGCTTCTATTACCCTCTCCCACAGTTTCATAGAGTGACTCATCAACTTGATTCCTCGGTAGTTTCCACATTCTTTGATGTCTCCTTTGCCTTTGTACAAAGGTACAAGGACGCTCTTCCTCCATTCATCTGGCATCTTCTCCCCTTGTAGGAGTCTATTAAAAAAGTTCACTAGAAACTCCACACCTTTATTCCCCAAAGCAATCCATACTTCCACTGGTATGTCATCAGGTCCTTGCGCCTTTCCCTTCTTCATCTTCCTCAACCCAGTCCTGATTTCTTCTACAGATATATCTTCCACGTCCCTTTTTGTCTCTTCTGTTTTCATTTCTCTTCTCTCTCTAGGGTTTTCCTGGTTGAGTAGGTCGTCAAAATATTCCTTCCATCTCTGTTTCACTTTCTCTTCTTTCATCAGTATCTCTCCAGTGTTACTCTTGATTACTCTTACTTGTTGTACATCCTTGCTTTGTCTGTTTCTCTGCTTTGCTATCTTAAACATCTCATTTTCCCCCTCCTTTGTTTCCAGTTTTTCGTACAGTTCTTCGTATGCCTTGTTTCTTGCCTTTGCCACTTCTCTCTTAGCTTGTTTTCTTGCAGTTTTATAGGCCAACTTGCTTGCATCATCTCTGATGGTATCCCATACCTTTTTAGCATTTCTCTTATCCTTCAGTTTCTCCTGGACTTCCTGGTTCCACCACCACGTCTCCCGTCTACCTGCCGTGCTAATTTTTCCTGATGTTTCACCCAATTCCATTCTGGCAACGCTCCGTATCACCTCAGCTACTCTTTGCCAGTCTTCCTTTCCACCAAGTATTCCGCTTTTAATCACTTCCATTTTAAATTTATTCTTCACTTTGAAGTCTTTCAGCTTCCACCATTTTATTCTCTTCACTGGTTTTGGTGCTTTCCTCCACTTCGTCCAGATGATTATTGCACTTACTACTAATCTGTGCTATTTTGCTACACTTTCATTGACAATAACCTTTGTATCCACCACCTCCTTGATTCTTCTTCTTCTTACCATAATGTAATCCACCTGCGAACTGCGTCCGCCACTGTTGTAGGTGACTCTGTGTGCTGGTTTCTTTACAAAGTAGGTGTTAGTGATCGCTAGTTCCATTCTCTTAGCAAAATCCACCACTGCTTGTCCTTCGTTATTTCTCTTCCCCAATCCATGTCTGCCCATGCATTCTTCATCACCGTTATTCCCTTCTCCTACGTGCCCATTCAAGTCTGCTCCCACCACAATTCTTTCATTCTTTGGTATCTTTTCCACTGTCTCACCTAGATCCAGCCAAAATGCTTCCTTTTCTTCACGTATGCACCCCACCTGTGGCGCATACGCACTGATAACATTCAACATAACACCATCAACTTCCATCTTCAAGCATATTATCCTGTCTGTTACTCTCCACAACTCCACTACCCTGTCCAGATGCTCCTTTTTCAATATGATTCCCACGCCATTCTTTTTATTTTCACTTCCACAGTACCACATTTTATATCCTCCACCTATGCATTTTGCTTTCTTCCCCTTCCAGCGAGTTTCCTGCACACACAGTATGTCCACCCCTCTTCGCTCCATAAGGTCCGCCACTTCTCTTCCTTTACCGGTCATGGTTCCAACGTTTAATGTTGCAACCTTCAGCTTGATCTTCTTAGCTTTCTTCCTCTCTTCATTTCTCTCCTTCTTTCTTCTCCATTGCTTTCCACCTCTTCTTTGCATCCAAGTAGCCTGTCCGCCAGTGGCCCTTGGTGCCCAGTCACTGGTAACGGTCGTTGTTATCCCGGGCCTCGACCGATCCGGTATGAAGTCAGATACGACGCGCATTGAATAATAATAATAATAAGCAATATTAGGGTTGAGCAGTATTGGGAGCAAGTAGGTTGAAATGGTTTTGATTGGATTTTCAAACCCCAACATCGAAAAAACGTTTTAGAGCGCCATTCCATTTTGGAGTTCAACGGCGTTTTGAATATAAAATTTCGAGTTTCAAAAGTATAGTGACTCAAAAAATCTTTAGGCTCAGAAGTGTAGCCAGAAAATAGGTTTTGGGAAAAGAGGTAAATTTTTTAAATTGGAAATAAACTTTGACTACAGTTATGATGATTTAATTTACGCTTACATTTTTCATGCCGAAAAGGTAAAGCAGTTTCATTAGTTTGTACAAAAATACTCTAGCTAAATACCAAGATCTGGTTTCAGCAATTGTGAGGACATGGCATTTTTTGTCCCTCTTCTGTTAGCTATATCTATTTTTAGGCCAGCGCCTTAAAATAAGTTGGTAAATCTGACGCAATATCAGAGGTATCATTGGGTAAAAAAACATCAATAGGAGCAAACTTTCTACGCTAAAAACTTTTTCGTGGAAGTAACCAAGTCATCAGCGAGTAAATGAGTCACAACTTTAGTACAAGTCATAGTAGTTGAATTGAGTTTTAAGCCACAAATGTCGAATTTTGAGTTTGATCATTTCGTACATGACTAATGTTCAATCAAGTATTTTGGGGAGCGACTTGAGTCGAGTCCGTTGACTCGAGTCTGCATTACAAACCCTTTGTTGAAATAGCCCCGACGACGTTTTGTGACCTTCCAAGGCTTCTTCTTTGAAGCTGAAATATCTACCTTAGAAGTTTTGGTGACAGATTTGCCGAAACGCCAATTGCTCAGCTCTTTTGGAACAAATCAGGTACAACTCACGTGCGTGCCATTTACCAGAGGAACAGAGATGCAAATCGTCCGGTTAGCTTCTACTTATGTAGAAATAGGTTAAGCAACTGCACGCACCCTGTATATCTGGGTGTCATACAGGATTGCAGTATCACTTTCAAGAGCATATTTGCAAAACCAGGGCCAAAAAAGGCACTCGTGACAACTTTTTTCATAAGCTCACTTTTTATATTATCTATGCTTATCCTCTATTTACGAGAAAGCGAATTGTATCGCTATATTTTGAACGGGACGTCTGCACTCGCTTGGGAGTTGCCACTTCCAAGGTTTCTGAGCCACATGTCTTCCACATTATACTCACTTCTTATGACAACCATTTCTATTAACAAATACGCATTTCCTGTTTGAGAAAGATATGATCATACCAAGATTCTAGACCCAGTTAGAATACTAGCCAAATAAGAATACTAGTACCTGCAAGCAATGCCAACTCTTTGACAGAAAAACACTGTGGATTTGTTGAGAGTTTGGCAGCCAACGGAAAAAAATAGGTTAAAGAGAAAACGCCTTGCACATGCTGTACCAACAACTGACAACAACTAAACGTCCAAAATTAAGGAAGAGTTTATTTAAATTGTGTGGTATCTACCCTTACACGAATTCTATTAATGCAAAAATAAAGCTATGAAAGCAGAAGCTAAACGAAGCGTATTCAACCAACATTATCATATGGCCTCCGATTAAATTTTTTTCTATAGAGAGCCAGACACCAATGCAAGAGTGACAGTGTTTGAACCAGAATCGATAAGGCATTGCCAATACATATTCAAATTATGTCCAAATAAATTTTCAGCCCACTAGCACTCAGCGTATTTGGAAAACAGGAAGAAAACCTGAATCACAAGCTGGAAAGATTATCTATCACTCCTTGCAAATGCGTTAGAAAAAACCTTGAGAAATACAACACTAGCCCAAGAGATCTTGTCTGAAGAGTTAGAACTCGACTTCAAATACAGAAGGAAGAAAAATTGTAACCGCTCGTGGCAATGCTAAAACCAAAATAATCATGAATTTAAGTTTTTGTTAGAAAAAATTTCAAAGATTCTATGTTTCTTACACTTTCTTGATCAAAAAACAACTTTGGAAGCAGTCCTCATGATTGCGATCAACCATAATTTGCAGATCTCTTCTTTTACCGTTATCTCAGGTATCGAGACCATAACGACAACCTAGAACTATCACTGTACGCAAGAAAATCGTCAAAAAAAAGATAAAATTTTTTAACTATTTCCAAATTTTTTTAAACAACTTTGGCTGCGTGTGAGGGACCTTTTGGACCTGCATCAAAGTCATCTTGAACACATGTATTACGAACAGCCTCTAACTGAGAATTTCTTTTCGAGATGCTGCAAAAAATTCCGATTTTTCTTCGCGCTATGAGGATAGCGAGTCATTATAAATTTTTGAACATCGTATTCCTCAGTATTTCAGAAAAAGTTGTGAAAATTTCAATCCTGGTTGTAAATGATTTTTTTCGAAAATTTTTTTCCAAAACTTTTAATTTCGCTCATCTTATTTATTTTTGTTGGGAGAGGGTTTACAAAAAAAATAACGACGAAAATCTCATCTCTAGAATGAAAAAGCAAAGATCACAGACTTTATTGTTTTAATTTGATGTTGCAGATAGGACTAATGAACTTGTCATGGTACAAATCAAGTGGCACCAAACTTCGATTAAAAATAAGTATTTAAGAGCCTTTTGGTATCGCAGGTTGGTACCCGTCTTTTGGTTCATCTTGTATAACAAAACGATCTAACATCATTGCATTGTAAAGTTATGGTAGATTTAAGTAGTATATCTTTATTCTCTGATCATGGAAAACTTTTTGTGTCATGTGTGAAATAGCTGACGTCCGGACCTTCTAAAAATTTACCCGCAGTAGGACACCAAGACACCTATTTTCGGTTTACTGATGTTTTGTGAGGTTTTTTATGTACTATTTTGGACTCATTTAGAAAACGTGCTCTAGCACTTAATTTAGTGAACTTTTGAAAAGATTTTAGAGGTTTGACCCGCAATCTTTTCAAATTTTGATTAAAATCGTGGCTGATACAAAAAGAGCTTCTGGGATATTTTCCTTCATTTTCACTCCCTCACGAAATATTTCCTCCCGGAAACTTCCTCCAAGGACACTTCCTTATCGGACACTTACTCGTCGGATATTTTTCCCGCTGACACCCTCCCAAATTAGGTTTAGAGTTAAGTTGAATCACAGCGTTTTAGTAGCATCCTTGGTTTTGTTGGTTTGGTTTGTCGATTATTGTTACGTTGCTGAAATTTTATAACTTACATATTTACGAAAGTGATCGGAGGGGAAAATACCGGGGGAAGTGTCCGAGTGAGAAGTGTTTGAGAAATTTTCCAAAGAGAAGTGTCGGCAAAAATGATTACTTGGTTTTTCTAAAATTACTTCACGTGAAAGGATTTTCTTCTAAAATTTGGATATTTATTTGTATCATAAATATGGTAAAAAATTTAAGTTGGGCACAGGGCATTAATTTCGCAGACATTTTTCAGCAAGTTCAAGTCCGAGTTCATTGCTCTAGTCCAAGTCCAACTCAAAATTTTACACGTGAGTCAGTGATTTTTTAACCATGAATTTGTTTTGAAATAAAAATAAGTGATGCACCCATGTGCCTCCACAGAAAAAGTGCAAGGGGAGAAGGGCAAGTAGATTGAATAACAATAAATCCTTCCAAATTGCAAGAGCGGACTTTTTTTGGGTATCACTCATTTTGAAACCTAGTTCTGCTAAGTTGTTGTTCTCATTAAAGGCGGTTACCTTTTTTCTTTTGCAAATAAATTTTCCGGGGAGAAAAATGCAACCCCCTTCTTTTTGCCCTCCTTCGAGGACATCTATAACTGCTCCTTTACCCTTACGAAAAACATAATTGTTCTCCATTATTCTTGAAATCTTCTTATAACTTTACCCATTCTTTCATGAATGAACTGGGTGTCAGTTGTTCACTATGCAACTTGATCGTTGTTGCATATGAAGTTTCAAAACATCACAAAGCTTTTGTAAATTTCTCCATTTTCTTGCTTCAAGGTAGTAATTCTTTAAGGCTGCTGCTAGATTTTTGACAATTGACCTTAGTTGTAAAAATGTTTCAAGCATATTTTTGCACTGTTCCATCTAGCAACACAGTCCAAAATAGGTAGAAATTTCGAACTTTTTTTATCATCACCAAAACATTTGGTGTTCTTTTCCCGCTGTGATTTGTGCTCGTAGCGAAAGAACAGAAACTTGTTCGGAATTTAAAGCATCCTTAACTGCTAACTGTAACTTGTGTACGGAACATCGCATATGGTCGACATTAAATTAAATTCTATTGCCTTCAGTGTCCTCTTCTTTGTCTTCATAGCCCCATGCTACATCTTCTTCTTTACTGAGAATCTAGACTGCCTTTATCATATTGGATGCGTTATCTGTTACAGTAGCCAAAATTTTATCTATTTTAAATCAAACTTTTTCATAAAGTTTTGAATAATCTTACAGACTTGAATTCCTCTGTGATTGTCTTCAGTATTCTCCATCCCATCCTAAGCACTTTTACTGTCGTCCCTTGGTGATCATGCATCTGAACATTAATTGCCTAAATAATTTCTCAAGAGGACTGCTGCAGCATCGACTTTCAGGAAGAGCAGATTATTTTTTAAAATGTTGTCACTTTTTGGTGAAGTTGTTTGAAACGTTGTAAAACGAGATTTCGCACACCCTCTCTTAAAATGCTAACATCAAGTTGATGTGCTGTTTCCCCCATGAAACCATTAAATCCTGTGGAATCAAACATCGCCAAAGTAACATCACTGCTTATTACAAGATCGATTAGATGCAATTTCCACTTATGATTTGTAAATTTGACTTTCACAGTGACTGCTTTGGATTAAAAAAAAAGTTAATTACAAGCTTACTTGATCCGCTGTTTTGCTTATCTTGAATTTGCCCTGCCTTGTTGCATTTACCAATTAGTTTTCTTCCTCTTGAACCTTTTGGTATCCAAAGCTATGTTTTCTCTTAAGGTGTCGCTTCTGCTTAGAACCAATATTCACGGTTAGTGATATTTTAGCAGAACAAGGCATTTTATCATTATTGAAGTTTTTTTAAAAACTTTGCAAGTATAATTTTCATCATCTGTTTGCTCAAATTAATCACATACATTACCTATTTCTAGTGCCATCCTAAAAACCTGAGAATAAAATTTTTTAATTATAAAGAAATCGCCAATAAAATTTTAAAAAGCTTACCAAGTGTAAGGATATCAGCTGAAGTAACTCCAGAGGTTATTTGCTTTAGGTATTATTTCACTTACCTTCGTGATATTGTAAAGCACATTAACTACTAAAATCACGGTTTTGACAAAATTGACGTAGTTTGACAACGATAAATGACAAAATCGACTCTTTTGTCGTTTACCGTTGTTAAACTAGATAACTACTGAACCCTTTTTTACCGCTACCTTTGCTTTGATAACTGTACGAACAATGATAATTTTTGGACGTTGTGGTTAATGCTACTAGCAATACACTCTTAAACATAGTAATGAATATATATTTTACAAATTCAAATGTTTTCCGCGCTACATATCGCCCTCATCAGGATCTATATATAAATATTTGCAGTGTTAAAACTTTTGTTGAGCAAAAACACAAAATAACTTGAAAATAATCATGATAAAAAACAGCAAAACTTCACTCTGCAGTCTCAGTAATTGTCTAGTTACTACTAACAAAGTGTTTGATAAAAGAAACGATTGTCCGTTAGGAGTTAATCTGTTTTGAGATTATGGAAACAATCGTATAAAATGAACCAAGGAATTACAACAAAGTTCTGCGGTAGATTAAGTCAAATGATTTAATGAATATCAATGATTAAAACACGTTGAGTAAAAATGACACTCCACTTTCATACAGTTGTTTGTTCAGCACAGGGTCGCTCTTTTGATTACCAAGGCTTCATGGATTTTGGCTTCGTAAGATGTTTGACATTTTCTAATTATTTCAAATTACATCGTGGTATTACATTGACTCTTGCATGAGCTGCATTTTCTTATATGTTCTTTAATGACACTTTCACCTGACTTTGAAATATCTAGGTGCTTCCCTGCTCTTATACTCAAATGTCTTGCAGACGTACGGGTGTACGTGACGCTCGCATCACGTGACAGATAAATTTAAAAATAACCTATGAGTTTTAGATTAAAGGAGTTTCGCTTTTCAAAGAGAAGTATTCCGGCACTTTTGTCGTTTTTTAGACGATTGTAATTTTAGTGTCAAATCGTAATTGAATTTGAAAACCGAAATGTTTTGAAATTTTTCCGTGATAGGCAATGAAAAAACATTAATAAGTTTATATACGGTTTTGTTGTCTGTTTTTTTTATTTTAAAATTGGCATAAAATTTTGTTAAAAAATGGAATTGCACACCCATTACTGCAAAAAAAATTTTTCAGGTAAGCAACTTCTTTTTAGAAAAAATAGTCCGTTGAACAGATAGTTTTTGCTCTATTGACAAGACAAAAAGATAAGACCTTTTTCCAAGTTTTGGAATAAAAAGCATTGAAATTTAGCAATATTCCAGTGTTAGAAGATCTCCTCCATATCCAGGTATCAAATTTATCCAAGTTAATTTTTATTTCCACATCCAAAAATGGTATTTTACTTTTAGCTTGTTCTAAAGTACACTTACTGTAATATTGGGAGGCTGGGTGTTAAGCTATTCCAGAAATTTGGTTCATGATTGGTCATTCGATAATTTTTTTTGCTGATCAGTGGCTTCAGGTGAACGAAACAAAACCGTCAAGATTGTTCAAAAAATCTGATACGTAATTATATTGTTTTACAACATCACGGCTAATAAAAAAATAGCATAATAATTTAGTTGCTATACCTGGTGTACAAGCAATATTGTTTGATATGGCATTTGACGAAACTAAACTTGAACTTGTCTGTAAAAACTGCAAGCCGAGAAAGTCCGAGATAGAACCCCACAAGCTCAAGTCCAATGCCTTGGTTAGGCACTTTCCACTACTATGATGGTTTAGATGTGGCATTTTATATTGCTACTATGCTATTTCTATCTACTTTCCTCGAAAAGAAAGCAAGAGAAAAGTGTGAAGGGGCTAAACATTATGTGTATATATCCCATATTTTGAGATAAGTGGTGGAGAAATCAGAGTCAAGCGTTGCCCGCCTTTTTAAATGTCGGCATAACATCAGGGTAGAAAATCAGTTGAAACTGGGATACAAAACTAATGATTGATATCAGAGGTGGATCGTGGATGTTGAACGCTCTGTTAGGAAGCAAAATATGCTTTCCCATTTCCCATCAAACAATTTATAAATATTTGTGTCAGAATCTTCTGTTCAAACACAGCTAATATTGTGTCTGTTTCCGTCAAATATTGCAGCCCAGTCTGCGCCGCAAACCTCTTAAGACGCCATTGATTAGAATACGAATACTAGATGTTATATAATGCCAAATCTAAACAATCATAATTCTGGAAAGTGCCTTTTGCCCAACTTGAATTTTGTCTTGGACAACAATCACGATCTTTATGATATATATAAATAACTAGAGTTAAGAAGAAAAACCTTTCTCGTGAATTAATTTTAAGAAAACCAGGAAATTAATTTTATACCACAATTTTGTATCTCAAAGTCTCGTCCACCATGAAACTTAGCTGTTTTCAAAAATTTTGGGCAAAGAACCAACGTTTTTGTCTGTGCGTGTAATAAAATGACTAATGCTGCATTTTTTATCAACTTAGTAAAACTATATCATCAATGCAAGTAGTGTTGCAAAGCACGCAGTCGTAGTCGAAAGCAATTAACTGATGAACATTATTACATCAGATGAAACAAGAAAAAAAATAGTACTTCAAGATGTACAAAAACTTTCCTAAAAGATGTAGGCCTACTCAAAATCAACAAAACAATGCTTTTTTCCACAGTCTGTTCAAGGAAACGACTGCCTTTGACTAATTCAATGGCTTTATACAATGCTGACCCACGATTTAGGCCTATTCTATTTTACTGTTTTTATTGAATAAGATCTTTTCTAATTTTCAGGCAACGCTACAGGACTAAAATGCATGCAAACATTCATAGATGAGAATGTTTCTTAGGTTTCTCTCATATTAAAAACCATTGCCTACTAGACATATGTAGACGTCTGCTTAGTTTCAACAAGGATTCATCTCGAATTAAGTTAGTTTCATTGTCTCATTAGTTTTTTATAACAAAACTACTTCAAAGTCACTCATATGTAACGAAAAAATACAATAAATAGTTAATATCTGAAGAAGTTCTGGATTAAATTGTGTAGTTCTTTTTTACATAAGGTGTAAAATTAAACTTTTTTTTATATTAAATTAGTGTCAAGAACGCATATTGACAACTTTTAATGTCATAAAAAATTTTGGCTGAAATTTAAAAAATGGCCGACCTAAAATCTTTATATCTTCTCAAGAGTTGATTGGATCAATTTTGGTAGCACATTTTTTGAATGAGCACTCATCACCAAACAAAAAGCGTCATGAAGCTCAAGTAAATTACACAAACCTCAGAAATCCGGCTATCTAGCCATTAGGCTACTATTTATAACCAAAGAAGTGTGCTCAAACAGAGGAAATCCCCCGTAAACCGTTTTTTCCCGATACACATCATCGCAATCATCGAGAGGTTTGATTGCGACATCATGAAACCAATGCCCCCATGACTTGATGCTTCCATCCACTCAACCATATATGAATCGATTGTAGCTCATCATCGTAATTATGAAATTTTTTGCATAGTTTAACTTATTTCTAAGCTTGTAGGCGACCGAGTTACTTTGGTCAGCAATGTGTTTGAGCGAATCAGAGCGCTGTTTATGGCAAAAAAGATTGCCAGTTCGAATCTCTCAATTGCTTCGTTTCTGGATACTTAGAATAGGCACTTTACAGCAATTTTCACTGCTTGCTTGCAGGCTTGTGATATAATTGCACTGTGCCAGCTGCACCGTTGATCGCAAAGAGGCAATGAAAACAAGATATTGTATGAACCACCGCAAAAGGTTTACCGCAACCGCAGAATAAAAATATACGATATAATGGTTACTTAAAAACTATTGTGAGTATTCACGTAATGACCACTTTATTTTCTGTAAAGCAAAATAAAGCAAAATCAAAGATAAGTGTATATTTAATAAGCTATCTCTTAAGCTATTTTATTTAGGTTTTACAAAATAGATACGCTATTATTAAATATTTTTTATGTAGTGGGAACAATATCGGTACACAATATATTGAAGTTTTTGACCCTGTGAACAATGATGTGATCAAGAAACGCCGTGTGGTTGAATGCACTTACGTAAGCTCCATAGCTGCTGTTTAAAAATCGAATCTAATTACGAGTCACCGAAAAAACTGTGGTCTGTTTATTGATTACGATGTCTAATTTTTATTTGCTTGGGCGTTGTTAACTTTTAAACATTAATCTTTGTGATCATTTTTTGTTGTTTTCATTCAAATTCTCTCATCTCGCTGGACAGCGTGATCGCACTTAGCATGAAACCATTCCCCAGGACGTGCTTCAAAGATTCCATATTGTGTTTGAATGAATTTGATGCCGCTTCGGAAAAATGATTTATTTTGTTGCAGGTGCTTTTTGTGCTTATTTATGGCATAATCTGCCGAATTTATGAATTGGAAAGTTTCCGGATACGATTCATAAATTGGACAAAAAAATAATGTTACACGAAGCAAACAAATCAATTTATGTAGCATGGCGTTTTCACTCCGATTGGTCCCGCAAAGAAGCACAATTGCGCGTGCAACAAGTTAAATCATTTTTCCAAACGCGCGTCTGGAAAAAATGATTTGAGTAACGAAGTTTGCTTGTCCGATCAATATATGGAAAGCTTTCCAATTTACACATAATTGATCAATTCATGTGCATCATGATTTTGTAGTTAGTAAAGTGTCTTACTTCGTGACCGGAAAACGCCAAAATCAGTCAAGTAAAACAAAGTTTAACCGATTTCAGCAGTTTGTGTCCAAGTAGTGCTAAGAACAAGGGTGTAATGGTATGGAAACGGCGTTCCTACACTAAACTTTTAAATAAATCTATATTTTGAAAAACTTAATTAAAGGTTTTAATTGTGGTTTTGAAAGAAATTTCCGTTTGCAAAAATTTGATTCTCAAAGAAAAAGACCTTCAATGTGTTTTTGACAAGAATTTGTGTTTGGAAAAATATGATCTTCAAGAAAAGGTCTTTCAGAGAAGTCACAATCAACTTTTAAAAATAGAACCTGTTCCGTACTTGACCATTGTTTAAACTAGTTATTCGTTCCCGCACTTCTTTTGTCAGCACTTTATCTCTGGCTAGGAAGGACATGTTACATCCTCTATTTGGATTGGTGGATGCTGTTAATTGCTTATAAGCATCTTTGGCAACTAAGTCAGCAAATAAGCTACTCAGAGTTTGATTAGGCTTTTAATAAGGGACAATATCTTCAGCCTAGATCAGTGTTTCTTAATCTGAGTGCCGCGGAAGCTTTGCAGGTGTGCTGCGGGTTTTAGTTTTTTTAAAAAACTTAATCTTTATATAAGTTTTCAGCCCAAACTGAGTAAATGCTGCCATGAAGTAATAATCGATAACGTCGGAGATCGTGTTATCGTGTTATGTTTCTCGAAAAAGTGGTGATCTCCAAAAAAAGAAGGTCATCCCTTTCACGCTGTCGCCTGTAAAGCTACTCGCGATCAATATAAATAGATTCAGGAGGCTGCTGTTTCGCAAAATTGGTTTAGCTTTTTAACTGTGCCTACAGACAAAAGTTTGGGAAACACTGGTCTAGATTATTTCTTATTGCAACGGTTACGACTGTTATGGTTGCTAAATACTTCCCATGTGAAAGGTGCAACCATTTCAAGGCATAGCAACTAGAGCATAAAACGTTAGACCCACTCCAATTTAAAAATATTCAGATTTCAGCAATTTAGAGCTACTTGTCATTTTGCGCCTTGACAAGTTGACATTGTCAATATCTTAATCGTTGTTGCTAACAAGCAATGAACAGCATTTAAAACAGGGAACATAGGAGACTGGGGTTAGTTGGAACATAGGGTTAGTTAAAGCATTGTTGTTTTTTTATTACCCCCCCTCACATTCTAGTAAATCTTTGCAACCTCTGAGTGATTGAAAACAATGTTGTCCATGCGCCACGATAGTTTTATTGGGTTTAGTGCAGAACAGTAAGATTGGAACAAATTGTTCTGATTTATACAATTTAATAAAACTCAACCTTGCTGGAAAATATAGTGCAACGTAATGTTCTAGAAATATATGTAAATTTTAATTAGTCTGTGTTGGCCGTAGGCGCCATGCTACCTGAAAAGGCAGATGTATGAAAGTTCTTGTTTGGTGGATACATGAAGTATAAGTTTTTCTCCCGTGAGCTCGCGAGATTTGTTGGAACAATGTGAATGCTAGTATTAGTTGGAACATGGCCGAGTCAAAAAGCAGGCGAGCAAGCAACCAACAAGTAACACCGAATATCAGATAGAATTGATTTTCCTGCGAATGTCCATCCTCAAAAGCATAACACCACTTACTGAAGCTGCTTCCCGAAAGCGGAAATCTTGCTTAAATCGCGGAAAAAAACTAAGATTTTAACTGATATCCTTGAAAAGGAAACTTATGAATCATTCCTGCAACTGTTAGTTTACTGAAATGACTTGCTTTTTTTCTGTGCGTGTTTAGCAGCTTTCTTGAAAACCAGTGTTAAGCGATCTCAAAAGATTCAAAGAATCAAAATTTCAACCATGAGGGCAGGCAAAAACTAAACCAAATATCTGAAACAGTGGCAAGCTTAAAAGACGACCTAGATCACTGGTTTTCAACTGGTAAGCCACAGACGTTTGCGTACTTTAATAATGGGTTTGTAAGCCGAATGAAGTTGACAAATACCGGTTCATATGAACACCATACGGGCCTGCACCCATGAATTGGAGATGCAATGACTTTATTTTTCTTTGTAAATCAACTCCGATTCCTCCCGCGGACTGACCATTTTCGTCACCGGGAAAGCAATAACCTTTTTGTTTATTTTTTTTGGAGATCACCTCCGCTGCCACGAGTTCTGACGCTGATCCCAGAAACTTTTTCATCATCACACCACAAACGTAGTCAAAGTGGGCCACAAAAATATGTGACACCTAAAAGTGGACCACGGCACACGGAAAAGGTTGGCCACGGCAATAAACTGAGCCACAAAAATTTGTGGCTCCTCAAAATGGGCCACGGCACGAAAAACGTTGAGAACCACTGATCTAGATGAATTAAAAAATGAGTTAAAAGAAATTAAAAATGAAATAAGAAATCTAAAGATTGAAAATGGGAACTTGAAGCAAGTAATTAATTTGAATATTCTGCAATTAGATGATCTGCAGCAGTACTCACGACGAGAAAACATTAGAATATATGGTATTCCGGAATCGCAATTTAAAGCTGACGGTGGCGAGAAAGTAATTACGGAAATTGATGAAGTGTTAAAAATTGAACTTGAGGATACCGATATACGAAGACCCCAAAGACTTGGGAAAAGAAAGAAGTCTGCAACAAAAGCAAGACCAATTATCGCGCGCTTCGTTTCTTACAAAAAATGAAATGAATTTCTCTTCGATAGTGCTGCACTTAAAGATCGCAAAAACTTCAAAGATGCGTTTGTTGTTGAAGATCTGACTCCTTTGAGACAGAAACTGCTTTATTATGTAAAAAAAGAATGCGAAGGAAAGTTTGTTCAGTGTCACAAGTATAACGGCAAAATAGGAATAAAAAAAGCTTCGGTTAGCGGCGATAAAACGAAGGATCACAATCACTTTTATTGAAGATCTTTTCAAATTTGGTGTCGATTTGAACTTTCAAAAATTAGACTACAAATCGTTACTGTTTAATTGTAAGTTTAATCCTGATGCTAACGAATAATCTTATCTAGTCGTGTACTTACTGTCTGTCCTAAAATGTTTTAATTTAAAAATTATTATGGCTGACCTAAACCGTTTTATTTGTGTTGAATGTATCAAACAATGTTGAAAAAATGATAACTGCTTGAAGTGCATGTTTTGCTCGCGCTATCTTCACAAGGACTGCTGTACTGCTAAACAGACGTTACCAAAAAATGCTGCTTCAGACAAATACGAAGCCATTTGTATGCCTTGCAGCACCAAATTCGGTATCAACAACTCGGCAGACATCAGTGTACGCGACTTGATTGAAGCAAATATCAGTAGAGAACCAGACAATGTGGTTTCAAATCCAACTTGCGAGGATTTTTTGACAATTGTGCTTATCAGATCAAAAATCACTTAACAATATGGCAATTTCTACGAAAGGCCTTTTCATCATGCACTTCAACATTCAAAGCTTGCAAAAAATTTTGATAGCTTAGCTTATTATTTATCAGAACTTGAGCGACAACCGGATGTGATAGCTATTTCGGAAACTAAAATTACCAAAAACGCGATGTATCTTAACATCAATTTACCTGGCTTTCATTTCTTCATAGCGACAGCGAAACCAAAGCGGGAGCTGTGGCATTTTACATAAAAGAATTACTTTCGTTTTGCCGAAGAAACAATATAAAGTTTGAACTTCCACTGATGAAGACATGTGGATGGAAATCAAAACAAATCGCGGGCCAGTTGTTGTTGGAGTAGTTTATAGACACCCAACATACTCCACTTACGACTGCGAGAAATTTTCCGAAAACGTTTTCAAAATTTTTTTCGAGCTCAATTTCGAAAAATTCCCTTTTCATGTTATTGGAGATTTTAATATTGACTTAAACAAAGTTGGGAAGAGCAATTTTATCAAAAACATGTTCACAATATGATAAGTTCGCTATGTAAATGCGCCATTGATCTGCCTACGGGCATCACTGATTACTCTAAAACAGTGGTTTCGAAACTTTTTCAAGTCACGACCCACTTTTGAAAACATAAATTTTCGAGTCCCACATAATTCTACATGTATTTCGAAGTACTCCGAAAAAAGTACAGTGAAAATAAAACATCTAATTAAGCTGCTAATTTTCATTAAAAATATTTGAAACAAAGTATGCATCAATTTAAATTTTAAATGACTTTCGCAACCCACTGAAATTACGTTTATGAACTACCACTGGGTCGTGACCCGTAGTTTGGAAAACGCCCCTCTAAAACATTGATTGACCACATCTATGTGAACAATTCTAAACATTCTTATATTAGCGGTGTAGCCCTTTCAGATTTAAATGACCACTTTGACACTTTTGTCATAATGATCGCAAAAGCAACCAAATCAAATAAAACCAAGCGATATCAAATCCGAGATATGTCTAAACTTAATCATGAAAAGTTTCTGCAAAACTTAGCAAATGACTTAAATACAAATGCTCCTAATAGTATTGAAAGTGTCCACAACCAATTTGAAAAAAATTTTGAAATATTTAGTAACAACGTAAATACCAGTACTCCATTTAAAAATGTCTCTCGAAGAGAAAAACGACTACTTGCAAAACCTTGGATTTAGCGAGGCTTGGTAAATTCAGTTGCACGAAAAAACAAATTATTTATTAAACTTCAAAAATGCTCTAACGTTGCTGCGTTCAATGATTACAAAAATATCACAACTCCCTAAATCGAGTAATTAAAATTGCAAAACAAGATTATTATAATGAAACGATTGAGGCTAAGAAAGATAATCAGGACCAGATATGGAAAATCGTTAAATGCTTAGCTTAACTAAAAAGTAGAACGAAAACTCTTCCCACAGAGTGAAAGGCAGGAGATAAGGGACTTTTGAACGATCAAGAGGCAATTGGTAATGAATTTAACCAATTTTTTGCCAACATAGGAAAAAAGCGGTGTAAACTTATTCCTTCAGCAACCGAGCACTTGACTAATAACTGAGAGGTAACAACTAAAAATTCCTTTTTTTCACTCCAACTACGTCTTAAGAGGTAGCTACTGCTATTCGTTCTTTAAAAGCAAAAAAATTAGTTAGAGAAAATGACATCAGCATTAAATTCCTCGAATACGGTACTCTAATTCTATTATAGATTGTCGGTATCTTATTTAATTGCTGCGTAGAACAAGGTGAATTTCCAAATGCCCTAAAAATAGTTGAAGTCGTGCCGATTTATAAAAAAAAGACTAATCTTGTGCATCCATTACAAGCCTATTTCTTTTTTATCACCATTCAGTAAAATTTTAGAAAAACTTATTTGTGTTCGTATTTACTCTCATGTAGAAAAATGTGACATGCTGAGCAAGCAGCAGTTTGGTTTTTGGAAAAACATGTCTACTACACAAACTACATGCAACATACACGAGAAAATAATAAAAAGTATAGACTGCAGTCTGTATACTTTCTGCGTTTTTCTAGATTAAACAAAAACGTTTCATATTGTAAACCACGCTATACTACTGCACAAAATAGAGTATATTTTGGAGTCCGTGGATTACCACTGCAACTATTTAAAAGCTACTGATCAAATAGATATCAATATGCAAAAATTAATAACTACAGTATAAATCCTCATTGCTAAAGTATCCTGCGGAGACCCCCAAGGATCCTCCTTGGGGCAAATACTCTTGCTTCTCTACATAAATGACCTGCCCCAAGTAAGTCGTTTCGACACTACGCTATTTGCGGATGATACAATTCTTATGCTAAGGGATAAAAACTTAAATAATTTGGAGAATAAGGTAAACAACGAGCTAAACAAAGTTGATTATTGATTGAAAAAACAATACAAAAAAGCTTTAATTGAATCTTACAAGGCATAAATTTATAATTCGTCTTAAAATTTTCTATCCCGCATTTATTTCAACAATATCTTTGAATATAGCTCTTATCCTCGCATATATCTTCTGGTACTTGACTACAAGGACATTCTTTGGATCTCGATTTTTTCTGTAGACGCCTACATGTTGTATTTCGAGTTAAATCTTGCCCTTTTTAGACTAGTTTTACATTAAATTCACTGATGACATTAGGATACTATTTTGTTGTTTGCTGTTGTCTTCGCTGCCTTCATAAATTTATTATTAATTTTGAATTCTGCACTTTTGTTCAGTGTTATTTGCTCGACAGGAGGCACCTTGACTAGATAATTTTTGGATTTTTCGGTGCTTCCTAGTCTGAACAGACCATTTCCAATTTCTGTGATGGTTTTTTTTCTTTTCTCTTTTTTATTTTACTGATTAGGAAATAAATTTATTGTTTATTCGGAGTTAATTTAATCGTTTGTTCAAAACCTGATTGATTGATCAGGCTGCAAACAGGAAAAAGACAAGTTAGAAAATTTTCAAACGCTTGATAGATGATTTGAAGTCTGACTGAAACAAAGCATCGTCAACGCTTTTATCAGATAAAGAGGGCTGCCCAGATAGGATTATAACAGATAATAAAGCAATAAAAGAGGTTTATCAACCAAGCAATATCAAAGGAGAATTCGTCCTGGTCAAATTTTCTGCGAGAAAATGAGGGCAATACCATCTCGGAAAAGTAATTGGATGTTTTCAAAGTGGTGATATCACCTTTAAATTTTTGAAGCATTCAATATACTCCAAACCAGTAAGTGAACGCCCCTTGTTTATTTTCCCGGGGACACTGACAAATCGGAATTCAACCAAAATTTAAAAGATATTTTGTTCAAGCTGCATGTTCCTTTACTCGGTTGAGGAATTAAACCGTTGACTTGTTGGGCCACGATTCATTTTAGATTGATTGACATTGAAATAACAGACTTTTTTTTAATAACAGCATGTAGTAAACTGATGGATTTTCCAACTAACCTTGTACATTGTTCCAACAAACTCCGGTTGCAAGGTTAGTTCAAACACGAGACGTACGTTTGAAATATCAAAATTTGGGCTAAACCTGCAACAATTTCTGGTCAGTCTTTTGTAGTAAGTTGTGGAACAGAGTAGTGATTATACTAAACTAGATAAAGTTTCAAAGATTCGTAGGAATTTTGGTCACCTAAATTGTTCCAACTAACCCCAATCTCCCCTACATAGGGTTACCATACGTCCCGCTTTTTTGATCGCAAATCCCGCTTTTTGCTTCGGTGAAACACAACGGATTTAACCAACTTTATGGACATTTCAATTAATTCTCCAACAAAAGCGAGACGGTGAGATGCGGTTGCAGGCATGATTGTCGAGGTAAAGGTGCAGATCTGAAACCAAAGACGAAAATTGGGGTGATCTCCCAAAAAAAAAAAAAGGT
Organism: Trididemnum clinides; assembly: GCA_963675345.1. Taxonomy (NCBI): domain Eukaryota; kingdom Metazoa; phylum Chordata; class Ascidiacea; order Aplousobranchia; family Didemnidae; genus Trididemnum; species Trididemnum clinides. Next base: position 10,951,420 of record OY776289.1, read on the forward strand.
CAACGCCTGTTCGGTTGTAAAATTTCTCCACTTTTGGGCTTGAAAATGACACATATCGTGGAACTAACAGGCGACGATTTTTTTTTTTTTGGAGATTACCCCAATTTTCGTCTTTGGTTTCAGATCTGCACCATTACCTCGACAATCAAGCCTGCATTTTTTGATAAAAAAACGTTGGAGGGGCCATAAATTTCGTCTCGTGAAAATTCGTCTACCAATGTCCCGATTTTTGCTTTTCAAAATATGGTAACCCTACCCCTACAGCATGTCTCTCCTAGCGCGACATGGACACACACACTGGTAAAACTGAACTACCTACATTTTATCTAATTCGTTTTGGCTTTTATGGTTACCTGATAAAACGCTTCACTTACTACGAAATCGTAATTCACATGAACTGATCAGTTACGTGTAAATCGGAAAGTTTTTGATATATAAACCGGACAAACAAACTTGGTTGCTCAAATCATTTTTTTCCAGACGCGCGGTTTGAAAAAAATGATTTAACTTGTTGCATGCGTTATTGTGGTTATTCAAGGAAAAAATCGGACAAAAAACGAGTTACACAAACTGATTTGTTTGTTTTGTGCTACATCCTTTTTTGTCCGATTTATAAATCCGACAAATTATGTCATAAATAAGCACATGCAACAAAATGAATCATTTTTTCTAAACGGCGCCGTATGCGATTCAGCACAATAGTAATTCAGCAAAGAGAAAATTGTCGAAAAATGCATTTGAAACGCAACAAATAAACTGTATTGATATCATAAGAATAGCTCTCATACTGATTTTGTTGCCATTGAAAAGCATTCTGGTCTACTTGATTTTAGATTGCCAAGCGATTGACTTATTGTGCTCTTATCTAAGTTTTTCTTGGGAGTATAATTCAACTGTTAATCGAGTCTCTTTCTCCTGGCGTTAAAGTTTTAGGCTGCGTATTTTATTTTGATGGCAAGGAATAAAACAACGATTGAATGATTGTTTGGTATGACCTGTTGGATAAAGAAATTGAAATGCTGTTTTGTCACAGACTTCCTCTTGACTTCTTCAAATTCTTTTCCCCTTATTTGAGGCTACCACGATTTACTTTACTCTCCCCCTAGGGATAGGTTCTCTATAATTCTACAAATGGGTTTTCTGTTCTCCTCCCTTCCGGAGAGGCTTTGCTTCCATTTAACTGCTCATGCTCTCTTATTCTTTTGCCACTGTTTTTCTGCTCCTTCGCTCTCTCTCTTATTTTTTGTTTTACAATAGTGGTTTTTTTCTTGATCAAGGTCCTTTCTTCACTGTGCTTTTTTCCTTAGAGCTTCAGCAAGGTAGCATTATTAACCATATTGCGCCTTAACTGGTTCATATGAGCTCTTTGTGAATATCTGAAAGAATTCCCACTTAAAAGATTTCCACAGCTTTTGAAACCAACTGGTTGGGATCAAACTAGAAATCACAAGCGATATAGTAAATTTGATGCGCAAAGTTGTTGTTAACACGAGCACTTTTATCGTGAGTGGGATTGTTGAGATCTTTGGAGTGATAAATATTTTTTAATGAAGCAATGGTTTGAGGGTTACTACAGTGGATGTTGTCTTAAAAAAATCCCCAGAGAAACGTCTCGAGGGTTTTGGTGAGGGTAATGAGGTGCCTTCTTTAACTTTTTGACTGACAAGACGTTTCCCAATATTTTCTCCTAGCTAAGTATAGCTGATATCCTTATAGAGTTATGGCCGTGAGTGTACCATTTTCGTGTTATCGTTGTTTTTTGTAAATACTGTGGTGTTGTTGATGTTATATTTTTGAATAAATCTCTATTGCTTGCAACAATTCATCCACTCTAATAAATAAGTAAAGTCTAAATACTATAATACACGACACTGATTTTTTCAAAATTTAGCACCTAGTCTAAACATTTTAGCTGAAGTTTTTGTCTAAGCCAGGGATGTGGAAGCGGTTATTTTTCAAACGCTTCCGCTTCCACACCTATCGCTTTCGCTTCCACCAACAAAAAACGAAAAAACGACCACTGACAATTTTTTTTAACTTTTATGGGTCTGTAGCCTGCCTTCTCCTACACTTTATCATTTTGAGAAGATAAAAACCTTCATTTATTGCTATTACTTTACCTACTTCGCTTGAGCTTATTATTTCGAACTACTCTGTGTTTGTTTTTCTTAGATATCAGAACTCGAGTTGAATGTAGAACAGTGCTTTTCAATCTTTTTGTCATCGCGGAGCCCCTAATGTACTTTCGCGTTTGTCACTGAACTCCCACTAACAAAAATTTAGAAATCACGAATTGCTTGCAAGAAATCAAATATTTCGTTACTATAATTTAAAAAATAATTAAACACTTTAACAAATAGACAGTTATTACAAGTTCTTTCACTACTTACAACTACTTTTACAACAGTTAATTTAATGCTTCTCAGATCTAAATCGTATGACCACATATCACAGCTCTCGACAATAACCTGTCGTCACAAAAACAAATTACACCGTATAGCGTTGATTTTCCCTCTGTATTCTCAAATAACTCTGACTTTGATTCAACTTTAACTCTAATCATCATTACCTTCTGTCCGTCCTCAAAACACGTATTGACTCCGATCTTTTTGGATAGTGAAGTGCGAAATTTCTGTCGTATATATAATATGTAGGCTACATGTAAAGCGAGCAAAATTGAACTGCACCAATCAACAGCCGCCTCAACGTGGTGGTGCGGTCCCCGACCCGTTTGGGTTGGGTCAAAATCGCTGTTGGCCTTCCCGAGGGATCCAGTTACCCCGGGCACTTCCCTCACAACAGCTCCCTGAACGACCGCAGAAGGGTAGCACGCAGCCTCTTTAAAATTGGCCTGTCTTCTCCTGCCTTTCTCTTGAATGTCTTCTCATTCTTCTCCTTCTCCTGATGAGTGGCAACGTTCATCCAAACCCTTGTCCTGTCTTTCCCTATTTAGTGTTTGCTGGAAATGTGACCTGGCGGGGTAGGCCAGTGCAATGCTGCACATGCTCTAATTGGGTTCATTTAAAGTGCTCACTACTCTCCTCTTCTAGATTCAGAACTCTTGGCAGCTCTCATTTCTGGAGATGCCCTCCCTGCTTTTTTTGGAGATTCTACACCTACCAGCACTGTGACTTCCTCGTTGGACTCCTCCAGCTGATATACCTTCACTGCTCAATCTGGCCCCCATCTGCTAATGCAGCACTCGCACCCCACCCTCACTTTCAGACTTCTTATCCTTTTTCCGCCCACTTTGTATCTTCTCCCTCTGCACCCTCACCACCGCCTCATGCTCCTGGCTATTTCTCTTTATCTCCTGCTTTCTCTTTCCCTCCCAAACTCTCTTAGGGTTCTTTAATGGAATGCTGGGGGTCTCCGAGCCAGGAGAACTAAACTAATACACTATATTTCGTCTCATCCCGTTGATCTTATTTATATCCAGGAATCTAACCTCAATTTATCTTCTTCTTTCTGGATTCTCTGCTCTGCAATTCCATGGCACCCACTCCCGATCTGGTATTTTTTCTACTGATGTCGCAGACGCTAGTGGCGGCGTCATCATTTTTGTCAGGCAGAGTTGATCCTTCTCTGAGCTTTCTACCTCCTCTCTTTCTTCGCTTGGCCCCAACTCTGATTATGTAGAGGTCAACATCTCTCTAAACGCCTCCTCCTCACTCTCATTTCTTAATGTTTATGCTCCCCCCATTCGTTATTCTACGAAGGATAGCAGAACCAATTTCTTTTCTCTCTCCATTCTTCCCTCCTATGTGGAAGCGGAAGCGGTAGATTTTTCGCGCTTCCGCTTCCACAGAAAAAGTACCGCTTCCACATCCCTGGTCTAAGCCCCCCCCCCCCTCTCAAACAAGGTATTGTTATATTTGAAAGTTTGTTCAATGCTAAATGTGTAAATGATAAAAGTTATAACAGTTTATGCCAATTTGCTAAGTATTTTATGCAGTATAATTTAAACTCATATTGTCTGGCATATAAATTGTCCCAAATCATAAAAAAAATACGTTTTTGTTAATAACTACTTTTCTCGTGCAGATACGACTACATAATGTACTAAAGACAGAGAGGTAATCGACCATTCTGCGTCAATTGAAACAAACCCCATGCTTCTATCGCAAATGATTCTCGAGATAAAACAAAAACAGCAAAAAATGACGGAATAATCGGAGGATCACCATGCATATGACGTCATAATACAAAAATAATGCCAAATTCGTAATCAGCGTCAAAAATCCAATCAGAAAAATTGGTAGCCGTTGGAAAAGTCGAAGGTAGTGAAATTATGAAACACCCTAGTAGGGCTATGTGTAAAATAGTGCTTCGTTCAAACCTGTTCGAAAACGTTCGCAGTAATTCGGAAGCGGCGAGATTCGGTTAATTGCAAAACATAGCCTACGCCTACCTATAAACAAACGGCATATTTCACTGCAAACCGATTCCTGTCTCTTCTGAATTATCATGAACGTTTCCGAAAAGATTTTACAAGCGGTATTTTGCATTGGCCTACGGCACTTCACCGTGATTGCCGTTGCAGTAGGAAAAATTGCTACGTTGCTGTAGAATGTCTATAAAACGAAAAAATCTTACCGTTGCAGAACAATATCCCCTAAGCTCTGCAAAATTTTACTTTATCACATACTTTACAATTGGCACCTCAGACAGGCACTAAAAAAATCACAACGGTATGATGCGTTAGTCCTACACTAGAGAAAAGTTGCTCGCTTTGTAAACAAGTGAAAACCTAATTATATGCATCGTGGAAAGTCGATGTCGATGTCGTATATTGTCGATGAACACGTTTTAAAGGTTACTAATTAATTATCAACAACACGCCAAAAATCCTTCGGCGCATCTTGATTTAGAAAAATAGAAAGCCGATTCTACTTGCGCTCATAGTACTTACAAGCATGCAACGCTGGAGAAAATTTGCCATGTTTTATTTGTTAAAAATACTTTCACCGCGCTCGTGTTTTCAGCAAAATGAAAACAACAAAAATCATCCTGCGCACAATTATGGTTGAGCGTGCTTGAAATCAGTCAACCGTAAAATCGTGATAAGCGCAGCATAATAATAAAAGAATAAATCTTTTTTGTTATCAAAGTAAACCCAAAAACATGACAGTTCAAGAGTAAGAACGAAATCAGCATGCACAAACCTAGCACCATTTCATTGTTGAGCCAACCCGTAAAAAAGGACGCATTACGCTAAATTCGTTGCGGGACTGGAGTGCACAGTATATTCACTCAAGCCTACAGTAAGCGTTCATAAATACGACAGGTGATACCAACCCCAAAACACACATTCTTAAAAGAACGAATGACCACAAGCGGCTTTGAAAAACGTTTCACAGTGGCTGCATATCAGTACAGCAGCTAGAAGTAGAGGGGCGCCAATGAAATGCAAACGGGAAAGCTATTTCGTCCCTTCAATGAATTGGAGAGTGACAGAGAGGGCAGAACCTTCTTGCAGCCATCTCCCGATCAATGGCACTCCTCCTGCACACAGAGCAAGTCCAAAATGAAGTCTGAGCAGGTCGGCCACTCATTAAGCAAATCGTCAGGTTTCTAAAAACATTACATATTCATGATAAAAACTTATCCACTTACGATATAGAAGTGCTGGTATCGAAACAATGAGGCATGAATTCAATACCCGATAGGGTTTACATTGCAGTGCTTTTAGATAAATCTCATCGGGCGATTTGCTTTACGTGAAGAAAAAATGCACCGAAATGCATTCAGAAGTTCACTCGATTAAACACAAGCTACTACGAATTGTCGTATGGCGAGAGCGTCGGCAATCACGAGAATGCTTCCATATTTCGCTGTAATGCGAAATCATCATTCCTAGATACTTTTAAGATACCTCTAACAAAAGAAAATCCCAGGACATACCAATCGAAAATTTACGTTCATTTTTCCGCCCACATATTCAGTTTTTACCAGTTTTACTACAAAGCGACATTGCGCTCTCACTAAGAAATGCCAATTAAATTCTGATAAACCAAATCACAAACATACTCATCCTCAAAATTTTCCGATGGCGACATGCCTGATTGACGCTCGTCACGTGGTTCATGCCTACGAAAATTACAAAAAAAAATTGAACGTTTGAGAATCAATTAAATGCCTTCAAAGTAATATACAACTGATTAAATGAGTTAGGGTTTAGATTTTCGCGGGTTAAAAATAGACAAAGCTTTTCTCTAAGACTCAGCGCGATGAGATCGCCATGCTTGAATATGCTTAATCGCGTTTATAGCAGATCGAAATTTTCAACGTCATACTGTGCTTCATCCCACGATTGCTCCCTCTTGGCATCGGTGACCCCCATCCTAGCACAACCATCGTGATGCAATCAGTGTTCTTAGACGCAAAACACACAAAGCGGAGTGCCAATTTACTGCGAGAGCTTTAGGCAGCGTTAGTGGCAGCAATGTACTATGACAGCGTTATTGATAATAGCACTGGTCATCAAAAAAAAAATTTTTTTTTGTTACGTAACTAACGAAATAGTGATTTTGGCTAATTTGGGGGCGCTGATTTTGAAAATACTGTACAATTAGTTTTTTTCTATCACGTCATGTTTTTGAGATAACCACATGTCGCAGTTTTTCCTTTCCTTACACAGCGCACACAATCACGAAATACAATTTTGCACTAAATAGACTATTGCAACAAACCACGAATGCATTTAATTTTATAATACACCACGAGACAGCTTTAACAATGTTTTGCGCATTTGGCTTTTCTCTTGTATGATAAGCTCTTGCTCTCACGTTGTAGATACCAGCAAAAATCTCCCATCATATTTGCATCATAACGGCCCTGATACCGCCCTTCTATGACGGATATATCCTGATGGAATCTCTCTCCTTGTTCATCACTTACTTCGTCAAGATTACATGGAAAGAAATCTAAGTGAGAATGCAGAAAGTGCACTTTCAAAGACATACGAGCACTAATTGCTCATATGCTTTCAGCATGCTATCAACAATATTCGGATATTTCTCATGACGGTGACTTCCCAAGAAGTTGACAACTACTGATTTCATGGCATTCCAAGCAGCCAATTCAATGGATTCAATCGTGCACCAAACTCTTCATTTTGCATCAGTTTTCTGATTTCCGGTCCGACAAAAACTCCAGCTTTTAATTTTGCATCGGTTTTTTCAGCTCCAAAGAAATCTTTGAGAAATTCAAACCGTCGCCATCCCGGTCCATTGCCTTCACAAAATTTTTTATTAAGCCAAGCTTGATATGAAGCGGCGGTAACAAGACATGAGCAGAGCTAACCAAAGGCTGGTGTTGAACATTGTGTTTTCCAATTTGGGAGCTTTGTCTGGGAGGCCAAACTTTTACTGCATAATGACTGTTACCTTGCCGACTGTCCCATAAGCATAAAAAGCACATGTGTTTCGTGTAACCTAACTGCAACCCAAGTAGGAGAAAAACAACTTTCAAATCACTACAAATTTTCCAGGTATACTTGGGATATTTCAAGAGATCAAGAAGAATCTTCATTGTATTATAAGTTTCTTTTCTGAGGATGTTGTAGCCTACGGGGATTGATGGCTTAATGTTCCCATTATACAACAACACTGCTTTAAGGCTTGTTTTGCTAGAGTCCATAAACAACCTCCAATCAGCAGGATTATGTTCACACCCCAGTTCGGACATTAAGCCACCAATATCTTCACAATAGCATATGTTTTCCGCACTTGCATAATAACCAACAAGATTCTGATTGCGACTACGAAACGATGAAATAGTTCTTCCTGGTTCCAGTACATTCCATTGTTGAAGCCTGGACCCCAAAATTTCTGCTTTCTCTTTAGATAAATACAAATCTCGCACTAGGTCATTCAAACGTTCCTGATTAATGAAGAGTGGCGCAGACTCATATTGAAAAGAGGGATCCAACTCAATAGGTTCCTCTTCACTTTTAGTACTGGTACTCTCACATGCATAAACGGACAAAGAATCTTCCTTTTCTGTTGGAGGCTGAGGTACAGGCTTATCAAACCGGTGGGGAACTGGTTTAATAGCTGACTTACAAACTGGATAGGAAATTTTAGACTTATTTTTTCGAGAAAATCCTCTGATGGCTGTCATGCAAAAATAACAATCAGTAACATGATCACTTTGCTCACGCCACACCATGGGAACAGCAAAAGGTATTTGGCTTCTGTTTACCATCCAGCCAAAATAGAAGACTTGTTCTGCAACGGTTACAGCAGATATGTGGGGCCTATTTTTTGTCTTGGTCGTCTATTTGGCATGCAAATAGTGCTTGTATGCAAATTTTATTCTGCTGTTAATTTTCATACGGTGAGCAGGAGGAGTATACTCGCCACAGACATAACAAAAGCTGTCGGGATGATTGACATAACTACGCTTGGAAGTTGAAAGCATCATTGAACAAGTTGTTTTAAATTAGTAACTTTAATGGTTGCCAGTATATAGCAATTCTAAGCAAAAAATAGAATAAAAAACCCTGCTAAAGTTAAACTTTTTCTCTAAATCTCCGAAAATTTCATTTAATTCATTCCTGATAGCTAAACGTACTTTGCTAAGATAAAAACGCTACTGAGTACTGACTTAATAGCCCACTATTAAACCAGCTTGTTTAGATGGGTACACCAATTGTTGCGTCAGAAGAGAAATACAGTCAGGTTAAAACTTTCAATAGTTTCTCAATAATCGGGAGTCATTGTTGCGACTGAATTTCAAAGTAGACCTGAATTGACAAGAAAATAAGTGGAATAAAATGCAAATATCTCAATTTGTAGACGTGATAGCCAAAATCTGACTGCAGATTTGGGCCCAACACACCAAAAGCATAGAGAAATGATTGTTTTCTGGTAGCGTAACATTTTGTTGTTGACCAGTGTAATTGAAACACACCTGAACTCGAGCTGTTTTATTCATATTGTACACACGTACAAGGTTCTATGGTCATCATAGAATACAATTATTCAAAAGTAAATTAAAATTCAAAACTTACCTGTTGAATATTTCAATAGCTAGATCCTGATAAGCTTTTCTATCTTCTTCTTCAATGCTTTCCATTGTTTCAAGTTTGCTAAATGCGCGAGAACATTTTGCAAATGCCCGACTTGAAGCAGCGGCAATCGCGGTGAGACTGTATACTTGAGATGGATCCAATATGTCGTCATACTTGATCAAATGATCCGCTAAAAATTAAGAAATTTAGAAACATAAAAATCATTTTGCATTATTGCTACTGGTGTAAGACACAGATAGACGTTGCCGATGCAGTGTAAGACGTACACTGTACGTCTACCACCAATCACCTGTTCTAGCATCAGATTGCTAAGTGAGCTACCATAGTTAAAATACTTTTCCCGGAGATGGCAGTTACTTATCTGCTGGTAGTGCAGAGAAAAACCTTGTTAAGTGCAGCAGAACTCAAAAGGAAAATGAAGCAAAGTGGGCCTGCCGAAAAGGAAAGGGTTACCAGAGAGGCAATTACCAACGGTTGAAATCACAAGATCGTGGATTGGGAGAAGTCGAGGTGGGCAAGAACAGCATCTTGATGAGAAAAAAATCACAGAGGGAGAACATGGAGTTGAAAGTGAGCTCTACGCTAGAGGAAAGAAGCAAGCCAGCAGGTGATTCCTAAGAAAAGGAAGCATCATTGGGTAAGTGGAAACAAAGTTTCCTCAAAACTCAGCATGGCGAGCTTTGGTTTCGTTTGAGTCTGATCAGTAGAATAGACACGGGAGAACAGTAGACAAAGAGTCCACTCGTAGGAGCACAAGGTAAAATGATTCAGAGTAATTCATAGGAATGTGTTACGATGTGAGCAGCCGACAAGGACACCTGACTCCTTTGCCGAAGAAGGGACGAAGCCATTAGTCTAAAAAGATTATAAACACCAAGAGCCAAAGTGGGCAAAATCAGCTCTTTGAGAAAGAAGAGGGCCAGGCGAGAACATGGAGTGAAAAATAAGCTCTATGCAAGACGGAGAGCTCCATGAAAGAGAATGGCGAGCAAATAAAAACTTAACGGGGAAAGGAAGGAGAGAATACGAGTGCCTGAGTGGGCGCGAAGTCTGTTCAGGAGCTCCTACAAAACCTTAGTTTTATACCGAGCTAGGACAGTTGAAACCCTGGCATAACAAAAAACAACAAAGAGCCCACCCATAAAAGGAGAAGCTTCAAAACAGAGAAAAGAAACAAAAAACAACGAAGGACAACCGGTAATGGCGCGACTAGCCGCTCGAAGAAAGCGCTCCGACTTAATGACGTTGCAGCGCAGTAAAAACAAATTCATCGGGCTAAAACATTTATCTGAACTTCGGTTCACCTGTTCGGAGAGCAGCGTCCACATAACCATCGTACAACTGACGATGTGCTAGCATGAGGTAATGATATGCTTCAGCGCCTCGCCATGCTTGATCGATCACGTGCGAATCAACCCCAGCATCGACATCATCTTGCAAATAATTACTCACTCGTGAAGTGTTCTAGATCATAAAAAATTAGAAGCCAAATAAAGGAGCAAAATTACATGCTCAGTTATATACAAAGCTACCCAACAGGACCAAATAAAAAATACCTGGTGATCAAAACCCAGCGAAGTTGCGATCATATGTTTCGTGCCGTACCGACAGGTTGTTGTTTACCTCTCTCTTTCCTAGTGATGGAGCCGTTTCGCATCGCAAATTTAATTAGAATCATGCTTGGAAAAAGCGACAATCTGTTTCGAACCAGTGATCAATACAAATTCTTGACCGCGCGTACTGCCATTGATGGAAATTCAAAGTCGCATCTTACTGCATGCTGGGAGAGCAGCTTCACTGTTCTTAACTCGTCATGCGCGGGAGTACTGATCGATGAGTGAGTTCACTCCTACCCTTTCTTGGGATAAAGGTGCCCCATAAAAGGCAACTCAGGTTCACACCATCAATCTAATTAAAATTAAGCTTTAGGAAAGCGGCAGTTAATTTTGAACCAGTCATGAATGCAAATCGCAGACTGGGAGCTCTGCCATTAACAAGGCGGATTGCCATTGGTGGGTGCCCCAAAATCACCTTTTTCATGCTGGGTGCCTTGTCTTTTCTCGGATTGGAGCCCTCATCTAAATTCTTCGACATACAGGTTTCCACTAAGGAACTTGTGCTCCCTTGCTACGCTTGCTGTGTCCTTTCTCGTCTTCGCTACAACAGACACAGCCTTCTGTTAAACTCTTATCTCTCTAGAATCGAGAATCCTTTAAGCAGCGCCTAGGGACATCCGTCCAAGGACACCTCTCAAATCATTCTGCACTGTCTAGCAACGAACTCTTTGTGCCGTTCGCTTTTTGGCGACTCTCTGTCTCTCTACGACCTCTGGTCCAGGCCTTGGAGAGTTGACCGGCTTCTGGGGATACATGGTCTTCGACCATGCCCCCATCTCTCGGAAGGGGTCGGGTAACAACAACAGCAGCTTCACTATTCTAACCCGAAGAAGCACGGAAAAGTAGTGATCGGTAGCACATCAAGTCAAAAACAAAAACAAGCACAAAGCACATTGGTTTCTTTCGTTCACAGGAAAACGAAAAGGTCATAGCTGAGCGTGTGGTTGAAAGGATTCAGTGAACCAGTTTTCTGTAAAACATCCAAAATTGAATACCTCTCTGGCCAATCAAAATCTGACGCAAGACCAGAATGTTAATGGTAGACTTAGCCTGCATCGGCAATGTCTAACCTCTATAATATCGAGAAACATCGTTTATAACAATATAGTGCAACGGATCTTTTAATAAACATAAATTCTCACATCAGCTTTGTGCATTTTCTTTTGTTTGAAATGTTCATCTACCAATCGAGCAGCAAGAACATAAATTTTCTTCATTTGAAGCGGGGAAGCACCATTTCTGCAACAAAAACATTACATTACAACTAGCACTCACTAAAAGAGTCTGACTAGCTATATTCCTAGTTATCCAAAAGTAATCACAATGTACCGGCTTCACGCATTTCTTAATTTTAAATAATCTGCTGAAAGTAAATCCGGTTAATTTTCTTGATGCAGTTTTTCGTGTACACCATTGCCGTTTCTTTGGAAACTGCAATTTACGATTTTATCAAGCAACTAACGATATGTTGAAGCTTGGAAAATTTAAAGCCAGTCGGAAATTAAAAGCAACATCTGTCGCCAACCACATGCCACGTAATTCTTTAAGAATTCCATCCCGATTTTTGATCCGGTTTGCAGTGTGAACCTGGATAACCGTTTGTGCCTTCATCGCAAAGAAGTAAACCCAACAACATCTATGAGCTCTAAACCAAAGAACAGTGATAACACTTTTCATTCACCCAGGTGGCAGTTTGTTTCCAAAATGGTTGAAGCCCTTTTAGGAGCAGCCACCTACTTACTTTTGATCTTGCCCAGCAAGTTTCATGAGCAACTTAGCAGCGGAAATAAAGCGATGAGCTTTCCTGTACAACTCCACAGCTTGCATTAGATTTCCTTTCTCGAGAAGATGTGAAGCGTACTTGCCCAGAAGAGAATCAATCTCCTACAACAGAAATATGGTGCGATTTTCATGCTATTGCATGGTACATGACGCTATTAATGCAACAGAGATTGTTCAAAAATATATCACGTATCAATTTCACAGCATGCACCTTGATTTTTGGTATGTATGCCTCAAATTTAAAGCACAAAATTACATTTGCGTAAAAGTAAAATTATGATCGTTATTTCCACTCGATAGATAAAAACTTATCAAACACAAAAGGAGAGGACTGAGTTTTGAAAACAGCAAAGTGGCCTTACGGTCTTGGACTAAACAGTCAACTGCACATGCCGTTGTGGTCAGCGCAATCCATAATTTGGAATCAAATCGTGAGCTATAATGGAAACGCCGGTTCCACCAGGCCATACCTCATACACAGTAACGCTCAAAGCGCACAATTCGTCCAGTCTTTCACTAATAAATGAGACGCTCGACTCATCGCACCATGCAGCCGATGATCGACAGATCAACAGCTAGTCACCAAAAAGCTCTTTACAAATTATTTCTAATGCACGGCAATACACACTGCTTCATACTTTGACGTTATGTTTCTTAGCTAGTTCCACCGCTTGACTCCATTGATTAAGAAATACGCAAGTGTCAATCGCTTCTTTAATTTTTCCACATTTGCAATATGCAAACACGGCTTGCTCGCACATTCCAACCATTCGGAAGGTACGGGCCATTTCCTAAAAAGTAATGTGAGGGGTTAATGGGATTAAAACACCTTTCTAAGAATATTCCTACGGGCAGGTGAATGCAAATCAAGTTCAATGTTGAAAAGTTGGGCCAAATTTGCTAAAAACTTTAGCTCATGTACATCAATTTAAAATTTTAGCTCATGCATGACCAACAAAAGATGTTGCTCATGTACATGAGAAAAAATTTAGCAGGCTATTTCTACCGTACAGCCAAAGATAAATTGTTATATTTTGCCCAAGAGTACAAAATGCAACGGGTGTGCTTTCAATTATCATTGCAAACTTTGGCAACTCTTTCAATAATGCTTAATGTTTTCCAGTTGGAACATAAGAGAATTTTGCCAATCAGACGGTAAAAAATTTTGTAACAACGAAATTTACGATAGTGACTCCGTCATTTCATCAGCTTGGTGATGAAAAAGAAAGTGGAGTTATATATTTTTATCTTCAACACGAGAAAAAAACTATTTGTAGAATGCATACAAAAAAAATACGGTGTTCAGACCCCTGCTCTGGGATACCAAGACTGCTGCAGAGCATTGCTACTATGAACTATGCAACCTAGTAAACATATATCTCCTTCAATTGCTCAAAAATACAACAAAACATCCATCGTAGGATTTCAACCGACGATCATGCAAAGGCTACTAATGGAGCGCAGCTTACTTACCGGCAAAAGCTTATGGTTATCAGAAAGAGTTTCAGCAAGTGAGTAAAGAGCATCAAATTCCTCGAGCATGTAATAACACTCCGCTAATCGATCCTGATTACCACCTTGGACATAGTATGTCACAGCGTTTTCCCTAAAAGTAAACAATTTTTTGCTTTGTAGAGCTTAGCTTAGCGAATTAACTAGTTATAGAATGTCGTTGCACTTCGTTCAAGGGAAAATCTTTACGCTTGTACTCAGAACAACTCTGATTAAAGCATGAAGCTTCTATACACAAGGTTTCAACTGCTTGGGAGGAGATATTTTTCAACTACAGATTTTTGTACCAATCAGAAGGGACTGAAGAGCACCACCTAGCTTGTTTGCATTTCCATTTTCCAAACTCACACCACAACGTGTGAGACGTCAACTGCAGGACGAGTTAGCTCGGCCAGCCTTGAAGTTTTCGTTTTGCCAACTGCACTAAAACAAACTTGGTAATGTCAAAAAATTCATCGCTCATTACAATCCACTATGAAAATTTCTTTTTAAAAGCACAACAACATAGTCATCATCGAGCATTGAGCAGTTGATCATTTGATCACAATCGCCAATGAATGAGCGCTTTATCTATTCGACTATATCGCCCCTTGTTAAGTGTGAGCTTGGAAAACAATATTTGTTTAAAGAAATAAAAGGCAAACAGTTTCTTTGTTTTGTTCCAATTAAATTAAGCGGCTAGCATGTTTTCCAGGCATTTTCTGATAGCGCTATCTATTGGAAGCTAATCTACGCTTTGCAGTTTGAAAAAGTTTATTTTTAAAATTTGTCCACCAGTTTGTGTTGCGTTGCATCTCTTAGCTTTGATGTACGATACGTTTGACGTTAACGGAGATCAAGTGGCTGTAGTTCGTCTTTAAATAAACTTTTCAGATAACTCAATGAAATGGAGCAAGAATATAAAAAGAAAAACCAACCAATCTCTTCCGCGGCAAATCATAGGCTAAATATCAATCGCTTATTCACTCACCACTTCTGTCTGTCAGCATAATAATCCCCGATTGCGTTCCATGCTTTAAGAAGCTGTTTATCATCAGCTCCTCCACTGCCCGATTTTAGAAGCTGAACCACACGGAACCAATCTCCTAATCTCATCCGCAATTCGATCGCAAGGTCCCTGCCACGAAGAATTGGAATAAGATTTACGTTAAATTCTCGGCCTGACAATCAATACAAACAAGCTATTTTCGAATAGCGTTATTCACTGGCACACGGTATAAGTGGAAAATACTAACAACTTTATTTCAAAAAAAAACAGCGAAGCAACTTGTTACAAACATTTGGCGAATATTTTGGGCCAATTAAATGAAACCTGTTGAGGACCGGAGCCGAAACGACAACGTTCTTAAAAGCAAGTTGTTTGTTGTTGCCTTCGAAGTAAAACTATTTGACAAAAAAGCACTAAGATACTAATTGTGAAGAAGGCAAAACCGAAAAGCAGTCCAGTAAGTGGCAGTAGTAGCCGTGCTTATGAAAGTACAAAACTCACGAAATAGGAGCTACAAATTGTTACAAAGATACATAATTTTCTGTCGCTTGGCGAAGCGAACGTGATCCGGAATCTGAGAAAACAGTCCAGGTTTTACAGCCTTCGTGAAATACCATCACGATTGTCAAGCAAAGTAACGAATTATTAAATAATGGTTCGCTTGTTCAAGTTCGATTATAAAGCAGGTAACTGCAGTTAAATGTACACAGCAACAGCTAATTTGTTGTGCGGAAAAACTGATGTAAAAGGACTTTGATACTTCTTGACTTACCGTCTATCCATGTCAAGATAAATTTTTTCTGCTTCTTCAAACTTGCGGAAGTAGGCGGCGATTTCAGCGGCTTTCATTCGCTCGTCACGCAGTTGAGCAACTTTCTTGCTCAGTCCAATGCCTTGGTAATCCTTGCAGCGAACGAACGCATGCTCTGCTACGTCAAGCTCAAGTCGCTCCAAAGCTGCTTCCGCCAGCAAACGCCTGTGAGGGACAAATTGAAATTTAAAAAGTGAGTTGGAAGCTTTTGAACAATGTTAGTTATTTAGCATGCTCTTAAGGTAGATTTCAATAAATGATTTGAAAAAATTGCATCAAAGGTTAGTTTGTAAAGGCAAAGTTGAATACAACCAAAGGACATTGGATGTTGAAATAAAGCAGAAGTCTAAATATTATTTACATAAAAACAGATTGCAGTTATTTCAGTATCATCGTCATTAAACTTTTTAGAACAGCGTTGATTTTTGTATTTGGAATCTCTTTTATGCAGAAATATACAATTATATCAAAAAACTAAGTTCACATTTTAAAAGTCGGGTTAAATTTCTTTTTCTTCGTAAACACTGGCTAATTGATCAAAATGAGAAAGTTCTAACAAACTAAAAACTATGGTGAGAAAAATTATAAATTAATTAGCGCCCACCATAATCGGGGATGAGGGTTGTCGTCTACAAATTGAGCCGCATCTTGAAGTCCCACTGTTTGAACCAATGTCCGAGTGTCTCGCAATGACTTCACTTCCAATTCAATAAAATCTTCAGGATTCGGCTTTTCCGGTTCCTTTAAAGAAATTACAACAAATGAAGCCAGTGTTGGTCTGCCGTGACATGTTGTTCAGATTCCAAGCAAACCAATAGCAAGAGGTTTCATTCAACTTTACAAAAGGCCGTATGCTGCTGATACAATGTGTGCAAGCATGTTAATAAGCACCAGCTTTTCTATCAGACTTAGATCACCCAACGAGATTCTTAATTTGAATAACTTTTTTAGCAAATATCGATGATAGCCTACTTCAGTATGTTTGTAGATAACGTAATATGAGATCTGAAATCCTTCATCCTTTTACTGCACATTGATGTTCATCAATAAAACCAATAAATGATTTTTACCTTGAAGATTTCATCCAATAATACCGACTTCACTTCAAGATCGTTGAATTGGCATATATATCCAGAACTTTGTAGAGGTTCCTGCGATAAAAAGAAATTAGAAAGCCTTCCTTTTATTCACTAGCGCTCTGCAGAGTTTATTTCCAAGTTTTTCGCCTCTACATCTGGGATGCACAGCTGCAACCCGATTTTATAGCTTTCTAACTAATGCTCAGCCAGAAAAAAGTAAATGTGAAAAAGCGGGAAAGTTCGATTGATGCACCACAGTGAAAGAGCACGAAAAGAATTCTTCCATTTTTTATGTGGCAAACAGGTAGTTTACATAAGCATTTTTTTATGTGGCAAACAGGGATCAAGCAGTTGACACGTCTGAATACACATGCAAATACAGTATGAACTCATAAGTATGAATGAATGCTTCCATTGACAGCTGCAGATGATAGAGAGCGCCTCTGGGGGCTTTGCGTCCATTTTCCAGCTTTTTACATTATCGCCAACACCATGGGCACCAAAAACTCAGGTAAATGGTATCAAAGCCAAACATTAACATCATGCTACAATTAAAATAGTGTTTTCTTGGTGGTATTACAGCCATTAATTACTACAGATGACGATTGGGGGCATCGTTTGCAGAAGAGTTAAGTGTTCCCACGTTTGGTAAGGGCTTTGACTTTTTAAAGAATGGTACCGATGAGGGTGAAAGCTAAATTGGCATTTTTCTACACTCCCAAGCTCTTTTGTGTTTTACGAGTTAAAACAAGTTAATATTTGTAAAAAAAAACATAAATGAAGCTTTTCAGTTTATCTTTTTACGCGTACCTCTGGATCCAGTCCCCGGAATATATACATTCTAGTCTTCTCCATGATGGCGATTAACTCTGGGTTGTCATCAGCCCACCTCATGTCCCACGCATCTTTCCTTTCGAACCGAAGATGCTCACCAGGTACCTCGTGAAATGTTTTAAGTGAATGAAAAAGACCTATATCTCCCAAACTCTTTTTTTTTATTAAATAAAGCTGGAGCAGCAAGCAGCACTCGAACAAAATTTCTCATACGCATCACGACCTCCAATTATATGTTCTCACTCAACTGGTTCAAATCTAATCGAAGATCAAATCAAATTACTTTCAGCTCAATCCTTAATTGGCCACACGATCTCTTTTTGTTGGCGCGGTTTGATCTTACGGAGTTCACGCCTATTCTGGGTAGCATTGCCATCGGAAAAATGACCGAATCAAAACTAGAATAGTAATAACGTAAAATAACCATTAACATAAAATGAGCCAGTTGCTTTAGTGATCCTCTTTTCAAGTACAGGTGTTAATTGGTTCTACAACGGATGCAACATCTTTTAATACTCCAAAGTTGATCTTGACTCTCCTCCCTTACCTCTCTTCCTTGCTCGTCGTGGATGACCACGTCCAAATCAAAAAAGGAGAATATCCCAGCAACATCGATCATAGCCAGTCTCCTGTAAGCAGAGTAGTTATTCTCTTAAAATCCTCCCTAATTCCTTCTTTCATAACTTACGACGAAGTGCAGTTGAGGGAAAGAATTCTCGGCTCACAAGCCACCGCGTAACGCTGAGTCAGCTCCAAATGAGGAAGGCTGTACCGATGCAAGGTACCGGACTCGCGCGCCTACACACAGAGAAATTACCCAGCAACATAATAAACTCCAAGTCACGAAAACACGCGCGCCATATAAAATATCAAAAAGTTTCGTGTTCAATGCCTAAATTGGTTCTGCAAAGTTGCGATCTGCTAATTAGTTCTGCAAATCGCGCGACTTTGACGTTGAAAAAAATTTTCGATTAATTCGGTGTTTGTAGCTAGAGTTGCACTAAACAAGTGCTCAAGGATAGAAATTCGAGTATACAAACATATGCAACTTACAATAGGAAAATGTATATTATAGGGCATTCCATAAATCAACAAGCTGTAATTCTACAAAATTAGAGTTTTTATAAGTGTGTTAAGATCGCATGCCGACATTTAGCATAAACAGAATTCAAACAATAGAGGTGACAGTTTTCATGTTTCATGTTGTTAGAAGTTGCTCATGTAGCCAGCACGTTGTAAAAGCTATCTTATGCCAACCTATCAGTTTGCCGCATCACCCGGGCAACATATTCAGCGTAGCTAAAGAAAAAACGTTAAAATGTAAAGCTTGCGATTGCAATCGATTCCAACTAATTTAAAATGGCAATAAAGATGAAATGATGCTTTTCATTCGTTAGATGGAGACTCAGTGTGAAATGGAACGACAATTTCCACACCGCCAATAGAAACAAGCAAGCAAACTCAGGCTGGTCGGGTTAAAGGGAAATTGGTGTCCCCTAAGAACAAATCACAAAGGCAGATTTATAGCCCAGCCACAATTGAAGTGAACCGTAAATGATGAGCTGCCATTTGTCGCCTCTCGCGACATGCTGGGTGAGCAGTTTTGCTCTCCCACTTAAAGTAGCATGGAAAAGATGCCAATACATACTACACTTACAACGACTATGACTTTATCCGAAGCTGTCACCGCACAAATTCGATCCCGTGTCGGCTGAAACAAATGTTTACATGACATGTTTTCATCACACAATCTTGCGATATACGTTACTAATGCAGTACATTGTCTGTTACTAATCAACTGTATCCAATAAGCATTAGCAAACCTGTCTGTTTTGATGCTTTTCTTACTGATAAAGCTTAAGCTACCTAAAAACACAGAGAAAAAGGTACTAATAAGCATCACATCAAACTATATCAAAAAATCACTTGATTCCATTCATGTGAAGCTATCAAATATAAAAAGGTTTTGAAATAAAAAATAAGGCATGACGTAGGTTTGTTATGGCTATCGTATCGTAAATTTGCTTAGTAATTTTTGAAATCAGAAGGGAATAACGAGGCGTCAAGGGTCTGAATTCAAGACGTTGTTTTGCTTTTGCTCTTGTTATTCGGTGCTACATATCAAGTCAAATTAAGATTAAAAGATAATGTGAAAAAAGCACAGATAGTCTTTCTCAGGTCTAAGCCTTTACAGTATATTCAATAAGTTGAAAATATCACGATTGATTTACATATGACTTACTGATCTGGCTGCAGTGTAGTTTAGATATTCAGCTTTAGTTGGTTTCTCATCATCAATATGGAGTAACCTAAACAGACGAATTTAAATTACAGGGTGACCCAAAAAAACAGAACCCATAAAATGTCTATTCAATTCTTTACAAATCCAGTAAACTTCAAGCATTTTGCAGGTTTTACACTTCAGTCTGTGTATAATCATTTCCAAAAGTTTCCGTCATTGAAGTCCCTTCCCATAAAAGTCATATTTGTTATAAAATATGTTCAAAATTACCTCCACGGCGTTGGAGGCAAACTTGCGGACCGTTGTAAAGATGTCGTGCCTACCAAGCAAACAAAGTATGGTCGTTTACCAATACGTGTGCCGCTGTGATTGTCGGTACGTAGGCCGCACATCTCAAAGACTGCAGGATAGAATAAAACAGCATATACCAAAAGCAATAAGAAATCAAGCTCAAACAAATTGTGACTTATTTCAATCTAACCATACCAGTACTTCGGCAATTGGACAACACCTCCTCAACAATAAAAAGTGCGCCTCTTACTATGATGACAACCAATTTTCTATTTTGGCTAAAGGAAGAACACTTTTTCATTTATCTACCTTGGAAGCGACTTTCATCAAAATGCTTAAACCGGAGCTTTGTCGCCAAAAAGAATTCGTTTACACACTAAAATTACGTCATTAAATCGGACTCGACGAAACGTCTGGTTGTCTACCAATCAGAACGTTCCGACATTCTCACCAGCTTCGTTCGCTATAAATACCTCGCCATCAACACCAGGCTTCATTCTAGCGATAACTCCTGATGAGAACTAGACGAAAACGTTAGAGTTTTCACTTATTCTTTGCAAAAGAGTACAATAAAATGGTCGATAACTAAAGCTTTAATGCCATCCTTAGAGATTGCTATCGATGCTGTGCACTTTGTAAAGTGTAAAAGCTTTTGCATTACATCCTGCGGCGCGGTTCTTCCCCAATAAACATTATTTTTACTGTTTACATGCCCTGAAAGTAGAAAGTGTGCTTCGTCAAAGAATGGTCCAAGAAGACAGGATTGGCTTCGATAGTGTCGCAAAACCATTCACATATGGTTACACGTTTTTCCATGTCCACATCTGTAAGCTTTTGCTTTATTTGAATTTTGTAAGGATACAAATGAAGGTCTTCTTTGAGAACACGCCTCAAAGATTCTCCAGAGATTCCCAGTAATTGACTGCGTCTTCTAAGCGATTTTTTTGGGGTCCGGCCGACCGAATCTCGTACAGCATCAATGTTTCTTTGTGTTCTAGCACTTGCAGGTCGTCCAGAATAAGTATCCCTCACACCTTTTGAATTAAGATTTTGCACAGTTCCATACTCTCCAAACTTTTGAATTCAGTCAAAAATTCTGCTTCTTGATTGAGCATGACGACACTGAAACTTTCTCCGAAAACTTTGTTGCACTACTTTGTGTGGATTGCTAGCAAAACAGGCCTTTACCCAAAATGCCTTCTCTTTGTTTGACCAAGACATGGTGGGAAAAATATCGTTGCAATATTCCATACACTAAATCTACTTCTGCAACCCGGAGAAAAAAAGAGAAATAATTAATAATTAAAGATTTTATTCAAATATTTGTGGGTTCTGTTTTTTTTGGGGGTCACCCGGTAGTTATGATTCTTGACGATATTAATTTTGAGAGAAATAGCAACGGTTTTACGCAGAGCGCACTTTCCATAGCCCGGTGAGCCCCATGGAAGAGTTGAAAAGGACTTCATGCAAACTGCTTGCTAGTCACCAAGGAGCCGAATCAAGAAAATGCTTGCAAATCATAATGTGTTCCAAAAGCAGGTGGTAAATGAGAGACAAACATCGAGTCAGAAAAATGACAAAAAGAAAATTTGCTACAATTTCTTGATTAACTTAACTGAATGCAGTACACAACAACATGTATTCTTCAAATAAAATACAAAAAACTTTATATTTAAAAAATACACTTATCCGCACTTTTCTCTGTTATCTTTCCTCTGTGTTGATGTGATCATGTGCGAGAGACCAAGAGACTTTGATGTTGCAAACTGCCAGACGTAAATCGCCTGACGAGATGCAGCAACCACGTGTGTGTCAGTCATAGCCAAATAAGAAGGCTCTAAAAAAAGTCCATTGAAATGGAGTTGAATGGTTAGGACTTGCATCGGCTAAAGTCCTAACTTCGATCTACAGCAGGAGTCGACAACTTTTTGACGATTAAAGAGCCATTTGAGCCCGATTTCCGCGAATAAGAAAACATTGAAAGCCGCAAAAGATTATTTTTGGGCGAATCAGCTTCTTTTTGTTTCAAACTAAGAAGAAAACTTTTTTGGAGGCCAACTTTTTCAAAACCGCTATTTTTGCCAAAACTTAAGAGGTAGATTATTTTTCTTTTTTTTTTGAAGTCCATCTTTTTCAGTAGCGCTATTGCAGTAGATATTTTACCAGGAAGCAGTGGGACACAATTGTAGGCAAAAAAATCGCAGAGGGCCGGTCCCTGTTTTAGAGCTAATGTGTTTTTTTTATAGGAATTTTCCCGTAATTTTCTTCTTTATACCAGATCAAAACAAGTACCCAAGTGAAAAAGTAAAATCAAAATTCCGAAATACTGCACTTTTGAACAAATATATAGCTGTTGTTGACCATATTCTTTAGGCAATCATTTGATCTGATTCTTATAATACAAAAGCAGACGGTCAACAGCAAGTATGTAGTAAACTGTAGTTTCAAAATCAACTAATCACAAAGCAATGGCCAAAGCAAGTCAAAAGAGGTAAATAAAAAACATCGCTAACTCTAAGTTTTTTTACGTAAAATTTTGAAAGTCTACCCACAACGTGCTTCTTATTTATAGGTGAAGTGAACAATGTGTAAACTAGGCAACGAGGTGAACTTTTTCAAGCGAAAGCGGCAAATGCAGAATAAAGATGACAGTGCATATCGAGCGAATATCCGCATCATTATTTGGGCATTATAGCGCGTCTACCATAAATTCAAAATCAACAACTCAATTTCACTGCTAAACCTCACCTATTTCAATAAACTTTGAATCCATAGGAGTACCAATTGCGTTGCACAGAACCAAAGCGTATTGGTCAGAACTATCCTCAGCCTTTGTTGCCAGGCAACAATGCTCCCCTTTGGCAGCAATAAGCATCAAATGACGTACATATCTGCAAAATAAAGTGAAATGACAAAATAACAAAGCACTACGAAGTCTTTCAAAACCTTTTGTGATTTTGGCACGGTCATCTACCTCTTCTCATCAAAACAGCTGCATACACAGCATTTGGTGAAATTGTGCGCAGTCAACAAGCACGCCAGGCGAAGTTTTTAAACAGCTTGAATAAAGTAGGTTCTGACCATCGAGAAACGATCTATAACTATGATACTTTTGAATAACCACGTTTGCTCAAAACCGCTGTGGATTCATCTATGCTACCTAAGTAACATAGATATGCTTTCTATGTTACTAAATAGTAACAGTACAACAAATCGGTTAGAAATAGATATGCTTTCGCGTACCTACATAGATGAATATTGTTGCTGATGAATCCACAGTGTATATAGGTTAAAGACATAATCTTCAACTAACTAAATTGCAGCATTGAACTTAATCTCATACTTTATGTATTTGTCTTTGTTTTTGTAGTCCCAAAATAAAACGCAATGTTCCACTTTGTCTGGTTTCATGAAAGCATAAACGACAGTGTTTTCGTAATAACCCCACTGCAAAAATTAATCAAGTAGACAATATATCCAACATAAAACACAAAGCTATTTAAAAGTGACTTTCTCGATTATATGAAGTTAGCCATACGAGCGGTATTTTGTAAAGCAAATATTCGAAATTCAGCAATAGCATCAGCCAATAATCCACAGTTTGGCAGATAAGATGCGGGCTCGTCAACTCTCCAGCAAACACCAAGTAGCTGGGGCAACAAAAATGCGTAAACGGTACCATAAAACACTTACGTTTTACGATACATGATCGAACACAAAAAGTTTTGCTTCGAAAGTAAATAAACACAGCATAAACATTTATTTAACGAAGTAAATAAACTCAACATTAATTAAAATAGGGCCCATAAGCTACAAAGCATGCAGGCAACGGCAAAAACCGAATTACAGATTTTCCAGCCGTGATGTTTTTCGTATTCTGTCATTCACACTACCTGATTGGACGATTACATTTAAACGTAAAGTTCCAAACTTAAAAAACTTCTCTAACATAATGCACTGCGTGAACAGTTGGTTTAATCGTAATTAACTGGAGAACCCTAACTGAATTGGCGTTGTACAACATGTTATATATTACACTACAGGTTATTACCACCTTATAGTCGGGCCGAATGTTTGCGAAGTATATGAACGAATCAACAGCAAGTGCGATCCTCAAACTTGCTTTCTCCCAATCAATTGAGGCGATGTGCTTTCCTGGAACACGGAGCGAACTGAGAGCCTAAAAAAATCCAACTTTGAAATAACCTTCTCCAGTCAGAGCAAACTTTTATAAAAAAACAATCTAAGTTTACACCTACTTCGTAGTTTACAGTGGTTAGCTCAATGAATCAGTATCATCATCACAGCACCAAAGTAAAAAAAAGGGTCGATTACAAAACCAAAACACACAAAACCGTACAAGCCTTCACTCGTATATTGTATTACATGGGTTCTTAACTTTTTGAGACGAGCATCCCTTTACAATGCCAGCAAAAACCTGTTCTCACCTTATACCAAGACAATCTTTGATTTTTTTCTATGAAGATAAACTTTTTCAAAGCGGTCATTTTCCCATACATGCTCTCAAATACAACGTTAAGACCTTTGTGTTGGAGATCAAGTTTATCAAAGCACTGCTTTTGTCAAGTTTTCTTAATCGATTTACAGGGGGCCACAGCATTGCGAAGCCGTGTCTCCCTTGTAAACCTCCAATACCAATCAAGAGCAGCGCGCCCTCCACTTTAAAAACCTCCTAAAACGTTAGACAGATGTCCTATAGCACTTAATAATTACGAAAGTACACTACACAAACTACAAACAACAAAAGTAATTATCTTCATTTGATGCAACGAATTACAGATAAATTGCTGGCATATGCATATCCAACTTTATGTACGGTAAAGATGTTTACCGTTTACAACAGCTTTTAAACTACAAGCTACGTACAGTAACGCAGAGCCACAATACTTTCACAGCTTTCAATCAGTTTGAAAAAAAAATTCTCACCTCTCCAAAGGGACTAAAAAACTGAACCACGTTGATGTCACGGTCACTTTGAACTGATGCCCTTTGAGTGCCGGCAATGGCAAGAATCGAACCAGTGTCATTCCATCTAGCGTCCACAGTGTCCATCTTCGTGTCAATCAACACTGGTTCTAAAAATCAGAATAGCATTCAGCTCAAAGAGATAAGATATTGGTCGGGGGTCATCCGGTCAAGAGTGACATTTCTGAATCGACTCTCCACTCTGGTGTCAATATACGGAATTTTCGATGCTCGATGCAGTAGCTGACCAGTGGTAGAATCGCAGTGTCAACAGCACTGACGATTTCAAAAAGGTTTGATCGCAAATTATTGTAAGTATGATGAAAGCATTTTTCTGTAAGTGGTGAGTAAAGGACTTGAAGTAGCACGTTTCCTATATTTAAACTACAGTCAACTCCGCTAAATTCGGCCGCAGGATAATCCGAAAAACCGCTCTTTGCGAACATAAGCCCCCAAAAACGGAATGAAAACAAACATCATACATGCAAGTCGCTCGTTTATTCTGAAAAGCCTCTGTGGCATTCGGATATAAAAGCTACTTTATTCTGGCTTCAACAATGTACACACTTGCGTTTCTGATTGGTTGTGATGTAACAAAAAAGTAAAAATGCTACTGTATCTTCAAAAAAAAGCAAGCCAACGTCACTGCCTCTTGTGTTTCGCAAAGCTACGTTTCATAGTTTCAGTCAGTGATAGCACAGAGATACCATACGCTACCATTTGTGCCACTGCGGCATACAAAGCTACGATCAAGAGCGGCTAACAATCAAGTCAATATTGTACAGTAAAGTTAAGTTACAGCGTTTGGTGCTTTGTGGGTTTATTTCTTTTTTTCGAGTTTTTATTGCACATAAATAATCCTTTACCTGGGTAAAGAGTTGATTTTCAGGACGTTTAATTACCTACCTACCATCTTTTAACTGCATAACAGTAAAGAAGAGCATGGTGGTCCCTTAATGCATATTTCTCTTTAATTCAAACAAGCTCGTTTTTCCGATGATTCAAACGAAAACGTCTGCTACTAAATTCGCTAGATAAACCAGAGTCGACTGTATCTTTAGATTTTTATCACTAACCAAACTTTTCAAATACACCTGATTGAAATTCAATGTAAACGTGAAAACAACAAACGATATTTACGTTCATCTCTCTCTGACCGCATGATCTGGCACCTTCCATTGTCGAAACACACGGCCAAGCAAGGACAATCTGGTTCGATATAACCCAGCCTGCCATTGTACCACTCCACCGCCGCCAGGCTTACTGCACCCGTAACATTGACCAAACAAAATAATTCGACCCTACTCTGAAACCAAAAAACATTTGCAGCTATAGTGCAATTTTGAATCATAATAAAAGTACGTAGCTACGCACTGTGCCCGTTCGATTCAAATGCATAGCATGGCCTTCCACTGTTGTTCTTCGAATTACTTCTCTTTTTTCGCTCATGCACATAAACTCAAGTTCTGTTGGCTACCGCTTTGTTTGACTGGGCCACTGGACAGGTAGACTGCACGACCCCACCTTTTTCTCTCTCACAAAAACAGAGGTATCTTGACAAGTGCCTTGCCAAATAAATATATTGGTTTTTTTCTTCACACTAATCCCATTGTGCGGAGCGACAAGGAAACCGAGAATAATGTAGTTAAAACCCATAATATGACAAATAAAATTAAACCCAAGTATACCAAATGCGACGCAGACACTCTAACCACTACACCACCACGCCGGTTATGGTAGTAGTGGTAATAGTGGTCTATATTTCTAAATCCGGTGTTTTTCTTGAAGGCAAAGATGGTCGGATTTACTTCATTTACATTAAATAAATTGAACTCCCTTAATTCACTTTACCCGACATACGAAATCTTTGAAACTTTGCTGTTAGCACAAAGACAATTTAATAAACACAAATACTTACAATAGCCGTGCCGAGATTGTCATATATATGCAATTCACCATTAGCAGTTCCAAATAAAATAATCTTTCCATCGGGAGACCACTGCAACAAAAAAATCCTAAATTCACCTTACATCTGCAGTATAAAGCGCAATTCCGTAGTTATTTTTGCGTGCAAAATTTCACTCTTCCGAAATTGCTGGACGAACAAATATCAAACTTGGTAGGATTGACTACCATTTCGAGAAATTTCACTCCTACGAAACTGCTGGACGAACAAATATCAAACTTGGTACGATTGACCACCAACTCGGGGTGACTAGCACAAGAGGGTTTATGACGTCTTGATGACGTCACAACTGTAAAAATTTTTAATTTACATTTGTAAACTGATGAAAGCGGTTTTCTTGCGTGAATTAAAGCCAGCACCCGACTTGAAGAAATTTTACTCCTTTCAAACTAACAGGACGTCACAATTGAGGATTAACTAATGCAACATTTTTCTATACTTTTTAAAAAATGCTGATCGTAGGAACGCGATTGCAAGCTTTTTCAGAAGGTATTGACAATGTGCTTTTGTTTAAAATAATTTTCTAACAATTTAAGCTTATCGACGACGCAAAAGTAACTAAGCGTTTAAGTTTTTTAAGCATGCATCTAATGTTTTTTCCTTGAGCGCTCCAAAAACGCACTAGTTTTTGTCATAATGTTATGTGATACCACTTCACTGTAAACAACAGCAAGCAGCAGCTACACTCATTATCGACTGCCATTTTGGCAGCAAGTGCAAACGAAAAAGCTTTTACTAGTATGTTGCCTGTTTAAGTACAATGATCTACTACAGGACTAACATACCGCTTTAAATCTGACTTTTTAATAATACAATGGCAAGTACAAAAATTATAATGACTGAACTGTAGGTGTTGGACACCATGTTGAAATACTTTAGCGGTAAAGTCATGTCGCACGCCAGAGTACACATTAAGGCTGGTTTCCATCAGGCGTAAATTGCAGGTGTAGCGTGAAAAATTCTTTGTTTCCCTATTTAGTTTTATTCGCGGAGCGCTAAATAGAGAAACAAAAGAATTTTTCACGCAACACCTGCAATCTACGCCTAATGGAAACAAGCCTAAACTCCTGAAAAATTTTTTCCATGCACAGAAAAGTGGAACAAAAAGCCAAGTTTTAATGAAAAATCTTACGGATTTAGAAAAAATCATTCTCTTCTTTAGCACAAGCAGCTGGACAATAGGTTATCCACTTAAGCCATACCCTATAAAAGAGCTACTCAAATAAATTTAACGAAGGTCCAGTCGGAGAAGTTTAGTATTTCCAGAGGTCCAGTAGAATTTTTGATTTGCAATGATAAAAATGAAACTATCATTACCAGCAAATACAGAAAAATACTTGAATTTTTTCATAGTCTACACTAATCATCAAAATCAAAAATAATATGAGCTTATTGTGCTCTATTGTGCTAATTTTGTGAAAAAAGCGCATTTCTTATTTTTCGCCAGGTCTTAAAACTTGGTCCATAGAAGTAACATTAAATCAAAGGCGGTGGTGGGGTGTTTGGCACTGATACCATACAGCGGGCAATCTTGTGCGGCAGTAAGATTTGCCAACACAGTGCTTGATTTATTTTCTAGAAAGCGGTGCTCAACGTCATAGTTTAAACACTTGATCGGTTATGCATTGACCTAGCCTAAAGCCAACTTTGGGGGTCAAAACCAGGTTCTAGACGCCTTAAAAGTAACCGCTCGAAAAGCTGGTAAGAAAAGCTCAGCAGCATTATGGGCTGGAGGCTCTTTCAGTCATCAGCTGCATTGCCACGTTTTGGTACCGAGATAACAGTGGCCAGTCGCCATATTGTTGGGATTGTTTGGTTGGTCACGCAAGGAGCTGTGCAGAATCTTTGAAGCCATGTAACACATTTGGGGCCGCAGCGCTTTAGAATATAGGTGGCGGAATATTGCCTGGGTTTTGAGCTTTACCACACTTGATCAGTTAAATTGCAGAGGCAAATTTGGTAGACGAGACAGGCATAAATAACAGATCTTCAGCACTGGGAAATAGGTTTCTTCCTGTTTTTCATGCTGATCGTGTTGTTTGTTAGTCCTTTTGAAGATGTCGTTAGTCAACGCTAAGAATGCGCTGTTGCGCCGAAGGCTTGAAAAATTGTTGATATTTTGTTTGAAAAAAACTTAATATTGAGAATCAGTACACAAAGTTTGGTAAAAAAGACAAGGGCTTTTTCGCAATCTGTGGCTGCTCTTACTGCTACTCATCCTGGAGCTTGAGGTCCAGCTTTAACACTTGAAAGGTCCGGATTCAGACCGCGGTCCGCCAGTTGAGTAGCTCCGCCCTACACTATTGTAATAACTCAACTGTAGATGCTGGATCACGGGCTCCGCGTCACTTCGCCCTGGCTGGCTGGGTTTATGCTGAGTGCGAGCAACCTACGTGCAGTAAGAGACTTACAGTTTTATAACTAGGCAACAATTAAGTAAGAAAAAGTTGTAAGTAGCAGGCCTATTACTTCATAGCTTAATGCCTGTAAATACATCAATCACTTCAGCAAGTCTGCAACTAAATTATGCTCCTACAAACTTATTCAAATGAACGAATGGTAAGTTTGTGAAATTATTTACTGTTTGTACAAAAAACTCTCCTAATTCAGGAGTAGGGAGGTTGGTATTATGGGGGTAGCTAATACAATCCAAACTGAGGGGAAATACACCGAAAAAATAGGTCAATAGGTCTACACCACTGTGTCAAGTCACAATCATCAAATATACCATCGTGCCTATTGAGAAAATATTTGTCTTGATAATGGGTTATTAGTAACAGTCTATGACGCTAATCGCGTAATAGGATGCAAAACATTTGGAGGAAGGTATAGTTCCTTTTGCACTATTCTGGCAGATAGATACAGCCACAGAATTTGGTGTCACAAATACTTGAGAGGGTTGGCGCCAAGTCATCAAATAAGCTTACCACCAAACAACTGATTTCTGTAATCGTACCGCAAGAACAATTGCGGGGTCCATTTCCAAACTTGACTTTGTGCCCATGTACATATTGGAACAAATAAAATTTATGAAACCATTGGGGAGCCGGAGCTGCAGTTTTATTTAAAATTCAGGTGGAGCCGGAGCCACGTGTTTATAACAGAGCTCCACCTCCAACCTTTTGAGCTGCTATTGCTATTTGGTAGAAATGTATTTTTTCGTTTGCATACTCACTCAAACATGTGCGTTGCGCAGTCACGTGCCACAACTTAATACACGTTATATAATGAAATTAAATTACGCTACTCGTGCAAAGCGCAAGCACACCCGACAACAGCACATTTTGCAGCACGGCTGCTTAAGCTGATACTTACATTTCAGAGTTTGCTGATATTATAGCCTAGTTTGCAAGTTCTTTTACTGTGCAGTTGAGTTGTTTAAACAAAAACTGAAAACAGAGTCGGACCTGTTGGTATCAACCAGCTTTGAGCAGGACGTAAGTCTTAAAACAATTGTGACCTGGAGCTCGAGCAAAATCAAAAATAGGCCTGCTCCAAGGTCTTGCTAGTATAAGTATAAAATAATGCGGTACCAGTTAAATGGTACGTGAAACCCACGCAAGATTCATAACAGCATCTTTTTAATGTTTACATCCAAAATAAATTGATAAAACCACAGAAACGTTTTGAAGTTGAAAGATGATTGCTGCTTGCACCACTATCCGTGATTTTAATCTGGGCTTCTATGAACCCTGATAGTCATAAATTCAGCCGAGGCAAATCTAGTAAACTTTGTTGCATCTAGTATCACTGTTTAATAACCAGCGAGATGAACTAACATTAAAAGCGTCCGCCTCACAGCCAGTTTACGTGGGTTCAATTCTCAGGCTGAGCTATACTAAAGGCTAAAAAGATGTTTACATATTTGCTTGGCGCTCAGCAATAAGAGCAATATGGGGACTGAGTTCACTCGGTCACGATTAAAAGGAGTGCAATGAACCTGATATTGCTAGAACACGTAATCACAATCAACTACAACTACAACTACCAGTTGGAAACACTGACTTAGATATGACATCAACTTTGGAGAAAACAGCTTTTCATAAAATATTTCCAAAGATCAAGCTGCAAATCGCAGAAAACTTCACGTAAAAATATAAAAGGCAACTCACAACCATACAGTTTTAACATCAATCTACAACTGCAATATTATCGTTTGAAAAACAGCAGCTTACTGCAACGTTTGTGAGTTGCATGTTCTTAAACTCCTTTCCCCATATCCTATTTCCATCTACTGATCCAAGTATGACAGCCCCGTCTTCGTAAGCAATACAGATTTTTTGGCCATCTCCATTCCACGCCATTGATCGCACAACAGATTTGTTACGATTATTGATCATTTCTTCAAACCATTGTCCTAGCAACACCAAATATATATAAATGTGAGAAAAATATAAGCATATTATACTACAAATTTTATAAAAAGCATCCAATAACGAGTACACCAAATAAAGTAAGAAATTAATCGATATCATGTATAGGGAGAGAAAAATAAAATTCTCTACAAAAACAATCAGGCAAAGCGTTGTTAGTCAATTCTATGTTCTTTTTTTTTCAGCATTTTTTCAGAGTGAACGTGCTCCTTACCATGTTGGTCATCAAATTCCAGTTTTAGGCAGTTTAAAAAAATTTCACAATAAAAACAAGCAAAAACTCCAGTTGTATTGATCGAAAATTTGAATGTTGGAAACTTTATTTACAACTAGCATTAAAAAAATGGCAGATGTTAACTCCATGGATATCAGCAGCATAAGCAAAAAGTAAACTACCAGAACAATGCAATACAATTAACAGCAATGGCAAAGAGCACTGTGGTAGAACAAGATATTTTGACTAAAAGAACACTTTAAACCAGGGATTCTCAACATTTGTTCCAAACTGTACACCTGTTTTCGTTGAAGCATTCTTTACACTCCCTGTAATATTTAGTGAAATCTTAGCAAATTCACCAAAGTAAAAAAAACAAAATTTTGTACATACCCCTCGAGACTAATTTCGTACCCCAGTTGAAAATACCTGCTTTAAACCATCAATTCAGCCTTTTCATTGCCATGTTTATGCCTTAGATTTTGCTTAAAACAGTAGTGAAGTCAATTACATCATATTGTAAAAACACAAATCACTTATATTGCATCACAAGTGTGCTATTCATAAGCTACAATTTCAGCGGTACAATGCGCTATACCCTAGACCAGCGTTTCTCAACCTTTCTTCCCTTGCGGAACCCTCAAAATATATCCCATGTCTCACGGAACCCTTGCGCAAAAAATAATAAATACCATTCTTTCTCATCTTATTTTCATCGTAGTTCACATGGTGAATATTCCATTATTTTTGAATAATTAGGTTAAGGAAAAATTAATACTTCTTTGTCAATTTTTTTGGTAATGTTTGTTTATAATACTTTATCAGGGAGATTTCATTCTCACAACAATTCTAAACTTAAACGTAAAGAATAAATATACAAGTAGCCAACAAACATCATATAGCTACCTACTCAAATGTATGAAAACAAAAAGAAAACAGACAATTGCTGCATCAGTTTATCATTTATTCATCCGTGACTGACAATGTTGAGAAGACATACGAAAATCAAGCCAAAATGTCCTGTGAAGCAATAAATGGGCTATGAAATTGTTACTCTCAGAACTATTTGATAAAGTTAAACATGCTTCTCTAATGTGAAACCTGTGCCTGTCTTTTGCCACACTTAGAAATTAGTTCTCTTAAGAGCCTGGCTTAGAAATAGGTCAAAAAGTCAAAATTCTGGTGACAAAATTTTACCACACTTAGAAAAAGACTGAAAAAGAGTATTAGCTTATCTCATTTTTCTCGCAGAACCCTTAATGATCGTCTGCGGAACCCCGGTTGAGAAACGCTGCCCTAGACCATAAGCAGTAACTGAATAAGTCTGCCAATCTATACGTTTGGTTAATTTATATAGTTGTGATCACAATTAATCAATAATGATACTGCTATATCAGAAGAATTAATTGTATCTAACTCACGACCTTACTACTCTCAGCATGGTAGAAACAATTCTGGAAGAAGTATTTACACAAGAGCAATGGTCATTGGGTCAAAGGTGTACAGCATGACTAAATCGTCATTTACAGTCAACAATTTTAACAATGAAAATACAATAAAAAATGTCTATTATAATTTTTAAATCAGTTTAAATTACCTTTGAACATCATCCATACAATAATGAGACCTTTTTGGTCACTTGTAGTTAATTTTTGAAAGTGATTGTTCCACGTAACAACTTTCACTGCACCTAAAATCGATGGAAAGACTGTTGATTAAAAAATATTCTCTGAAACACACTGTTACAACATAGTAAGTATTTGTTTTTCCAACATTTTTGGTCTCTGGTACCAAACAATTTCTAAATGTGTTACATCTCCTTCTCCTAAAATCTTAGTTCTTTTGTAGTTCAATCCACACTCAGACTAAAAGCAGATAAAAACATATATCATTTTAGAATCAGTGACAAAAGGCTGGCGTCTACTGTCACACATGTCAAAGCTTAATTGTGTCATGATCCTTCTCATCTGCGTGCAACATGCCTTATTAACTTAATTAGCACATCGTGCGGAGAAAACCCACTCGAAGGTGGATCGTGTTATCAAGACAACTTGTGTTCAAAACTAACGTGTAACAAATGCACAAACTCTTTAAAAGTATCCTGCAAAATTGATTTCTTTGTAATTTAAAGTGAATAAAAAACGAGCTCAGTCAGCATTGCATCAAAAGTGAAAATAAAATGTCCAGAATCATATACATTTATTGTGGTGAGGCATTATAGAAAAAGCATACCACTATGGCCTTCCATGGCTTGGTTCATACTGAGATTGCTTGGAGCAGCCAATCCACGAACTTTTGAATCTTTGGAAACTTGAGTTTCTAATTTCAAAACCTGTAAAGTGTTCAAATAAAACTTTTGCCAGTATCTTAAAAAATATCTGCCAAGTACCATTCAATGACGTTCATGGATGGTTTTCAATTAAACTTTGTCTTAGTTTTACTTCAATGTTCAAGCCTATACAAATAGGTTTGCTTGGCGTTAAAGTTTATTGATGTAAAAAACAAAGTGGCTGAGCATTTGTTTGCTTGAATCCCTCCAAACTAACATGCACATAATTATTAAACTTGGCACAATTGATCACTGCCATGGGGTGAGTATTATAAGGGGTTAGTGACATCACGATGATGTCAATCGCACAAAACAGGTATGTGTATTTGTATGAACTATATGTGTATGTGATTGAACTTCTCCAAAATCACGGAGCAAAGAAGCGTGAAACTTGGCAAAATTGACCACTGTATGAAATTGCAAACCATTAGAGGTAGATAATGTCACAATCATAGACAAATTTTTTTAAATCCACAAATCTTGATGTGATAAATAAATTAAAAGTTTAAACAAAAAGCCAACACCAAACTCAAAAACTTGCCAAGAATTTTACTTTTTTTTGCACGTAAAATGTCATAAAAACATTTGGTTGCTTAATCTATTTCCTCTATTCTGACAAAAGTAATTGACAATAGAAACCCAAGTGAAAACTTTTCCAAAATATTCACAAGCTCCATGTATGAGGAAAATTCTTGTACAATCTAAGCTTTATTGGCATAGTGACAAGCAATTGATTTTTGAGGATGCTCTTTTCCTTTTTTCCAACGGCTTAAATGTGACTTGATTTTATTCAGCAGAACATTGTATTTTTAACTTGGCATAAATCATAAGCAGCCCTACCAGGCTATGCTGGCTTGCACACAATAAAAGTAAACTAATTTTTGCAGAAAAAGCATGCCAAGAGCATATAAAGGAATAATTTATTGTCATATTTTTTATCCTCTGGTCACCAGTAAGTCAATTTTGGTAATGATTGAACATTGCTGTGTTTAGATCAACTTTAAAATTACTAGTAAGGTTGCATTGTGCCATAAGCAATGGAAGCAAGCAGAGAAACTTCGGTGAAGAATCTTTTTCATGTGCACAACAATGCACAGTAATTATTGAAAGTGTAGAGTTCAAATGCACTGTCACTGTCACTAAAGCAAAACTCCAATGCATTTTGCAATCAATAATTACCACTAAGTAATATAACAATGATTCAGAGCACTACACCATTGTAAAATATAGCCAAACCTTTAGCAAGCCATCTGCTCCACCACAAGCTATGTACCCTTGTTCTTTGTTCCATGCAACACTTTCCAACTGAATGTTATTAGGAATTGCAATCTAAATGCAAAATACATCTCAGATAGGAATTTTGTATTTAACTTTCAGTCACCAATAATAGGTCACACAAAACACAAAAATGTTGCTTAAGATAAAATCAGAATTAATAACATTTATAAAGATAGTTGTTGTGTTACCATTCTTTTTTGTTAATATCAAACACCAAACCGGTCTATTCAAAAATTCTCAAATCTCAAAATTTTTGGATTATTAAGTAACAGGTTTACAATTTGCCATCAGACCTATGCAAAGCAAACCAGTTGTTAAAAATCAGAAGCTATTTGCTACCAACAGCATTCTACCCTCAAAATTTATTTTAATGTTGAATGTCTATGATTGGTCAATTTTGATGATATACTAAAATTTGACTTTTTATTGTTTGTGATTGGTCAATTTTTATGACATGCTAAAGACGGGAGTTGACAAAAATTTAACCCTCAATGCACACCTCATTTTCTTTACAGACCCCCATCTCCAGTGTACACTGTCTCTGTCAAAGTACCCTGCCTTTTGCAAAGAATCAAAAACATAGCCATTGCATGCACAGGCAGCAATACTATCCGCCACTAGTATGACACAGCATCAATGATCCAAAAACAGCAAATGTGCTCATTTCAAGAAACAGCAATGCTGTACTGCAAAATAGATTATAAGAGTAAAATTAAAATGCCTTTGATGGAAAAATAGTACCACCTATTAAAAAGGCAATCTCAAATTACAGAGCTTACACCAAATAAAAGCATGATGACAAATACACAGTTAATAGTCAACAGTTGCTCCATTAATGCACTATATACACGCAAACTAAAACTAAAAAATTAATTACCAGACCATAGTGTAACTTGTTAATTATTGTTTAAATAACTGACAAAAATGCAAATATATTTTCAAAAAAAGGATGCCTTGCACAATGCTTATCTTACAACTTATCAAAGCAGCAACAAAACTGTCAAAGACTTAAAACAGGTTAAGATAGGTCATTAAATAAGCTAACCAAACCTTTTCTGTCTCAGTTTCTGCCTGAGCAACATCTTGAAAGCAATTCCCTTAAGCTCATGTGACCTAAACTACAGTACTACAGGGTAATACTGCTTTAGTGAAATTGTTATGCATTAAGTTGTTTACAATGAGCTCGTACATCAAAATATTTCTAAAGCTACTGCAAAATTGTGTGTACAAGCTCAAAATTCAACAGCTCAACTCACCTTTTTACTTAAATATACAAACATCTTGATTTCTTATCATATATTGGAATCTAGCAGTCTAGGCCAGTCACACAAACAAAACCTATCACTGTACCAGTGCACCACAGCCCTTTAATTGAATCTGTGGTATCAGTTCCAATTAGCCACTGCAAACTTATTCTTTATTAAAGTTTTCAATGCACCTAATTTTAACAACAACAACAAACTGATACCTAAAATTAAGTGAAATTAATGCATTGACAGTTTTGGTTTCAGAAAAATCTGATACTATTAAAATGGGGAAATTTAAGAACTAACTGTAATTCTAACACTGATCAGTAAAATTATCAAACTGTCATCGACCTTAAAACAAGAAAAATTTTCGTGAACATCGTCCACGGACATCCACGTTTTAGCTTTGTCCGGAAAAATTAACTTTAGGCAACAGTGGCAGAGTCAACTGCAAAATTGATTCAGACAAAACAAACTAACCTTAAATTTCAATACTGGGATCACAAAATTTGCAAATGCTATGCCAATTTTGGTTGATATCCTAAATCAAGCTGTTTTGTATAAAAGATTTCATTAAGGATTTATTTTTATAAAATGTAGAAGTTGCTAGTTGCCAATTAGTAATTTTCAAGGCAATTTCTTATTAGGAGAGATCTGCCTCCAGCATCGCACTATAGCAAAATAGAAAAATTTGCTCAAAAATGATCATCAACATCATACGGTACCACACAGCAATTTATTACATCGTGTCAATAACCGGCGACCGGTTTCGACATTATTGGATCTCAGAGGGCGGGTGTAACAAACACTCGTAAATAAATATGCTGAAAAAACAAACATGCTGAAAAAAACAAATTTTTTCAGCATGTTTATTATTGAGTGTTTGTTACACCCGCCTGATAAGACCCAATGAGATCGAAACCGGTCGCGGGTTATTGACACGATGTAATAAATTGCTGTACGGTAACAATGATTTTGGTGATCATTTTTAAGCAAATTTTTCTATTTTACCTGAGTGTGATGCCTGAGACAGATATCTTTTAATAGGAAATTGTCTTGAAAATTGCTAATTGGTAACTAGCAACTTCTAAATTTAGTAGAATGATAAGTCTTGATAATGATCCTACACCCCTGTTAGGGCTTACTAATGTGATTTGATGTCCATGTTATATGTGTGTGTGTCGTTAAATGAGACCCCCATGATATATGTATTGCTGTATCATACTGTTTTTTATTGCATCTTTTTTTTATTCTCTGTCTCAGAAAAATCTCAAAACAATTCGGTTTTCAAATTCAATTACTAATAAAATTACGATCTAACACTGAAGTTACCAATCGTCTGCAAAACGATATAAGTGCAAGAATACTTCTATTAGAAAAACCAAACTCGTCCAACCTTAAAATCAATAGTAATTTATAAGTTTATCTGACACGTGATGTGTACTTCACGTACTTCGATACGTCTGCAAAACATTTGAGTATAAGAGCAGGGAAACAGTTAGATATTTCAAAGTCAGTTGAAAGTGCCATTATAGAATATATAAGAAATTGCCGCTCATACAAGACTCAGTCGAATAACGCGATGCAATTTGAAATAATTAGAAAATGTCAAACATCTTACAACACCAAAATCCATGAAACCTTGGCGATCAAAAGAGTACCGTAACACTGTGCTGAGCAAACAATTGTATGCAAATTGAACGTCATTTTTACTTAACATACAGGGTGTTCATAAAATCCTGATACAATTTCAAAATTTTTTTATGAAGTCAATTCTCAAAATATCTGAACCAAGTTGGTTTTATTTGAATCAGTGTTGCTTAAAGTTTTTATTTAAAATAAAATTTTGTGTTTCAGAAATGATTTTTATGTGTTTTATGAATGTTTTAAAATAACCCTTATTAAATGGTTACTCCTCAAGAGAAAGCACAATGTGTATCCTGTAATTAATCCATTTTTCTTCCACGAGAGAACAATTACTGCAGACGTCTACTTGGACCTTCTAACTGAATATGTGGCACCACAACTAATTGATTCTCAGCCAACTATCATATTCTAGCAAGATGATGCACCACCGCATTGGGGACTACGTGTTCGTCAGTTCCTCAATGAAACATTTTCAGACCGATGGATTGGAAGAGATGTACCGATTTCATGGCCACCTCGTTCACCAGACATTACTCCCCTGGACTTCTTTCTATGGGGTTATGTGAAGGATATCGTGTATCAACAAAGGTGCAGGATATAACTGACTTGAAGCAAAGAATTCCTGATGCCATTGCCACCATTGATAAGGATATGCTGCAACAAACGTGGCAGGAAATCTAATACCGTCTTGATGTGTTCGCTTAACTGATGGTGCCCATATAGAAATGCATAAAATGAGGTAAAAAAACTTTTAGCAGCTCTGATTCAAATGAGGAAAAAAAACTTTAAGCAACACTGATTCAAATAAAACCAACTTGGTTCAGATATTTTGAGAATTGACTTCATAAAAAAATTTTGAAATTGTATCAGGACTTTATGAACACCCTGTATTTTAATCATAGATATTCAATAAATCGTTTCACTAAACAATTTACCACTGCCTTTGTTGTGATTCCGTGGCCCGTTGCCCAGAATTTATTTATGATGTTATCTTCAAAATAATCTATGGCAAATGAATTATGAATCAACTCAAAAATATGTTCTTGAATAACTTCTTCATTTTTTGAAAAATCTTTAGTAGGAAGTTAAAACGAATTTCTTGTGGAGGCCATCACAGGTGTGTTATGTTTACAATTAAAAAAGTAGCATTGAAATTCGTCAATCAGCGTATTTAGATGGTTAAGGGCCTGTTACGTGAACTGACAAACAACATCATAGAAAGGAGAAAATCCTAAATTATGAGCAAACGAATAAGGCCAGTGTACAATTCATTCATATCTGACATAGAATTGAACGCCCAATTGACATTCGTGTGTTTATGTGGCCGTATTGTTATGAGTCATTTTGGTGAGTTCGCAGTTCTAATGAAAAACAACTTTACACTACGGAAGGAGGGTTAATATAACTTTTAGTTTATTTATTATGACCAAAATCGAATTGTGCCTGAAAAACATGTTATGGATACTGCTTTCTCCTATGACTACTATCGGTTCGTACTCAGAAAACAAATTATTCACACCCCTTTCTCCAATTCCAAGAAATTACCCCAAGATCGTTATAAATAACGGCCCCGAGTTCTACTGTGGCAGATTAAAGAAAGCATTGATTACAAAGCCATGCTGCGGTATCCATCAGCTTTAATAAAGCATTAAGTACTGAATGCTGGTCTGTACGAATTAGTAGAAATAGAAATAGTAATATGATTCTTTGTATTTGTAGAAGTAAGATAACCCGAATTTATTATCATAGTCACTATCTCGCGTTTAACGCTTCCCTCTAATTGTTCTTATGGCCCACAAAACGTGTGTTATATTTTAAATCTTGGATGAATAAATGAATTGCTTGATTATTGTTGGGCCATCGATCACCGGGAGACGAGAAAGTGAAGTTGAAATTCGTATCCGAACTTATTCAGATAGCATCACTTCGGTTCATTGAGGCGCTGGAAGGATCGAAGATTACAGGGCCTCACTT
This sequence comes from Trididemnum clinides, assembly GCA_963675345.1. Lineage (NCBI taxonomy): Eukaryota > Metazoa > Chordata > Ascidiacea > Aplousobranchia > Didemnidae > Trididemnum > Trididemnum clinides. Next base: position 10,991,626 of record OY776289.1, read on the forward strand.
TGAATAATATCACGAATGCCGTTCTTTTCACTTATTTTGCTCAATGTTAGTAACACCGTTCCAATTTGACCAGTTTGTGAAGCTTTGCTATGAATGCAACAATCGTGTCTCTTTGTTCCAGCATATTGGAGTCTACACTGCAACTTTCAGTTCTGATTGTTTAAATGACAAAACATCTTTGCAAGGAAGCCAATCTCTTTTAAAACATCATATCAAAAACAAACGTTACAAGTTTTTTTTTCTGTTGAGCTTCAAGATACTAAACGACTTCTGTCATTAAATGCGTGAGCCTAGTAAACATGTTTCTTTTTGAGAGCCAGTGCACTGTAGGGTGAAACAGCAGAGACTTGTAAATAGTTTTATCACCTTGGCACCGTTTTCGAAAAAGTCCAATATTGTGACCACTCGCTTTTATGTTGTTTACAAATTAAAGGGTAGCATCCAGTGTTTGCTTGAGCAATTGGTACATCGTTCTTGAGGGTAACGCTTCTCAATGTATGATATAATGCGTGGCGATAACATTAAAATTTTTTCGCTTGACAAGCTCTGAGAAAACAGATCTTTCACCGAACATAGCTGGCACCCCATCAGTGCAATCACTACCACGTTTCTTGCAGTTTAGTTCTTTCGCCTTAAATAGTTTTTTACAAGCTTTGGCACATCGGTTGCCTTTGTAGTTGTTTTTTAAAGGTGACAAAAAAGAAGATCTTTATGAATAGTTTGGTTGTGGATGCAACGAACAGACACCATCAGTTGTGAAAAATTCTCATGTCAACTGACTCATCAAACTGTATTCCGAACACAAACAAATCTTTAATGTTTTCGATAAATTGAAATTTGACATCGCATGCCATATTAGGTATGCCGCACTTTACAGAATCGTTCGACAAATGGACCTGCTTTATCTTCGACACCACAAACTCGCCTAATAGAATTCCAGCGCATATTACAAGGCATGGTTTTATCAGTGTCTCACTTAGGCTACTTTTTCACTTCCTCCACTTGTAAAGAAATCTTGTAAGACGCAGCTAATATAGCCTTTGATGTAGTTTGAAATTGTCTCGCGTTGTCCAATCTTATTTTCTTTGATGCAGTTGCTTTGAGTCTGAAGAAGTTCCTGTACGTACTGTACGTCTGCACATACGCTTTAACTCCTTGGAAACTATTGAACGTATAAACATCAAATTTGGCACAATTGATGACCATCTAAAGGCGAGAGTCATAAGGGTATTTGTGACATCATTATTATGTCAGATTAAAGATAATTTTTTAAATTGACATTTCTTGACAGAGCAACACCGTTTTGTGCCCAAACCAAAGCTAGCATCCAACCAATTAATTTACATTACATTTCACTCTTTTGGAATTTAAAAGTGGCATCACTGTTATCGCTTGATTGCAAAATTAAATAGCTGAATTTTCTCAAACACTATTGGTCATATAAACACAATGAAACGCTTTTTCAGAACATAATAATAACGCCTTATGGATAAAAGTAACTCTTCAACAATTTAAGCTAATTTGACAATGCTACGAATATTTTTTATTTGGGCCGTTTATTTTTTTGCTTCAGTTTGGGCTATGGACGTAAATACGTTAGGGGCAAGGGAGGTCAGTTGACCCACCCACCCCCCTGGAAAAATAACACGAATTTTAAAATGCAAAGAAGTGTTCAAAAAACGAGTAGTATGACATGATGGGTATGGGAGGGGAGTCAGCTGACTCTCTTTGCCAATTCTGAAAAACGATAGTATTAAGCAACACAAAACATATTGTATGAAAAATGCAGTAGAAACGAATTTAATAATTAACCAGTTCTTGAACAGAAAGTGAAGTCTACGTGGATCTTTACCAAATTTGTCTATGACTTTTTGCATGAATGACTTTTTGTGTGAATTTATTTGGCTTCTACGGACACTCATCAAGCACAGCCCTGATAATCGGTCATCAGACATGGTCGTTCTTAGTCATGTTTTGACCCTTCTTAATGTGCTAAATGATCTTTCTACTGTGCAAGTAGTGGCAGGCAGGATCAGCAAGGTTATAAACGCTTGACGTACGACAGGATAAAGTTCTATATGTCGCACCAAGTCTATAAAATCCAGCTCTTCTAGATTTTCAGACTGAGAAAGTAGTCCTTGTTTCTGCATGTCATACCACTACATGGCCTCCTGTTCAAAATTGTCAAAGCTGTAGAATTGTTGTATGGTTTGGATCAGTGCTTTGTACTCTGAACGGTTAGCTTTTTCCAACTGGGCTGGATGCAGCTTGTATAGCGTAAATGCAGGTGAGTTGGTTTCTGAGAAGCGGCTTTTTAAAGACTGAATTAGGGAGTCCATGTAAGGGACGTAAATGGAGATGCGATAGTACTCTTCAGTGGTACCACCAATATTCGCTCGGTGCACTTGACGGTCTCACTGCCATGGAAGTGATATGGTGACACCAATTTCTTCGGCTGTAGTAACGATGGTGCATAAATGTCCTCGGCGAAATATTTTTCTGCATTTTTTCGATAATTGTCAAATAACGATAAACGTTTGTCGACGTGTTGCTCGACACATAGCATGTCCACATAAACTGATTGAAGGGCTTGGGTGACGGGCTCCAAAACTGACGAATACTGGGCAATGACGTGCAGAGTTAATATAAATACGGATGTTTCAGAAGCGGTCCGCAAATTGTGCGCATTCTGCCGCCCATTTGTGTTGGAATCGTGCAGCGCTAAATGTTTCAATTGTTTGTGGATTTTGGTGAAATTTTCAGCAAAGAATCTTATGCTTTTATATTTGGCGCTCCACCTTGTTTCACATAGCAATGGCATGTTCTGTACAAGAGGTCTTTGTTTCGGGCTCTCTCTGAAAAATTTTATAATGGCTTTCACCGTTCCAATGGTGTTCCGGACATCCACAACTTCATTCAGATCGTTGACCACAAGATTGAGACGATGGGCTAAGCAATGGACAAACACTGCTAACGGATAATCGCTTCTAATGCGTACCTGCACTCCATTTTCTTTGCCAGCCATAGTGGAGCAGCCATCATATCCTTGACCACGTAGCTTGTTTAAATTTAGACCATACTTATTGCACTGATCAATTATTGTCTCTGCAATCGTTTCTGCGTCCATTTCCTTCAAAGGCGTAAAACCAAGAAACTCCTCACGAATAAGCAGATTTTTTTCGTCGAAGAACCCACTCCAATCGCCAATTGCTCCGTTCCTGAAATATCGGCAGTCTCATCGGCTAATATTGAGAAGCCAACGGAATTGTTTGCCAAAGCAACAATCTCACCTCTTACGGTTTCTTCACATAGATTAATCAGCTCATTTTGAATCTTAGGCGATGTATATTTAGAATTGCCACTTGTTTTCTCCATATTTCTCCACTTGCTTGTCCAAAAAACATTGGATTTTACTTAATGGCAGAATCGGGACCGGGACTCTCAAGTCAGCATGTCGAATATAAGTAAAGTAGCAGAACTGCATGGAACCACTAAAACTACAAAATGGCGCTGCTACTGACTAGTAGATAGACAACCTACCGTACACTTGATTAAGTGATAACATTACGTAACAATAATATAGTTTTTTAATGTTTAAATTACAACAGCAGCATTTAGAATATCAAAATCTGCTTTATTCTATGTATTGAAGAGCCTATACGATTTGCTAAAAAAGCATCTTCAGTGCTCTATAAAAACAAAGCAAGTACAATAACTTATAAGAATAGATGCAAAATTTGAAATAGTCAGACACTAACGACTGATACAAAATTACATGAACAAAACTATAAACAAATTAAAAATATATAGTGCCCCCCACCAATAAGGTCTGTCTCACCCTCTCTACAATTAATTGAACTACTCTGCCAGAGATTTTTGTTTCAAACTTCCATCAATGTTTAAATTACACTAATCTACATTCTTGAAGGATTTTTTCTCCTGATTCAAAATCTGTTTACTGTTTTTGCTTATTTTCTCAAGTTTTTCAGTTATTTCAACGTTTAGTTTAGTTTGATTATAGTTGAGCAATATAGTCGCATCAAGCCCTTAAACTTTAAAGCGAGCATTGAGCGATGGTTAGTTTTAACTTAGTTATTATTTAAACACAGGAGTACGGTTAGCTATAAGGCAACGCATACATTTTGAGTTTTGACCCTCCCTGGCCAAAATCCTGGTGACGCTCATGGTTTGGGCCTTCTAAGCATGCTTCATCTCTTTTCTCTTGCACGCTTACAACTCGCTCTATGATGATATAATGCTCTTTGGCATAATTAACACAGTCTTTCACTAACAAAGGTCATAATATGATAATTTTTTCAAAAATTGCAACTTTTTTACAAAGTCAATTTATTTAAAAACTGATTTGTGACCTTATTTCACAACCGATTTCCGTGCTTTTTTCACCAATATTTGAGATTATTTATTTGATTTTGAGGTCATCTTTGATCCCAATGGGATGAACCGTTTTGTAAAGAGATAAATTGAATGCTAGCTTTTGTTTGCGCACAAAGTAATTTTGCTTTGTCCAAAAACGTCAATTTAAAAAATATCTTTGATTACAACCTCATGATAACGTCACGGATACCCTTATGACACTCACCCTGGGGTGATGATCAATCGTGTGAAGTTTGATATTTGTTTGTTTTAAAGGAGTAAAAGCGTGCGTAAGCAACGTACAGACAGAATCGCGCTATATATACCAGATTTGTGAAAAGTTTTTTTAATCATTCATTTATTGGATTTCTGTGGTTTGTTACGTAAAACTTAAGATCATCAGTTTTCAGAAAATATAAGTTTGTTTCACAGTATGTATTGTCAACAGCTATTGAAATATAAGTTGTTACAAAGTGACATATTGAGATGAAACACCCTGCATTTTCAGCGATACCTTTTAACTTTCAAAACAGAAACAGCCAGATCTTCAACCACTGCCATTTTGTTTGTGGCAGGATACTTGCTGGTGAACTTTTTAGGGCTAACATTGTTACGGGAATTTTTTGTCGTGAAAGTGCATCGTCATCCTTGCCTCCCGTCCCCTAAAAAGGGTAAAACTTTGCTGCGACTCTCGTTCAATTGTTCATACTTGTTTATTTTTGGTCATTTTCGGAGGTCTTGATGCGTGGTTAACCTGGGTCCTTGTTGTGAAAGACGTTGCTAAGTAAACCAGCAACATTTAGAAAGCAGGCATCCTCTTTGGTTTACAAAATACTGATCATTTGTGGTAAAGATGATGGCCTTGATCAAAAATCAACTAAAACATCAAGCTACTTGCTTCTGTGTAGTTTAAAAATGAAGCAAATTGCAAAAGGACTGAAAAGCACTGAAGTAGACAAAAAGTGCTGAAATAAGCCAACAATATAAGTTTGAGGTATTATTAAAGGATGCCATTATAGTGGAACCAATGTTGCATATAAACTAAAAATTTGAAATTCTGCAAGGTCCGAGGAAACTGTAAATTATTGATGCCATAAATGAAGTCGTTCAATACTGTATCGTTCAAAAACGCATGAAAACAATTCGCACTTAGCCATGAATTGCTGTAGTGCCATAGTCATGTAATGTTATGTGAGACATTCAGCAGCACTAGAAAAATTTCAAATGAAGGACCAGAGATCTAAGTATGGAGGAATGACGTTGAATTTTTATACATTTGATAGACGGCAGTTGATTTGACAAAAATATCAAAAAAATAAAAAAGCCCAAAATTTTTTAGAACTGCAAAATAAATTACTGATAATATTAGCAATAACAAGCAAACCTTAGCACCTCTTATCTTACTTTAACCTTTGATTCATTTCTTAACATCAGTAAAATAACATATTTAACGTTCATTTAACAACTGTCACGTTTCTTTATTTGATTTGCAAAAAACGATATCACTTCTATTCAATTCAATGCAAAATCACTCAAAGTGGTCAGCCACTTTTTTCGAAAGCGCATTTTGATGACGTTTGATCACGTGCGTGCAACCTTCCTATAGTGAACTCTTTGTTCAGCAAAATTAACATACTTTTGTGCAGCGGTTTTCATGCATTTGCTAGTAATTTGCACATTTGCTGGCAGTTACGCACATACCAAAACCTAAGAGGGAAGGCTGGCAATCAGTGGCGAAAGCCTTTAAACAATGATCAAACAAGTTGTAAAACCAGTTTTATTGTGAGTGCTCTAAACGTGAATTGTTCTGGATGGCAAATTGAAAAGTTGTTTTTAATAATTGCTCTAATGGGCTTGATTTGGCTAGTTCATTGGATTGATTGTAGAATGTTTGTTCTACCATTCTGCAGTCGTGCATTGGAAAATCATTACTTTTTTTTTGTCATGGTGGTAAACAAACTTGCAATTGTTAAAATACGTATCTATTGGCGTTTACTATAAGTTTATTCATAAAACTAGATGTGAAGAGGTAAAAGCATCAAAAAATAGGCTCCTCTAGTAATATGAAACTTTCTTTAATTTTTTTAGATCTATTAGCTTACTGCTTATTAGGGTGTTATCTATCCTCTAGTATTTTCATGAGACCTCTTGAGAGCAAATTTTTAAAGTTAAGGTTTTTAATTGTATAAAAAACTAATGTTGATTGTGCACTTTACCATTTGCGCTCCAACTGGGTGAGATTAGTTAAAGCTGTCCACCCAGTGACTTATAAAAAGTGATCTGTAGGTAACCATGTGAATGAGAATAGGGGTAATGCAGAGTACTGGTAATTGCGAAGTAATGCAGTTTGTGCCTGACAGAAATTCTTGGGATTTGCATGTTTTGTGCTTGATGTTGACTGATGCTTTGTCACTTTAAATTCACTGATTTAGTCTGTGACGAGATTGCTTGATATTCATATGTACTATATTCAATGTTAATTGATGGTGTACGATTCTGAGTGTATTACAGGACACTTGAGATTTATATGTTTTTATACTTGATGTCAACTGATGGTGTGTGACTTAGGATTTTCAGGCTTAGTTTCTGATGGGAAGGCCTGGGATCCATGTGTTTTGTTTCTGATACCAACTGATGGTGTAGGACTATAAGTTCTCAAGATTAGCTTTGAAGAATGTTCAAAATTTGTGAAGTTTGTATGTGATGTTGACTAATGGTGTACAACTGGGAATTTGGGAGTTTACTCCCTGATAATATCATTTGTTATTTGTGAGTTTTGTATTTGATGTTGACTGAAGGTGTGTGGCTTTGGATTAGTAAGTTTTGTTTGTAGCTTAGTCAGAAGACTTTGAATTCTTATCTGATGTTAACTAATGGTGTAGAGAGCAAAATTTATGACTTTAATCCTTTACAAGAACACTTTGGAGGATTTGTGAATTTTGTTGGCCTGCGTGATGTCAACCAATGGTGTGTGGCTTGGGATTTGCAAGTTTGGTCCTTGATGGTGGTGATCTGGCTTTCATTCATTGGTCTATTGGTTTTATGCTGAACTGCCTTCTTGCATCAGTTTTCGGATTTTTTTATGCTTGTGTTTAGCAGTGCTAGTTGTAATGAGGCTGCCTAGGGCTTAAGAAATGTGCTGGTTTGTAGCAATTCGTACTTTGTTTACACAGCAGCGTTGCTCATATCAATAAAAAAAAATTGCACTTTAGGTAATCCTGTACTTTAGCGCAGTAAATTATTTAAGCTGAAAGGGCAGTGTACACTGTAGGGCCAGGCCCGGTATGTAAATGCACGGGGCAGTGTACACTGGAACCCACCCTGTACACTCCCTTCCAGTGTACACTGCCCCGTGCATTTACATACCGGGCCTGGCCCTACAGTGTACACTGCCCTTTCAGCTTAAATAATTTACCACACTAAAGTACAGGATTACTGCACCTTACACCTACTTGGTAGACAGTATCAAGAAGGCAATGCAGCTGGCACTTGTCGTTTTTATTACAAAGAGCCACTGACAGACTTAGCAGAAAAAATTGCCATGGACAGGTAAAATCTCTTTCCTAATGACATAGCAATGCTGAAATTAATTGGTGTGGCTAAATCATTTTTTACAGCTGTAGTGTGTAACGTCAACTTCACCAAGCTCTTAAAAAGCGTTTAGCCTATCACTAGACCATTGGTTGTTAAAACTTCATTTTGTTTACTTAACTGCTCGATGCAGTTCACCTTTCCTTTTACTTTATCTAAGCTGTAGCAAAGTGTTAGAAAGAAACTATGAAATATTTTAATGCTACTATTTGTGTGTGTAGTTTGCTGTTATGTATCTCCTGTGGGATTCAAGATCAGCACACTGTGAATATATATGTGGATGAAGAAGTTACATCTCTCCAGCACTTCTGGAGAAGTACTGGACTCTGTCCACCGTTACCTCATGCCAATGCTTCCAGCTTTCTTCTCTCAAACGATATGCTTCAAAACTTGTTGCTAATATCATCCACTCCTCACAATGGAATAGAGCAAGTCCGCATCCATTGGCTTCTGGAACTGATTTCAAAAAATGAACTCTCTTATGATTTCAAGCATCTTGACAAATTGATTTATTTTCTTTTTGCATGTGGATTAAAACCAGGTTTTGAAATTATGGGTAATCCTTCAAATTATTTCAGTAGTTTTGATGACATGTCACAAGTAATAGAATTCAAAGCATTAGTTTCACTTATAGCAAAACGATACATTTCAATGTTTGGTTTGGACTATGTGTCATCTTGGAATTTTGAAACATGGAATGAGCCTGATCACTTAGATTTTGACAATGTTACAATGACTGTAGAGGGATTTCTGAAATATTATGATGCTTGCTCAGAAGGACTTATTGAAGCCAGTCCGTCGTTAACATTTGGAGGACCTGGTGGTTCTTGCAGAGACCCATCATTTTCTAAAAGATGTTGGGCCTTATTTGAGCATGTAACAAATGGCAAAAATTATATAACTGGCAAAAATGGAAGCCGACTAGATTATATTTCATTTCACAAAAAAGGCAAGGGCAATGCTAGCTTCATATTGGAATCTGAGTTAGATACTATTTTAAAAATTCATAAACAGTATCCCAGCTTGACTTCAACTCCCATTTATAATGATGAAGCTGATCCACTTGTTGGTTGGAGTAGACCCCAGCCTTGGAGAGCTGATGTAGTCTATGCTGCTGTTATTGTAAAAGTTATTTCTCAGCATCAGAACCAAATCATTGCTAACTCATCTGGCATCAACTATGCGTTATTGAGTAATGACAACGGATTTTTGAATTATTTTCCTAATTATTTTACACAGAGAACATTAAATAGCCGCTTTCAAATAAACAACACCCAGCCAAAATATGTTCACTTTGTCAAAAAACCGGCTCTAATTGCCATGGGTTTGCTTGCAAAATTAGGCGATGAACAAATTAGTAAATTTTATGTTAATGACAAAGTTGGTGGGTTTTCGTCACTCTGCGTCTCCCGGTCTTGTTTAAACTTTGAAATTTCCACTATACTTTACAACAGCGCTGATACTGACCTATCCACCGGACTCTCTTCTGTTCAGTTGAATTACTACAACTTACATCAGACCAAAATGTTCAGTAACGGATCAGCAAGTAACGTTAGAGCTGTTGTTTGTAATTTAAACAATCAAGATACTAACCCGAGTAAAATTTGGGAGCAGTTAGGTAAACCAGATTTTCCCACTCCATCTCAGTTCGTTCTTATGCACGAGCACGAAGGCCCATCCTGTTCTGATCCTCTTCCAGTAAAGTTCAATGAAAAAGGAGAATTTTCAACTAACATTTTGATCCACTTGCCCGGAGTTGCACTACACCATATTTGTTGGATAAATGCCAGTACTAACGGACCTGGTAAGCCAACAAATCTTAGCGCTTTCAACATCACAGTGGGTCAGGTTTTACTGACTTGGAAAGACGCAGAAATCGGCACCAAATGCATTAAAACTTATCTAATCGAATTCGCTCCCGCGTTTAAACCAGCTGAGTTTGCTGTTGTAAATCGTGCCAAAATCCTTTTCAATTCTTTCACTTACATTGGCTTCAATCCTATAGCTGGTTATTTTAGAGTTCAAGCTATTGATTATTGGGATAGAAAAGGTTCATATTCCAATACGTTAAAGTATATTTCGTAACACCATAAAAAAATCATCCAGCTGAAAATCATGAAGTATTAATTCGTTACATTATGCGGGAAAATATACGAACACTAAGCAGCATTTATTAAGCTACGAAATTTAAATTATTTTTATGAACGCATTTTTAATTGTGAATTACCAGATTATTTTGTTGACACTGTGCAAACCGAATATTGTAATTTTTTTATTTACCTTTGCAGTATTCCTGCGATTTTGAGTGCTACTTAATAAACATCGTCAAGAAAGGGTATTCCAGTGCTGTACATAATAACAAGCATAGTTGTAGCTAGAGAAGGGCGCAGATTTTTCTAACCCAATCAAGGAATGAATGCGTTTTCAAAAAATACCTTAATGCTTGCAAAATATCTATCTCCAAAAAAAGAACTCATTTAAATAAATTGAGAAACACCAGGACCGTAAAATACATTTTTGGTTGGTTCCACTTCTTAAATAACGAGAGCAAGCATACCAACATGCGACTTGTGCTTGACGTTGGTATTTTACCAGTCGCTAGTGTTAAAATTGTTACCAGACTTCTCAGCCGTAGATATTTTAAATAGATCTACATTATTTTGGCGACGCATGGAGTAGAAATGCGATCACTTAAACCACATTCTCTCATTCAATTAGCGGCAGGTTCTTCCTTTACATGTTTTTAAATTTCAGCATGTTAAAATCACTGATGCGAGTGGGATTCAAACCCGAACCCATAGCTATACCAACCAGAGTCGCTAAAGTCATACTTTTCACCTATAGCCTACAGCTTATTGTTCGACTGGTTGATGTAATTGTGTTTCGAATCCCACTTCAGCATTGTTTGTAACGTTCTGCGTCAAAGACATCATGAGGTAGATTTAATTATTCTCTTGATGATGTAATATCCGATACAGATTAGTTGTGATCACTTCTAAATGATAAGGCACATCGCTGGCCAGGCTCATTAGTTCACTGCTAGTGCCGATAACGTCATCTTTAGCACAACAAACCAAGGGGTCGGACAACAACCTCGTCCTTTAAAACCGCGTTCCCTCCAGTTATATATTACGGTCCTGGTACGATTGAATTACTATTCCACGCAACGCATCAGAAAAAAAATCTATTCAATGGCTCAATTGAGCAATCACGCGACCACAAGAAAGCAAAATTACGTCCAAGACTTGGAGCATTACATTGAACTAACATTAACAGTATGATCACTAAAAAAATCGCTTTTCGCAAATGTTTCTCGCTTTCAAACGGGCCGCGAGACGCAAAAATCCCGATTCGGGACAAAAGTTCTGCTTCAATGGGAGACGTCCATCAGGTGGTTGGTCGAAAAGCGAACGGTAATGAAGCAAATATTCCTCCACCCTCGGTGCATCTGCTTGCGTAATGACCTTTCTGACCACACTGCAACAATACCAACAGCATATTAATGACGCTTAAAAAAATTTCTGGCACGTTTAATGGTTCATCAACAAGAAACCGAAAAATAGATGCTAGGGATATCAAGAAATGACCTCAGTTTCGTTGTTGTTATCCTACCACTCTCTAGATGGAGCAAGTGAAAGACCTTAAAACAGAACAACTAACTTTCTACGGCTTGATCCAGAGGTCATATAACAATAAAGAGTAGCGGAAGAGAGCCCGGCGTAAAGTCGATAGCACAATCGTATGACCTGAGAAGTTTCTAAGTTTTGGTGACCGCAAACATTGCACAAAGGATTCTTAATTCTGGAGATATGCATTCAAAAATGCTGCATTACTAAACACTCGCCTCAACGCGGTAATGCAGTCCAGGTGGTTGTGAACCGAAGTCAAAAAAACCTGAGTACTTTTCCACCTCACTGGTCTTCGAACCAGTGGTGAAACAACGTCGATTTATTGCAGTAGTGAAACAACTCACGGAAAAAACCAAAAGCCTGTCCTAGAATGCAGAGGTGCTTTGCCATCAAGCTTCCGGCTCGCATGCAACATTGAATGGAAGATTTTTACTCAAAAAAAGCTCATATGAAAATCAAATCAAAAGAGAAATTAAATGCCACAGCATCAATAACATAATATCAGCCATGAAATTGTTTCTTCTTGTTTTTAAAAAAGTAATTTCGATAAAATGGGGATATCTCTTTTCCGATAGTCACTCCTCAGAGCACACGAAATTAAGCTCCTACATTTGCAGACTTACTATTCTAATGCTAAGTTCACGCTGCAGAAATGTTTATCAACCAAAAACTATTAAATCAATATCGGAGGCGGGCGCAAGCAATGAGTGTGGCAAAACCGAACTCGTCACTTCTTATTGAAGTTGCATCTTATTTTGATCGTGAATTTAACGGAGTTCGATAACCGCATATTGATTTTAAGCGTGCTTCTGAAATAACTAAGAAGTTATCAAAAATTTTGCCAAAACGTCCGTGGGGAAAGTCCCTAGGAAGCCATCAATGATTAACTAACAACAGTGCTCTTCAACCGGGGTTCCGCAGAACAGTTAAGGGGTTACTTAAGCTTTAAGGGTTCCACAAGGATTTCTTTTTCTTTGTTTTCATTTGGCAAGAGATAACGTTATTTTTTATTTTTCGAGATAAAGCAAAACTTAACCACTTTAGAGTAATTGCACGATGCAACACTACCATTTTTGCGCATTTTGTTTGATTGTAAGCCAGTGCTCTTTAACCTTTTTGTCATCGCGAAACCCCGACTGTACTTTCGCGTTTACCTCGGAACCCCCACTAACAAAAATTTAGAAATCACGAATTGCTTGTAAGAAAATCAAATATTTCGTTACTACACTTTAAAAAATAATTAAACACTTCAACAAATAAACAGTTATTACAAGTTCCTTCACTACGTACAACCACTTTTACAACAGTTAATCAAATGCTTCTATAATCTAAACCGTATGACCACATACTACAACTTTCGACAATAATCTGTCGTCACAACAAATTACAACAATGTAGTGCGAATTTTCCTTCTATCCTCAACATTTTGAGTTAACTGTAATAATCAATGCGGACCTTCCGTTCGTCCCCACATCACGTTTCCACTCTAATCTTTTAGAATAGTGAAGTACAAAATTTAGTTTATATACAAATGAAGCGAGCAAAATTGAAATTGCATGTACAGACGCACTATCACGTAACAAAGGGAGTAAGCAAATTCAGAGGTTTTCAAAGTACAAAATCTGCAATTTGCGACCACAAGATTCCGTTACTAACTATTTATACACACGGAATACCACTACATATGAGAAATCAATCTCGTATACTACCACAAGAAATAAATCTAATATATAAAGCGCAATTCTGTCTGTCTGTCTGCTTTAACTCCTCTGAAACTGCTACAGGTACAAGCATCAAACTTGGGACGATTGATCATCACCTCGTGGTGAGTGTCATAAGAGTGTTCGTAACGTCATGATGACGACATAACCAAAAATAATTTTTTTAGAATTTTCATTACTTAACAGAGGACAACCGCTTTTTGCTCAAACGAAAACCAATTTCCGATTTACTACATTTCAAAAACTTTCATTTGTTTGGGGTCTAAAATGACGTCACAATTAACGATTGATTGAACAAACTGTTTTTGCTCCATCTCAAAAAGTACTCATCACAGAAACGCGATTAAACGTTCTTTCAGATTTTAATAAGCTGCTTTTGATAAAAACAACTTTACAACAATTAAAGCTTATTTGATTATGCTAAGAGCAATTTTTTATTTAAGCACTTGAAGCCTTTTAAGCATTTTTTCTCAGCTTTTTCGCTTGCACGCCTAAACTGGGTCTATGACGTCATAATATGTCTCGTACGATTAACACAAATCTTGTTTGTTTGTTGTGGTTACCCCTCCTCTTCATCGGGATAGAGGTACGACATGCACGGCAATTCAGGTTCATGCCATCAACCTAATTTAAATTAGGTTAGGGGAAAGATGGCAGCCCATTTCGAACCAGTCTTGAGTAAGTGGTAGCCTCATTACCAACAAGGCGGACTGCCACTGGTGGGTACCCAAGAGTTGTCTGACATGCTGGGTGAGCAACTTCACAATTGTAATCCGGTAGAGTAGGGGAGGGCCACCTGTCTGCCACATAAAGGTGGAGGGTCCCGTTAAGTGCCTTGCCCAAGGACACAACAAGCAAGCTTGCCGACCAAAACACAAATCTTCATTACCGCAGATCCTAGTATTAAGATGTTTTCAAAAATTGCAACCTTTTTGCAAAATCAGTTTATTTAAAAACTGATTTGTGACTTTCTTTCTTGACTCATTTTTAAACTTTTTTCAACAAATTAAAGGTTATTTTAAAGCGAGTCCGATAGTGTATAATATGTACAATTAATATCAGTTTTTATACTGAAAAAGCTGAACTTTAGGACATGTGGTGTAACTTTTTACTCCTCCCAAAAGTGGTAAGCTCAGTAAAAACAGGTGACTTTAATACAAAAACGTTATAATAAAGTACAAACAACTACTATCCTTTGTAAGCTTAGAAAATATCCTTTCTAGTAATAAATGACTCTCAATTACTTGGAGCTAAGAATTAGTTCTTAACGTCTAATCAAAACTTAGTTGCCATACATGAGGTTTCATTTTTAGTTGTACAATTATCCTACTAGAGCTAACAAACTTGCAATTGTTAAACAAAGTTAGTTCTTTGGTACATTTTGACTACTTTTTCTTACAAGCACGGTTATTTTGCATTGTCTGTCGACGTTTTCGAAAATATCCATCAAAAACTGAAGTCTCCAAATGTTTTTAAAATGTAGTCTACCGGTTAAAAACATACACAATTTTTGTGCCTGCAGTTCACAAAACTGCAGTTTCTAGAAAAACTAAGTCTTTTGGTACATTTTGTCTACTCTTTCTCGATAGCATGGATCTTTGGCATTATCAATCAAAATTTTTAAAAGACTCAAGATCTACAAATTTTAATATGTAGCATACTCCAAGCAAAACACTTGGTGATCACTCAAGAAAGAGACGATGGGGTAAAGATGGTTCTTTCTTATCGTTTGCAACGAAATATAGGAGTCGAGCTACATATGATCTAAATGTTAAAGCGATTTCCTTTGCAATTGGGCAAGGCTGTCGCAGCAGCCAGCCGACTTAATGTTCTTAACCTCGACATTATTAATGGGGGCTCTCGCTACTGCTATAACTGAACTGTGAGTGCTTCATTTCGGCTTAGTTTGCTCTTTGCAAGGCGGCATTTATGCCAGGGCCAAGGAACATGCACACAGTCAGAGACGTTAGTTCATATTAATTCGCCTACAGTGACGAAAAAGTGGTAGGTAGCAATCCTAATAATCATGGCTCAAAACGCATTGTAAGGTCATAATGTTAAATGACGTCACAATGCTTGCCATTGTTTAGTGAAAACAGCAGCAGGCAGCAAAATTATCCACTACCATTTTAATAGCAAACATAAATGGTAAAGCTCATTACTGATATTTGTAATTGCAAGGATAGGCCTATCAGTACAAAACATTAATCTTTATCTAAAAGTAGGAAGGTTTGGATTAAGGGCAAAGTAAAATGTAATAAAATCCCAAATTTAAGAAAAGATCAAAATTAAACAACAATAGCATCAATCTGTAACACTGGATTAAGAGGAAATGTTTTTGTTTGAAAAGAGCCTAATAGGCGCCTATTGCAATAGGTTGTAAGACTTAAAGGAAAGGCAGGACCCCTTTTCATGCTATGGCCGAATAAAAGCAAATAGCACTGGCAAAAATCTTAATGTCACCAATATTAATACGAAAGCAGGCCCACCAAATCATCAAACATGCCTGCCACCAAACAGCTCATTTCTATATGAGTCAACATGACCACCATTTGGGCGACGCCATCAATTTTGACTATGTTTCACCTCGCTCCCCTTAACTCTTTTAAAACTTACGAATGGTAGTTTGTGTCACCGTTCTTTCGTTTTGAATTGTTCCAGTCTACGTTAAGAAACCAACATGATCACCATTACATGTACAGTAACTATGGCTTATATTTAGTAAAGCATTTCATTGGGCTCTCACAAATGTTTGCGCTGGTGCAACTGCATTAATTGATACCTTTTGAATCGGCACAGGTGATAGTATGGCCTGCCCGGGTTAAATCGCACCATACTTGGGAGAAACATGTTTTCTATTTTACTTGGTAATAGCTTTATAGAGCTACGGGCATCAAACCTGAAAATTTGGGAAAAGCAAGAACTCATTTAACTTCTATGAGCATACCTAAGCAAGGAAAAATGAATATAAATCATATTGCATGACCAGCAAAGACTTGAAAAAGTTTGTCGGGAAAACAAAATTAACAACAACAATGTGTCAAATCGCACCATATGAAAGATATTATTGGTATTTTGCTTCATAATGGTAGATTTATAGAGCTACCGGATCAAACCAAACATTTGGGGAAAACCAAGGACTCTTTCAACTCCCCAAGGCACGTCAAGCAGGGAGAAAAGAACATGCTACATAATGCGTAGCTAGAAAGGACTTGAGAAAGTTTAAAGAGAAATCAAAACAAAACAGCTTTACTGTGTAAAATCGCACCACACGAAAGACATTTTTGCCCTTTTGCTTCAGAATAGCTTAATATCAGAAATGTGTCCCCTACTTCCAAACTACGGAAAACGCAAGTCGCCTTTGGGTTCGTGTCAGCAATGAACAGAGCACATAAACCTAAGGCATAGCCAAGATCTTGAAATGAGATAGTCCATTAGAAAAAAGAGCACAAAAAGTCGTGAACATCTTCTGCGCAGAAAACACATGAACTTTTGGTAACTCTTCATACAAAAGCCTAATATGTGAAGCCGGCTTGGCCGGCTGAACCGACACTCCCAATCCCGACGTTACTGACGGGGGCTCTTCGGGTGGCGCCGTTGTATGTTCTAGAAAGCAAGGATTTTTTCTTAGACCTGTTATCGTAATTATGTCATTTATGTAGACCTATACTCTACAGCAGTGCTACTCAAACGCCGGTACGCGTACCAGAGCCGGTACGCGAGCACTTGGCTGCCGGTACGCGGTCAATTAGGAGAAATTGTAAATTGAGTAATTTGTTTTATGTTGATCAGAACGTCTATATAATAATTTTTAGGCAACGATAATATTCAATCTGCTTTCCCAGCTATAGACTGTTTGGTGGGCCGCTACTACGACGACTTACCAGTTACGTCACAAAGAAATGTTATTTCGTAATTGTTATCCATTATTTCAACAAAATATCGCAATGTTCGATGCGAGATGATCATCGTTTTTGTGTGCTTGTACTGTGTCCACGTGCTTGACTATACCTGCAGCGTCCAGTAACGAGTAGAGAAGTGAGAGGCTCAATCGATCGGCCACACTCTGACTTCAAAATATCAGATGATTGTAGTGAGTTGAGCATGTTTTTACACAGATTTACTGAGGCTATAAAGCTTGTTCTTTTTTAGAAAGTGAGTTAGCTGTTAGCCCATATTAGCCTATAAAAAGTGTAGTTTCAGCTAAGTTTTACAAATGGCAAAGCGTGGTCCTATGGACATATATATGAAACAGAGACAATCAGTTTCAGACCTAGGTGATTCTGATTCAAACGAAAGTGATGCTGGAAGCACGGAGGTGTTGACTGCAAAAAGAAGTCGTTCAACATTTGTTCGAAAATATGATCCATCGTATTTAAAATTTGGCTTCATTGGCGCAGATGAGGCAGGTAAACAGAAAACGCAATGTGTTGTTTGTGGAGTTGTACTTAGCAATGACTCAATGAAACCTTCAAATTTAAAGAGACACTTACATTCAAAACATAAAGATTATAGTTCTAAGCCGAAAGAGTTTTTTGAAAGGAAACGAAGTGAATGAAAAAGTGCACAAAACAGATGCACAGCCTGACTCGTGTAAATACTCAAGCTTTACGCGCATCTTATAAAGTGGCGCTAAGAATTGCAAAAGCTCAAAAACCGTACAGTGTTGGTGAGACGTTAGTGAAAGGCTGTATACAAGACGTTTGTTTAGAAGTACTTGGTGAGGCAGCAGCTGCAAAGGCTGCAAAAGTTCCTCTTTGAAACGACACTATTGCTCGACGAACTGCTGATTTGGCTGACAATATGGAAATTCAACTAGTTGATCAAATTAAACTGGCCAAGTACTATTCTTTACAGCTACATGAAAGCACAGACATTGGAAACATGGCAATTTTGATGGGGTATGTACGTTATGAATATGAAGGCAAATTAAAAGAAGAGTTTTTTTCTCTGCCGCTCTTCCACGTAGAACAACTGGTGCAGAAATATCAAAGACTATTATTGATTACATTTAAAACAGAGGATTAGATATGAAGAATTGCGTTGGAGTATGTTCCGATGGTGCTGCTGCAATGATAGAAAAAAAATCGGGAGTAATTACACGAATTAAGCAGTTGGCTCCAGAATGTGCTTCAACGCATTGCTTTATTCATACGGAAAGTCTTGCAACCAAGAAATTGTCAACGAAGTTAAATGATGTGCTTTGCGAGGTCGTAAAAATTGTTAATTATATCAAAGGAAGTGCAATTATAATTCAAGACTATTTGCCCTTTTATGCGACGATATGCAAGCAGATCACAGGCAACTATTATTTCATTCCAGTGTGCGTTGGCTGTCGAGGGGAAAAGTTTTATCACGCGTATATGAGCTCCGAAACGAACTGGCAGTATTTTTGCATGACAGAAAGCCAGATTGGGCGAAGCTATTTTGTGATGAACAATGGCTTACTTTGCTAGCTTACCTAACTGACATTTTTGTTATTATTAATGGCCTTAACACTTCAATGCAAGGAAGAAATGCTTCACTTTTTGCAACAGCACATAAAATTTGAAAGCATGGAAGATTTGAGTCTCTAACAATTGTTACGACATGTTTCCTCAGTTAGCTACTGTTATTGACGATGCAGGAAACAATTTGGACGTCAAATGTGTTCAAGATACTGCCACAGAACATTTGTCAAATTTGGTGGAACGTATTCAACATTATTTTCCGGAACAAAAAGATCTACGAAGAGGAAATGAATGGATTCGAAACCCATTTGCACCAACTGTAAACGTAGAAGAGTTAAATATAAGTGTCGATTTAAAAGATAAATTATTGGAGCTATCTGCTGTTGAAGGTTTGCGAAACTTTTTTGAATCAAACTCTCTTGCAAGCTTCTGGATCAAAATAAAAGCAGAATATCCGAGACTGAGTGGCATGGTTATTAAAACACTGCTTCCATTTCCTTCTACATATCTATGTGAAGCCGGCTTTTCTACCATGAGCTGTTTAAAGGGAAAACACAGAAACGCGTTGGATATCCATGCTCCTCTTCGAGTAGCATTTGTCTTCCATTGAACCGCAATTGGATAAGCTGATTGCAAATAAGCAGGCGCACACTTCGCATCAGAATTCGAAAGACAATTAATAAAAGTGTTTGTGACTTGCTTTTATTGTGTATTTGTTACAAAAGTAATAATGACTTTGCTCTTGTCTTTTTTCTCGCAAATTGACCGGTACGCCAAGTGAGGGAAGGTGCTTAGCCAGTACACGGCATAAAAAAGTTTGAGTAGCACTGCTCTACAGCATTGTAATAAAATCCCAAGTTTAAGAAAAAATCAACATAAAACCACAACCATAACAATTTGTAAAACTGAATATGGAGAAAACAATAGCCGGTTTTGTTGCTATGCCGGAAACAAGACCAATAGCGCAACCAAATTAGGAACTTAATACCACAAATATCAATAGGAAAAGGGCAGCACCAATTGGCAAGAGGCTTACCATTAAATAGTTTTTTCTTCAATTGTGAAAGCAACCACCACTTCGCCGTTACAATCCGTTTTGATGACGTTTTGAACAATGTGTGCTCCCTCACAAGTATTAACAATAATTTGTGAGCATTGCCAGTCATAATTAAGAGAATATGATGATTATAACTTCGTGTACAAGAATTGTCAAAATGCATAAAATTTATTAACTTTTCGCTAATGCTCACACAAGAGCCTGATGGTTGAAGCCTTCGCAGCCAGTTGAACCGAAATACTAAACCAGGACATTACTGATGGAAGGTCTCTGCCGGGCGACGCCGGCAAGTACTAGTAATAAACGAAGAACTTTCGCCGTCCCCTCACAAATCCAATAAAACTCACGTAACAAAACAACATGTTTTGCGGAACCCTTGTTGAAGAACACTGTTGTCAGCCAAGCAACTTCATTTTAAGTGCTACTGCGTGACATATACACAGCAAAGAAACTTTTTGCTTCTTTCAAGGATCTCAAAATAGTTTGCTTAAAATCTCAAAACAGCGAGCCAATTTAAT
This sequence comes from Trididemnum clinides, assembly GCA_963675345.1. Taxonomy (NCBI): domain Eukaryota; kingdom Metazoa; phylum Chordata; class Ascidiacea; order Aplousobranchia; family Didemnidae; genus Trididemnum; species Trididemnum clinides. The sequence goes on from OY776289.1 coordinate 11,011,966, forward strand.
TGAGTAAATTCTAATTGTAAATCTTAATTTAGAAGGTGAAAAAAGTTTACATTAAAATAGAACATTTTTTAGACGGACAGCATTATTTTTTAAGACGTTATCCTTTAAAATAAGGAAAATTGCTGTTCATTTCGGCAACTAGTTGTGATGCACGTTTTCTTACTTAAAATTGGTATGGAAAAAAAACAGGAGCTCTTAAAATTTTGTTAGCTGAACCAAAATGTAAGGCGTACCCCTTAAACAGGATATAGCTAAGCAAAATTCGATTTCATTAAGTTGATTACCAAAAAAGGTCTTCAAATTGAGAAAGAGCGTAAGCTGCAAAACATCAAAAAATATATAAAGTTTTTCGTGACAAAAATGGTCAAAATAATCGCTTTTGTCAGTTAATCTCCAAAAAAAACAAAAAAGGTTCAAGCAACAAATAGTCTTAGGCTGTTTTCAAAAAGCTTGGATGGGCCTGTACGAGATACTGGTTGACCCGTGCTTCACCGGGTTAGAATTGCGAAGCTGCTTACCCAGCATGTCGTAAGAGGCGACTCTTGAGTACCCACTAATGGTAGTTCGCCTGGTTGGTGGTGGGGGTACCAGTCAGGAATTTGCATTTATGGCTGATTGGAAATGGGCTGCCACTTTTCCCCTAGCTTACTTCAGTTAGATTGACAGTGTAAACCTGGATTGCCGTTTGCGCCGTACCTCCGTCCCAAGGAAGAGGAGGGGTAAACTAATCAACCAAGAAACTGGCTAAAGTACACCCAAAATTTCTCTTGCATACCACATTGTGAGAAATCCTAAACTAATACAGGGTGGGCCAATAAAATGTTACCACTTTTTGAATCCTTGCTATTTCCAAAATAGATTTTTTTTATTCTCAAAAATACTAACAACAAAACATTGAATTCTCACACCAATGGATCGAAAACAATATACTGTGAAGAAGAGAGTAAAGATCGTGGAAGCATATTTTGAATTAAAATTGATAACCCAGACTCAGTGACGATTCGTCATTGACGTTCCGGAAAGAAATCCTCCATGTATACTCACAATCAGACATCTTCTTCGAAAATTCAGGAAAACAGGATATGCGACCAAAGCGAATAAAGGACACAGTGGTAGGCCAAGGTCTGCAAGAACAGCCATTAACACAGAGATCGTGAGACAGTGTCTGGAGGAATCACAAAGAAAATCGACCAGATGTTTGTCAGAGGGAGACTGCCCTCTCAAGGACCACTCTCGGACGCATACTGAACACAGATCTTTATTTCTTTCCCTACAGAGTTCAGATTTTACAAATTCATTGATATTAAATGTTGGTTTAATGTTTCTTATCACAAATCTTTGAATAAAAATTTTGAATAAATTCACATTTGAAAACTTGGGTATGATTGAAAAGTGGTAACATTTTATTGGCCCACCCAGTATTTTTATGAAAGGAACTAGAGCCAACGCAGTTTTAAGCTTCATGGCATTTGTAAAAATATAGCTGGGATTTCACGACGCCAAAAAGGTTGAAAAACGCCGGCCAACAACAAAGTGTCCAACTTTTTCGAGCGAAGGGGCACATCAGCTTTCCAAAATTTTTGAGGGTCAAAAAATTAGCGCCGTTGAACAACTATCAAATTTAAAAAATCGTCTTTTATTTGCAGTTAAAGCATCAATGTAGCAACTGCCATTGCTTGGTACGATCGAATTATATCATGGTCGGCTTAGTGGCGTAAGCGTCCGCTTCGCACTCAGTAGACACAGATCAAATTATATCAGAATTTCAAAATAGTGTCTACAGTTTCCTTGCTTGACAATTGGCATAAAAGTGCTGGTTTCAAAAATAGCCGACAAGATGTCTTGTTGTGTCCTAGGGTAAGGTACTCAACGCGTTGCCCATATTTTTGTGTCACCGACAGGAAGTGGAGCCGCAGTCAATCCGTCGTGGTGGCACATTCTGACAAACAACTTCAAAACAAAGTACGAGCTCATACGCAAGAAAATGAATCATATTCCGCCCAAATGCTATCGTTTCAATAAATCTAAGTGAAAGCCCATGCAAAGCCATGGAGCAAAAATGTTACAGCATGATCAGTTCACATGAGGTGGCGAGCAAGTTACTTTTTAAGAGTAACTGAGTTATAGTTATCATGCAAAAAAAGTAACTGAGCATTCAGTTACAGTTACTGGTTTTCACAAAACATCAGACACAAATTTTTGTGCAAAAAATTGCGAATATAGCTGATCGCTTTTCCTCACACCCAGTTCATCTCCAACTCTCTTAACATGTGTTAAAGTGGTCAGAACCAAAACTATTAAGATCCACAACTTAACAATAGAGTGTACTCTGAACAAAAAACACTATACCCTTGGTATCAGCACAAAGAACTCGCCAAGAACTTGACTGTAGCAAAACCGTAACATTCATTTTTATTGAACACATTTGACATAATAATGCCTATAACAGGTATCTCATGCTGTTCAGGACAGAAACTAAATCGCTGCGATTTAAGAAAAATATTTTTAACGATGATTATTTTCGGCCTCGATTTTCGTACCAAACTAGTAAAAGCGCAAGCTAGAAAATACTTAAACCTAATGAAAATAAAATTACGTCACAACAGGGGTCGGCAACGCCCGGCACACGTGCCACTGGTGGCACTAGAGGTGATTTATAGTTCGCCAAAGGGTGAAGAATCGCATTGTTTGTTTCTCTTATAGCGTGCCGCTCATTACGATTTGTAAGTTGCACGCAACAGACAATGGGGCATAACAAATTTGCAATATACGCCCCCTTTCAATATCCCCTTCTTTCGTCTGATTGCTGCTGGTGCTCTTTTTCATATTTGGGGAAAATGCCCACTTTGCATCCTTCCGCAATTGCATACGTACAATCATTGGGGTAAGTACAAAGGATAAGTGAAAACCGTAAGCATTTCAGGCGCCATCGGCTCAAAATGCATAAAACAGGGCGTTGTTTTGTAGTTGGTTGTTCGAAAAATAATCCACCTTCAGTGTTTGAACGTAGCTAACTTACAGTTTGGAAAATTTCCCCTTAGCATGCAGAAAATAACTGTTTCCACACACTTCATTTATATATAGTTATGTCATATACGACACAACCAAGATTTTTGGCGCTTGACATCACTAACAATGTGTAAACTGCCACACTGAGTAATACAGTTTATCTATTACGGCGCTAAGCAAGCATTTCAAAAGACTGGCAGGTAAAACAACAACGCTTTGATTTTAAAATGCCTTTTCCAAGAATGAAAAAGCCGTTTTACCACTGCGCAAGAGGGCAAAGCAGTATTGTATTTCAAAAAAAGCGCTTTATTCCTTTATTAAATAAAAAATTTACTAACCAAGTAAACAAACCTCGCTCTTTTAAGCTGCTGAATACGATCCAATAGTCACTTTAACTTGTAACAGCGGCTAAATTTTAACAAATTACCAAGAAGCAACCAGTTACAATAACTAGTTACTATCCACCTTTGTGCGAGTGGAACCAATAAGTTATCGTGGTTATCAATATCGGCATTTTACACTGTAGGTATTTTGATATTATGTCAGCAGTTGTTGTTGTGTTTTTCGGGGGATGGGGGCATGACTGGAAAACATGAAGCCCCAGAAGCCGGGCCACTTCCGAAAAACTGGACGGCAGCTAGCATAGAAATGAGTGGTCAAGGAGCGAGCAGCACACAGACTTAGTAGGAGGATATCACAAAATCAGATGAGTAGTGTCCTGAGTTGGATGACCGGATGCGATTCTCAATGAATTCTTAATTCTAAAATTCTAGGGATAATAAATTAACAGAAGGTTTGGTAAAGACGAGAGAGGACACAAAGAGCGTGACGAGGGAGCACGGGTTTCTCAGTGGATGCTAAGGGAACATGTGTGTCGAAGAATTTTGGTGAGACAGTACGCCTCCAGTCCCTAAGAAAAGAGGATACGACAAGAAAGAAGAGAGAAACTACACGAAACTGTAGATGGCTGAAGTAGCGCATCTCGTTTGGTTAACTCATTGGCAGTATTATTACAAGGAATGAGTGAATGCTCAATATAAGAGCAGGATTTCAAGAAAAAGTTAAAGCAGTTGGGTTGATGTTGATGAGTCCAATCTCTGTCATGCTTTTAAAAATGGTATTCTAAAGGCTTGCGATGAAGCATGCGAAGGGACAGCAGAGGGCTTCATGAAGATACGTGATAGAGTATTGAGGAGGTGAAGAAAGCAATAAAATGGCATATAAAAAGATATGCAAGAATCGATCGGAGAAAAACAAGGTTGGTTATAAAAAATCAAAAATAGACAAAGAAAGTGGTTGCTAATTTCATGAAGAAAGTAGCTGAAAAGAAAATTACCAAAATTGAACGAAAAACCAAGTAACTTTTTTACACTAGCAAAGTTTATCAAAAAGATGGGAAAGACATTGGAGAAATATGCATTAAAGGAAAAAACGACAAGTTAGGTTTTAATTAAACAGACAGAAAAAGAATATAAAAAAAATCACAAGATAGATGCAAAATGGTGGAGGGATCAATTTAAAAGGTTACATGGAAGAGACGGTGATAGCAACAAAGCCAGGAAAGATAGCTGGACCCTTTAAAGTATGTGCAGAGATGATATTTGCTCGTGGAAAAATAGGAATTAGTGTAATGATGGAACTTTGCCAAAATGAGTTAGATGTAAAAGAAAACTCGAGTGAATGGCTAACACGTGCGCTGAGCAGATTTTCCAAGGAAAAAGATGACGTAAGAAACTATAAAGTACACATAGGAGTGGAGATGTTATGGTATGCTATGAAGCTCGTTAAAAGAGTACTGGAGATAACGTTTAGAGAATTGGTGAATGTTGATGTAATGCAATTTGGTTTCAAACCAGATAGAGAAACGACTGACGCATTTTTCACTGGGAGAAAAATGCAAGAGGAATTTAGAGATAAGGACAAAAAGTTGTACTGTGTACGTTTTTTATGGATATTGAGAAAGCACCTGATAGAGGTCAAAAAAGGTGACAGATTGTGCAATGAGGAAAAAAGTTTTTCCGGGAGTAATTGTAAGAAAGATGATAAGTTTATACTATGGGCCAAAGACGAAGGTTACAGTGAGATCAGTGTTATCTAAAAAATTTGAGGCAAGTAGGTGCGTACATCAAAAAAGCTGTGCTGTCGCCGCCGGTTTTTGCAATTGCCCTGCATGTAATCACAGAACATGTAAGAGAAGGCTTGATAAATGAAACTTTGTATGCAGATGACTTGGTTTGAATGTGTGTAAGCATGGAGAATTTGTGAGAAAAGTTTTTGAAATAGAAAGAGGAGTTTGAGAGTATGGGGCTGAAGGTTAACCTCATGAATACCAACGTGATGGTGAGTCGTTTGAAATGAGAACTACTCAAAACCAAAGCCGATCAATGTACTAAGGCAAAAGGATGGCAAACTTAGTGCTGCGTTCGAAACGTAAAATAAGTATAAGGCAAATGCTTTAAAATGAAGCGAGTGTCTTAAACTTTGGCAAAAGATTTTGTTTGTGAGGGATACGTTGAGGCAATACAAGAAATGGTGCAACCAGATGAAAAATTTTATGACTCGGTGGAATTAGTGAAGAGTTTTTGTTACTTTGGGGACAGGTTGAATGTAAGAGATGGAAGTGAAGCAGGGGAACAAGAATTGGATGAATAAAATTTAGAGAATGTGTGGAGTGGCTTAATGGAAGCTTTCGTTGAAAATGATAGGATATACTCAAGATATTGTACAGAAGTGAGAAATGGTGTCTGCGAGAAGAGATAGCGATCTTGAGAAGAGCTAAAAATACAATCATAAGAGCAATGTGTGGTACCAAATTTATTGAGAAAAGGAGTAGTCAAAAACTTATGGATAGGCTGAGTTTGGAAAAAAAATTTAGAAGACAGACTAGCCAAAGCTATTGCAATGCGATGATATGGCATGTTTCGAGGAAGGAAAATATTGTGTTAAGAGTGCTAAACTTTCAAGTATTGGAAAAAGTGTGTGTGGCGACCGAAGATGACATCCAGAAGACAGGCGGAAGATACGATTAAAAAAAAGCAATGCCATTACCACAATAAAGTGGCGCAGTGGTATTCATAAATTTTTGAGAAACTAAAGGAAATCGTCCACCTTTGTTAACAGAGAAAAAACTCTGGATTTAAAAAATTGAATCTCTCTCTCTCTCTCTTAGATCTTGTTTCCGATTCATCTGAAGGGGAGAAAACTCAACGGAATACTTTGAAGAATTTAGCAGGCCAAAAGCGGCCCTCGAGTTGGACGTCACAAGTCAAATCAATAATACTGGCTGACGTTACACAATTGTTGCGCTGTCGTTGACAACCTTTGCTATGCTACTGTTACGTTACAGTTCAGCAGCCACGAACTACGACACGTTAAACCGCATAAATTAAGAATGCTACATTAAATCGTTTGTTCTAACTTGTCAAAACTTTTATTGTGTAGTAACAATTCGCTATAAATAAATAGCTGGATCAGCGGCATCGCCCACAAAGCTCCCGTCAGTGACATCGGAGTGGAGAATATTAGTTTAAACGGCTGAGCCAGCTTCACTCAAAAAGCAATTGTAAAAACAGTTATGAAAAGTTAATGGTTATTCCTACCCAGCCAATTGCAGTTCCACAACGAAGAGTACTTTGAAATGGAATCGAGTAAAAAACGTTATGGAAAGAATTTTCATAGCCCTTATTTGCATCATCGCTATCTTACTAATCCCTTAAAAATCAGCTACCTACGGTGGCACCATTAACGTAAAAGCACGAGGTGAAGGGGGGGGGGGGGAGCCACAAAATGGTAATCGTTTTCACAACTACAAAAATAGAATATTAAGTAGTAAAATTTGAGCACTTTATTTTGTGATATGTTTGTGACTTCAAGTACCTTGCTGCCTCTTATCTACTCTGTTTCTGCTTATGCGTAACCGGAGAGACAACATAGGCCTTAGCGCCCACAAAGTTTTGCTAATCCCGGCACACCAAACGAAGCAAATTTCAAGGTAAAAAACAAATGCGTTTCTGCGTATGTGGTGCAATTTTACATGAGGGTTTTCTTTTTTTTTAACTATTCCCAAACTTTGTCAAGTCCTGACAAGAACTTATTACCGTTTTCACATGTAGGAGTAGCCAGGGATGGAAAAGGGGCAATACCTCTCTCCTAATTATTTTTGGCCGTCTGGACTATTTTGAAGCAAAACACTACCGCGTTTACGGTGTGATTTCAATTAGGGTTTTGATTTTCTCAAAGTTTCAATTTCACTAACCTTTCCTCAAAATATTATTAATGAATAACAGAATTATTTGTTTAAAATCAGTTATGAAATGCAGTCAAAGCCATTTCACGAATCTATTAGGTTGCCAAATAGGTTTTCTAGAATGTCAAAAATACTACTAAAATTTGCTCTTTCCTAAATAATGGTGTTTTGGCCATGCGTACTTGGATTCTAGTTGCACTTCTATTACAATCAAAGCTGAACTTTCCGTGCAGAGTACTCGGCCACTGATTTATGAAATTCAACAACCTTAAACATATTCTGTTCTTGCTCCCCTTTCCAAATGTTTTGGTTCCATAAAATCAGCACTAGTTTCTTATTGTTTGATTTTTGAAAAAGCTACCTGATATCCTCGCCCTTTTAAGTAGTACATTTCTACTTAAACAATAACAGATGAAAAACTGCTGTTATTTGCTGAAATTGTATCACGCACTACATTGGCATCACTAAGCAATAACACAAAATAGAGCAATTATAATTAAAACGTTTCAACAAAAAAAAAAAAAACAAGCACGCTTAAAAAAATGAATTGCTCGTTGCGTTGCTAATCCTTTTCCAATTGTAGTAAAATTTTTGTATTGAAAAAAGCTTCGCGCTTCTACGGACGGTACTTTTTAAAAAGTATTAGAAAACAAATTTTGCAATCAAGCGTTTGTTGTGATGCAATCTTCCTAACTATACGGGTACAGTACGTGCATATTAATGAAACGGGTGCTGGTTTTTGTTTGAGCAAAACAATTGTTTTTCTTTGTAACAAATGTAAATTCAAAAAACTTATTTTGTATTATGACATCATGACAACGTCACAAACTTCTTATGATACCCCATAGCAGTGATCAATCGTGACAAATTTTATGTTTACGCGCACTGTGGGTACGGAGGACCTAATGTGCTACTTATTTAAGTACCAAGTCAAAGCCAGAACTCTGCTTTATAGAACAGATTTTTAATCAACCCGTGGGTATACTTGCAGTGACCGCAACCACCTTTCCCTCCGAGCTTTCTCCATAGACGGGGGGGGGGGGGGGGTACCGCAACCACCTTTCCCTCCAAGCGCCCCTCTTAAAACGCAAACTAACTTAAAAGCCAAAGACGGTCGATTTCACTACGCCTCGCTGCAACTGCCGCATGCAATAAAACCCTTCAAGAGTACCACCAGTGTGACAAACCAGGACTATAAGGTGACACTTGGGCAGCATTCAGGTTATCAGCAAAGTTAAAGGTAAAATAAATTTACGGAGTCTGTTGATGAAACTAACGCAAATAACAAGCCTTTTTGCCCCATACTGAAGTTTCTTAAGTCAACAGCTGTTCTTTACAGTTATTAAAAAACAGCCACTGTCGCATGTCAGTGTGTGACGTATGCAATTATAGCACATTTGCGCAACTAACCTTTTTCTGATATCAAGCAATATGCAGACAGAAAAGGTTGAAACCCTCTCCCAAATTCTCCCTTTATCTAATGCTCAACCAGTTTTAACCTCTCTTTCTTTTTCAACATCAAGAAAGTTACTCACCCGAAAACATGTGATTTTGCTCAAATCTCGGGCAGCCGTTTTCATATCAATGGGTTTCGCTATATTTCGTATACCTTGAGTCGCAAGTCGGTTGTTTCGTTGTTGAAAAATATCATCAACCAACTAAATAAGGTGCATAAAATTAATTAAATACTATTTCATACAATTATTCCACCGACAATTACAGTAAACCTCCTATACAGGGTGTCCGTAAAGTTACTATACAGTCTTACAAGTTACTATACAGTTTCATTGTATTATATGTAATAGTTTTTGTTACTATATAGTTTTATTGTATTATACTGCATTTAATATTTATTTTTTTTACAGGCCTATTTAATTAAGCATTATTTATTGTATTATAATTGTAGTTTTATAGCATTATTTAATTAAGCATGCCACGCAAGCTAACTTTGGAAGTGCGCAAATTTATTTTGAAGCGATATTGGAAAACAGAAAACGAACAGGATGTAATTCGTGATTGGAAATGGACTTCTTTGTCTGGGGAGTCATCAAAGACTCTGTGTATTCGAGAAAGCCAAGAAGTGTTGAAGATCTTCGACAATTTGTTATTGATGCATTTGCCAACCTTGATCATGACTTGTGCACCAAAGTTTGTCATAGTGTGGTGTCACGTTGTCGAGAATGTATTGAAGCTGAAGGCCTCCAATTTGAATATTTGTCATAGAAATTGTTTGCCTTGATTATTACAGTCTTTTCGGATGTAACATATGTATTTTCTGAGATTTTTATAAACATAAAGGTGTTATTTCTTTTGTTACAAATAAATATTGTAATACAATATCTTACTGTACTGTTAATATATTACAGGGTGTCTGTATAGTAACTTGTAAGACTGTATAGTAACTTTACGGACACCCTGTATAACAGACAATTCCGTACAAGTAATATTCAAGCAATATATGCAATTCCAAATAAACTCTGTTCTTTCGCCGAACTCAAAAATTAAAAGTGGATGAGCTCAAAAGTAATCGATCACCGAGTACAAAGACTGAATAACAAAAATTCATATGAAAGCTAAACAAACACAAAAGAAATTATCTTTCAGCTCAGAACGAACTTACAAAGAGTTTTCTCGCATTCCAAATCTACGTATTAAAAATATGAAAAACATGAAATTGGAAGCCCTTTGCAAACTCGAACAAAAATCGAACCAATTTAACCGCCCTGGTACGAATGTAGCAAAAATAGAAATTTATTTCTTCAAGCCTTCCGGCATGCGTCAATATTATGCTTATTTTTTATTTATATTATTAAATTAGCAAAAGAAAAAGTCGCAACTATTTAGACCAAGACTTTTATCAGAATTGTGCGGTCATCCGTTATAAGCTAAGTCTACTGCATATTTAAATTGTTTTATCAAATTCGCCGTGAACAAATGCGGTTATCCGTTATAAGCTAAGTCTACTGCATATTTAAATTGTTTTTATCAAATTCGCCGTGAACAATTAATTCAGACTACTCCCTAACACTTAAAGAGCCAGTGACTGAAAAGCCAAGTCGCTTTTATGATATGCAGGATGAAGACTTAGCATCCTTACTCCTCAACAGGATGCTTTGTAAGAAGCTGAACCAAAACATGGAAGACGCACTCCAACACATCAAACAAAATATGGTGGTGGTGGTATAGTGGCCGCAGGATTCGCAATACCAGTACTGCAAGGCGCAAAAAGGGGGAAAGGGCTGTATTTAGGGCGGCAACTACTATAAAATATTGGGCACAAGTCCCCTTAATTCGTGTTTCCGCACAAACGAGCCCAGTTATACCTGCAAGATGAAGGAAATCACGTTGTGGCTACACGATTGGGTTGAATTATTTACAAGGCACAGAAAATGTTCATGGGTAGTGTTTATAAGTTCTTCGTACACCCTGTTGGGTAGAAATGTAATATAGCCAAAGCAACAATAAGAATACATTTTACCTTTGAAACATTGACTGGAGTAGCAGCTGGCTTAGCAGCAACAGGGTTTTTACTTGCGCTATTGACGTCCGCAACTGGATCCTAAAAGTAGTTTCGGTAAAATATCTATAAAACGCAAAGGAAATCATTAGGTCTTAAAAAGCCTTAAATAACGAGTAACAGAAGATGAAAAGTCAGTTGAACCATAAAATATTATCTATTTGCGAAATGCAATTTTACACTGCTACCATAAATAAAGATATTATTTGTGCACTCTAAGAATGTTTAAAGTCGACATTAAAGCGCAGAGCTGCAGTTTTGCAAAACTAATAGCATCAAAATTCTCACCAAAGTTTGAAGAGTTCGAGGACAGGCATTTGATTTGTGGCCAAGCTCATTGCAAATCGTACATTTTGGAACTTTTGCATCTGAAGTAGGCAGATCCCAGGGAGGACTAAAACAACACACCAATATGTTGCTTATCACTAGCAATACCAAGCTACTTAAGTATGTCGATACTTGGCGTTTCTATGGCCTGTATCAACAGATATTTACATGTTTACCACCACAATCGCTATCACGCGCTCAGGGTATAAAACTTATTACATTACACATTTTTAGATAAAGCAAGTGTTACAAAAGCACTATTTTGCAACATAGATGAGAAATAAAACTCTGACTGGTAGCAAAAGCCCTATAGGTCATCGCCAGATCGCAGTTGGTTCAAAGTGAGCTGCAAGTGAAATCAATTTGTAAGATTACAAGAGTTAAAACTTACTGTGTGAATTTGCACTTTGCACCTTCTGGACAGAAACCGACCAGGAAATTCATGCACATAATTTTTCGACGATGGCGATGCTTACATAAAGCACCTAACATGAAAACTCAACATTACATAAACTTACACCCAAGGGCAGAATCATCAGTATTTTGTTTTACTAAACCAAAAAAAAAACAGCAAAAACCACTCATTTTTTATAGTCTAAAATGGGAGACTTAAACGGCTTACAAGTACAAAATATCCACAACTCCCTTGATTCGTTGTAGCCAGGAGGTGACTGCGTCAAAACAAAGAACTTGACAAAGGTTTTGGGGTTTAGTAAAGAATCGGCTGCAAAGCTTAAACTGTGGAACTGGATGCCCCAAAGGACAAAAACTGCAGATTAGCGATGGAGTTGGAGCAATGCGGTCAATTCTTTACCAAACCCAAGTATTTGTGCGTGAGATCATCGAATAGATTTAATTCACTTCTTGTAGATGTCATTTCGTAACACATATAAAAAGCATAAATGCAAATAAATCACCTACACTTATAAATACAGTAGCTTACCATGTCTACAAAAGCCACGATCGTACCATGGGCAGTCCTTTATTTTATCCGCAGGGTCAATGTGTTGGTATTGACAATCCTTATTGTCACAGCGGCCTGTACGAAATAGTTGTACAAGAGTTATGAGTTCATTTTGGTTCCTCTTGTCTTTTCAGCTATAAGTGAAACTAGCTAATTAAAGAACATTTTCTTTGGCTTTCGACGACTACCTATTCACAGCGCTATAACGCCTGTCTAGTGGGGAGGTCTTTATTTTTTGACCTTTAAAACTTTTAGGTCTCACCCGCAAAAAGGTTGCATTTCATTTGAAAACGTCCTCTGTAAAATATTTCTAAAAAACAGCAAGGTTTAGAGGCTCCTCAAAGCAGTAACAATTTCCCCATTATGCATACGGATTTTATAGCTTACTTGCAGTCAGACTAACCAGGTATTTCTATACAAATGTATAGAACGATTAAATATTTGCCCTGGTTCACTCATCTCTAATCTCAGTTTCCCATGACATCCCCTAGATACAGCGGCATAGCCACGGGAGTTGTTGATGTCAAACTTCGACAACATATCTCTTTCCTTTTTTATGCACAATGTAATCTACCAGTTATGGCTTTGTCGCATTAGGTATTGAAAACTTTGAAATTTACTAATTCTGCTAAAAATTGGTAGCAGTGTAGCCTACCAGGGTCACAATTTCTGTTCTACGCGTTGATAATATTGGTGAAGTAAATGATTTATACCAGTAAATTTAATCAGTAAAATATTTCGAATTGCCAGTGCGTTTAACAACAAGTTGCCTTCGCTCATGATATTCACAGTTGAAAAAATGTCAACTCACGTTTTGAAAAATTGTTTTTTTAACTGAATTATGGAGAAATGATAGTTTTCTAGTTCTCGCCATCCTGCTATCTACCTGTACGACAGTATTCACAATATCAAAAACACCGATCCCCTTAAAAAGACTTAGCCATGACAGTTCGCAATTTTTGTGCAATTGACTAAAGACTGCTAGTAGCACTGCCTGTAGCACAGCATTACTTATATCGCAATGTAAATGAAAACAATCCCAAATACTTATCTTGTATATTTGCAATCATTCTGTAAAATTACAGCTTATTAGAGCAAGTTGCAGGCGCAGAAATAAATTTGTACAGACCTTGGGGAATCTCTAAACATTAATCTCTTGGAAAACTATTTTACACAGTGTGTTTTTGTGGCAAAAAGAAACTTTTTGAAGGATGACACTAAAAAAGTTAACAAAAAAAATGTAACCACAAATAGGACACCCTACTGTCTAGCCACTGGTTCTCAACTGGTGGGCTACAGTACGTAAGTCGGGTGGGCCACAGACGTTTGCATACTTTAATAATGAGTGTGCAAGCCAAATGAGGTTGAAAAATATCAGTGCATATGAACAGCTATATGGACCAGCACCCATGAATTGGAGGCACATTGGTCTTATTTTCCTCGGCAAATCAGCTCTGATTCCACCCACAGACTGGCCATCCTCGGCACTTGGGAGGCAATAACCTTTTTTTTTTTTTGGAAATCACCTCCGCTGCCATGAGTTCTGATGCTGATCCCAGCAACTTTGTCATCATGACAACACTGACGTAATTAAAGTGAGCCACGGCACACGGAAAAGGTTGGCCACAGCAATAAACTGGGCCACTAAGATTTCTGGCTTCTCGAAATAGGCCATGGCACGAAAAAGGTTGAGAACCACTGGTCTAGCATCTATACAATACAGTCATAACAAAAAGTTACACTGAAAAAACACCTTCCATTGTCGTCATTCTACAACCTTTGTCAAAAATTGCATCTATAGTTTAAGGCTCAATCATTTTAAGTGTGATGCAAAACAATATTGCTATTAGAAAGTTTATCACCTCCATAAAGCAAAAAATAGCACTAAGATTTGCAAAAACGCAGCAACTTTTATATTGCCATACTTGAGTTTTAACAAGTACTACACAACTCTAACAACGTTATGTACGAATCACAAAATGGTTAAATATTTACCAAAACGAGCGTAAAAATAACACTCAGGCATCTTGCTCATGTCATATTCATGAAGAAATTCACATTGATCGCCTTTTTTGCACAAGCCCCTCAACCAATGTTTACAAACAATTGATTTATCTCCGAGGACATGACGAAAAGGACAATTTGCTCCTCGTTGGCAAATGTTCAACTTAAAAAAGTGACAAATGGGAGCTCCAGATTCTAAAAAAACACCACTTACCAAAGATATAAAATAATATAAAAAAAGTCAATGCAAAACTAAGTTTGATCAGATCTGATGTTAGGTGTTAAAATTCGAGACAGCAATGCTATTTAAATGCAATAGTGTGCTTTTACTATAGTAGTTGGCAATGGTTTTCGATACTTTTTTTTAATTATCTTTTATTACACTCTCTGTAGATCAAAAATACAATACAGTAGAAGAGTGATGCATTACCCACAAAACATCACTGAGCAAGACCATACAGTGCCTCATTAGAGAGACCGTTTATCATAAAGCTATCCAAATGTTTTGTACCAGATTCAAGCCAGCTGAATATTTTTCTTTTTTTCTTTTTATCTTTGTTAATTTTGCGCTGTTATTGTTGTACAATATATGTATATAATAGCAATAACGCTCATAAAATAAGCGTCCCTCCTTTACATTATTTTTGCCAACGCAAATTTGCATGCCACATTTCATAAAATATTGTTAATATACAGACGAATTCGGTTAATTGCACAGTCAATTTGCCAAGCTCTTTTATGCGATTCAGCAGATTATGCTTTTATCTGAAATTATATAAACACACAAATAAAGCACTGCAGAAAACAAACTCTTGTTTAATCATATACAACATTGTTTCAATTTAAAAATTTTGTTTAATCATACGCAATATTGTTTCAATCACATAAAATACTGCGCAATAATAGTTTGTTTAATGTTGTTTTGCATGCTCTCCTGTAATTTTTTTTCTAAACGAAAAAATGCATCCATGTCTGCACCTTCACAGTACAAACGCGCAAAATAATATCAACAACATTTAACACTTCTTTCTGTTTTGGCGGGGTACTGAGAATTGAATTGGCAGCACTTTCTTTCTTGTGTCATTGCTTTCGACTTGCAACTTGCAACCGACAACTGCAAAGTACAATTTGGCAATGCTGCTAGATCAAATTTTGCAACCATGAATGACGCCTGAAATTGATCAAAAAAATCTTGCAGCATTTTTTTACAGAGCACTACGTGCTCCCACTGCGCTTGTAATTGGCGTCCATCTTTCAAGAATGCCAAATATTTTTGCCAAAAACGAACATTTGTCACTTGATTTTTCAACTAACACAATGTTGAATCGAATAAACAGTTTTTATTTCCATGCAATTAAACGGATTATGCAATAAGATGGTACGCGATTAACTGGAATATTTTCTTAGACGAAGATTGGCTATGGTTTGGGATTTACAATTCTTATGCAATTATCCGATATGCAATTAACCGAATTCGTCTGTAATATGATCAGTGAAAATGCAAAGTGTTTATGAACAAACTCTTAGAAACAGAATTTTTCATTGACATAACTTTATTGTCTTAATACAATAATAAATATTTCTCTGACAAAACTTATTTTTGAATTACATAATCACTCGTTTTTGAGTTGTTGTTCTATTTGAATAAAGTTAAGTGTTAAATTAAATTGACAGTGATAAATAAGTGACAAACATAATTTGGAGCATGTTTACAAGTCAAATAGTGCAAAACTTTAAGTGCCTTCATCCGCCAAAGACTTAACAGAATTGCTGCATAAACGAACCACGATCTTTTGATGGTTAGCCTCAATCTTTTCTTTGTAGAAAAAAAACATTGTTATGACAATTTAAATCGAAATCTGAAACATTTCTTTGATTTATTTTCTAAAAATAGTTAAACGAAACCTGTATAAAAATGTTGTAATTTTTAATTGAAAGCATAATATATTTTGTAGGGGATGCACAGATTCTTTAAAATTTTTTGACATCGTGGTTAACTTGAGATTAACGCACCAATCACCAATACATAAATATCTTGTTTAGATTTTTAACATGTTTTACTTAAAAGTTAAAACTTTTGTAACTTTAATTCTATGACAACCAGAACACTAAAAAGAATAGCTCTTTGTACTCATATTTCATTTTAGTCTTCAAACTTGAAAGATCAGACAATGGTCAAACACTGCTATAGAACTTGCCAGCTTCAACAGTTAGTTCAAATTCTCTGACATAGCTTTTATTAAATTTATTTCTAGTTAGAATTCGCCCAGCAGAGAAAATTATTGCAAGATCTTTTTTAAGGGTACAATATCATAGTTTGAACTCATGATCACTCAATCATTGTCACCATAAAACAGCACAAGGTCAACTTATCAATAAATGCTATCAATCCATCAATGCTAACATCAGACTTGAGATTTATAAAATAAAAGATTTTCCTAAAAGCATAATGCAACACTTGCATACAAGTACTTACTATCCATGCCAGTAAATGGTAAAGGTTGAACTCCAAGTTGTTGTTCAATAGCATATTCAAGATCAAATTTCACATGATCTAAATTAGCTACCACTTCTTGCATGATTTGCACAACCTACATTATTGATAATAACATTTGTTGATAATAATTAGAGAATCTGCTACGAAAAGAGTTCACTAGATTTTGGTGACTTCTAGTAACTCCTTCATGACATCTCTTTCTGATGTACTCGTAAGTAATACACTGATACACACCAAGAAATTTCTGTCAGTTCTAGAGTTGTGCTATTATCTCTTAATTGCTCAGAGTCAGTACTAAAGTTACCTTATATGACAGCAATTATTACACGATAGCGACTCAGAACTACATCAACAAAATTACTACAAAACCTTTGCAGAATTGCTTATGTTACACATCAAGAGGGAAAAACATATGGTACAACTTAATGTCATTTCATATAATTACATTAAAAACAAACTCTTAATAGAATCACCAATGATATTGACTCTATCAATCATGAGGAAAAAAATGAGAAAAATTTCTAATATCATTCTGTAGCAATCAGTGCTGGGGAAACACTTTTTAAAATACTAGAAAGTGCAAGATGAGTCAAAAAATGAATCTACTGCTTTAAAGGTTTTTCCTGCATTATGCCTGTAGTGGTATGGTTTTCTCCTAATTTCAACCAAAATTTTGTCAATTTTAACTTGAGATCAAATTCACACATCACTCAACCAAGACATCTACCAGCAACATACTGTTTACAGCAAGGGCAGCCAAATTATTGTAAAACGCCTTTTCCAAGAATATGACACAAAGCTTATGCAGGTATTAAACTCACGATCTCTTAATTAAGAGCCAGGGCTTCGTTGCATTGCACTACTAGCTGACTACACTATAATTGGATAAGAATATAAATTCAAAAGGGAAATCAGTTTTTTTGATCAATTACACAAAGTATCTACGTTATCAGTTGACAAAGATATGATTATTAAAACTGCTTCCTTCTAAAATGTGCTGAAGTAAACTGAAGTCAAAAAGGAATTTGAGATGTCTAGACTGTATTGAAAAACACATAAACTCAACAACAAATACTGTATTAGCTTAGCCCTATAAAATCCATCGAGAAAACACTTAAAATGTGAGTGGTAAGAATTTAATGCTCATTTAATTTTTTGCAATTCTATTGTGATATACAAAAACTCACACCTAAGGTACCAAGAAAAATTACACATTACCAAAGTCAATGGTGCCAGTAAGTGGCACAAATTTGTTTTGGCAAGGCATCTGCTTTATATTGTTTTCTGTGAACAGTTCTGTTCATTCTGCATTGTAACTAAATTAGTTACAAGACAGCACTTAAATTCAATGACCCTGTGTTTTTTTACTGTCTTAACAGATAGAAATTAATGCACAAAATTACAAGGAAAGTGTTGGAGAAAATTTAGATAAGAATCGTTGATTCAATTGGATGATTTTGTTCCACATTTTAATAGCATCCATCTGTTATGTAATAATTTTTAGTGTTTAATATTATAGTTGTCTTGATTTTTTTTTTATTTAACATGTGATATGTTACATTGGTAATAATGTCAACTGTACTCTGAAGAAGCTTCCAGGTTACCAAGGGAAGTGAAATGTCAAGTTTACCAATAAAATTGTCAAAAAAGCAACTAAATATGTTTATGATGTCAATATAATTCACTAACGAAAAATGCCTGCTATATTTAATCCATCTTAATAATGCTGGTGAGTCACTTGGTAAACAGTACATAATAGTAACTACTAAACTTAAACAGTATTCCCGAGTTTTACTCATCTTGCTCACTTTTGTCAGCTTGTGCACCGATTTTTGTTGCCAGTATTTTAAATCAAAATATGCATGAACAATGACTATCAATAAACAACTGACAGTGTGGACAGAAAGTAGGCTATTGACTTTATAAATTTTGAGACCCTCCATTGCTTTAGTCTAGCCCAAAACATCTTTACAAAAACAATAATTTTTACACTGAGACAGTAGTATCTGTTTAAGTTAAGCAATATTGTACCAATTAGTAATTGTCAGAAGATTGCTGTAAGCTGGCACAGGTATGCTAACTGATAAAACAGCCTCTATACAAGGATTGTATGATAAATCCTTGTCTAGTAACAAACGTACCATACCTCTTATGATTTAACATTGACACCACTGACCAAACTGGCACTATTACAGTAAGCTTCACATCTAAAATTAATCACAAAGCTGAGTTGCTTTTCCCTAAACTATAACATGATGGGTGTATCAGTGCAAGAAAATAAAAACTTCAAAAAAAGAACAGACAGACATTTTCAACCTCCCAATTACTTTTTTTACTCTTTAAAGTTAGAAAGCATGTTTTTGGTTTTCCAAAGTGCTCAAATAAATGCGGGTAGACATTTTCTAAGAGCAGGAAAATTGAGCATCATGCTGTCAACCAAAATCTACATTTGAAAAGAATGACAACAACACAAATCCAGAAAGATTTACTGAATACTTTACCAAGAAGAGCCCCTTCATAAGCAACAATCAAAGATTGGGTGGCTGAATTTAAGCTACGCAGATGAAGTGTTCATGATGAGCACCAATCATAACATCAACTACCACCATGGAAACACTAATCTAGTTCTTGACATGATTATGCCACGTTGTTGACTGTCACGTCTTTAACCCTGTGTTGGTCACACGGGGTGTTTGGACACCCCAATTTTTTTAAATGCTTGT
This sequence comes from Trididemnum clinides, assembly GCA_963675345.1. Lineage (NCBI taxonomy): Eukaryota > Metazoa > Chordata > Ascidiacea > Aplousobranchia > Didemnidae > Trididemnum > Trididemnum clinides. The sequence continues at coordinate 11,031,253 of OY776289.1, forward strand.
AATTTCTATATTACAATTTTTTTCTCTCTCTTTTCAGGTACTTTCCTGACTTATTGAGGGTGTAGCATACCAGTTAAGGCACAGTTGTGTTGCAATTTTTCTGCAAGGTACACATCAACTTGGTCTTCTGGGGTGACAAAACAAGCTCATTTCTCTCAAACCTACCAAAAAGATGTGAATTTTGTTCTAGGTCAAAGGACAGAAAGGTGAAATCAGTATGTAGCACTTGCAAGAAACAGGTATGCAGTGAGCACAGTGAGGTGACTGTGACCTGCACAAAAGGCAAGAATGCAGACATTAGTGGTGAATTAGCATGAACACTATTGGCTATGTACTAAACTCCCACAAGTGGTAAATAAAAGTGAACAGTATTAGCTGTTATTAACTCCGATATATATGGTTTATATACTAGTTTATTTCTATAAATCTGGTAGCAGAAACTTCAAAATGTTCAATTATGTTTGTAAATACATCCTGAACCAGTGAACCAGTTGTATGATTAACCTTATAAAGTTTTTTGTATTGGGGTGTGCAAACACCCCACATTACCAACCATGTTTGAGACCCCTACTTGACCAAAGTAGAGTTAATGAAAGACAGAACAGATATCTTACTTGGACGAGCATAAAACATCTGGAAGGAGCTTGATTAGGCTAATTAAAAGTTCTAAAATGTTGGATCCTATTTCTACGAATTCAAAAGCAGAATCAAACTTGGTGCATTCTGTAAAGGAAAAATCTGGAACTATTTGAAAGAGATATTGAGTGTTTCTGGCACAAGTTGTCACTATGGATGAGTGTTGGGTTCACCAACCAGTTCACCACTTTATCAGTCGAAACAAGCATCATTCATACTCAAAACAAAGCCAAATTGTTTCCATTTGCTGGAAAGTCCATGGCATGCATATTTTGGGATAGCATAGATGTGGTGCTTAATGATTTCTTGGAAAAGGATCATACTGTCATTGAAGCTTATTATTCAGATCTTCTGAGACATCTATGAGAAAACATTCATTAAAACAGACAGCAAATCCTCACAAGTGTTCTTCTCCACCATGCTTCTGCACACACTACTATGGTCGTGATGGCATTGCTTCATTGTAATGAGTTTGAGATTATACCTCAACCACCTTATTAACCCAGTCTTGTCTACAATGACCTTCATGCATTTTCCAAACATAAAAAAAACAAATTTTTGCCAATGACACTGAGGTCATGAAAGCTGTGAAATAGCTCCTTAACTCTCAAACAGGTAAGTTTTTTGATGAAGCATAAAGGCACTCAACCACTGTGGGGGCAAGTGTATTTTTCTATTTGGAGACTATGTTAAAGAATAAAAGCATCTACTGTAGTCTGCATTGAACATGCACCAAGTTTTTCCATAAAGTTAATTTCTTGATAGAAAGCTTGAGTGGCAAGGTTTTTTTGGAAGAGCTCTGAATACAAAAAGTAAATTTCATATTCTTAATTTGATTGGTCAATAAAAAGTCAATTTTTTACCATTTGGTCATTTTTAAAAAAAGATCAAGCCAATTTCTATAATTAACTCTGTCAGTCATTCACATACTGGGCCTGCCCCTCCAGTGTAGACTGCCTTTTTCTAAAGTGCCCTGCCAGCTGAGATCCAAACCTGCAACCACTGCATTTCAAGACCAGTGCACTATCCACTACACCAAAGTGTCACTGACAGAATTGTAGCAATTATGGCAATATAAACACACATAAATGATTTCTGCAATATAGTTTCCATAGGTAAAAAGCTGTAGATGGCAAAATAGCTATCACCTAAATAATAAGCATATCAAAAATCTGTTACACGTCAGTCGCAGTTTATCATTTGAAACTACTTGCAGAGAAATAGTGGTGGAATTAAGTGCTTATGAGCTACAGGATATAAGAAATGCTGCACGCAAAAAATTTTTTCTGGTAGATGATGAGAGCAATGCAATATTTATTTGCTAGCTAGTTGGAAGCCTAGAAACACTTCATGTACGAATCTTAACTTCTACCAATAGCAACTAGCAACAGCATTGCTCAAGCAGTGAATGATGCATGAGATGCTACTTGATCTCTTAGAATCAATAGAATCTTTATGTCTTATATTCTCTGATTCTGCAAAATAAATGGTGGCTGCAGGTGCAATACTAAAATCTCTGTATCCTAAGCTGTTTCATTTGACATGTTTAGTATATTCATGCTATAAAAGTCAAATCTCACTTTGAGGATGATCATCCAATTGCAAAAGTCAAATCAGCAAGTTAACACCAAACCAGACAAGCCAAAATCACTACTATTGGTTGCCCACCTTAGCCTTTTGTTAAAGATGGGAAAGCTGGTTAAATGCTACCTTATAAGCTATTAGACCTATATAACAAATTTACCTAAAATGAAAGTGATAGTGGAAAATTTTGAAGGGTCAGGTATTTTAGTAATTCAACTGCTCAAACAAAATTAGGTCGCAAACACTGGATTAGCTACTTGACTTCTCATAATCAATGACCAATATAAAAGACTTTACTAAAAGAGCAGTGCAGGCAATGTAGGCATTGGAGACAATGTAGGCACTGCAGGCAGTCAGGAAATGGAAATTGCTGTTTGCTGATGGGGGTAATAATAAGGCAGTGGCTATTTTGCTGTCAATGGCATTTTACCCTCTTAGACTAACCTGCTGTGAGTTATTTGTGATTGGTCAATCTTAATGGCATACTAAACATGCGAGTTTTGGTCGTTTCTGATTGGTCAATTTTAATAATCAATCAAAAAAATTTTGCATCCCCAGTGTCCCCCCACCCTGCACACTCCCTTCCAGTGTAAACTGCCCCATACATTTACATATCAGGCCTGCCCCTTTGGTGTACACTGTTTTTTTAGGCAGTGGCTATTTCGCCGTCGACAGCAATTTGCCTTGGAATCTATTTTGTCGTAATCATTTACGTGTGTTTATATAGCCGTATTTGCGATTACTACGCCAGTGACACTTTGGTGTGGTGGATAGTGCGCTGGTCTTGAGATACCATGGCTGCGGGTTTAAATCTCAGCTGACCGGGCATTAAAAGGCAGTGCACACTGAAGGGGCAGGCCAGATATGTAAATGTACGGGGCAGTGTACAGTGCAGGAAGTGTGCAGGGTGGGGGATAGAGAGACTTGAGGTGCAAAATTTTTTTAATTGGTTTTTAAAATTGACCAATCAGAAATGACCAAAAGTCACATGTTTAGTATGTCATTTAGATTGACCAATCACAAATAACTCACGGCAAAATAGTCTCTGAGGGTAACTTGCTGTTGACGGCAAAATAGCCACTACCTTTTTTTTAATACCTTGCCAGCTGAGATTTGAACCTGCAATCATGGTATCTCAAGACCAGCGCACTATCCACTACACCACAGTGTCATTGGCTGAAATATAGCAAACATGGCAATATAAACACACGTGAATGATTACAGTAAAATAGTTTCCAAGGGTAAATTGCCATCGACAGCAAAATAGCCACTGCCTAATAATAATAATAATAATGGCAATTATGTACCACCATAAATAAAGAATTTTTCCTTATTCATGGTGGTACATGAATGCCATTGCCTTTATGGCAATCTGTGGTTCAAACTGTAAAATTAACTGCATATCTGCCTTATGCATAATCTCTCCCAAGAGCAAAAACCTTTTTGGAAGCCTCCTTGAAAAGATTCCAACTTGATTAAAATACTGCTTTTCTACAACACTTGTGATGAGGTTTTGTTAAGTTATTTTCAAGTTATCAATGGAATGTGTTCCTATTAATCTTCAAATTTATCAAATAATGCATTGATTGTGTATCGGTTGGTTGACTGGGAATTGGCAAGACGCAAATTTGGATTCAGACAACATGTAGCTATTTTGCTACAACATAGACAATGCAGGTATTGCCTACATTGCCTGCAATGCCCCTTTAGAAGGACCGATCTAAGAGCTTGACTAGCAAGAAAACACTGGCATTAACCATTACATTAAAAAAAATGCAAAGCAATGACATTTCTTAGATAATGAACATGGAAAGACCAGACATTTTACTGGCTGTTTACAATTTTCTTCACCATTGTCAGTCCTTAACTGCTTCTGTGGAAAAGTTTTTACATGATGCGAGAACTTTTAGTCTAGAACAAAAAGTAAAACCAAAAATGTAAAATAGTACATTAATTCACACTTTGCTCCGATAGAGTTCGCTGTTTACACCAATCAAGCAGTGCGTATTGTGGGCTTTGCAGTATTTGTGCTTTGCAAGCTTTGTGTGTTTTCATTAAATAAACGTTTCTTTTCACATAAGAACTCAAGAAACAAAAACTTATTTAAGCAATATTTTGTTCGGTCAATAAAATCAATTTTTTTGGATTTTGAAGTCAAGCGTTTTTAGTTTTTAGGTCAACGAAAATTTGCTCTACTTATCACTTTGCATGCGACCCTCGAGTTCAGAACACATGAAATTTGTAGACTGTCCGCGGACTAATTTAATCCGCGGATAGGAGCTTTGCCAAAAACCGCTTTGCGGAAAACAAGTATAAAAAGCTTAAGCTCTTAACTCGACAGCCCCGAGTGCGACCTGTACGTCGCAAGCCTTCTTTGCTTATATACCGAGTGCACGCTCCACGTCGCGCTGAGAGTGCGTCATAAAAACATGTTGCAATTGCATTTTTTATCCGACCAATGAGGTTGATTTATATATATTATGGGATACCGACGTCATTCAAAGATGTCTGCACCCATGTTTAATGCTTGAGTGTATTTTTTCTGTGTAAAATTGACAATGAAACGATCATTCTCTCAACCCTCAACTTCTGGTGAATCTGGTAAGAGGTCACGCCTATTTTCTTTACAACAGGCTTTAGATCTTGTGTATGATTCGGACGAAGATAAGCAGGATTTAGCTGACATTTACCCTGAAAGTGATCTAGAGTCAGTAGATTCTGATGTCAACTCTGAATCAAGCAATGAAGATGAAGGGCATGATGTAGATCTAGATCTAGATTTAAGTAGTCCTGCACCTAGACCTAGCACGGCCCAAGTTGGGCGTGGCACTGGTAGGAATAGATCTAGGCCTACAGCTGGTGGTGATGCAGATAATTTGTCAACAGGGTGGACAAGAGCATTTGTTCAACAAAATCTACGTGTAGAATTTGATTCTAGAGGTGTGGGGCTACAAAATTGTCCTCCCAACATTACAGGGATGTCTTCTCCGCTCGAGTTTCTAAAATTTTGCTCAGGAGCTCAGGTGCAGGGTATTTTTAGGCCCAGAAGGTCAGGGTTCAAAGGGTTAACAATACGAAATTAAACGTGTTAATTGAAGCGAAAACAAATAAAAATCTGAAAAGGAAGCATACAGTATTTATTGGGAAACATAAATACCCTACGACCACATTCATAATCCGTTGGTATTACCGGTGCGATGGCATAGTGGCTAGAGCGTCCACTTCGCAATCGGTAGACTGGGGATTTATTCCCCTTCTTGAGTCATGATAGAGTCATGCCAAAAGACTTTAAACAATGGTATCCACAGCTTCCCTGCATTTAGCAAAGATTGTTGAGAATAAATCGGCAAGCTCGCTTGTTGTGTCCTTGGGCAAGGCACTTAAAGGGACGCCCCCGCCTTAAGGTGGAAGACAGGTTGTTCAGACTCTTCGGAAACGACAACTCCCAAACGAGTGCGGACGTCCCGTACAAAATATAGCAATACGATTGCTTTAACGTAAATTGAAAATAAATATTATGAACAATACAACATACTGCATTTTTTTAAATTCTTAAACTCTCAACATATCTGTATCTTTAATAAAGCTGGCCAAAATCAAAGAAGAACAGGAATACCGCAACGTGTCAGGCAGCAGAGGTAAGAACCCTTTTTGGCGAGGGTAATGGAAAAAAGGATAGAAATAGGCAAACAAACCGTGCTTTGAATTATTTTCTTAGCATTTAATTACCACCGTTAAGATATAATTTTTCTTTTAAATACTGATCTGTGCGGTAACCTCTGTGAATAAATACTTTCTTAAAAGCTTAGCAAGTGAGATTTTCATTAAATTAAAATGGTTTTTAAATAATTTACTCCTAACTTCGCAATTATCCTGGTCATCCGAAGTGGGGCGCTAGTTATTCAAAAATCCGAAAGTATAGGTTTACTGGATTAACTTTAACGTTAACTAGTATGTAATGTACATGAATCAGATGTTTTGTCTAATGATGATACGAATATACATTTTTTGTGGTACCCGTAGCCTACCATCGATTTATTGAGTTATAAAGGCAATTCACGCGCTTTATATGCATGTTCACACGAATGACGTGGTTATTTCACTGAGTAATAGTATTGCAAATAATAAAAGCCCCTTCCCATAATTTGACGAGATCATCCCTGGACGCGTTTCGTCCTTTTGAACTCATCAACAGGGCCTGTCCCGTCATTACCAATAGCCAAAACCCCATATTTGCATTAACATGAAAATGTAGCATTATCCTATTACAAATTCCTTTGCACACATCACGCGCGTGGTGCATGCTATCGCTTTGGTACGGGGATCCCATTCGTATCGAAGATGCAGTATCACTGTCTGAGTGGTACACTGCACCATAGCCTATCAGTCTCTGCATTCTTCAATCCATCACCATCGTCTAATTATTGGTTTCTTACAGCTGATGCCTTAAAAAGCCCACTAGGAATATCTTTGAAAAAATAAAGAGGACGATACATAGTAATGCAAGAGGCTAGCAATGTACTTAGCAAACTGCAGACGGTGACACTGTTTCGACCTATCAGGTCTTAGTGCACTTGCTAAACTTAGTGAACCTGCGACAACCGCCCCTCATTCACAAATGATACGGCTTCACAAAATACTGACAGCATTTCCACCAAGTGGACCTACTATAGGTCCCACAAGTGTGGCGGTCTAAGCTTTGCTTTATTAAATACTGCTAGCTTCTTGTCGGTCACCAACTGCACTGAAGAGATCTGATAGGTCGAAACAGTATCACTGTCTGCAGCACGATACATTTTTTACAAAGTTCTTAGATAATCTAAACCAGAGCTCTTTAACCGAGGTCCCGCGGAATTCTTGGATTCCATGAAACACAAAAGGGGTTTCGAGAAGACCAAGAATTCCGCAAGAATTTCTCCTTTATTTGAAAAACACAACGTTAAGAATGTTTTGGCAAATTTTACGACTCTCGATTAATCACGTGATAAAGTCGTCTAAATGGCGCATTTTGTTTGATTTTAAGAGCAGCAATTTCATTTCAATCATCATTTCACCACAAATACACAAGAAAGCAAAAAGTAGGTTTCCTGAAAGATTAAAAATAGCAATGGCTAAATGCCTAATGAATGCGGCACAACCAGTTCTTCCCTTGCTCAACAAGTTATGATGCATACATTGTAACTTAAATTGAATTGAAACAAAGTCAAGGGTTTTTCAACTTTTCTAGCAGTAAATCTTTTAAATACAGTTGAATGTTAATGCGTGGCATATTTTCAAAGATAGAATAAGCATGAGCGGAATTCAATTTTATGAAGTTGATTACCAAAAAAAGTAATTACTTTCATGAAATTGAAAATAGATGGTTTTCTGTGACAAAACAGGCAAAATAATTGTTTTCGTAAAATTGATCTCAAAAAAAATCTTTAGTTAGAGAATGAGAGGAAGCGATAAATTTTTTTTGTGCTTTGATGTAGGTAGGCCTACTTGTACTAGAAACTTGCTTGAATACCACCAAACTTTCCCTCGCTTATCCCAGTTAGAAAAACCACTAAACTAAGGTTTTTATGCAAGAAAATCATAGCCAACGCAGTTGTTATAATTTTTATGTACAGTAATTGGGGTTCCTTGAAATTTGTAAATGTAAAGCAAGAGTTCCTCGACGCTAAAGAGGTTGAAGAGCATTGATCTCACCATTTTTGTGCTTTTGCGTTTTTTAACAAAATTGTCGCTCTATTTTCTCGTCGGAAAACTTGAATCCCGTTGAATCAAATTAAGTTTTTCTAGCGATTTGGGGTAGATATCACATAATTTGCGATCCAATTTTTTACAGCTTTCAAATCCAAATTGTTGCAATAAAAAAAGCTAGCTTTGCAAACCATAAAATTTCTACATGCAAAGGTAGGCTGCACTTCACAACTATAACTATTATTTTGGATGTTTAACACTTACACTTCTAGAGGAGTCAAAATGACCTGCATCAAAGTATCAATGTGAGTTATACCCGTTGTACTTACTTTTATGGAATAGGATTTCCCAAGTTTTTGAAGAGATATTCAGAAAAGCTCACCCAGGCTTGCTCGTCATTTATGACGTGATCGTTTGCAATATTCAGAGCTAGTTGCTACTTCCCAACCGGTACAAATCGATCCATATCAAAGAATGCATGCATGCTTGTCGTGTTGGACTTTATCATTGCATCTCATTTAACAGTAAAATATTGACTAATATAACTGCTGGCCTGCTTTATGAATGTTGTGAAGTTCCTTAGTTTTGTTTTTCTGGGAAAGAATTCAAGTTTATCAAACAATATTCAAAATGTTGTAGGCTACAACCAAGCCGCAAACATCTTAGTATGAGTTTCTTTGAGCAAATTTTCTCAGTAGAAAATTTTTACCTCTTAAAGAAAGGTTATATATGACGTCACACATTTCGCGCCAAAAAAGTGGCTGACCAAAAGCTCTAATTTATGCTGGAAAGGTATAGGGCGCATACCAACTTTTGGGGTTGTTTTAAAAACTAATGAGGAATTAATTAAAAGTTGGAAGAAACTATTGTTAGTTGGATCCTCGGAAACAAACAAATTCAATCAAAAGCCATTTGGTTGAGATTAGGTTTTTTAGTTGGCTATTCTAAAGTTAGTACTGTGTGCCAATATAAAAAAATTGCCACTAGGAAAAGTACCATCTAAATACTATTTGCTCCTCAGTTAAAAACAACTCTATACCAATTAGATATTCGTCGGTACATTATGAAAAACAGCTATTTTCTCATCATTACTACCGGTACCGTAAGCTTGCCAGCAAGCTTGCTTGTTGTTCCCTTGGGCAAAACACTTAACGGTACCGGTATGTCTCCATTTTTATGTGGCAAACAGGTGGTGGGGCCAAGCAGTCTACTCATCGTTGTGGCCCAGTCTGACGAAAGACATGCAAACAGAGCATGAACTCATAGGCATGAATAAATAAATTGGTACCGTAAGTTTTTTAATTACCTTTGGTCCAGCAGCCTGGACAATAGCCCAAAAAATTGTTTAGGAGTAGTGTTAAGGTCACGAAATTTCATCTGAAATATCAATACGACTGGTTTGCAAGCAGTACTGACAAAAAATTACTGATTTTATCTATCAATATCTATCCTAACATATGTCAAACGGTACAGAAGTCTGCTCTGTCATTTAGGCTACAGTATAATTTAAGTTCACAACTTTTCAGTATGCTTTAGATGCACATTACAATTAACATAAACTCACCATTTCCAAACTTGCTGATTAATCGAATATGAAACTCTCACAGAAGCTGGCTACAAACAAGCCTGCATGTTTAGCCCATAACATTAGCCCAACTATTAGCAATAACAAGCAAACCTTAGCACATTTTACCTTACTTTAACTTCAGATTTATTTCTAAACCTCAGTAAAACAGCATATTTAACGTTCAATCAACAACTGCCATTATCCATTTCATTTGCAATAAACGATATCACTCCTATTCAATTCAATGCAAAAACACTAAAAGTGGTTAGTCACTGTAGCGCAACGGCAGGCATATGGCTGTAGTTAGATGTCAAAAGAGTGCACTCCATATGGCGACTAGTCACTTCTATCATGATAGCTACTTTCGTAGATTTCTTGCGGTTTATATATTAACATTGTTGTTGGTAACTTTGGGTTTGTGGTTTGTAACATCTTCGTGCTCATACGACTCTTAGTAGCTAGATCTCATTGTAGCGATAGCTGCGCATGTATGCATCGAAGTTGCAGTGGCTGCAACATGCCTTCCCTGCCATTGATGAGAGAGAGATGAGCTTGCCGGCCGAAGTGAATGAGATTTCCGTCAAGACTTCATTTGGAAGGCGGTGTTGAGATTTGGGCTCGGCGACTCAATGATGGCTTCTGTTGCTTGATTGAAGGCGCTGCCGTCCAACTACATTGGGGGAGATGTTTTTTGTGGGGGTCACCATTGTAGCGCAACGGCAGGCATATGGCTGTAGTTAGATGTCAAAAGAGTGCACTCCATATGGCGACTAGTCACTTCTATCATGATAGCTACTTTCGTAGATTTCTTGCGGTTTATATATTAACATTGTTGTTGGTAACTTTCGGTTTGTAACATCTTCGTGCTCATACGACTCTTAGTAGCTAGATCTCATTGTAGCGATAGCTGCGCATGTATGCATCGAAGTTGCAGTGGCTGCAACATCACTTTTTTCAAAAGTGCGTTTTGATGACGTTTGATCACTTGCGTGCAATCTTCCTCCTGAGTGAGTTGTGGCAGATATGTAGGCAGCATATTGGTATTTTAACCATGGTTTCTGTTATAAGGCAAGGGGTTGGTATAAATGAGTAGGCTACGCAACAGTTGGCCGTCATTGCTTCCATGCTTAGTGGCCAAGCCATACACGTAGCCTACGTTTATTGGAGACTAGCTGGCTTTGCCGGCATCACCGGCAAGGGTCCTCCATCAGTAATGTCGGGTTTAGTATTTTGGTTCAACCGGCTGCGCCAGTTTTACACATCGGACTGTTGTGTGAGCAATAGCACAAAGTTAATGAAATTTATGCACTTTCACAATTCTTGTACACGAAATTATGATCATCACATTCTTTTAATTATGACTGGCAAATGCTCACAAAGAATCTTGCCACAAATTATTGTTAATGCTTTTAATGGAGCACGGAAAACATAATCAAAACTAATTGTAACGGAAAAATGGTGATTGTTTTCATAATTATAGAAATAAACTATTTAATGGTAAGCCTATTTTTCGATATGGTGTTGCCCTTTTCATATTTATATTAGTGGTATTAAGTTCCTAACTTGGCTGCGATATTGGTCTTGTTTCCGGCATAGCGAGAAAAGCGGCTATTGTTTTCTCTATATTCAGTTTTACAAGCTGTTATGGTTATGGTTTTACGTTGATTTTTTCTTAAACTTGGGAATTTATTACAATGCTGTAGGGTATAAATTTAAATACCTTAACAGGCAGCATATCCGCACAAGAAAAAAATACTTGCTTTATAATATATTCGATGGTGTCACCCGAGAAAAACCACCGTCAGTAACGTCGGGTTGAAAGTGTCGGTTCAGCCGGCCAGGCCAGCTTCACCTATCAGGCTCTTGTGCGAGCAGTTACAAAAGTTTATGTGTTTTCTGCCCATGAGATTTTCTCGACTTTTTGAGCTCCTTTTTTAATTGAATTGAGCTCCTTTTTTAATTAATCACATTTCAAGATCCTGACTATGCCTTAGATCTATGTGCTCTGTTCATTGCTGACACGAACCCAAGGAAGCCTTGCGTTTCTGTAGTTTGAAAATAGAGATCACATTTCTGATATTAAGCTATTCTGAAGCAAAAGGGCAAAAATGTCTTCTGTGTGGCGCGATTTCACACAATGACGCTGTTTTCTTTTGCTTTCTCTTTAAACTTTCTCTGCCGGTTTGCTCTATAAATCTACCATTATGAAGCAAAATACCAACAACATCTTCCATGTGGTACGATTTGACACATTGTTGTTGCTTATTTTGATTTCCCGACAAACTTTTTCAAGTCTTTGCTGATCATGCAATATGATTTATATTCATTTTTCCTTGCTTAGGTATGCTCATAGAAGTTAAATGAGTTCTTGCTTTTCCCAAATTTTCAGGTTTGATGCCCGTAGCTCTATAAAGCTATTATCAAGCAAACTAGAAAACGCGTTCCTCTCAAGTATGGTGCGATTTAACCCCGGCAGGCCATACTATCTCCTGTGCCAATTCCAAACGTCACAAATAATGTAAGGGCGCCAGCTTTACCGTACAAGCATTTGTTAGACCCACAACAAAATAATTTACTAAATATATGCCATAGTTCCTGTACATGTAATGATGATCATGTTGGTTTATTAATCAGGACTGGAAGTATTCAAAACGAAAGAATGATGACACAAGCTATCGTTCGTAATTTTTAAAAATGTAAAGAAAGCGGAGCAAAACATAATCAAAATTGATGGCGTCGCCCAAATGGTGGTTGTTTTGACAATTAAAAAAATGCGCTGTTTGACAATTTGGTGGGCCCGTTTTTAAATTGATATTTGTGACACTAAGATTTTTGCTTGCGCCGTTTGCTTTTATTCCGCCATAGCATGAAAAGGGACCATGCCTTTGCCATAAGTCATATAACCTATGGCAATAGGCGCCTATTAAGCTCTTTTCAAACAAAAACATTTCCTCTTAATCTAGTGTTACAGATTGATGCTATTATTGTTTTGTACCGATATCCTTGCAATTACAAATCTCTGTAAGGGGCTTTACATTTATGTTCGCTCCCAAATTGATAGTGGATAGTTTTGCTGCCTACTGCTGTTTTCACTACATAGTGGCAAACATTAAGATGTCATTTAACATTATGACCTCACAGTGCGTTTTACACCGTTGAAAATATAGATCGCTACTTACCACTTTTTTGTTACTGTAAGTGAATTAACATTGATTAGCGTCTCTGACTGCGTGCATGTTCCTTGGCCCTGGAATAAACCCCGCCAGGAAAAGAGCAAACTAACCGGAAATGAAGCACTCACAGTTAAGTCATAGTAATAGCGGGACCCCCGTTCATAATGTTAACATGAGATGAGCTCAAATCAGCTGGCTGTGCCAGCTTCACCTAATGGCAAAAGAAATTGCATCAACATTTAGATCATATATAGCTCGACATTTATATTTCGCTGCAAACGATAAGAATTGACCACCTCTTCCCTATTGTCTTTTTCTTCGGTGAAAACCTAATGTTTTGCTTGGAGTTGGCTACTTATTAAGATTTGTAGACTTCGTTTTTTGATGAATCTTTTTCAATAATTTGATGGATAATTCCAAACATTCATGCTATCGAGAAAAAACAGCCAAAATGTACCAAAGGACTTAGTTTTTCTAGAAATTGCAGTTTTGTAAAGTGTAGGCACTAAAATTCAGGTGTTTCTAACCGGTAGACTAATTTTTATAAACGATTAGAGACTTCAGTTGTTGATAGATTACTTAGAAAACGTTGACAGATGATGCAAAATAATCATGCTTGTGAGGAAAAGTAGTCAAAATGTACCAAAGAACTAACTTTGGTTTAGTAATTGCAAGTTTGTTTGGTCAAATAAACTAATTGTACAAGCAAAAACGAAACATAATGTATGGCAACCAAGTTTTTGATCAGACATTATAAACTTATCTTCAGCCTTAAGCAATTGAAGTCACATATTACTGGAAAGCAAATTTCCTAAGCTTACAAAGGATAGTAATTGTTAGTACTTTACAACGACGTTTTTGTTTTGAAGTGACCAGTTTTTACTGAACTGACCACTTTTTTGAGGGTAGAAAGTTACATCACAGGTCTTAAACTTCAGTCTTTTCTGTATAAAAACTGATAATAATTATTCATACTATACACTATCAGAATCGCATAACCTTTAAATAGTTGAAAAAGATTTGAAAATCAGTCAAGAAAGAAGGTCACATATCAGTTTTTTAGTAAACTGATTTTGCAAAAAGATTGCAATTTTTGTAAACATCTTCATAATCAATGATCTTTGGTAGCGAAAATTTGTGTTAATCGTACCAAACATATTATGACATCATAGAGCCAGTTTTATGCGTGCAAGTAAAATATAGAGAAAAAATGCTTACAGGGTTTGAAGTGCTTAAATAAAGAATCGCTCATAGTATTGTCAAACAAGCAATAACTTTGTAAAATTGTTTTACTCAAAAGTATCCTGTTAATATCTTCTGAAAAATCGTTTAATCGAGTTTCTGCGATCAGTACTTTTTGTGAAAAACAGATTGTGCAATAAATCATTGATTGTGACGTCATTTTAGACCCCAAACACATGAAAATTTTTGTAATGAGGTAAGGCGGAAGCTGGTTTTGTTTGAGCAAAAAGTGGTTGTTCTTTGCAAAGTAATGTAAATTAAAAAAAAAATTATGACGTCATGATGACGTAATTAATACCCTTATGACACTCTTCACGGGGTGGTATTCAATCGTGCCAAGTTTGATGCTTGTAGCTCTAGCAGTTTTAGAGGAGTTAAAACAGACAGTCACACAGACAGAGAGACAGAATTGCGCTTTATATATTAGATGTAGTCAGTTGGAAAGATAATGCGATTACAGGTTGAAAAACGAATAATTTAAGATTTTGTTTATTTTCATATAAATTTTTTCTATTTTGCTTTCATTTTGATTTTTTGAAGTCTAAAGCCCTGTTTACAGCGATAATTAACAAATCGTATCCTTTGTTTATTTTATTATTTTTTCATCGTTACGATTCATTTAGCTCACTTCTAAGTGCGCTTAAAAATTTAAACGCGCCGTTGCGTGCGAGATCGTCTACTTGTAGGTATCGGAAAGTTTAATGAGTGTCTGGTTCATCATAAAATATTGGGATACCTTGGCTCAATGGCATCTTATCTTGCATTTAACGTTTGTCGCTAGTAGTAAGCGCTTTGTTAGATATGCAGTGGTGTTCCAAGAATGTGAAAGTAGCAAGATATTGCGCTAGCTGCAGAAATAAGATATTTTTTTATGCCACCAATTGAGGTAAGCCTGGAAGCTTAAGCTCTGTTAGCAGCTTATACAGTTATAGGCCTAATTGTGATGTCATTTGCAAAAAAACAGATTAGTGTAGAGTAGGCTTACACCAATAAGTGTATACTATCTTGTGTGCGTGCTTACCAGTAACGAAACAGCATTGGTTTGAAAAAATGATAGTTAATTACCTACTGTAGCAGTGTAGGCCTAGGTTTTTTTTTGATTTCAAAAGGATGGACTCTTTTAAGCAAATGCGCCCATAAGGTGTGCAAGTACAAAAAGTTTATTATTGTAGTAATACATCTTCAGAGTGTTCAAATGCTATAGGCAGGTAATTCATCATCAGTGTTCAGGTACTAGCGTGTTTATGTCTCTTAAAGTTTGTTATTTCATTGGTTTGTTCATTTGTTTCATTAAAGTTAGTTGTTTCATTAATGTTTCATTGGTCAGCATAAAAATTGTGATTTGTAGTAACGATTTCAATTGAAAAAGCATGACATCTTGTTGACTACATCCTTTCTAACATGTCATTGAAAATCTGTATTAAGTAGATCATACCTACTACAAAATAACAGGCTTTTTCATTGGCATCTGCTTGTTTTTGTTATCAGCTTGACAGGTTAAAACACTGCTTTTAAGACCAGGTAACTGTACAAAAATAGAAATGATATAGTCCCAGCTATACATTGATATGTCAGACTGCAGTATTTTATAATTTTACACCATTGATGTCACACTGTCTACATTTATGAATTAGGGGAGAGGGCGAAGTAATTAAGGTATATTAAAAATAGGCATAGCAGTATTTGAGGAGATCAGCTTAAAATCTATGTATAGTTGTCATCCCTTTCCTTGCAATTTTTCACGTCAAAAATAAGTAGCGATAAGCATATATGCACTCAGGCTGTACCAGACCATAAATTTCCAGTCTTGATGGGCTCAGACTTTGTCAGAAAGTGTTAAAAGTATATAGTTAAGTATCCATCAACCTTCGTGCGATATGTCTTACAAATGGTCTTTTTAGATTTTGAGATCATTAGATTTAAGTTTGGTTATTGGAGATCGCATAGCTTTAGAAGGTACACAACAATGCCAAAGACTTGCACTACATCATTTATCGATGATGTAGAAAACGAGAAGTTGATTTTGGCAGTGGAGGAATTTCCATGTCTTTGGGACTCATCAAAAGAGTCTTAGTTTGGCAAGAAATATTGCATGGTCAAAGGTTGCTGATTTGTGCAACAAACCAGATCAAGGTAAGTTTGGGTATAAGTTAACATCTCATTAGCAGTGTACCGCAACTTGAAATGGTTGTTTCCACAACTCATTTCAGTGATAGCAGTCATAAAAATGTGCTGCTGTCTTTCGGAAAAAGCTTTTTTAAACCAAGAACAGCAAATTATTAGTGATTTAGAAGTATTTTAGACAATAGATTGAAACTTTTTCCAAAATATTTATGTTTAGACAATGGCTATCTTGCCATCAACTACATTTTACCCTTGGAATCTATTTTTCCATCACCATTAAAGTGTCTTTAAATAAGCACATTTGCTACAATGCACGTAGTGTTGATGTGGTGGAGAGTGCTGCTGCCTTCAAATGTGATGAATTTGAGTTTGAATCTTGGCAGGCAAGGTACTTGACTAATGCAGTGTATACTGGGAGAGCCCAATATATGAATGTAAGGAGGAGTGTACACTGGTGGCACATTTTTTGTGTTTAACACATCTTTAGAATTGACAAATCACAAACGACCAAGAGTCAGGTTTTTAATACATTGTTGAAATTGACCTGTCACAAATATTCAATGGCAAAATACATTCCATGGTTAAAATTCTGTTGATGGCAAAATAGCCTTATATTTACCTTTAACATAGTAAAATTTACCAATACATTTTCTTTGCTAACTAAATGTAAAAAAAAAGTTATGCAAATGGTTGCATCTCGTGATAACGTTAGATAATCTATCAATCTATTAATTAAGGGTTATTACTGGTTTTTAATTGTTGAATTCCATTGGTAACATTATCTTACTGTAGATTTTAATGTGTTTTGAAACATGTGTACAAACTACATAAAACGCAAGCAAGTGAGGTTTGGGCATCATCACAATATTAACCCCAGGTTATATAAGTACATATTTTACAAAACATGTTGTCTTGCTTTTCTTCCACCCTCAAATACAAGACCGATATTGCTGCAATAATGGTGATATATTTTGGTCATATGTTGTTTCCATACATTACACATGGTTATACATTATTTCATATTTTATTTATATATAGAAGCAGATTGCCAAAAGCAGTGGAAAGCTTTGAGGGAAAAGTTTAGACGAGAAAAAGAAAAAAATAAGACCAAATCTGGTGATCCAGGCTCAGTCTCAAGACCCTGGAACTTATATCGCACAATGTTATTTCTAGAACCATTTGTATCAGGAAGAAAGTGAGCTGTGTTCAGTCTATTTGAAGAAATATGTGATCAGCTTTATTTGCTTAAGCTTGGCTTTTGCTATTATGACCTAATTTTTACTATCGGGTTTCAACATTATGGTCTATTGTTAGCTTAGCTTGTGCTTCACTCATTGTTATGCGTTGCAGCTTCGCATAATGTCTAGTGCATGATGTTATATCTTAGCATCCTAGTGTTTGTTTGTATTGCACAAACCATTCGTTCATTTTCAGTTAAAACATTGCTAAGCTGACAATGAGGGATCTCTTCTTGCTATTGTAGTTTCACAAATTTGATAGATGAGAAATATATCTCATTGGTGGCAGTACAATCAATTTTAGCATCTGAGTTTAACTTACAAAAAATTGAAGTAGTTTAAGATTGAAGCCAAATATGCTCGGAATTTTTTATTTGGCAAAAAATGGAAGTATTTTGTTTCAGCAAGTCAAGTATCTATGCATTTGATTGAAAGGAGTTGTAATTTTTTGAGACCCAAAATAAATGGAGATAGTCAATTAAGGGGTTTTAGCACTACCACAAAAATATATGCAAGTGTAAGAAATAAACTGGCATATAATTTTGAAGCTTGAGAGTGAAAAAAGGTCTTGGTAAGAGCTTAGGCAATTAAATTCCGTTTTGTTTTGTTTTTTATTTAGACTAGACCATTATAAGTAAGGCAATCCTTCCACTTATTTAAAGTATACAGTTTTCCAAATTGAGATTGACAACTTCTGCTGTTTGCTTTCAATTTTTTACTGCTACGTAGAAGCCACCATGCAGGAGAAGTCTTTAGTAGAAAGTGCATTTATGAAGGCCATAGTGATATGACTGGAGGATCAGAGCGTTGAGCTTACCGCTATTTGGTTATAAACGTATTATTAACAGTGTGGTAATTATCTAAACTACGTGGCCCTCCCAAAATATGTACAACCAGCGTGCCCCTCTCTCTCAAAATTTTTGGGTCCGCTTCCGTCGATATGTCTGCTTATAATCTGTTTTTATTTTGTTGATGTTAAGGACTATCTCCAACATGTGGGAAGAAGAGAAGCCGCTTCTGAGTACAGTGTTGCATACTGCGGTTGATAACGATCAAGACAGCTTCAACATCTTGATAAATGATAGCCATAAAAGTATATCTCCATCCACAAGTTCAAATTCATCGAAACTCGAACAAAAAAGCGATTGCATTGATTTAAGTATGTTTGTGTGAAAAAATGTTAATCGTTTTAGTATGCTATGCTTTACATATTTCTTTAAATTTTTTTATTTTTTAGCACCATCTGCAACAAAAAAAGCAAAGAAAGGTGAGATGCAACTAATTGGTGAAACGATACAGGATGTGGTCAGCATGCTTATAAGAGAACAAAGTAAGATGTAGTATTTTACTTCTTAAAGTACGCTGAATATCAATACTGTCTCAACTGCTTTCATGATATATGGTGTTCCATTAAGTGCTAAAAAGGGTGTTCTATAAACATATTGTGTGTTAAAATTTCAGGGCATGCTTTTATCATTTTTGCCAAGTGTCTTCACTCTGCTTAGTTGTTTTTTGTTTTATTTTGAAGAATACTTTATGTAAAATTGAATTCTTTGCAGAATACCGGTACTTGTTTAGTAATTGTTGTGTAGCTGTACACTATCTTATAACTCCGTGCATTAGATAGAAAACGACGAAATGATTAAAACAAATTTATTTTTTAAAACTCTTGCCAACTATAACTTGTCTCCAAACTCGAAAGACGCAAATCTTAAATTAATTAAAAAGTCTCCAATCTTGAATAACGAAAATCTTGAATTGATTGAAAAATGCCAAACTAAACTACATTACCTACTAATTTGCCAAAGGGTGCGCAAGAAACTACAACGTGATTTAAAAGGCAAAATAACAATGTAAATTAAAATGAGTTGATGTTACCTAACTTAAAGGTAAAGTAAAAATAACGCATGAATAAATTTAAGCAAAATATCCAATAACTTAACTAACAAATAAATCCAAAGGAAGTAGTTCCGACAGTTGCACAGAATATTGTGTCATGGAGCGGTTTTCAACTGCGCAACAAATTCTTATTTTTAAGATATTTACGAAAATGGAGGTTATGCGATGCAAAATTCGATGCCATGAAGTGGTCGGGATATCCAATTGCGGCAAATTGATATTTTTGGACTCACAGTGACACTGTCTTGCAAAGAACAAGCTGTTCTTCAGATCGACTAGAACGTTTCGGCCCAGGCGATTTCACCGTTAAAACTGAACTAATTGTTTCAAACTTTGTCATTAGTCTGCGTCCAATAGACCCGCACAGTGCTTCATTTCTTCCAAAAATGATTTGGAGTTTTCGCACTGTGCGTCGTACATTCTCCATTTTCGCAAAATGTCTTTAACAATGAGAACTTGTTACGCAGTTGAAAACCGCTCCATGACATATCTTATGCCACAATTACTAAACAAGTATCGGTATTCTGCAAAGAATTCAATTTTACATAAAGTATTCTTTAAAATATGACAAAAAACAACTAATCAGAGTGAAGACACTTGGCACAAATGATAAAATGTCCTGAAATTGTAACCCAATGCGTTCGCCGAATTTGAAATCGGCCGGCTTTATGGAACACCCTATATCAACGCGATCTTCCATTTAGCTACGCAGTAGACAGGACCTCTGCCATACCGTTAAGTCATCTTGATTGACATTTAATCTTTCAGTCGCTTTGATCGTTTACCAAGGCAATTTGAAGTTTTTTTGTAAATACATTTGATTTTTTAGCACCTAAAAATGGTATCAGAGCAGTTATCCCTTGGACATTTGCCCCCGGTCTCTTTGGTTAGGGTTGGAGGCCTAGGGGAGGGGGTATATGACCGAATGTATGTGACAGAGGGTAAGTGTCCTGAACCCCTAAAAACGAGGTGTCGCTGCTGTTTCTCTCGGACCGCTTTTAGGCATTTTTTCGTTTAGGCCTACCATTTTGCTTGTCTAACTGGTGACGTTGCTGAAGCTGTTCTCTAATGTCAGGTAGTGAACCAGATGCGGTGGACAAATTTTATCTTTCTATGGCCGCTAAAGCCAAAGTTCTTCCGAAGTTAAAGGGGCTGGAACTGCAGCGAGAAATTCTTGAAGCAACATTAAGAAAAACAAGCGAATGTCATTAATTTGTTTACAGCTTGTGTAGGGGAAGGTGCCATTAGTTGAGCCAATTTTTTTCTTTTCACTCTTCTCGCCTAACCCAATAGATTTACGCTTCAGCAAAGATATTTTTAAAAATCGCGTTTTTGTATATTTTTCGTGGAAACACAAACATGGGAGAGTATCATTTCCCAAAGCGTTGATTGTGGCGGCCATCGTTACTAATTCGCCTCGTTCTCGCGGTGTCAGAGATCCAACCGGTGGAAAAAGAAATTTACTTAATTGGTAGTGAGAATACAGGCTATAGTTCAATAGGATAACAAATTGGCTAAGAAATAGCAATAGGACGACAAAATCGACAAAAAAATTTGCTCAAAACATTGTGTAGACTGCAAACATGCCCTAAAACTCAGATAAGCTGGAAACCTCAACAAAATGTACGGGTACCAAACTTTATATTTAGTTATCCAATGAAGCTTTGACAAGATATTAACAAATCTAATGTTTAGTGAAGTTGGCTTACCTGTTTTTGACCACGACGTGCAAGAACTTTTTAAAGTCTGCACGGTAGAACAGCCAGTTTCATCCATATTGTATATTTGCCCAGGATCAAATTTGTGTTTCCCCATCACAGAGTACAAATTATTGAAGTAGATGGACACATTTGTCTTGTTAAAGGCTGTTGCTCTTGCCTCAGATGTTGCTTCTGGTACTCAATGATAAGTTATGGCAATGCCTAAACTTACGCAACCATTTGTCGGTACTACAACTTTCAGGCATTTTGGTACTGTTTTTAATGGCGTATTTCTAGGCTAGTATTCTGACTTAAATGGGTGTTAAACCATAAAATCGGTTGCAAAGGTCGATGAGATGTTGAGCCAAATCGCTTTCAATTGTGTTAGTAGATATTTTTCTGTGTGAGGAATAACCCAATAGTGGCATCATCTGTGTCCTTATCGGCTACTTTTTCAAGATATCTTTTTTCGGTCGATCCCATGCTTTTCTGCACCTTTTCTGATAAAGTTTGTTTTTCCTAATATCTATCGCAGCAATATAAAGTACCATAAGTGGCATCTTTTATCGTTTGGCCATTGAAACTTGCTAAATTAGATTATCAATGCTATTTTGGATAACCTTTCGAATAAAAGATTTACTATAACTGCTTGAAAAATAATTAACCCCATTTGAGCCGCATGGCTCAACTATGAAATCATGCATCTCTCGCATTAAAATTATAATTTTGCCATTCCTGTTAACTAAGTTTTAGCTGCATAAAGTCACTAATTAACAAGCAAGTTAACGCTACTATTTTCGTGTCTTCGTCTACTATACTTTCCAGGATAATCAACTTTTTTTCAAAAAGTTGGATTTTTGCTGTGAAAACAATTTGATGCTGAACTTTTTGCTTAAGAGGCAGCAAAACGAGGCTAGCACGAAAGAAGCCTCGTCATACGACATGCATGTTAAGGCTACAGTTCAGTAATTTAACTACGAGAAAAGAAGAAGGCAATGGATCAGCTATGGAACCGGCTCAACTAACTTCACCTTCCCTTTTTGACTTACGAATTTTTAAACGTGGAGTTATTAAATGATATCCACAAGATTAGACTTATAACAAAATAAGTCTAGGCAGAGGTAGCAGGGTGTTTCATATTTTTTTCGGTTTCAAAATCTAAAATATCCGAGGTCTTTTATATGGTGGGTTATAAGTAAGAAGTAACAGCTAAAATTCATTATGTGGCAGGTCATAAATGTATAACAAGCATTGGTTGAAATTCAAATTTGTGCTATTTCCGGTTATGCAAAAGTATAAGCTTGATGTATTTGCGCCATTCCCTTAAAATCATGGGAATAGCACTCACAATAAAACACCACGTAAACTATTAACTGTGCAACCATAATCTAGTCTCTATGCGACAATAGTCCACATTTAACATAAGCCTTTGGGTGTATTTTTGTTATCCAAAAACGAATCAGAAGGGCTACTGAAAGCAACGAACGGTCAAGTAGTTTTAAATAACTAATAAACCACAGAACAAATTTCTAATCAACTCTCTGAGTCAAATTATCTTGCCAAGAAATAGATCCTTTTGGTGAACAAAAATAGCGAGGAAAAGCTTCCCGAACATTGCTTGCTGTTGAACTGTACGAACGACCAACACGCCGCATCGACGTTAGTAGCGTTGTTGCGTCGCTTGATTATTACAGCTCTAAATTTCTGAAGCAATTTCCGTGTACTGAGAACCAACTTCACGTCTTAAAAAATTATGAAGTACTACAGCTGGAACATGTTTTGTTGTCAGCATGAGTGGACGATGAAAACAACGGAAACGAAAGGCCAAAATTTCAAAAGCATTTTTCACTATACGCCTCGCCCGTGAGAGACGATAGTTGAAAATAATTTTTTCAGGCGTTAAATTTCCACTATTGTAGGGCCTTATTAAATTTTGAAGTAAAGGAAAGGCTTCGTCTTCTACAAAGGTTAAACGAGACAGATCCTCCTAATGGTTCCGGAGGAGGTATGGGAAGTTGTTGTGCCTTCAGCATTCTACCAAAGAGTGAGTTGGCAAAAACACTACCGTCACTTTGTCGACCGTATGCTCCAATGTCCACAATTACAAAACTTGTAGTTTGCATCAACAACTGTTTGGAGAACAACACTAAAATGTTTTTTATAATTAAAGAACAACGATCCGGAGTTTTTAGGAGCTTGCATCATAATGTGCTTCCCATCAAGGCTCCCTAAGCAATGTGGAAATTGCCACAATTCTTCAAATTCCTCAGCAATATGCTTCCATTTGCGTTCATCCGGAAGTGGCATCACATCAGGCTGTAATACGTTTCAGAGAATTTCGCATGTTTGGGGAACAATTTTCGACACGACAGACTTGCTCATCCGGTAGGACGCAGCAATTGTATGATATGTATCTCCAGTTGCCAAAAACCTAAAATGAGAGAGAATGTTATTTAAAAAACGCAGCTGATTCGTTTAGTGGCTTTGCGATTGTGGTAATGGTCGTGGAAGTGATCACATAGAATATTAAAACAGTAGTTGACGACCACTCAGTTTTTCATGCTTCTACTCTTGAAAAAATAAGCCTTATAAATAACGTTATAAAATATGCTTCTATGCAAGCAAGCAAACTTACCGCAGAGTCACAGCCAACCTTTCAGCAGGAGATATTGTGTCCTTCCTCTACAAGTCGCATGTTTGCAATTTGTGTTCAATTTTTAGAAGAACTTTGTCAAATATTTCTGGAGTCATGCGAAAAGACGTGTAAAACGCCATTGGCGAAGCTCTCTCATGTCTCTAACCAATTTATGATACTCGCTTGCAACAAGTTGTAACTGTTTTTTTGTTCATTTTATTGCTTTTCCCGATGTCTCTCGTGCTCTTTTTCAAATACGACTTAGTTTAAAAGTACGGTACACCATTTATTTTCATCTAAAGAACACATGTAAAAATACACAGTGGGCTACTTAGTTTTCCACCTTGATCCATTAAGGGCCCTGAAAAATAGTGGGCCCTTTCTTGAAACCTTGAACAACTTTTGCACAAAAAATTGCATACCCACTACACAAAATTGTCATTTACATACGATCGATCAGTCAAGTTTATTTGTTGCTAAGATATATAATATATACTTAAAAATAATAAAGACGCGTACAAGAAAGGCACGATTTACTAAATTCGTTTGCCATGTTTAGTTACTTATTGTGCACTTGGCTAGTGGGCTTTCTCAACTTATGAGCTGCGTGTCTCGCCCCAGTAAACCCCTAAAAACATGGGTATTGGGTGGCCGCCTCGTCTGACCTCTATTGGTGAACCTGCCAATCAGTAGGCTACAAGTTTAACGTACCGGCATTAGCTTACGCAAAGACCTACCTTTATAATTCTTTGTTCTTTTTTCCAACAGAGGATGCACCTTATATTGCCTAGGTCTACGCCTTCTTGGGAAAACAGCAATATGGATCGTGTTTTTTTGTATTGGTACAAAAACGAAAAAATTATCAAAATTACTAATTTCAACCTTATGTTTCGACTGCACATTTTTGTAAATAGGCTACCCTATAATCTAAGTTATAAGTAGAAACTTGTTACAAATGTTTTTTAGATGAAACTGCAGTAAATCAGCTAGGACATAGCCTATCCTAAACTACCGGCCTATTTAAAATGCTAATATAAGCCTGTATAGTTGCCTACCTACTGTTATTCTACAGCAAACAACATATTGGCTTTAAGTTCATCTAAAGCAAGATTGTATTTTACTTACTGCTATTGAAAAACGCGGCATAAAATTACGCGATCAAATTGTAACCATTCGTAACAGCGCTTATAAAAATTGATTTCTTGTGCGTGAGTAAGTTTTGTCAATTATCGCTGTAAACCCGGCTTAAATGACAAAACATGTTATTCCAAAATAATTTTGTAGTTTTCTTTGTGTAGAGAATAATGAGGATTCATGCATTAATAACCATGGGGCTACCTTAATGATAAACAATACATTAATTTCGTTCCTTCAGATGATGACAATGAAGATGTTATTTTTTATGACCCAGATTACGACTCGGAGGGTGATAATCATGACAATGATGCAAATGATAAAAAGAAGGATGTATAATAAACCAAATATTGCACTCCTCAAATCAAGAGTGGCATAGAAAGCTGGGCAGCTGGACCGTTACTTTATCCCACTTTTAGAACAAGCCAAAGAAATATAATAAGAGAGAAGCCTGGACCGACGAAATAAGCCATGAGAATGGATGGTTCACTTGGACAATACTTTTCTCTGTTTTTCAGAGATAATCTTCTTGAAGAAATATGTAAATGAACTAATAGAGAGTCGAGGTGTGTTTTCAGACTGCTGGAAAATTATTACAGGGGTCGAAATAGAAAAGTAATTTAAACTTCATTGCTAATTGGTGTATACACGTCAAGCATAAACGGTCTTTTACAATTGTGACATATAGGATATGGAAGACCAATTTTCCGTAAAATTATCTCTCGCAACTTTTTTTCAGACGTCATGTGTATCGTTTGATGCTGCTGCAGCTCAACAATCTCGCAGATCACCGCTCAAGTATTCACCTGTTCAAAAAGCATTTAAAATGAATCTCGTAGTGATGCTTCTGATCCCGATCCCAGTCTGATGATAGATGATGTGACGTTTCGTGGTAGTTTTTCCTTCCGTCAGTACAAGCCATCGAAATCAGTGAAATACGGAATAAAGATATGGACAATATGTGGTTCAACGTCACCTATCTATTGAAAGTGGATATGTTTAAAGGTAAGCAAATAGGTGAGCCAACGGAAGCTAATCTAGGCTCGAAAGTTGTGTTGAAACTCTCAGAGCTTTTGAAACACAGTAGGAGAAGTATCTGCAACATTTTTTTTATAAATTTGGAATCGTGAAAAAAACTTCTGATGCAAAATTTTACAACTACTGGAAAAATTCGGAAGAACAAAAAAGCTTCTACGAGAATATGTATCAACCAAAGACTAAAAAAGAACCCACTACTGTCTATCGCTTTCAAAAAATGTGCTGCTTGCCTTTTATTGTTCCAAGAACGGAAAGGTTACTCTTATGAGTATGAATTTAAATATGGGCACTGAATTGCTGGCTCCGGAAAAGAGACCAGAAGTCGTTACCGATACTTACTATAATGCAGCGAAAGATGAAGTAGACACTATGGACCAAATGGTGAAATAGTTTACTCGCAAAAAAAACTCAAAGATAACCTGTAGTATTTATTTTATAACATGCTGGACATCAAAGCTCTATACCCTTGTTTTGTTTGGATGTACCTCAACAGAGAAGACTATGCTGAGAAACACAGCTACAGATTGAGTCGAAGTCTACAAATTGGCTTGGCAAAAGAGTTGGCTGATCTTCGGACTAAGATACGAATCAAGTAGAGTTTTCTTTATTAGATAACACAAAATGCAAAGGCGCTGCTCGTGTGATCTACAAAATTTATTTCTGAAGCGAAAACTCTTCGTGAACCCTGTAAAAATCTTGTTTGCTGTGGTCACTTTTTCTACATTTGCAGAAAGTGTTATGCCTAAGAAATACCGCATTCCACTTTTCATTTCTGTGTGACTTTTGTAATTACAGTATTCTTTTTCAGAATGAACTCCTATGACTAATTGCACCCATTGACTGTTTTTTCTGGTTGCTGCAGAAAATCACTCGAAATCTAAAAAGATGTTCATTATTGTCAAACACACAAACAAATCACTTGTCTTTATCGGCAACAACCATTAGCTTAATTCTCCCACTTTCTTTGTATCACAAAATAATCCACTTCTACAAGCTTTATAGGCTACACAGAAAATTACATGATACGGGTCATTTTGACGCGACTTGAAAGCTGCTGAAGTATAAGGGCTAAGATGGTTTAAAATTGTTTTTGACACATTGCGGTTTATTCCTTGTAGAGAGTCCAAATATACAGGGTGGCCGAAAAGTCCCGGGACACTCTATTTTTAATATTTTAATGCTGTTAAATATGATTGTTTTAATATTCTAATGTTGTTAAAACAATTTATTTGATTTATTTTTTCAGGTTATTTAGGTTATTTCAGGTCATGACTGACATCAGTGTATTTACTGTTTTAATATTCTAATGTTGTTAAAACAATTTATTTGATTTATTTTTTCAGGTTATTTAGGTTATTTCAGGTCATGACTGACATCAGTGTATTTACTGTTGAGGAGCGCTTAATTGCTGCTGTTTGGGTTCACGACCGCATCAGGAATGACATGACTATGGAAGATATTCGAAGTGCTTTCACAGAAAGATTTGGAAAGCCCGCGCCATCAAGAAGTAATCTGTATCTGTGGGAGAAGAAAGTTTTTGAAACAGGTAGCGTTCTGGATCAGGCAAGAAGTGGCAGGCCTGAAACACGAAAGGAAACGTGTGCTGGTGTTCAAGAATCACTGCAACAGTCCCCCAAAAAATCCACCAGAAAACGTTCTGCTGAACTTGGAATACCAAGGGCTACCATGATGGATCATATGAAAAAGGACTTGGATGTCAAAGCTTATAAGCCCATGTCGGTAAATCAGTTGTCAGATGAAGATATGGATCGAAGAAAAGAATTCTGTGAGAAATTTTTAAATCGCTTTCCTGATGGTCCAAGAAATCACAGAAAGATAATATTCAGCGATGAATGCGCCATTTATAAAAGTTCTAAAAGTCGAAACATATATTTCTGGGCTAAAGAAAACCCCTTTTATAAAGAAGAACTTGAAAATAATCCTCCACATGTCATGATTTGGGCTGCATTGACATCTGAACATTTGATTGGTCCTTATTTCTTTGATGGCAATATCAACCAGGAATCATATGCCAATATGATTAGAAAGTGGTTCATTCCCAAGTTAATAGAACTTGGTATTAAGGATCGTGTATGGCTACAGCAAGATGGTGCACCTGCACATTTTGCACTTCCTGTGAGAGCGCTGCTAAATGCAGAGTTTCCTGATCGATGGATTGGCCGCGGATCAAGTTCTTTTGCTTGGCCACCACGAAGCCCCGACTTGACCACTCCAGACAACTCATTATGGGGTTTTATTAAAGGTCAAGTTTCTGGCATTAGATACGAAACCATTGATCAGCTAAAGTATGCGATTTTTGCAGCTTTTGCTAGCATATCAAGGAATTCTCTCCAAAAAATGGCACAAAGAACATGGAGGCGAATGGAATTGTGCAAGAACAATGAGGGCCAACATACTGATCCCCTAGACCACTAAATTACTCTAGTTGTTTTCTGCTTTGTTTCTAATAAAGTTCTCTTTTTTGTTGAATATATACGTTTCTGTGTGTTTCATTAAAAAATACTGTGTTTTATTAAAAATACATGTATAGTGTCCTGGGACTTTTCGGCCACCCTGTACAATCAATTGAATTTTTAAAACAGCCGTGACCACCACCAGTGGCATACGCAGAAAGTTTCCGAGGGGGCCAAAGTTTCGTCACAATCGTGCGATGTCACAAACCAACTTTATGGGAAATGCCGAAAGCACGGAAAAATCGAAATCCAAGGCGAACCCCGAATACTCGCGAAAAACAAGCTTTGCTCTTGCTAAAATTGCTAAGTTTTGCTTTACATTTTTAGGGTCTGAGGGGGATCATGGCACAGTGCCTTCCCCCTCGGTACGCTAATGACCACCACTCGTTGCGAAACGTCCTATGATGCATGGTAAAATCCAAATATCGTGAATCATAAGTTTTTATACTTGAATCCAGCTCCAAAGCATAGATCTGCTGCAGCAGCAAATGCAGAAAAAATTTTGTGGGGGCACTTGACTTCAAATATTTCAACTAATTTATAAGCCAAACAAATGTTTTTCAGCTTTGACAAACAGGATAATCCAATGTATCCATTTCGTAACAGAACCGGGAAGGATATTTGAAAGGCCATACTACCATGCTACAGCAGTGTTTCATCATTTAATACATAGCTTTCCAAACTTTTAATGCCCTGGTCACTAAAGATTTTGAACATTCACAGTGGAGTCCACAAAAAAATTACACAGAATTTAAGAAAAATGCATTAACATTTACAATTGTTATATTATGACTAAGATGCAACTGCTGATTTGAACTTAAAAATGTTTCAAATTCTGTTTTAGTTTAAGTCACTTGCAAGATTATGTCATTTTCAGCATTCAACCGGTTGCTACATTTAGTTTTAGTGGCCCCATGCAGTGAGAATGTTCTCTCGCACAGATAGTTCGTCCGAAATTTCACTACAATTTTGAGAGCTAGAAGCGAGATTTCTGGAAATTCTTCGTTCAGGGTAGGCTAATCTAAAATTTTGTTTGCTCAGTTTCATTAAATTTACTTCTCAATTCAAAGTTTGCTGAAATAACAATCAGTTGTTTTTTTCTTTTAAAGACAAGGATTACATCTTAAGAAAATCACGAAATGGGTTCTGAATCCAGAAAAAGGTGTCATTATGTAAAACAAAGTGCTGTCCATCTAAAATAGGTAGATGCTGAGAAATGCAAATTTTAACATTTTCCTGCAAAGCAAGCTGTTTTGAAAAATGGTGTTCACATAAATGTTTGAAGCATTCATACTTTCCACCAAGAATGCATTTTTTCCAAAGATTAATTTTCCGTTTGAGAGCAAGTATCATTCCTTGAGCTTTGAAAAATGTGATTTTGTTGCCTTGTAATGAAGTAATTGTTTCATTTATGTAGGTAAAAATATCTGCAATATATGCCAAAATTTGAATGAAAATTCACCTTTTTACTTAAGCTAATTGTGTTTCTGCTAACACAAAAAACTTTACACTTCTTCATGCAATTCGTAAATTCTTGCTAAAACCTTCTCCCCTGAAAGCCACCCGACTTCAGTAACCACCGAGTTTTGTAAGTATTTCCCAATTCTTCACACATTAAGTTAAAAATTCTGGAATTAGGTGGTCTAGCTTTAATAAAATTAACAATTTTTGTCACCTTATCTAGCACTTTAGTTAAATCAGAAGCCATTTGCTTGACTGCTAGAGCATGTCGATGTAAGAAGCAGTGAATGTTAGCTATTTCTGAGCTCTTATTCTAAATGTGAGCTACAGTCCTTGAATACTTGTTTACTTACCATCGCTGCAGCACCATCTGTACATACACTTGAACAGTTTTTCCATGATATCTCATGATCCTCAAAAAATGAATCAATCAATAAAAACATGTTCTTTCCTCTGGTATGAGTTTGAAAAGATTTACAAAAAAGTAAGTCCTCTTCCATTAAGAATTATAAATTTAACGAACAAATACAAGTAATATAGCTAAGCCCGCAACTTCAGTGGATTCGTCCGTTTGAACAGAAAATGCTGGACTCTGTTTTACTCTGTCAATTACTTCTTTTTGAAAATATTCTGTTAAGTTACTTATCCAAATGCCAACTATATTACTTGAAAGAGGCACAGATTCTATGTTACAAACATAGTTTTTTTTGTGATCTT
Source organism: Trididemnum clinides (assembly GCA_963675345.1). Classification (NCBI taxonomy): domain Eukaryota; kingdom Metazoa; phylum Chordata; class Ascidiacea; order Aplousobranchia; family Didemnidae; genus Trididemnum; species Trididemnum clinides. The sequence goes on from OY776289.1 coordinate 11,061,560, forward strand.
CACTTACAAGCAATTTAAATTTTGTTTTGCCTTCTTTAAGTTATTGACATTTCTATCTGAAATAACTTGGATTTTTGTCTTTAAGTTAGGAGTGTTTTAATTGTAAGTGCCGTTTAAGCTTTGCAGGAAAAAGACTTGCAGTTGAGAAAGCAGAACCACATTCTACACAAATTCTGTTTGGCATTTTTCCATTGACAGTCCAGGTAAAGTCATAATTCAAATAACTTTCGTCATATTTTCTTTTCTTAGAAACTTGTGCAGTTTCTTTTGTATAAAGTTGCGATACTGAACCCAACGTCTTTGCAGCATGTACAACAGTGATTTCACTTGATTCAGCCAAAGTAGGTCTACTTTGGCTCAGGAATGTGGAAGCGGAAACTGGAAGCGGTCCTTTTTCTGTTGAAGCAGAAGCGCGAAATATCTACCGCTTCCGCATAGATTATTTGACTTGAAGAGTAACTTGGCAAAAAAGTTTTGTCCGTTTCCCAATGTGGACTAAACGGTAAAGTTGCACTATAAGTCTGAATTAACGTGCGATATCAGTAGCGCGAGAAAACAAGAAAAAGTATAACTAGCATCACATTTTATATCGATTGCAGGTAAGAAAAAGATAGTTTGGACAATGAAACTTAGCTAATAAAATGATGATTTGATTAAACTTAACCAACCTTAATTAGGGGGCTGAAAATAATGAAAAATAAATCACCCACAACGGAAACAACTACATCATTCCACATGATCATCAGTGCTCTTCAAAAGGGGTTTCACAAAGCATGCAGTTGTGTTCCATGAGTTTTAAGGGTTCCATGAGGGGATCGCGAAGATTCTTCGTTTATTACAAGTATTTATTTCAGTATATTGATTTCTTATTAATGGTGTTCCGTGCAGAGTTGGAGACGGGCCCAATTGTAAGGCCCAAACCCAAAAATACTAGTCCTAATCTCATTTATTTTGTAGCCCGACTTAGGCACAAAATTTAAATTCCCCGAACGACTTGAAACTGCGGAATAGGCTATATAGGTGAAGCAACAAAACAAAAATCACAAAACAATTCACAGCTGATCATTTTTTAATTGAAGGATTTATCTAAACCATAGAACAATTCAAAGTATGTTGATCATTTTTTAACTGAAGAATTTATTAGATCAATTGCTTTAACAGTATCTGGCGACAAAAGTGTCCGTCGTTGCGATAATGTTTGTCCGCAAGATGAGAAGTCTCTTTCCGATTGCGCACTTGAACATTGTGCTGCAAATAGTTTCCAAGCGACCATGGATAGCGTTGGAAACTACCCTTGATGTGACCTCCAAAAAGTTCGAGGATTTGAATCGCTGATTCCAGCATGACGTTTTTTGTAAGCTTGAAATTCCTATTAGAAACAGACATAGGCTATAGATACACTGATACAGTATACGAGTAGTTAAAAACGAGGCATTATTTTAGCTTCAGTCACGTAAGTAAAAAACGCAACCTTTGCAACAATCTGCATGCAGCAATCTTTACAGCTAATATGACTGACGTTGCTACCAAATCATTACCTAGTTTTTTGTTGTTGTATTGACTTACAGTTATAAAAGTGGTGGTTGATATTTACCATGTAGTGAAAAACAACTTAGAAAAACTTTATCTCCGGAGCAAACGTTTTATCAATTCATATGTCCTAAAGCATAAGCGAAAAAGTTTTAACATAACTCACAGCCGATGTAAAAGTTTTTTGTCCCGGCAGTGAGGTAATGTAGCTTTATTTCTTACAGCGCCGTCGCGAAAGTCAGAAAATGGGTCTCCCGAACTTTGATATCGTGTACGTTTTTCCAGTGGCTCTGAGCTTTGATCAACCGGAATCTTTCCAGCGACTTTCTCCATATGATGTAAGCTTCATTTCTCAACATCTGAGAGCAATTTACTCTTGAAATATACAGGGTGTCCACAAAGTCTTTAGACAATTTTATAAATTCATTCAAAATTTCAGAAAATGCTATCAAAATGATTCTTTTTGCATATTAATCAGTTGTTATTAAAGTTTTTTATGATATCACTTTTTGTTATTTCAGAGATGAATTAGCTACATAAAATAATTGATTTCCAACCCTTGTTAAAAATGACTACTCCACAACAAAAAGCACAATGTGCTTCTTGGTTTATCAAAACGAGATCTGATATTCAAGCACAAAGAAATTTCATAGGTAAATATCCAAAACGAGCCCCAGCACGTCGGTCGATTCGCAATTGGCATAAGCAGTTTGTGGGAACGGGAACGTTGCTACTAAAATCAAGGAGTGGATGGCCAAAAACTTCTGAAAAAGGTATCGAGCGTATTCGTCACTCATTTAGCCGTAGCCCAACAAAGTCCATCCGCTCTACTTTCGTTCGGGCTTCGTGAAAGATGTTGTGTACCGCACCACAGTAAAAGACATAAGTGACCTAAAGGGAAGAATAACTGCCGCTGTGGAGACAACTGATGAAGAAATGTTAAGAAGGACGTGGACTGAAATTTAGTATCGTTTAGATGTCCTCCGTGCTGCAAATGGGGCTCTTGTAGAAATTTATTAATGCTTGGTATAAAAAGTTGACTATTTACTTGATATTATTTAATCATTTCAAAGATAGAGTTCAATAATATTTTAAATAGAAACTTGATCCTTTAATTGATATTATTTAAACATTTCAGACATTTCCAACGTCAGTTGTAATATCAATAAATTTTTTAAATTGTCTAAAGACTTTGTGGACACCCTGTACTTCTTCACGAGTTGTAGTCGGAAGAAATTCGAAGTGTTCATAAAGCGGATCGAGAAATGTGGCGAGCCAGTGATGGGCTTTTAGTGAAGATTCGAAAAATGATTCGTCCATACGCTGTTGAAACTCTTTTTTTAAAGTCGCAATCACAGATCGATCGCTACGGCACGGTTGGGCAAGTTCAAACGCTTTGTAGTATGTAAGCACCGCAAAATTGATTGTTGGTTTGGAATTGAACTGCAATACTTGAAATAACTTGCCAAACCGTCTCATAAACATCAAAATTTCCGCATTCAATCTTCGGCTCACTGATGTTACTAACATCGCACGATCTCTGTGCGGGTCTGACAGAATGCGAGTCAACATGTCGTAACTCTCATTGATAAAATGAGCTCGGTCAATGAGTCCTTTTCATCGTCTAGTTGTGGATCCTTTCTTTGTGGGCACAGGCAGATGTTCTTATACTCCTGCTTCCTGATTGCAGTACTTAGCCAGATCTGATGCATGATTGTCACATTCAAGAAATTTAGGCTGTGCAGAGCATGCGCGAGACCACATTGTTGTAAAACAAGTGTGCAGCCTATGTGCCATACAGTCAAGACGCGCAGAAGAATTCAATAAGCCCATACAAAACGCCGAGACCACATTAGCACCATGATCAGTGGTTGCAGTTACGTTAGAGGCATCAATTTCATATTCACTCAATATCTTTTGAACAGTTTGCTCAATATTCCCTGCAGTATGACGTTCGGTTCCAAAATGACTAATTGCCAAAATGTGATGTTTCATTTCAAACGACTGGTCAATCCAAAAGGCATGCACATTAATATATGACATATATTTGTAATCATCAGTCCATAAATCCAAAGTTACCGCCAGGAACTCTGCTTCTTGAGGTTCGGTCAGAACACATCTCAAAGATTCTTTTATTTCCGCAGCCTTCTCTTTGCAAAATGAAGATATGGTTTGTCTTCCATATAAAACATCTTTCACATAAAAACACCCATGCTTACCAGCAATATTAACTAATTGTTGTAATAGAGTGATGAGGCCATCATTTTCTAAAGAGTTGAAGGAGTGACTACCACGCACGCAAAACTCTAATTCCGCATTTTTGATTTCCAGCCTTTCCGAGTCATTTAGTTTTATAGATTTATTATTAAAATGAGAAGTGGGCAGTTGTTGTTTTTTGCTTCCATGTGGTTCTGGCTTGCAATGTTCAGCGTGGCGTTTTATGTGGAAAGATCCTGTCTTTTCGCAATCGTAATTCAAGACTGATTTACAAATGGTGCACACTACAATCCCAGGTAAAGTTCTAGGCTGGGTATCGGTCGCATTAGCATTTTCCTGGTCAAAGCATCGAGCGACAACGCTTATAGTTTTCCAAAACTCTGCACGTCCAGTAGCAGGTGAGAAGATAAATCTTTCAAGGTATCTTTTTAATTCATAAGTTAACTTCTGCGTCGTTTGCTTCAACATTTCATTAAATAATAACCAATATTATTAGCTCATTTCAAACTAAGTTAAAAACCAAATATGTCATGTACAAAATTACAACTATATTGTTAAGTTATCACAACGTGAAATAGACTAGCCTATATCTCAAGCTCAATCTCCACTTGACTATTGGCCCAATGCTCAAATAATACATTTTAAATAACTTCAAAGGCTCCCTGACTTTTTTTCACCGCGCCCCACGTGTGTATGTGTGAATGGTCCAAAAATTACAAACACTACCGGTACTACAGCACTATTACTGCCGTAAAATTTTTGAACAAATTAATGCTGCAGCTTCCACTTGTTATTGCACGCCTGTGATGCGCTATTTAGTTAATCTGCTAAGATTCTCAAATTGAATCTCTGCTGCGAAGGCGTAAAAATGATAAACATTCATGAAGTAACACTTCTACTTCACTGTAGGTGGTACTATGCTAAGGCACTAAGTAGGCCTACTAAGTATCTTCACATTTAATTTTGTGACTTCATAGCTACATGCACTATAAGCAGGGCTGCCATCGATATGAACCTCAAAACAAGGACAGTAGGGAAACATAATAACTATTAATACAAGCTTAAATGAATCGACATCACGATAACAGTTTTTGCGTTTATTCATTTTATTTTTTATGAAGTTTTTCATCTAAACTCAAATTATATTCGTGTTTAGTCTTCTAAAGCACTGATTCTCAACTAGAATGAAATCGAATTTAAGAGCCATGAACTTTCAGAAAACTACAACACAAGCTTGCTCTTTTTTAAAAGAAAAACCAATGGTACACCGAACGCCATAAGCAAATTATTCAGACTTTGCCCCACAGAGTCACTGTTGGAAACTTGAAATGGAGCAGTGTTGTCATCACGGGAAATTGAGACAAAATGATGTCTATTGCCTTGATCACAGTCTAGGTAGTAGAAGTTGTAAGCTAGAAAAGTGGCCTATCACCTCTGTTAACAAATACAAGTTTCAACCTGTCCTTGACTTAAACATTGCTGCTGCTAGCGCTGTTAGTTTACTGCTCATGCTAGTGACGAAGAGGGAAGGTGAATTAAAAGACATTGTGGGAAATCAAAGGTGGCGCACTGCAGACGCCTGGAGCATTGCTGGAGGCTCTTCTTTTTCATTTCTTTATTACTTCGGAAGGCGAATTTTTATTGTCATTATCAACAAACAGTATTTGATCAAGAGCAAAAGCATCCGATGGAAATTCAACGTCTTTAATTTTGTAGTAGACTGGGATCCACCACGTACCAGTCGCCCAAACCATATTTTCCATGTAACATTTCGCGAAGTTCAAAGTTTGGCTAAAAATTAACAGTCAGCACTAAATTGTGTAACTTAGTTTCTGAATGCCCAAAATCTCATTTAAATTCAGTATTAATGCTTTCTGCAGGGTTTGCGGGTGCTCTTCTACTTCTAGTGAAATATTTGTCCTTCAAGCGGTCATCCACCTCAGCGATAAATTACTGAGTTTTTAACTGTTTCCCAATTCATGATTCTAACAATTAAAAATTTTTCACTTGGGACAAATTTATACAATAGCACTTTAGATTGACGCTTCATGGTGAGTAATGAATGTGGCAGCAGAAAACTGAAAGTATGTGTATATTTTAACTGTTAAAACATACTTCGAATACGCTTGTCGCTTACTATCGTGAGCCATTTTCAGGAGTAGATTGATACTTTTTTTAATGAACTCGATTTGCCGATTTAAATAAGTTCTAATCAAAAAGTCGCCACCGTTGAATGTCGCGTCATGACAAAAGTGCAATTGTTTGCTTCGGCACATCTTTTTTGCCTGCTTTATTAGTTAAGTTATCACTAATATCATGTAAAATTTGGAAAAAGTTTAAAATTCAATACAAAATCGATAAATGTATGCGCTATTTCATACGCTCCTATAAATCATCACTGCTAACGCTACATTTTTCGTCTTCATAACGTTTATAGTCAGCAATTTGTTTAGTCCATTTGGAAAGTTTTACTGGCATAAAGAAGTATGAACAAAATTTGGCTAGGTTGTGCAGAGGTTTTTACAATATATTTTAATCTCGACGGCATAATTCTTTTGTGAGTCCGGGCCAAAACTTGTTTGTAATTTATAAGGATTTATGTTGTATTGCAGAAGCATCTCCTCGATAATGAACTACCACAAGAAGCATTTTTTTACAGCAAACTATAATTTTTTGCTACTGGTCCAGCGCCATAAAATCCCATCACAACACCAATCTTCCTGGTGATCATCAGTTGAAATTGGGTATTGAAATTAATATAAAGTATTTCTCCGGGTTTTCTAGTGAATTTTTTTAAAAGTTCTTATCTCTGTCTGTTCTTAGCATTTAAATAGCAGCATAACTTTGAAGAAATTTATCGCAGCGTGTTTTATAGCTTTCGTTTATCCAACCCAACAAGTCAAGTCTCGGTGATGACCAAGTTTATTGTTTGTCTCGGTTTGAATCAACTTATGCGTTTCTACAAATTGTTGAGCCCTAACACAGAAATTCTCATTTTTCTTATGTCCAAGTTTGATTTCCTTTTTTTAAATCATATCCGGCAGGTTATCTTCAAATATGTACTTCCCCTCACAAAGCCTAAATAAAATGGAATACTGCGCGATTTAGCTTTTTTTGGGTGGACCAAAAAAAAGATAAGTTAATAAAATAACAACATCGTGGTTGATAACAGCATTATGGTTTTTGGCGCGATTAGTGATAAGAGCGTCCCTTTCGAAGTTGATGGACATGGGTTCATTTCCCACATTGAGTCAAACCAGATTTAAAAAAATGGTTTTCATAGCTTCCCTTTATTACCCTCAGGACGAACGGGATAGTGTGGAGAAAAATCTGGAAAGCTTACTTGTTGTGACTTTGGGCAAGATACTCAACGGGATGGTTCCATCTTTATGTGCCAGACAGGTGGCGGGGCTAAGCAGTCTACCCGTCGTGATGTTTTCCATTTTTGTGTGTTCATCTTAACGGGATGCCTTTATGTTTTTGTGGCAGACAGGTGGCCAGGCCAAGCAGTCTACTCATCGTTGTAGCCCGGTCTAACTGAAAGCTAGCAAAAGGGCTAGGGAGAAGCTCATAATCTGAGATGTTTCATCAAAAATAAAAGATTTTGCCCTAACAAGGAGGAACAACAGTATTATGTTTATCAGAGATTGATATGATTTTAGCTTTGGAGTAAGTTAAGAGCCTAAGAGCAAGCACTTATTTCCTAAGTCTTGTCACTCAGGCAAGCAATTTACAAAGCGATTGCTTCTTTGCGTGATTTTTTACTCATGGATTGACAACTGAAATGAAAACCGTGTTTAAAAATTGATTTTATTGATTTCAGCGGAGCGTGTAAGATAAGAGAAAAAGTTCTCCAAAGGAGAAGAATAAGGTGCAAACTCAATACATGTAGCTATCTACACTTAGGGATTATCTTAGTGTACACTTAGCTTTAGCTGAAATTGCGATCCAAAGTCATAACAGAGATATTTTATTTTAATTTGATGACAAAATGGACCTGCTTTACCATTTACATTAATAGAACACCAAGCCTAAATGATATTGAAATCACTGATGGTCATTATTTTTTCAAGTATTCCAGCTGTTTGTATTGCATTTATATAAAGAATACAACAAATATTCATTGCGATTAGATAACAAGGTCAATTTTGCTTGAGTAATAAATTGTAAAACTTGGCAAGCGATCTCAAAGGAGGTGCTAAAAATATACGATTTTGGTTTACACTCTTCTCAAGAGTAGCGAAAAGTAGATTACCCTTTAGATAACTTCTTGGTACGCAACCACATTGCTTTGATATTAAGTGGTAACTGGAAGCTTTACATCCTGTAATAATTACAATTAAACAATAAACGACTCTCTGACATTTTGGGTGCTCGTAGCAGAAATGTTGTCATCGTTTTTGGGAATTTCTGAATCTTCTTTCTCCAGAATAGACACTTTATCTTATTTTGTTTGTTGAAATGGTGGAAGCTCTTCATCATCACTGGACACAACAAAAAATTTTGAAGAATCTTTGACCATTGAATGGTTTTCACCGATCTATTTCTGGAAATAGCGATTTGAGACTACAATCTCATTCTATCTTGATTTTAAGACAATAGCTTTGAGTGATGTATCTTTCCAAGTTGTACACTCACCTCGATTGTTACTTCCACGTTTTGTTTTTTCTCAGTTTGCTGAGGCAAAAAATTGACATCACTTGTATTTCTGAGCTATTTTTTTTCTTCTTCTCACGTCAGGCTGGTTGTCATCAAATAAATACCGGTACTCCGAATTAAAAATTACTGGATGAAATGGGCAAAAATTTATTTTTGTAAATGGAAATTGATTACTTTTTGATTAACACTAGGATTATCACTGGCAATTGATTGTTTTGTGTAAATGCACCTAGAAAAGAGGCCAAAGTTTGATCAAAACATACGCAACATGATGGTTGATCTTCTTCTTTGGTAAGATAGCAGCAATTTGATGTTGCTTGTGTCATGCCATCCAGCTTTTGAAGCCACTTGGTGATTTTGTGATCGATAATATTAAGATGCAGTGCTTGAGGTGGTCCTCAAGTGGAGCAATTATGAAAAAAATTATGTACTGTTTGGTTTTGTGCGCCACAATTGCTGGATGGAGATGAACACTAACCTCAATGATCATGTACTGATAAAAGCTTCTAACTCTAGTTCGAAGGCGATTTAATGTGACCTAAGCTTTGCGAGGTAAACTGGAACCGGCTGTTGCTGGAATAATTGGAAGTGTTATGAATTGCACAGGTCGGCTGTTTTTCTACTGTTTTGATCTCCAATCATCCAGGAAGTTAAAACTAAATTCACAGTGTGCAAAAGCATGGCAAATAAGCGGGTAGTGTGAAGTGAGCTGTTGAGGCTCCAAATCTTGTTGGCTTGCTGCCGCCAGATTATGCAAAAAATAATTGTTGTCAAACTTAATTCTTTTCACCAACCAGGCCACTGCATTTTCTCAAAGCAGCTGTGGTGGGGCAATTACTGGCAAGGAGCTACTATGGGGTGGGGTGCAGGCAGCCAGTGATTTTCCTCATAGTGTCATTCAGAGATGCTTCCAGCTTTACAACATGGGCTCTGCGACACCATATTGGGGAGGCATAGTTACCGGCACTGTAGACAAGTGAAAGAGCTCATCTTCGCAAAGTGTGTGTAAAAGCTACCCGCTTTTATCCAGCCACAAGACACATCAAAAAGTGTTTCTTGCTCTTATTTTTGGCTTGACAAACCCAGTAGTATTCCTAAAAGCGAGGTGGCAGTCCAACTTTACGCCTAGATATCTTGCATGATGATTATTAAGAAATGTTGAATCGTCAAACAGAACTTGTAGGTGGCAGTTACAGTAGCTTTCTTTTTATTGAGGTGAAAAGATGTGCTTGTAGTTTTTTCCTAAGTTAAGTTCACTTTCCCTTTCCTCAAATTGCCAACATGTCTAAAGTTAGAGTTTCGCTAAGCTTAAACCACTTCTTGAAGGCAAACAGGAGTGATAAGTCATGCGCATAGCAGTACTGCTGTGACAGTGTGTCTCGTAGATAATGATATACACGTAAAAGAAAAATAGAGTTAGGCATGATCCTTGTGGTACATCCTTCCTTACGCAGCAAAGGCGGCTTGTTTGGTCACCACCAATCTTGAGGATAAAGCTTTGGCTTGCAAGTGTATTACAAAGCAATTGCACTGTATTCTTGTTTGGAATCACGTGTAGTAGTTTGATTACTAAACCCTGGTGCCATACAGCGACTTATGCGGCAATAAGATTTACCAAGATCTACCAAGACCGTTTTATTGTTTCATCAAAGTTGTTTTTGATGTCATTGGTTAGTTTAGCGACCTGATCTGCAGTACATCGTCTATATTTAAAGTCAGCTTGTTGATAAAAAAGTAAGGGTCAAGAAGAGGCCCAGGACGCTTTAGTAATAGCCTCGAAAAAACTTGTAAGGAACACACAGCAATGAAATGGGCCCGTAGCTCTTTGGATCATCCACTCCAGGTTTCGGTACAGCAAAGGCTGTGGCCTGTCACCAGACAATGAGAAATGTTTGGTAGGTCATGTGAGCCTATTACCTTCAGTAAGGTTTTGGGAAATTCTAAACTTTGTCTCACTTTTCAAAAAACATCCAGTGATCATTATGACTCTAATGTCTCAGTTCTTGCAGAGAAGCTATTTCGAACCTTCTACAATGTTTTCCTCTAAACAACTTGCAGATGAAGTTACTAAAAAGTATGCTGAGAAAGTTTTAAAAAACAATTCAAATACACTTTCAGAAAAAACTGTTGGATTTGCGGCTGGCTAATTTACAGGGTTCGGAAAAAGTTCCCGATTGATTTTTTTAAATTTAATAAAGTCATTATGCATTTACTAAATTTTAAAGTTGGAGATCGTCTCTCATCTTTGTTAAAGAGGGCGCAAAAGTGAATGCAAACTCATACATCGAGGCCATTTTGACTTCTGCTCTTGTTGAAATGACGAAGAATTTCAGAAAGAGGTCTTCACATTTCAACAAGATGGTGCGCCTTCGCACACTGCGAACAAAACCCAAACCTGGTGTGAGCATCACTTCCCAAGGTTTTGGAGGAAAGAATTATGGCCACCATCGTCAACAGATTTGAATCCTCTTGATTTTTGCGTCTGGTCCATTTTAGAAAAAGAGGCATGCGCGACAGCACACACCAATACTGAAGCATTGAAGAAATCTCTTAAACGAGAATGAGCCAAAATTCCTTAACAAAGTTTTCGTGCCGCATTGAAGAGTTTCAGGAGAAGACTCGAGCGCATAATTGAAGCGAAAGGCGGATACATCAAAAACTAGGAAAGTAAATATGCTTTTTTTTAGAGGGGGAGTAAAATTGCTTTTGAGAATTCGGAAAAGGCTCTAAGATGTTTCCTTTTGGTAAAGGTGCTTTCAAATTTACAAATGCAAGATCTGGACTAGCTGTCCTTTTTCACCAAAAAGAAAAAAGCTGCCCAGTTATTTTAGATCAAACAACAGCAAGAGATTGGAGGAGAAAACCTAGCTTTTAAGGGCCACACCATCTAGATTGGTGGAGCGACAACCACAAGTGGTGCAGAGACAATTAAAGTACCCTGCATTGATATATGGTGCTTTGTAGACCGGAATGGAGTTATCATCAGGGTTTACGGGAGGTGGTTTGGAGGCATTGAAAACAGTGACGCCATGAGCTTGAGTAACGGTCCATTCTAAGAGATAAGGAGGTGGAGAAGATGCAGGGGGTTCCCCCTTGACACTTTTTTTTTTCACAAAGGTAGCTATGCCGTGGATAATACTGATGATGTGAGCTGCCAAGATACAGATGGTTATCTCTAATTTCAAACATTCAATGTTAGGTGTCTTTGAAAATATTTTCTTATGAATTTTTGCTGTAAAAATTCAAATTTCGAAAATAAAAGGTCGTCATGGTGTTTTCGGCATATATTTCCTCGTTGAATATTTAGAGCTCAAAAACAAGGTCTTTGCCTTGTATTGCGGGAATATTCATCAACTTTTTTGATAGAAACTTTTCTAACAACTTTTAACTGCCACCAGTGCTCCCACTAAGAATTTCTTAAAAATGGTATTTATTGCTTTCCTACTTGGCAGTTTGCCTGTAAACACCGCCAAGTTGGCCTATGTGCTCCTGACTCCTGCAGAGGGCACTAAACAGAATTCCTCCACTTTTGAGTTGCAGCAGGTGGTAAAGCCAATCAGTGTACTCATCGTGGTGGCTCAGTGGGACTAAAGTCTGTCAAAACATGAGCTCATACCCATGGGTTGTTAAAGCACTTACTCTTTGCTCATAGCGTCAAAAGAAAAGCTTTTGGAGGCACCATTGAACCCATTTCCATTGAAACATTTAGCCAAGAATTTATGAGTCTTGTCACAATTTTTGCTTATAGACGTACTTTGGTGGTCGAGTGGTCTAAGGCAGTATTCTCGGTTAGAACTTATGGTCAGCACCGGCGTATCAAAAAAATTATTGTTTTGGGATTGGGGGGCGGGGATGTTGAAGCATTAATGATCTCAATGTCAAAGGTAACGTAAACAATTTGAAGAATTTTTGTGGAGAAGGTAGAGATCGACATATTGATTGATCTTTTCCATCTTCCACAAATCATTAAAAAACGTGCAATCGCAGATTATATTAATTTAATATCAAAATATAATCTATTTAGAAGAATTTGATTAATTACTGTGGCTTATTGATCACGGCAGTATTAGAAAAAAGTAAAAAGAAATCATAATGGTTTTAAGCAGCTAAATTAAATCCTTTTTAAATTGGAGTTTCACGTGATCTATGCAGCCGACCTCAGGTATCACACGCTTTTAGTTATTTTTTGATAATATTGATGTGATTGAAATGTGGCAAACTTTTCAACATTACTTGACAGAATGCAGATTTTTGTGCTTTTTTCTATTTTTTGTGATTTTGGCCAATCAATTTCTGAAAAAAGCAATGTGAACCTAAAATTACATCTAATGTTATCTTTGAAATATGACAAAGCTTCTGCTCAACAAAAAGAAGCAAGTGGCTTCACTCAAAAGGCAATCCCGTTGTCAGCAGTGAACTACCAATATCAATTTTTCACCAGGCAAGCAGTGATGGATTGAAAATTTTAGGGGCTTGTAGGAAGATTTCACGAGGACCTCTTATTGGCTATGCTCATTGGAGACCTTTGTTTTCTTATTCAGTGGAAGATTACTACTATTTGAAAAACCTAGACTAGGAAAAATTATTGTAAATAGGGTTTTGGTCCTAAACTTACAGGAGAAAACCTTTTCTTTCTGAGAAATTATATCTGATTCGTTGGATTGAAATGCACAGATCTCAAAATACTCAACTCTTCAAAATAAAAGTTTCTCCCCCAAATTACCAGCTGAAACCTTTTCTTTTATGAGGATCAACACTATTTTGCAGGCCAAAAAGAAATTTAGAAGCCTTGTCTGGAACGCGCCCCTAAACAAAGGGGTCTAAAGTAGCTGCCTTACTTGTCTCAACCAAAATTCATCAGTCCCTAAAGGTGACCATATAGTTCTGCTTAAAGTGGTAAAAAAAGAATTTATCCCTCAGGCGTGGACATTGGCAATACAATCAAACTCGTTGGAAAAAATTACAAAGCAATTTGGTATAAGGCTAGAAAATCCATTCGAAGAAAGATGGAAAAATGGAAAGGATCGTGCCGCATCAGGTCGTAATAAGTTTACTTGCAAAGTAATTTTCACGCAAGCTATCCCGCCGGGATTTGAGAGGTCATATAGAAGTAAAGCGAGGTTTAGAAATCCACAATTAGTGAGGAAAGTATTATCAAACAGGCTAGCTTATTTGGTTTGAAATTTTATGAAATTTTGTTGTAAATTTGATAAAAACATAGCTGTAAAAATACATAGGCTACTCAGTAAAAAAAATTTGTGGAAAAAAACATAGTCAGAGATCATTGCTCTTAACATTTTTTGGTTCGGAGTTAGAAATTGACATAAGGCGTTACCGAGAAAAATGTCAAACATTTTACGAGATTTATGCACGGGTGGAGTTATTTTCTTTCTATTTTCCTCAAAAGCACCATTTTTTTACTTTATTAGAAAACTTTGATGGTTTTATCCCTTAACTAAGGCACTGCACTCAATTAAATGTAAGCAACAAATCCAGCTGGAAACCTGGTCTAGGAAAATGACTTATGCTCAGACCGCAGTGCAGGATAGAAAAAACCATTTGAAATGTAATGCATTTGGCTTTGCTTGTTTGAATTTATGTTTATCTCATCACTTTCATTTCATTTCAAATTTGTTATTGTTGTTAGTTTTACAGTGTTTCTCGGTTGATAGTTGCTGGCCTAATTGATTTTTTTTATTTCGATATTACTCCTGGAAACCGAAAAACGACGCCAGCAGAGCCGGCTTTTGCTTCTTCTTCGACATTCAATTTATGTAGGCTTTACAGTAGTTCAAAAAATGTCATAGATAAAACAACTTTACACATGTTGCGTCATAACGATATTTGTGACAACAACTTAAAGTTGTATCCTACTCTTCTTATTCATAACAAAAGTACTTTTGTATGACAAGCACTACAGCCTGTTTTGAGGTGGCGTAACAGCTCATTATGTGTCTCAACATGAATGAAGCTCTTTAATTATATAAGTAGAAGATGGTTACTGAAAGCGATGCAGACCTAATTAGAAACTTGGATAAAAACGTGGAAGCTGAAGTTTAGAATACAGTTTTGGCTTTAGCCATGCACTTTAACAACACGACCACAACCACATTTGCATTTATAAGGTTTATATTCAGGGTTATCATTGTATATTTCTAAGATTTGCGCTGATTTTTAAGCACACAGTGTTAGAAAATTTCCTTATTTCTTGAAAACGTGCTAATATTTGAGTAACATCCTTATTTTGTCTTAGCAATTATTTTTGGTTCAGAAATTTACTGAATAAAACCTGCTGAACCTCTAAAAGAAAAAAAAACAAAACAGGCCTTTACCTTACATATAAAGCAAAATTGTATCCAACTAGTATTTTAAAAATTGATCTCCAAAGAAAAGGTATTCACCTTAAATTAGGTGTGAAAATCTTAAATATACGGCGAAAACATTTTTTACCACAGTGCTCTAATTTTTTCTTCTAGGGAAATGGTACCCCTGTTTATATTCGATGGCAAACTGATTCAGTTGTCTGCCTGCTTGTTTGTAGGAGGCTCTACTAAGTTGTATGTTATTTTGTATAAGCCATTCGTAGTCATTCGAGTTGCTGTCGTAACGTAAATACCTACAGATTACGAGTCAGTGTGTCCTTTTCAGTTACTCAAACCCTGACAGCCAAATTTGCAATACAAACCAGGAAACTGGGAAAGCCTGAGGGAACAATCTTTTTACTTCAGTCAAGCAATAGACATTATTTACGGGCTAATGATATTTTATTCTAAGAATGTGAATGTGAGTTGGAATTAGATGCCAGCACCCAGCCTTGTTCTTTAACAGGTTTAAAGATGTGAAATCTGCAGCAGACCAAATATTTATTTCCTTGCTGCAGTAATTATTACGGTACATCTCAATTTTTTTCATGTTTAACTTTAGCGGAAAAATCGACATAAAAATCATTATTACTTTTTTACTCAAAAAGTAAAAACAGTTTTGTGAGAATATTGTCAAAATTTGTTTATATTTGGCTCGGTTTTGATGTTTTCAGTGACGATTTAGATAAACTGCTTTTGCTGCAAAACAAAATATTTCAACAAATTTCGGCAAAGTAATCTGTTATCTAACCGCTCGTGTATCATACAAAAACTTGCAATCTTGAACGAACAGATTTTGTTTAATTCCTAGGCTTAATGTCCCTTCAGGCATGGGCAAGTATCTAACGCACCGTAATCTCAATGTATGATTAAATCTTAATGCGCTCTATTGTGGTTGAATGTGCATATCTATTAATAGCAGTACTTTTAAACAAGTTTTTTCACATTTTTGGCTTATTTGTGATACCTTTTTTCTACCTGAAGCATTTCTCAATCACTTTCAACAACAATTTTGTTGTCGATGAAGTAAATTACAAAACTAATCTCAACAACATATGTATTCAAATAGACAAAGTCATTTTGAATTAAATCATAACAAGATTTAAGAAACTGAAACTACTTAGTACTTGGAAATCAAATGCTACTCGACTCAGTAGACTAAAGGCTAATTTGTAAGAAGGCCGTAGAAACAAGTTGCAAAGGTGTGTGGACTACAGTAAAAGAAAACAAAGGCAAGCTTATCTTCGGGCAAGCAATCAATTTAACTGCACAGCTAGGTGATCGGTTCGTAGATACAAGATTTATTGAGAGAGGTTCGAATACTGACTAGTAAATTTTGGTAGAGTTAAATTTGGCGTTTACAACTTCATTAAATATTTTGCCTTTGTTTAATATAAATTTAGAGAAGATCTTGCCATTAATAGCAGAGCAGTGCTTACGCATATAACTTATCTATTTCCTCCATCTCAAAAAATTATTTACTCTGATTTCCTCTATTTCAAAACCAAATTTCTTCCCTGCTTTCCTCACACGCATTTCTCTAAAAAATGATTAAGAAATGAATTATTTTCTTAGGAAACTGCAGACAGTGACACTGTTTCGACCTTTCAGGTCTCTTCAGTGCAGTTGATGACCGACAAGAAGCTAGAGGCTTTTGATAAAGCACAGCTTAGACCGCCACACTTGTGGGACCGAATGCTAGGTCCACTGTGGTGGATGGTCTGTCAGTACTCTGCGAAGCCGTATCACTCGTGAATAGGTGGCGGTTGTCGCAGGTGCACTAAATCTAGCAACTGCTCGAACAATAGTGCTGTCACAGCCTAGTGGTCACAAGCTCTTATAGTAATGCAAGAGACCAGCGATGCACTTAGCAAACTGCAGACAGGGACACTGTTTCGACCTATCAGGTCTCTTCAGTGCAGTTGATGACCGACAAGAAGCTAGAGGCTTTTGATAAAGCATAGCTTAGACCGCCACACTTGTGGGACCGAATACTAGGTCCACTGTTGTAGATGGTCTGTTAGTACTCTGCGAAGCCGTATCACTCGTGAATAGGTGGCGGTTGTCGCAGGTGCACTAAATCTAGCAACTGCTAGACTGATTTATTTTCTCTTTTATAAAAATTTTGCATGGCACTTTAATACAAAAATTAATGTGGTTACTAAATTACATGCTTTAACCTGTTAAGCGTCACGCCTGCGTAACCGTGTCGCTTTCGTAGCGTCACCTTTATCGTCAGTTTTTCTTTCATTGCGCATACACTCGATTATACGCTTTCAATATCGTTTGTTGATTTCACAGATGATTAGATCGTGCTGCTTTTCTTGCTTAACGTTAAAATTACACTAAACTAATGAAAATATTTATTATCAAAATTTTAGGTAGAAATCTTGAGCTTAATAAGCATTCAAAAGTTCACTTATACGTTGCACAACTAGTTCATACTGTCTTTCTTTCATAAAATTTTGCCTTTATTCTTTTGTGTGCCAATCTTTGAAACAGGGTGCAGCACATAAGCCAACCTGGCAGTCTTTGCACCACGATCTAATCATCTTTTCCGACACTGCGCGCAAACTCTGGTCGGTCTTTCCTTTTTTGCGGTAGGAGGACAATACTCAGGGAAATGCCTTCCAATTAGCCGCAATGGCTTCACTGACAGTCGGGGAGGCCTACGCACACTAGCTGGTATTTCGTCAGCATATTTTGATATCAGTTTTTCACTCAGTGTCAAAATAAAGTCGCGTCTTGTAGTTTTTACACCTAATGCTTTATACGCAATGTAGGAATTGAGAAGTGTCATATCTAGCAAAAAATTGCAGTTCCTCCTCTATTGGCAGCAGTGTCCGCGCCGGGGGGGGGGGGGGGGGGGCTGAGCCCTCATTCTAATGTCAAGCCTACCCACTTGTAACTATAATATATGTTATCATTACCCTATATTTATACCCTATTAGCTCAAACCAAATAAATGCTACCCCCCACCCCACTTTCAGAAGCCTGGCGTAGACACTGATTGGCAGTCTAACTGGAAACAGAAGCTTCATTAGGCCTACACGTGTATAGCATGTTTTTATCACACCAAAATTGACCACAGTTGACCTTACCGCCTTCCATACAGATTTGCCCTTTTTCCTTTCTGGCACTGTACGAGAGAAACGAGATATTTCGTGTATGACAGCTTATTGTAGAAGTCTACAACCAAAAACGAGATATCTCGTTGATGACATTTCCAAGCAGATGACCATAAACGAGATATCTCGTTGGTGACGCTTAACAGGTTAACAACTCAACACTATTGAAACACTGCCATCAAAAATAAAGAGTAAAATAACTGTGCTCAGCAGCATTAAATATTGAAATTAAATATGAAATACCGGTAAGCAGCACTAAAAAAAGTAAAAAGAGCTCGTGTATGCTGCATGGTACGCACATTTGAAAGATACAGGTATATACCGGTATGTTAAAGGTTTCTGCTCCCAACAAACAGATTGTTGGTCAAGATGAGGGGTACAACTTGTGTAGTGCATGCAAGTTTTGGCTGGCTTCGGATTGACTCAACTTAAACGTACCAACAATACCAAGCCATCAAAAAGAACCGACAGGATCTAAGCTGCCTTGTTGAGTCGGCCTGAAAAAAACAGTTTTAAATTACTGGTAAGGCTGTATATTTTTTTCTGTAAAATTGTGAGTTTAATGGAGTGTGAAAAGCTTTTTTGATTCCAAAATTCCTGCATTTCAACATAACAAACTGAAATTTTTACTTTTAAACAATCTTTTTTTGAATCTTCTCATTTCCTCCTGATTTTTTCGTTCTAATTAATTCATTGCAAGTTTTCTCTTTGGTAATTCAAAACAACGTGAAAGTTTTAAAATCATGGTTGTGGCGAGACTTTGAACCTGTAAGGAATTTAAAAAACGTTGTGCTTAAGACATTATAATAATCCCATTTTTGTTTCTTCTTGAATCTTCTGAAACAACTAGAATTTTCTTCGCTTATTATTGTCTCTGTCCGTAAATCTGTGAAAAAAGAGAGAAATTAATATGCAGCGTCAAAATGTATCTGCGTTTGGTTGTTGTTGAAAGCCGTAAAGGCCAAGTACAACTGGCAATTGCTGTAGTTGATAGTCAAGTTGAAGTTAAATTTATTTAGAAACTAGCCAGCATGGCTCACATGGCGCTCGGCCAGTAGTGTCGAAATTAAGAATATCTGTTCAGCCGGCTGCGCGGGCTTCATTCGATGGACAGCATTGCAAACAAAACATGAAATAATAACTAAATGCTTTTTGACATAGCCAAATCTCTTTTCGAAACAAAAATACTATTTTTTAAAGGAAATCGAGTAAAATAATACTATGGGTGGTTGCGCATGGGAGGTATAATTTCCCAAGATTCGGAGCCCCTGGAAACGTCTTGCTTATCCTGTTTTCAGTACAAACTTCCTTAAGGATTAGACTTGCTCACAATTGAAACAGCCAAGAAATTAAGAAACTTTTGTTTGTTTAATTCAGCTGGTGCTTGAATACATGTCAAAGTTGTGGGAGAGCGACAAAGTGATTGTTATTAGTTTACAAAATTAAGCAATTAAATATTAGTTCCACCGCTTACAATCTTTTCGTAACTGTAAGCCTATTTGTATGATATAAAGATTTCTGGCTGTGGGTATGCTGCTTGGTCATGGCATATTTGCTGCTAGGAACGGAGTAGGCAGATCCAAAATTAAGCTCTTAGCCTCCAGTTGAGTTATTGCAACAAGCTAGGTGAGCTAAACCTCGCAATTAAAGCTTTATTAAACTAAAAAGTAGGCATATGTCTGTAAAACATAAATTAACAAATCTTTACTTAACAAAACATAATTTTATGGAAACTAAATAACAAATCTCTGCAAGTCTCAATTGCACGCCTGCTCTACAAATCTCAATTGCACGCATGCTGCAATTGCACGCGCAGAATTCAAAAGGTTATCGCTGAAGGCAAACTACGTGCTTCAACGCGATAGCACTTCACTAGGTTATGTTTTAAGAGCATAATTCTTTGACCAGACTATTTGCTGAAGATGGGAATATTTTGTGCGATTCCTACAAGGTTTCACATAAAGAATTGTCAGTCTGCTGCAGTTGATTAATAAACTTATGTCTTCGAGGAGGTATGTGTCATCTACGCCCCCTCGACGTGAAATTTTGTGAACCACAAAAAGAATCCAAAATATGGCATGTCACGTGAAATTTGGTGACCTTGAATGGCAAGCCTGTTATATTCATCTCAGAGAGACCGATCTTCCAAAAAAAAATTAGATCTTGAAAAAAATGTGCTCACACGCATAATTTGGAATATTCTTCCAAAAGGTTTTTTGAAAGCATTAGTTACTAAAAAAATGAAATGAAAAATGATATTTCTGTTATTTTGCAGAAACACTTTCCCTGCCCATTGCTTCAACGCTCATTTGTGAGTAGAAACAACCTGGATTACGAACTGCGATAGGCATGCAAATTTTCAAAAAGTTTGAAATTCACCATCCTGCAAAAAGGTTGCCCACGCTTGTCTTAGAGGTTAAGATTAATCAGGCTTGCGACAACATTGCGCTGAAGTGTTCAAAATTGTCATTGTACTATTACTGCAAAACAGGTTTTTTGGCTTACGATTAGGTTAATACAATAATGTATCATTCTTTATCAGTTAGTTTTCCAACAAAAATTAAATTGTTTGCTTTTAAAATTACAATGAAAATGACAAGGTATAACAACTGCATACGCAACTGCAGCTGCACTGTTTTCACTTCAGTTGCACCAGGCAGCATTATGACTACATAGAGTTAGTTTAAAATGTGCAAGGAAAAAAAGCATTCTTAAAAAGAATCTGTTGTTACATTTTCAGCTTAGTTTAAACTGATGAATAATATTTTTCATCAAAAGTGCCTTCTTAATATCTGTCAAAAAATTTTTTAAACGCATTCTACAATCACTCCATTTTGAGTAAATAAAGAGAACAAAGTTTCAATCAAAAGCCAACTGAGACATCATTTTTCACCAAAAAGAAATGTAATTTTTGGAAGTTGGTTAGTTACTGGCTGGCTTCCGATTAAGCAAAATATCATTTTTCTCCTTCAAGAAATGCAAAGGTATCTTTGATTGTGACGTCTTGAATATCTTTATGACACTCATTCTGGAGCGGTGATCAATCATGTCGAGTTTTATGGTTGTACGTCTAGTAATTTTGGAGGAGTTAAAACACACAGAATTCCGTTTTAGAGTATAGAAGATATGTTTCTTGTTATTTTGAACAAAAAGTGATATGAATATACAGTTGGTAAAATAAATATCTGTTCTTGCATTATCAAAGTCTGAGTAAAGTTGCAATCAAACCAATTGTTGGAAAGATACATTACGTGCGCTCAATATTTAAAATATTATTTATTATCGAGATAACACAGAAATTTGATTGCGCAACGTTAGAGGGCTCGTCTGGAACACTTATCGGTTGGCAATCAACAGGGCGGCTGAAGAACTTAATGCTGAGAAGTACAATATGAGAACTTGAAGAGACAAGTACAACTGTTGGATTTGAATGAGAAGCAAATGAATAACCTTTTTTCAGATAAACGACCTCAAACGAGAAAAGCTAAAGCAATGCCAGACTTAAACAGAGGAGATTAGCAGCTAAAACGGCGGCTGAAGAGGAGAGACTGGCAGTTCGGATCTTCTTTTTGCGCATGTAACACCGGACTTCGCGATGTTATTTCCAGGCGCTGCAGCCATTGGACTGTGGTTACCTCAGGCACTGTGAGATCCATGTTGCCAACTTGGGATCGGTGGATTGGGCAGGGATAAATGAGGTGTTCTGCAGTTTGAGTTTCAGGTCCGAGGTTGCAGAATGGTAATTTGGCGAGACCCCAACGGAACATATTGTTATTAAAACGGCCTACCCTGGTTCTTAGAGGGCTCATCCTGACAATCTCCAAGTGGTGAGTTCTGGTGATCTGCAAGTTTGTAGAGCGAATACCAACACCCAGAGACAACAACCTTTTTCGGGGTCGTAAAAGGATCAACCCTCGCCACCGTAGAGGTGCGAGAAGAGCCGGCCCTGAGCACACACCCTTTTCAAACAGGCAAACCCATCTGTTGTACGGGCCGGGGTGATAATAATGCAGGTGAATGTGGAAGGTCTCACTAAAGCAGTTCGAATAAAGAGCGGAGATTAGGTGCTGATGAAAGACAGGCTGAGCTTGAAGTAGAAAAACTTAAGATTGCGATAGGAGTACGCTCAATTTCAAAGTGGTGAGCAACTTAATCAAGGGTTTGTTGAGACGAATGTGAGAATCCCGCCGTAACCTTTTGTGAACGGCAAGGGTAATTCAGCTGGATATTTTTTGGAGTTGGAAATATATGTTATAGAGCTAAATGGAACAAGCGGACTTGGACAACTCAGTTAAGTCCGTTGTTAACAGGCAAGGCAGAGAAAATTTATAACAGACTATCACCAGAAGAAGCAATGGATTATGAATGCTTTTAGGTTGCTTTGCTGGTAAGATATGATTTTACAGAACGTGGACACCGCCATAAATTTCGCGAAGCTAAGTCAGAAAACCACTAGAGTCCCAATCATTTTATATTTAGATTGAAGAGTTATTTTACCAAGGGACTGGAGTTGGCGGGAGTGGAACAAATCTAAAGTGATGTGGTTGACATGACTGCACTTCAGCTTCTTTACTGATTCCTGTTCAAAAGATTTCTACTTGGCCAAAGCAAAACAATCCAAAAACCTTAGACGAATTGTGACGGTTGGTCGATCAGTATTTGGCTGCGGGTAATCAAAAGGTGCCTAAATAAGGAGGGAATTAAAAGCGACAGAAAGAAAACTGGCCTTTAAGACGGTGTTGATGGATTAACTTAAACAAGAATTATAAGGTATTTCATCTGTAATTGCAGTGGTCACTATGTGAACCACTTCCGTGTCAAATCGGACGGAGGTGGCAGCGGATACAGCAAAACATCTGAACGTACCACGGCTTGTTGTCAGTGAGATGAGGTTGGCGCTATTACATGTTAGAGATTATTTGAAGTTATTGTTGATTGTTTTAATTTATTACGTCAAATTTACAGCTCATAAAATTCTGAAAAAGAGCTTTATGAAGGTGAAAAAGGTTTGAAATTTAAGAAGATTTTCTGATTGAAAAAATCTTTGATTTATTAGTTTGCTAATTTATGCTACAAGTTTGATTTTGAGATGCTATATCTCATTGTCAAAGTTATATCACTTAATGAATTTGTCAAGCAAAAGTTTGTTTTTCTTAGTAATAAAAATCTTGGTAAACAATTGTTTTGATACCTTATAATTTCATAATTTGGCAAGCATTTGTATTTGTATTTTGTAATAATTTGTATATGGTCAAAGTAAAAACATCGTATTTGTTAAGCATTGCCTTTGGACAATTTTTCTTCAAATTTTGGTTTCGATTTACTTTACCCTAATCTATCTATATGTAAATGGTTTGCAACTTATAGCAATTGTAATTTTAAGCAAATTGAATGTAAAAACTTTTTCCGAAAATTCAAAAAACTTTTTGGTTCAAATATATTATGTGTTCAAGTCAAACTTTTTCCTTTACGTAACAAAAGCAGCCACGGAAATATGGTTTTACCTCCAAAAATTTTTTCAAGCTTGTCAATTGAGAGTTGAACAGCATTCTTTTCTAGATTTCCATAAGCTCTACTCCGAGCACAATGTAGTCAGTGCATCCCATGCCATTGGTATGCGCTGCGAGTGTAGATCTCAAGAAAAAAGATAAATGAATTTTTTTTAGGATTTTTTGTTCCTAATGATTGATTACTTGAAATTAGAAGCCGAAGTTATTCTTCTTTAAACAAAACCGTATTTTTGTTGAAGCAAGTCTACCTTGTTTGCCATCATGTGCTATAGCACAATTTTCTTGACGTTGAAAATTTCTCTAAATTACAGAAATCTGCGATAGAATTTTAATGTAAAAATATAGTTTTTGCAGCGGTATCTGGAATGCTTTAAACCATCTGACTGAAAATTATTTGGTAGGCTACATAAGAAATTTAGGAGGGAAAAATCACTATATCAGCCAGCAAGACCATCACACATAAAGCAGATAATCTTAGTATGCTATCGCAAAGGTTTCAGTAATCAATGGGTTGATGAGAAAAATCCATTGAAAGATACAATTAAACCTTCGATTTAGATGTTAGCCTCATCGAAACTTAGTTAAAAGGCCACAACCTTAGTACTGCATCAATGAAAGCTGACTTTGGGTGGGAATCAAACTGCATTAACTTTCTGTGGGTGTGAAACCCATGTTTTTGGTAACAAGAGATTCCTAACGCAAACACCGCTTTAACCACTCGACCACCCTCGTACGCCAATTAGCTGTGGAAATTTTAGTGCATGAACGTTGAGTCCTTGTGCTTCACAACCTTTAGGCTGGGATCTATTGCGCTCTCAAATAGTAAGCAATTTTTACGTTTTAATTGAGAATTTGATTCCATTTCTCGAAGAATAACTCTTCCATAAACCCATCAATTAATACGTCAAATTTATAATTCTTTTCTTCTTTGCTTCGTGCTACTTGCAATATTTTGCATGGATCTATATGCCTTGGTTATCGTCAGTTATTTTCGAAGGTGATGACAATATAGTGTAGTTTGGATATGAAAGCTAAGAACATTGGATTGAAGCCACCTTTCGTAGAACCACATTTATCTGTGCTGTGTAAGTACAATGAGTACACAAATATGTCCATTAGCATAAAACCTTCTTGAATATCACAGTTCTTTTAAATGCGATGAAAATTTAGTAATAGACATTGACGTCAGCCACGTGGCTGGGTAATCTTCAGTTTCAGATTTGCATGCGTATTGAATATTGACGATGTCATCATAATAAGCGAAAAAGTAATATCTCGTTCCTTTCCTCTTATATTTTCTATTTTTGGTAACAGCTGTTGATTTATGCTGTAAATTATTGTGTTGGTGAAATAGTGGTATTTATAGTAATAACAAAGTGTAATAGATGAATCTACTGTGTACTAGGTTTCAACCTAAGAAACTTGACTTCAAATGGTTCTAAAAAGTTTAACTTTTAATTACAGTGTAGTCTATTTTTAAGTAATTCGAAAGATTTGAACTTTGCTGTGGCAGTAAACGATGTTTTCCATCACAATATTGCTTTTGACAATAGTTCTGTCCACTAATGTATTGGTCGCAAAAGGTAAGATTAGTTAAATTAAGTCAATTTTTATTTGCATGTAAAGAACAACCAGGTAGTGCCGTGTGGGACCTCAGCAGTGGGCCTGGAGACCAGAATAATTTTGGGCCACCTTATCAGCGCCGTGGTAGTACGTAGGTTTGCAATAAAGTAGCATATATCTGCATGGCATCGATATGAAATGAGGGTTCTTTTCAAAACACCCCTCGTCAATATACCTGTACATGTAAGTTAGCTAGTATAGAAAACAACTCTAGTGCCTACCAAAAATTTAAAACCACACCAATTTTTTTTCTCATTTATAGTAGGTAACACATTCATGTTTAATCAAATATTGCTATTTGGTAAAAGATCAAGTTTTCGCATGGAACTCATGTTTTTATAGTTCGTTTAAACCAGTTTCGATATACATTAGTCCATGTTTTATCAAAATTCAATGCTTTGTGTGTTCTCCACCACTCTTGACTACTTTCTTCAGACGCTTTGGCATACTGTAAATCAGACTCCTGCAATATTTTTTTGACGATTCCTTCATCCATATCTCTTTCATCACACTTATCAGATCTTTAGCACTTGATGGTTACTTTTCTGCAAGCTTATACCTTGTTTTCGCCCACAGATTCTCTGTTGGGTTGAGATCAGGGCTGTTTCCCGGCTATTCCTGGAACTTGACCTTGTTTTTGAGGAGAAAATTCGTCGCAACTTTCGATCGGTGACAAGGGGCACTGTCCTGCATAAAGATCGCGCATTCGTAAATATGCATGTGGATTTTCCGCTTATCCAATAAAAGTTTAGCTTACCGGCAAATGTGTATTGTCGTTCCACAACAACAGTGGTGTTGACAACAGTGAAACAACAAGCCTAATTAGTGTCTGAAATCCAAAAAACAATAATGATGTAACGACGAAAATAGATGATACAAAATGTAGCAACAGTACGAAAATCTATTATTTTCATATGTGGTCTCCAGTGATAACAACAAGAATTTAAATTCATTGAAACAGAGTTTTTTAAGCTGGGGAGCGTCAAAATTTACCTGGGGGGAGGGTGAAGCAAGGCCACAGCTTCATAGTCACCCTTTAAACAAATGAAAACAAGTTGAGAAAAAAGGCCTTTAGAGCAAAGGAGCGATGATTGCCAGAATTCTAAGCCACGAATTAAGGGGACGCGCGAGTTTGTGTTAATTTCCCAACGGGAGCGTTTTCCCTGCATTAAAATATCAAAATTTTCTTCAAAAAGCAAAAGTAATTATATGTTTAAATAATTTACACAGTTGGCGCAAGTCGTATACAGCGTTACTTTTTAGCATCACGAAAAGTTGTTTACTAATTACTTTTCGTTTGCTTCAAGACTAGTTTTTGCAGTAATATTGCTAGTGAAGTCTGATGACTTCTGCACCTGATCATATTCCTGTTTCGAGAAATTTGACCATATTTTTTTTAATGCTAAAATTGAATCTAGAGACTAGATCTAGAGCATTAGTGAAGCATCATCATCTGGTAAAATAAAAAAGAAATGACATAGTACTCCAAGATAAATATGCAATTGCATAAAAATTTGGAAGTAGCTTCAAATCTTAAATAGAAACCAAAATCACAACATAGTTTGACAGTAAAACTTGGCGCCCAATTACAACTGAATGCTGTAATGCCACACTGCACCAGCAGTTGACAGAAATTTGCTGGCTATTATTAAGCCAATGTACCACTACGACAATGCGATAGATCCTATCGGCTGCTACTGAAAAATTTATTGGCTACTTCTTCGTCGTATGAGCTGTTTTTGTGAGCATTATGCCGGAAGATTTATATATGGGTTACACTGCGTTAGCGCTCACCCTCGGTTTGCAAGTCTTCAGTTAGACTGGGGCCACCACGACGGGTAGACTGCTTGGCCCCATCACCTGTCTGCCATATAGAGATGAGGGCATCCTGTTAAGTGTCTTGCCCAAGGACACAGCAAGCAAGATTGCCGGCTTGTTCTCCACACTATCCCTATTTGCTGAGCGCCAAGAAGGGAAGTTGTGAATACCATTTTTTAAAGTCTTTTGATATGACTCAACTTGGGAAATAAACCCCAGGTCTACCGACTGCGAAGCGGACGCTCTAACCACTACGCAGTTGCGCCGGCATAGGCTACTCAATGCCAACTATTTACTTGGAACATCTTGTGGTCATGGCCTAACAGCTATGGTAACAAAGCTGAACATTCAACTTATAATTAGAATTATAGGAGCTGGTATTAGCCTGTTAAGAAAATAATTTAATTAATTGATATTGAGGCATATAGGTATATATATTAAGGCATATCGTGAGCGTGCACAATATATATGCTTAAAATTAACAGCATCAGTTGATAGGACCGATGGCGGAGTGGTATAAATCGCATGAAGTAATTCATGTGATCGTCGATTCAAAACCTGAGTCCACCGGAAGAGTTCTAATAGGAACGAAACCGGTCGTGAAAGCGGTATTATTCAACTGATTGCAGTTAGCCTATATGCCTTAATATCAATTAATTAAACTAATATCTTTAGAGGCTAACACCAGCTCCTATAATTTGTATTATAACGTAATAATGGCACTAGCTTCGCTGGGAATCAAAGCTTATATCGCATTAAGCTCACTGTAGTGAGCGTGCTCAATATATATGCTTAAAATTAACAGCATTAGTTGATAGAACCGATGGCGGAGTGGTATAAATCGCATGAAGTAATTCATGTGATCTTCGGTTCAAAACCTGAGTCCACCGGAAGAGTTCTAATAGGAACGAAACCGGTCGTGAAAGCGGTATTATTCAACTGATTGCAGTTAGCCTATATGCCTTAATATCAATTAATTAAACTAATATCTTTAGAGGCTAACACCAGCTCCTATAATTTGTATTATAACGTAATAATGGCACTAGCTTCGCTGGGAATCAAAGCTTATATCGCATTAAGCTCACTGTAGTGAGCGTGCTCAATATATATGCTTAAAATTAATAGCATTAGTTGATAGAACCGATGGCGGAGTGGTATAAATCGCATGAAGCAATTCATGTGATCTTCGGTTCAAAACCTGAGTCCACCGGAAGAGTTCTAATAGGAACGAAACCGGTCGTGAAAGCGGTATTATTCAACTGATTGCAGTTAGCCTATATGCCTTCATATCATTTACTTAAATTAATATCCAACTTGTAGTTACGGTTCTACTGCAGTTTTCAGTGTTTGAGTAAACACAGAATGTATTGGTGCTTACCTTTGCGTAGACTAGATATCGGTAGATACTAGCTAATTTGCTAATGGTAGTCTACGAAACAAGTAGTAACTACAAAATAAATTATTGATTGGCAGATTTTTGGGCATTTAAAGTTTGCAAACCATAGCGACTACATTTTAAAATAGTTCCATTCAGAAATAGAGCAAATTATTATTTTTCTTGGCGTTCCCGCAATAATGATCAAATGTTGGTCAGCTAATTCAGCTTAGCTGATGCACAAGCTTTGATATTTCAAAAACAACTAGATTTCAAACAAAAACCAAACGACCTATGGATAAAATCAAAAACTGCTAGCACTGGCAGCACTGGTAGTCTCAAATTTTTGATATGCACTGTAAATTACAGCTTATCATAGGTCTTCTAAGTGATGGCGCCATATGTACAAACAACATCTACAAAGCCAACTAAAAACTCAAAAACTTGCTTCTAAACAGAATAAAGTTACTAATAGTACATATCCTCTGTAAACTTTAGCAATTAAATAAATCACGTTGCCATTAATATGCAAAAGTTTATTGTCTGTGGGCCCCTAAAACGGTGAGCCCGGCGGTTGGTCTCCTGCTAGTCCCCCTCTAGACACACCACTGCACATTATGCAAGTACATTCAGAAATCAGCCTTTAGAAGTCTACATTTCTCAGAACTTTTTTGAATCAATGTTTTGAAAAATAATTTCTTCTTGAGCTAAATAGGTATTGAAAAGATTTGAATAGCATTTCATACCCAGAAAGATCAAATACAAGACAGCCTAATTATTTGATGTTTTGCAGCAATCATCTGCTGGCAATGCTCAGCAAGCAGTGAGAGGGAATGCAAGAAAACTGGTTATTTTGAAGAATGCTTGGCACCTAATAGCGAGGTATCTTTTAAAACGTATTTCTTGAAGACAGTGTTGTAAAATCGCTTGTAAAATTTTGTAACATCGAAAAAGCTTTAGACAAAAAGAAAATTGAAAAAACTAAAAGTGAAAACTGTTATTATGTCAGTGATTGCATATTTCATACCATCCGAGGAACAAGAATTTAAGGGTTTACACGTTGTTTAATAATGTAATGATGATGTGGGCAATATCTTAGAAGAGATAATTCATACACTGACATTTCTTGCTTCCGTTTTTACAAGCTCGTTTGCCAGATAGTCGAAATCGAGAAGTTAAGAAGAAGATTGTACTGTAAACACATATTAGACCCAACACGTAAATTGTTGATGACGCAAAACAGATAAATTATCATTGCGTACACTTATGCAATGATGTTATTTTAGTTTGTTTGCTACTCGAAAATAACAAGAAATCATGCTCATTTTCAAATAGTGAAAGGTTGTAAGCAAGACACTGCCTGCATCGATGAGAGAAAACAGGTTTGAAGTATTTGTAAAGGTATTGTTGAAGTGTGTAACAGCTCTCTTACTAATGTATAAAACTTTATTGCTGCATTTATTTAGGATGCTGGCTATATGACTGGTGATGCTCTGTGTTTGTTCCAATTTCTCGCACCGATATCGCCCGTAACCCGCACATCCGTTTCTGCCCCTCATTTACAGCGATTATTGCTAAAGTTTGAATTGTAAAATTTCGGTGTTACGTTTTCCTAAAACGCCCGAAAGCAAGCGATATTACACTTAGAGTACATTTTTTTGATAGAACTGGGGAAGGTTGGGACAGTGTAAGGAAGGAATGCAATCAACCTGCCGATGCTGCTGCTTTAAAGACTTTTGCAACGAAAATATTTGCGTGCAAGGTAAGCAAGTAATGTCTGACAGACTTTGTTAAAAGCGCAGTTTTTAAACGCTTGGAAACAAATTATGTAGGCAAAAATCAAACTAATTATAGGACAGTTTTTCTTTTCAAAAAGTATGATAGCGTTATTGATACTGAACCGCTGTAAAACAATTGGCATCTCTGTGGCTAACTAATTGATACCACGAATGGCAAATCTTATGGATTTAACTCATTAGTGCCCACGCGTCCCTACAGGGGCGTAAAAAGATAGGTAAATTAAATTTTGCATTTGTTACTCCAAGCTGCTAGTATGAAGCTATTGTTCTTTCTACGGTTATAGGAATACTAAAATTATCCAAATTGCGCAGTGATATGTTGTATAGGTAAATTTTAATGGGAAGTTTAAGTTGGTTTATTTGTGAGATATAAAACCAGCACATGGTACCCTTCATGAGATTTACAGATTTGGGTATATTATGTAACATTGGTTTTGATCAACTGTTTTGTTTTGAAAAATCTATTTATATCCACGGCTAGGTGCCCAAACCGAAAAATTATAGTTTTAGTCCTTTTGTTGGTTGGACAAAAGTTAGAAATTAGGCGAGTCCTTGTAAGGACGCTTGGGTACTTGCCCGGACAACTGGTAAAAATTAATGAACTGCATATTGAAAGCTTTTTGTGTTTAAATCATTGCAATTGTTATAATTCTGAAAGTTTATATAAGAATAGCAATTTAAAAATATCAACATTTTTAAGTAAAACTAAAAGAGTGGAAATATTTCTGTATTTAGCGTATAATAAAAAAACCTCAACCCTTATCAGCATATGTATTGACATTTTGTCAACAGCGATTTTGTTTTGTAAATTTTTGAAGCCGCATATACACTAGCTTAGCGATGTTTAGTGACGAAGGATTACTCCCTGGTAGCTTACTGCAGCAGAGATTTCAAAACGTCAAATTGTTTCCCAGTCCGATATTTGCTTTTTTTCTTAATGGGTGCATCTGTTGACAAAATGTCAACAATTAGAAAATGAGTTGTTTTACGTCTTGTTCGGCTTTCTGCATAGCGCTTGCCTTGGTGTTGCATAAGAGTGAACGGTGCTGTGATTTGCTTTGCTATTTTCTAACATTCTGCCTGAGTTTGGCGTCAGGACAACACGTGTTTTATGAAGCTGAGAATATTAGTGCAATGGACGTTAGGCAGTTTGTAAATTATTGTATTAAATCATTGTTCATGAAAGCTGTATGCAGCTGTATGCTGTAAAGTTGTAAGCAAGTAAGTTTACGTTCTTACTCTTTAGCGAATGCTAGGAATAATTTACTGATGGACAGACAGAGATTTACGTTTCAACAAGCTCTAAAACAACTGCAGATAACTTATGATGATGTTGATAGCGGATCAGAAGCTGAAGTTACAAGTAACAGTGAATGTGAATCTACACCTGATACTGATGAACTCCCTTTGGAAGAGGAAATTTGTGACATAGATGTTTTTATGGAAGAAAGTGAGATGAAGAGACTAGTAGTAATATGGAACAAGAAACTGATGGTTGTTTTTTAGAGGATGAAGATCAAGTACCAATAACCGCTTGCAATGCAACATATCATGCAATTCCATTTCCAGGAAGGCTCAGAAGACGAAACATATTGACGCAACAGCCTTGGATCAATGCTGCCCTAAACGTGAAATGGATGTCTTCAAATTACTTTTCTGACCTGAAATCATACTTCAGATAGTATGTGAGACGAGCAGGAAAGCAAGGGATGTGAGAAATGTATGTAAGCTATTGCCTAACTCTGTTTGCCAAGACTTTACAATTGAAGAAGTTGAAGCAGATCTAGCTATCATGATACGTGCTGGCTTGGACAGATATAACTTAACGGATTTGCGTCGACTGTGGGATCCCATGACAGTAGACCATTTTATAGTGTGACCATGTCACTGAATCGACTCAAATTTCTGTTATGTTGCATGCGTTTTGAGAACTATTGCAATCGATTGGAAAAACAAAAGAATGACAGGTAGCTTCTATTCGAGAAGTATGGGAAATGTTTAATAGTAACCTGCAAACCATCTACGTACCTACGGAAGCACTTACTGTGGATGAGTATCTGGTCGGATATCGAGGCAAGATTTCTGGAAGAACATACATGCCATCGGAACCAAGAAAAGGCGGAGTAAAGTTTTTTCGGCTGTGTGAAGTAACATCAGGTTTTGCTCTGAATGGCTCAATATATTCTGGAAGAGAATTAGGCTCGGCAGCTCACAGAAATCTTGCAAATGATTTAGTGATAAATCTGTGTTCTGTTTATTTAGGAACTGGTCGCGACATATGCGTTGACAGGCATTTTACATCTCATGGTCTGATTTGCAATTCGTTGTATCAAAATCTTACGTTGGTTGGAACAGTTATGACTAATCGACGTGAAGTACCATCGCAACTCAAATCAACAAGGGGAAGGGAGATGGAAAGTACTGAAGCATTGTATGATCATTTGAACAAAATTCTGCGGTTTTCATAGTACCAAAACGAAATGGGAATGTTCTCATGATGTCTTCTTCAAGCTCTTTCGTTTTAATCACTAGCTGTCACAAGAAACCTACAGTTATCATGTACTATAACAAGCATAAAGGTGAAGTTGACACTCATGATAAAAACTGTGAAGAATTTAATTGCTTGAGGAAAACAAATCGTTGGCCAATGGTTATCAATTACAATTTGCTAAATGTTGCCTCCAACAACGCATATATCATAATGAGAGACACTGGAAAAAGTGAGAAGAAAACGGATTTTCTCAAACAATTAAGCTTTCAGCTTGGTTAGCCATACGTCAAAAACAGGAAATTGACAGCAGAGACTAAATTACTTGCCGAAAAAATGGAGTTTGTTAATGCTACATCAAACACTTTGAATCACGCATCTCAAGGAGTCAAACGGGGAAGATGCTACAGATGTGCAAAGCATACTCGATCTGCATATATCGCTTGCAGCCAACGGGTTTGTCCATGACACAGAAAGCTTCAAAAGAAACAATATTGGTTGGAATGCTGAACAATTTGTTATTATGCTACATATTTCTGTGTTTTTGTGTTTGAAATATACGTAGCAATTCTTTTGTTTGTTAAAGTTTAATTGCTTTCGGCAAAGAATTAATAAGAAAACTATTCTTTGCTTTGGCAGCGGATCCCCAATTCACCAATTAAAATTGTACTGTTAAGATTTTATCAACATCAAATTAACTAAACTTACAACTTTAATGTGAAACCAGCACGTTTGTATCGAAAAACACAACGAAATGTCATGTTGGAAAATTGTCAACATATGTGCCGATTAAGTTACCTAAAAATCATGTGCTGATACGGGTTAAACAAAGTAATACATATAGCCTGTAACTGATTTTCTTTCACTTTTCATAAAAAACTATACTTGACTGTACACAAAATTTTGGTAACTTAGTAAAGATCTAACTCTACACCCGACCAATATTGTACTTATACCTCCTAATAAATCTGGCTGTGTAAGTGATGACGATAGTGCAAACGAAGATGACGGTGCTAAAAACGTCAACAATATCGGGAAAGCAACCCTGAATCGAAAAAGCAAATTAGTGGTCCACCGCAATCAAGATGTTGACTACAGAAATGGTTTTGATGATGAAAAGAACGCTGAAGTTAATTATAATAACACAGAACCGTGCCAACTAGGGCTATCCAAATCCAACCCATTGGATGTAAACTCAAGGAGAATAGAGAGGGTACTGGAAGCACAAGAAAATACTTGACTTTTATAACTTCAGATAACCAAAATGAAAACATAACAAACAATCGAGATGTCAAGAGATAAACTCAGAATCACCAAAACTGATTGGGACAGTCTCATCAGCACTTTAAAAACGAAGAGAACCGTACATCAGCCAACAATAAGTTCTCCCTAGCTCTTTGTAGTTGACGCAATGTATTCACTGATGAGTGTGTCATGAAAAGCTTATAGCGGAACAAATTTGGTTTAGTTGTATTGCATCTTTATTAGCATTCCATTTTTCAAGAATTTTAAGCCAGTGCTGCTTTGTTTTTTACAATTTGTACTTCATTAAGCAATATTTTTTTAAATACAACAAACATTGTTTTTGTCCCCAAGCGTCCCTACATGGACGTACCATTTCTTGCCTTCCTGAAATTGATACCACAAAAATTTTTTGGAAGTTTATATTCAATCTGAAAAAACACTTTATGTTGATTTTCACAAAAATATTCCAAGTAGATCGATGACCAGTAAACAATGAGTTAATGTTATGTCAATGACAAACTTGCTGATACATCTTAAAAATTAGTTTGAAAATAATAATTTCAAATCATTTTAGAGCATGGGTTTTTAAACGTTTTGAGTCGCGTCCACCTTGACACAGGGTCGTTGAGAGAATAGTACGGGCCCGGTACCAACATTAATTTCGGGCCCTCTTTAACAAGAATCTGGTACACTGGAGTTGCTGGATTTTATCCAATTACAAATGGATGAGTGTTTGGTATAAATGCTCAGACAATGTTTATCTTTCTTCGTTTTTTTTCCATTTTTTAACTCCACTCTGATACAAATATGAGCTTGGTTACTTTACTAATCAAATAATCAAATTTTTATATGTGGATATTAAATCAAGCACAGTTATAATAATATGTCTTTGGAATAATATAAGGCTAAAAGTAAGTCAAAACAAAATGTAAAAAATATACAATGCATCATTATCAGTCACCAGTAATCGATAAGTAAAATGTAATCTTGCTGTTTAGTAGAGATAACAAAACATAACAGAATTGATGTGAAATGATTTTGTAAAATCTGACAAACAAATTGATTGATCCATATGGGATATCTGTGTTTAAGATTTAGGAGTTTGGTGCTTAAAATCATGTTATGTTTAGGAAGGTATGTACTTTAAGAGTTACAGGAAACAGATTTTATATTTCTGGCTACAGGACCAAGAAGTATTCTGGGGACCCAAGTTTTTTTGAAAGTGAGTATTTAAGCAAATTTTTAGTGGCCAAAATAAAGAAAACATTAGTCATCAAGTAACAAAAATTATTATGTAGGTTAATTATTATGTAATTATGGAAATTACTCGTATTATGTAGATTATGGATTTGTTAATAGAAAAAATAGAAAGCTTGGGTCTAATTTATTGTTAACATTGCGCAGGTTGTTTCAAAAATACTTACTCCCAAAAAATTTCCGGGCCCAGTACCAAAGGTAGTCCCTGGACTACATTGTCAACATTCCTACCTTGACAATCTTAACAAAACCCAAAAATAAGTAAAGTCCCTATTTTTTGGGATTATTTTGTTCCTGGCGATCGTTATTTTCCCCCCATATTGCTCTCCAAAACAAAATGAAGACCTTTTTATATATATATATATTTTTTGGCAATCGGTATTTATTAATTTTCTCAATTTTTTAAGGGAGAGCAATAACACCGTGAAAGAATAAAGCTAGACCTTATTGCAAATCTTTGATACCATATTCGTCACTAAAGTATTTGTTGCTTTATTATCAAGAAATAAGTGAATCACTGAAATGCCAATGATGGTCACTTGGTAACCGGCGGGTCGATGATTTGTAATGTCTGATCTATACTACAAAGCGCAATTCTGTTTGTGACTCTTTGTGTGTTTTAACTTCTCCAAAATTATCAGACGTGAAAACTGCCTGGCAGTAAATATCTGGAAGTCAGAGATTTTAAGTTTTATAACCAAACTTACATTTACGAAATGTTGTAAGTAGTAGACCAATTACTTCATAGGTTTACTTTTGTATTACATTAATTAATTCAGCGTCCTCATTCCACATCTTTGAATTTATTCCTCCATGCACGTAATCAAATGAACGTTTAAAAGTTTTTGAAATTATCTGCTGACTGTAAGTAAGCACACTGATGATTTTTTAGTTCGGAGGCCAGTGTAACGGAGATAGTTAATGAAATCCAAAGTTTGGGGGAAATTTATGCAAAATAAGTATGGTTGTGGTATTACACCACTGCCTGAAATCATAGTCAGCAAAAATACGATCACAATTATGGAGGAAACTTTTCTTTTGAAAATGGATTGTTAAGCCAACTGGGTAACTGGATGCAACTATTTGGAAGAGGTTTAGCTCTTTCTGCTTATTTACGATACCAAGGCTCATAGGTCCAGCAAAAAACACGGCATCACAAATATCATTCCAAGAAAGCGTTGCAAAAAGTCGTGAAATAAGCGTACTACCAAATGACTTATTTTTGTAATCGTTAACCGAAACCATTATTGCCCCACGTTGATTTTGTGCCCGTATTAGAAGGAACAGTTAGCAATTGTGAAATGATATGGAAAGTGTAAATAAGACTCGTCTTAATTTAAGACTACGATGATTGGATAAGGGCATGTGTAAGATATACCCAGTTAAATCAATTTTTTGTTACTGCTCTCAGATATAATCATTGGGTAAAGCCGCCGTTGCCATTTGGAGCGATGTTTTT
The DNA here is from genome assembly GCA_963675345.1 of Trididemnum clinides. Classification (NCBI taxonomy): domain Eukaryota; kingdom Metazoa; phylum Chordata; class Ascidiacea; order Aplousobranchia; family Didemnidae; genus Trididemnum; species Trididemnum clinides. The sequence continues at coordinate 11,098,030 of OY776289.1, forward strand.
GTTCCAATATAACTGAATAGTAGCTCTGCCCGGCGATACCGTTTGGTAAAATATATGCGCCATTATATTAAAATCACAGAAGAAGAAAGTCTCGTGAAATTTTTAATCAAAGTATCTGAGTTACTCGTACAAGAGTTTTGAGTCACTTTAAGTCTTGGTTTATAAAAGAACAAATAACTAGGCTAATTTCCAGTGTTAGGACTTGGTATTCTGTGGTCTGTAGCTTTTTTAGCTTTTCGCTCTGCTTCATGGTAAATGATCCCAATTATTAACTGTGCATTATTCAAATTTTTCATTTTAATTTAGTTCTCATACTTTATGTGTTAAGTTTTTGTTGCAGAAACAAAAGAAACTTGCAGAGCTCTACCGTTTTTACAGAACAATGGAAGTGTTCGTTGTAGCGATGGCACCAATGTTAGCTCAACTTGCAGATTTAGATGTCCAAGAAGAAACGATGGCAAAAACATTACACTGATTCCTGACTACAGCAGCACAATCACTTGTCTTCCAAACGGAAAATGGAGTTCACCAATTCCTAACTGCAGAGGTTTGACGACAACTTTGAAAACTAAGTTTGTTCAAATATTTGGTCTCGGGTACATCTGCGGCGGTGGCTACTTTGATGTCGCTTGGAAAAAGCGGTTTAGTGTAGTTTTATGGCAAGTCCTTACATGTTGTTTTGAAGCAATATTCATCAAGGGGAAAACATAACACATGAAAACTTCAAAGCCAGTCTACATAGCATACTGATTTGCATAGCTTTACTAATTTTCACGAATTATTAATTTAGACCTATGCTACAAAGAGTCTAAAGATATGCGGCTGCTAATTGCGTGCATTTTATTTATTTTAAAGCTTAACCGGCCAAACTGAGACAAAAATAAAAATGTTCTGCAACACTACAAAACAACAAGCGCTGAAGAGTTGCGCCCCCTACCGAAGCCTTCATTACAGCAAAATCTTTTTTGTTTTGTAATGTTGCCAAAAATATTTTTGCAATAACCGGACCGATAAAATCTTGAAAAAAGTTTGTTTTTTTGGAGCTTTTTTTATTGGTGTGTAGTTTGTATTTTGGTTGTTTTTATAGAGTCTTGCCGTCCTAATGTCCATGTCGACCTTATTGTCCTTGTTCATAGAGCCACTGAAGCGGAAAGTTTGGCTCTGGTTCGTCGCGTCTCACGTCCTTATCTAAAGTAAGTCCAAAATTGAATACACATAGTAGACTGTTGTCGCAAATTTTTTATATCAATATATTAACCGCCGGGTGTCCCAGCGTCGCCATGCAGGACTACCAATCAGTTGAGTCACCGTAAAGAGTATCGATTTAGTCGGCTTCAACGAAATAGCAGTAACGAAACAATGTTCTTAAATAGAAATCAATTCGCTTACATTAAATTCCACTGAACTATCATTGAACTGCTATAAATCCTCTCTAACAAACAAAATTGCTGAAAAACTGCATTTTGATGTCGCCTATAAATAAAATTTTTTTCTCAAGATTTACTTCTCCATCTCAGTGTGTAAGTGATAACTCTTATGTTTTTTGGTAAATGTCTCACAAGGTGAGCAACATGGCATATTTAAATTTGTTCCTTGACTGGAGAACAATGAACAAAAATAACAAAATATAATTAGTTTTCGAATAAATAAGGCAAAATTGTTTTACCGAGCAAAATTGACTTCTATAAAAAATTAGGTACACGAATATAATTATAAAAAGAATTGCATCAAGTCAAAAGATAAGCCTACCACTTAGTAGCCTATTTTTGCATTCTTGCTGCGATCATAAAAACGACGATGCTTTTCTATCTTCGCTATTTGTCTTTTCTCAGCACTTATCGTAAGGAGCTGATAATCGTTTGTGGGATAATAGACTCTTTGTAAGTGGACTCAATGGGGCCATGCTTCCACTCAAATATTTTGGGCTTGATTCTCTTTTAAAGTTAAGAGGACCCATAAGATATCTTTTTAAGTTCAAAAATTCAACAAAATTTTATTTTTTGAGATATTTTTTATTCGGTTTGTTTTATAGTAACGGAAAATGCTTCAAGATTTTTTAGATATAGGCCATTAGTACATCTCTACATGTGCACACATAAATGAACCATCAAACACGTTTTAAAAACCCTAGATCTAAATCTAGTCTGTCTATTATACTCACTGCAAACTCTTTTTATCGCGGCTATCTTCCGAATTAGATGCCTATAGTAACTGCACTTTAATTTCCATTATTACATAATAATTAACCTACATAATAATTTTTGTTACTTGATGACTAATGTTTTCTTTATTTTGGCCACTAAAAATTTGCTTAAATACTCACTTTCAAAAAAACTTGGATCCCTCAGAATACTTCCTGGTCCCGTGGCCAGAAATATAAAATCTGTTTCCTGTAACTCTTAAAGTACATACCTTCCTAAACATAACATGATTTTAAGCACCAAACTCCTAAATCTTAAACACAGATATCCCATATGGATCAATCAATTTGTTTGTCAGATTTTACAAAATCATTTCACATCAATTCTGTTATGTTTTGTTATCTCTACTAAACAGCAAGATTACATTTTACTTATCGATTACTGGTGACTGATAATGATGCATTGTATATTTTTTACATTTTGTTTTGACTTACTTTTAGCCTTATATTTTTTCATAGCCGCCGTGGTGTAGTGGTATTGTTGCGAGCTTCAGAGCAAAGAGTCTGGAGTTCAAAACTGTATAGAAACACCGCTGGTAATCGTCAGGAAAGGCATCCGGAATTTAAAGTGCAACGTTTCTCCAGTACCAAGTCTGGTTTGAAAGCGAGTAAGTAGTGGTAAACGTACATTGAATCAGCACGTCTGAATCTACGAAACGCGGGAAAAATGACGTAAAACCGACGACCGACTTATAGTATTATAACTGTGCTTGATTTATTACCCACCTATAAAATTTTGATCATTTGAAGAGTAAAGTAACCAGACATCGATATCATATTCGTATCAGAGTGGAGCTAAAACATGCGAAGAAAGAAAAGCAATGTCTGAGCAATTATATCAAACATTCATCCATTTGTAATTGGATTAATCCCAGCAACTCCAGTTTAGCAGATCGTTGTTAAAGGGGCCCGGAATTAATGTTGGTACCGGGCCCAGATTGTTTTCTCAACGGCCCTGGTGTTTCCTCAACTCTATCTTGGCTGTAAATAACAATAACCTGAGAACCATGAGAACTTTTAGGATAAAGTTTGCTCAACCGCGCGTGTTCCATGGTAGAACTTGTTGGCACTACAAAATCGAATGCAATTATTCCCAAATTGCAGCTTGATTCTACTTTTCATTTTCAGCTTTTAGTTTTCCTATCGCGGGTTGAAACTTTCCATCGTTACTTGTTTGCAATTTGATCAACGTGTTGCCGTGAACCTAATCAATGCCACTGATGGTGGTGTGCTTTGACGTATTTTCTCAGATAATTGCTTCACTGAAAGCGCTTGATGCACACTGGACAAGCAAAACTTTTAGTTAAACTCAGCGTTTTTCAACATTTTTTTCGGCAATAATTACAGAATTCATTAAAAATGTTCACTGAGCTAGCTGAGATATTATCAGTGTTCGCAATACATATTTAAAAGATTGGCTGCAAATTATGTGAGTTTATTATTAACCCTATTTGGACCGGGGTGGGGGGTCGATTAGACCCCAGCTAATTAAAGCTGTTGCAACTTAGCAACCGCTTGAGATAAATGTTTGAAATTTTTTTACTTATTCTATAATTTATTTGGATTTTGGTTGGTCTTAAATGTAGTTTTGAATTAAACACAACAATTTCGAAACCCACTACAAAAAAACAACGTTTATTTGTCAAGAGCAATTTACACTACTTTTATATACCACATCTCAATACAAAATTAAGTTCATAGAAGAGTAGCGAAAGACGGTAATGCAGCAGTTCTCCCGCAGGTCATCCAGTCTGCTACTCCTCATATCAAGAAAAGAAAAACTAGGAAAACTAAAAAAACGAAAAAACGAAAACAAGAAGAAAGACAATACAGGCCAATCGGCAAAGACAACCGCTGAATATTAGAAACAAGATTTATTGACTTAATTACATACGCTAATTAAAACGAAATATAACCTACAGAACGCAGGTATACGATTAAGGGGACAAGAAACTGTGGAACATTTCCTAAGTTTGTGATCAACACCAAAATTTTTATGTTGACCGCGTGACAAAAGCAATGTCTTTGTATTTTACACACTTCCAAAAGCAAATGAAGATTTTTTTCTTTCCGTGGTCATGTATCCACTTTCATAAAGACATCACTGGTAAAAGCATTACGTTGTATGCTGCATGGCCGAGCAAAACGGCATTTGCATTGAAGGTGACGTTTCAGGTTGAAACTACAGCTTGTGTAAACTACCACAAACATTATACGGTTGACTACTGACTAAAGTATCGTCTTGTCATTTCCAATCTTCTAAACTACGTTTGTCTTACGTCCGATAAGTTAAATTTCTAATTGTTTTACTTCAATAGAGCTAAGAAGTCAAAAGCAGCGTAGAATGTGCTCGGCTGCGTAACTGGAAAACGAGCATCTAGTTTTTATTACCGAAACAGCAAATACGCACTTTTAATTGACGAAAACTTTTAATTGACATTATGACATTGCGAATGCAGCCACTACATTTTAGTTCTATGTATGAAATGTTCAAATTGCTCTTTTTACTAAAATTTAAGTATTCTGCCGGTGTATAAGGTTATGATGTTATGATATCTAACGAATCTACACGAAATTTTCTATTTTTAGGCATATAAATGTCACAAACAAAAGTAGTAAAAATGGCCCATTTTAATGTAAGACCCGAAGAAGTGTTGAGTAAAATTTTGAATGAAGTATTTGACGAAGAAAACGACGACATTGAAGACATGGTTTCTTTATCTTCCGGTGACTATAAAAGCCGTAAGGACCGTATAAATAGCACATGATGCCTCCAGAGGGAAACAAAATTGCCGTATTGGTGTTATTATGGTCGGAGGGGATAAAAGATAGGCTACAAAGACCTATTGTTGCAGCACAAATTTGCTTATACAAAAAATTAAAGTTTACAATCGTTTGATGTAACAGGTTTTTGTAGAAAATCCAAAACTTAGTTTGTTTGAGTACTTTTTTTATATGACTCGTCACACAGAGAGAAAGAGAGACTTGAACAACTAGATAATTCTAGTTGGCTAATTCGGTAAATTACAGCAAAAAGTCCCTAATTGTAATTTAATTTGAAAAAACTAAAAGTCATTAATTCTAATTTAACTAGAAAATTTCCTAATTCCGATCCTAATCTAATTTCGGAAAAGTTCCTGATGGAAGAGTCGGGTCTAGAAAAATGAGAAGACGTTGTTTTTGTTAGGGATCACCAGCGTAGTGCCATTGCAAGCCCAATCGAGCCCCCTCCCAAAACTTATCACTGGATCCCTTTTCCCTCTTTTTTCGTTCAAGTAACATGAATAACGTAAGACAATCGTTGGCCAATGGATATATTAGCGCTGGCCGCGATGTATAATGCTTCTGCAAAAATGAATCTGAAAATGACGATCTAAAATGTATCTTACTTTCAAAATATATCGCCAAAACTGTAAGCCATGCTTTATTTATAGAATTCGATAATATGTTTGTCAATTGTTAAAGCAGTTGAACAAAAAGTAACCATAAAATAAAGAAAAAATTTTCCCAAAACTTGAAAAAAGACCCCTGCTCGTTTTCAAAATGTTATACGACACGCTTTCTCGGCTGCAAATACATTTACTATGTGATAAGCAGGGATATGGAAGCTGCTATTTTGTCAACCGCTTCCGCTCTCATTGTTTCCGCTGTCACTAACAAAAAACGAGAAAACGACCGTTGACAATTTTTTTAACTTTTGCTTTATCATTTTAAAAAGACAAAAGCCTCCTTATATTGCTATTACTTTATTTACTTCGCTGAAGCTTATCGCTCTGAACTACTGGGTGTTTCTTTTTCTTAGATGTTAGAACTCGTGTTGGATGTAAAGCAGTGCTCTTCAACTTTTTTGTCATCGCTGAACCGTTGACATTTTTGCGGTTGTCACGGAACCTCCACTAACAAAAATTTAGAAATCACAAATCGCTTGTAAGAAAATCAAATATTTCGTTACTAAACTTCAAAAAATGATTAGACTCTTCAACAAATAAACAATTATTACAAGTTCTTTCACTACTTACAACCATTTTTACAACAGTTAGCATGTTGCTTCTCAGATCTAAACCATATGACCACACATTACAGCTCTTGACAATAACCTGTCGTCGCAACAACAAATTACACAATATAGCGCGGATTTTCCCTCTCTATCTTCAACTAACCTTGACTTTGAGTTAACTTTAACCCTTATCATCAATACGGGCCTTCTGTCCGTCCAAAACACGTACTAACTTTTAATCTTTCTGAATAGTGAAGTGAGAAAATACAGTATATAAAGCAAGCAAAATTGAACTGCAGCAATCAACAGCCGCCTCAACGTGGTTGTGCGGTCCCCAATCTCTTTTGGGTTGGGTCAAAAAAGCTATTGGTCTTCCGGAGGGTCTCAGTTACTCCGGGCACTCCCCTCTCACAAACCATTTTTTTGCTGTGCTGCTCTCTGAACGACCGCAGCAGGGGAGCACGCAGCTTCTTAAAAATTAGTCGCCTGTCATCTCTCTTCTCTTGCCTTTCTCCTGCCCGTCTTCATATTCTTCTCCTCGTGATGAGTGACAACGTTCATTTTAACCCTTGCCCCATCTTTCCCTGTGCAGTGTGCGCTGAAAATGTGACCTGGCGGAGTAGGTCAGGGCAATTCTGCACCTGCTATAAATGACTTAATTTAAGGTGCTCACTACTTTCCTTTTCTAGATTCAGAAATCTTGGCAGCTCTCACTCCTGGAGCTGCCCTCTCTGCTTCCTTCCCGTTTCTTCTGGAGATTCCACATCTACCAGCAATGTGACTTCTTCCTCAAACTTCTTTAGCTTGTATTCCTCCTCCGCTCACTCTGGCCCATCTGGCCCCCCACTTCTGCTAATGCAGCACTCCCGTTCCATTCTTGCCTTCAAACCTCTTATCCTTTTTCTGCTCACTTCGTATCTTCTCCCTCTGCACTCTCATCACCGGCTCTTGCTCCTGTTTCCTCTTTTCTTCCCTGACTCCCTTAGGGTTCTTTAATGATATGCTGGGGGTTTCCTAGCCAGGAGCACCAAACTTCTACACTTTATTTTGTCTCATTCCGTTGACCTTATTTGTATCCAGGAATTTAACCTTAACATATCTTCCTCTTTCCGAATCATTGGATTCTCTGCTCTGCGATCTGATTGCACCTACTCTCGATCAAGTATTTTTTCTACCCATGTCACATATGCTAGCGGCGGCGTCATCATTTTCGTCAGGCAGAGCTTATACTTCTCTAAACTTTCTACTTTCTCTCTTTCTTCGCTTGACCCCTACTCTGATTATGTAGGAGCCAACATCTCTCTAAACGACTGCTCCTTGCTCTCATTTCTTAATATTTATGCTCCCCCTATTCGCTCTTCTCCGACGGATAGCAGAACCAATTCCTTTTTTTCCTGCATTCTTCCCTCCTCCAGAAATCTCTTTATTCTAGGGAGTTTTCAATTGCCATCACCCCCTCTGGGACTTGAAAGATACTTCCGACCACTGTAGCGAGGAAGTATTTGTTAAGTCATCTCATCTGACCTCCTCCCCCTCAATGACTCTGACATACCTAATTTTCTCCAACGCTCCTCTGGGAGTTGCTCCTCTCCTGACATCTCCTTTGCTCTCTCCTCTCTAACCTTATCTTGCTCCTGGAAGGTGCTTCAGGACCTGGGCTCTGATCACCTACCAAATCTACTAATGGTCCCTCTTTCTTCGGTGCTTTGCCCCAACGAATTTTTCCCTTCCTTCAATTTTCAGAAAGCTCTTTAGGATGACTTTGCTTTTTGTTTTGACTCTCATTGTCTTTCGGCAGAGGAATACTCGTCTCTTTCACTTTCCTCTGCTGCGGTTTTTTTTGCTTTTCTGACACTAAATGCCCTCCTTACAATCTGGTGCTTTGAACAGATGGCTCTGTTTCTTTCCCTTTTGGCAAAGGCTGCTCTGGCGTACTTGTCAACTGCTCTCTCTGTGGCACTGAGGCCACCCTTTTCTTCTCAGCAGGCCCAGTATGCTCAAGATTTTTCGCTGAAGCTGCGTCATCCTGCATGCTCTTTGCTGCTCTCGGCACCACTAACAAGTCAGCCACTTCTCTTCTACTTTTCTGTCTGACTCTCGCTTTGTCCTCGCCACTCCGACCTCTCTTTCATCTTTTCTTTTATCTCAAACTCTCTGGCATATGTGGCAGGAACTGTCTTCTCTCTCATCCTGTTCTATCAGGCTACAATGGGTCCTGGGACACACGTTTCTCCCGGGGAACGACGCAGCTGATGAGATGGCCAGACGGGGAGTGCTACTCGTGCTATCAGCAATTCCTTGTAGTCTTTCTCCTCTGATCTCTCGTATCCACTCTTCTCTTTTCTCGGACTGGAGGCGTACTGTCTCATCTAAATTCTTTGACACACAGGTCTCATTGATTTTCACCAAGAAACTTGTGCTCCATCGTCACGCTTGCTGTGTTCTCTCTCGTCTTTGCTGCAATGGACACACCCTTCTGTCAGGTTCTTATCTCTCTAGGATTGGCAGAAGCGAGAATTTCTTCTTGCAGCGCTTGCGGAGACCCGTCGTACGACACCTCTCCTTTCATTCTTCACTATTCAGCTACGAACTCTTTGCGCCGCTTGCTCTTTGGCAATTTTCTGTCTTACTACGGCTTCTGGTCTAGGCCCTAGAAATTTTCCCAGCTTCTGGGACCCTGTGATCTTCCGCCATGCTCTCATTCCTTGAAAGGGGTTGGGTAACAACAACAACAACAACAACAAAATTGAAATTACAGACGCACTATTACGTAGCAAAAGAGTTAGCAAATTCAGACGTTCTTAAAATTGGAAACAGAATTACGTCACAGTCTGTAACTTGCTATCACGAGATTCCATTACTACCTATTTATATACACAGAACACCACTACATATAAAAAATTAATATACTGAAATAAGAAATAAATACTAGTAATAAACAAAGAAGCTTCGCGGTCCCCTCACGGAACCCTTGAAACTCATGGAACACAACCGCATGTTTTGTGTAATCCCTGTTGAAAAGCACTGATGTAGAATGATCAAGTTGTTTCCGTCGTGAGTAATTTCTTTTTCAACATTTTCAACTTCCTATCTTAGTTTATCTAAGTTTAGTAAAGTTTTATCAAATCATCATTTCATTAGCTACGTTTCATTGTCCAAACTACTTTTTCTTACCCGTATTCAATATAAAATGTGATTCTAGTTATACTTTTTCTTGTTCTCTCGCGCAATTGATATCGCACATTCATTCAGACTCATAGTGCAACTTCATCGTTTAAACTACATCGGGAAATAGACAGAACTTTTTCGCCAAGGTACTCTGAAGTCAAATAATCTATGTGAAAGCAGAAGTGGAACAATTTTCGCGCTTCCGCTTTCACATTTTTGGTGATAAGGATCTAAATCTCGCACATTCGCTTTTTGATGGAGATGATGCTAATGACGTAATGTCTTTCATCTATCATAGCAGATCTGTGAAAGATTTTGATTAGTTTCAACTTGCTAAAACTTCTGTTATCACCTGGTGCCGAGAATGCCCAGCAGTAGTATGTAACTACCTTTTCGAGCCGGATTTTGCGGTGCGCTTGCAGCGCGCTACGTCATTTCCGAACGTGCAAAACCTTGCAAGTATGTCATTTCCGTTGAACACGATCTTGTACATAAACTTGGAAGTACATTTTACTTGTAACGTTGTTTGCATTTAACAATTGAAAATGTTTTATTTGTTTTATGATTTTGTTTGAATTCTTTTTTGGAATTTTTATTTGTTTGAGTTCTTTTTAGGAAAGGTTTTATTTGTTTTTGAAAATGTTGTTTCTTGTTTTTAAGAATGATTAGGTATATTTGTTTTTGGAAATGTTTTTATTTGATTTTAGAAATGGTTTTATTTGTTTTGTGATTTTATTTGTTTGAGTTCTTTTTAGGAATGCTTTGAAAATGTTATTTGTTTTTGGAAATGGTTTTATTTCTTTTTGGAAATGATTTCATTTATTTTTGAAAATGACCTAATTTGTTGTTGTACCCTCGCTTCAGAATACCCCCACTTCAAAAGTTCTCCAATTGATTTCACTTTGATTTTCAACTCGTTTATAATTTTTTGTCTTATTGTAAGCACAACTGCTGTAAAACGGAAACATTAACTTTTAGGTCGTGACTGAAGTCTTTGATACTACAGTAAATCATGAACAACTTCCTTTCGAGCGTAAGCATTAATCGCGCGTAATCGTTCACTTCTTGAAATTGTTTATAAAATCATATAGCCTCTAGTTGATTTCTCCTTTTGATTCCCTAGAATGTTGTTTCTTTACTCTTCTAGATGTGTTTATTGGAGGTATTTTCCTTTACTCGTGATATTTCTGCAGTTGGTTGGAATTAATTTACATTTATTTCAGTAGAACTAGGTAGGTAATGGATTCAGTCTTATTACAATACAATGTTGGAGGAATATAGACGTAGTTACTGGTGTCATGAAAGACAGATGTTTGAGGGAAAAGTTTGCGTGTCTATCACTAGCTGAAAACGTACATAAGAAAATAATTTGAAAACACAACCAACAGTTTAGAACTAGCCGCAGATACAATGTTGGGGAGTATAGATTTCAAAACTAGTGGCAGACACAATCTTGGACGAGTATAGATTTCATTACTAGCCGCAGATAAATCTTGGAAGAGCATAGATTTTAAAACTAGTCGCAGATACAATGTTGGAAGAGTATAGATTTTAGAACTAGCGGCAGATACAATGTTGGGGAGTATAGATTTTGGAACAAGCGACAGATACAATCTTGGAGGAATATAGATTTCATAATAGTTACCAGTATCATGAACGACAGATGTTTGAGGGAAAAGTTTGCGTGTCTATCACTAGCTGAAAACGTACATAAGAAAAATAACTTTACCACCACCAGCAGTTTTGAAAAACTAAGGCAGATAAATTTTGGAGGGGTATAGATTTTGGAACTAGCGTCAGATACAATGCTGAGGGATTATAGATTTTATAATAGCTACCAGTATGGCGAAAGACAGATGTTGAAGGAGAAAAATCTGCTCGCTCATCACTAGTTGTAGGCTTACAGAAGATGATAATCTACAGTTTTTCTAGATCATACAGGTATTTCAATCAAAACATTTACGTTTATTACAGCTAGTCGTTAGTTTTAGAGGAAAATAACCAACGGTTTTCTAGATTATCAGGTTTGCTGGAGAAAGATCACAGGCAGTGACATTGCGAGTTTACTTCCAGAAGAGCTTGGTGGAAGGAAAAATATTTAATTTGACACAATTTCAATCAAAAACTTGTACCGCTAGCTGTTAGTTTTACACTATTTGGATTAAAATTTCAGTAGTTTAAGGAGATCTTTGGGTTAATTGAGACAAGATTGGCTTCACATATGACAGTAAGGTAGTAAAATCGTTAGTACAGTGGTAGAAGCATTTTAAAAAGATCAGAACAGTGAAGTTTGTTTCAATTCAGCAGTTTTTAATCACTACTAAATATTGTTAAACCAAGAAGATTGAACCTTTATAGTGTGCAGATTGTTTTTTGGAGACTACTTCAATAATTGTAAAATTTTACTTGTAAACATTTACCATGCATCTAATTTACAATATCTTTTTATAAGACAACTAGAAAACAAAAATTGTTTCCTGTTATAACACTGTTTTAAGTAAAACTATCAAATTCTTAAACCACCAACATAAAATTCATATTTTTCAAAGTCAAGAAATCAGCTACGATTACTATCAACAAAATCTGATGCAAACGGAAACATCAACATCACGTCAGCAAACCTTTAACCAATCACAATCGATGTAGAACTTCAAAAATGGTTTACTATCAACAAAAAATCTGACGCCAGCAGAAGCATAGACCGTACGGAGATGATTACGTCTTTAAAAATCACTAGCTATAAACATTCTTACCTCTTATTCGACCAATCACAAACCAGCGGGTGTTTTTATATGTACTACATCACAAGTTTTCATTGCACAATTGTTGGAAAAAACAAGACAGGTCTAGGCAAGAATAGTGATTTTTCTTCTTTCTTTGTTAACATTTCTCTATAAAAGTCGTATGGTTTGCGAGAAAATTAGAAGAAGAACAATGGAAAGCTGCGACGAGACACATACTTCAATTGCTGACGAATATGAAGAGAGAGCAAAAAATGTCGACGTCAACGACTCATCCCTACTCCTCATGTTACGACGGGTTGATGGAGCAAACAGAGTTGTTGGGGCATGCAAGAAACACCAAGAAGAAGCAAGAAAAATACGTAAAATCTTCCTCGACATTGACAAAGAAGGGAAATCAATACCCACAGACGGTGAGATGTTGAGAAAAGGTGTGCTGACAATGTCAAGAGGAAAAGCTCTCTTTTCAACCGATCAGCTTATTCAAGTGTGTAAACATATGTTTGAGGATCTACCGTTTGTGGCTTTCAAAGGCCCTACAGATGCGCGTCCTTATGTGGTGGTGATTTTCTCAGCTGACTGTCAATACGGTGATGTCTGCGAAGTGAAAACAAGATAGGAAATTTTCAAAAAAAAAAGGCAGCTGTAGCAAACTTTCTTATCAAATTTAAAGTGGAATCTATCTTTTCACCCGAGAAATATTTTCAACATCTACAAGATCGATCATCCGGATTCATCATTAAAAACAAAAACTGTGGTATAAGCAAGGAGCTAGCTGCTCTTGTGAAAACCTTGAAAGAGGGGAAACACACAGCCGGAAAGAAAAAACGAAATACCGTTCAAAATATCCACGTAATTTCCATCATTTTTTCACAATAAATCAATACCTTTTAAAATATCCACGTAATTTCCATCATTTTTTTCACAATAAGTCGGTACTTTTCAAAAAATCCACGTATTACTTTGGAATATCAAGTTCGTTGGATAGCCTCTTCATTCATCTTTGGCATCTTTCTCCACATCTTCGATTGCATCTCCCGTTCGGTTGGTCTTCCACTTCTTGGTCGGTCAAACAAGCTACCGGTCTCCAATAACTTGGTACTCCAAGCCTTGATTCTGCGATGTTCTGGTGGTTCAATAGCATATTGCACAGGCAGTCTGTCTCTAACAAGCTTCATGGCGTGTCTAGTTTGCTCACTTGCAATATAAAATGAAGAGGCGTGAACTCTATATTCAACCACATAGTCACTTGAATCAATCATTTTTATTGAATAAACTACAAAGTATGAAATGTCAGTTATGTATATGGGAAATGAGAACCACATTCTTTGTGAAAAAAAGGATGGAGGAAATATAGATTTTTTGAAAAGTACCGACTTATTGTGAAAAAAATGATGGAAATTACGTGGATATTTTAAAAGGTATTGATTTATTGTGAAAAAATGATGGAAATTACGTGGATATTTTGAACGGTACCTATTTTTTGGACACACTGTATATCTTCATTATTTGAAATTATTACATCACATTTACAGATTTTAATTCTTGAAAAGGTCGAAAACGTTTGAAATTTAAAATGTTTATTATTTATTAAAGTCGCTTGCAGTTTTAAGTATTAGCAAAGATTAATTTAGAAATAAAATTTAATTGTTCAGAATAACCCACCTCTATGCAGCACAAACCTTTCTCGAAGTGAACATCATGTGATAACCCCAATCAACTTTGTAGTATGCTCTCAAAAAGTTTAGTGAAAAGTTACTTTCTCAGCTGTAAGAACAATATCTGTCAAGGTAATATTATCAATTACTCTTAGATTAATGGCCGCGAGTTGTAAACTAGGAAGTTTTCTCATACACAAAATTGAGGCAACCTGGATGTTATGCAACAATATGTTATAGACAGTCGCTAGAAAGATATCAATTTGTACTGCAAATAAAACAAAATAGGAGATGAAAAGTAGTAATAGAATGATTTAGGTGTGGATTGAAGACAGGTGGTTTTTGAAATTAGGTGTAGTGGCAATATAAGTTTCATTCATTCCTATAAGTTTGCAGCTGGTACACTGTATAGAACCCACCACAAAAAGTTAGTTTGATTTTTAGTGGCATAAAATAACTTGTAAGATAATCAAAAATTGATGTTGTTTCGGTAATCTGTTGTGTCAAATATTAGATTGGATACATAAACTTTTTAGAGTAGTTGAGGTAAAGTTGTATTTTACTGCTATGTACCGAGGTAATAATGTGAATATACAGTAGAGAAATTTAAGTTTGAAAACACTATAAGATAGAATTTTTGAATAAACATACAGCAAAAGTATTACATAGTGCAAAAATAGTGCGTGATGATTGAAAAATATTAGTCCGCTCATTGACCACTGAACTGCTTTGTGCTAAAATCGAAAACCAGTACATTGAGCACGCACAATGTAGCTTAGTGGTCTTCAATTGAAATATTTCACAAGGGTGTCAGATAAAAGTATTTTGTTGTTTCAACGTGTTCAATATTTGGTGAGAATTTTCACAAGTAAATAAATCTAAAAAGTTATAAAAATGTTAAAATCTCTCACTGCATTTTCAATCAATGAATACAAGTAGGTTTTTAAATTTTGGTATGAATTCAAGTGTATTGACGTAAAAAGTTGAACGCAGTGAAGCAAATTAGACAAAAACTACATATTTCCAAACATTTGCCAAGTTATTTTTGAATAAATCTTCATTCAGCGTTACCAGTGATTTAAAATTTCTACAGTCTCTTTTTCACTTTAAAACTTTTGTTTGTTTTGTTGTCTTTACATGTTGCAATTGTGATCTCGACATGCTCACAAGCTTTGAATAATCTCCAAATGTTGGAGCCAGAATCAGATTTGAAAAACTTTAAACATTAAAAAAAATTAATATACATAGGTCTTTGTCATAAGCGTTTTCTTGTCAAATATTTAATTCCATGTTGTCCAGGAGGAAGAAAATATGATTTTATTAATTGCCCTTATAAACTATTGCAGGTCTAAAGCTTACGGTTTTCATGAATATCTTACTTTAGCACATCAGAACTGATACAGCGCCTAAAACAATAACTATCAGCAACCCCTCAAGAAGTATGAGTAGGTAAGAAAGGAAAGAAATTATGATTTTGAAACTGGAGACTTGTTGCGAAGCACTGAAACTAGATAAATCTGTCATACTTTTTCAAGAAAATTTTAAAATCATTATTTCCTACAGACGTTAAATGCATAACATCAAAGACAGTTGCTTCACTTAATAGAGAAATTTCTGGGATTTCAACAAGTGGTCAGTTAGCTCAGTCGGTTATAGTGTCGTGTTAATGTCACAGGTTCGAGCCCCTTACTGGCCATTACTGCCTCGATAGCTCAGTTGGAAGAGCGTTAGTCTGAAGATCTAAAGGTCCCCGGTTCAAACCCGGGTCTGGGCAATTATTTTGTACGAGTGTGGTGATGACTGCAGCATAATAGTTTTGAAGTGCCCCAAATAAGTATTGTGATTGGAAAAACAAACCCTACTGTGTAGATTTCTACCTAATTTTGCGGAGATGATGAAATTTTATGTCTGTTGGCGGTGATAAGCCTGAGTTTTTTCTTGTCTGTGAACTATGAAAAGTTTTGAATTCTTGCGCCAGATCTGGGGCTTCTTGTGCATATCTGGAGTTGATGGGAAACATTCGTCTAGAATTACACTTTACCACTCCTCCAACAGAAGCAATCAATGTTGTAATTCATGCAGAATTGGTTAATTGACCGACTGATAGAAACGTATTGACGGATTTTCTGATGGACACACTAGAGATTGGGAGGATATTAAAAAAATGACTCCTGTGCAAAAAAGATTTTTAAGGGTGTTTATCCTAAAGATCAGCTACCTACTGTGGAGTATCCTGGGAGTTATGTTGTTGACACCAATCCGAGCACTGCTTCTGGAGAATACTGGGTTGCTATGTTCTTCAACAATCAAAGATCTGCTGAGTTTTTTGATAGCTATGGCTCACATCCAATTGTTTATGGTTTGACAGATTTTTTAGATTCTCACTTCTCATCCTGGATCTATAACTCAAAGACCCTACAGAGTTTGATATCTGAAGTATGTGGACATTATACCGTATACTACATCTTATTTCGTTTGCGTGGTTGCTCTCTATCTGAAATGTTGACTCATTTCTCTAGTAATGTTAGTTTATATGATAAAACTGTTGAGCGATTTATTCAAAATTTACTGAAATTGTAACTGTTTTACGTGTAATTTTGAAATAAACAGAATTGAATACAATCGAGTGTTTTTCTTATACAATATAAATACGATTTACATCCAAAATAACCACGCGACAGATGGGGCATTCCTTCGAATAAAGTTTAGCAGCACAGTTTAGGCATCCAAAATAGTGCCCACAAGGCATCGTCAGAGCATTAATTCGAGTGTTGAAGCACACTTTACACATAAGTTCTTTGTCGTATTGTTTTCTTCAGGGATTAGATTCGGTTGCTCTACATTTTCAACTGGAAGGTTTCTTGCAAGTGTTGGATCTGCTGCTTTTTTAGGAGTAGCAAACCCGAATCTCGTTCCCGACAAAAATTCATCTTCTGGAATGCGGCAATTACTGTGTTGGGTAATGAAGCCAGTTCCAAACGTTCTCTCTAGATACGCACACGTGGACCAGTATTTTGCGTGTTCAATTTCTGGGATGTCCGTGTCTGCCCGCTGATAAATACATAGGCCACAATAAAAACAAATTGCTCGATTGTCACTGCCTCTGTACAAAAATCCAGCTTTAGCCATTCGTTCAGGACTTAAATTATCGACTCGGTGAGACCGATTGTCTGAGAAGGATAAGATTCGCGTTTCCTCAGATTCGAAAGAAGGGCACAGCATTTTAAACAAATTTACTCAAACCTAAAGACGGATACATGCATTAAACTAAAAATCACACATTTATTGTTTTATATGTAGTGGAGAGGGTTTTCTCTTCTTTTGATAAAGATCAGCACTTCTAGGCAGACCACTAGATTGTTTTTTCTTCCCGGCTGTGTGTTTCCCCTCTTTCAAGGTTTTCACAAGAGCAGCTAGCTCCTTGCTTATACCACAGTTTTTGTTTTTAATGATGAATCCGGATGATCGATCTTGTAGATGTTGAAAATATTTCTCGGGTGAAAAGATAGATTCCACTTTAAATTTGATAAGAAAGTTTGCTACAGCTGCCTTTTTTTTTTGAAAATTTCCAATCTTGTTTTCACTTCGCAGACATCACCGTATTGACAGTCAGCTGAGAAAATCACCACCACATAAGGACGCGCATCTGTAGGGCCTTTGAAAGCCACAAACGGTAGATCCTCAAACATATGTTTACACACTTGAATAAGCTGATCGGTTGAAAAGAGAGCTTTTCCTCTTGACATTGTCAGCACACCTTTTCTCAACATCTCACCGTCTGTGGGTATTGATTTCCCTTCTTTGTCAATGTCGAGGAAGATTTTACGTATTTTTCTTGCTTCTTCTTGGTGTTTCTTGCATGCCCCAACAACTCTGTTTGCTCCATCAACCCGTCGTAACATGAGGAGTAGGGATGAGTCGTTGACGTCGACATTTTTTGCTCTCTCTTCATATTCGTCAGCAATTGAAGTGTGTGTCTCGTCGCAGCTTTCCATTGTTCTTCTTCTAATTTTCTCGCAAACCATACGACTTTTATAGAGAAATGTTAACAAAGAAAGAAGAAAAATCACTATTCTTGCCTAGACCTGTCTTGTTTTTTCCAACAATTGTGCAATGAAAACTTGTGATGTAGTACATATAAAAACACCCGCTGGTTTGTGATTGGTCGAATAAGAGGTAAGAATGTTTATAGCTAGTGATTTTTAAAGACGTAATCATCTCCGTACGGTCTATGCTTCTGCTGGCGTCAGATTTTTTGTTGATAGTAAACCATTTTTGAAGTTCTACATCGATTGTGATTGGTTAAAGGTTTGCTGACGTGATGTTGATGTTTCCGTTTGCATCAGATTTTGTTGATAGTAATCGTAGCTGATTTCTTGACTTTGAAAAATATGAATTTTATGTTGGTGGTTTAAGAATTTGATAGTTTTACTTAAAACAGTGTTATAACAGGAAACAATTTTTGTTTTCTAGTTGTCTTATAAAAAGATATTGTAAATTAGATGCATGGTAAATGTTTACAAGTAAAATTTTACAATTATTGAAGTAGTCTCCAAAAAACAATCTGCACACTATAAAGGTTCAATCTTCTTGGTTTAACAATATTTAGTAGTGATTAAAAACTGCTGAATTGAAACAAACTTCACTGTTCTGATCTTTTTAAAATGCTTCTACCACTGTACTAACGATTTTACTACCTTACTGTCATATGTGAAGCCAATCTTGTCTCAATTAACCCAAAGATCTCCTTAAACTACTGAAATTTTAATCCAAATAGTGTAAAACTAACAGCTAGCGGTACAAGTTTTTGATTGAAATTGTGTCAAATTAAATATTTTTCCTTCCACCAAGCTCTTCTGGAAGTAAACTCGCAATGTCACTGCCTGTGATCTTTCTCCAGCAAACCTGATAATCTAGAAAACCGTTGGTTATTTTCCTCTAAAACTAACGACTAGCTGTAATAAACGTAAATGTTTTGATTGAAATACCTGTATGATCTAGAAAAACTGTAGATTATCATCTTCTGTAAGCCTACAACTAGTGATGAGCGAGCAGATTTTTCTCCTTCAACATCTGTCTTTCGCCATACTGGTAGCTATTATAAAATCTATAATCCCTCAGCATTGTATCTGACGCTAGTTCCAAAATCTATACCCCTCCAAAATTTATCTGCCTTAGTTTTTCAAAACTGCTGGTGGTGGTAAAGTTATTTTTCTTATGTACGTTTTCAGCTAGTGATAGACACGCAAACTTTTCCCTCAAACATCTGTCGTTCATGATACTGGTAACTATTATAAAATCTATATTCCTCCAAGATTGTATCTGTCGCTTGTTCCAAAATCTATACTCCCCAACATTGTATCTGCCGCTAGTTCTAAAATCTATACTCTTCCAACATTGTATCTGCCGCTAGTTCTAAAATCTATACTCCCCAACATTGTATCTGCGACTAGTTTTAAAATCTATGCTCTTCCAAGATTTATCTGCGGCTAGTAATGAAATCTATACTCGTCCAAGATTGTGTCTGCCACTAGTTTTGAAATCTATACTCCCCAACATTGTATCTGCGGCTAGTTCTAAACTGTTGGTTGTGTTTTCAAATTATTTTCTTATGTACGTTTTCAGCTAGTGATAGACACGCAAACTTTTCCCTCAAACATCTGTCTTTCATGACACCAGTAACTACGTCTATATTCCTCCAAGATTGTATTGTAATAAGACTGAATCCATTACCTACCTAGTTCTACTGAAATAAATGTAAATTAATTCCAACCAACTGCAGAAATATCACGAGTAAAGGAAAATACCTCCAATAAACACATCTAGAAGAGTAAAGAAACAACATTCTAGGGAATCAAAAGGAGAAATCAACTAGAGGCTATATGATTTTATAAACAATTTCAAGAAGTGAACGATTACGCGCGATTAATGCTTACGCTCGAAAGGAAGTTGTTCATGATTTACTGTAGTATCAAAGACTTCAGTCACGACCTAAAAGTTAATGTTTCCGTTTTACAGCAGTTGTGCTTACAATAAGACAAAAAATTATAAACGAGTTGAAAATCAAAGTGAAATCAATTGGAGAACTTTTGAAGTGGGGGTATTCTGAAGCGAGGGTACAACAACAAATTAGGTCATTTTCAAAAATAAATGAAATCATTTCCAAAAAGAAATAAAACCATTTCCAAAAACAAATAACATTTTCAAAGCATTCCTAAAAAGAACTCAAACAAATAAAATCACAAAACAAATAAAACCATTTCTAAAATCAAATAAAAACATTTCCAAAAACAAATATACCTAATCATTCTTAAAAACAAGAAACAACATTTTCAAAAACAAATAAAACCTTTCCTAAAAAGAACTCAAACAAATAAAAATTCCAAAAAAGAATTCAAACAAAATCATAAAACAAATAAAACATTTTCAATTGTTAAATGCAAACAACGTTACAAGTAAAATGTACTTCCAAGTTTATGTACAAGATCGTGTTCAACGGAAATGACATACTTGCAAGGTTTTGCACGTTCGGAAATGACGTAGCGCGCTGCAAGCGCACCGCAAAATCCGGCTCGAAAAGGTAGTTACATACTACTGCTGGTCATGTTAGCAAAACTTGAAGATCTATACACAAATTTGGATAAACTTTCAATAGTTGTTTTCGACATATATAGTTCAGAAAAAAATTTTTTTCTTACGATGACCACAAATTGTTCCAACTCATCAATTATTTCCAGAGGATCAATATTTCCCATAACTTCGTACAAATTATGACATGCAGTGGGAAGATGGTTGTGATCGTACTCTCACAAAAGATTTTCTTGATTTTAAAAAAATTGCAGTTACTGTAGAAATTTGCTCAAAACGGTCATTTAACAACATATTGCATGATCAATCAATGGCAAAAAGAAATTTGTTTTAAGCAGGTCTTCTTGTGACGTTTTACAACTTTTGTCCTCTGCTTCACTCTCCTTTTTTTTTCTGGGTCTGTTTTTTGCAAACCAACAACCAACCTGCGAAGGCATTTCAAGTGTACAAGTCACTGCACTCATGTAACCATCATTGTGATGTTTTTTTAGACTTCCTCTGTTGCTTCAATTTTTGTTTTGACTGCTTTTAATAAAACAGCAGAGGTTTGCATAACTTGGCTAGTTTTCTTCATTTGAAACAGAAAGTCATGACAAAGAACTTTAGATAAAATGAAGCTCCATAATTCAGTTCTAAGTGTCAAAGCATGGACATTATTGTCTGTTAACTCGTCGTGCATCAGATACAATGTCGGGCCATTCATCCGGGTCACTAGGGAGAGAATCATAAAAAGTATGCGGAAGTGATGGTGATGTATCGATGGTATCTTTTAAGTTTGTCGCACCAGTAGACTTATTGATTTTGCTCTAATGATTCAGATAAGATGTTTTTTGATTTTGAAGCGTACTCTGCTGCACAGATTAAATTTGAATTATCATTATTAGGATCCAACAATTGTTGTGTAACATTATCTTATACATCTACTGCGGCAACGGAAAAAATGGTGTTAAATTAATTGGCTTTTTTGCTGCTTCCAGAACAGCTGCCGCTTATTTTTTTTCTGTTCTCCATTTATGTAGCGTTTCATTATAAAGCTACCCACTTATCTGCAGGTAACCTTGGAATTAACTTCTACAGACCATACACAATTTAGTAATAGTAATGTTTCTGTGTACTGGAAAGGAAAATCAGCATAAGATCTTGCAACGACAACACAAAAACCCTAACAAATGACACAGCTAACACACTTCTGCAACATGCTGCCTAGCTTATTCTACACACCGGTACATCCTATTTGCACTTTTCTCGGCTATCTGCTTATTTTTATCACTGTTAGATTTTCTGAAATTAACCAAATTTCTTTTGGGGATCATTTCAAGTCGCTCTCGTTCTCACAATCGATGCGTAGCTGCTCTTTCAATGATGGATTCTGTAGTATTTGGCTCTTTAGTACGGCAAGAGCGGCCACCCCTATCATATTAAATTGAATACATGGAAGTTTATATAAGGGTTGGCGGGCCGTACAAAATGCTCTAGCGGGCCGTAGTTTGTGCACCCCTGTGCTAAGCCATAATCCACGAATAAAGTAATGCAAGATAATATTTCATAGCTCAGTTACTTTTCAAATCCAACTACATAAATAGAATTGTTCCCAAGCGCAAAGCCATAAAATACCGTTGGAGGCGTGATAATGCGGTTTTCGCTTTTCATAATGATATAAAAATGTTGTTACCAGTTAAAATTGGGGATTGGTCGGTGGGAAAACAACGAGCGCACTTGCTATAATTGGATGGAAAATATGCAACGTGGCAGCATTTCCTAAGTTTGTGACCAACACCAAAAATTTTAGTGTTGACTACGTGACAGAAGCTATGTGTTTATATTCTACACTCTTACAAAAGCAAATGAAGACCTTTCTTTCTTTCTTTGCGTGGTCATGTATCCACTTTCATAAAGACACCACTGGTAAAACCATAGCGTTTAAAATTGGGTGGTGTTCACTTATTAGAAAATAAAACAAAAAACAGTCTGCCTCTATCGAAGTGAAAGGAGTGTCAAAAGTGTAATCGAAATATTAGGAGTTGTGTGATTATTATGCTGCCTGCTGCATGGCCGAGCAGAACTGCGTTTGCTGTTGGTTGACATTTCAAGTTCATTTCAAACTGACACTTCAAGTTCAAGCTGAAGCTTTCGCCAACTACCACAAAATTATTAAAGGGTCTGCTGACTCAAATATCGTCTTGTCATTTCCAATCTGCTAATCTACGTTCATCTTACGTTTGATAATTCAAATTTCTGATTGTTTTACTTCAATACAGAAACAACTAAGAAGGCAAAAGCAGCGTCCAATGTGCATGGCTGCGTAACTGAGAAACCAACAGCCGATTTTTATTACTTGACGAGCAAATACGCACTTAAAATATTGATAATTTTTAATTGACATTGATATCAGGAATGCAGCCACTACATTTCAGTTCTATGTTTGAAATGTTCAAATTTCTCTTTTATACAAAAATTTAACTTTTCTGACCAGTGTATACGATTATGATAATTTTATAATATCTAACGAATCTATACATAATTTTTTTTTTATGAGATATACAGTATAAAAACCGCCAATAGTACTGGAAAAAATATCTTCCAAACATGTAAAAATGTAAAGTGACTTTTTCCTCATCAAAGTGAAAAACGAAGACGTTGTGATAATGCATCAGTAAGATTAAAGTAAAAGAAGTAAAAGGAAAGAGAAGCAAAATTTATAAGCAATTGAGCAACTGCCAAAAGTGCGCAAAGCTGTTGTGTAGTAAGCATCTGATTCTGATGTGTAATTTTTGCTTGCAAGACTAAACTGTTGTTAAACTTAAACTTATCAATAAAATCGCACTGCCTTCGTTGTTTTTGAAATATACGTGGGTATTGCTGTTTTTTTGATGATATGTATTCTAGAATTTACACGTTAAATTAATGTAATATTTCCGTGCTTTCATATTAGACCAGGGGTTCCCAACCGGTGGTACGCGTACCACTGGTGGTACGCGGAAGCTTTCCAAGTGGTACGCGAGATGTTTTCCAAAAATGCCAAAAAAAGTATTTGTTTTCACAGAAACTCTCACACAGAGAAATGTAGAAACGTGAATTTGGTTTCAGGTAATTTTCTTTTGCTTCTCAACTGTAATAAATGTAAATTTGTACATATTGTATAATGTTGCATAATGTCACGAGGGCTAGCTAGCTTGCTAGGCGCTTTTTTTTTCTTTCTGTAGCGCGGAGGTTCTCAAACTTCGGTGACTTGGAGCCCATGAAGAGATTGACTATTCTTTACGGAGCCCCACAATAAGGACAAGGTGGTATGGTGGTCTCCAAAAAAAAAAAGGTCACCGTCCTCTTGTCGAAGGGAAAAGTGCGCCTACAAGTACTGTCAATGCCTCTTTTCATATATAAATGTTAATATGTCTGTTAGCCTTTGTGTACAATTCTTTTATGGACAAAAATTAATTGTCAAATTAGGTGGTACGCAGCTACAGAATAACTCCAGAAGTGGTACGTCGCAACAAAAAGGTTGGGAACCCCTGTATTAGACAAAAAACCAAAAGCAGAAACAGCATGACGTATAACTGCAATATACCAGCTAGTCCAGAAATAGCCTATTTTGTTTCACATTAGTAATGTGTTCTGTTTAATGCAAGTGATTTTTTAATAATAGCTCTAGATTCACTAACGCGCCAAAGCTCACGTTACGATGATAAAACTCACCGGCGCGATGGTGTAGTGGTTAGAGCATCCGTCTCGTAGTCGGTAGACCTAGGGTTCATTCCCTAACTCGAGTCATACCAAAAGACTTTACCAAATGGTATTCACAGCTTTCCTGCTTGGCGCTCAGCATATGAAAGGGATAGTGCGGAGAACAAGCCGGCAAGCTTGCTTGTTGTGTCCTTGGGCAAGGCGCTTAACGGGACGCCTCCACCTTTATGTGGCAGACAGGTGGCCCACCCATACTTCACCGGGTTACAACTGTGAAGTTGCTAACCCAGCATGTCAGACGACTCTTGGGTACCCACCAGTGGCAGTCCGCCTTGTTGGTGATGGGGCTACCAATCACTCAAGACTAGTTCGAAATGGGCTGCCATCTTTTCCATAGCCTAATTCCTATTAGGTTGATGGCATGAATCCGAATTACCGTTCATGCCGTAGCTCCATCCCGAGGAAGAGGAGGGGTAAACAAACAAAAATGATAAAGCTCAAATAGGTGGTATTATAAGTAATCCAGGTCGAATATAAAAACTATAAGAGTCATTTAAATATCATATGACGACCCCTCCACAGGGAAACACAACTGCCGTATTGCTAAGATAGGCTATCAATCGTTGTAGAACAAACTTGATATTAACAAGAATTAAAGTTTACAATTTTTTGATGAGAGAGGTTTTTCTAGCAAATTCAAAACTTAGTTTGCCTGAGTACTTTTTTCATACGACTCATTACACACACAGAGAGACTAGTTGGCTAGCTAGATAATACTAGTTGGTTTATTCGGAGAATTAAAGAAAGAAGTCGCTTGTTTTAATCTAATTTGAAAAAAACCAAAAGTCTCTCATTCTAGTCTAATTTGAAAAATCCCTAATTACAATGCTAATCTAATTTCAGAAAAGTTCCTAACCGAAGAGTCGGATCTGAAAAATAACAAAACCATTTTTGTTAGGGATCACCTGCATTTGCAAAAAGTTTGGCCAAAAATCTGAATCGAAATTAGGTGATCTCTAAAAAAAAAGTTCTTCACAATAATTTGGTGGCAAAAATGAAAATCTTAGAATTGTCGCAAATACAAAATGATTTCGCGAAGACGTTTAAATGGCATCAAAATTCGCTTGGGTATTAAATTTTCAATCTAATTTCAGAAAAACTGAAAAAGTATAATTCCAGTTCTACTTTAATTTGTGAAAAGCAGAAATGCTCTAATTTCATTCTACTCTAATTTGAGAAAAGCATAAACGCTCTAAATCCAATTTTAATCCAATTTGAAATTGCTAAAAAGATTCTAATCGTCAAATTCTGACACAAGGATGGAGAACTCACAAAAACGACCTATTGCGTCGCATAAAAGAGAGAAAAAAATGAAAGAACATCATGTGATTTGTAAGCATTCCTTAATTTGGATGAGGTTTTGGTCTTTGATCATAAAAATATTTATCCGTGATAAGCAAGCATGACTTATATTTTTTTCTAAATGAAAAGCGTAATAATTTTATAAAGTTAACAATATTTTGTTGTTAAAATGCATTTTCACATCTTGCTTTTTATTTACAAACAATCAGTTCAAATTACAAAAAACTAGACAGCAGACAAGTGGCATATGGCAAGTAGTCCAACATCAGAAACATTATAAAAACATCACGGCGGTTAAATTTCTCGTAAAATGGAAAATTGATAATGAGTTATTAAACTTTTTATCTGGTAACAGTTCGTATTAAATTAAGCTTAGGCAATCGCAAAACGATAATGTCAATGCGTGACCACGACGAAAAAAAGAAAATTCCCCGACTGTTTGTTTATTTTAAATTACAGTCAAAAATCTAAAACTACAGTTATGTTGTACATTTAAGTTGCAATAACTTAAACCCTATTTGTTCAATCACAACCAAAAGTATGTATTTTTTTTTAGTTTTAACAAAAGTCACGACCCGAACTATGTTAGTATGGAAAAGTTGGCGGGATCATTCCTCAAATATGGGTAATAAAGACGCATTGTCCTCACTAGGTCTCATGCCAAGTGTAAGATACTTTACATGGCTCCTGGCTAGCCCAATATCCTAAACAGGATTGTATACGAAACAAACCCAAACAATCTAACACAAAGCACAAGAATTACGTACCGTTTACTTTTGAACCAGATTCCTTTTGACGTTACTGCTAATCGTGCAAGTATAAACTAAAACTGATATCCTCACATGAAATTGATCAGACAAAAGGTAATTATGCATAGAAAAACTCTCCAAAGATTATAGACTAAATGTGGTGCTTTAAAGCATACATGGCAGCACGTGATTACCAGATAGATAGCCTCGGCATGCGCAGAAAAGCAGATCGAAAGAACCGGTTTCAAATCTCACCGGAATCAGACACGATTTGTCCCACTCCAAAACGAAGAATTAAAAAACAAATTCTACATTTATTTGAGCTAACACGGAATTGCTATTGTGATCGTTCTAAAAGTTAATAGTTACCAAAGTGCTAGGGTCGAATAAAAGCTCCCCCCCCCCCGAACATGGAAAACGCAAAAAAGCCCTGGCCAGATTGAGTTAAAGCTGACATACGTCAGGATTACATGTCAAAAACTTTTGACTTAAGAAAAATTCAGTATGAATTGTTAAAAATTGCTCAAAAGTCGGGATTTTCTGCCCAACGTAAGGGTGATCTTTAAATAAAAATCTTTGTATTTTAATATTTTAAAAAGTTCACCTCAAAAAAGTTTTTATGTTAGTTTTGTGATCAAATCGCCAAATCATTCGTCAAAGGTTAAAAGCGTGAACGTGACTGACATAAAAGTGACTTGGATTCTGTGTTTTCAAATTAAGTACTACAACGTCAAAACAATGCCTCAAAATAAAATATCAAGGCTGTTCATTAGAATCTTCACTATGCTCGTCTGTCTCACCTGACAGATGTTGTTGTTTAAAAGTATGAGTATATTACGCAGGGATCAAAATGTTAGGTGTAAAATAATCGCTGCCATAACTTAAATGATCGCTAATCGACGTCTGACATGTAAAAAATTATTTTCAGAGACGAGAAAGACTTGATATTAGATACAACTCAAATCGCTAATGCAATTGCGTTCAGGGCAACGGAAACGAGCTTTCATCCGTCTCGCCTCTTTCATAAGTGTTCTCGATTTTTGAAGATTACATCAATTTTTGCTGTGTATCTTGGGAAGGATATAGAAACATTTATTTTTTTGACACTCATAAAGCCAAGGTTGATAGTAACAACTACATTTAGTTATGGGATGGCAATTCTCTCTCAGAGATTTTATCCCTCAAACAATTACATATTTCAGCAAGATGGGGTCCTTCACACAAAAGTTTAGTAAACCAGGCTAATTTGGAAAAAACTACAACAGAACTCATCAAAGAGATGAATGGCCTTCCCAAAGTTCTGGAATTACTCAATGGATTGTGTTATATAACAGTGTTCTCCAAACTGTGGGTCGCGACCCCAAGTGGGGTCGCCTTAAACTTTTCTGGGGTCGCCATATGCCAGCAGTCAACCCTTAATTTGTTGCCATTAATTTAAGTCTACACAACAAATTGGTTTAGAGCGAGCTTAAAATTATAGTATCAGCTCAAAGCCACAAAATGTCAACACTGTGCAAAAATAACACGAGCAAAACAGGTCAAGCATAAAAGTACCCAGAAAAAATCATGTCAACTGTCAAAATACCAGGCTCACATAGTCGCAAGGGACAACCAAATCGCTGCTTAGCAAAAAAATTTTCAAACCTACACGGACATTTGGCTGAGCATTTTGAGCAAGCTACGTGCGACCATTCGAGCTGAAAGAAAATGAAATAAACTAAAAATACATTTGTTGTAGTGTAGAAAGATTGCAAATAAGCCTTTAGTAATGTCTCAGTTTATGTATGAAATGTTGTTAATACTACTCAACAATATTTTTACTCTTTTAACTAACTGCAAAATCTGATTATTTCAGGTTTACATTAAATTTTTGTGACCGACGGTGACTAAATTATATAAAAATGACTTTTAAAAACAAAAGCAAAAGATCATATGATGAATCTTTTTTAAAGCTTGGCTTTACTGAATTAAATGGCAAGCCGAAATGGGTCATTTCTTCAAAAAGTCTTTCTGAAAAATCATTGAAGAAAAATAAACTACAACATCGTTTATCTACTAATCATTCACGCTGCGTCAATAAACCAGTCCACTTTTTTGAACGTAAATTGCAATCGATTGTGCGTCACACAAAAGTATTAAGACATTTACAAGAGCCAATAAATAAGCAGTTTATTCTTCGTATGTCGCATCCTACCAAATTGCGAAATAAAAGAATCCTATTCCATTGGCGAAAAGTTATTAATGCCAATAATGAAGGACGTGGTAAAAATAATGATTGGAGAAAATGAAAGAAAAAAATTAGATTCAGTCTCACTATTTGCCACTACAGTAAAACGAAAGATTTTAGACTTGTCTCATGACGTTCTTAAACAAATTGTTAGCCATATGAATACTTCTCCACTTTATGCAATTCAACTGAATGAATCCCCAGATATTGCAGGTCTAACACAGCTATCTCTATTTATTCGATATATTAGCAATGTGGAAGAGTATCAGAAAGCTTTTTTGCAAAGCCCTGCAATTGCATACTAGAGGTAAAGACATCTTTAAAATTATTGATGGATTTTTTAACGATGATTCCACATCTTAGGATAAATGAGCCGGAATTTGTACCGACGGTACAGCAGCAAGCACTGCACAAATTCGTGAGCAGTAAAACGAGTCAAAGATAAAGCAATAAACGTCAATGAACGCGTTGTTTTCTCCATAGACAAGCACTTGTAGCCAAAAGTCTATCTGAGGAACTGCATGATACACTGAATTGTGTTATAAAATGTCTCAAAAGTTTAGCCAGGAAAGTTTTATCGCAAACGTTGCATACCTGGCTGACATATTTAACTCACTAAATTCTCTGAATCAATCTATGCAGGGCACTGGGTTTACTGATATTGATCACGCTGCCAAAATTACAGCTTACTATAAAAACTTATCATGCGGCAAACTTATGTAGACAGAGATGAATTTTGTTTGCCTCCTGAATTAGAAAAAGATTGATTGTAAAAGAGGCCACAATCGGACACCTAGAGAAGCCGAGCAAAAAATGGAGCATTATTATGGAAATATCCATTAAACCATTAAACCAACCATTAAACAAGACTGGATAATCGATCTTTTTGCCGTTACTAATTTGCTAGAACTACCTCTCCGTGTTACCGAAGAATTTACAGAAATGACGGCTGAACCTGCGAGTCAAATTTCTTTCAATTCGTTTAAAGAAAAACATCCAAAAATATCAGCAAATATTAACTTTTGGGTTTCAATACATTCAAGTTATCCGGCTGTGTCGGTATAAGTGATTCAACAACTGATTCCATTTGCGATTACCTGGCTCTGCAAAGCAACATTTAGTGCAATGAGTGTGTTAAAAACTAAGCACCGAAATAGAATAGATGTGGAACATGACTTACGCTTGAGTTTAAGCAAAATCACGCCACGGTTTCAGAAATTTGTGGAAACTAGGCAGGCGCATTCTTCATACTAGTGTTAATATTAAATTGCTAGAACATGTTTTTATTTTTATGTAAACAGTCTGCACAAACTTTAGGGTCGCGAGTACTTGCCATACTTAATTTTTTTTAAATTGGGGTCGCTTCTTGAAAAGTTTGGGGACCACTGTTATATAAGACTCTTTGAATAAAAAGATTTACTACGAAGTGCAAGTCAAATTGACCAATCAGTAGTCAAAGAACAAATAATTTTGTCATGGATAGAGGTATCGGTGGAAAAAACCGCAAACGTATTTTTGCTAAGAAAAAACGGCTTTGTTGATCATAAAGGAAAATGGAGGCCACATAAAAATAAATTAATTTTACTTGAATATGGCATTTTTGAGGTGTTGTTTTGAATTTAATGTTAACTTATTTGCATAAGTTGCAGCTGCTCGTTCAGATATTCTGCAAAATGTTGGTAATATTCTTAACTTGAGAAAATTAAAAAAAAATTGATTGTTGAGAAGACATACGAAACAAAAAATTTGTGCGCTTGTTTTCATAGACCCGATGTATCTCACGCATTTTTATCTTGCTTTGTAAAATTGCGATATTTTACAGATTTGAACACGATTGCTAAACTTTCGCGCTAAACAACTATAGCGTGACAATATATTTATTTACTTTTTAACATGTGATTTTGTAATGTTAGTTAATTTGCTCTGATATTTATGCCATCTAACTTTCTTTCCAAAACTGTGGAAGTTTGTTCT
This sequence comes from Trididemnum clinides, assembly GCA_963675345.1. Taxonomy (NCBI): domain Eukaryota; kingdom Metazoa; phylum Chordata; class Ascidiacea; order Aplousobranchia; family Didemnidae; genus Trididemnum; species Trididemnum clinides. The sequence continues at coordinate 11,128,375 of OY776289.1, forward strand.
ACTTGCAAATTTTATTGATCAAGGCGCTAGTATGTAGTATTATTACTGATCAAATACTGCATGGCTTTATTACGTATTAATTTTTATGGTTGAAATCATCAGAAGTTTTAATCGTTTTGCTTCTAAATTCAAAATTTATTAGTTAGAAAATAAGAGCAAGAAAGGAATAGCAAAAATCATGGTAATTATTAAAGGGAGTAAAATACACAAAAACATTGTAAAATTTTTGTGCAATAGATTATTTTTCGTGGTTATAATGTCTGGTTTTTACAGCTCAGTACACATTGGTCCCCACAATTTACATCTCTCTAGAATGCATTATCGTACTCATGTTCATCAACCACATCTGACGTTCCGTGACTCCATTGTCAAAAATAAAACTGAGATTATTGAATTCTTGGAAAACCAACCACATATACCAGGTAATAATGCTTTTTACAAGTGATTTGTAATAAGCAATTACAGTTTTTGGTAATTGAAAAGACCTCATTGATAAATCAAGAGTTTAACCGACACTTTTTGTTTTGTAGTTTTTAAACTAATTCGACGCCATTAAAGGTACAGCACAGCATTAGATGAGTTTTGTAATCATGAAATTCATTTGTGCTCGGGTATATTACTCATGCATGAATATTATTGAAGTGGGAGCCAACAGTAGCCTGTACGAACATGATTTAATAACTGCATTTCTAATTGTTGTTTTTAGCTGGTGCAATAAGCTAAATATTTTTGTTTGCTATTTTTGCTAATATATTGGCCTTCTTAATATTATATGTTTAAACTAGATATCAAAGCATGATGATTGGGTTATTTGTCCCTTTTTTCAAATTCAAGGAAAAAATAGATTTAGTTTTTCAGCAGTCATTTTCAGTTTGAGATATTGCAATATTATTTTGCATTATCAAAATATGTTATTTCCTGACTTTAATTTTAAGTAACAGGACTGAAGTTACAGAAAACAAATTGTTTTATTTTGACGCTGCAATAAGGTTGTGGCAAAATATTAAGTGAAAAAATTCCTAAATTATTGGCTATATCGCTTCTGTAAAACATACAGTATTTGAACTAGGGTAAGGTGTCCGTCCAGCTCAAACTCATTCTTAAAAAATTTTCTCAAAAATAATTATTGCAGACGGCATTTCATGCTCCTCCTCCCAGTTACATCATTGTTGGTCATGACTGGATAATGTGTTAACTCGTGAAAAGTCATGGCATGTTAAGTAACTCTATATTTACGCAGATGACACTGGCCCTGTAAAAACTGGGGAAGCTTTATGGTACATTTACAACAATATCATAGGAAAAGAGGGAGACCGACCAGACGTGACCAATATCCTTATATTTGACTCAACAGAATTAGCTGATGACGATGTAACCGCGCCAGCAAGAGCTCTCAGGGAAGCTGGTGTTGTGGTAAGTGCCGAATAAGCGTCATTATTACCTGACTTTTGTCGCTCTTAATCAGTTTACTAAATAATGCCGATTTTTTTACTGATCACTCATTATCATGTAAATTGCGAATGCTTAAGTGGTAGCTCATTGATTACCACATAAGCTTGCCATATAATATACCAGCATTGCCAGCTAAAATCTGACCGCTAATTCTACATAAGGTTTGAAATGCCTATCAAAACTACATCATTTTATGATGTTGGTTTTGAAACTAAATGAAAACTGGCAAGGAGAAAACGCTAAACCCGAATCCAGTTTCATAGATATGGCAAGTTGGTAAAATCAAACATGAAAACGTCATAAAGCCATAATAGTTGAAAAAATTTGCAAAAGTAACATTAAGCGTAATCGCTTTTAATTCTTGCTGCACTTAGAGTTAAAATAACTTTAAACTGGTTTTAAAGTAACCTTATTTCAATGGAATACCTTTTGGCAAAATACTGACGTCATCATTTAAAAACATCGTCCACCAGAAACAAAAAATCTAGAAAACCAAGGAACTTACGGTAAAGAGTTTGTGTGTTTACTGCTTGATTTAGTATACAGAAAACCATAACACAAATTATCCACAAGAAAGCGATAGGCCTTAAGCTGACGTACAAAATCTTTAAAAGTAGCAAATAGGTCATTTTATTATTCAAACAACAGTCAATTCCAAGCCATTAAAAAGCTTGCTGTTTGACTGGTTTGCTAATAAAAAACTCAAAAACAATTTTGCTCTTTTCTGCAAAAAACGTTAACGCAGTTAGCCTCTGGCTCACCATTAGCATGTGAAACATATACCAAATATAGTAATTTTTGTAGCAAAGAATTGACATTAATTATGTAATAAATCAAGTTTGTGTTTGCAGCCTGTCAGTGTCACAAACAAGCAAATTTGCTTTGTTAAAATAGGTGTTGCATGCATAGTCTCTGTAAATTATTGCTTTCTTTCTGCTGTAATTACTTTATTCGTGAATCTAAAGTTCTCTCGAATCTAAATTTGATTTTATATCTTGATTGTTTTTGCAAAAACCTTTTTTCCTTTGAATTAAGGTTTGTATCGTCCACGCCTCTTCTGACGTCACAATGGTTGAACAAATGTTTACGTTCAACATGGAACTAGAACACACTTTTCCCTTTCGAAAGTTTTCAATTGCTGTTATGACGTAATTTATTAGCGGATGCTTTTTTGTCATGTGATGTCGTTATTGAATTTTCTGGATTGCGTCCCATTCACATATTTAGGGCGACGAGATTTTTTACACAGGCAGAGAGAGAGAGAGTGCAGAATGCAAGAGAGTCAATATATTGAGAAAGAGCGTAGAGAGACGGATAGCGTGTTATTTTGTGGTGGCTTGTTGTGAATATTAGCGTGGTAAGAATCAAGTGGTTAATCGATTGATATTGTTTTTTCTGCCTTGATATTAGAGTACATTGGTTTTGTGTAATCGACGAGTGAAGGAATTAAAAAGGCTCGAAGTATTTTGTAAATACATTTGTTCTGTTCTTCATTGAGAAGTGCTTAGTTTATAGTAATGTGATTAAGTATTTAATAGAAGCCAATCTTCACTTAGCTGTTAAGTTGCAGTCGGGATTAATTATTCGAACGATACTATAAGTCGCCTCAATTTTAAGAAAATTAAATATCCAGATAGACCAAAAATCTATTACACGACACACAGCTGCTGGCCAATTGTTCAAAAAATTGTTATTGACTTTTTTAAGGCAAGATGCTTTTATTACTCTTTTTTGAGAGAGTTGTCTTGAAGAAGCTTTACTTGCTAAGCAGCCTAAAAAACTCGTCTGTTTTCTGTTTATACGACCATTGTTAGACTCAGTAATAGATACTGTGTGATAACTTAGTGTAAGTTTTATATTTAACAAGTTGTTTAACTGCTGATGCTGTTAGTATAAAAGCAAAACGTTTTAATAACATGTTTTCCTAACATTTTAGCTTTCTTCTTTTTGCAAATAATTGAAAACTTTTTACTAACAATTTTTCATATTTTTGGTCATTCGGTAATGAAATATATGATAATTCAATTCTGGTCACGTTTAATATGTTCTCTTTCTTCTTTGCTGCAACGGACGCAGCTTTCTGTTAAGTTCTTATCTCTCAAAAATTGGTAGAATTGAAAATCTTTTATAAACAGCCTGTGGTCATTCGACTCTGGATATTTCTCACCTCATTCTATTGTATTTATTTACGACACTTCTTACTTCATTCTATTGTATTTAGTTACGAACTGTTGTGGCCGCTTGCTTTTTGGCAACTCCCTTTCTATTATAAACTTTGGTCCAGGGCTTGTAGAGTTGCCCCGCTTCTGTGTTCCATGGTCATCGGCCATGCCCTCATCTCAAGGAAGAAGTCGGGAAACAACAATAGCATCATGATAATATCATCAAACATGGGACACCATCTTTTGGCTTGATTTGTTCCACCAGTGTAGACCTAAGCTCAATGCAAGCAGCTACTGTTCATGATTAATCTTTGGGAAAATTCTTTAATAATGGTACTAACGTCCACAAATTAATCTAAAATGTGAGTGAATTTTTGAAATATTTTTGTCTAATTTCCATAAAAATGTTTGCCCAAACTTGGCTAGACTTTGGAAATTTGCAGAATTAAACGAAGTTTCTCCGAAAAAATTCGTACCACTTCAAATTAAATACGAAAAGAGTAAATACATCAAAATACTCTCCGATGAAAAAAATTTTTGCTTTCAAAATTTTCGTGTCATATGTGAAGTCAACAAGCAAAGTGTCAATATTTTTTCATGAGATGGTTCTTTGACAACAATTATTTTGAAAGTAGCTTGAATATTATACACCAATTGTAACAAGAACGAGAAAAAATTGTACTTATACAAATGTTTACATAGCTTTTTTGTCTTTATGACGTTTTATGTATCTGATGTGCCGACTTTCAATTGGAAACAAACGTGGATTTTAGTTTAGAGTTTCCAAATTTGCACATCTGGTAATTTTCATTTAGTGTTAATGTAGATACGTATGTCAAAAATTGAAAATGCTAATTTTCATATTTTCCCTCGCCAAAATAGTGTTCTGGAATGTCTTATTACTAAAAATGATAAAATTTTTGGGTTGAGGATATTTGTATGCATACCAACTTTTCACTTTGGTATGCATACGAACTGGTTGTAAAAATTATAAAAAATCCCACAACTTTGGAGCTGCTCATCCTAGAACTGTGATCTACAGCTCAAAGTGAGCGGTAGGCCCGTGTTTATATCCGCTGTAAAAAGATTGTTTCTTTTAATTTGACCATAAAATGAATTACGGGACAAAAATCGTTTTTTGCTTGATTTTTACACAATCTTCTTGGGATGCACGATGAAAAAATGTGCAAAGAAACAAAATCTGGTTTGTTAGGTCAACATTTGTTAATCAAACCTGAAGTTCAGCTGTAAAGCAAGAAAAGCAGGTAAATATGGAGTAGTTACACGGCGTTCTTATACATGCCATACCATCGTGCATACTGCAGTCGAAACTGGAGGCGAAGAATTTGGCATACTTTATGTACTTTTTTATGAATCATTTTCAGATTAGAAGTAAAATAGACGTTTTTTGCAACCGTAGCATAATGTGACATATACACTTGACCTCATAGGCAGTCAATGATGACGTCATATGTGATAATGACGTCACAAAAATACAATAAATCTATGCAAATTTCCAAAATTTGGCAAAAATTTAATATAAAACCGCATCGCTTCACTTTTGGGATTAAGCTAGCATCAACGGTGCGGTAGTAGACTGCCTCACAACTCTTGAATTTCCCAAGTATTGATTCTGCTGAGATACCTCTGCCTTAATGGCGTTTGGATATGCTATAAGTACTGGCAATCACAAAACATTTATCATTTCGAAGGTATATTACCATTGTCAACCAGAAATAATGCAAATGGTTGGATACATAAGAGTAATAGAACATCCGCAATGTTATAACAAATAAAACTTGCGGGAAAGCATTTGCTTGCTGATGACACTGCATGTGTAGCCTACTAACTAAAAGTTTTAATAGACAAAAAAAATTTAAAACAAGTAGGAAGACGCCTATCAATTTTAAACACAAACCGAAAAATAATAGCTTTGAGTCGGTACTTTTTTATCTTATCAGAACCTTTAAATCCTGTTATACCTACTACCTTGGTACAGAATTTATGGTTTACAGTATGCTGAAATTTGAAAAAAAAATCAAACTTAATTTACGCTTAGTTTAAGCATTTATGTCGTGGTTATTGAGTGGATTTTGGAGAATAAAGACAGCAATGATTATTAAACAAAATGTTGGCAAGTCTTGGGGGATAACAATCGCTAATTGATAAATCATAAAGTTCGGCAATAATCAACAGCACATTTCATAAAGATTTCCTGCAGCAATGGTGGGCTATTTCGTGAAACATGACATAACTGTATATTACCCATTGACAGACGGAATCTCCTGGAATATGCAAACTACTACAATTCAAGTCAGCAGTAAAGCTGCCGTACTTTTCATAATAAAAATGACTGTCATCTTCATTGATTTGTTTTTTATCTTCTGCAATTAAAAAGCCTGCTATGTAAACAAGACCCATCATAGAATCTTCACTTATACTAGACTGCATTTCAGGTAAAAAATGCATTATATCACACATTTGTTCTGTTAATTTGAAAGAGCATTTATCACAGTAATGATCTGATTCAATTTGATAAAGATCATTGAGAGTTTCACTGTTTAACTTTAGAAGCAGCTTTGCTTTAGAAATGTTGAGTTTCTCCAAAATTTGTTGAACAGTTATGAAATATGTGCCACCAAATCCTTGCCGAAGTTTGCTAAATTCTTTTTCCAATGGATCAGTGGAAAAACTACCCAAGATTACATATTCGAATAATTCTTTACGAAGAAGATATTCACTTAATTCAACCAAGCCATTGACAATTTGCGACAAACAGGCAAGTGTGTCTCTTGTTAAAGTTTTTATTCTTTTCCCCCGGTGCCGTGCATATTTTGAATAAATGCATTAAGGCTTTTTAGTTTTTGGATGCCAGTACCATAAGGAGAAGTAATTACTGCTTTTAAGTTATTAAATGTTTTTTGCGCAGTAAATTTTGAATGAACATTTACTATTTTCCAGAATTCCAAAACAAAAGTCAAAAAGTAAATTGTTCCACTGGCATCTTGAATTTCTGGATGCACTCTGAAAGCAGATATAGTCTCATCACAGAACACTCGCAAGCAAGTCCCGACCCTTTGCTTTTCGATAGGAGTAGGGCAAACCGCTTCAAATGTGAGTCGTGACATTTTGACAAGCTCTTTGCTTTCATAGTAATACAGTTTCCTAATGTCAGACCACCTGGCTGTATATTTCTGATCATTCAAATAAAATTCTAATTCTTGTGTAGCTTCAGTAATCCAGTTGTTTCTTATGTTTTTAAAAATGTGAACGTAGTCAAACAGAACGAACAAGTTATCTTTGGTGAGCCAAGGAAAAATAGTATCAAATTTCTTGAAAAATGCTTGATTTACTCTGTTGCCGTCACTGACAATTGCAATTACTTTCGCTCCAGCTTCTTTTAAATTTTCCAATAAAATATTAGTTTGTTCAAATAAAAAATCAGCATTTAATTCTTTGACAGGAAGCATTTTACACAAGAACTTTGGACCACCATACATGCAAACAACCATATAACTTAGCACTGCGTTGGCTAGCTTAGTTGAATTGTTGAGAGCTTGACCAAAAACTTCACCCCCATGATACTGTAACATGGATTTAATGTAAACTTCGTCAGTGAAAACTATGCAAGTTTTTTGCTGATTTGATAAATTAGAAAATACTTTGGAGTAGAAAGCAACATCATCATAACGCTTGGTAGATGAAGTTATCCGTGTTAAAGTTGTGACGCTGGGTAAATCAAAATTTTGGCGCAATTTATTGTATGCAGTTTGAGAAAGAGCAAAATAACCAAACGCACTTACAATTGTAGCATTTGAAAATTTTCTCACATCAACACTTTTGATACCCATTGCTGAAACTTGCTGGTGCAGCACAGTCTCTTTTCGTGTTGAAGAATGATTTTTTTTAAATCTTACAGCTTCATCTACCTGTGACCACCGTGTTAATTGAGTTATTCTATTTTGAGATAATGATGAGATGATACATTTAATACCTAAATGAAATGCTTTGTAGGAAAAATCTTCTTTAATTTTTATCATGAATTTAAAAATTCCAGTTCCTTCTAATAGCTCGTCACATTGCAAATATTTTTCGGTTTTTGATTTGCTCACTACAGCTAGGCATCCAAAATTATGATGCAAAATAGCAGATTTAAAATTTTCATAATTTGTTATTTTATCTTCTTCATTAAACGCATTAAGCTCATCAGACTGCTGAGTTCGCACTTCAAAGGAGGTTCTGGCGGTTGTCCAGAAGGGCTGGCGTGGATGTTCGCAGCAGGCTGGGTTTTATACAATCAAATACGGAAGGTGGGTGGCGTGGTCTTTCTTTTCCATAGCATTGCACAGATTCGTAACCTTGAGGCCTGTGTCTTTCACATACAACGGTATGTTTCGAATCCGGAATGCTATCACGTGGGATAACTTTTAACCACTTTTCTCTTTCGTCTTTATCTTTTGGAAGGCGAAAAGGTTTTTCTTTTGATGTACTGTCATAATTACCATTACAATTTGTTACACATTTTCTCCCCATTTTCTGAAAAAAAAGTAATTTGAGGGTTTCAGAATTTTCAAAATTTTCTGAGACAGTTCTAAGAAACTGATTTGAACCAGCTGAATCCCACAACTGAATCTAGGCTTACCCATCTTTATTCATAGCCTCCGAATTTACTTAAGATTACGTTGCCTAAACAAAATGTAGCAAAATGTTACTTAAACCATAGCTAATTTACTGAAAAAAATGGCTTAAAGTCACAATTTCATAGCTGCAAAACTTGTCCTATTCTTTTAAGTTACATCTCATCCTTAATGTATGCTAATGAAAATGTAGGTCTACAAATGTATCTTCATATGCTCAACATACCGGTAGCATACTTCATACAACTTTTCCATCTTACTAGGCCTATAAGCTATTGGTCAATATTAAGTTCTGTTTTCAACTAAACACAAAGCACGCTTATAACTTTTATATTAGCTAAAGCTAATGGTCAGTTTAACATTTGTTTGCAACTACTGCTCAGACTACATAAAATTAAAGTACCTGCACTTTCATTTACAAGTCAACATCACTAAACTGACTACCGTTGATTAAATCTTGAGTTAATGCACTAGTTTAAAATTGAACAATCGTTATCGACATGCAACGTGCGCGAACATACACACAAATGCTACTAAAACCTTCTGTCGGGTAACAAAAGAAATATAGCTCGCCTCCAGTTTTCTGTCGCCGGTGCACGATAAAGTGGCCTGTATAAGAACGCCATGGGTAGTTATTATTTCTTAATTTAAGTATTTTAAGTTACTAATTCAAAGGCTACGACAAAAGAAAATCTTGTTTAAGTTTAGTTCAGTTTAATCTAACATAAACATTTCAACTGAGATATTAAATGATATTTGCAACATGATCGACCTATATTCGGCAAAAGCTGCTAGTTGGCTGCACTTTATCATCACAGCTATGTTTGTTTGTAATTATTTACGACGTTACTGCTTGTTATGACGTCTAAACGAAAGCGTTCATCAGCATTTACGATTCCTTGTAGACAGCATACTAAAAATACCTGTCTTTAAAAACTTTGTGTAATAATTAATCCGATCAGCAGATCCAGCTGTGGAAAATCACCCAGAAACGAACAAGTGAGTGCAAATTGGTACACCATCAGATCTATTTTCGTTATGGTAGTTACTGTAGCGAATGTCGATTTGGTCATTTAGTAGCTGAGTTTTGCGTCATGATTTTATACTTTAATTTTTAGATGCCTGGAAGGTTTTTAGTGAAAACAGCAAACCCATCAAGATTCAAAAATAAGTAAACCCATCAAGATTTCAGCATTTTGGTGACAAACACATGGATACTTTGCAATGTTTATACCATTTGACCAAGACTTATTATCAACAACAAACTAAAGAGTCTTTGGGGTGACTATAAAGATTTGAACAAATATTTAGAGATTAAGAAAAAAGCCAACTTTTCTGGTAAATTGCAAACCTTCAAAAATGAACTGCAAAAAGTTAATGATATCAAATGTTGAGACAAAAATCGTATATCTAAACAAACAGCTAGTTGGGGTGTTTGAACAAAGCATAAAGATGATTTGTTTTATCAAAACCAATTAGGAAACGCTTTCATTGGCTTTGCTCTGGTGTGGTTAATTGGCATTTACTTGCAAAAAACACAATAATGAAACAAAGGCTGCAAAATGTAGAAAAGAAGATATCTGATAAGGACAGGTTGATAAAGAACTTCAAGGGACTAGCTTTAATGGTGAACATTGAAGCGAACTTTTAGATAATAAAATATTTACTACTGAAGAATATGAAGCTAGCAAACATGAGGACACTGAATCAGATGAGGGAGAATCATTGGCAAAGAAAAGGTATAATTACACGCTTTCATTAAACACTAAAGATGATATGCTTTGCAGATACCGTTATGTAAGAAAAGATATCAATAATGTCAAGCCAGAATTCTATAAAATAACTTACAACTTGGGTTCTACTATTATATGTCAAAAAAAATTGAAGTAGCTATTTGTATTGTAGCAAATGCAATATTTGAAAGCAACTGGAAACTTTTTCGAGTTAAACACTCTCCTAGATGATGATTCCTTACCAGCAATGACAAATTTGGTATGAACCAGAGACTATATGGAAGCACTGGCACTGAATGCTATGGTTGAAGAAATCATGTCCAATGAAGGGAGCTCTATTACCAACGCGAATGATAGATCAGCATAGAACAAAGTAGGAAGCTATGTTGTCCAGTCAATAGCAATAAATGGTGTACAAAGAGCTTTACCTCCACTTTTAACCCTTTAAATATTATAAGATTTTAATTCATAAAATTTGAGACAAATCCTTAACTGTCTCGTAACAACAAAATTACAGTGAATTTCTGGAAAATGGTTATAAACTAATAATGACGTAACAATTAACAATCATGTAGCATGAGTGTTACATCATTCCTTAAAGGTTGAATTGTTACATAAATGCATGAAAACCTGAAAAGATTTGACTTTGCCGCTTTTCAAAACTTTTTTGCAGCTGCAGGCTATAAGTTCTCAAAACAAGACATACTTTCAAAAATTGAATTTGTTATGACAGACAGCACGTTTCGTAATGACAGCGTAACAAAACAAATTTGTCAAGAGCTGAAAGTTACCACTGTTCCTAAAACTTTTATTACAACATTAACCCTCTGATGTTGTTCCAGTCCAAGTTGAAGGAATTTTTTGTGATGTCCAGCAATCTTTAGCGATTGAATGGTTTAGAACAAATAGTAACTAAGTCACATTCTTACCCAGCTTGAATTAGCCCTTGCAGCACGTTGTTTTAGATGTCCTTAACCACCAGGCAAAATATTAACTGCGAGGGAAGTTCCAAAGTTTGTATTTTCAAAATAAAATTTTGCCAGAAGTACTGAAATATTTTTTCTAAAAGTAACCAAGTCCCTTTGTTTTTATTTAAAAGTGATTAAGTCCATTTTAACCAGTCATGCTGTGATATTAAGTCGCGTGCTATGGTAATTTTATTATGGAAACCGGCGCGGTGGTGTAGTGGTTAGAGCATCCGCTTTGCAGTCGGTAGACTAGGGGTTCATTCCCCTTGTTGAGTCATACCAAAAGACTTTAAAAAATGGTATCCACAGCTTCCCTGCTTGGCGCTCGGCATTTATGGGAGGTTGTAGAGAACAAGCCGGCAAGTTCGCTTGTTGTGTCCTTGGGCAAGGCACTTAACGAGATGCCTCCGCCTTTATGTGGAAGACAGGTGGTCCAGACACCTCAAAAAATGGCAACTCCCAAGCGAGTGCGGACGTCCCGTCCAAAATATAGCGATACAATTCGCTTTCTCGTGGATGGAGGATAAATATGATCAAATACAAAAAATTTTATTTTGTGCTGAGATTCGTTGGTGTGAAATGTTGGTCTGTTTGACAGTTGCTTTGTGATAAGAGCATTCGCTCGGGAAGTTTGTAAACTGGGTTTGATTTTAGTTGAGTCATATCAAGGCCTTGAAAATAATATATGTTCTGCTGAAACGCTCGGCTATTAGGGGTAGTGAAGGATGAAGTAAGCAGAGTGAGCATAGTTTAGTGAATTACGATAAAATATTAGAAACGGTCAGTATAGCGCCAGAATTAGAAGCACATTAATAGCAGATTATGATAGCATAAGTAGGATAAAAATATGGTCAGCTTAAGAAACATGAAATAATATTAGAAACTTTTAAAGACATTTCAGGATGTGAATCAGGATTTGAAAATTGATTCCATCTCAAGATAAGGGCTAGCTGGGTAGGCCTAATGCATTTAGGACTATAGCAATGCTGCTTGTAGGTTAGGCTTTTGTCTTGGAAACTTATAATAGGTCTGCTAGTGTGATAAGGTTTGTTAGGTCTGTCAGTTGACTGCTGTTGAGCTGCTAAAACATAAGGCTATTTAATTTGCTGTTTGTCAATCAGGATGTAGCTCAAGCAAATCTGGTATCTCAGCAGTCAACATTTAGTGCAGTGTATTTTGCCTATTTACTATACATTTGATTTGGACCGTCTGAAAAAGCTCGCAAGTTCTGGGTAGCCCTCGATATTGCCTAGTAAGGTAACTCTTTTTCAAATCCTGCATCAATAATCTAAACTTGGAGTTTGAGGGAGTATGGACCAAGTTCATTTGAAGCTTCACACCCATGAGCGTGTAGATGTGAACTAATACAATGGCACTAAAACCCCTGAGTTTGCAATAAGTGTGATTAATAATCGTGCTCTTACCCACCTCCATACTTTGCAAGCTATGTGGAAATTAAAATTTAACCTGCATCAGAACCAGTGACATCTTAGTGACCAAGGAAAAAAGTCGGAAAGCTTTAGATTAACTTTTAAAATTGTGCAAAACCAACATGCTAGTTTTAGATTTGGGGCGAAATTTAGTTTAAGCTTTGACTCCCGTCAATGGGCAATGAACATGTAGGTAAATGCTATTGCTAGGCAAGCATGAGAACTTTAACTGAACTGTATCCTCTGATTTGGGCAGAGGATTAGCCATCTGGTTTTTTTGATAACTTCAATGTGCCAAGCATTTTTTAAAATCATGAGTAAATACAATTAGTTTATAATTATTGTTATGAAGCATTCAAAGTACCAGTACTGGCTCTACCAGTACTCAGTAATGAAATTGCTGGATTGAGCAGGACATCTTTAATTGCTTTGACTACTTCTTCACCATTTAAAGCAACAAGAAGAAATCTAATCCTCCTGGATGATGTGCTTCAAAAATTTCAAAAATACTCGGTAGATTAACTGCATCTGTTTTCACTTCAGGTTTAGAACATGTGACATACAATGGACAAGAAATTCCTGCCAGACAACGGCCTATCATTGAATTTGGATGTAAATATTATTCGTTCTTTGTTCTAAAAGAACGAACAAAAATATTTTAGACTTTTATTAGCTTGAAAGATCATTCAACCCAAAACACCTACCTGCGAGGCTGTGTTGCAGTTAAATCTTTTGATAAGATCAGAAGAAGACGCAGACAAGAAAATAAAAGACAAAGCAAGAGTTTCACATACAGTGTCACATTTGAAAGAATGAGCATCCTTGTTTGTCAGGCAGCATTTCTGGGTCTACACGACATAAAAGAACCAAGACTTCAAAGAAAAGTTTTAAATTTTAAATCTAATCTTTTGGATGGCCGAGGGTCACATGCAAACCGCCTCACACTTGATGAGACAACTAAAAATTGTGTGCGTGAACATATCAAATTATTTTCAGCTCCCGAGAGTTTCTATACCCGCACACGAAACAAGCCTAAAAATATCTTGATGCTTCACTCTTGGAGGCTAAAATGCACAAAGCTTTTATTGAAGAAAATCAAGACATTTAATATGCATGCAAGTACAGCCTATGTCATTCAATCTTCAAGCTTCGGATATTCACGCAGTGATATTTGCGATATGTGTGAAAAAAGAAGTGGATATGAAAAAGGCCCAAAATGCTGGTTACGAAAATTCACAAAAAAGGTTAGGCAAGAAATTGAGCTTCACCATCGAAAAGCAGATGTTTTTACACTCCAGATTCAAGAATCTGCAAAAAATGCCAAGACATACACAATTCTGCCGCTATAGCAATGGATTATCAAAAGAATATGCCACTGCCACCGACCGGTATATCACAAAGAACACTATAAAAGTCAATTTTGAATTAACAATCTCTGCATACATCATATAGTACAAGACCTAGCAACTATGTTTGCTTATACCGAAAACTATGCTGGTAAAGGACCGAATGAAGTACTTTCTTGTTCGGATTTTTATATAAGGTCCCTGCTTCTGAGACAACAAAGCTGTATATCTTTGCAGACAATTGTTTTTCTCAAAATAAAAGAGGTGTATTATTGCATATCTGTATGCAGTTGCTAACAAAAAGTTGGGTGAAATTCACGTCTTTTCCCACTTTCATCCCTAAGTCGCATGCCTTGCGACAGGGACTTTAGTCGAATCGAAAAGAAGAGAAAAAAACAAAATTGCTATGCCCTCCCAATGGGTTGAATTGATTAGAAACACTGATCAAGTCAACCCATTTAAGATTGTGTATGTAGAGCTTTCCCTTACGAATGTGTTAAAAGACGACTCCACTCCAGTTGTTAAAGTAAAATAATAAAAGGCTGCTTTTGATCCATATTTAACACCTTCAAACAACATTGCTAGCATTAGGGGTTTATTTTTAAAAGAGGCATTCTATCAAACAGCAGATTTTCCATGACCGGTTAATGCAGCACTCCGAATGCTACTATACAGCGGAGGAAAAAAATCAAATCTGTTATTGATATTTAAAATCCTAGTTTGCTGCCAGATGTCTAATTAACGTTTTTGCTTATTGAAAAAGCAAAACTTTAGATCAAACACCTGCTTCAGTATGTTTTTGTGCCGGATCATGTACATAACATTTTATGCTGTGTTGGGAGATGTTGAGTCAGCACAGCACTCTGATGAGGAGGAAGTAGAAAAAAGTGAACTCTATCTACTGTACTACTTTATTTAGCAGTATAGTTGAGCAGAATTTTTACATAAAGTGCTTTAACAACATAAATTTGGAGCAAATTCGTCATCGCTAAGTGTGGTTCGTTTATAATACGTCACTGAGTAAGTGTTCAGCCACCTTTAAAAAATTTTGCTCCCTTATAGAAACATTGTGTTTTTGTCTTTTATTATCAACTAGTTTGAACCTTTCCCTAATATATTTTTTCGCAACTGCTTGTGTCCCCACCTAGTCACTGACTAATGAGCAAATGTGATCAGGGCAAATATTTTACTTGTTTGTTAAAAATTCGCTTTGTAAATAATTTGTAATCAAGTAGGTTTGATTTATTATGATTAATGAGCTTTGCAATAAAGTGCCGTAGTCCATCATTTGTGGTTAAAAGTGCCTCAGTCCATCAATTCGGCATAAAAGTGCTTAAGTTCAAATTAATATTTTATTAATATTATTTGATATGGGCAATGAAAATGTCAATAAATGATGCAATAAGTTCAAGACAAGATATGTAGGCGCTCGTATACGCTAAAAACAAAAATGGCTCTAGAACCTGGTTTTATGACTCATTTCAATACTTTGAATGCAATTTACTCAAAAGTAGTATTTTGTGACTTTTCGTTCTAAGCCTTTCAATTTATAAATTAGGCGATTCCTTCAGGGTAGATATTGACTTTAAAAATGAAAATTTTATGTTAAATTCGTTCAAGTGTTTAACAAACTTTATAAAGAGAACAGTGCCGAACCTTGGAATAGATACTCTCACTTTGCTCAATTTATTGCTTCCAAAAAAATGAGTCTGCCTAATTGAAAGACCATTGGTTGAATCGCATAAATGACTGCTGCCTAACACTGCTTTATCACATAGACGATATTTCAGAGTATTTACAAAGGTTTGATAATACAACAAACAATATTGCAATTTTAGATCGCCGCTTGGTTGAAATTACAGATGTTCTCAAACCCGTATACTCAGCTGCTGCTTTGCTTGGTGTGCATGTACTGAGACTATTTTACCAACTTCTTATTGATGCCAGCACTACCTATTTTAGTTTTTAGCTGCATTTCCATATGATGAACTTACCACGATGGACTCATTAAGGAAGTTTTCCAAACATCAGGTTTCTATATTTTTCAGTGATCATCGTTTAAAAAGAGCTTGTCAAGTGTTTATTCATTTGACAATCTTATAGATATCTACACAAAGTTTCAAGATGATGTGTGCAAGGTCCTGAAAATCTGTTTAAAAAAGTTTGCCGACGAATCTGAGAAACAGGAAGGTTCTGTCTTTGGTTTTGGAAATATAGCACATAATGACATTGACAGTGTGCTGAAAATCTGTCAAATGAGAGACCCAACATTTTTAAAACGTGTTCCAATTCTTAACCTTGAAGAGGAAAAAAGCGTAGGACTTTTCAATTATGAAATCGGAGTGGGTGGTCAGCACAATTTGGCGCAGCGTTGCAGAGTATACTTCAAAACAAAGCAAGTGAACTGATACATGATAGATACGTGCAAATTTAAGTTTTGACAACATGCCAATGACGTCAACAATATAAAACTGCAATGGGGCAAACACACGAAAAAGCTAGAAAATCTAAATTTAAACAAGCAAGAAGCTGCTGAACTTTCATCAGAACAAAAAAATTAGTTCCTTAAGAACTGAATTCCATAAGAAACAACCTTAAATTTCTTAAGAAACAACCAACTGCGAGGCCTTTTTGCTACTCTGGAAGCCGATGATCTTTTTATGTCCTATGGTTCAGATCTCTGCAGAAACAACAGACTATACATTGAATTTGCTATCTAAAACATTTAACAACGACTATAAAAGGATCATCAAATTGCTTAGATTGAAGAAAAAAGCCAAAAACCTGAATTCTGATGATAATACTCTAAATCTTAAAACATATTTTGGCTGTATTAATTCTGGGATTTACTGAAGCAACAGAAATCCCACAAACATCGGTTCCAAGCTGCTTAGAAACTGATAAATGCCAAATTATAGTTGGATCTAATTGCTCTGCTGTTCAAATGGAGGATGACACTCCTCAACTAAATTGGTTAATATGTATGTTTGACTTTTTTGTGAACCTGGATACATTGCTAGGGCAATTTCAATTTAATAGTGAAGCTTAGGTGCTGCAACAATACTGTTACAGATCTTGAAAATAGGGACGATTGATACACATTAGAGTTGCTCAAACACCACACAGTTCATTTTGATTGCTAAATTAGTCTTTTTTTGAGTGTCTATATCTTCTTCATTAAAATGTAAAATTTTACCTCGGGTTTAATACGTTAGTAATATCAGATTAAACTATATCTAACTGCGCAAAAGAAAGTTTACTTTTTAATTTCATGCGTTGTAGAAAAAAATCAACAAAAGTGAAAGCGCAAGAACATCGTGCATGAGTAGAAGAGACCAACTTAGCAATCACGAATAGGCGTTTTCCGGAAACTTTACAACAGCGACTCTCAAACTTTTTCTGCTACGGAAATCCAAATCTTATCATTGTAGCTCATGGAGCACTTAATTAAAAAAATTCTGAACACAAGTTTCTCAAGAATATAAATGGATTTCAATTTTGCACATTGCTATTAAAGAACCAAAGCTACTCTGGACACAGAACACAGCCAATGAAATAGAATAGTATAATTCTTAAAAAATATGTAAAGGACTTTATTTACCATTTTTAATGGAAAGGATGAGCTTGCATAGAAGGGCAAAGACGTTTAACGTCTGGTGTAATAGTTGATAGCTGAATGTACATATCCGCATAGGCATCCGATCTGCTTCTGAACTTGTTTTTGCGGACACATACCGTGAAAATTCTGTTTCACAAAGATAGGTAGTTACAAAAGGCAAGAGTTTCTTCAGAGCTTCTCTTGCAAGGGTAGGTATTCATTTTGCACATTTAGCCAAAACTTGACTTGTGGCTTGTGAATTGTAACTTCAAATTCCCATCGTTTGAAACTTCGATTGATTCTTTCATAGTTTTTTCAGTAAATGGAACAGTCGAGCAATTAAATGGATTACAAATCCAACCGCAATTGAATATTTTCTCGGGAAAATACTAAAGAAGAATTTTTTCAAGTTCCTACGAGTGTCGCAAAATATCGCTTTTCACAAATTGATCCATCTTGAGATTATTACCTCCAAAAAAGTTTTGCAGCAAAAGGAAGATAGCTAGATTGTTGATATTTTCATTAGCATACCAAAATTTTAGTTTTTGTTTGATGGCTGTAGCTTTACCTTCGACTGCAAAAGCATCAGTGCACTTGCTTCGCAGGCTTAAGTTAAAATCATTCAACTTGCGAAATCTATCAGCCATATAAGCGAGATACTGCAGTCATTTTGGGTCGCAAAACCGGCAAGATAACCAAATTCATTTTTTTCAAAAAATACCAATAGCATACTCTATTGCTATTTTTTTCAAAAAATACCAATGGCATACTTTTTGATTGGGAAAACTCTCACGAGCACCTTATTTTGGCTCAACCTGCGCACAGATATGTGCATTAATAAACTGCAATAAAGACTTCTCGTATCTTTGCCGACAATGGAGAAGATACTGGCTATCAGTGATCTTGAGTTGATAAAATTGACAATTTTTATCAAGTAATCCAAAACTCTTTCTAATTAATGAGACATTTCTTTTGCAGCCAGTTGATGACGGTGGATAGCACAGTGGGAATTGGTACATTCCAGATATTTTTTAATTCCTGACACCACATCTTTTATTGAGCTAGTCATGCTTTTTACTTCATCAGTGCACACATCCATGCGTTTTTTCACGGAATTTTACTTTCGCAGGTAAATGAATTTGAAATCTCAAATATTTCTTCTTCTGTGGTAGAAGTGGGTAAAGTCTTGCACAAAAACATATCTTGAATGTCGGCATCATAGAAATAACAAACAAATGCGAGCAACACGGCCAACCCTACCACAACTGTCGACTCATCGATTTGAAGACAAAAGAAATTGACCTGTTGTAAACGGGAGCATAGTTCAGATTTTATATACAATCCCATATAATCGAGACGGCGGCTTACTGCATTGTTTGACAAAGGAAGGTTTTCCGGTTTGTGATATCCACTCTTGCCTTGCAAAATTTTCATTGCATCAAGCATGCAAGGTTTGATAAGATTTTCGGCAAATGTATGTGCCTCACAAGCTATAACACTACTTTTTCGTATTAGATCGGGTACTTCCAATAGTTGTTTGGTTGACTTGTTGTTGAATGCATAAGTTTTTGCACGTCTTTTATTTCGTGAAGTCCGGCATTGAAAAATGAGATGTTTTTTCCAACTAAGGTAAAGTAATGATTTTTGGAAAATGTCTCTTGTTTTTGGCAGGTACAAAAGAAGTATTTGGTAACAATGTTTGGCATATGACCCAAAGAGCATCAGGGTAGTCTTCAAAATCTGTCCAAGTCAACCTGAAGCCCAGGCAACTATCGTTATATTTGCGTTTAACTCCATGTTTATTGGAACGATGCTTTGGTTCACTGGCTGGTAGAGCAGAATTGCTGTTATCTGGAAAATTATTATTACTGCTTTCAATAAAACCATTATCTTTTACAAGTTCGATTTGTTCATCATTAGTGAATGGCACAACAGGATTATCAAGAGTTTGTTTGAGGTTTCCAGTTTTTAGCCGGCGATTCATTGAAAGGGGTTTGGTTTTATAAAATAAAAATTATATGTGTTGAAATGGACAAGATAGCAGCTATAAACACTGCATGCGCACATAATGGTAATTTAATGTAACTGGTAACTCATTTGATGAACAACGTTACTACAGAGTAGTTCAAATAACAAAGTCAAATTACCGCTGTTAATACAGCAATTGTTTGTTTTCATCTTTTAGTCTTCTTCTCATAAGCCTAATAATTAACTCACTTTCAAGTTCCTTTATCTATTGGAAGTAAAAGTTAATGGATTAAATGACTTCTGGAACAAGTCTTTCAGCATAACATTTTTTACTCTAGATCCTGTGTGGTCTAGCTAGTCGTGAAATCTCTTTAGAACCGAATAAGCGCTACTCATAATAAGCAAACAGTAGAATTCTCACTTATTATTCCTCATTCGTGATGGGCAGTTTCTATTGTTCAGTGAAAATTTAAAACTTTGAGAAAACTGGTGGAACACTTTGAGGAAGCTCGCAGAACACTTGTGTTCCGCGGAACACAGTTTGAGAAACGCTGCTCTACAGCATATGCTACTCCAAGAGATCAAATTATAAAAGTCAATTTTTAAGTGAAATACTTTTGCCACAAAAATATGATGTGTAAATTCAGCGATGACACAATCGTTGACATCACAACAGTTTTTATGACAATGTTGCAACGCTTTCGCAATTGAAATGTAGTTCTGTACAGGACAAGTTAAAGTGAACTTTTCTTGAATATTTCATGCTGTTGTGTTATCAGATACTGGTTAGCTAGCTTCAATATTCAGCCTCAAACTTAGTAATTACGCATCGCTACTCTTAGCACTATTACTACATTGTATAGACAAGATGTTTCTACTCGGAGAGGACAATCAAATCAAGGGGCATGTGTTGAACAGCCGAGCCACCATGGTGTCATTAACATCTGCCCAACCCAATGTTCCATTTGGATGTTGATAGATGGAGCAAAACTTCAGAATGTGATCAATTGTTTGTTCTTTCACTCCACACTCACAGGCTGCAGAGGGATTTTTGACAGAAAGCAGTGACGCATTGCTCATCGTCTTTGAGACAGCAAACTGGCTTGAAAATAGAAAACTTACTCAACCCAACAGTTTGACAAATTTAGTACATGTCCCATTAAATTTTCTTGTTTCAAAGATTTTTAACATCATCTAACGAAACTTTTACTTTATCATCAAGTTGAAATAGCTGTTAAGCATATCCAACTATTTAATCTTTAATGATAGTTACATAATTTTCAGGAAAAAAACGGATTTTGTGCCATCATACATTTTCTGGTTAAATAAAAAGAAAATTCCGTTTACAACAGATATTAGCATGCGCCTTCCATTCATTGCGAGCTTTACATCAAAGTTCTAAAATGAGTGGTTTCCAAGTTATCAGAATTTTAAGACTTTTCCCTTTGCCTCCAACAAAAAAGCAAAAGTTGTGTGCATAAAAATTTACCCAACCCAAAACTTTTATTATTTTTGGCCATATTGCATACCAGTGCACCATTTTGACTAAAAGAAAATATATGTTGTGTTCTAACATATACCCTAACATAGTTCTAACATAGTCGTGGAGGCTATCAAAAAATAATCAAATAGACACATTTTGGTGGGTGTATCAAAAGCTATAGCAGGTATTGAGGGATAGAATGTTCAAGTTTACTTCTATAATTTTTTTACGGTTTTCTTTCCTTTTTCCTCGACACCTATACCTCGATACTGTCTTGGCATATCATACAACTGTTAGCATATCCATAATGTTTAACGTAATTAGTCCTATTATTTTTCTACTGTATTTTCCAGATTCTTCCTCGCATTACACCCGGACCCAAAACAAATTATCAGAAAGCAAAAGAGGAAATGGATGCCTTAGCTGGATATCGTAGTAACTGGTTTCACATAAGAGACAGCCTTGAATGGGACTTACGACAACTGGAATGCCGATTCTCTTTTCCAATTCTTGTGTAATGAGGATCAATAAATTTGATGTATTTTGCACATTATTATATTGAAATCTATGAAATTACAGAAAGTTAAAGTTAAATGACTGTGGTGTTTCCACCATGGAGTACAATACTTTGCAACTTTTTGAAACGCATAAATTAAGATATCAGTGCACATGTTGTGAGCAACAGGCAGTTGACTTACAGATATAACCAAAGCTCCTTTACCCTTATTTTCAATATCAATTGGCAAAAATAGAAGCTAAAGAAACCAAATTTATCAAGTTTTTGGTCAGACCCGACTTGGGATTCCATTGCAAACTTACTGACCATGCAGCAGACGCTGCGCAATCTCGAGTAATCTATAGCCTTACCTACTGTACAAAAATATTAATTTGGAAAAGAAACCAACTTTTCCGCACTGTATCATATTTTTACATTTTTCTTTCATCACCCAATGTCCAATATATCAAGCAAAGAAAACCAAATACAATTAAATGTTAAAATTATCTATGCAATGTCTATTGACTTGTGTTATATTTTGGATAGGGGGAAACGTTTTTCCAAGTTTTGAGAAACCAAACAAAAATCAAAATAATATCTTATTGAACACAATTAAATTAACATACGAAAAATTAACATCTTAAAAATTTCTGAAGCTTTTCGTTCCCTTTCGTTCGGGGACTTCATCAGGTCTAAACAAATAAAGCTTTTATTTCTAAAATAAATTTAATGTGGTATTAAGATACTGGACACTAATGATTCACTTAGTAACGTTTTGGCACTGTACTCCCCCATGAAACACGTGCAGAAGCGACTTCGCTCCTTGTGAATGACCGAGTTTTATGTTTAGGGATGGTTTAATTAGCAGCGCTTCCATTAGCTCGGTTTCAGTGTTAAAACGGCACTTTTTTAATAATGTGAAGTTTTGCTCTGCTGGCATTGTTTTACTGCAGGCTTTGAACTGATCGCGATAAGATTTGATGGTGGAGTTAAATGAGCTTAAGTTATTGCAAAGATGGTTTTCAATCCTGACGAATCGCTGTCTAGTCGTCATACCGATGTATGCGGTGTTCTTATCAGAATACCAATTATACTTAGGGACTCTTTTCTGCACGAAGGTTGTTTAGCCCTGATGAAATCCCCGAGAAGGGACGAAAAGCTTCAGAGATTTTTGAGATGTTAATTTTTCGTATGTTAATTTAATTATTCATTCATTCACGCGTATGAGCCAGGGATATATAGAACTTCGGGATGAACAACTTGATTTTGCAGCTGCCATTACTAGGGTCAACATTATTTTTTAAAGGCTGCAGATTTTCTAGCTTTTAAGCATGTCTACATCATTTTTGGCATAAATCAAGCATTTAGAAAATAAGGTCACAGCATTTTAAAAATATTTACAGTCTAAAATACACAAGCATGCATAGAAGAATACGTAATACACTTTTTTACATAAAATAGTAGCATACGTAACTGAAAATAAGAAAAATTTGTTTGGTTAACACAATGTTGCCAAAGTAGTTTAGTGTGCTCAAAGGCGAAAAGACTTTGAGTTCAAGGCTCTTCATGGCTGTACTCTTAGGAAAGTCACTTCATCAATTCCACTTCTTGGTATTTGATGGTTTAATCATGAGTTTGACAGGGTATGGGTTAATTCAATGTCTATCTCAACACAGGTTCTCTTATGACTAAAGAACAAATATTTGAGCATGTTTACAATTTTCAGAGCTTTTGGCCGTGAGTTTACGTACAGAGCGAGACATTTTTGATGGAGCATCAACTTGGCATTGATTTAGACGTTTGAGATCGTTTTTTGCAAAACAATTAAAAGCTGTTTGCAGAAATAGTTTAAAATTTACATGCATTTGACCGCAAGAAAGATACTTGGCAGCTGAAAGGACTTCTGAAAATTCAGCAACGTTTGACAGGATTTGAACGAAAGCATAGCGTTGATTGCTAAATTTCATTAACTTCTGCTTTAAAACTTCATCAGAAATTATACTGTCATAAGCTTGAACAGCCATAGAGCATACTGCGAAACAGTAATAGGTAGGGACTGCCAATCCTCCGCGATCAGTTATTTTTAGCAAATACATGTTCTCATTGTCCAAGTATTTTTTTAATAAGTCTGAATTGTTATTTTTTATTAGCAAAGCTTTGCAGGAGTTACATTTTCTGCGGCGTGAAACGCTGCGAGCAATGTAACCGCTAAACAAATAGGCAACGCAACAATCAGTCTGTGACAGATAATGAATATTTATGTCGCACAAATAACTCTCAAGGTCGCTTGTGTCTGAAACAACATTGGTTTGCTCTGGCGTAGGTGAGCTATCATCTAAAAACAACCGGCTAGCACTTTGCAAAGCTCGCTGTTGAAGTAATGACAAGCATCGAATTTTTTCTCTGTTTGCAGTAATTGCTTTAGTGATATAAAATAATTACGACCATTGGCTTGGCGATACCAACCAAAACGTGCTTCCAGAGGACCAGACACAAATTTTCCAGGTAGTACATATTTAAAGTTGTGCTGCAATATCAAATGCTCAGTTAATTCCATGATACCTTCAATACTTTGAATGCAGGCAGCAAATATCTCCCTGGTGAGACCTATTTTTCCAGATAACTTCCATTTCTTTAGAAGCTGAAGAGCTTGACCAAGAAACTTTAGTCCAACACTATCATAAGTGAGGGGTTCACAAATATCATCCCTTCTACGATGACCTGAAATATAAATGAGAGTGAAGGCAAGAATATGACTCTTTGCTATTGAAAATCAATTTTAATACTAAATATTAAAAAATGTATATCAGCATTTAAGTTCTGTCACCTTTAGAAGGGGATTTCAGTAGCACAATTTTACAAAGATCACACACAAATTGAACAAATTTAGATGCTTGAACAAAATCTGATGTGTCTTTTCCGTAAAGTTCAAAAGGTTTGGCAGTTGACTCACTGAAAACACCTAAAAAATACAAAAGTGAACAACACGTAAAATTAGTACAAACTATCTCAAGAGATGTAATGCATATAAAGACAACCATACAACCGTGCTGTGGTGAAACTTTATTAGACCTACTTAATGCATGTTGCGGAAATGTTCTTGGAATGTTATTAGGATTCAAAGAAGACTTCTTCATTTTATGCGCCACCTTTAGTATTTTGTAATCTTCTAAAGCATATAGCTTTTTAATGTGACCGAAATGAGGATTGCAAGTAGTACCGAGAATTTGCTCACAAATGTCCGTTGGTACTCTAAATCATTCTTTATTCAAAAAATTATAGAATATATTTTCGAGGTTGAGGGTAGTCAAACAACAGAAATAATCGTTCCTCATGACGAATGGGGTGTGGAATTAAAGATTGTAAATTCCCATTGCACAAATCCAAAAACAATGTTCTGCAAAACTAATCTTAGACTCAGGGTTACACACATTTGAAATAATTAAAAATTTTTAATTCGTTCTCTGTGTATTGAGCTTGGTAATACTTAACTTATCATAAGCACCAACAAAAGAATAAAAATCTAATTACAGTAAGACTACTTTGGCAACAGCCGTTTTATGATTACACATTTTCATTGGCAGGGGGCTGTAACCAAGAAACGACTTTATGAGTAACATAAATTAAGTACGAATTATAGGAGCTGGTGTTAGCCTGTTTAAGATATTACTTTTAATTAATGGATGTTAAGGCATATAGGCTAACTCCAATCAGTTGAATAAAATACCACTTCCACGACCGGTTTCGTTCCTATTAGAACTCGTCAGGTGGACTCAGGTATTGAACCGACGATCACATGAATTGATTGCTTCATGCGGTTTATGCCACTCCGCCATCGGTCCTTTCAACTGATGCTGTTAATTTTAAGCTTATATATGGTGCACGCTCACTACAATGAGCTTGATGCAATATATGCTTTGAATTTCCAGCCAAGCCAGTGCCTTTATTACGTAATAAATTACGTTATTTCGTAATAAAGGCACTGGCTTGGCTGGAAATTCAAAGCATATATCGCATCAAGCTCATTGTAGTGAGCGTGCACCATATATAAGCTTAAAATTAACAGCATCAGTTGAAAGGACCGATGGCGGAGTGGCATAAACCGCATGAAGCAATCAATTCATGTGATCGTCGGTTCAATACCTGAGTCCACCTGACGAGTTCTAATAGGAACGAAACCGGTCGTGGAAGTGGTATTTTATTCAACTGATTGGAGTTAGCCTATATGCCTTAACATCCATTAATTAAAAGTTTTAAATTAAGTAGTAACATGTATGTGGCATACCTGTTGCAAACATGATTGTCAACTGACACCACAACCACAAAAAAATACATCATTAAAAGCAACCGTAACTTCATCAAACCATTTTTTCAGAAATTCTGTGTTAAGATGATTTACGGGCAAAAGACATACCACGTTTCTATATTTGTGAGATACTGACCGGATCATAAAAGTTAAAACAGTTTTTGCTCGTTTGCCTTCTTCAGTTAGGCCAACAAAGTATTCATTTCTGTATTCAATCCTTTGTGCAGTATAAACTTCATCGATCATTAACACCATAATGCGACACTCTTCTGGTAAATCTTTTGTTCTTGCAGTCAAATATGACAAGTCCAAAGAACTTACCTCTACTGACATCCCACACGAATATTGACGTAATCTTGAAATTGAAGGCAAAACTAGTGTATCGCGCAGCTTTTTATATAAAGCAGAACTCGTTAGCTGCCAGAGAAAAGATACGTAACCAATTCAGTGGAGTATCGACGTCCATGTCGTGGCACTTGCAACAGCTGCAACTGCTCAAAAATGAAATGTAGCAATGAAATTCAGCAAGCACTGCCTTCACCTGCTGCCTCCAAAAGTGATAAGTACTGTCTTAAACTACCTAATGCCACATCAATCAAACAAGATTTTTGTGTAGAAGCAAGAGTATTTTCTGCAATACTCTTGTAAAGAGCTAGAATGTTGCTCAGACCTGACAAACTTGCAACTGATCCATTAGTCAACAAATGACTATAAATATGCACAGGTAAAGCAGCTTGTAAAGCAAATGAACTTATTTTGAGCTCATCATGTACCACTATAGATGCAAGTAGTTTTGGTGCAACACAAATATCGTCATTGTGCATCAAAAGAAGAAAAATTAAGCAACTGCTTTTAATCTCATATATATAATCATCAGACAGGTAGATCTTGCCCACTTTGTTGATTAAATCAGAAAAATTCAAAATGTTATCTTTTAATAAAAATTGCTCATTGAGCTTGTCCTGCTTGTCATGAGGACATCAGGAAGGACGCACCATGAGATAGGCTGTTTGCAGATGACATAGTGCTGTCTAGGCAAAATTGCAGGGAGCTAGAGGATGATCTGGAGATGTGGAGAAATGCACTGGAGAGAAGAGGCCTGAAAGTGAGCCGGAGAAAGACCGAATATTTGAAGGCTGGGGATGTGGATGATGGAGAAGAGTTGAAGCTGCAAGGAGAAAAGCTAAAGAGAGCAAAAAATTTTAAATATCTGGGTTCGACAGTTAGTAGCGATGGAAGATGTGAGGAAGAAGTGAGGAGAAGGATCCGAGCAGGTTGGATGAGTTGGAAGAAGGTGTCTGGAGTTCTGTGCGGCAGGAAGTTATCAGCAAGGGTTAAGGGTAAAATGTACAAGAGTGTTGTCAGACCAGCCATGCTTTATGGAATGGAAACGGTGGTAGTGACGGAAAGACAGGTGGGAAAAATGGAAGTTGCAGAGTTGAAATGGTGAGATGGGCACTGGGAGTGACAAGAAAGTGCAAGATAAGAAACGAATACGTGAGAGGGACTGCGAAAATTGCAAAGCTAGGAGAAAAACTTCGGAATGCAAGGCTACGCTGGTATGGCCACGTGAAAAGGAGAGAAGAAGGCTAAGTGGGAAAAACGATGATGGAGATGGCGGTGCCAGGTAGAAGGAAAAGAGGAAGGCCAAGGAGAAGGTGGATGGATTTGGCAAGAGAAGACATGGAAGGGGTTGGAGCTAAGGAAGGAGACGAAATCGACCGGGAGAAGTGGAAAATACTTTCGCGCTGTGGCGACCCCGAATAGGGAGAAGCCGAAAGAAGAAGAAGAAGAAGAAGCTCATTGAGCTTGTCAAGTGCAAGTTCTTGTTGTACTAGTCAAGCAGTTGAAGTCGATTCCCCACGTATAGGCTTTGCATTGCTGGTTGATAAATACTTTGATAATCCAGGAAATATTGAAGGAATGGCATTTAACTTTATTCGAAGTCTTTTTAGTGTCTGGTTATCTTGGTCACAGTGTTGCTTGTCATGATTGTCAAAGGATGTAGTTAAAATGTTATCTGAAAGAAAATACTCTGAACACACTTTGCGATTTTTACTGACCAGCCATTCTTTTCGAGGTATAGCTGTAACCCATTTCTTCTTAAGATTTTCATCAGAGGGAAATCCAAATAATGCAATTTTTTTCACTTTTATTTGGTTTAAAACCTGTAGTACATCCAGGTAGACAACATGTGTAGATCATAGCCAGACAGTAGATTGGTTAAAAAAATTGGCACAAAAACTTAAACCGTTCTAAGATTTACAAAATAGTTCAGCACATTTGAAACAGTAGAACATTATAGTAAGCAGCTAAAAGTAAAACATGTAAAATACTCGTATTATCTAAAACCTATATTTGTAACAATAAGCTCAAAAGGCTGAGCTGGCAGCTAAGCTACATTTACTTATTACACAGCAGCCTAAAGTTTTACAAGTTTTTTTGGTTATTTTAATATCTCCGCACGATCTGTGATAGCATCTATTGCCAGTAGCTTTAATGTAAGCTATTAAAAAATAATATAAAAACCTGAATAATTAGCTGATTCCAAACAAAGAGAACAAAAGCAACCATATAACAACAAGTCTATTTCAAACTAATTGGCTAAAATCTTAATTGTAGTAATCAAATTTTACATTACTACCAAATAACAATAAACTCTATTGTAACAAACAGTACAAATGCCTACTTGTTAAAGCCATCAACTTGGTACTCACCATGAGTAGGTAACCCTGCTGTTGGGCGGATAAACAAAGCGGATTTTAGGAGTTAGCCATCCCGATATTCTATATAGCCCTGATGAAGTCCCCGAGAGGGGACGAAAAGCTTTAAAGATTTTTGAGATGTTAATTTTTCGTATGTTAATTTGATTATTCATTCATTCACGCGTATGAGCTTATGCTCGGTTTACATGTCTTTCGTCAGACTGGGCCACCACGACGGGTAAACTGCTTGGCCCCACTATCTGTCTGCCACATAAAGACGGAGGCATCCCGTTAAGTGCCTTGCCTAAGGACACAACGAGCAAGCTTGTTCTCCACACTGTCACTTATGTACTAAGCGCCAAGCAGGGAAGCTGTGAATACCATTTTTTAAAGTCTGTTGGTATGACTCGACTTGGGAAATGAAACCCAGGTCTACCGACTACGAAGCGGACGCTCTAACGACTACGCCATCGCACAGGTTTGATTTAATTATGTTCAATAAAGCATTATTCTGGATTTTTGTTTGGGTTCTCAAAACTTGATTTGTGTTAATATCGTTCGCTTGATAAAACATATTCCCGTTCAAAAATGCTCACGATAGAGTATTGGATAGGCCTTGTAACCAATGGAGCTGCAAATTACCTCGTAAATGCAATTCTCTGTGCAAATGGCAAAATGCGATAGTACAGCTTGCTGTAATACAATTTACTAGGCGGCTCTGCCGACCTGCCGATCAGTCACCCGCAGAGACTATTAGTAGAGTCCGGATTAAGAATATTAGTTTAGACCAGTGCTTTTCAACCCGTGGGACGGTACGCACTTGTGCGGACGAAAAAATTGTAGTGCGGATGACAAACGTGGTGCGAATAAGTGCGGATGACAACAGCAATTAACTAGCTGCTAGTTAACGCTGATGTTTTTTTAGTAAGACATGTTTTCACAAGTCTTAAGGCGGGTTTACACGAACACGAATTCTGAGGGCTGCGAGCTTCGTTTTTCTTTGTTTTATTGCAGCTCGTTAACGCTCGCTCACGCTCGTCATCGTTGCTCAAGACGCCAAATCCACGCCACTTCACCCAACTTTTCTCACTCGCTAACGCTCGTGTACCGAAAAAAATGAGCGTCAAAAGCGTCTGCGAGCGATTATTCAGTAAGGTCCAGGCTAAGCTATTTTAGGCTAATCCAGCTAGACTTTTGCTTATTTGAGTTGTCTTGCTTAACGTGAGATAAATTTCCATAAAATTAAAATGACAAGAAGAGAGAGATTAACGTTAAACTTAAAATTTTGTTTTCTGCTAGATATCTAGTTTATAGATATAGAAAAATGAAATTAGACCAGCCAATGGCAAATAAATTTTCTTGAAATACATTTCTTGTTGTTGTTTACAAAGGATAGCACTACTAGGTTATTGGTTCATTAATATGATAAATTAGTTCATGAGCAGTTTATCAACTACAAAATAAATTTAGAATTTTTATGTATTTGAATAGCAATTAAATAATTTTTTTACTAAGCTGGGGCAAATAGAAAAGTTAAGTGACTTTTGACACTGCACCATTTTTTTTATTTTGGAATAAAATGATTCAAACTTCATCAGTTTGTTGAATAAACAATGAGCAGAGTTTGAAGATTTGCAAAATTGACCCTTACATTTGGCCAGAGGTGGGCACTTGCGCAAATCGGTCCGCAAATCCTCAAATTGCGGACTCAAGTTTTTATTTGCGGATTTGCAAACCTAATTTCCTACCGCAAATATTTGCGGATTTGCGGTGAAAAATTGAAATTTACCGCAAATCCGCAAAGCAATAGACAGTGTTGCCTGATCCGCGGTAAAACCGCTTGGAAAAAGTGGACGCTCTTATTTTCTGGGTTGGAGGTTAACGTCCGGGAGTTGATGACCTTTTTTTTTTTTTTGGAGGTCAACGTCTGGTCGATGGAAAAATTTGACCTTCAAAAATAAAAAAGGTCCTCACGAAGACAAAATAACAGTAAATATTGTGGTTAAGTTTGCGGAAGTGCGAAAAGTCACCGCAAACTTATCACAAACTTACGGATTTGCGGTTGCGGAACACCTCTTGCAATTTTGCAGAATTTGCGGTTGCGGAATTGAGTGTAAATTTGCGGTGCCCAGCTCTGCATTTGGCAATGAGCAATCACTTTCACAGCTTCATGCATGCTGCTGCAGTTGGTGCAAGCTATAGTTTTAACCCAAATTTTTAGATACAGTAGTTTACGTACTGGTTTTGTTCAACAGTAGTGTATTGAAAATTTGATCTGAGCTCTCAGTATCTCATTATGCCTAGGCCTACAATCAGGGACGTAGCAGCCGCCCCCAAACCCCCCAATTGGGGGGGGGCCTAGGCCAACTTTGGGGGCCCAAGTTAGTCTGAAATTGCTTTTTGGCTACGTGACTATTTTCAGTTCAGCAGACTTGTTTACAACCGATTTAAACTGTAGGAAGAAATTGGCTTGTGACATCATAAGTGAATGCGACGTCATTTTATCTCGCAGAATCTAGAATATTTCGATTGATTTTCTGGTAGAATCTTGAATATTCGATTGACGTAACAATGCCGTTGTTACGCAACAATCATAAAATGGTCTGGAATTCTGTTTGGCTATAAATACCGGGACAATATATATACACTGCAGAGTGCAGATAAAGTATTTTATTGACATTGTATAGAATGAAACGTTCAAAAAGTGGTGCTCAAAAGAGAAAAGAAGCAGCCACTGCTCGAGATGCTGTAGCGAAATTGCCCAAGATGACAAATTTTTTCAAGATTACTGAGCAGAGTAGACCTGGCACTAGTACCGAGAGGGATGAAGAAAACTATAGTGTACAAGAAAAAGAAGACTATGACGATCAGCATCAAAGTGATTGTGAATTTCCAGAAAATGTAAGTTGTGATTTACCTGCCAATACGCAACCTTCAATATCAAAAATAACTGAATCTCAATTTACCCCTATCCCTGATGACCCATGTAAATGGCCTGAAAGTATTTCTGATGCTCAACGATGTAATATAGTAAAGCGTGGACCACATCAACTAATAATGAATTTTCCATATAATAACACAACTCCAAGGCGACGTTTTTCCTCCAACCATTATAAACGTGTGTTACCTAATGGTGAAAGTGTTTCACGGTCGTGGCTAGTTTATTGTGGGGAATCAGATCAAGTTTTTTGCTTTTGTTGTAAGCTATTTGGAAAAACACTAAGCGCCTTTTGTAGTGGTATAAATACATGGGAGGGTTTTTCGAAAAAACTGAAAGACCATGAAAACGGCATTTCCCACCAAGAATGCTGCAGTCAATGGATGTTGCTAGCTGAAGGGATAAGAAATTCATCGACTATCGACAAACGCGAGATGAATATTTTTTTCAATGAAAGACGTTTTTGGAGAAATGTTTTAGAGAGACTTATCGACATTGCCTTGTTTTTATCGGAAAGGAATCTTGCTTTTAGAGGATCTGAAGAAGTCTTAGGATCTCCTCACAATGGAAATTTTCTGGGTATATTTGAGCTTTTGGCAAGAAGAGATCCGATCCTAAAAGAGCTTCAAGACAGAATCAAGAATAAAAACACTAAAGATCACTATTTGAGTCCTACCATACAAAATGAACTAATTGAATTGCTAGCGACAGAAGTTGAAAAAGAAAATTTACAGCAATTGAAATTGGCAAAATATTTTTCTATAATTTTCGACTGCACTCCAGATATGTCACATCATGAACAAATGTCTGTCATTCTCCGTTATGTACTATGTAATGAAGAAGCTGCTGTTGTTAAAGAAACATTTTTTGGCTACTTGAGAATAAGTGACAGTACTGGGAAAGGCTTGTTGGACGCTTTCTTAGAAAAAGCGACCGAACTGCAACTCGAATTGTCTGATTGTCGAGGTCAGTCATATGATAATGGTGCTAACATGAAAGGAAAACATTCTGGGGTCCAAGCAAGAATGCTAGACATCAATCCCAAAGCTGTTTACGTGCCCTGTGCAAACCATACCCTTAACTTAGTTGTTGTTGACAGTGCTAATTGATCGACGGAAGCATTGACATTTTTTGGAGTACTTACAAGGTTGTATGTGCTGTTTTCTTCCTCTGCTCAGCGTTGGGAAATTTTGAAGAAACATGTGGAGCTGTCCATAAAGTCACAATCTGATACTCGTTGGGAAAGCAGAATTAAATGCATCAAACCTCTTCGATACAATTTAAAAGAGGTGTTGCTGGCACTGAAAGACTTGGAAGCCATTTCCATAGAAAGAAAAGATGGAAGAGCTGCCTCAGAAAGAAAATCGTTGATAGCTCATTTATCAAAATGGAGTTTTCTTTTGTCGGTGTTTATTTGGTATGATATCCTATTCCAAGTCAATAAAGCAAGCAAGATTCTTCAATCGTATGGAGTCTCCCTTCATACAATGGAAATGGAAATCCAGGCAACTGAAAAGTTTTTGCAAAACTATCGCACAACGGGTTATGACAGTGCCGCAACATCTGCTGTTGAAATAGCACAGGAATTGGATATTGATCCTTCTTTTCCTCCGTCAAGAAGTGGAAAGAAAAGAAGATTGTTTGATTACCAAGGTGAAGAGGAACAACGAGCTACTCCTGAACTGAAATTTAAAAGCAACTTTTTCTATCCATTAGTAGACCAGGCTATTATGTCAATAAAGGAGCGCTTTAATTTGTTACGTGAGGTTTCTTCCGCCTTTTCGTTTTTGTACACACGAGACAAACTTTTGCTTGTGCAACAAGAAAATGCTCTTCTTACTTGCTGTAAAGAGTTCCAAAAAAAGTTCGGTGACATTGATTCTGATGAAATGAGCGCTGAGCTACAGCGGTTTGTTTTAAGTTTACAAAAAAAACGCAATCTCAATACGGCTCAAGACTTTCTGAACTATCTTCTAAAGACTCATTTATTTGAATTGTATCCGAATGTGTACATCGCACTTCGAATCTTACTAACTTGCCCCGTGACTGTTGCCAGCGCTGAAAGAAGCTTGAGCAAATTGAAACTGATCAAAACTTTTAATAGAACGTGTATGACAGACAGTAGACTATCTTCATTAGCCATGTTGTCAATCGAAAATGACTGCGCCCGATCTCTTGATTATGACAATGTCATAACAGCATTTGCGAACAAAAAGGTTCGCTCCAGACTATTTAAATGATACTGTGTTTTTATAACTTTTTCATGTTTTTCTGTGTCATTGCTTTCGTTTCGCAGTGTCTGCATAAATGTCCTACTGAACTCTGGCATTGGTGCCGAATTTTTTATGACTTGCACCTTCGGTATCGGCATGCTTTATTCTGACATTAGCCTGTTTACTTATGTACAAATTGTGGTGTATTTTCTTAATGCAGCTTTTCAATTTTACACCTCTAAAGTGATATGACCTGTGCGCAGGGGCTCTTGCGCTTACTTTGGGGGGGGGGTCCGAAGTTGGAGTGCTACGGGACTGCCTACAATTTCATGTATTCTAATATCCCATTTAGGTTTGATTCGGCTTATTGTTGGTACATCTAGAAACCATCCAATAACTATTACTGCTTTTAGTGGAGATACCACTAAAACCACCAACTGCAATTTGCAGTGGAACAGTTTAACCCATTTTTTACCGTGATCCTTATTTGGGAATCAGAAAGAAATGTTGATTTATTCTAAAAATGTGTCGTGATCCCCATTTGGGGATGTATCGTGATCCCCATTTGGGAATCAGAAAGAAATGTTGATTTATTCTAAAAATAAAATCAACATTAAAGATTTTTTGCCTTTACATTTCTTCTAGTACACCAATACACAAAATTCAAACAAAAAAAAACGTAAATAAAAATTTGGTACTTAATGGGTTAAAGGGGTTGTTGACTACAAAAAAACTTGATGGCAGCATAGCTTAGTGCAATATTTTGCTGATTTGTAATCATGATAATGCAAGTTGGATGACTGCTTGGGATTTGCATTGTATTGCTCTAGGGAAAAGCCCTTGACAGCAATTTTTTTAATTGGTTTCAGTGATGGAAAGCTTTTCACCTGACTGGAAGATAAAGATGAAAATAATGATAACCTCGAGGTTAATAAGTTGAAGCATATGGTTAAAATGCTTAAATGTTAAATACTTTCTTGCTAAAAACATTAATTCAATTTTATGTTAAAGAGAAAAAAAGAATGTGAAAATTTGCTTCTTGGCGTTAAATAAGATGTAAAACATGAACATCAATCAATTTATATTTCCAATATTTTCCATTGCAAAAATATCAAGCACTAAACAATTTTAAACAAATACCGGATATGAAAAAGCAGTTGTGGAACAATGTGTAATTTTAAGCTTTCAAAATCTATTAGATAGTTTAACTATGCACTTCATTCCATGGGCAGCTTTTTTAATGCCAAATCAGTAAAAGTTGGCTAATAATAATTGACGGTGACAAGTTTGCTAGTCATGTCAAAATTAGAAAGCTGCACTACGCTTATGCTGTCCACAAATAGCAGCTTAGACAAAATGCTTAGTTTTGATCACAAACAATGTTCAGCTACAAAGCATCTCAGTTTAAATTTAATGCATACATGTCCATTAAATTAGATGAGTTGAATTAATATAATGTTGATTTCTGCTGATATGTAGTCCAATAATTACATATATTAATAAGTGATGGAGTTTTCTGACGCCAAGTTGGAAGATTTGGTGCTGCTTGTGCAGCAACACAAGTGCTTGTACAATACGACTCTTATGTCATATTGTAACAAGCACTTAAAGAAAAATGCATGGAAAAATATTGCACTGGAGTTGCAAACAGATGGTAGGTAACATGACTTTACCTTTACTGTTTTATGTAATATGCTTTTGAACATGCTGTTAACAAGAATGCTGTTTTAACAGCTAATACCCTCTATTCATATGTTTTAGACCAGGGGTGCTCAACCTTTATTGACATGGGATCTACTTTTACATTTTCCAGTCCCTGGAGATCTACCAATCTGGCAAAGCTGTGAAATAAAACAAACCGAGCCTATGCTGCTGGGTCTATCGGTATATCTCAGTTACACGTACAACTTACAGTTACATAATGTAGTGAATAAAAAACATAATGCATAATGCACTAAACAAAAACATATTCAAAAACATTTATTTCATGGAAATACATTAATTTCTAACGTTAGTGAGACACCTGGCACTGGGGCGATGTAGGAAGTTCCTCGTAGCCAGGGCAGTGGCTGGTGGTTACAAGTCTCAAGCAAGCCAGAAGATGTTGATCTGTCATAACCGATCTGTGTCTGGATTTTGTTATCTTCATGCGAGACAATACAGATTCACACGGTAGGTTGATTCAAAATAAGCTAATATACAAAAATCGAATCTTTTTATAATGGAATATTTCTCTTCTAGCAGCAGTTCCAAGATCTTCCCTATTTCAGTGGATGCCCTGGATTTTATCTCTATGTCATTTTGAAGGGAAGAGTATTTTATTTTCCACCGCAGTTATATTCAGCTGAAAGAATGCTCCAATTTTGCAGGCAATGTCGTCCACATCTATATCTGTCGCAAATGGGAAAGCACATGTAGAAGGCAATAGGCTCAACTGATGCAAAGTCAAGGAAACGCTTGTCAAATTCTGATGACAGGCTTTGCATCTGCTTAATGTAACGTGCACTACTGAACTGTGCAGTGATTTTGCTCTGAAGCACAAGTTCTGAATTTACGTCTTGAAAGTAGCGCACAGATCATAGCGTTGCAGCCTGGTTGAGAGCAGCTGTAGCTTGCGTTTAGATGGGTTTACAAAGCTGATCATGTCAACTATATTTTTCTCTTTTCTCTGCAGCTCTAAATTTAGTTCATTTATCAGTGCAGTAAGGTCAGTGAGAAAAGCCAAATCTAGAAGCAACTGTTTATCCTCAAGCTGTGCATATTCTGCATCTTTAAACTGCTTGAGTAACTCTTTTATTTCAGGCAACAGCTCCTTTAATCTTTCCAAAAATCTTCCTCTGCTCAACCACCTCACATCTGCATGGAGCAGCGGGTCTATGTGCTCTATCTCAGCCTCTTCCAAGTGAGCGCGTAAAAGTCTTCTCTGCAGGCTCCTTGCACGAATTGAGCAAACAATTTTCATGGCAATATTCATCACTTCTTTCATATTTAATACTTTTCCACATAAAGCCTGTTGACGGTTGAAGCAGTGATAATGAATAAAGGTTGGATAAGAGTCATTCTGTTTGCGAAAAGCAATAAACCAATACTACTGCCCACTATAGCGGGTGCCCCATCAATTATGATGTAAATAAGCTTGCGAGTGGCAGCTTGGTTTTGTTAGCAAAATTTATGAATGCTTGGAATGTCTTTATCCCGTAGATGTGCTTTAAGAGGCAACATGCAAAGAGCTGTTTTTTTGTAGTCATGTCCTCAAACACCATTCTTATAAAAGTGCACAGATGCGCCATATCCACAGAGTCTATTGACTCATCAAATTGAAGTAAATGGCATTCCTACCTACCAATCTCTCTCTCCAACTGAGCTGCAAGGTTTCCATTCTTTCAAATCGCCTTGTCACCGTATTTCTCGACAATTGAAGGCCTTTGATTGATGACATAATTTCATCCTTGTTTTTAAAATTCCCTTACAGTCAATCAGCAGCTTTTATAAACGCTTCCTTGACCATTTCTCCATTTTGAAACGATTTTTTATACTTGGCAAGAACGTGGCAAACTCGATATGATGCTATCTTAGCTTGGTAAAACCTTACTTCTCATGTTTGGCTTGGTAAAAATGGACTGTTGTGTAGCTAGTTGTGATTTCAGCTCCTTTAATTTTTTTTGTCATTTAGAAAAAAACGTTTTTTAAGAAAATTTTTAAAGTTAAAATTTTGCAGATTTAAGTGGCATAATCAGAATCGTCAGTCATTGCATTAAGTGTCAACTTTAAAAAGGAAATTAATTAAATTAAAGAAACACCTACTGCGCTAGTAGAAAGCTGTTACCAATAGCGTTGCTAACAATAACAGGGTTGCCAGATTGAAAAAATGTACATATACATAAGGATTCAACTTTTAGTTCGGCAAACTCTTATACCTGTAAAAAATCACCCGCGATCGATTTCCAAGGCTTTGAAGATCGACCGGTAGATCGCGATCGACAGGTTGGGCACCCCTGTTTTAGACATACTGGTAGTTTACTTTGCCTCTAATTTTTTTACGTTTTTCTAGTTTGGTCAATTATTGCATCCGATTAGCTGAAAAATTTGGTTTTAAAATACCACATTTTTTATAATTAAATCATCTTTCTAAATTGATGACACAATTTTAGAAAAGCAGCTTTTTTATAAATGTAATAATTTTTAAGTATTAGAAATGGAAATGATTACCTTTTGTTGTAATTATTTTAGAGCTCAAAAGAGTGTCAAAATGACTTTTCATTGACGTCAGTGTAAAAATTTTGTTCCACATTTTATCAAAGATTCAAAACTATGTGCATAGAGCCTTACGTTTCTTGTATTCGTGTTGAGCTTGTAGGGAAACAAGTTATGTTACAATTGACATCCTAATTCTGGATTGAACGACGTGATTGCCCATTTACTATCTTTGGTAACAACGGGTTCATTTCAAGAGTGATTGTGCAATGACATCTTTACCTACATTTCACGGTTGATGAAAAACGTATTTCTTAACCTGTTGTTGTTGTGATTACCCCTCCTCTTCCATGGGATGGAGGTACGGCACGAACGGCAATTCAGGTTTATTCCGTCAACCTAATTGAAATTAGGCTAGGGGAAAGGTGGCAGCCCATTTTGAATCAATCATTAGTGACTTGTAGCCTCAACACCAACAAGGCAGATTGCCACTGGTGGGTACCCAAGAGTTGCCTTTTACGACATGTTGGGTTAGCAACTTCACAATTGCAACCCGATGACTTACGGGTAGGCCAACTGTCTGCCACATAAAGGTGGAAGCGTCCAGTTAAGTGCCTTGCCCAAGGACACAACGAGTAGGCTTGCCGACTTGTTCTCCGCAGAATTCCTTTTTTATGCTGAGCGCCAAGCAGAGAAGCTGTAAATAGCATTTTTAAAAGACTTTTGGTATGACTCAACTTAGGGAATAACCCCAGGTCTACCGACTACGAAGCGGACGCTCTAACCACTATGCCATCGCGCCAGTATTTCTTAACCTACATTTTACTGTTGAGGAAAAACTTATCGCAATTTACGTAAATTTTGATCATTTTATTGTCGAATGCTGTGTCAACTGTTTGTTAGGAATAATTACTTAATCGTTTGTCGCTTGATGCTGTTGCAAATGTATTGCAGTTACTACATGCCAAAAAAAAATGGAAAGCTTAAAAAGACAAGTTTAGAAATGTAAAAGAACAGAAATGTAAAAGTGGATCTCCTGGTTGTATCCGGAGGACTTGGAACTTGGAAAAAGTAATGGAATTTATTCAGTCATTCTGCTCAAGTCGGAAGTGAGTATGGTATTAATGACCAGAAATAAATGGCATAAGTAAAGCATTAATGATCCAATTATATGGCATTTAAGTTTTTTTTATCGATAGAAATTAGCAAACGAGTTACTGTCAAAACGTTGGTCCCAAAAGGGTAATGTTACACTTTATTATATTTATTACAACAGGACCTTTACAAACCTCGCTGACTCGAAGAAAGAACAACTAATTCAAACTTTGGCAATCGACGAAGAACCAAGCACCAGTGCTGACTTATCAACTTTCTTGGAGGAAGAAAACGCTGACAGCATTACGTTGTCGCACGAGAATTCCTTGTTTGAAACAGAAAGCTTTAAAGCAGCATCAGAGTGGGCCGAGTCAGTGCCACTAATTAGAAAAGCTAATAGATTCACCTCTGAAACAGCGTCATCCACTTACAGAGATAAAAAGAACTATTGAGTTGAGAAAATTGGGGGTGGTTAAATTTTCTATGTAATCTTAATGGTAAAGGTTTTCCTGCACCTCATACATGCTGTTGCAATTATTTATTTACTTCGTGTGGCTTTGTAAAGTTGTGCTGCATAAACTTAATTTAAAATCAAGTTATATGGTCTATGGCCACCAATGTTTTGTTGAGTGTTACGTTGAAATAAGATATTTGCATTAAATAATGTGTCTTTATTTCAGACCGTACCACAAGCCGTAAGAAAAAACGAAAAATCAATGAAGGTGTGAACACAGGTAATTTTAAAAGAATTTCGAAAGCCCCAGTCAGGAAAGAATGCTTGTGTATCTTTCTGTAATAAATCTTCTTGTAAAGCACAAATAAGACATTGCTCTTAAAACAATTATAGTTTAGCCTGAGATGCTGTAAAATTTGCATTACGTGCCGAAAAATCAGCCATATTCCAAATCAGTTATTTTTACACAAAAGCTTCGTATTTCTGTACCATTGACGAAGGCATTGCTGATTCATTAGATTGTGGAGCAGAATTCTGGGCCTTTGTGTATGCTTAACTGACGTTACTAATAGTGGTATGTAGTAAGGTGTGGGTCGAATAATATCCATATGCTAGCACATTACTAAAGCAGAGATTTTGCTTACGGGGTATTCAAATAGCCCGATCAGTAATTCTCAACACTCATGCTCTAACATAGCAAATGGTAAATAGTATTTTGTTATTACATCTAAATAAAGAAGACGACAATGTTGATATGTTTTTTGCATCGCTGGCTGCAAAAGTGCGAAAGCTTTCGGCGACGCAACGTAGTAAACTGGAAATTAAGTTTCTTAATGATCTTAACAATGAATTGTATGGAGGAGACTCATGGAAAGCTGAATAGAACTAAAAATGAGTATAGTCCTATTTAGTTCTGTTCCACTTTCCATGAGTTATGCTTGCTTTGCTGTTCTATTAACGAATGCATGCGATATTTTAATTATATTTCAATAAAAATGACGCAGTTTGATACAAATTGATTGTGATAGTTTAACATAACGTGACAGCTTCGAGGAAGTGTGGCTAATTCGCTTTCAAAAATAATCTGCTTCAACCAAATTGCTGCTAAAATAATGTCTTCTAATTGACTAAACTATGTGTAGTTGTTTTGCTATGGGACTGCTCCACCTTCACTCACAAAGTAATCCGCAAGTATTTCCCTGGTCTCGATCTTTTTTGAAACGCTGCGACATCCGGTTCGTCACAAAGATGACATGCCAATTAGTAAGACTTGTTGATTCCTCCACTGCCCTCGGTATAAATTTCCCTCATTATCTTCATGATCGATTGCGTTGGCGTCCATATAACAACCGGAATCTTTGTGCCTCAAATAATTGTGGAGAACAGTACACCCCAAGACAACCGCGTCAGCCACATGTAGTGGAACTCACAAGGGCTTGCGGAAAACTCGAAAGCGGGAGACCATTACACCGAGGGCGTTTTCGACCATTCGCCTTGCCCTGGGCAGGCAATAATTGAACATTCTCTGACGGCTTCAAAAATTTCTGCCAGGATACGGTCACATGAGGTTATTGTTGGGGAAGGCTTCGTCGGCGACGAATACAAATGGCGAGGTTGTAGTAGTTCTAAGTAGATAAGCTGGTGAGGGCAAATTGAGTGAACCATTTTTCAATCGTTTACCAAACGTTGAATTTGAAAAAACGTGTCCATCAGAATGTTTGCTCTGTGCTCTCACATCAACCACGACAAAACTGTATCGCGCGTCTACTACAGCCGAAAGCACAACACTATGATTTTTTGTAATTACAATACATAGAGCCCGAATGCAATGGCGCTTGCATTAAAATATGTTTCTCATCAATACTGCCAACACAATTTGGAAATTTAAAATGGCTTTCGTATTCGGCTGCAACTTGTTTCCAAAACTCCGCTGTTGGTGTCGGCATTATTTCAGGCTGCAAAACTTTCCATATGGCTAAACAAGTTTCATACACGATTTTGGATACAGTACTTTTGTATATTTGATAAGAAAAACCAATGCTTGTGAAAGAGTGGCCGGTGGCAAAAAATCTGAAAATATAACTTGTAAGTCAGAAGTCAATATGCATACGCAGCAAGAACCATATAATGGTAGCATCGAGCAGGCCAACTTCATGGTAAGGTCATAACTGTGTTGCTTAGGCAATTTGACTAGAATGCTTTTAAAGACTTGCTTGTCAAGTTCTTTCGTTTGGACACGGAGATGAAGCAGTTGAGTAGAGAGATGACCAAGACATTACGAGATTATTTTAATTTATTTAGCACTCCTAAAGCTGCTGTCCCTGTCACCGACCTAAAGCACTTAGATATTTTGAATGACGAGTTTGATAAGAAGTTTTAATTATAAAAATAACCGTTTGGCTGCAGTAGCTCTTTACAATAACAATGAAATATGATATCACTTGTATGCTCTTAACCAAACGCTCCTGAACATAAGCGTAACAGTTTAATTTCTACAGGGTGGGGGGAGTTTAGGCCAAAAGCAATTTTCTCAAAACAAAAAAAAAACTTTTTTTCGGATCACCATTTAAAATGTGAATATTTTGCCAGTTTTTAAATTCTGTGCGACTTCAGCCCCCTGCTGTTACTCTTATGCTCTTGACCTCATTAAAAGAAAAATGGCTATCGAGTATAGCCAATAATTATACCTCAACGTTACGGCTACTATTTCAAGAACAGATATGACATCTCATCTGGGCGGTTGCTTTATTGATTCCGGAAAAAGTTTTTTCACAAGTTCAACAAAAACATCTGGAGTCATTATAAAGTAGGCAAAAAACCATGGCTTTTTTTTACTCGCAAATTCATAA
Organism: Trididemnum clinides; assembly: GCA_963675345.1. Classification (NCBI taxonomy): domain Eukaryota; kingdom Metazoa; phylum Chordata; class Ascidiacea; order Aplousobranchia; family Didemnidae; genus Trididemnum; species Trididemnum clinides. Next base: position 11,170,402 of record OY776289.1, read on the forward strand.
TCAGGCAGTAAAATTCTCCTAAACATAAGAACACGCTGTAGAATCGTTCATAATAAGCGGATCGGGAAGCACTTGATGTCACTCACGAAGTCGCAGTTGCTTGGTAACTGCAATTGTTCCACATGTCCCTGAGTTAGTGAAGAATGAAAACCTTTTTTTTTTGTGACAGAAATCACAAGTTTCCCCCTCCTCCAAATCTTGTTCTAAGCTATGCCTTTGCACAAAAGCGTGGAAAGACAACAAGAATGGTTTATAACTTTCATTCTTGAAGCCATTATAAAGAACCGCTTGCTGCTGGTCTAAACGCTGTTTACAAATCATATTTGGTGTCATGTAAAAAATGTCTCAAGCAAACTTAAATTATCCTCAAGGATTTGTGGTTTTCAAAAGAAATGGGTAAAAACAACCTACTTATGTACTACTTTGAATTACGTTAGAGCTCAAGCTTAAGTAAATTATTGACCGCGTACCTTGTTCTTTACGGCACTTCAAAACGGGATGCACCCATATACGTCGTTTGTGCTGCCGCTAACCTGCCAGGACAAACAACAACAACTTCAGTTTGTAACAATATTGTCTCACTCTTATTTTTCCATTTCTTCTTCCTGATAGCACTCCACTGTTTGGATATTTTTTTAACATAGTCATTCACTCAATAGGTTAGGCCTAGTCTCAGTAAATGTCAACAGTAGAAGAGAACTTTTAAAATGATGAACCAACAACTTATTAAACGTGTATTTTATATTTGGATAAACTAATTAAACCTACACCCAGGGCCAACAATGCAATTATTTCACTGATATTGGTACAGCTTGTACAAGATACATGCTGTCCCCCATAAAAACCCAATCATGTAATGCTTCTGTTGCTGACTGACGCTCAACGATGCTTGTTCACAAAATGCGTGTAAACAGCGACGCTTATATCGCGCCGCTCCACTCCACTCCACTTAACTTTAACAATTTTCGTGTAAACTCGGCTTTACTGTCACAAATAATTACCTGTGGTCGACGATCGACTGTTGTGAGTGACCCGGTTCTGCGAACAGTTCTTCTGAACCGAAAACACGTTTCAAACAGTTTCAGTTATAAGAAAGCTAGCGATAATAAAGAAACAAGAGTATCTCATTCGCGCGCATTGCGTTCGTCACGTAAATTACGTCATGCAACACATGTCACGTGATCGCCTTTTACAGAGCATAACCGCCGATTCTATACCAGACCCAATATTTTTGGAAGGGTTTGAGACCACTAACAAATATGAAAATTTTAATAGGTAAATTTATTTATTATTGCTTGAAATTTTGTCAAATGATGCCACAAAAGAATAGTTTTCAGACTGTGTAAATGATAAAGGGTGTGCTTTCTTGGAAAACATGTAATCTCAATTTGATTTCAAGGTAGTTAGCTCTTGCTGAAAATTTGGTAATTTTTTTCGTCTGCAACTGGGTTCTTGGTCTTGTTAACTCTTTTTGGGTAAGAGAATTTAAGAATTAGGTCACAAATTTTATTTCTTCCAATGCGTGAGGAATTAAGCATGACCTTTTGAAAATTTCTTTTAAATCGAATGAGAAATACAGTCATAAATCTATTATTTAGTAAACTGGTTTTGTAAATACGGCAGAAAAAACTTTGAGGGAAACACTGAAAACACGAGATTATTATATGATGATTGCGATAGCGAAAGAGCTAATGTTTTCAGTGACGACTTGGATAAACTGCTTTTGCTGCAAAACAAAAGTACTGCAGCAAATTTCTGCAAAGTAACCTGTTATCTAATCGCTGGTGTATTTATTATAAAAAACTTATAACAATGAAATAACAGATTTTGTTGAATTCCTTAGGCTTGATGTCACTTTAGGTAAGTACGTAACGGACAGTAATCTATGCGTGATTAAATCTTAATGCGCTTTATTGTGGTTGAACGTGCATATCTTTTAATGGCAGTACTTTTAAACAAGTTTTTCCGCATTCTTTGCTCATTTATCATACCTTTTTTTCAACCTGAAACATTTCTCAATCACTTTCAAAAAAATTTTGTGGTGTCAATCAAGTAAATTACAACGCTAATCTCAGCAACATCAGTTTTATTTCATACCTGCACGGTTAGCAGTAACATCAAAAGATATCCTGGTTCAAAAGTAAACGGTATGTAAGTCTAGTGCTTTGTATTGGATTGTTTTGGTTTGTTTCGTATACAGTTCTATGTAGGATATTGGGCAAGCCGAGAGTGACACGTAAAGTATTTTACACTTGGCATGAGTCCTAGTGATGATAATGCGTCTTTATTACCCATATTTGAGGGATGATCCCGCCTATTTTGCTATACTAACGTTACTCGGATCGTGACTCTTCGTACAAACTAAAAAAAAATTTATTAAATAAATGTAAAAAAATTACCAATATCAATTAGTGAGTGAGATGAAAAAATATAGCATGGAGTTAACCAAATTAGCCGTATTCATAATCTTATGGTTTACCACGTAAGTTTTAAGCACAATTAAAAACTCTGGAAACTGTAGAAAGACTTCATTAAGTATTTTATCTTTGTTTAAACACCTTTATCATCAAAAAAAAGCAGAAAAAATATCGAGAGGGTAACAATTAGAGTACCTCTAATTTTTTATAATATTGAGTTAAATGTGCTTATGTCCTCTCTACCATAATGCACGGTCACAAATAACAATTTGTAGTAGCTTTAGGAAGTGCTCTTTGGATGTTACGTAACTGATTATTAAGCATCAGCAGACGTCTCGCTTGTGCTTAATGTAAATTTAGAGAAGATGCTGTCATTAATAGCAGAGCAGTGCTCACGCATATAATTTATCTATTTCCTCCATTTCTGGAAATTATTTAGTCTTATTTCCTCTATTTCAAATCAAAATTCTTCCCTGGTTTCCTTACATGCATTTTTCTAAAAAATAGGAAATTCATAATTTTTTCTTTTCTAGAAATTTTGCATGGGGTTAAATACAAAAATTAACGTGGTAACTAAATTACATGCTTTGACAACTCAACACCATTGAAAACACTGCCATCAAAAATAAAGAGTAAAATAACTGTGCTTAGCAGCATTGAATATTTGAATTAAATATGACATAGGTACTACCAAAAAAGTAAAAAAGAACTCGCAAATGCTGGATGGTACGCACATTTGAAAAATAAAGTATTTTTGTTAAAGGTTTCTGCTCCCAAAGGACAGATTGAAGGCCAAGATGAGAAGTCCAACTTGCGTAGAGTATGCACGGTTTGATTGGCTTCGGCTTCACTCAACTTCAACGCCATCAAAAACAACCAACAAGACCTAAGTTGATTTGTTTGGTCGGCCTGACGAAAACACTTTTAAAAGCTGGTGGGGCAATATGATTTTTTTTCGTGAAAATGTGAGTACAATGGAATGTGAGAAACTTTTTCTATTCCAAAATTCCTGCATTTCAACATAACAACCTGGAATTTTTACTTTTGAGCAAACATTTTTAATTCTTCTCATTTCCTCCTAATTTCTTCATTCTGATCAGTTTCTTGCAAATTTTCTCTGTCATGAATTTTTGAATCAAATTTTATCAAGCCTCTTTCATCAAAGGATGAAATTTTCTCCATAGTGAGAGCCTTGCTTTAGCCAGAGATGAGGTTTCCAGGACACTTCAGTTGCAAAATCGTGGTTGTGACATGACTTTGGGCTTATAAGGAATTTCACAAATTTGTGCTCAAAACCTCATAGTAATTCCCATTTTTGTTTTTTCTTGAACCTTCTGAAACAACTAGAATTTTCTTCGCTTATTGCCTCTGTCCGTAAATCTTTGAAAAGAGAGAGAAAATAATATGTAGCGCTAATATGTATTTGCGTTTGGTTGTTGTTGAAAGCGTAAAGGCCGAGTACAATTGGCAGATGTTGCAGTTGATAGTGAAGTTGTTAAATTTATTTATGAACTAGCCAGCAAGGCTTTCATGGCGCGCCCTGTTAGTAATTGTGAAATTAAGAATGTCGGTTTAGCCGGTTGGATCGGCTTTATTTAACGAAGAGCATTGAAAACATAAAAGATGAAATAAAAAATAAATGTTTTTTGACATAGCCAAATCTCTTTCCCTAACAAAAGTATCCTTTTTCAAAAAAAATTGAGTAAAATAATATTGTGGGTGGTTACGCAAGGGCGCTATGACTTTCCCTAGATTTGGAGCCCCTGGAAACGTCTTTATTACCCTGTTTCCAGTATAAACCTCTTTAAGAACTGGACTTACACACCATTGAAACAGTCGACAAATTAAGAAACTTTTGTTTGTTTAATTCAGCTAGTTCTTGAATACATATCAAAGTTGTGAAAGAAGGCAAAGTGATTGTTATGTGTTTACAATAATAAACTATTAAATATTAGTCCCGCCGCTTACATTCTTTTCGTAACTGTAGGCCATTTGTATGACCTAAAGATTTCTGGCTGCGCGTATGTTTCTTGGTCATGGCATATTTGCTGCTAGAGACGGAGTAGGCTGATCCAAAATCAAACTATTAGCCTACAGTTGAGTTATTGCAACAAGCTAGATTATGTTTTAAGAGCATAATTCTTTGTTCAGATTTTTGATGAAAATGGGGATAATTTGTGTGATTCCTACAAGATTTCACATAAAGAATTGACAATTTGTTCGACTCTACTGCAGTTGACCAATAAGCTTATGTCTTAGAGCAGGTACGTGCCATCTGCACCCCTCGACGTGAAATTTTGTAAACTGCAGAAAGGATCCAAAATGTGGCATGTGACGTGAAATTTGGTAACCTTGAACGGCAAGCCTGTTATGTACATTTCCGAAAGACCGATCTTCCAAAATAAATGCGACCTTCATATAAAAGTGCTCACCCGCATAATTTGCAAAATTCGGCCAAAAGATTTTTTGAAAGCATTGACCTGTAAAAAACAATAAAATAAAAAATGATTTTTACCGTAATTTTGCAGAATCACTGTCAACGCCCATTGCTTCAAAGGCGATTTTTGTGCAGAAACAACCTGGATTATCAACTTCGATAGGCATGCGAATTTTGAGAAAGTTTGAAACTGGCCCACCTGCAAAAAGGTTGTCCACGCTTGTCTCTGAGGTTAAGATTAATCAGGCTTGCGACAACATTGCGCTGAAGTGTTCAAAATTGTCATTGTACTATTACTACAAAACAGGTTTTTTGGTTTACGATTAGGTTAACACAGTAATGTATCATCCTTCTTTATCAGTTAGTTTTCAAACAAAAATTAAATGGTTTGCTTTTAAAATTACAATGAAAATGACAAGGTATAACAACTGCATACGCAACTGCAGCTGCACTGTTTTCACTTCAATTGCACCAGGCAGCATTATGACTTCATAGAGTTAGTTTAAAATGTGCAAGGAAAAAAAGCATTAGATAACGTTATGCAAGGTTAGTGAATGGTTTGAAGGTTTACACCGACATAAACCACAAACATTATATTGAAAACAATTTACGTATTGCAAACAATGCGAAACGCTTCCAGGGATGGTCTCGACAAATTGGGTTGGGTACATTGTTTGCAATACGTAAATTGTTTTCAATATAATGTTTGTGGTTTATATCCGTGTGAACCTTCAAACCAAAAAAAACATTCTTAAAATACTTAAAAAGAATCTGTTGTTACATTTTCAGCTTAGTTTAAACTGATGAATAATATTTTTCATCAAAAGTGCCTTCTGAATATCTGTTAAAAAATTTTTAAACGCATTTCTACAATCAGCACATTTTAAGTAAATAAGGAGAACAAAGTTTCAATCAAAAGCCAACTGAGACATCATTTTTCACCAAAAAGAAATGTAATTTTTGGAAGTTGGTTAGTTACGGGCAAAATATCATTTTTCTCCTTCAAGAAATGCAAATGTATTTTTAATTGTGACGTCATGGTGATGTCTTGAATATCTTTATAACACTCATACTGGAGTGGTGATCAATCATGTCGAGTTTCATGGTTGTACGTCTAGTAATTTTGGAGGAGTTAAAACACACAGCATTCCGTTTTAGAGTATAGAAGATATGTTTCTTGTTATTTTGAACAAAAAGTGATATGAATATACAGTTGGTAAAATAAATATCTGTTCTTGCATTATTAATATCTGAGTAAAGTTGCAATCAAACCAATTGTTGGAGAGATACATTACGTGCGCTCAATATTTAAAATATTATTTATTATTCAGATAAGACCGAAATTTGATTGCGCAACATTAGAGGGCTCGTTTGGAACACTTATCGGTTGGCAATCAACAGGGCGGCTGAAGAACTTAATTCTGAGAAGTACAATATGAGAACCTGAAGAGACAAGTACAACTATTGGGTTTGAATGAGAAGCAAATGAATAACCTTTTTTGGATGAACGGCCTCGAACAAGAAAAGTGAAAGCAATGCCAGGCTTGAACTGCGGAGATTAGCAGCTGAAACGGCGGCTGAAGAGGGGAGACTGGCAGTTCGGATCTTCTTTTTGCGCATGTAACAGCAGACTTCACGATGTTATTTCCAGGCGCTGCAGTCATTGGACTGTGGTTACCTCAGGCACTGTGAGATCCATGTTGCCAACTTGGGATCGGTGGATTGGGCAGGAATAAATGAGGTGTTCTGCAGTTTGAGTTTCAGGTCCGCAGTTGCAAAGTGGTAATTTGGCAAGACCCCAACGGAACATATTGTTATTAAAACGGCCTACCCTGGCTTTTAGGGGGCTCATCTTGACAATCTCCAAGTGGTGAGTCCTGGTAATCTACAAGTTTGTAGAGCGAATGCCAACACCCAGAGACAGCAACTTTTTTCGGGGTCGTAAAAGGATCAACCCTCGTTACCGTAGAGGTGCAAGAAGAGCCGGCCCTGAGCACACACCCTTTTCAAACAGGCAAACCCATCTGTTGTACGGGCCGGGGTGATAATAATGCAGCTGATAGTGGAGGGTCTCATTAAAGCAGTTTGAATAAAGAGCGGAGATTAGGTGCTGATGAAAGACAGGCTGAGCTTGAAGTAGAAAAACTTAAGATTGCGATAGGAGTACGCTCAATTTCAAAGTGGTGAGCAACTTAATCAAGGGTTTGTTGAGACGAATGTGAGAATCCCGCCGTAACCATCTTTTGTGAAATGCAAGGGTAATTCAGCTGGATATTTTTTGGAGTTGAAAATATATGTTATAGAGCTAAATGGAACAAGCGGACTTGGACAACTCAGTTAAGTCCGTTGTTAACAGGCAAGGCAGTAGAAATTTATAACAGACTATCACCAGAAGAAGCAATGGATTATGAATGCTTTTAGGTTGCTTTGCTGGTAAGATATGATTTTACAGAACGTGGACACCGCCATAAATTTCGCGAAGCTAAGTCAGAAAACCACTAAAGTCTCAATCATTTTATATTTAGATTGAAGAGTTATTTTACCAAGGGACTGGAGTTGGCGGGAGTGGAACAAATCTTTAGCGGCGTGGTTGACATGACTGCACGTCAGCTTCTTTACTGATTCCTGTTCAAAAGATTTCTACTTGGCCAAAGCAAAACAATCCAAAAACCTTAGACGAATTGTGACGGTTGGTCGATCAGTATTTGGCAGCGAGTAACCAAAAGGTGCCTAAATAAAGAGGGGATTAAATGCGACAGAAAGAAAACTGGCCTTAAAGACGGTGTTGATGGATTAACTTAAACAAGAATTATAAGGTATTTTATCTGTAATTGCAGTGGTTGCTATGTGAACCACTTCCGTGTCAAATCGGACGGAGGTGGCAGCGGATACAGCAAAACATCTGAACGTACCACGGCTTGTTGTTATTGGGATGAGGTTGGCGCTATTACATGTTAGAGACTATTTGAAATTATTGTTGATTGTTTCAATTTATCACGGCAAATTTACAGCTCATAAAATTCTGAAAAAGAGCTTTATGAAGGTGAAAAAGGTTTGAAATTTAAAAAGATTTTCTGGTTGAAAAAATCCTTGATTTATTAGTTTGCTAATTTACGCTACAAGTTTGATTTTGAGACCCTATACCTTTATGTTTCTTAAAATAATAAAAAATAGCACAAAAACATTAAATGTTTTCAAACAAACTAATGATAAACCAGAGAAAAGGCTGTGCTAAGATATATAATCTTCAAAACCTAACATGAAGCAAAAATATTTATATGCACGGAGTCTATAATAATAACAAACAGCTAACGGTTCATCTCTCAATTGACCACTGAAAACACAGGTCAAGGATGATTTCAACCTTGCAAGAAATGTGCCCTTTGCGGCCATTTCAACAATCATAAATCTATGGTACATCAAACCAGTACCATCACAGCCGCCAACGGTAAAATTTTTGCATTGAAGCAAGCCTTGGATTGTTCAAACTATAGCATATACGTGGCTACATGCCGTTTATGTCACAAACAATATATTAATCAAATCGCAAACAAATTTTCAAAACGCTGATGCGACCACAGTTTTATTTGGAATCAATTTAAATACGACGATATTGACGATAAAGCAGCATTATTACACCATTATCACACCTTCCATAGACTCACATTACAGACAGAACCACACATTGCCGATTGTTTTTTGTAACGTTTGTAGATCAACCGCCCAAACATTTTTTATCTATTTACGAAAACATATGGCTAGACAAATTAAATGCCACCATTAACATAAATAAAATGCTCTTGCGCTCAATTAGGTGATTTTGTAACTATTTTTTGTTTTAGAAATACTGTTTTAGTTTTATTTTCTCTCACACCTCGGTGTGTTATCTATCACTTACGTCACTGCTTCTATAGGTTATGACTAGCGCCCGCTAAAGTCAATAAAGTCAACATTTTTTCAGGACCTTGTAACCAAATCAAACGTGTACCGGTACTAACGTTCGTTTCAGGTGTTCAGGAGTCTGTTTTGGTAGATTTTATAAGTCAAAATAAAGTCAAAATTTTGCATTAAGTCAAAACTTGTCAAAATTCTCTTCATCAAAAATTTCCTTAGAAAAACGAACAATTTTATTATTTTTTTATATTTTTTTGAATTTTTGAGCTGCTATTAAAATTTTATGCGCAGTTTTATTTGATTTTAAACTTCTCAAATAGTTGCAATTATAAAAATGCGTGCGGTAATTGAGAAGGAAGCCGCACAATAGTAATGAGAAGGAAATAGGAAAGAGCACAATTACATTATTATTCATGAAATTGTCATTGTTGATGCATAAACACATAATTGTTAGACAATTAATCTATTCCTATAAATCCTTTGCGCTCTTTACACGTGGTCTTTTTCAGTTGTAGCTTGCAAAGCAAAGAATGCCTAAACAAGCCAAATCTTCTACTGCGAAAGTTAGGCAAATTTGCCCGGAATATCCGGATGAGCTTTCGGCAACTCCTGCCCACGACTTGCGATGCAAATTAGTCAAATGCGACAAAAAGTTTTTTGTGGAAAGCCATCGAAAAAGTAAGCAACACCAAAGAAAATTGGAGTCGAAGAGCAAATTTCAAAGTAAGCAAACCTTTTTACAACTCGATCAAGTAAACTTCAAGGAACAGGCTGTCTCTTCATTCTTAGCTGCAGATATCTCACTTTATAAACTGAACCACCCTTCTTTAAAGTCTCTGTTTGCTACAATGGGAAAAGTATTGCCTTCGGAGACTGCAGCCCGGGCATGTGTTGTTAAATTAGCATCCCAAAAAGAAAAACAAATTCAAGATTTACTTCGTGACAAAAAAAAATTTTTTTAATTGTGGATGAAGCAGAGATTGCTAAACAAAAGTATATTAGTGTGCTTGTGGGCAGCTTAGATGCCCCAAAGCAGACATTTCTCGTTGATTGCCATCCACTTGACAGCGGTAGCAATGTTAATAGCAGTATTATTCTGCACACTGTGGATGACATATTGCGACAACTTAAAATAAAACGCGAGAATTTTTCATTGCTCTTGACTGATGCTGCTCGGTACATGTCTTTGGCTGGAAAGACATTAAAGGAATCATACCCTTTTTTGATGCATGTCACCTGCGTTGAGCAATTACTAGATAACTGCGCTATCCGTGTGCGTGCTAATTTTAAAAATATTGATGAAATAACAGCAACGATCAAGGCAGCAACAATTGAAAACAAAGATCCCAAGAGAGATTTTCATGATGCTGGTCTGCCATCTTCTCCTGAACCTGTAATTACAAGATGAGCAACTTGGCTTAGAGCTGCTTTATATTACAGTGAGAACCTTCCAGCTGTTCGTACCATTGTCAACAATTGGACAAGTGCAGGCCTCTTATTCAGCAGAGCAAAAGACGCTATCAATGTGGAAGATTTGGTGCCGGACTTGGTTAAAATAAATCAATACCGGACTCTAGCAGCCAACGTAGAGTTCTTAGAGGGAAGTTCCTGCACGATAACCGAAGCATACGGACTGCTAAATAATATGCAATTTGATTATAATCCGTGCGCAATTAAAAAGTACATTAAAAAACGATTATCTAACTCTGATTTAGAAACAATAATAAACTGTACCAACTTGACAATTGACCCAACAAGCTACGCACTATGGTAAAAAGCCCAGCCAATCTCTGCTGCTGTTGAGAGGTCGTTTTCTATGCTCAGTAAATTACTGAGAAAAGACAGAAATTTTGATGTTAAGAACGTAAAAAAATATATGATGCTGTATTACAATAAAAAGTCCTGGTAATTATACTGTGTGGCTTTCGTTAAAAACATCATAGACAGACTGTTAATGTACAGTACAGTTGCAATAACAACCCATTTTTTGTATTACACACTAATTGATACCGGTACACACAATGGCTCGTTATCCTAGGTTTTGACGTCATGCGTCGCTTTGTTGCATTAGCTTCAAGACTGAGTGATTGAGAAAATGTTCAAAGTAGGCTACCTTCTTCTTTAAAAACTTATGTAAATAGCGGGTTATAAAATATTTTTAATCAAAAAAGTGCAACAAGGCATAAATAACAGACGAAAGCGGTTAGATCAAAATAAAGTCAAAATTTTGCTAAAATAAAGTCAAAAATATATTATTTTAGGTCAAAAAAATGGCCCTAGTTATGATCCTTTAACTCATTATTATGATATAATTTTTCAATCAATCACTTCGTTCTTTCGACAAATTTTCTATTCAAATTTAACGTTTCGCTCCCCTTAGTTACCGGGGAGCTTCTTCAGAACACGGTAGATGTTAATAATGTGACATACAAACTGTACAACATAAAATTACAAAGACTACCTGTATTACTAAACACTAAAAATTATTTATCAACAGGGCAGGCAATCAGGTAATAACAAAAACATTGTTACATCACAGATACAGGAGTGGCCAAGTGAAAAATGTTGTGAGAAACATAAGACATTACTTATTGGAGACGAACACACCATAAACAGTCGGAAAATTCGCACCATCATTGCGATTAATAACATTACATGAACAAGCCTTTTGATTTATCAAAAAACTTTCCGCGACGCGACGTCTGTATGCATGTGATTCTGACTTCAGAATTTTGACATTATCCCAATCTATTCTATGATCGAATTCCATAACATGTTGACTCAGCGCTGACTTTTTAGTGTTAAAAGTCTTGACCGCATCAACATGTTCCCGTTTTCTGGTTCTAACACTACGTCCTGTTTCACCTACATACACAGCATTGCAATCCCGGCAAGAAATTTGATACACCAAACCACGCTTTTGTTCAAAATTAATAACATCTTTAGGTTTGCGAAACAACGAAGACAACGTGTGATGTGGTTTTAAAGCCACTCCGATACCATGTTATGCCATTGTTTTATATTATCTTATATACCATTGTTTTATACCATGTTATACCATTATATACCATGTTATACCATTGTTACCATGTTATACCATATACCATACCATGTTATACCACGATACCATAATTATGATATAATGCCGTTTGTTTGTTTTGTAATTAAACGTTTCTTTTTATCTCACATCTATTTCTGTATATCTTAACCTATCATATTGTATTAGCTTGAATGTATTTTGAAAGGACTCAGAGCTAGTTTTGTGGTCTGTTGTTTTGGTAGCTGTTTATTATTATTGCAGACCCCGTGCAGATAAATATTTTTGCTTCTTGTTAAGTTTTGAAGATTTTATTATCTTAGTACAGCCTTTTCTCTGATTTACCATTAGTTTGTTTGAAAACAGTTAATGTTTTCTGTGCTATTTTTTATTATTTTTTGCAGAAACATAGGATGCGTCAGCGAAATTAATTTTTCTTGTAGCAAATAAATGTCTAACGTGACTTTATTACTGTTTATTAATAGTAGACCCTTTTTCAACATTTACTGATATGAAGTAAAGTTGCTTGGATAGACTATCTTGCTAGGGTTTAATTACTGTTTTCCAATTTTAATTGTTATTATGTTCCTAATAATTGATTACTTGAAATTAGGAGCCAAAGGTTTTCTTCTTTAAATAAAAGCGTTACTTTTGTTAAAGCAAGCGTACCCTGTTTGTCATCAAGTATTATTGCGCAATTTTCTTGACGCCGAAAATTTCTCTAAATTACAGAAATCTGCGATAGAATTTTGATCTAAAAAGTTTTTGCAGCGGTATCTAGAATTCTTTAAACTATCTGACTGAAAATTATTTGGCAGGCTACATTAGAAATTAAGAAGGAAAATTCACTAGATCAGCCAGCAAGACCATCACGCATAAAGCAAATAATCTTAGTATGCTATCGCAAAGGTTTCAGTAATCAATGGGTTGATGAGAAAAATCCATTGAAAGATACAATTAAACCTTCGATTTAGAAGTTAGCTTCATCGAAACTTAGTTAATAGGCCGCAAACTTACATGTAGTACGGCATCAATGAAAATTTATCTCGGGTGGGAATCAAACTGCATTAACTACCTGGGGGTGTGAAACCCATGTTTTTGGTAACAAGAGATTCCTAACGCAAACACCGTTTTAACCACTCGGCAACCCTCGTACGCCAATTAGCTTCAGGAATTTCAGTACATGAACGTTGAGTCCTTGTGCTTCACAACCTTTAGGCTGGGATCTATTGCGCTCTCAAATAGTAAGCAATTTTTACGTTTTAATTGAGAATTTGATTCCATTTCTCGAAGAATAACTCTTCCATAAACCCATCAATTAATACGTCAAATTTATAATTTTTTTCTTTTTTGCCTCGCCCTCCTTACAATATTTTTCATGGATCTATATGCCTTGGTTATCGTCAGTTATTTTCGAAGGTGATGACAATATAGTGCAGTTTAGATATGAAAGCTAAAAACATTGGAATGAAACAACCTTGCGTAGAACCACATTTATTTATGCTGTATAAGTACAATGAGTACACAAATATGTCCATTAGCATAAAACCTTCTTGAATATCACAGTTCTTTTAAATGCGATGAAAATTTAGTAATAGACATTGACGTCAGCCACGTGGCTGGGTAATCTTCAGTTTCAGATTTGCATGCGTATTGAATATTGACGATGTCATCATAATAAGCGAAAAAGTAATATCTCGTTCCTTTCCTCTTATATTTTCTATTTTTGGTAACAGCTGTTGATTTATGCTGTAAATTATTGTGTTGGTGAAATAGTGGTATTTATAGTAATAACAAAGTGTAATAGATGAATCTACTGTGTACTAGGTTTCGACCCGAAAAACTTGACTTCAAATGGTTCTAAAAAGTTTAACTTTTAATTACAGTGTAGTCTATTTTTAAGTAATTTGAAAGATTTGAACTTTGCTGTGGCAGTAAACGATGTTTTCCATCACAACATTGCTTTTGACAATAGTTCTGTCCACTAATGTATTGGTCGCAAAAGGTAAGATAAGTTAGAATTAGTCAATTTTTATTTGCATGTAAAGAACAACCAGGTAGTGCCGTATTGAAACCTCATCTATGGGCCTGGAGACCCGAACAATTTTGAGCAACCTTGTCAGCGCCGTGGTAGTACGTAGGTATGCAATAAAGTAGCATATATCTGCATGGCATCGATATGAAATGAGGGTTCTTTTCAAAACACCCCTCGTCAATATACCTGTAGATATACGTTAGCTAGTATAGAAAACAACTCTAGTGTTTACCAAAAATTTAAAACCACACCAATTTTTTTCTCATTTATAGTTTGTATCACATTTATGTTTAATCAAATATTGTTATTTGGTAAAAGATCAAGTTTTCACATGGAACTCATGTTTTTATAGTTCGTTTAAACCAGTTTCGATATACATTAGTCCATGTTTTTTCAAAATTCAATGCTTTGTGTGTCCTTTACCACTCTTGATTACTTTCTTCAGACGCCTTGGCATACTGTGAATCAGACTCCTGCAATATTTTTTTGACGATTCCTTCATCCATATCTCTTTCATCACACTTATCAGATCTTTAGCACTTGATGGTTATTTTTATGTAAACTTATCCCTTGTTTTCGCCCACAGATTCTCTGTTGGGTTGAGATCAGGGCTGTTTCCCGGCTATTCCTGGAACTTGACCTTGTTTTTGAGGAGAAAATTCGTCGCAACTTTCGATCGGTGACAAGGGGCACTGTCCTGCATAAAGATTGCGCATTCGTGAATATGCATGTGGATTTTCCGCTTATCCAATAAAAGTTTAGCTTACCGGCAAATGTGTATTGTCATTCCACAACAACAGTGATGTTGACAACAATGAAACAACAAGCCTAATTAGTGTCTGAAATCCAAAAAACAATAATGATGTAACGACGAAAATAGATGATACAAAATGTAGCAATAGTACGAAATTCTATTATTTTCATATGTGGTCTCCAGTGTTAACAACAAGAATTTAAATTCATTGAAACAGAGTTTTTTAAGCTGGGGAGCATCAAAATTTACCTGGGGGGAGAGAAAAACAAGGCCGCAGCTTCATAGTCACCCTTTAAACAAATGAAAACAAGTTGAGAAAATAAGCCTTTAGAGCAAAGGAGTGATAATTGCCAGAATTCTAAACCACGAATTAAGGGGACGCGCGAGTTTGTGTTAATTTCCCAACGGGAGCGTTTTCCCTGCATTAAAATATCAAAATTTTCTTCAAAAAGCAAAAGTAATTATATGTTTAAATAATTTACACAGTTGGTGCAAGTCGTATACAGCGTTACTTTTTAGCATCACGAAAAGTTGTTTACTAATTACTTTTCGTTTGCTTCAAGACTAGTTTTTGCAGTAATATTGCTAGTGAAGTCTGGTGATTTTTGCATCTGGTCATATTCCTGTTTCGAGAAATTTGACAATATTGTTTTTAATGCTAAAATTGAATCTAGAGACTAGATCCAGAATATTACCAAAGCATCATCATCTGGTAAAATAAAAAAGAAATGGCATAGTACTCATAGATAAAAATGCAATTGCATAAAAATTTGAAAGCAGCTCCAAATCTTAAATAGAAACCAAAATCACACAAACGTTGAACAATAAAACTTGGCGCCCAATCAGAACTGAATGCTGTAATGCCACACTGCACCAGCAGTTGACAGAAATTTGCTGGCTATATTTAAGCTAATGTACCACTACGACAATGCGATAAATCCTATCGGCTGCTACTGAAAAATTTATTGGTTACTTCTTCTTCGTCGTATGAGCTGTTTTTGTGAGCATTATGGAGACAGATGTATATATAAGTTACACTGCGTTAGCGCTCAAGCTCGGTTTGCAAATCTTCAGTTAGACTGGGGCCACCACGACGGGTAGACTGCTTGGCCCCATCACCTGACTGCCATATCGTCGCGTTTTAATAAAATATAGAACTTTCGGTTCTATCTCAATCTTAAATTCCTTTTAAAATTGAGGCGACGTATAATAATCGCTCGGATAATTAGGTTTGACTGCAACTTAATAAAACTTGGAAAAAAGTGGCTTCTACCAAAAACACCTTGAACCACCTCAAGAACATTATACTTCACGACCTTAAGATTCTTCGCTCAACGATCTCAGAACTAATCACTTTACTACACAATCAGAAAACCGCCAAAACTAATTTCACCAATAACTGCTCAATACTCACCACGTCTACAGTATCCACGATAAACTATCACAAAAAAACAATAGCCCTTCTTTACTCCAACAATAAATCTCTCTCTTTCCCCGCTATACACTTTTCTATTACTCTCCTATTCTAACTAAAAAAGTCCCGTCGTGTTATATATGAATAAAAAAAAAACAATCCAGAAAACGCCAGAACGAAATTACATGAAAAAGAAAATAAAGCATTACTTGTTATGTAATCGGTCAACGAAATTCTTCGAAGAAGCTAGAATTGCCAGATTAATCTGAAATTTTATTATGTCATACACGATTGTGACGTAATAAAGGCGTACTTACATCAAATCCAATTGCGAGGAAAAAAGGTCTGTGTTTTCCTCAATCAGTAGCCGAGTGAACAAATAATACAGCACTTTACAGATATATGAAAACTACTCTTACAAGGCAAATTTCCTTATTCGTGACATATGCTCCCCCTAAGAATATTGTAATATTAAAATTAAAGACTATGAATAACGAAATTTGCAAGCCCAATTCAATACTAAGATTTTTAAGCATGCACAAAATAAATTCAATTACCACATCTTATCCACATATACAAGTAAAGCATGGCGCAAACAATACACATAAACACAGCACAATTAATCCATCACGCGACTGAGATAATCAGCCGCTACATTATCCTTCCCAGGAATGTCTTGTACAGTACAATCGTACCCTTGCAAAGTCAGGGCTCATTGCATTATACGATTGTTTTGATACTTGGTTTTATTTATGTACGCAAGGGGCTGGTGATCAGTTTGTAAAACAAACGGCTTGCCAGCTAAGTATTGCCGGAACTTTGTTACGCACCACACAATACCTAAACATTCTTTTTCTAAAGTTGAATATCTGGTCTCAGCTGGTGCGAGTTTCTTGCTGGCATACGCCACTGGATACAGTTACTCATCATGCTGTTGCATGAGGGCGGCACCCAGCCCAAAGTTCGATGCATCAGTTCGTAGTATGAATGGCTTACCGTGATCCGGCAACTTTAAACTTGGTCGCTTCAATAAACAGTCTTGCAAGCTGCTGAAGGCTTTTTCTTGAGCTTGCCCCCATCGAATCTTGTTTGGTTGTCCTTTGCGCGTTAGATAAGTCAATGGCATTGCAACCACTGCAAATGTGAGAATGTGTGCGCGGTAATAGTTTGCTAACCCCAAAAACGATCATACCTCCTTATTTGTAGTTGGTCTTGGCAAGCTATTTATCATCTCATCGTCGTTCACGCTCAGATCTTCATTTTTTCCTATGATTCCGGTACAAACATCACAAGACATTACCTGGTTATTGTCCGAATTTTGTTGTGGTGCTCCGTCTTGGTCATTTCTTTCGATGTACCTCTTCAACATGTTCGCATGAAACATTTTTACCTTCTTATTTACTTCTACTCGATAATTATTACCCTTTCCACACCTGCTCATAATTTCATAAGACACTTTCCATTGCATCAAAAGCTAATTTGTGTCCGTTGGCAGTAGCAATAGTACCATGTCACCTTCTTGGAATTCTCTTTTTTTAGCTCTTCTGTCATACAGTGTTTTGTTCTTCTTCCGACACTTCAGCAACTCCTCCTGGGCGATCTTCATGGTGTTGCCAGGCGTTCTCGCAATTCAAAAACATACTGGTAGCATGTCTTGACTTCTGTCCCATCTGCCTCTCCTGTCCACAGCTCCTTTAAGAGCTGAACAGGTCTGCGTACTGTAATCCCATACAACAACTCGAACGGTGAAAATCCGGTGGCCTCCTGCGGCGCTTATCTGTATGCGAATAGTAAGGGATTAACAAAACGATGTTACTGGCAGGACTGCTCATAAAACAAAGATCTTATATTTTCTTGAGTGTGCCATTAAAACGTTCAACCAATCCATTGCAAATAGGATGATACGGCGTAGTTGTTAATCGCTTTATGAACGGCAGCCTTGATACTTCCTCCATGCACTTCCATACAAACTGTGCGCCAAGATCACTCAGGACTTCTTCTGGTATTCCTAGACGGCTATACATACCAAGCAACGCTTCCGCCACTGTCTTCGTTTCAATATTCTTGAGTGGAACAGCTTCAGGGTATCTAGTTGCGTAATCTACCAAGGTCAAGATATATTGATGTCCCTTATCGCTTGGAGGTGAAATTGGTCCATCTAAATCCACGGCGACTCTCCTAAACAGCATATCAATCAAGGGCATATCTCCTAGTGGCACACGGGGAACGGATCCTTTAGCAGTCGTCTTCTGACACACATCACATGATATGGAGAAACTAACAATATCGCCTTGCATACCAGGCCAGTAGAAATTTGTTTGAATGCGGTCCTTGGTTTTCTTGATCCCAAGATGTCCTCCAAAAATCGAGTCGTGGGCGACCTCCATAACCTTTCTCCTCAATGTTTTCGGCACCATAATCTGCTTTAAGCACTCACCTAATCCATCAACTCGTTTCCGAATCCTGTATAAGACACCTCTACGCTTTTCATATTTTATTTTGTAGTCTCCCTTTCTAACAGCATCCTCCATATCCACATATTTTTCCAGAGTAGTGTCTTCCTGTTGCAGTTTTGCCAACTCATCCTTCGTAATGGAAGTCTTAGCCGTCACTTCTTTTCTAACTAAAGGGTTGGCTGTGATATCCTCCCGAGCTTGAGCCCTCGTGACCGCAGCGGCACTCGTCTCCACACCGGGAATAGGATCCTCTGAATTTCGTGCCCCAGAAATGTTTCCAATGACCAGGTCGGATAAAGGGTCCCGCAAACATATAGCTTGGGTTACTCCGTATAGTAAGGCGTGACCACTTTAATCTCAGCAATAGGTGCCTCCTTCAACGTCCGGTCGATAGCCATCAAATATTTCATGCTATCAGTAAAATCATCTTTCTTCAACAACTCTCTCCTGACAATAACGCCATTGCAGCCTGTATCACGAAGAACCTCAACTTCATTTTCACCCACTTTTCCGGTCGCAAGAAGCGTACAATTCTTATTTTCATTACTCAAGCAAGCACCACTATGCACGACCCTAATTTTCTCTCCCGATTTGAGCTCCAAATATTCTTCATCTTTCGCCTTTGCATCATCCGATAATCTTCCAACTTGTTCAGTGCATCCAACTCGGTAAGGTTGTGACGGATATCTAGGGGTGTTGCTTCCACCCCGAGGGGCAGCTTGAGGGCAGGTGTTGTTCCGACAGAACCTCTTTTCATGCCCCATTTCACCACATTGGTAGCACGTGACTGCGGGTCTAGCTGGTCGGTTATACTCATTTTGTTCCCCTTCTGGTTTAACACGACAGTTAATCGCCCGGTGACCAACGCGACTACATAAGAAGCACTTCAGGATACTTGCATGAGGGAATCCACTATGGTTGTCCTTCACACCGGCTCTTGCGCTATCACGTTTGATCACTTCGTTACTTGACAACTTTTGATTGCGTGCTGCCAAATATTGGTCAGCCAAACGCGACAACTCATCTAAAGTTGCTTTGCTTCAGCCATATCGATAGATCTTTGGAGCAGGAGCTAGTGAACTGCTCGCGTACAATCAAATCAACCAAGCCCATGAAGGTTTGCTCCACTTCGGCAAATTCTACCCACTTAGTGAAATAACTTTTTTAACCTAAATATAAACTGACTTGGGATTTCGTGTCCTTCCGGTCTAGCTTCTCAAAATTTCTCGCGGTATCCACGCCCAGTGAAATCATACCTTTCCAATAAAGTAAGTTTAAGGTGCTCATAATCCATCGCTTCTTCTGGCAACAGTCTATTATATCCTTCTACCGCCTTGCCCGTTAACAGCAGGCTCAGCTGGGTCGCCCAAGTACTTCTATTCCACTTGGCCACACTAGCGTATCTTTCAAATCTCGGAAGATATTTCTCCAAATTATCTTTCCCGTCCACGAAAGATGGTAACGGTGGCGTCCTCACAACACTTTCAACCGATTCTTGATTCAATTGCTCGCCATTCTGAGATTGTAAGAGCCTCCTTGCTTCGAATTCCAACCTTAGCTTTTCAACTTCAAGCTCAGTCTTTCTTTTCTCAGCCGCTATTCTCCGTTCCTCCGCCTGGGCTGCTAACCTTCGCTCTTCAGCCGCTTTTTTCCGTTGTTCAGCCTGGGCTGCTAACCTTCGCTCCTCAGCTTCAGCCGTTATTCTTCGCACATCGGTCGCTATTCTTTGCTCTTCAGCCACTATTTTCCGTTCTTCAGCCTGGGCCTCTCTCATTTGGCGCCATTCGTCCGTTATAAGTTTGTTCCTCTGTTTCTCATCCAAGCCCAACGATTCTACCTGTCTCTTCAAGTCCTCCAACTTCTCCGTATTAAGTTCTTCTGCAGCGATTTTAAATTACCCACCGATAAAGATCATGAGCCCCCAAATGTCGCGTTTTAATAAAATATAGAACTTTCGGTTCTATCTCAATCTTAAATTCCTTTTAAAATTGAGGCGATCTATGATAATCGTTCGAATAATTAGGTCTGACTGTAACTTAATAAAACTTGGAAAAAATTGGCTTCTACCAAAAACACCTTGAACCACCTTAACCCTATTCGGCCCAAGCGGGGCAATAATTGCCTGAGCAATTTCCTCTTAAGTACAGCTTTGTCCACGATAACCCTACAATATCAAGATTTTATGACTTTTCCTAAAAATTATTCAATTTGTTTTTGACAAAATTTGAGTTGCCTGTTGGTTGTAAATCGAAAGTTGTTAGCAAATTTATGCACATGACTGCTAAAATATGCACACATATAGCTGAACGATAAAAAAAATGGCAACCTCACTCTGCGCTCGTTGTAGCAGCCTGAGAGCGAAGCGGGAAAGTCGTAAACAAGAGCTAACCAAAGTTCACGAAAAACTACTTAGAATCAATTGCCATATATAGTATGTACATTCCCCAGAAAAAGCAACTTATTGCCTGGCTGTGACTTGAGAAAATAGAGTAAACGCGTTTTTTTGTGAACAGACAACGCATTTGTTCTTGCATTGTATTATCACAAGCAAAGTGACTGTTGATGAGTGATGAGCAATATCACTTTTCCATCACATTGCTAATTTTGGAGTAAATCTTTGTCGTACGTAATTGTAATTCCATAACACGTGTTGTTACGGTTACTGTTTCTACCGCGCAGCTAGACAGATATAAAAGTATGGTTATTTTTTGGTAATTTTCAGGAAAACGTCACGCAGTAACGAATTGCCAAATATTCGGAAACTCGTTCTGTGCGATGCTTCAATAAATAAATGCCCGCATGTAATATATACAGTAACAAACCCAATAATGAGAAAAAAGCCTGTTCAGTCATTTGAAAGCATAAAAAAAGTTTTCAAATTGTGATCTACATTGGTGGCTTCATATAATTTTCCCGGACTTAATTAAGCAATAATATTCAAAGTGTCAAAAACAGCGGAGAATAATTTTCACAAAGCTTTCTCTAGATCACAGAAATGCTAGTTCGCAATTTTGGCTTAATTATCACAAAAGCTTCTTCACAATTATCCTAATTCTGGTTTCACGAAACCATAAACTACCCAAAAAAACTAAAACAAAGTCAGTGGTATGTTTAGTGTAAACTGTGTAGAAAATAATGATCGAACGATTCAGCCACTACGCTATATTTCGAAGTGTAATGTTGCTTAAATTTTTTGCTGCAACGAGTTTGCCATGCTGTACGATAGGCTTGCAGTTACGCTTTCTATCAAAGCAGAGATTTTGCAAGTAAAATTATTGCTAAAATGTTTCGTGGGAAAAGAATAAAAAAATTTAGAAAGAAGCTTGAATCGCAAGTTCACGAGCCATTTTCAATGTTTCAAAGATATTTAGAATTGACGTTTTGTCAAATGAAATAAAATTTCGCGATAAATAGCCAACGCAGCTCAAGTTCGTCAAACCCCTGATATCTTTCGCCCAAATTAAACTTCAACGTGTAACCAGAATTAAAAATAATAGATGATTTATCGGCACAACAAAAAACAAATATTATTGCGTTTGTATTTTGAAACTAGATTACAAATCATACTGATTGTTAAGAAATTCATGTTTCCAATATTCATACGAAAATAGCCTGAAATCTTTGGCAACCCCTAAGAGCCAATTTAATGAAGGCAAACATTGTTTGCTTGTTTATGAAAAGTATTGATTTGGATAATTTTACGCAGATGTCAAGTCATTTTTTCAAACATGTTGCTGGATAGACAAGGTTCATTGTTTTAGTAACAAAACTCTCGATCGTCGTTCTCGCAAATTTATTAGTTCAAAATATGTTTACTGTTCATTCAAAATATGTTTACAGACGCATTTTCTGTTGTTTCTAAAGTTACAAACTGGTAATTTTGGCAGCGACATGCAACTGAAATCTTATCTATTTATTTGTACACGATTCTCCGGAATGTCTTGTAAGCACTTGCCCTTGAACAACAACACTATTTTGCTTTGATTTGTTACTCTCACGTTTTTGTGCTCATTTGTGAAATAGACATAGCACTACGCAACTTGTTATCCGGAATGTCTTGTCAGCATTTGCCCTTGAACAACAACACTGCATTCCTTTGATTTATTACTGTCATGTTTTTATGCTCATTTGTCAAGTAGACATTTCACTACGCAACAGGGTTGTTCATTGCGTAAATTTCCAACAAATTTCTTTTTAGTTTATCACTCTTGTTTTTGCATCATCCTTTGTTCTGTAATTAGTATGTTTTTATGCATCTACGCATTTATCACGTAGAAAACTGCCCCACCATTACATCATCACTTGTGTTCTTTGCTTTTGACGTTTGATAGCGAATAATATATAAATATCTCACCTCGCTCTTCATAGACGCATTGTCGAACAATGGAGTTAAGAAACCAAGATCTATGTCAAACGTCAACTGTTATCAATTGTAAACTAAATGACTGTAAAGTTATTTGACTTTATTAACACGAGTTATGAGTAAGTGCCTCAAAAAGCTGTGTATTTGAAAACCTAAATACATTGGCTAATAGCATATGTTTGCTTCGAAGATCTATCTTGCGTTGTCAAAATAGCTGAGTGCATAGCTTGTTTACGTACTAAAGAGTGTGCTTTGAGAATCCAAAACTAAGCCAAAGATTTGCGATTTGCCAACTATACTGCGCCTATGGCAGAATGATTTATAAAAGATAAAAATGGCGTAGGATCACTACTTTCAAAACAAAGTGTTTTTTGCATTTTTATCTTGGTAAACATTAAACTGGTGCCAGGCATAACTTATACAGAAAAGAAATTGTACAGCTAACGCTGGTGTAAACTCTAATGCTAACAACGTTTTGACAGAGTCCATCAGTTTTCATCAAGTAAACGCTTAGAAAAGGGTTTGCCTAATGAAGACCGAAAGGACTCTGACAAAACGTTGTTAGTATTTTAGAGCCACAATATAATAGAGCAGTGGTTCTCAGCCTTTTTTGTTCTGTGGCCCATTTTGAGGAGCTGCGAATCCTTGTGACCCGGTTTCTTGCCATGGCCAACTTTTTCCATGTACCATGGCCCACTTTCATTACGTCTGTGATGTGATGGTGACAACGTTGCTGGGATTAGAGTCAGAACTCATCGCAGCAGAGGTGATCTCCAAAAAAAAAATGATTTATTGCCTCCCAATGCCGAGGATGGCGAGTCCGCGGTCGGAGTTGATTTACAAAAGAAAATATGGTCATTGCCCTCCCATTCATGGGTGCTGGTCCGTATGACGATTCATATGCACCACTATTACTCAACCTCATTCGACTTGCTAACCCATTGTTAAAGTAACGCAAAAGTCTTTGGCCCACCCGACTTACATGCTGTGGCCCAGCGGTTGAGAACCAGTGCTTTAGAGCTACATTATATTTTTGTCAGGTTACACAGTAAACTTCTGGCCATTATCAAGAATTACTTTTTGATAAATACCGCTTTACTAAGTGCTAGTCTACAAATTCAAAGACAAAATTTTATGTTGCTGAAGCAATTGAACATTTAGCTTAATCATTATTAGGGTGACAAAAATGACCAAATTCTTCAGTTATCACCATTTTCTTATCTACAAGGGAGAGTCATAAAGTTCTTAGACAAGTGCCGTAATTTCAAAATGCGCAAAGTTTTACTTGTTCAAACATGTCTTTATGGTTTTCCCAATTACCTGCAAACGTTTCGTTATTCTATCTAACGGCAATATCAAGATAAATGGTATCTCAAAAAAGCTAATAATTTTCGCTAGTAATGGCCGAAAAACGTCAAGGAGAAAGCTGCACAGTCAAATTTTGTTTCATCACGACAAGGCTCTTGCACATTCTTCTGGGGCTGTCAGGGCCCTGTTACGATAATTTCAAAAGGAAAACACTTCCGCACCCCCACATAAACCAGATTTATTTCTCCCTGACTTTTTTGGTTTCCAAACTAAAGGAACACCCTAAAGGCACCGCTTTAATTCTTTAGATGAAACAAAAAAGCAAGTAATTTCATTGTGTCAGAGACATTCCCCAGAATTCTACAAGGAAGGAATTTACAGGTGGAAGCATAGATTGCAAAAGTGTATGGACATTAATGGAGCTTGTATAGAAAAATAAGTGTAATCAGTTGCGAAATAAAAATTTTATAGCATATGTCTGAGAAATTTTTGACTCACCCTCGTACTTGTATTGGTGACTGCCTATAACTCATAAACATATTTCCTTAATTTAGACTATCACACGTGACTAGAAAATATTAAAAACTCATTTCATTTGGGAAATAAAAAAACTGTTGCTTTTATAGAGTTGTGCGTAACACACTAACAAACTCTGTTTTTTAAATTTTGAGACAGATAAAAATTACAAGTTTGATGTCAAGATAAAGTAATTGCATCACCATGAACAATTCTTCTCGTTTTAATGCTGCAGAAGCTGAAGATTTAATATTAGAACTATCTGAATCAGAAGATTTTGATAAAGTGCTATGTTCTAAATCGGAAAGTGATGACGACTATTTCGCCACTCCTTCCATTCCAGCAGTTGCTGAAGTTGATGCCCAGTTTGAAAATGAAGCACAAAGCTGTGAAAATGACTCCAATCAATCCTCATGCAAAAAAGACGTAGGTGATGCCGTCAACGATCGCGAAAATGCTTTGGATGCAAATTTCTTGCAAAGCTTATCACTAGAAGCCCTGAATTATTTCCCTACCTATAAGGACGGATGCGGTCATTTTTGACCGGTTATCTGTAAATCGGTTTTAATAGGTTCTCTCTTTCATTAATTTCGACATATACTGTATGAAAAGCACAAAGAAAACTATTCTTGCGTATTTAACATTTTTAAGATTAATTTTTTGACATTTTTATGATTATAACTAATTAACTAGAAATACAAGGTATACAAATTTATTGACACTCAATCATCACAATTTTTGCATTTTACAATTGTTACTTTTTCGGATGTGTGTTTGCCACAGCATACTTTCCCACAGTTTTGGCAAAAAGAGCTAGATTTGTTTCTACATGCTACAAACTGGCACTCTTTTCTTTTCCGAGCTTGGTGTGCTAAATCACTGGTTTCCGGCAATGCAATGCTGACTATGTGATCCACTGCTGGAGAAGGAGGTATTGAGCCCACTCCATCTTTTGGTTTGCAAAGTTTTTTTATAAGCTCAAGCATAAACTGTCTTCTTGATAATTTCGATTTCGTTGTAAGGCAGTAAATAATGTAAGCATTTATGCAGGCACAGTCGAGAATATTAAAAAATACAGCCACAGGCCATCTTTTAGTGGAACTCTTGCTGGTATGGTATCGAGCCATCTAGTCCAGTACATCCACGCCCACCTTGGACTTGTTGGAATACTGTATTGTCTCTGGCAGTTTTTTCTTGTGGCATTGATCAATATTTACGTTTCTGTGCATTGAACTCAGGATGCAAACAACTTTCTTTTTCTTTGCTTTGTATATTGTCAAGCTGCAACCGAATGGCGAAGAAAATATTTCAGAAGCATATAATTCCTTGTCTTTCATTATCAGCTCAGTGCTTGGCACTTCTCGTCGTTGTTTCCGTATAGTGCCAAGGATTGTTGTTTTTTTCTGCTTAAGTTCTTCCGCTAGCTTTAGGCTGGTAAAGTAATTGTCGGTGGTGACATTGTAGCCCTTTTTATAATAAGGTTGTAAAAGGGTCAAGCACACATCACCTGGAAGGTCGCTACATCTGCTTCGGCTTGGATCTCTTCCTAAATATGATTTGCCATTGCGCAAGTATTTTGATTGAGCAACAGCCAAAAGCCAGAACTTAATTCCAAATTTGTCTGGCTTGTTAGCCATATATGTATTGTATAAAAGGACACCTGGTTTTGCATGGAAAAGTTGTTCATGAATAGTCAAATCGCAGTTTGGTACATAGCATTTCTTACAATTTTCTATGAAGCAATTCCACACCTCGGAAATCAAGCAAAATTTGTCAGTTTCTCTTCTTTGCCTCCGACTAAAAAAATTATCGAACCTCAAATGTTTCATGATTTTCTGGTACCTATCACGGCTCATTGTATTTCGAAAGATTAGTTGTTCCCATTCCTTGCTCCAAATTTGCTTTACTGGCGTATTCTTCCCGACCAACACTCCTCGAGCGATTTGAAGACCTATAAAACTTTCCAGCTCATCAACATGTAAATCAAAATTGTCATTATCTTTCTTTCCGTGGTTGATAGTGTGTTTCTGAATACACCTGAGCATATGTACATCTAAAAATAAATGAAAAGCACTGTAAGGGCTACCGTTTACTACAGATCTGTGGCAATAAAACGTTGGGCCAGGACGTTCCGAAAACACATTGGACGAAGATGCTCTTCCCAGACCTGGAGCACCTGTTATGTTTTTCCACACAGTTTCGTTTCGTGCGTTCACCTGTCCGGCAGTATTTTGAATACTGATTGATAACTTTCAGAAAGAAAATCTATAGAAACAGCATCAGAGCTTTGTTCGTCTTCACCGCTGTCAGTATCACTGTCACAACTTTCGACACCAGCACAACAATTAGGAACAAATTCTTTATCTTTCAATTCAGTTTCTTCATTCTCATCACAGGAATCATCAAGCTGATCAGTTTGTAACTGCTGAAGTACTTGTTGGACAGTATAATTGTTGCCACGATTCATGATTAGAGAAACCAGTTTGTCAAAAACAATGAAAAAACTCGTAACAAAATTCCTATACCTAAGACATTATTTATACAATATGCATTTCTTCAAATCTGTAAGACTTTAGATTTTAGGAGGTTGTCACTACGCTGTAATAAACTATCTATTTTATCTGCACACACCACTGATGAACTCTACGCTACTAAGAAAAACATTAGAACTTTCAATGACCAGCCATTGTTCGAGACAGCAAATAAAATTCAACTTTACTTCGATGAAGCCAGCAGGAATAGTAATTATTTTAGTTACTGCTTATCAGTTATCCATTGCAGCAGTGGTCAATCGTAATCTTATTGTCACGTGGGGCATTGCTCGCAGAAAAACAAACTTTTCTCACCCTTCTATTATGTTTTAATTCATCAGCTCAAAGACAAATTATAACCGTTTTAAGAACCGGTCATTTTTGACCGGTTCGGGCTTACAGGTAGATGTGAAAAATGCTCCATTTACAAAAGCTATAAATAAAAAATTGTTTAACTTACTAAAACATCATCAAAAGTAAGGAAAAGTCAAGGAGCATGAAAAATCAAATAGCAAAAATGCCAGAAATACGAAGCGTCAAAATTTAAAACCGGTCAAAAATGACCGGTCCGGGCTTCTAGTGTTAAACATTAATCAGATTAATTCTATATTTGAAAAGTAAAAATGTGCCGTATTCTAATCTTGTTAGGTATGAGGCTTTCGTTGTCATCAGAGAGTAATGTTGTTGCTTCCAGTGGCTCTTCCGGAGGCCAAATTCTAGTAGTTGGGCAGTACTTCTCAAGATGTAGATATCCGCCGTTTTGCCATAGTTGCGTTTAGAAAAGTTGCTTAAATCTTTGACGAACCATTATTCAAACGTCCTAATTCACTACCGAAGCGATTGAGTAATTCCCATTTTATCCTTGGCGGGAAGGGGAAAGTATTTGCACGGTGGGGGCATGCTGCCCAGGCAAACCGACTACCAGCGAAGTCTTGTTGGTTGGCTGCCATGCAAAGATTTTCTAATGAGAGGAAGCTGTGAGAATGGTTGTAATCAGGTATGGCTTTTAAAACATCTTGCAAGGTGTATCTCTTTGCATGCTTGCTGTAGCGGTTAGTTTTTGAGTAATCCTGCTTCACTGTTAAAAAAAAGTTGCAGCATTGGTTACATGGCTGAGATGCATCATGTAGCATGGTATTTCAGGTGAATTACCGGAACATGGCATAAAGGCGTCTAAAATAACCAGCTGCAACGGTTTAAAGCTGTGCTAAATAGAAAATGTAATTCTTCAAATACCTGATGGAAGGCTAAAACGACTACGGTGCAGCTTGCACGCTTAGTTTTCGTAGCACGCTAGTACATATTACAAATCATTTTTCATTTGACTTTAATAAATAATAGTCAACGGCAAAACAGAAGTCAAAAACAAAAGCCTTACTAAACGCGGATGATAAAGTACACTATAAACAGAACAGCAAGTTTCTAAATTGACTTTGATATACATGATTAATGCTGAAAACTATTGAAGGCGCTGTATAATCAAACATCATATGGAATACGGTATTAAGATCCACATGTGTTGAAGAAGCATGTTTAATAATAACATAGTAGAATACTGGGTGTTTCATCTCAATATGTCACTTTATGATAACTTATATTTTAATAACTGTTGAAGATATAAAAACCAAACTTACATTTTGTTAAAACTAATGATGTTGGTTTACGCAGCAAAACTTTAATTAAAAAAATGAATGATTTATTAAACTTTTCACAAATGTTCCATATGCGAGCCCTTCTTCGTCTTATGTCAGGGACTCTATGTTACAAGTCAGGCACAAGAAAAGGATGGAGACCAAGAGTTTATCCTTTTACCACCTCACCTTGTTGTGTTGCCTAAGTCAGATACTGACAGTGATGGAGTTGAGCCAGCACCTTGTTTCATCATCCAAACCTGTCAGACCCATTATTCCTCGGGATGCCCAATGTATAGATGTTAAAATAATGTGGTCTGCAGTTCGTTCACTAGCGCGAGTTCTCTGATCCCTTGGTTACTGGCACACATTGAAACGGTATTCCATTTCTTGCCAAACTCGAACAAGCGTATTGCAATTGATGGTTGTCAAAGACTCAGTTATGCACTGATGTTGGAAGAGACTAATTCAACACCTTTTTATTTATGGCAGAGACTTTTGTACTGCTGGTGTCTTTCTTCTTTTGTACCAATCACCAGTTTGGTCAACTGGCGATCTTAACGTAAAACTGTTGATCTTTGCTGCAGCTTCTCCTTGACTAAATTGTTCAACAACAGAATGGATCCATTTATTAACAAATTGAAGAGAACATACCGAACTAAATGAACTAAACAAAACGGAACCAACTGAACTGAACTGAATTGCATTGAATTGAATTGAATAACGTAAAAGCAAAGTCAAATGATTCCAAAACATGCTTAAAGCAAAATCAGAAACTTAAAATGTGCCCTAATTAGCTAAACTGCGCAAACAAAGAAATCAACCAAAAGCGCTGAAAAGATAAGATGATACAAGACAACTTACATCAAAAACACTGTAAACATAAAAACCGGGTTCGAAACCACTACACTTTTCACAACTTTTGCATTACATCCACACTTTAATTGCCGATTGGGATGGTCATCAGTAGGAGCTCCAGCAATAAAATGATCAGAAAAAACCCGCGAGAACTTGTTAAGGATCCATGGTTTGGTCAACTGTTGTATGCATCGTTTAAGCTAATTTGCCCACCTCGGTCTTCCAGGAGGATCTTCAGCATTTGTGGAAAAGAGAAAAAGAACAAAAGGCAGAGGACACAAACATTTTCCTGTATCATAAAGGCAATTGTGCAAAGGAAAACTACTCGTTCCATTTTGACAATTTTAGTGCATTATTGAAATACCCTACCACTAAATAACATAACATGATGACAAAAACTACCTAAAATAATATTTAGTTTAGTTTGTAGTCTATTTTCCTCTTCCTGTCCAGAAAATTAGCGTTACACACAGAACAACTCTGTATAAATGATGCCTTGTAATTCATAAACCTGTTAACGGAAAAAATATACTACATAAAAATAATAACATACTGGTACCATAAGCAATACTAGCAGATATATAACCTTTGAACTGACTACATTATGAAATTGATTGATTGTACTATATCATTTCTAAACTTCTGAAAATTATGTAATTACTCGTGATTTTTAGTATTGTTTTCTTTACTATTTGCATTTGTTAATTTTGTTCTGTTTGCATATTTTGTTGCATGCTTGTTTGTGAAACAATCTTTGACGCACTTAGGTGACTGCTTACTTAATCAAGCTTTGAGTTCTTTTGCAGGCTCCCCAAGTAGGCCTACTAATAATTGAACAGCATGGTCATATTCACTTGCGTCAAAACCAACGTGAAAATAACGTAATTGGCTGTCATAAATAAAGTTTATTTGCATTTTTTGTGCTAAGAGATATAGTTGTGCAGGTACTGCAAACATAGGCCTAATGCATTTTTTAGCAAAAGCATTGTAACTAAGCAGGGAGATTGCCATTGTCCCTTTCTTATGAGCACCAAAATGTAGACCCACACAGGCGTGGAACTTGTAGCCTTTCAATCAAAAGCAAGCTTCTTTGCACCACGCTATTGTTGTCAACAAATGAAACAGGGTGCATAAGCAGCAGAGTCATACCAGTGCAGTTAAACTGGTACCTATTGAAAATAGGTTTGTTCTATGCCATTCTGTTGCTATATAACCTGTGTTAACTATATGTCCATAAAACTAAGTGTATACCAGTACCGGTAACACAGCAGCATGGTTATGAAATGCTTTCAGTCTTGAATCGAGTAATATAGGCAAAAAACATAAGATTAGAGTCTGGGTTGTATGTTTCATGATGTATCTCATTCCCTACAAACAGCAACTTAAATAAAGGTATTTGAGAGCATTTTAAGTGTTCGGCTGCAAATCTACAGCATAGTTTTTCAACCCCTAGGCTGTCACATTGCATATTAATCCTATTTATTGATCAACCAAGGTGTAAAGTAGGCTACCACTACTAGCACTTTTAATTTATGAAATAGCTTTCACCACATCTCACATCATCTACAGCAAACTTATTAATAACTATACGCTCATTCCAAGTAAGCCAAACAACAATTGCAGTTACGCAGTTGCTTTTTTCCACACCAAACATACAGCCGTTTTCCTATTTCAACACTACCAATGTTGCCTTGCAAACAGTTTGATGGCAACCTCACCTTTGACCTTTCCACTATGCTAGAGTGGTGGTTCCCAATCTTTTTAATGGCCTGTACCCCTAAATTGTTATAATATGTTCTCGCACCCCTAAAATATCTTAATATGTTCTCGCACCCCTATAGTGTTTTAACATGTGAAGAATAAGGCCATGCACTAAGCATGCTGTCGTTAGAGTCTAATTCCGCAACTTTCAAGTAGGCAAATTCCGCAGTTTCCTCACCATTATTGCAGAGGTGATCTCGGAAAAAAAAAAGGTCATCACCGATCTCGCATCGTTTCGGGCTTATTTGAAGGCCGCGCATTAGGCATGCTGTAATTAGACACTGATTGTGCAGAACTATTAGCACATGATGAACTAAGCATGACAGAACAAAAATGCAACACAAAAATCTGAATGACCATCTCGCACCCCCTAAGATGCTGCCTCGCACCCCTGGTTGGGAACCCCTGTGCTAGAGGAAGCATCAGTGTGCAAAGAGTCCATTGCTAACTTCGTGCTTATCTATTCCGCTTTGTGACAATGGGAGGGTAACTTTTAAAAATGCAATTTATTACCCTTGTTTAGAATATCAATGTAATGTACGGTAGTTGATCAAACAATCAGACCTGGGCACCGCAAATTTACACTCAATTCCGCAACCGCAAATTCCGCAAAACTGCAAGAGGTGTTACGCAACCGCAAATCCGCAAGTTTGCGATAGGTTTGCGGTAACTTTTCACACTTCCGCAACCGCAAATGCACATTGCACTTCCGCAAACTTAGACCACGATATTTGCTGTTATTTTGTCTTCGTGATGACTTTTTATATTTTTGGAGGTCAAATTTTGCCATCGACCAGACGTTGATCTCCAAATAAAAAAAAAAAAGGTCTCAACTCCCGTACGTTAACCTCCAACCCAGAAAATAAGAGCGTCCACTTTTTCCAAGAGGTTTTACCGCGGAACAGGCAACACTGCCTATTGCTTTGAGGATTTGCGGACCGATTTGAGGAAGTGCCCACCTCTGCAAACAATGGTGAGTTACGGTAGGCATAGGTTTGTAAATTCAATACCATTAGTTAGTAAATCAAAAAATCAAATTAACAAACAATAAAACCTATGCAAGTAGCTAAAATCATAAGCTGTATATCTGGCTTAGGCCCGGCAATAAGCAGATCCGCAAAACTGCTTTGTAGGTGTTAAGACGATGTTTGGAAGATTCTTAGAAAGTTGTTTGAAATAGAATTTAAGTCATTTTAGAGTGGAATTTAGGTTAATTCCAGTACGCCTAAATAATTAGCATGAGAGGCAAACAAGCTTTATACACAGTGTAACTCTGCACTGTTTTATTTAATTCAACTTAGTCTTTTACCAGGGCCGGATTAAGGGGAGGGATGATCGGGTTGCAGCCCCAGGCCTACCCAAAATTAGGCCCACAACTATACCAAGTCAGTGAAGTCATAAAAGTTAATGATACGATCACCTTCAAAAAATAGTGATGGTGTAATTTAGAAGTATCATGGGCAAGGCGTTCTCCATTAGAGGCCTCGTCATCGTGCAAAGCACAAGCAAAACTTTGTCATAGTAGGAAATACTATTTTAATTGTGTTTTTGTTGGATAAAACATTGTAACCAAAATGTAAACACATTTTGAGGTCATAATACAAAATATAACATTATTCCGTAACAATGGCTTTTTCTAAGACTCTGACATGTTTAATTGTTTCCAGTTATTTCAAAGTTTTGAAAAAAAAATGCAGACAAGTTTATGCTGGACAAGAAAAGTGAGGCTAGAAAAAGTTTAGATAACAGCCAGTATATTTCCTATATTCCGGTATTTGAAGAAGGAAGCAGATTAAATCTTACCAAATAGTTTAGACTAGAAGGAAGCAGATGGAATAGTTGAGTGAAATTCCAATTCAAGGGAATTTGTTCCTTGAAATATTAAATAAAAAATTACTTCTAAATTAATTTACAATGGCTCAATGAAATTCGTATTGATTCCACAAGGCATTTTCGTTCAATATTAAAAACATAAGGGAAAATAATTATTTTTTTTCTCTTTTATTATTGAAAATTATATCGATATTGATATAAAATGGAGGCACATTTAGAAACGATTATGCAAACTTTAACTTTTTTTAATTTAAATATTTTCAATATTTTTACATTTTAAATAATGAAAATGGATTAGATACAATTTCATAGTATTTTTTGCTTAAATAATGCGCTGCAAGTATTTATAACTTTTCAAGGGCGCCTTTAATAATTAGTTCTTGGAAACTACTGCTTAAGAAAAAAAAATATTAGAAAAGTATATTCAAGGAGCGAATTTTCTTGAATTGAGATTTCACTCAAAACTAAATTTCAAGTGTATAAATTCAGACCATTCTTGAGTACACACAGCTCTAAATTTTACAACAGAAATTTATTAGAGAATCCCCATGTATTGAAATTAAAAAGGTCTGAAATAGCTGTTTTGAAATCGATAGGCAATTGCCACTTTAGGGGGGGGGGGGGGGTAACCGACTACACTTTTACCAATATTAACCAATCTAAACGTTTCTAATCTTAAAACTTTAGCCAATTTAAAAATAAAAATGAAGAAGTATAAAAGCGGTTGGGAAAAGGATAAATCTAAAAGAGAAGCAGAAGATAAACTGAAAAAAGTTGTAGCAAAATCAAAAAAAAATAACTGGTTTTTTTATATAAGCGAACCAAAAAGCAACATTGTTGAAACGACGTCCAGTAATGCATTTGCTTTGTGCTCACCTTCGAGTGACTGTATTGCAGAGCCAGAGCCAAATATAAAAATTTTTTCATTGGAACCAAATTTACAAACCAAGTCATCAAATGTTGCTGAGGATGAAGCGCATACGGTAAAAAAAATTACTCAGCACAACATGAATGTTGGATGCTGGGGAGTAACTTCTGACCATCTGAGAGATTACTGCTGCCAAGTAGGAAGTTTAGAGTTTCAACAACTTGATGCAGATTTTTCTACTTCATAGACATGTTTTACTGGAGATAAATTCAAACGACGTCATTCTAAATTGCTATTTTGGAGAGAACAATTGAACGGCAAAAAAGTAAAACGCGAATGGTTGTGCTACAGTATTCACCTTCATCAAAAAACTTTACTGCTTTGTTTGCAAACTTTTTGCGTTTGATTCTGAAAAAATCATGCTGCCATCAGTTGGTTGGAATGACTGGAAGCATGCACTATGCAACCTGGCCAGGCACGAATCTTCTAACAAACACTTAAGCTATCTTTCAACACATATCTCTCGAAGAGCAAAAAAAGTAAGTATTTGCAAAGATGTGAAAAAGCAAAAAGAATCTGACAGAAAATATTGGTGCAAAGTATTGGCTCTAGTTTTAAGTGTGATAAAATTCCTATCATAGAGAGGGATAACCCTAATCCTAGCTCTAACCCAAACCCTGACCCTAGCTCTAACCCTAAATGTAATCCTAGCTCTAACCTTGACCCTAATCCTAATCCTAATCAAGAGAATACTTAGAGCTAATTATAGGTATAAGGATATTAATTTTTTTGGGAGAGAGCTAACAATAGTTCTAAGGGAGGTAATCTTAGGCCTAAGGGTGCTAAATCAAGGTTTGAGGACACTAATTCTATGTTAGAAAGAGCCAACCATAATTCTATATACTGGAGCTAACCCTAGACCTGAGGGTGCTAACTCTTAGTTTGAGGATACTAATTTTATGTGAGGGAGCCTACAATAGTTTTATGTACTGGAGCTAACCCTAGGCTTGAGGTTGCAAACTCTGGGTTTAAGGATATTAATTTTATGTGAGGGAGCCTACCATATTTCAATTTAAAGTATCTAACTTTAGGTCTGAAGGAGCTGATTCTAATTCTAATCTTAACACAGCTTAGATGTCATTAGGTTTTGTTAGGTTGTCGAATTTTTCAAAGAGTTTGTTGAGGTGTAATCCTCACCACCATGTAATAGCATTTGACTTCTCCTACTTATTACACCACTACATAGCGGTTTGCCTGGTGCAATTATTGCATCCTTATTGCACAATCCAACATGACGTAATCGATTCTATTTTTAATCAGGTTGTGAGAATGTAGTTATTGCATTCATATTGCATAATCCTTGAATCATAATGTAATTGATTCTATTTTAAACTCGACTGTGAAAATGTAATTATTGCATCCCTATTGTGCAATCCTTGCATCACCATGCAATTGATTCTATTCTAAGCTACATTGTGAAAATGTAGCGATTGCATCCATATTGTACAATTCACAGAGACGTAATCGATTCTATCTTAAGTTAAAACAGTCTACAGAATGGGTATGTATGACATTTATGATAAAAGTATTTAATGAGAAAAGAAAATTATCTAAACATTACAAAAATACATATGGTGAAAAAAATAGATACACAGGTGAGTAATGCAAAAAGTTTTCCAGCAAGCAGTACATTTGCGTAGGTATGAGGCAAGCACACATTTCAGGTAAACGGATGCGTAATGTTCGAAATGTAAGAAAACGTTTGCAAGAGCAGACGATCTGAAAAAACAAATGTAAACACTGTATTTTGGGTGAAAAAGCTGTTTGTTTACCTGATTCAAATAGAGTAGCTCCAGATGATGCAACAACTGACAAGGCTCCTGCTGATGTGTTTCCTGGTGAAGCTCGTTGGATGGAGTTAGAGGAAAAAGTACAAAGTATTTTTTCCATTTGGAAAACTGGCATGCAGAAAAAAAATCCATCAAATCCCTACGCAATGCTCAAGGTAGATTGATTGATAAACAAGAAGATACGAGTATTTTACAAGAACTTTTAACCTTTTATGAATCCTTATATTCTGAAGACGAACAATGCTGTGAAAAAGATTGCTGTGATTTTATACAAACGCTATTGCTACCAAGTATTAATAAGGCAAAAATTGTCCAAATATGAAAAGCCTATAAGTGATAATGAATGTCAGAAAGCCATTTTTCAGCTAGCCAACAATAAATCTCCTGGTCTTGATGGCTTTTCCATTGAATTTTATAAAACTTTCTGGACTGAAATTAAGAGTCTCTTTAAGGAATTCTATGATTTTTCCAAACTATTGAGTTTCCCAGTATGAGGGTGAAGGCCTAATAACGTTATTGCCTAAACCAGGAAAAGACAAATTGTCTGCCTCCAATCACAGGTCAATCACATTGTTAAATTGTGATTATAAAATAATATCCATTGTTATAACCAACTGAATAGACCCTTTTATGAATGACCTTATAGAAAAAGAACAAAATGGTTTTTTGAAAGCCAGAAACATTGGAGATAACATTTGTTTACTATTTGATATTATTGATTACACAAACCACGAAAAAATCCAAAGCGCTTGTAGCAACCTCAGCAACTTCAACTACAAACCACAAACTGAAAGTCAGCAACAACACTTGGCTTTATATATGGATCGCAATCAATGTTCTGTAGCTACCATGATAGAAGTGACTAGTCGCCACATGAAGTGCACCCATTTTAACACTTGGATTACTGCCGTGTCGAAATCGACACGAAAAAATAATTGGCGCTTCGCTTCTTTGAACTGCGAGTTCGTACATATCTACTTTTCTCTGACTTTTCCTAGAATTTGCCCTAGTTCTCCATATTAAAAGGATTTAGTTTACATTCATTAGACAATACGACTTTTCGCGGCTTGTAAATTAGAACCCATTCAATTACGGTCGTGTCGATTTCGACACTAACGGCTTTTGTTAGAAAATTACTTCTGTCTGGCTGCTTTTGTAGTTTTTATTGTTGACCAAATGAAGACACAGATGTGATTCAACACAAAATAGATTTATCCGGCATTTCATTTTACGTTCACAATTTGGAAAGCTAACTGAAGGACTTTGTAAGCGTTTTCGGTCTGGCCTTGGCATTCATTTGCGTCTGAGGCGTGGAATGTTTTGTGCTAGGTTTTGGAGTCCCGCTCCTGACCAGTTTTTCTGGTATGTGATTTCCACTGTTTCGGAGGGCAGATCTCTAACTGAAGGACGTACCGTTTTGCAAGCAAGCGTGCATAGTAAACAAAGGCAATATTAGCAGAATTTTCTGGTTAGGCTGAAGTTTTGAAATCAGTTCTTCTAATTTATTTGTTTCTTATGTGTCTATTTTATTATTTCAGGCCATTTGCAACTTGAGTTTCATGATTTTGTAATACACTATAATTCAAAATAAGCAAAATGACGCAACGAGCGATAACTGCAAATGAACTAGCTGATGTAATTACTACCTGGGATACCGATGGTGAATGCTCTGATGAAGAGGGATATGGAAATGCTAGTGGCGGTGGAGAAAGCCCAAATGCGCATGTGAGTGACAGCGACGAGTGCTCTAATAACTGTGAAGATGAGTCTGATGAAGATGACAATGTTATGTCAACAAAGCCAACCTACATCCACATCTGTTTTTGGAAGAGATAGAACGGAATGGACCTGTACTCCATCAACTAACACTGGACGTACCGGGGCACATAATGTTTTCAAAGCAGCTACAGGCGTTCCGAGAGCAACTGCAAGAGGCGTGTCAACTCCATATGACGCCTGGAAGCATTTCATCGATGAATCTCTCCTGAGAATGATTGCAAAATTCACAACTGAAGAAGCAGCACGTAGGGTTGACAATGAGTTTGTCCTAGATTTGCATCATCTTGAGACTTTTATTGGACTACAATATGCTTGTGGACTTTACGGAAAAGGTCATCCCGCCTGTTTTCTTTGGAGTCGGAAGTATGGCATGCCTATTTTCTCTGAAGCAATGAGCCGTGACTCATTTATAAAAATACTGAAATACTTGAGGTTTGACGACAAACCTAACAGGATACGACGAGGTCCTGGGACCGACAAGTTCGCACCTATTCGAGAAACCTTTGAAAAATTTTCCTCATTATGCAGGAGTAAGTTCGTATGTGACTATTCACTGACTATTGACGAGCAGCTAATGCCCTGTAAGTCACGCTGTTCGTTTGTAACGTACATGCCAAACAAACCAGATAAGTATGGAATAAAATTCTGGGTTTTGGTTGATGTAAAAAGCAAATATGTTTCGAACATTTTTCCATATCTTGGTGCCCAGGAGAAAGAGCAGCGTGGTGATACACCTCTGGCAGAGTCGGTTGTGATGAGGTTGACAGAAGGTGTCCGGGGAAAAGGGTACAATATCACATGCGACAACTTTTTTACATTTTTGCCACTTGCTCTAAAATTGCAGAAAGAAAAAATCTCAATTGTTGGAACTATTAGAAAAAATTGTCGCGAAATCGCCAAGAAAATGACTGAGGCCGTCAAAGGAAACTTGCATTGCAGCCAGTTTTATTGGCACAAAAATAATGATATGCTGTTTGTGAAATACCAGGCCAAAGCCAAGAAAACTGTTTGCCTGCTTTCTTCCATGCATCATTTACCTGACATAGATCAGAGTAGTGTGAAGTCAAAACCACAAGTGATATTGTTTTACAACAAGAACAAAGTCGGAGTGGATTGCTTTGATTAGATGGCCCGCCTATATTCAACTAGATCTGCTTCTCGAAGATGGCCACTGACAGTGTGGGGAAACATTCTGGACATCGCTGCCATAAATGCTAGAGTTATTCTTATGAAATCAACAGGAACGCAGATAAGCCATCGAAACTTTCTGCTCAAGCTCATCGAAGAACTGACTGCAAAGCAAACAACAATGCAAAGCAGGGAGTCTTCTGATAGGCCAATACGTTCCGTAAATTCAACCAGAAAGCGAAGAAGATGCAGCGTATATGGTTGCGAGAATGCAACAGTATCATTGTGCATGCTTTGTGATCAGCCAACATGTGGAAAATGTTCGCAAGATGGCTCCCGGATCATATATGTAAAATGCAACAAGTGTATGCAATCTCTTGCTTGAGCATTAACAAACACGTCTTTGCAAGCACATTTTCAAATAAACCTCACTTTCAAATAAGTGTTTGTTACTTTTTTGATAACTTCGGAAGGGTTAGGTGGTAAAAAATGTAAAGAATTGTGCCACGAAGTAACGTGTCGAAATCGACACGGCCGTAAACGGAGAGGTAGAAAAATGTCGGTAATCCTAGTGTTAACTTGGATTACAGTCGGATGCCTATCGTTACGCTACACGCTGTATTATTAGTATATCTATGCAAAGCGTTTGATTCTTTAAATTGGTCTTTTTTTTTGCTATGTTAAAATGTTATGGTTTTGGTAATTTACTGATTGGACAACTCTTAAGATCAGTGCTATGCATTAAGGCTAGTTTCCATTAAGACTGGTTTCCATTAGACGCAGATTGCCAGCGTAGCGAAGAGCCTCTTTGTTTATCTATTATACTTTTTTGTCAGCGAAAACGCTCCGCGCATAAATTTGAATTGCCGCTCGCGCAAAATCTTGAAAAAAAGTTTGCTCCAGAGCTTTTTTTACACCTACGCATTGAAATTTTCAACATATTTTAGTTAATTCTGCTGCCAGGTGATCCGTCAACACAATTAGGCTTATATAAAACTTGACCATAAAATGTTTTAAGGCACTTTGATTGTGGAGAATTATCTACATTTTCAATATTATAGGCGGCATAGATGCTACTATGCATTGGCCTTAAGGCCTAATTAAGATTTCAGTATTCTTTGTATGCTGTATAACCTAGGCTGAATAAAATATTAAAACATACTGTCAGTGCTGGAGTCCTAGGAAATTGCAGTTATATTTTATAGTAGATTGTAAATAA
Organism: Trididemnum clinides; assembly: GCA_963675345.1. Lineage (NCBI taxonomy): Eukaryota > Metazoa > Chordata > Ascidiacea > Aplousobranchia > Didemnidae > Trididemnum > Trididemnum clinides. Next base: position 11,210,491 of record OY776289.1, read on the forward strand.
CGAGAGCTTTTGTGCAAAATTGTATGTACATGAATTTGTAACAATTAACTCTTATGATATCTTTTTGGTATTCACCATGAGCTGATTAGTTGAGAAACCTTGGTAACATTCCGTTACATATAGGGTCCCATGTAGCAAATAGGACCCGATCATTGGTAACCTCATGATGCATATAGGGTCCCGACCATTGGTAACCTCATGTTACATATAGGATCCGACTGTTGGTAACCTCATGTTGCATATAAGGTCGAAGTGTTGGTAATCTAAAGTAATATAAAGGTTCCCGACCATTGGTAACCTCATGTTCCATATAGGGTCCGACGGTTGGTAAACTCATGTTGCATAAAAGGTTCCGACTATTGGTAACCTCATGTTGCATATAGGATCCCGACTGTTTGTAACGTCATGTAACATATAATGCCTGTCTGTTGGTAACTTCATGTTGCATATAGAGTCCCAACCATGGACAATCTCATGTTGCATATAGGGTAGGCTGGCGCAAAATCTTGAAAAATTTTTTTTTCTTTAATTCTTTTGTCAGTTGGTAATATTGTTCCTTTTGGTAAATGTATCTCTGACACCAAATCTTACAAAAAAATTTTTACGTTTGACCCTGGTTCACATAGTCTGAAAGTTTAAAAAATATTGAATTTTGCTTATCCCCAAAACTGCTCAACCGCCGTATTATATTACTCTCTGACACGATAGTGAACACGATAATAGCGGTAATCTAAACTTCTGGCTAGCAAATTTGGTTTACTTAAGCAACTCCATATACACTGGCATCAATATATTACACACACCAAGTCATTGAATTTTACCACATTTTAGACATAATCTTTTTGGTACAATGTTCTGCGTTTGGTTTCAACAAGAAACTGTTTTGTTTTTCACGAAGGTGTTTCACTACCTGATAAAGGAATTGTTTTTTAGTTTGTGATTTTGTTACCTCAGACCGATGGTAGTCTGTGACAAGTCCAAGTGCTCTTTCAGAAGAGTCGTTAACTACTTTTAGATGAAGAAGTCGTGATTTGATGCGAATGTAATCCTTATCTTTCTCCCAGAGTGAAGCCGGTTTCGACAAAAACACTGGTTGTTCGTTGATAAGTTTGAAAAGTAACCATGACTCTGGACCAATTAAATCTTTCATCTGGGTGGAAGTGTTATCAAAGGCATCTGCTGCACAGCACTTTTGAAGAAAATTCTTTGTCATATCTTTTCATGGCTCTAGCCATACTTTGTTTTTTCTGAACACTAGCATCACTGAAAAGCGAAAGGACAACCAAACGCTTTGTCAAATACCAAAAGTGGTTTTCAAACTTGCTAACAACGGCCTGGCTTAGCTGTCGAAATCCCTCAGATTTGTGTTCTTTCATGTTGGTGAGCAACATTTTGTACAAATTTAAATCCTCAATTGGGGCTTGAAAGGGCAGAGTTGCTCTCGACCATGGCTTGACATAGTACAGGCATAAAAACTTAGCAAGATCCACAATTTTCAATAATAGACATTCTGGGATGTCATTTTTCAGTTGGTGCTGCAACATGGCAATTTTATAGTGTAGATCACCTTCGACATCCAGCGAGCGTGATGCCTTGCTCCAGGTGCATTCATTCTAAATTGTTTTTCATTTGGCAGCTCTCCTCCTGCAATATCACGTGCAACATTACATTATCATAAATCTATCAGTACACTAATTATCACAGTAACCACATAATATGATATTGTTTCTACACGTAGAGGCATCTAAATAAGAAAAATATACTCACCAAGAAAAACGACAGTCAGCTCTAAAATTTCTTGACAGTCTTTTCTGGAGGCATCATTAACGAGTGCAGCTTGGCAAAAACTAATAACATTTTCACATTCAGTCTTTTCTTTCCTACTTTTTGTTTTGTGCACTTGGAAGTCCAGTTTATCAAGAGTAGGCCAGCGGTCGAGAAAGATTTGAAAAGCTACTTCATTTGGTGATTTTATTGTACTATACACTAAAGAAGCAGCCGCTCCACATAAGAGTTCCAGTACATGATGTCGACAAGCCAGTTGCAAAAGATTATTGCCAAATGTTCTTTCCAAGCATACAGTTACTCCTTTATGAATTCCTTTGTTGATATAAGTTGTATCAAACACTAAACCAATGATTAGATGTTTCCCAATGTTACAGTTGTCTAAAGTGCCCAAAATTATATTTGTTAGCTCAGCAGCTGTGCTGTGTCCTTGATCTAAAATTTCAATCTTGAGTAAAATTTCACTTTTTTCATGAGTTGAAGTCAAGAGAATAGCAATAACTTCTTTGGATGTTCCTGGATGTTCTATGCTCTGCAGCATTTTTCCATCCCAGTGTAGCAAATATCTGTTACTTTCTGAATCGTGAATTGTTTTAAGGTTTTTCTCAAATATGCACTTGGCCCTTTGCTCTCGCATGCTATTACGGTGTCTACGCAATGTTTCTTTTAACAAAGACAAGTCATTGATGTTACCACCACCAGAGCTAACTACAGCAGACATTACTTCTGTTAGTCCTCTGTGGCTTATATGATGTTTGTCTGCCACAAGGCTGACTGTTTCACTCCACTGGGTTGGATCAAGATTTAGACTAACAGCAGGCCGCTTTTCTTGCAGTTGTTTCTTTCTTTTGTTAGATGTTTCAAGTAAATGAAAGTCAGCGTCCTCTTCACCAGCATCACTTGATGTACTATCTTTACTGTCTTTTTCCTGTTCAGCAGTAATGAATGATTTTATTGGGTAATCTATTTTCCTTTCTTCTTCATTGTATTTTCTGTTTTTCAACAGCATAACCTTTTCTATTTTTCGTTTGTTTTTCGCCACTGTTACCCTATCCAAAGATGAAACTCCACCTTTTCTGCTGCCTTTCATATTCTCCAAAAATTTTCTATCTTCCTCGTTTAATCCGTTTTCACAATTTGATTTAGGAAGCCAGAAATGTTTTCTTCATTTCTTTTGAAAAGGCATCTCTTTTGTCAGTTGTTGCTGCGTTGTTTTTAATCGTTGCTTCAACAAGATTGTCTAATTTTTGTAAATTTTTAAGATCATGTCAATGACAGTGTTATTAGATTTTGTGGGGATGCCAGCTTTATATAACCACCATTGCTTCACATTTCCAACTGAAACTTTAGCAGAGTTACGCAGAAAAGATGTTCCAGGCTGTATTTCTAGCAGTTCAGAGTGTAAGTATCGAAAGTGCAGGTACACAGTTTTGCTTGTCGGTGGTTTTGCTCCTCTGTTATCATTCACAACACATTCATCAAAAAGCCATATCTTTAGCTTTCCTTTTGACCTAGTCGTCATTTTACACAAATTAATTTATTAGCTATTTATCAAACAACTGACAATTTTTCTCTGTAAGAAACAGGATAGTCGAAGTAATTGGTACACCTATTGTTCATATATAGTTATATATTTTTAACAACTTTTGTAGGCAGATCTACTGGTACTATTTCAAGCTTTGTGCTTACCAGTTATGACTGCTCTCATCTCATTCTCACACCAAAAGTTCCAAGATATGCTAGATAGCCTACATTGAACACTAAGCATCGAGTAAATCCACAACTGTTATTTCCAATTCACAAGTAGGAAAGCCATTGCCTAGAAGCTTTTTCTCTGCTCACCAACTTGTGAACTGATGCTAAATGCTGGAAAAAGACAACTTCAACACTTGAGCCGGCTGTAGAGGCTGCAGAATCAACTAAAATATCAAACCAAACATACTCTATTTGACATCATTCAGACTTGAAGCAGAGTAAAAATATTCTAAGCAGAAGTCTAAAAAGAAAATGACGTCAAAATTATGAGGTCAAAGTTTGGAAAATCTCCTGATCAGAAACAGCTACACACTTCGCATTTGACCAATTTTAAGAAAAATTCTGCATATCACCTTGGGTGAACCATGGCCAAAGGCCAAATCTCAACAAAAATTTTTGGCTTGCAAATATCAGTAAGCAAAATGGAACACTTTTTCAAACCGACAAAAAATTTTAAGAACGTTAAGGAAAATGGGCTAGACTAGTATAGAGTCCCAACCATTGGTAACCTTATGTTGCATACAGGGTCCCGACCATTGGCAACTTCTTGTTGCAAATAGGATCCCGAAGATGGTAACTTTATGTTGCATATATGGTCCCGACTGTCGACAACCTTAGGTCGCATACAGGGTCGGACTGTTGGTAACCTCCTGATGCATATCGGGTCTCGACCATTCGTAACCTCATCTTGCATATTGCGTGCGACTGTTGGTAACCTCTATATGTTGCATATAAAGTCCGATTGGTGCAAACCTCATCTTTCATATAAGATCTCGAACATTGAAAACCTCATTTTGCATATAGGGTTCCAACAACTGGTAACCTCATGTTACATATAGATCCAACTGTTGGTAACCTCATGTTTCATCTAACATCCCAATCATTGCTAACCTTATGTAACAAATAGGGTTCCGACCATTGGTAACCTCATGTTGCGCATAGGGTCCAACTCTTGGTAATCTCACGTTGCTTATGGGGTCCCGACCATTGGTAACTTCATGTTGCATATAGGGTCCCTACTGTTGGTAACCTTATGTTGCATTAACCCCTTCAGACCGGTACTTTTGCTTGGCCAAAATTTACTGAAACTTTTTTATTTTACTGAGTTTCTGACAAATCAAAAACAGCTGAGAAAGAAAAAAATGATTTCTATGCATCCACAGACGTAGGAGCAGCATCGGAAGTATTGGGACTAATTAGTCCCAACCGGTCTCATGTGTACTTTGCGCTTTTTATTAAAATCTGAATCTTTTCTCTTTTGATGCAAGAATTCTCTGAAAAAAAATAATCAATCCATTGTCTTATGTTTCAAAACTCAAATTTGCAAGTTTTTGTTTTCAATTTTGTATTTAATATAAAAGACATCAGCTCAAAGATTAACACAAGTCGTCAAAAGCTACTCGGTGTAAAAAGTGTACTAAAAATTTGCACATAAATCATGTACAGCTGGCGCTAAATGACTTAGGAGCTAGCATTGCTAAATGAAAACGTTACATCTCATTTGTCAATTATTTCGCTTATCTGATTGTGATTTACAACATAATCAATAATGGGTCACAATCATACAGTATATGCGAAATAGTTGACGAATAAGATGCAATGCTTTACAAGCAGCAAAATGCATAATATTGATGCTAGGCCCTACGTCATTTTACTTTAGCTGTACTTCAACGACGCTTCATGCAAACTGGAATATTTGTTTTTACTTTGACGTCAGTATATCAGCATCTAGGCACACCCATACATTGGTTTTTCATAATTATGACGTAAGCAAAACCAGCTTTGAGAACAGTTTTACTTTATTTTCAAAATAAAACTACAGCGTATTTTCGCTTTGGCTACTTAATGGCGTATTTATAACATTTCCAAAAATCTATTAAAAAGTAAAGAATAAATGTCATAAAAATATCAAAACTCATACACAAAAAGTTACAACAAAATGAAATCACTGCTGGACACCACCGTGCCATTTTGCAAAGCAGTCGTTATTGCTTGTTTGGCACAGTTACAAGTTGCAACTGTTGCAAAGAATGCAAGTACGAGAGTCAATTTTTTCTTTTGGTGCAAAGATTGCACCGTCCTCTTTCTTTGAATGAAACTCTGGTTACATGATGCTCACCAAAGTTTTGCAAAGGCAGTCTCAAGGATGAAGATTTCTTTAGTCATTTGCGACATGAAAAGCTTCCTATCAAATCCATAGCCACACTATGTTTAAAGTCTTTGAGTGTCTTCAAACGCCTGTTGTGTGGAAAGTTTCCTCCATCAGTTTTGTATACACATTAAAAGCATTCACAAACCCAATGTCAATAAGATCAAAAACAGGCGAAGATAGAATTTTCGGGGGCACCTTCGATCAATCTCATATCTTACTTTTAACTGATCCATAACATCGATTCCTTTCATTCCCTGATTGTACGCTTTTACAATAATGGAACATGGTACAGTGACTTTCTCTTTTTGTCCTTTGACCCGTCGCTTTACATTCACTGTAGGCACACATGAGTCTATAGTGGAAAGCAGAACAACACCTTTAGTGTCCATCCAGTTTACAAGGTACAGGCCTTGAGATTTTCTTTGGTTGATCTCTCCTCTTGCCATGACTTTGTCTTTTTTTAAATAGCATGCTGCCCTTTAAATTTTACCATATGTTCATCTATAGCCTGCTGGGCAGTTGGGCTCATAGCATGTGAAAAAGAATTGTTAAAATGCTTTATTACAGGTCTCATCTTCCAGGCTTTATCTTTTGTATTCATTCTCAACAAAGTGCCATGCTGTTCGTATCTCAAAAAAGCGATCACGAGGCATTACATTAGCAACCACAGCAGCTTTTTCAAGAAAAACAATGTCTTCTTCATCAATAGGATCATCTCCATCAGACGAATCAGAATTATCAGTTGTAGTTAGCTGGACTACTTGATCAATGCCTACAATGAATTCCGTTGATTTAATTTGCCTGTTTGACATCTGCATATAATATAGTGGCAAGTGAAAAGTACATATAAAACCGAATGGGACTAAATAGTCCCTTTTTCCAAAACAGTATGAAAATTGTATAAAACTTGCAATCTATCAAACCACGATTGAGAAGGTAACTAAAATATATTTCACACCTAACAACAACTACTTTACGTTCAAAAATAGGTTTTACGTAAATTTAGGTATGTCTAAAGTTACACAATATTGAAGATCAATTTCACAAACTTCACTAAGATTTAAAATTTATGACTCAGCATTTTTAAAACTTCAAAAGCATTTTCTGGGTTGCCAAATTAGTTTGAAGAAAATATTTAATAATTGAAATAATCTGACAGGGACATACACACAGCAGTAGGCAAAAATTCCAAATAGGACTAATTTGTCTTATCGGTCTGAAGGGTTAAAGGTCCGACTGTTGGTAACCTCATGTTGCATATAGGGTCCTGATCATTTCTAACCTCAGTTTACAAATAGAATCCCGACCATTGGTAACCTTCAGTTACAAATATAATTCCAACCACTGGTAATCTCATGATACATATAAGATACTGTTGACAACCTTATGTTGCATATAGGGTCATGACCATTTGTAACCTCATGTTGCATATAGGGTCCCAACCATTGACAACCTCATGTTGCATATAGGGTCCCAACCATTGACAACCTCATGTTGCATATAGGGTCCCAACGATTAGTAACCTCATGTTGCATAAAGGTTCTTGACCATTGGTGAACTCATCTTAAACATAAGGTCCCGAGCATTATAAACCTCATGTTATGTATAGGGTCCAAATGTCGGCAACCTCGTTTTGCATATGGGGACCCAACCATTGGTACCCGTATGTTGCATGTATGGTACCGACTGTTGATTAACCTCATGTTGCATGTATGCACGGAGAGTTGGTAACCTTATGATGAATAAAGAGTCCCGATCATTGATAACCTCAAGTTGCAAATAGGGTCTCTAACATTGGCAACCTCATGTTACCTATAAAGTTCTGACCATCGGCAATCTCATCTTGCATATTGCGTGCGACTATTGGTAACCTCATGTTGCTTATAGAGTTTCGATCATTGGTAACTTCATGTTGGATATAGGGTTCCGACCATTGGTAACTTCATGTTGCACATAGGGTTCCAAACATTGTTAACGTCATGTTGCACATAAGGTCCAACTGTTGGTAACTTCATGTTGCCAATAGGTTCCCGACCACTGGTAATCTGATGTTACATATAGGTTCCCAACCATTTGTAACCTCATGTTGAATGTAGGATCGCGACCGTTGGTAATCTCAAGTTACATGTAAGGTTCAACTGTTGGTAACCTGATGTTGCATATAGGTTCCCGACCATCGGTAACCACATGTTACATATAGGGTTCGATGGTTGGTGATTTCATGTTTTAAATATTGTCCCGACCATTGGTAACCTCATGCATTCACGGTCCCGACCATTCGTAACTTCAAGTTTCATATAGTGTTCAACTCTTAATAATCTCATGTTACTCAAAGGGTCCGATTATTGATAACCTCATGTTACATATTGGGTTCGACCACTGGTTACCTGATGTTAGACATAAGGTTCGATTGTTGGTAACCTCATGTTATTTTTTGATTGCGATTGTTGGTAACCTTAGGTTGCATATAGGATCTCGACTATTGCTAAACTCAACGTGAGGTTTCTAACAGTGGGAGTTCATGTGTAACATGAGGTTGCCAGTTGTCGGGACCCAATAGCCAATATGAAGATAGCACTGTTTGGGTTCCTTTTTTATACATGAGGTTACCAACAATCGGACATTATATCTAACTTATCTATGTAACATAAGGTTACCAATAGTCGGCACCTATATGCAACATGAGGCTACCAACTGTTGAACCCTATTTGGAACATGAAATTACCAATGGTTGGAACCCTATAGGCAACATGAGGTTACCAATGGCTGGGACCATACAAGCAACATGAGGTTACCAACAGTCGGGACCCTATATGCAACATGAGATTACTAATGGTCGAGACCATATATGCAACATGAAATCAACAATGGTCGAGATCCTATTTGCAACAAGGTTACCAATGATTGAGACTTTGTCAGCAACATGAGGTTACCAACTGTCGGACCCTATATTCAACATGAGGTTACCAATGGTCGGGACCGTATATGCAACTTAAGGTTACCAACAGTTGGGACCTTATATGCAGCATGAGGTTACCAACAGTCTGGACCCTATACGTTACATGAGGTTACCAATGGTCAGGACCCAATATGCATCATAAGGTTGCCAATGGTTGGGACCATATATGTAACATGAGGTTATGAACAGTGCGACCTCATATGCAACATAAAATTACCAACAGTCGAACCCTGTATGTAACAAGAGATTACCAATGGTCGGGACCTTATATGCAACATGAAGTTCCTTATGGTCAGGACTCTATATGTTACACGGGACCCTAGATGTAACAGAACGTTACCAACCCTGCTGGATTAGTTGATGCCTAAATGTCAATAGTTTTCAAATTTCACAGATTATTGGTAGACCTGATTTTTGTTATACAAAGTTTCATGCTATAAGAAATGCGTTATCCAACCATTGATAACTTCATGTAACATATAGGGTCCCAACCAGCGGCAACCTCTTGTGGCATATAGGGTTCCAAATCTTGGTAACTTTATGTGACTTCTAGGGTCCGACCATTGGTAACCTCATGTTGCATGTAGGATCACGAACATTGGTGACCTCATGTTGCAAATAGTGTCACGATCATTGCTAACTTCATGTTGCATATAGGGTCCTGACCATTGCTAACTGCATGTAAAACATAGGGTCCCGACCATTGTTAATCGCATGTTACCTGTAAGATCTCGACCATTGGAAACCTCATGTTGCAGATAGGGTCCCGACGATTGGTTACCTCATGTTATATATAAGATCTCGACCTTTGGTAACCTCATGTGACATCTAAGCTCCGTACCATTGGTAACTGCTTGTTGCATATATGGTTCTACTGTTAGTAACCTCATGTTGCATATAGGATCACGACCATTGGTAACCCCATGTTGCAAACAGTGTCGCCATCATTGGTAACCTCATGTTGCATATAGGGTCCCGACCACTTGTAACCTCTCGTTACATATAGGATCTCGACCATTGGTAACTGCATGTAACACATGGGGTCCTGACCATTGGTAACCTCATGTTACCTATAAGATAATCTCAGGTTGCATATAGGGTCCCGACGATTGCTAACCTCTGTTATATAGAAGGTCTAAGCCACTGGTAATCTCATATTGCATATAAGGTCCAACTGTTGGTAACCTCATGTGGAATATAGGGTGCCGACCATTGGTAACCTCATGTTACATATAAGGTCCAACAGTTGCTAACCTGATGTTCCATGTAGGTGCCAACCATTGGTAACCTCATCTTGCATATGGGGTCCCGACCATTGGTAACCTCATGTTGCACATAAGGTCCCGACCATTATTAACCACATGTTACATATAGGGTCCGACGGTTTGTGACGTCATGTTGCATATAGTGTCGCGACCATTGGTAACCTCATGTTGCATTCACGGTCCCGACCATTGATAACCTCAAGTTTCATAAAGTGTCCGACTCTTGCTAGCCTCATGTTATCTATAGGGTCCGATTGTTGATAACCTCATGTTGCATAAAGGGTCCCGACCACTGGTTACCTGATGTTCGATTTAGTTTCTGATTGTTGGTAATCTCATGTTACTTTTTGGTTGCGATTGTTAGTTATCTTACGTTGCATATAAAATCTCGACTATTGGTAAATGCTACGTGATGTTTCCAAAATGGGATCTTATATGCCACATGAGGTTGCCAGGGTTCCTACCATTGGTAACCTCATGTTACATAAAGGATCTGACTGTTGGTAACCTCATGTTGCATATGAGGTCGCGAATGTTGGTAACCTCATGTTGCATATAGGGTCCCGACCATTGGTAACCTTATGTCACATTTAGGGTTCCGACCATTGGCAACCTCATGTTACTGTACATACAAAGTCCGACAGTTAGTAATCTTTTGTTGCATGTAGGGTCGCGACCATTGGTAACCTCATGTTGCATATAGAGTCTTGACTGTTGGTAACTTCATGAGACATATAGGGTCCGACCATTGGTAACCTCACATTGCATATAGGGTCCCAACCAATGTTCCCTCTAAGCTGCGCGCGTGCGTGGCCGCGCAGTTGTTTTGACCCCTCTGCGCAGTTAACACAACGCTTTGCGCAGTCTCTACCACAAAAAAGACGTGAAATTCTGGACACAAATGAAAACCTAGGCTTCGACGGACCTTGCAGACGTAATTTCATTACAACATGAGGTCGATGATTTTTTTTTTTTTGGAGACCACCATGTCCGCGCGCGGCAATCTGTCCATCTGAGGAGAGCAATTTATGTTCCACCACTGGGCAATAGACTTTTATAGATTCTGCCTAGTGAAATTGTGATTCAGCGCACTCGTTAGTTTTTCCGTGCAGCATTATCAAAAATTAGAGGGAACGTTGGTCCCAAGCATTGGTAACCTTATGTTGCAAATAGCGTCTGACAGTTGGTAAACTCATGTCACATATAGGGTCATGACCATTGACAACCTCATGTTGCAATAACGTCCCGACCATTGGTAACCTCAAGTTGCATGTAGTGCTCCGATCATTGGTAACCTCATCTTGAATATAGGCTATATGCAACAGGATGCTAGGAATGGTTGGGACCCTACATGTAACATGAAGTTACCAATGGTCGGGACTTTGTATGCAACATGAGGTTACCAACAGTCGGGACCATATATGCAACATGAAGTTATGAAAGGTCGGGACCTTATATGTTTTATGGAGTTACCAATGGTTGAGTCCCTATAAGCAACATGAGTTTACCAATGGTCGGGACCCTATATGTCACATGATATTACTAATGGTCGGGACCCTCTTTGCAACATGAGGTTACAAATGGTCGGGACCCTATATGTTACATGAGGTTACCAATTGTTGGGAACCAACATGCAACATGAGTTTAACGATGGTCGAGACCATATATACGTCGCCTTAATTTTTAAAAGTAAATTAAAGATTGAGATAGAACCAAAATTCTGTTAAAACGCGACATTTGGGGACTCGTCCGCAATCACACTTTTATCGGTTGGTAATTAAAAATGACTGTGGAAGAACTTAATATGGAGAAGTTAGAGGATTTTGAGAGACAAGTAGAATCGTTGGGCTTCGATGAGAAGCAGAGGAACTAGCTTATAACAGAGGAATGGCGCCGAATGAGAGAAGCTGAAGCTGAAAAGCGAGAGCTAGCTGCCTTGGCTGAAGTACGTAGAATAGACGCTGAAGAACGTAGAATAGCGGCTGAAGCTGAAGAACGGAGAATAGCTGCTGAGGATGAAGCTTAAGAACGAAGGTTAGCATCCCAGGCTGAAAAACGGAGAAAAGCGGCTGAGGAAAGGAAGGCTGAGCTCGACGGTGAAAAGCTAAGGTTGGAGTTGGAAGCGAGGAGGCTCTTTCAATCACGGAATGGTGAGCAATTTAATCAAGGATTGGTTGAAAATGTTGTGAGGACGCCACCGTTACCATCTTTCGTGGACCGGAAGGATAACTTGGACGAATATCTTCTAAGATTTGAAAGGTACGCTAATGTGGATAAGTGGAATAGAAGTACTTGGGCAACCCAGTTAATGCCGCTGTTAACAGGCAAGGCGGTAGAAGTATATAATGGATCGTCGCAAGAAGAAGCGATGGATTATGAGTGTCTTAAAGTTGCTTTATTGGAAAGATATGATTTTACCTGAGCATGGATACCGTGAGAAATTTCAAGAAGCTAGACCGGAAGGACACGAAAACCCAAGCCAATTTATATTCAGGTTAAAAAATTATTTTACCAAGTGGATAGAGCTGGCCGAAGTGGAGCAAACCTTAATGGGCGTGGTTGATTTGATTGTACGTGAGCAGTTCACCGGCTCCTGCTCTAAGAATCTATCGATATTGCTGAAGCAGAGCAGCCCAAAAACTCTACATGAGTTGTCACGGTTGGCTGATCAGTATTTGGCAGCGCGCAATCAGAAGCTGTTGTGTAAGGAAGTGATCAAACGCGATAGCCCAAGAGCCAGTGTGAAGGACAATCATAGTGGATTCCTCCAACGAGTACCTTGAAATGCTTCTTATGTAATCGCGTTGGTCACGGGGGGATTGACAGTCGCGTTAAACCAGAAGGAGGATGTAATGAGTATAACAGACCAGCTAGACACGCAGTTACGTGCTGCCAATGTGGCGAAATTGGACATGAGAAGAGGTTCTGTCGGAACATCCCCCCCTCAAGCTGATCCTCGGGATAGAGGCAACGCTCCTAGGTCTACGTCACAACCGTATCGAGTTGGATGCGCTGCGCAAGTTGGAAGATTATTGGATGATTCCGAAGCGAAAGATGAAGAATATTTGAAACTCAAATCTGGAGAGAAAATTAAAGTCGTGCGTGATGGTGCTTGCCTGAGTAATGAAAATAGGAAGTGTATGCCTCTTGCGACCAGAAAAGTGGGTTAGAATGTAGTTGAGGTCCTTCGTGATACAGGCTGCTATGGTGTTATTGTTAGGAGAAAGTTGGTTAAGGAAGACGATTTTACTGGTAGCATGGGTTACGTGATGGTTATTGACCGGACATTGAAGGAGGCACCTATTGCTGAGATTAAAGTGGACACACCCTACTATATTAGAGAAACTCAGGCGATATGTTTGCGAGACCCATTGTTTGACCTGGTCATAGGGAAAATTTCTGGGGCACGGAATCCAGATGATCCTGTTCCTTGTGTCGAGACATGTGCCGCTGCGCTCACGAGGGCTCAAGCTAGGAAGAATGCCACCATCAAATCTTTAGTTGCAAAAGGCGTGACGGCTCAGACTTCCGTTACGAAGGATGAATTGGCAAAATTGCAACAGAAAGACACTGCTCCGGAAAAATATGTGAACCTGAGGAATGCTGTTAGAAAGGGAGACTACGAAATAAAATATTAAAAACGCAGGGGTATCCTATACAGGATTCGAAGCCGAGTTGATGGACTAGGTGAGTGCTCAAAACAGATTATGGTACCAAAAACGTTGAGAAGAAAGGTTATGGAGGTCGCCCACGACTCGATTTTGGGAGGACATCTTGGGATCAAGAAAACCAAGGACCACATTCAAACAAATTTCTACTGGCCTGGCATGCAAGGTGATGTTACTAGTTTCTGCAGATCATGTGATGTATGTCAGAAGACGACTGCTAAAGGATCCGTTCCCCGTGTGCCACTAGGAGATATGCCTTTGATTGATATGCCGTTCAGGAGAGTCGCCGTAGATTTGGTTGGATCGATTTCACCTCCAAGCGAGAAGGGACATCGACACATCCTGATCTTGATAGATTATGCGACCAGATACCTTGAAGCCGTTCCACTCAAGAATATTGAAACAGAGACAGTGTCGAAAGCATTGCTGGATATGTATAGCCATCAAGAAATACCAGAAGAAGTCCTGAGTGATCTTGGCATGCAATTTATATCGAAGTGCATGGAGGAAGTATCAAGATTGCTGTGCAAAAAACGACTAACAACTATGCCGTATCATCCTATTTGCAATGGATTGGTTGAATGTTTTAATGGTACACTCAAGAAAATGCTAAGACGCTTGTGTGATGAGCAGCCCCGCCAGTGGCATCGTTTTGTTAATTCCTTACTATTTGCATACAGAGAAGCGCCACAGGAGACCACCGGATTTTCACCGTTTGAATTGTTGTACGGGAGGACAGTACGCAGATCAGTTTAAATCTTAAAGGAGCTGTGGACAGGAGAGACAGATGGGACCGAAATCAAAATGAGCTACCAGTATGTTTTGAAATTGCGAGAACGTTTAGACAGTACCATGAAGATCGCCTAAGAGGAGTTGCTAATGAGCCGGAAGAAGAACAAAACGCTGCATGACAAAAAAGCTAAAAGAAGAGAATTTCAGGAAGGCGACGAGGTATTACTGCTACTGACGACGGTAACGAATAAGATTTTGATGCAATGGAAAGGGCCTTATGAGACAATGAGCAGATGTGGAAAAGATAATGATTATCGGGTAGAAGTGAATAGAAAAGTGAAATCGTTTCATGCAAATATGCAAACATGCTGAAGAAATACATCGAGAGAGCTGACCAGGACGGAGCACCACAACAAAATTTGGACAATAAGTAGGCATTATCTTGTGATGTTTGTAATGGAATTATAGGAGAAAATAAAGATCTGAGAGCGAACGACGACGAAATGATGGAATTGGCTAATTGTCATCAGAAGGAGACAGTACAGGACGTCAAGTTAGGGGTCGAGCTGAATAAAGCACAACAGAAAGAGATGATGAGCACCTTGTCAAGACACAAAGAAGTTTTATTTCAGATATCCCAGGTAAAACTAACATGATCAAACATAAGATAGAGCTTACTGATAATAATCCAGTCAGGTCTCGGCCTTATCCTTTGCTGTAGGCCATGAGAAAGAACTTTATAAAGAAAATAGAAGACATGCTTAGTCTTGGAATTATTTGAGAATCGAACTTACCATACGCGTCCCCAATTGCAATCGTGAAGAAGAAAGATGGATTAGATCGCGTCTGCTTTGATTATCGGAAATTAAACAAGCTCACAGTAGCAGATCTAGAGCCAAAGACAACAGCAGAAGGTTTATTCCAACGGTTGGGGAAAAGCAATTACTACTCCAAGATTCATCTCAGCAAAGGATCATTCATCTCAGACAAATCCCAGTCGCGGAAGAAGACATTGAAAAGACGGCATTTGTAACACCTGACGGCACGTACGATTTTTTGAGGATGCCTTTCGGAATGAAAAATTCGGGGGCAAAATTAATTCGTGGAATGAGGAAGATTTTAGCCGGAATAAGCAACGTCGATAGCTACATTGACGACCTCATAATACATACCAATGACTGGCAAGCGCATCTACAAGTGTTAGAAGAACTGCTTCGACGTTTGCCAAAAGAAGGACTTACAGCAAAACCATCTAAATGTGTATTCGGAGCCGAATCCGTCGAATTCCTTGGACATTATATCGGCCTTGATTGGATCACGATCAATGAGGACAATTTAAAGAAAATTCGTACGGCAAGAAGACCGAGTACCAAGAAACAGGTAAGATTGTTTTGGGGGTTAGCGAACTATTACCGCGCTCACATCCTCACATTTGCGGCAGTTGCAGCGCCCTTGACTGATCTAACGCGCAAGGGACAACCAAACAAGATTCGATGGGGGCAAGCTCAAGAAAAAGCCTTCAGCAGCTTGCAAGACTGTTTATTGAAGCGACCAATTTTAAAGCTGCCAGACCATAGCAAGCCTTTCATACTACGAACTGATGCATCGAATTGCGGGTTGGGTGCCGCCCTCATGCAACAGCATTACAAGAGATTATATCCTGTGGCGTATGCCAGCAAGAAACTCGCGTCAGCCGAAACTAATTATTCAGCTTTGTAAAAGAAATGTTTGGGTATTGTGTGGGGCATAACAAAGTTCCAGCTATACTTAGCTGGTGAGCCGTTTATTTTACAAACTGATCACCAGGCACTTGCATATATAAACCAGACCAAGTATCAGAACGATCGCATAATGCGATGGGCCCTGGTTTTACAAAGGTACGACTATACTGTACAAGACATTCCTGGAAACGATAATGTGGCGGCCGATTTACTTAGTCGTGTGATGAACTAATCATGCTGTGTTTATGTGTATTGTTGTGCTATAATTTAATTGCATATTTGTGTGAGATATGGTAATCGAATTTATTTTGTGCATCGATAAGGATCTTAGTAGTGAATGGGACTCGCAAATTTTGTTATTCTTAGTTTTTATACAGTATTATTATTATAATATTCTTAGGGGGTTGTATGTCACCACCAAGTAAATTTGCGTTAAAAGAATAGTTTTTATATATGTATAGTTATTGTAATCTATTGTTTAATTTTGCAGTGATCATTTTATTTGAAATCTATGTTGTCTGAAGCCCTAAACTTGCTAAAATGTTTTCGAAAAAAGACATTTTTTCTTTCGCATTTATGATTAAATTTGTAACTACACGCCTTTTCTGACGTCACAATAGTTGACCATGTGACCAAGTTCCAGTGTATTCTAGTGATTCTTGTTTCTCCTCAAAGATTTTTCGTTTTTATTATTACTGATTACATAATTTATTAACGGTGTTTTTCCTGCGTCACGTGATGTTCTAGCAATTTCTAGATTATTTTCCAGTCGTATATATAAAACGGCGAAATTTTTGATTTATTTAGAGTGAGAGAGAGAGAGAGAGAAAGATAGTAGAGTGTAGTAAAAAGGCGTTGTTCTGTATTGATTGTTGTGACAGGAATCAAGCAATTATTTTGGGGGTTTTAGTTTCGGTAAGTCTTTGATATTTATATATTAAAGTGCTTTAGCTTCTGTATTTGACAAGCAAAGGAATTCAAAGTTTTAAAGTGGTTTGTGAACATATTAGTTCTGTTCTTGATTGAGAAGTGCGTGGGTTAAAATATCTTAGTGGAAGCCAATCTTTTCCTAGCTATTAACTCTAACACTAGAATGCCCGGGATTTTTATAAACCTAGAATGCCCGAAGGAGTCATTTTTTGACTCCCTGACATTTGTTGTGTAACATTGCTGTGATTATGGCTGTAGAATAGCTTTGTAAAACAGCTCACTTAGTAATTTATTTATTGATTATTGCAGTGGGCAAAATCAAATACAAAACTGACAAAACAAAAAGGCAAAAAGATCCCAGAATATAGAAAAAGGACACTTATTATTGTGAGGAACTGCATTTCACACACAAACGTACGGTTTTTGCAGTACACTTTCCGCGCAGTGACTTGCTACATTTATGACAGGTGCCAACTGCGCAATTCTTCTTACAGTCACCCTTCACTTGGCAATATTTTGTCATTTTACTTTGTCCTTCATCAAATGTCTCTTCTTACAAGCGTCTTTTCTTAGTGTTGCTCCTGTCGTCTATGGCAGGCCCAGATAGGTCTTGAGCCAACTGCTGACGAAAAACTCTTCTGGATATGTTGTTCTTCGTGACCGCCTTGTAAACGATCCATGCATTTATAATCGCCAAGTCCAGTGAGTTTTGGAACGAATGAATTGGCCATCGTTTGGCGGAAGTTCTAACCGTGTATTTCTTTGCCGTTTGATCCACAATATTAACACCATATTTTATATCATAGTAAGCTTTGACACTTTCTGGTGTCTTTTCGGCATTATCAGCAATAACGATGTTTTGGCGGAGGGTGCTGAGAATAGCCACACTTTTCTTGGTTTTACGTTGATAAACAGTCATTGTTACATCACTAGATTTATATAGGTTGGTGGAGTAAAGTGGCTCTTCCATGTGCTTTACCACTGCAGGTACTTCCTAGTGGATTCTGTTTACTGTTCCCAGTAAGCTGGTTTTGTATTTTTGCAACTCTGTGGCTAACTTTATTGAGGTAAAATAATTGTCTGTTGTTACGTTCCTCCCTTTGTTGAGGTACGGTTTCAACTATTGCATGACAACCCGGTCGGAGATACGTTGATCTTTAGAGCGAGTCTCGTCTCTGCCAACGTATGGAAACCAGCTTACCACATACTTACTATCTTTGTCTACAGCCAGCCAATATTTCTGTCCGTACTTGGCTGGCTTTGATGCCACGAACTGCGTAAATGGACATCTACATTTGCAGGGGAAAAGCTGTTCATCCACTGTGACGAAAGCCCCAGGTGTGTAACATGAAATACAGTTGTCGATGAACCTGTTCCACACCACCAAAAATAGAGCAAATCTATCTGTTTTCAACCTTTGAGAACGATCCAACTTTGTGCCAAAGCGGAGAAAACGTAAAATTTTGCTAAAACGGTTCCTTGAAATTGTTTTTTTTACACAAGGGCACGCCCCAGTTTTTAGTCCACAGAGTATAATAAGGCATGTAATTTGAACCTGTCGCTCCTCGTGCGTACATGACAGCAATGAATGCGAGCAATTCATTGTTTGTTAGACAAAATTCTTCGTTTTCGGTTTGTCTATGAGCTTCAGTGATGGTGCACTTACGGATGTGTTCAAGTATATACTTGTCAATAAATAAAAGTCAGGCACTCGCAGGATTGGCAGCCTGTATGTTTCTACGCGCGTAACTCGAAGGGCCAGGATATTCCTTCAGAATATTATGACTTGCAGATCTTCCTGTGGACTGTTCACCGACTTGTACCTTCTTCCATGTAGTACCATCCTGTGCAGTCAACACTGCACCATCCTCCTCATCAGATTCCAGATTACTTCGCAAACTGCTTGTGCTTGGATCTTGGCTACCTTCCATAAAAAACAAATGCAATTTGGAAAAACACAAAAATAAAGACATTACAACTCCATTCGCATAGCATAATTGCTGCATTTACATTCTCATCTTCACTCGAAGAGTTAGATTCATCTGCTGCTGGTATGAAATCATCATCTGCATCAAGGCTACAGCTTTCATCCCCATATTCAGACACATCGTCAGAAATATTAGTTGGCATAGACAAAACTTTTTTAGCTGTGAGATCTCGACTTGTAGACATACTCAAATATTGACTGCTTCAAGTTACAAACTAAAGCATAGCTACGATCAGACTGTACTTGCAATCAGGACCATGCACAGCAATTCGAAACAAAGGTGATAATCCGTTATCTATAGGGCACTGTTGACACACAATAGGCAATAGAGTAAAAATTTACTCACAATGTCGCAACCAAACAAACTGTTGTATTCCATTGATAAGAGAGTGATAAAGCAATGGCAATGCCAAAGATACTTCACAGCTGAGCAGCTTTCAAGCTGTTTCAAAAGTACAAATGGCTTTTCAAATTGAAATTCTGCTTCAAAACACAAAAACAGTATCATTGCCTTTTGGCCACAGACTACTTTTCTAAGCATCTCTATACGGGGAGTCAAAATGACTCCTTCGGGCATTCGAGGTAAATTTTTTAAACAATCGTTTTTAAAGCTGACAAAAATTCACGCCATACCAAGAGAGTGCTAGGCCCAACAAATGATGAAAAGTCACGGGAGGATTTTTCCTGAAACCAAGTAAGTAATAAGATATGCAGAAGCAAACTATCCAAAGGAGTCATTTTGACTCTATTGGGCATTCTAGTGTTAATTACGGGAAGTACTTCTAGGCATTAATAAAACGTGAAATTTAGATATGTTGCTCTTCTAAGAATTATCAACCCGTGAAAACAAAATTTTTGCTCATTTTTTATGTTTCTCCTATGTTCCCAAAATGGGAACGTTGGTAACTACTGCCACGTAGTATTTGAAATCACGTTAGTAGCGTAACAGCGTGTGAAACAAACACGTAAGCACAAAGATAAATATTTTTCTTTCAATTGATTGTCTGGCTTTTGTTTTATAATTGGCGGTTTCAAAAGTGCTAATTAAATGTCTAAGTTTCACAACAATCCATCTTCTAAACACTTGTATGGCAGTCAGAAAGTTTATTAGGTTTTCATACAACAGTATAAAACAGTAGCTTTGCATTTGGTGAAGTCGAGTAAGTCTGCAGTCATAAAAGCAAGTTCTTTTTACGGAGCTGGTCGGTCTAGGCCTCAAATAAGATTTCTAGCATCCGCTAAAGACATTGTTGAATCTCAAGAATCTAATGATTTAGAAATAGTGCTGCTTCCTCCAGAATCGGCTAATCAGGGAATTGAAAGTGATAAGGAAGGTAGCGATAACATTTTGAATGAAGAATGTTTACCAGATGAAGTTTCCGGAGAAGTTGAAATACACGGAGAAGCTTTCGAAGACAAAATTACAGAAAAAGAATCCAGGCTCAGTGTATGGCGTAAAAGTGATGAAGTAAGTCTTTGTGATGCAAAGGAACTGCAGAAATCAGATGGAGTTATGATGCATGGAGGAGTAAGTATGTACCAAACTTTTTCTCTTTTTTTTCTGATTCTATGATTTCTCTACTAGTAGAACAAACAAACTTATATGCTACTAGAGACAAAAATATGCAGACTTTCAAAACTAATGATGCAGAGATGAGAAAATTTTTGGGTCTATTGCTAATAAGTGGGTACCACAATCTTCCTTCAGAAGAAGACTACTGGAGCACAGCTGAAGATCTGGAAGCTCCTATCTTTTCAAATATTATGGCGAGAGATCGTTTTCGTGTTGTAAAATCATGTTTGCATATTGCTGACAACCACAACCTTGCACAATCTAAAGTAGCAAAGGTATTGCCCCTATTGGAACTTTTGCGAACTAATTGCCAGCAGTTTGGTGTGTTTCACAAAAACCTCAGTATAGACGAATCCATGGTGCCATATCGCGGTCTGCATAGTGCAAAGCAGTATATCAAGGGTAAGCCCGTCAAGTTTGGCTACAAGCTATGGATGCTTTGCAGCAGTGATGGATATCCATATAACTTTGAAATATATTGCGGCAAAGATGAAAGCAGAACAAACCTTTTAGGAACTCATGTTGTAGAAAAAATGTTGAGCTCTGTAACAAACCCAAGTCAGCACATGGTCTTTTTTGATAATTTTTTTACTAGCCATACGCTGCTCACCAATCTTGCTGGAGAAAATGTTAGAGCTTGTGGTACAATAAGGGACAACAGAACAAACCATTGCCCTTTGATCTCTAAAAAAGATTGCAAAAAACAACCCAGAGGGACATTCGTTTTTCGATCTGATGGTTCAGCTGTTTGCATAAAATGGAACGACAATTGCCCAGTCACTGTCGCAAGTAATTATTATGGTGTGTACCCGATTCAAAAAGTCGAAAGAAGAGTGAAAAACGAACAAAAGAAAACTGTAGACCAATCCTTCCTTATCAAAATGTATAACAAAGGAATGGGAGGTGTGGATGTTTGTGACAGGTTGTTGTCGACATACAGACCACGGCTTCATTCTAGAAAATGGTGGTGGAACTTGTTTTCGCATATGCTAAACCTTTCTGTTGTGGATGCTTACAAGTTCTATAACCATGTGAACTCAAACGGCGTGAGACATATTTAATTTCGAAGAGAAATAGCAAGAGCCCTTGACTGTCCCAGTGGACTGTGGACTGTACCAGAAAGCGTCTCGGTGGACCAACTGCTCCGCCGAGCAAAGCAGTAAGGTTCGACGGAAGCAATCACAACCTCGAATCCGTTACCCAAGGAAGATGTGCGCTTTGTCAAAAAAATACCAGATTGTGTTGCGCTAAGTGCAGAAAACGGTTGCATAAGTTGTGCAGCGATCAATATCACAGAAAGTAATTTGCATTCTAATACAAGCAACTGAGCATTACCGCAGCGTGCTATTATTTGCGCTTGTGTATTTTGTATGTTTATTAAAAGGTCAAAAAACTTTACATTTGCAAGCATTTCGTCAATTGTGCATGCAAGGTAGTGCGTTATGTAACGTAATTTTGCCTAATAATCACCACAACACTTTGCAAAAAAAGATTTTTTGTACCCATAAGTTACCAACGTTCCCATTTTGGGAACATCGCAGCAAAAACGTTATAAGTGGTAAAATAAACGTACAACCATATATTTTTTAAGTTAAAGATGGATAATATGAACAGCTCTTGCTAATGTGTAAGTGTTAGCATAAAAAAAACTTTTTTTAGTTTGTTTATAATAAACTTACATACAATAAACAAAAAGCTAATTTTTGAGTTTTTTCTTTCAACTTTTGGCTTTTTTTTTTAAATTACGCCCAAAAAACTTTTGAGAGTAAAGATAATACTCTAAAACAACGTAATAAAAGAGAAAAATGTCACCAGCTGGCTGTAAAAAATGATTTACGTGTTTTATAAAGCTATGTTCCCATTTTGGGAACGTTGGACTCTAAAGGGTTAAGTCGCAACCAGACTTAACTATTCGAGAGATACTATACGTCGCCTCAATTTTAAAAAGTAAATTAAAGATTGAGATAGAACGAAAATTTTATTGAAACACGACAGTGAGTAAATTATTTTTATCTGAAGCATATTGTCAAAATCTCCTGTAAAACCTTTCAATTGCGTTTCTAGGGTTAGCTCTTTTTGAACAACAAAAAAACAAATGCTACAATTAATCATTATATTTGACTTCATGTTAGGACTCAAAAGGATGAAATTTCTTGAAGTCGATAAGGAGGGCGCTGGCTTTCGTTTCAGCAAAAATCATGTTTCCTCAGAGAACAATAGCAAATTAAAAATTTTATCTTTGATTGTGATGTCATTATGACGATACAAATCCCCTTGTGACATTCATCCCGGAATGATGATCAATTGTACAAAGTTTGACATTTGTACGTCCAGTAATTTTGGAGAAGTGTTAATACAGACCGGAACACAGACAGAATGACGCTTTACTGCGCAGACAAAAACATTTCACATAATTGCCTAGTATAAATATATTTGGACCTGCGATTCCAAAACCATAAAATTAATTCCGTTGCGTTCAGCATAATAAAACAATAAAAAATATTGTTTCAAAATTTATTTTTTTAGCTTTGCTAGACGGTTAATAATTTTATCAAACAACTTTCCTTCATCGGGAGATTTTAGTCGTATTCTAGTAGAATTTCAATTTCATGCCACACATTACTTAGAGAAGATATCAAACCTCTGCAGTTAGGAACTGGTGAACTCCATTTTCCAATGGGAAGACAAGTGATTTCATTTCCATAATCCGGTGCTATTGTGATGGTTTTATCATCGTTTCTTCTTGGATACCTAAACTTGCAGATGGAGCCAACGTTGTTTCCATCACTACAACGAACACTGCCATTATTCAATCGAGACGAAAAAGCTGTACAAGATTCATTTCTTGCTGTGAAATGTATAAACGAGTATTAGCAGGAAATAATGACCAATGATTTTAATATATTGAGAATCACCAGTACAACAAATAATATTTAATGTGCACTAGAAAGTGCAGTACGGTAACGAAAAATGGTAAAGATAAATACTAAATCTCAAGTAGAGTAATGATCAAAGGAAAAACGCAATATGAGATATTAATTTGGTACCTCGCACGCACGAGTCTTCGTTGCAAAAGTCTTTAAAGCAGCAGTATCGGCAAGTTGATTGCATTCCTTCCTTACACTGTCCCAATTCACCCCAGTTCTGTAAAAAAATATCCTATGTATTTCTTCATATTCTTTGGTGGAAGCTGAGTTCTTTTAGAACCATCTAAGCCTAGCAGCTTGAAAGATCTTTTAATGCGGTTCTTTTGCTGTTATCCTACAAATAAGTGATTTTTTATTGTTTGTTTTTAGTGTGTGCAAAATATTCTGTTTTTGTTTTTTTGTGTCACCGACTCGACAAACAAATAAATCTTTTGCGTTTTTATGATTAGGCAAGTTTGTATTCCTTATTGTTCTGTGTTGTTTTGGACATAGGCTAAACATTGATACATAGTTCATAGCATAGTTTTTGGACATAGTACAATCCCAAGTATGGCCCATACCGATAGTATGGACAGGGTCTCTTAAACAAACTTTTAGTGAGGAAAGGAAAAAAAGCCCACAATACTTTAACTTTAATAGGTAACTTGAGGGTGTTGAACGTTATTTTAAGATAAATTAATTTTCAACTCTAAGTTGATGTTCTTTTAATTTAAATCGACATTCAAAACTTTTGTTTTCTTTTTTCCAGATCTATTTTTGCACAAAATAATCTTTGAGAGGGACCAACACACATGATCTAAAGGCCCCAGATTGTTCCCATGATCCTGAGTGCAACTTTTTCTTCTCGCTTACGAAATCTTTCGCCCATTGCATATTAGGTTGCTTCGGATTTAAGGAAACCCCTTTATGATCTCATTCCAATTTCAACACCAATCAAACACAAAAAAACTTGATTAACCTGGTCTCCAGCAAAAGCTGAAGCTGTACTACACTTAACTAAACGAAAAACAGTGACAAAGTGTCAATTGCAAGACGTGAAGAGGAACTATGAACTCCTAAGTTTGAAAATACTTTTAATAAAGTTTCCATAGCTCGAAACTTAATAGTGTTATAATCCAATAGATCGTTCTGTGTATGGTTTACGCTGTTTCCATTAAATCATTAGGAGCACACGATATTAATTTCTTTGCCAGTAAGTTTTCAAGTAATCTGTTGGTAGTGCTGAAATTTAATAAAATATTTTTGGCGCTTTTATCAGGCAGTATCGCCTCAAAAGGAAAAAAAATAAAATAAACTCCTTGCTATATATATCTCAAGAACTGAGTGGTAAAATCACGAAAGTGGCCTTCGAAATGCCACTGTTTTTCTGCGTAGATTTGTGTTAATTCTTCTGAAGAAAGTGACAAATGTGTTTAAGTTGCTAAATTAGGTCTGTCATCGACTTCATTTCTTTCCATTGTGTAAAAAATTACTTAGTGTTTGAGATAAAAATTAATTGTATGGATATGCTAAAAAACTCATTACTGTTCTTTATTGTAAAATTATCTCATTGTTTATGTTGATCTAACAGTTTTTGGACGGTAGACAATTTTTTACATTGCGTAATTGTCCCATTAATGCTATTTGTTTGCTTTTGATTTAAAATGCCTGTTGCTATCTTATTGTGAAATTGTGCCCTTTTTTTGTTTTATATAGCAGCCACGAGTAATGATTGTTAAAACTACTGGGGCCAAGATCATTAGCCCGTTTTTTCCCAGTGTTCCCAAAAGGGAACATCACTTCTATTTGTAATAAATTTTGTTATTAAACTAATTTTGTGAATTCAGGTATTTTTACTAGTTAAATATAGTGTTAGATAGAAGTTGACTTTGTTTGTTCTAAAGTTTTTGTATCCTGCTGTGAATTGGGTAAAGATGTCTGATGAACCTTTAACATCACGTGACCCACAGTTAAAAAGGTAAGTTTTTGGCCTAGTGTTGGTATATTTTTCTGCATAACCAATGTTGTAATTAAATGACTATGGACTATAGTTCCAGGCAGAAAGGATTAATTTTGAATTTGAATTCGAGGTGGTGTGTTATATTTGTTTTCATAATGATGTTCCCTTTTGGGAACACTGGGCATGAGCCGTTATGTAAAAAATCTTTTTTTTCGGTTTCTTACTGCTGAAGAAGTCCTTGCTCAGATCGAAGATGAAACAGTTACTTCAGCGATGGTGTTTATTCAACCTCCCAGTGATGGTTTTGACAGTGAAGGGGACAGCGGCGACGAAGACACAGGTGGTAGTGTGAATAATCTCAATGGAAAACAGCTACAGGCTAATGCTGAGGCGAGTCTTGTTTTTTTATCTCGGTCTCTGGAAGGCAATGAAGGGGACAACCAAATTGGTTGTTTCTTTGATTCCAGTGCCGATAGTCCTCAACTTCCTTTAGAGAAGGAAAGTTCTTCAACTTCTGGAACCGGTTTGAGACAAAACGAAAAAGATGATGGGTGAGAAAACAAGATATACGGCCGAGCTTTCCACCCCTCACACTTGCAAGAAAAACATACAAAAAAGGCATGCAGCCTGAAGAATATTTCGAGCTCTTCTATGATGAAGAAGTGATAAACTTCATCACAAACATGTTCAATCTGTATGCATGTCAAGATAAAGGTGATGCCTCGTTCTCGACCAACTCATAGGAAATTAAGTGCTGGCTGGGTATACTGATGCTATCGGGGTACATGTCATTTCCCAGATGGCGTATGATGTGGGAGTACCACTCCGAATTGTACTTGCCATCTGTATCTAATGCAATGCGTAGAAATAGATTTGAAATCTTGAAGACATATGCTCATTTTTCTGACAACACAAAACTTACTAAAGACGATAAATTCACTGGTGTCAGCTGTTGATCCCGTGATGCCTATCGTGAAAGCCACTCACTGGATTGCCAAAGATGCACAGAAAGAAAAACAAGTGGATCAACCTTTTATGGTGTCCCTGTCCAACCATTTTATGAGTGATGTAGACGGCTTGGACCAAAACATCGACAATTACAGAATGGGAGTCCGATCAAAAAAGTGGTGGTGGCCTGTTTTGCGTTTACAGTTGATGCAAGTCTTCACAACGCGTGGCAGTTGTACAGGAAGGGTGACAATAACAGTCCTCTTGACTACTTGGGATTTGCCAGACGCATAGTGCAGTTTTATCTGCCGAAGTATGGCACCCCTCCTGCTATTTCTTGTCGTCCAGCAGCGACAAAGTCTTTAGAGAAAAGAGTCCTTCCAGGAATCCGCTTTGACAGTGCAAATCAACTTTTGCTACCAGCCGAAAAGCAGTCTACGTGCGCTCTGTGCAAGAAAAACTCCAGGAAGATGCGCAACAAGTGCAGAGTTAATTTACACGAACTTTGCAGGCTAACAAGTAACATCCCGTAAAACGTACAATGTTGTCGCGAATTGTTTTTTCTGTTTTTCCATGTTTTTCTGTTTTTGCGTTTATTCTTTCATATGCTGCTTGCCTTTCATATTTTATCACAACTGTTTTTTGTAGCCTAGACGGTGTTAATTTTGTGTCGACCATACGTTTATGTTGCAAAACGAAGTAAAAAGTCCATTTGTAGTGTAAAAATACCATGATTTACTCTTCCTTGCAAAAAAACAATTGAAAAATTTTTCGCTCTGGTGACCCCCACTCATGCCCGGTGTTCCCGTTTGGGACACAACAAAATTACAATATAATAAGCAAACAAAGAAAAAATAAACTAAAACAACACCGAAATATGTCCTTTGGCATGAAAACACAACTTTTTATGGACAAAACTTCAAAAAATAAAATTCGGGAAAAAATGGGTTAGTCAGTCGAAGTTAGCTAGAGCAAGTGAATGTGTTTTTTGAGGGGTGCAGTCACACATTAAACTTGGGTAAAGCTTGTTGCTAGATTGGTCTTTTTACGGCCAAAAACCAAAAATTTGGCTTTTTTCAAAGCCTTTGGCTGACAAATTTTTTTGGCCTTTTGGCTTTTTTTGATTTTTTTTAGTCTGACGTTAGTACTGGTGCATAATTGATATTTTAGGTAAGGTCTGGCTTGTAGCAACACCAGTTACGGCCTTGATTATTGAATCGTGTCCACTCATCAATTGTGCAGGGTATATTTGACTTATTTTGTCATAGGAAAACTATGCATTAACAATTTGTACTAAACCATATCACTTAAACCGAGCGAGTGTAGTCAGATTGGCTATTTTCCTCCAAAAATAGGCTAATTTTAAGAATACTTGGTGGGTTACAAGCTTGCTTTTGGCAGCTGGCAGATATTGAAATTATTCATTTGTTAGAAATGCGAAAGGATATAAAGCTGTAAAAATTTTTGTCTAGTCTTATTTTTAGCAAGGATCATTTAGTAATTTGGTACCTTTACTACAATTTCCAACAGTATCCTTATTTTTTAATTTGTTTATTTTTAACCATAAAATTTTCTTAATTTGGCTACCCTGGCGAGTTTTAATGTTACTTTTGGTAATAAAAATTTTAAAACCTGAAAAAACTAACGCGCCTGATGCAGTATAGTGAGTGGACCAGTTAGCTATAATCTGTAACCAGTTAAATAAGTTGGATTGATTTCACACAAAAGAAATGCTAGCATTCTCCACGATCAAAGTTTGTACAATAGACTATATAATTCGAGAAGAAACAGAAAAATCTTGGCAAATGTAGATTTCGGAGTCAAGTTTATGGCAGAATGTGAAAAAAGTATTCCAGATCATCTCCTGATGTTGTTGCAATAAAGACTACTTGTGAGTAAATGATGCTGGTATCTAAGGAACTAATAAAAAAGAGATTGCTCTCTGCATAAAACCTGTTTGAAAATCTGACAAAAATTTATATCAAGATTATTCTAAGCGAAATAAGCTGATGTTCATTTACTGATTTATCATTTTTGAAATTATTTTCTAACAAATTAACTCTATTAGAAGATCAGAATCGAAAGTTTATTCTTGTCGATTGGAAAAATGAGAGAACTTTTAAATCAGAAGAAATTCTAGTCTAAGACCCTGAACAATTTTGGGTATCGATTCTGTAGCATCTCTTTTTCAAGTATTTGGCTCAATATGCTCTGACTTGTCTTGTTACTCCGGTTAGTAACCTAGTGGTTGAAAGAATCCTTTTCTTACCCAAGACTGTAAAGACGAAACCAACAAATAGAATGAAAACAGAGCTCTTAGAAGCTATTATCAGAATTAAAACAAACATGTTGCTGAAGGGAAACTATTGCAAAGATTTGTTTGTATCGGAGAACATGTTGCTCCGATTCAGGGCTGATATTGTCTACAGACATACAACCAGCAGTAGCATATAAGATGCAATGCAACTTCTTTATTAAAACTTTGCTTTTTGTGAATAAACTTT
The DNA here is from genome assembly GCA_963675345.1 of Trididemnum clinides. NCBI lineage: Eukaryota > Metazoa > Chordata > Ascidiacea > Aplousobranchia > Didemnidae > Trididemnum > Trididemnum clinides. The sequence goes on from OY776289.1 coordinate 11,239,336, forward strand.
GCAGTAATTTTTTGTTTTGTGCTGTTTGTACAGTTTTTCGACTTTTGGCCTTTTTTTGCTCATATTTGGCATGTTTTTTCGGTTAGTTTGGTCTTTTCAAATTTTGTAGTCTGGTCACCCTGTTGTTGAATGTACAGTAACACTGAGACGTTAATAAGATAATTAAACATCAGGCAGTAGCGGCGCTGGTGTAGTTGGAAGTGGTTGTATAAACGATCAAAATAAAATTGCTTTGCAATTCAACCCGTGGGATGCAGAGCAGCGTTCGACTTTCTTGTAACACAAAATAAATGCTGAAATTACTTTAGCAATTTAAGTATCTATCACTACGGTAATTGATGTTTTGTTGCCATTGCATGGTAACTGGTAGCTTTCTTTCAAAAACGGTATAAATTCATATCTTCATCAATAAAATTTATATTTTACGAGCAAATTTTCCGGCTTTTTCACCACGCTGTCACTTTCGTACTGAGCGTAGCGCAGAAATACGCTTTTTAAAATTTTTCGGTATGATTCGACAATGGAATTGAATTTAGATTTACCGATGGCAAAGCGTATAAACATGTTTTAACCATTTTGGCCCATTTTGTATCAAATAAATCAAATTTTAAAACGAATGCCATTTGGTAAGAAGTAATTTTTCAACTGTCTAATCACGAAGTAGTATATCGGTACAAACACCTAAAACTTTGCCTTACTGAAGCATGACCATTATTTTGTCCTTTGAAACATCAGATCATCTTGAAAAGTGATATTTCAAAAGTCTGCTTGCTTGGGAGAGCGCATGACAAATACTTGAGTGTAGCTTGACAGAAAGATTATCAATCTGTCTTACTTTTTGGGATAAAGCATGACATATAATTGTTGATTCAGTGTGAGAAGCAAAATTTTTTGCCTTGTGTAACGTCCAAAGAGAACTCAAACGGCGATTCTACCATATAAGGGAGACGGCTTAGCCTCAACCATAGACTACGCTGATCTCTGGATCAATACAGCACAGCAGCAGATAAGAGACTTAAATGAAATATTCTATTGACACTAATCTTTACACATAGCCAGCCGACAAGACCAGCACAAACTAAACGGTTGAAGGCAATGTGTGCATAACCTATAACAAAACAACATTGCATTAATATACACAAGCTGGACCGGTTAAGCCAATCCAGTAAGATAGATCGGGTCTAAATATGCACTAATATAAACTGCGGGCCGCTAACTGTACTTGCGGTGGTGGCAGCAATAATACACCATACTCGTAGAGCACACTCAAAGACTAACTAACGAACAATTAAAGCCACTAACATAAAACTTAACTCCAGCCATTGCAATAACTGAACTGAGACTAATATTAACATACTATAGTAAGGTGGCCCGCCAGGCACTGTACGCAAGTAAAAGAGGAAACCAATGTCGCTATGATCAATCGTTACAGCGAAAACTAAATAAAAAACGTCTCGAAAGATAGTGGCCAAGGAGAGAAAACACACAATGTTGGCAAAAACTAATCGGTTACAAACAAAGCGAGGTTAATTATCACAAATGCCAAGAAATAATAGATCTTTCACCGTAACATCTTGGGTTAGAATAATTTTTTTGCAAGTTTTTTTGATTTGTCAGATATGATCCATAGTGAGTATGTTACAATGGCTGTTGTTACCTAGTACGCCCTGGCTTCAATAAATTAACCATCACAAGCCTGTTGGTTGCTCAAAGTCGCAGTCGGCAAACACAGAAAATTGGAAATTGCAATTTTCTGGAAATAGCGACTGTTGTGTGCAAATTTCAAATGGTCTGTTTATTACCGACTGCAAATAACCTGCTAATTGCTCCATCAACAGATGTTTGTTATGATATACGAGGGTAGGTTGAAAAGTTCGTAGCCTGAATAACATGCGGTAGCCTACTTGGATTTGACTAAATATCATTTATTTTTGGACATAATCTTTTCTGCAGTCAACGCGCTTTTTCCGTCTGTGCTACAGTGCTTGGATTCCAGTGGCGTAGAAATTCTCTTTGTGACCCTCAAAAAAAAATCCTCGACAGCGGAAATGACGTCACAATCAGTCTGATATTGGTTTCAGACCAAACGTTTTCATGTTAGTGAACAGAAAATAACCAGATGATGCCAAATCAGGAGAATATGAAGGGTGATCAATCAGTTCAAATCCACAGTCATGCGCAATGTCCATTGCAACCACAGACTTGTCAGTAGGATCATTGTCCTGATCAAACAGGAAACCTTTTGTCAGATTTCCATCCCGATCTGACTTGATTGCTCTTCGTAGCTGACTTATCAAGTCAGAATAGTATTATCCATTAATAGTTTTATCTTTCTAAAGGTAGTCAATTAACACAATACCCTTTGCATCCTAAAAGGCGGAGGCCATTACCCTTCCCAGCCGATGGCACCACCTTGGCCTTCTTTGAAGGAGGAGAAGTTGAGTGCTTCCTCTGTATGAATTGCCGTTTGATCTCTGGTTCAAAGCGGTTGACTCAACACTCATCTTGGGTAAGAAAACGCCCAATAAAACCTGCTTTAAACATTGCCAAGTTCCTTGTGGAGAATATTCTTCACTGGTTCACGAGAGATGATCATAACATTAGCTATGTAATTAACATTTAAACGTCTGTCATCCATCATCATCTAATGAGGTCAATGTTTTCTTGATTGGTGGCCGTGGAAGGACGTTCTGATCTTTGGTGATCTTCAAGGCTCTCCCTACTCATCTTAAATTTATCTGCCCGCTTCTCCATAGTTGATAAAGCTGGAGTATCATTCCTCAAAGTAGCAACCATGTCAGCATGAATTTCCGTGGGGACTAATCTCTTTACCTGCAAATATCTGATAGCATCACTGTGCCAAAACGTATCCGTATTCTCAAGATTTTTATAACGCCTCAATGAAAAATTCTATCAATAATACAAAATCTCTCTACTGCTATTTTTTAAAGGACAAAATTACTCTTTCAATGTAAATTTACCTGAAGAAAACATCGCAGTCTGTATCAAGAAAGATTGATTTTAACACATGCCAAGTTTCACTGGTTGGTTGTAACTCCTTCTTAGTCAGGCTACGAACATTTGGGCCTACCCTCTTAGTTGGACACTTTCCAGGCTGGAATGATAACCGGCAGCCCTTCAGTTCACTGTTTGTGTTGAATGTTTTCCCTACGTATTTTGCGAAAAATGCAACGTCTTTCCACTTTTGAAAAAACACCGAATTTGCTTTTGAGATCATGATTTTGCAAATTAGGCTGCATTTTGCATAACTTCAACAAGAGAGTGCTGATGAGTTCTTGTAGGAAATTACTAAACGTTTTTGTTGCCTCGTGCTCATTACTTATGTTGCGTATTATTTCTTTTTTCACTTATTACTTTGTTTTTGGCTGATTTTGATTACTTGTTTTGTTGTAATGGTGCTGTTACCACGTGTTATTTTGTCGTTTTTCCGCGTGAAATACAACTTTCAAGTAAAATAAAGATAACTAAAATGAAGTCATGTGCTCACAATGTACCATGTATGATTCATTAAATTTTTTGTAAAGTAATAACGTTTTCAGGCAAAAGTTTTAATCATTCACTTTAAGTATGTCCAATCACTGCATATTTAACAAAAAATAGCGAACTTTTTAAAAAATTTTAATTCGTTAGTCAAGAGTTAGAAAACTTTAACATCATACTATGAACATGACATTTTTGCTTTCTTCTTTGGAAAAGATCACATCGTTTTGATTGTGATTGCGGATCTACGCATTCAGTAATTAAAAGCAAAAAGTGCTTAAATTATATTGATTGCATTGTTATTATCGTGTACTCGGCAAAAACATACATTCGTCTGAGAAAGCTTGCGAAGATAAATGAAGAGAGTTTAGCAACAGAGCTCTAAACATTTTTGTAAATGCGATTCTATGTGTAAATGGCAAAATTGCGGCTGCAAAACTGTAATATAATTGTGATATAATTTATGCCACAACTAGCAGTTACTGAATCGCTCCGTCTGGCGCTATTTGTAGTTACGTGAACGTGACCACAATTTTGATTGCTAAAAGCAAAAACTATCTGTGCCTAAAATAGGTAAAATCAAGGTTTTTGCTATGTCGAAAACGAGTCGTTTTTCAATCAGGTCTTGAGCCCCGTTACTAGTCATTGATGTTGAGTAACTAGATGCATGCAACTCTAGTCAACTCGAGTTTTGTTTTACAGTAATTAGAGTCTTTCCAACAATAATTGCCAGAATTAAATTTCCTATGATTTTTTTGATAAATGTTGTTAAGACGAGGTCTATAAGAACAATGTACTTTGATCATAAGCATTACACAAAACCATAAAAAACTATCTGTACCTAAAATAGGTAAAATTAAAGTTTGTCCTATGTCGAAAACAAGTCTATGTCAAAAACAAGCGCAGGGAAGCTGTGATTACTGTTTTTAAAGTTTTTAGTATGATTCGACAATGCAATTGACTTTAGATTTACCGCTGGCAAAGCACACGCTCTAAACACTATACCGTCGCGGCGGTTTCTAGCAAAATACAATAGATAAATTGTCATACTAAGTAAGTGCTAATCTTGCTTCCAAGGGCTAAGAGAAAATATGATGATGAGTTTTTATAAGGATGAGCAAAAAGACCAAGTTTTTATGATGTTGAGCGAAAATATGCAATAAGCAAAAACAATAAATTTGCAAAGTTCTAAAGTGTACGCCGCCAGACAAATTTTTGGAAACTTGCATTTCTTTAAGATAAATGGTATAGGTAAAGTGCTGCTTACAATTTCTTTTTATAGTAGAACCAAACTATACACAAACAGGCCATCGATCGTATTATATAAGTTTTGCTAATCGATTCGCTTTGAGTGAAAAAATGTGTTGCAAGATAAAATTGAAAAAACTTGGCTTTTAAATTCATGAAAATCTAAATAATTTGCATTACCTCAATCAGTTTCTAATTATATTAGTTGTCTGGGTGACATAAAAAGATTTTTATCAAAAAAGCAACAATCGATATTCTGCCGTAAAGCCATTCATGCAAAATAATCTAATCTAATAAGCAATTAGTTATTACTACAAAAGAAAATTGTGTTTCTGAACTAATAAATATTGAAAATATTATTAACTGACCCTTGATCACTTGGTTATTGTACTGTAACAACGCTGTTTTTTTCTACTCCTTAAGCGATTAGCTCGCTTGTGCATAATAACCGTCGTTTTGAAATGTGGTATAATGCCTATTGCTACCAATGCAGCCTTCGCTAATAGCTGTCACGTTCAATGCATGAATCTAAAACTGCTTCTGCTCCTAAACCCTACGTGGTTTCAGAAGTGCGGCAAAAATTATTGAAGAAGAAAACCTTTCTGTGCATCAGAATTATCGGAATCAATTAACAGCCAAGTGTCAGTCACGGTCAAGTGATGAGATGTCTTCATTTATGTTGCAACTATCTGAACAACAGAACTGCAATAAAGCAATTGGAACGCTTAGGAATGGTGTCCAACTTTATGAAGAATCGCAAAGCTCTTAGGTGAACCTATTTATTTACGCATTGATCAGCGAGACCGATGAAATTTCGCTTACACTTCAATTTAACGCAGTGGTCCAAGCAAAATATGATATTGTCAAAGTGAACTTTGACCATTGTTTGATGCAACTGAAAATGCAAGTCATGAGCGAGCACAATTTATTCGTGGACTTCAGAAGCCTAACGAGTTGATGGACGACTTGTCAACAGCTTTTCATTCTTTAGAAGAATGGAAATAGTCTACCACAGAATACTAAAGATGGAAATGGTGCGAAATCGTTCGATAGCAGGCTTACCAATCTTTTTCTTTCAAAACATTTGCAATTGAATCCTGATTTCACACGGCAAAGAGAATTTATTCTCGCTTGATCCAGTAAACGAGTAAAAACAACCAGTCAATCTTCACAAGCAGGATCCCACCTAGTTGAAAGCAGTTCGCGCTTGTCGACAAACAACCCAAACGCTGAAAAGTTCTATTCAACTCTGTAGTTGGTGTGTTCAGTATTCAGTTCCGTCCAAGATTTCTGCTACCTGCTGGAAGATCTAAAAGTTTAAGTCTGCGTGCTCACATTGCCATTTTCTCAACCGGGAACAAAACTTCTTACCGATATTTAAAACAGGTTTTGAGACGAGGCTTCGTTGCTTGATAGTAAGTGGGAAAAAACGTCGCCCTGTTTTCATTCGATATTAAGCAGCAAAACCTCGCCTTAATGCTTTCTTCGCACTCAGTATCAGGCAGCAAAACTACTTCTCAGAATTTGCTCTAATATCGGTGACAAGTGTTATTGCTGGTTGCGAAAACCGTAATTGGCGAACGATGAACGAATGTTGTAAACACGAACATTTTCAAGAAACCATGTAAAAGCTTTTGTTGGCATCACCACATGGTGGTACAATGAATGTTATCGAAATGCCAAACCCCCATAGTGCTACCGGGCAGAATATTTTTTGTCATTTGGACCAGTAAAATATTTTATTTCTTATTGTTTTACAATTGAATTTAATAGTCTTTTAAAGCCCAAATAAAGTTTGCATCAAATTAAAATACGTGATTTATAAAAATTTGAATGACTATTCGAAAATTTCTAAAATGGCTAATGCTGTGTGAAAGTATTTATCACTTGAAAAAATGGCAATCGATGCTCAGGAAGCAACAGCTAAAGACAAATGGACATTTTGGCACAAGGTTTTTATCAACCTCATAGACGCCATGTCTCCGAACAAAGACTGTGAAAACAATTTGAATGTCATCACTGCGTACTTGACCACGCCGATATATTAGCTCATATCAGAAGAAACTACATACGTACGAAGGCGCTATTAGTGCATTAACATAAATTTATGTCAAATCTAGGAATAAACTATATGCTAGACATGCACTTGCATCAGTGCAATAAAACAATAAAGAATGGATCGACGAGTATGTACTTTTAATCAATCAATTTTTGTGTATATAGAATTAATTAGGTTTTTGGTCAGACCCAACTTGGGGTTTCATTGCAGGCTTGCTGACCGCAAAGTGAATGCTGTGCTATCTCGAGTAACTTACAACCTACTGCACAAAAATTTCTATTTTGAACAGAAACCGAGTTTTCCGTGCCGTTTGATATTTTTCATACTTTTCTTTTGTCAGCAAATATTCATTATATTAGGGAAAGAAGATCAAACATAAATGTAACTAAAGTTTAAAACTGCTTAAATTATATTAATCAATTTGTTTTCAAAATCGGGTACCTGAAAAAACATACACTCAACCGAGAAAGTTTGCAAAACGAACGAACAAACCCTAGTAATAGAGCTGTAAACATTTTTGTAAATACGCTTCTATTTGTAAATGGCAAAATTGCTTTGTATTCACGTGAACGTGACGACCATTCTGATAGTTAAAAACAGAAACTATGTGTGTTTAAAACAAGCAAAATCAAGGTTTTTGCTATGTCGAGAACGACCCGTTTTTCGAATCGAGTCTTGAGTCCCGTCGTTAAACATTGAGGTTGTGTAATTTGGTGCAGCAACTCAAGTCAACTTGAATTTATTTAACAATAATTCGAGTCTTTCTAACACTAATTGCCAATGTTAGTTTTCCTGTGATTGTTTTGATAAATGTTGTTAAGGCGAGGGCTACACAAAACCATAGAAATGGCTGCTAAGTGTCATTTTTAAAAACACAGCTACGCAGAATGTACGAGGGTTGAACTCGCATCTTAAAAAGTCACAGCAAACGCGTTCTCACATTGAGCTATCGTTATCTAGAGTAAACTCGGCCTTCCTGCATGATTGATGGTTTATTGCGTTATACAACGGTATGGCAATACGTAACTTGTATTGCAATACATATTATACAGCTGGCAATATGCTAGACTGTCACAGAAAGTATCTCACAAATAGGTTCTCACCAGTGCCAACACCAATGTTGCCACTGAGTATTTAATATTTACAGCAGCTATGTAGTATTGGGCTTATTGTTTTCCGATTTGCATAGTTTTCTCTAGTCTAAATCTCGATATTTATTTGAAAAAATTTGACAAAGTATTTGATACTTCAATCAGTTTTTCTCAAAATATTTTCATCAACTCGATTAAAGCTTGCAAGATATTGCCTACAGCTTAATAAAATTATGAGATGCTGTTGTCAAAGTCAACTTTTCTAAGTTTGGTGACAGAGTCATGAGCTAATACACATAAAGTTGAATAAGTCAAGTTTCCATACGTTATATCACTTGATTATGAAAGTTCCATTTAAGGTCTTAGGTGCGCATAAAAATTGTTTTGTAGCATTCTTTTGCAGGCCGCTTTCGCAGAACTCTCGGTTAAGAGGGCAAATGGAGGCAGTATTTTTGATAGCTAAATGACTAAAATTGGAAAATTGCAACACTGAAAATAGAGTGAGAGATTTTAAATGCGGTTTTTACGACTTCTATTCAATATCAAACGTTTATATAAAACATCATTTTTCGTAGCTTGCCTTTTACAGCAAGTTTTGGTGTTTTTTTAATGCCGTCAAATATAAAGCAGTGATCCATGTAGAACTAAGGTGCACGCTAATCGAAATAACATAATGCTCCAATGTCAGGATGTGCCTGACAAATATTTACTAAGTTTAGTGGCTTTAAGAAGCAAAGACACTGAATAAATTAAAAATATTCAAATTTATAGTTCATTGATTGGGAAAAATGATATGTTTTGTTAACGACCATAAAGATTTTTAAAATATTGAAAAAAAACGGAGAGTATAAGCAAAACTTAAGTAGCCAATTTTTATATAAAATAACTTGGTCATACAGAATGGAGTAGGCTACCGGTACTAAGCAAAAAGCTTACAAGAAATAAACCCAAAAACACAAAACTTACTGGAGCAAACAACATTACAATGAGTAATCTATCAGATCTGGTTTCTGTAGGGAGTTAACGTTGCTAAATACAGAATTAGCATTTTATGCCCATAGCCCACCTACATGATTTTTATTGCTATTATGTTTAAAAGTAATTTAAAAAAATTGAAATCGACGGCATTTTCACGCAAAATCTCGTTCTTATCAATAACTCTTGTATATTCGTGCATTGCTGCGAATCAGTTTTGAAAAGTCTTTTTTGTGCGGGAGTCAGCAAAATAAAAATAACAGTCTCCTTAAAAGTCTTCGGTATGTACTGTTTTTGGTGATTCAATTGCTAAGATTCTGGGCAAATTGAAAAGCTTGTATGTAGATGCAAAGCTCATTGTGTTAAGTTACAAGGTCAAGACCAATTTTTACTAAAGCTAAAGTAAAGGTTTGTGACCAACTACTACGCTACCCTACAGTCCATAATTGGGCTCCAAATAGCAAGTTCTGTAATTATACTAAGCAAGCTATAGCTAGCAAGGGACAAGTTCAAAATGAAACAGATAATTTCTGTTGTAAGCGTGAAAAATTGTTAATCGAACTATTTTGGTTTGCTGAATAATTGAAATTCACTATAAAAGTCCATGTTATGAAACAGTTTTGAATTGTTGTTTGACGATATCAAAGATACAAGATGCTGCGTTGTTCTTTAAACTACCCTTGCTCATTGTGTACAACTACCTGTCAGAAAAATCTTTTTAAACCTGCTGATATTGAGCAAAATCCTACTACTGTTGCTTTTGTTAACGAATGGCGAATGCAAAGCTCAAGCAAAATGCATTGCAAATCTCATTAACCTAGATTCGATGAGCGGTTCTGTTTTTGACAAATCGATTTTCTTCGATGGCTGGTTTTGCTTTGATACGTGACTAAGCAAACATTGCTACGCTTTATTAGGTCATAATCACAACAGACAAAAGATATAGCAATTCCTATTTTAAATTTAACATTTTCAAATCGCAAGTCAATACAAACTGAGCAAACAAAATATTTTGAAAGGGGAGCGGAAAAATATTTAGGGGGACTTCCCCCAATGCCCCCTTGGGGCGGGCCCGTTTTTATGAGATGTATTACATGAAAGTGTTAATCATTACCTTCTCTACATGATATAGTATGTAAGAAAAGATAATTACCACTTCTTGCTTTCCATATTACTCAACCGTTATTTGGGCGGTGGGCAAATATGCCCCGCCGTTTGTTTTTTTCAGCATTAATCCAAAACTTCATAAAGCTTTTGCTTGGCACCTCCGCACTTTATGTTTAATTTATTTTCACACAAGCTCTAAAAATTTCAATCTAATAGGAAAAGAGTAAGCGGTTCAAATTCCTGAATTGGCAAAGTTACCTAAGCAGAATTTTTTAAGTTTGCTTTTTTTTAGGTAATTTTTTGGTTTGTGTTAGCAAAGGTTTATTAAAGTTAAGATTTTGGTTGAAATATAACTTTTTTCCAATTTTTGACCTCACAGACAGAGACGTAGCAGCCGCCCCCCAAACCCCCCAATTGGGGGGGGCCCAGGCCAACTTTGGGGGCCCAAGTTAGTCTGAAATTGCTTTTTGGCTACGTGACTATTTTCAGTTCAGCAGACTTGTTTACAACCGATTTAAACTGTAGGAAGAAATTGGCTTGTGACATCATAAGTGAATGCAACGTCATTTTATCTCGCAGAATCTAGAATATTTCGATTGATTTTCTGGTAGAATCTTGAATATTCGATTGACGTAACAATGCCGTTGTTACGCAACAATCATAGAATGGTCTGGAATTCTGTTTGGCTATAAATACCGGGACAATATATATATACACTGCAGAGTGCAGATAAAGTATTTTATTGACATTGTATAGAATGAAACGTTCAAAAAGTGGTGCTCAAAAGAGAAAAGAAGCAGCCACTGCTCGAGATGCTGTAGCGAAATTGCCCAAGATGACAGATTTTTTCAAGATTACTGAGCAGAGTAGACCTGGCACTAGTACCGAGAGGGATGAAGAAAACTATAGTGTACAAGAAAAAGAAGACTATGACGATCAGCATCAAAGTGATTGTGAATTTCCAGAACATGTAAGTTGTGATTTACCTGCCAATACGCAACCTTCAATATCAAAAATAACTGAATCTCAATTTACCCCTATCCCTGATGACCCATGTAAATGGCCTGAAAGTATTTCTGATGCTCAACGATGTGATATAGTAAAGCGTGGACCACATCAACTAATAATGAATTTTCCATATAATAACACAACTCCAAGGCGACGTTTTTCCTCCAACCATTATAAACGTGTGTTACCTAATGGTGAAAGTGTTTCACGGTCGTGGCTAGTTTATTCTGGGGAATCAGATCAAGTTTTTTGCTTTTGTTGTAAGCTATTTGGAAAAACACTAAGCGCCTTTTGTAGTGGTATAAATACATGGGAGGGTTTTTCGAAAAAACTGAAAGACCATGAAAACGGCATTTCCCACCAAGAATGCTGCAGTCAATGAATGTTGCTAGCTGAAGGGATAAGAAATTCATCCACTATCGACAAACGCGAGATGAATATTTTTTTCAATGAAAGACGTTTTTGGAGAAATGTTTTAGAGAGACTTATCGACATTGCCTTGTTTTTATCGGAAAGGAATCTTGCTTTTAGAGGATCTGAAGAAGTCTTAGGATCTCCTCACAATGGAAATTTTCTGGGTACATTTGAGCTTTTGGCAAGAAGAGATCCGATCCTAAAAGAGCTTCAAGACAGAATCAAGAATAAAAACACTAAAGATCACTATTTGAGTCCTACCATACAAAATGAACTAATTGAATTGCTAGCGACAGAAGTTGAAAAAGAAAATTTACAGCAATTGAAATTGGCAAAATATTTTTCTATAATTTTCGACTGCACTCCAGATATGTCACATCATGAACAAATGTCTGTCATTCTCCGTTATGTACTATGTAATGAAGAAGCTGCTGTTGTTAAAGAAACATTTTTTGGCTACTTGAGAATAAGTGACAGTACTGGGAAAGGCTTGTTGGACGCTTTCTTAGAAAAAGCGACCGAACTGCAACTCGAATTGTCTGATTGTCGAGGTCAGTCATATGATAATGGTGCTAACATGAAAGGAAAACATTCTGGGGTCCAAGCAAGAATGCTAGACATCAATCCCAAAGCTGTTTACGTGCCCTGTGCAAACCATACCCTTAACTTAGTTGCTGTTGACAGTGCTAATTGATCGACGAAAGCATTGACATTTTTTGGAGTACTTACAAGGTTGTATGTGCTGTTTTCTTCCTCTGCTCAGCGTTGGGAAATTTTGAAGAAACATGTGGAGCTGTCCATAAAGTCACAATCTGATACTCGTTGGGAAAGCAGAATTAAATGCATCAAACCTCTTCGATACAATTTAAAAGAGGTGTTGCTGGCACTGAAAGACTTGGAAGCCATTTCCATAGAAAGAAAAGATGGACGAGCTGCCTCAGAAAGAAAATCGTTGATAGCTCATTTATCAAAATGGAGTTTTCTTTTGTCGGTGTTTATTTGGTATGATATCCTATTCCAAGTCAATAAAGCAAGCAAGATTCTTCAATCGTATGGAGTCTCCCTTCATACAATGGAAATGGAAATCCAGGCAACTGAAAAGTTTTTGCAAAACTATCGCACAACGGGTTATGACAGTGCCGCAACATCTGCTGTTGAAATAGCACAGGAATTGGATATTGATCCTTCTTTTCCTCCGTCAAGAAGTGTAAAGAAAAGAAGATTGTTTGATTACCAAGGTGAAGAGGAACAACGAGCTACTCCTGAACTGAAATTTAAAAGCAACTTTTTCTATCCATTAGTAGACCAGGCTATTATGTCAATAAAGGAGCGCTTTAATTTGTTACGTGAGGTTTCTTCCGCCTTTTCGTTTTTGTACACACGAGACAAACTTTTGCTTGTGCAACAAGAAAATACTCTTCTTACTTGCTGTAAAGAGTTCCAAAAAAAGTTCGGTGACATTGATTCTGATGAAATGAGCGCTGAGCTACAGCGGTTTGTTTTAATTTTACAAAAAAAAACGCAATCTCAATACGGCTCAAGACTTTCTGAACTATCTTCTAAAGACTCATTTATTTGAATTGTATCCGAATGTGTACATCGCACTTCGAATCTTACTAACTTGCCCCGTGACTGTTGCCAGCGCTGAAAGAAGCTTCAGCAAATTGAAACTGATCAAAACTTTTAATAGAACGTCTATGACAGACAGTAGACTATCTTCATTAGCCATGTTGTCAATCGAAAATGACTGCGCCCGATTTCTTGATTATGACAATGTCACAACAGCATTTGCGAACAAAAAGGTTCGCTCCAGACTATTTAAATGATACTGTGTTTTTATAACTTTTTCATGTTTTTCAGTGTCATTGCTTTCGTTTCGCAGTGTCTGCATAAATGTCCTACTGAACTCTGGCATCGGTGCCGAATTTTTTATGACCTGCACCTTCGGTATCGGCATGCTTTATTCTGACATTAGCCTGTTTACTTATGTACAAATTGTGGTGTATTTTCTTAATGCAGCTTTTCAATTTTACACCTCTAAAGTGATATGACCTGTGCGCAGGGGCTCTTGCGCTTACTTTGGGGGGGCCCGAAGTTGGAGTGCTACGGGACTGCTCACAGATAAATTTATTTTGTTGGAGTGTTATTTTAACTTACTAACAAGCTTGTAAACTTTGCTCAATGTCAGCTGGGCATCAGTAAAACCTTTTTTGATTATGTCAGGTCAAATCAAGAGCTATTATCAGCAAGGCATAATAAAAAAAACTGTTGCAAGAAATTACGATGGGTCTAACTTATTTCATAGTCCAGGCTGTACAATATTGTTCGGCATTTGTTTTTTGATACTTGAAAATGTCTTCTGCTTTAAAGCAACGTAAGATTACCTTTCTTAGTGGAAAGGAAATACAAAGTTTACTTGAAGGTGACGAATAGAAAAATAAAAAATTTTGCTAAAATCTGACGTGTATCGAAATTCGTGACGTAACAACGCATGACGTAATTACTCTGTATCAAAAATTGATGTTTGACAAAGCACTAAAAAAGCAAAACCTTGACTAGATCATGAAATTGTGCTATAATAAGCATTTTGGGGAAACGAAACATGTGCTATTTTGAAGAACGGTTAGGAATGATACAGGGTGCCCACTTAAAATTAGCCCAATCTCTCGATAGGTTGTGGCTCACTTAAAAGTAGCCTAATCTCTCGATAGGTTGTATAGGTGATAAGTTGATATAGTTGATGGCCTCGGCAGGCTGTAGGCCAATATACCAAATATGTTATTTTTCTCTAATCAATTTTTTTTCAGAATAAGTCTCCAAAGTTCTTCATGCGACACGTTTCACAGATCACTGACACGAGTTCATGACATGCTTACGAAAGAGAGAACAATAAGCAAAGGGTTATGGCCACCACGTTCCCCGAACTCGTCATCATGTGATTTTTATCTTTGGGGGACTTTAAAACAAAAAGTTTATGCAAAAATCTTCACAATCTAGACCAACTAAATGAGAACATTACCAACGTTATCAGGAGAATTACCAGAGAAGAGCTACAGACAGAATCGGCAAACGTTGTTAAACTTGCCCACAAATGCATAGACGTCAAGGGGGAGCACTTCCAGCATCTTTTATACCATTACAGATACATAGATGTTAACGGAGAGCACTTCCAGCAGCTTTTATATCATTACAGGTAAATAAAACAATCTTTTATTACACTACAGGTAATTTAAACGATGAGAGAATGTTCCTCTTCTCTACTACATTTTCTGGGCTACTTTTAAGTGGGCCACCCTTTATAATACAATGACGTCATCAATAAAATTTAGCAAATTACAAAATATATGCACCTAGCTACTAGTGTACAAAAAGCAAAGTCTGTAGCTCTTTCCAGCAACGTTTTAAGTGCGACGCAAATTTTATCTTCACTCAAAATAGGTTGATAAAATACCACATGCATATATGGGTTAACATCGTCAACATTTTCGTGTGATATAGATAAACACACTTTCCATGAGTTTGAATGATTTAGTAGGATACTGATGGAACCGGCGCGATGGCGTAGTGGTTAGAGCGTACGCTTCGCAGTCGGTAGACTTGGGGTTCAATCCCATTGTAAAGTCATACCAAAAGACTTCAAAAATAATATACACAGCTTCCCTGGTTGGTGCTTGGCATGTATGGGAGGTTGTGGAGAACAAGCCGGAAAGTTCGCTTATTGTGTTTTTGGGCAAGGTATTTAACGGGACGCCCCAGCTTTATATGAAAGACAGGTGGTCCAGACACCTCGAAAATGGCAACTCCCAAGCGAGTGCGGACGTCTTGTCCCAAATATAGCGATGCAATTCGCTTTCTCGTGAATGGAGGGTAAATATGAGAAATAAAAAAAAAGCCAAGCTTTTGGGTTTACTGTAATTATTTGAGCAGACAAACTGCTAAACTAACGAGACTGCAGCCAAAAATGAACTCTGGTTTAGCCAATGCAATTGCATAAAGAAAGGCAAAAAATCAAAAATTAATTGCACATCGAGAGGAGACAAGGCGATTTAAAACGACACCTAAAATTGTTTGAAGTTTACAGTCGTCAACATCATTAGCGTAACTTAACAATAGAAGGACCAAGCTTTTCAACTGCCTACAAGGACCAAATACATCAATTGACGTTTAAGTAGAATAATGCAATATTGAGGTCTTTAAAAATAATATTAATGCAAAAATAACTTTTTGAACAATTTAAGAGCTGTTTTAATGTCATTTGCTGCACATCAAATCGCTTAGGGATAGAACATGACGATACAGGAGCAATGGTCCTTCTCTGAATTTTTTAGACAACATCAAAATTGAGCAAATTTTTTAAAATATAAACTGTTGATTACAATTTAGCAAACAAAGACTTATATTGGCACATAATAGAGTTACTTAGTTTGGCCCACTTCAAAAGTTATTTGTACTTATACATCCAAGCTTTTAAGAATTACAACGCATTTAACCCTTTGACGGATACTGGGTCATATATGACCCACGATTGTTAATTGTTATGGCATTATGATGTAATAACCATCTTTGTAAAATCCATTATTTTTCCATTGTTACCAACAAATATGGAATTGTTTCAAATTTTATCAATTAGAATCTTATGTTCCTTAAAGGGTTAATGGCAAATATACATTACTAACAATTCAGCAACAAACGTTTTTGTTACATGCACAATCGACATCGTTTTTTCGCACATTTTCAGCAAACAGGTTTGATACAATTGTCGCAAACATCTGTTGTTCTGTTTTTGCATTGCCTGATCGAGCAGGTTCTGCGACATTTAGCGGGTGGAAATTGAATATTTGCTTCTCTGTTTTCTGTTTGAGTTCTATTGGGAACATTACCAGTTAGCTCTTCACTGATCTTCTGCATATAATTTCTGCGAGAGATGCTCGATTTGCAAACGTTTTTATAGACAATCCAACTGTTTATAAGAGCCAGGCCTATTATATTGTAAAAAACGTGTATTGGCCACCGTTTGCTTGCGGCCTTCACCAAATAAATTCTCGTCATTTGATCGAGAACATCTAACTCAAACTTCGTTTTTTTGTAGAAAAGAACAGACTCTGGTTTTTTCTTTGGGTAATTTTCTTCTGGAATAGAAACACTTGGATGTAAGGTGCTCAAAATATTGACTGATTTTGATTTTTTGCATTGATAGGAGGTGATGGTCATAATATTTTCTTTTGATTTTACAATGACGGTGCCGTGCAGCTTTTGCTTAGTTTTCAGAATATTTGGAATTTCTTTTTGATTATGGCGAATTGTACCAAGAAGACTGCAGTTGTTCTGAGCAAGTTTCAAAGAAAGAGGCAATGACGTAAAGTAATTGTCGCAAGTGACATTGCAGCCCTTTTTGAATAGTGGATCCATAAGTTTTAGTACGACATCAGTGGGTACACCAACATTATTACTTCTGGTTTCATTTTTCCTAAATATCGAAAGCCATTGTAAAAATACTTTCTTTCCACATCCACAGTTATCCAAAACTTCAAACCTAATTTGTCTGGCTTATTTGTCGGGCACTGTATAAATTTACAGCGAGCGTTGCATGGCAGTAGCTGTTCATCTACAGTAATAAAAACGTTGGGAATGTACGCTTTTGGCAATTTTCAACAAAAGGAATCCATATGGAAGATGCCAAACAAAATTTATCATGCTCCAAATTTGTTCTTTCACTTTTTAAGTCAAAACGAAGGTATCTGATAATTTCCAGAAATTTATTACGTGGCATTGTGCTAATGAACAATGGACAGCCCCAAACGCTATCCCACATGCTTTTGGTAGGCAAGTTTCTTCCACCAATTGCTCCTCGAGCAATAATCAAGCCAATAAATTTCTCTAAATCGTCTAAGCTTATTGTCCAGTTGGGGTTTTTTGTGACTTGCTGTGCTTCAGCTTCGGTGCATTTTCGTATGTTTCTCAACATCGGCTCATTGATAAATATTCGCAAAGACGAAAGAGGATCGTTGAGATTTACTCGAGATACAGAGTATGCAGTAGGCCCTGATCGTATTTTGACAACATTTTGTTTCTGCATACGGCCTTGAGAACGTTGAGAAGATTCCAATATTTGCCAACGTGATCCATCTCGACTAACTATACCTTCATCAGCTGCAGCAATGACTTCACTTGGGGTTTCATCATCTTCATCACTGGCGCTAAATTCATTACGAGGCTGAGCAGCATCCATGGCATCTTGAATTGGCGAGGGCGCAGGATGTGAATCAATTTGTACCGTTTGTGTTATGTCCGAAGGAATATCATGAAAAAACTTCAAAGCCTCAGTTACGCTAAGATTACGTGCCATTTTCATTTAGATGTAAAATAACTGTACACCGGCGAAAATGCAAGAGTTTATTCTCTGTTGTTTTTTTTTTACTACTTAGCGTCTTGTTACCCTTTCTATATTTTCCGTAAAAGGCATGACAACCCAAGCAAATCTAACCCACTTAATCAATACAAAATCAAGTCTTCTGTTCTCCTGTATTTTTTGGTCCCAAGTTTTCTACATCATTGCACGGTCATTGTAGCTTAGTACTACGAGAATCAAAGTGCAATAAATATATTTTAGCTTTACCAAGTCAAAAAAGTTTTCCACATAATTAGCAGTTGTTGGACAAAACTTCAAGCTGGAAAAGAACAAAGCAAGGTATCAACACTCAACAATAGCTGTCGGCCACATCGATAGACTTTAAATCGGTCTTTTGATGCAGCTGATAACTATTATTGTTTTTCTTTTTGTTTGATAATCGTTTGGTGCAAATGATAGTAAAAGCTGGTAGTTTTGCCTCGCATTGTTTCTTGTTTGCTTGAATTTTAATGAAAAAATGCATCTAGCGTCAATTTGACGTACTTGGTCCTTCTAGGCAGTACTACTGATTATTTTACAGCTGAACAACTAAAAGCGTTAAAATTAAAGTGAATTAAGCACTTCATAGAAAAAATAAAAGTTAACAAAAATGAAAAAAGAGTATTGTAATTGCGCCAATTTATCAGCATTAGAAATCTAAAAAACTTCAATTGACGTACTTGGTCCTTCTAGTGTTACAGCCTTCCATACTCATCATGCGTATTGTTGAGAGAGCAGTATATCCCGAATATTAAATAGGTAATATAGGCTAAATTAAAGTTAAAATTAAGAGATAAGAAAAGTACGAAAAAGGTTGGGAGAAGAAGAAATCTAACGAAGAAGCAAAAAAACTCAAGAAAATTGTCACATAATAAAAAATTTTGTCTGATTTCTTTCCTGTAAAGAAGCCGAAAGCAATAATTTATGATCGAAGTCCAATAACGCAACCGCTTCGTGTTCGTCTACTTCCTATGATTGTATAGCAGAATCAAAATTACAAAATGATTTTACTAATAATGCCAAGAATATACTGTAGTGCAAAAGGAAAGAGGAACCGTTTAGAACAAAATGAATGTTGGATGCTGAATAGCGATTTCTGATCAGTTGAAAGATTACTGCTGCCAAGTGAGAAGTTTAATGTTTCAACATCTCGATGCAGATTTTTCTTTTTCGGTGACATGTATCACCGGCGATAAATTCAAACGACATTGAAATAAGTCTTTATTTTGGTGAGAGCAACTAAACCAAAAAAAGTGAAACGCGCAACTGGTTGTGCAATTCGCCTTTATCAAAAAGACTTTGCTGCTTTATGTGCAAACATTTTGTATTTGATTCTGCCAGAATCGTGCTCGCATCAGTTAATTACACGATTGCAAACATGGGCCATGCGATTTAGCCAGGCACTAATCTCCTGAAAAACGTTGTCTTGTCATATTCATTTCTCGCAGAGCAAAAATTGGGAAAAGTTGCAAAGCTTTCGAAGTGCAAAAACTCTGACAAAAAATATTGGGATAAAACTTTGGCTCAAGTTTCAATTGTAATAAAATTTCTGTCATTACAAGAGTTGGCCTTCCGCGAAAGTAACGAGTTGGTTGTTTCTCCATAAAATGGTAACTTTCTAGGAAGTTTGGAGTTATTGGCAAAATGTGATACTTTTCCAGCTAAGCACATTTGAAAACGAGTAAACAAAGCAAAGGACACGTTTTTTATTTCTCATCAACTGCATGCGAGGAAATTGTTGGGATACTAGCAACAAAAGTGTTTGAGTTATTTTGAAAACAAAGCAAGCGGAGTAGTATATTCAGTGTCCGTGGACTCAACAACTGACATCACTGATACTGACCACCTAACAATAGTTTTTCGGTATGTTTTGCCAGATGGTCCCGAGAAACGATTTGTAGAATTTATGCCAATCCATGGATACATTGGTCACCAATCGGCCAATATTTTTTAGAGCTGATGGATGATAAGGAAATCAATTTTAAAAATTTCAGAAGTCAATCACATGACAGCATTTCCAACATGAGCGGAAAATACAAACGTATGCAAGCTATATCAAAAGAAAGCAATAACCTTGCAGAATACAATTCTTGAATCTGGTTACAAAATGTGCTGCTGTGTGTTGTCAATTGGCGATACATTTTTCATGTTTGTTCAGAACCTCTATGTTTCTTTTCAGCTTCAATATACAAATGGTATCTCCCTACTGATATACAGAAATTAATTTACTTGCCCACAAGTTAAGGTCATTGTCTGATTGGGGGCACGCTCAAATTCAAATGTTAAGATTAATCAACAAAATTGAGTTCATATGCGCATTTCCTAACGTATTTGTTGTGCTAAAATTGTATCTTTGCCTGATGATTTCTAATTGTTCAGGCGAGCAATTATTTGCCGTGCTCGAAAGAGTACAGAATCAACTGCGTTCGTCTGTGGGCCAAAAAATGTTAAACTTTTTAGCTTTACTCTGCATTGAAAGCACTATGTTGAAAGATAGACACCGATAGCGTTGTTAGCGGCTTTGCTTCGCCAAAATCCAGTAAACATATCATGCAGATGTCGTTATTTCATATATAAAGGGTCATCAATACTTACCGTTACAACTTAAACACATTATATTTACGAAAGTAAACAAAATTTACAAGTAATATAAATGTAATGTTAAAAGAAAAATAAATAGAAAAAAAGTACAAGAAGTATCATTCAATATGTCCACCCTTTGCGTCGATAACCAAATGAAGACGTTCAAGAAACGACTTACACGTGTCACGATTTACACTCTGGGCAATTCAGGTTTGTACAAATTGCCTTATAGAGTTTCCTGCTTCTTGCTGTGCGTTTGTCCAAAAAACTAGTCATGACTATATTTTAATTTCTGATAGTTTAAGGATTACATATATAGTTTCAAAATCTGAAAAAAGGAAAACGTATTAAAAATTTGATTTAATATACATGTAGATTGTAACGCTAAATTTTGATGACCCTGTATTGTTTTGTTGTTTCATTTTAATTGTGGTTAGTACAATGAAGCAAACAAAGTTTTGGTCTCTAATTACCGCATTGCTCCAGGTCCAACAAAACATAATTCCGACCCTGTGTATATGCTATTGTTTTGAAACACTGTTGAACAATGGATGGGTATGTTTAATCAAAGTCACGATTTTCCATATGTCTCCTGGTTTTTCAACTTTAAAATTAATTTTTCTGAAACCTGCAATTGTGGACGTAAAATTTTCTTTAACCCGCTAGTTACCCATATCAGACGCATATTAATGATTCAATAGAATTTGTGGTTGAATGTACCTTACTATAATAACTTTTAACGTGTCGATGAAAATGCCGAGAATCTACAAAGATCTGACTTCCTAAAGATTACGGAGGGATACAAAATTACATCCATACCAAACAGTTTAACAATGATTATTGGCTTGTAGGTCTAGAGCATGAATCAACCGGAACCAATTTTCTAACGAAATTAGTAATACAAGCTTGATAATTAATATTATTACTTCTGTACTTTTTAAATTAACTGGGTAAAGTTAAGCCTCCATTTCATAATTGGCATATAATCTTTGTTACTTCTATTGCTATGGCAATGATGTATGATGATTTGTAGTCACGCTTCAATGAAGCTGCCTTTATGATTATCACTTTGAAGTAATTTCAATTGGAAAATACTGCGTTTAAATTTTTTTGGAGAAAAGGGACTTAATCCCTAATAATTTTTGACCTTGCTAAGTATTTGCATAAAAACACGTTTTACATTCATTAGAGTAGACATAAATGCGAAATAAAGTGTTACGTTATTTTGAGCAATAAGCAGACCAGACGAGGGTAATTGTAACAATAATAATCTCTGGAATATTCATATTATTATCCCGTGTCGACGCAGTTTTTCTGTTTTGGTCATTATTTCTGGTATTTCCTCTTATACAAACCTTCGCTTGTGTATTTTATTCTCAAAGTAATTTTATTGGTAGTTATTTCCTGTACTCCCCCCGTAGACAAGCCTTTTTTAATTGATTTGATATGCGTTTTTATTGGTTGTTCTTTGGGTAGCGGTTTCCGGTATTCCCCCGTTTTCAAACCTTTTCTTGTTAATTTTTAGTTTCTGTATTTTTTTTGATTGGCTAAAATATTTGGGAACGTTGTTTCGGCTACGTTCGAATGGAAAGTATATATACGGGTGGGTCATTTTGAAAACAGAGAGAAAGAGACAAAAGCAAACAGACGACAGAACAGAGAAGAAAGAAAAGAAGGAAGAAGGGTGAAGAATTAGAAGGCAAGGGCCAGGTACTACTAGAAGGAAGGGGGACTGTCGGTTGCTACAGTGTGGTGTCGGTGATTGTCGGAGTGCAACCGCTTATACATTAATATAAGTTGTGGTGTTAAAGAGTGGGCTGCAACTTAGCTTCATAAGCGTAAGTTCTTAGGCCGAAGGATTGGGTTGTACTCTACCAAGCTAATCTTCTAGTCGTCGAATCGTCATCTGCCGGTCACTAGGGTACAGGGCGGGTGACTTAATCGTATTTGGCGACAGTAATACTGAAGCAAATCTTACAATTTTAATTATTTTGTAAACTCAAGTTTTTGAAAATTTTTACGCTAAACATTTGATAAAAATTTAAGGTTTATTATATTTGTTTTCAGTTGAAAAAATGACTTAGGCAATTGAAATATAAGGACTTTTTTTAAAAACAGTAAAAATTGGTCAGATATGTAATATGTATGCAAAAAGGCAACCGGGAGAGAAGCCACTGTCATCTAAAGAGCGCATTTTATTTTTCGACCTAAACTTTTTCCTAACAAAAAACATTAATTAAAAATTATGTAACAAGACTCTATATCAACTGCGCCTTCGAAAACAAGGTCATGCCAAAAGAA
This sequence comes from Trididemnum clinides, assembly GCA_963675345.1. Taxonomy (NCBI): domain Eukaryota; kingdom Metazoa; phylum Chordata; class Ascidiacea; order Aplousobranchia; family Didemnidae; genus Trididemnum; species Trididemnum clinides. The sequence continues at coordinate 11,262,011 of OY776289.1, forward strand.
AAGACGAATGACCTCTTGACACAAAGTGATTTTTAAAGAATAGAGTATCTTTATTTTATTAAAGAGACCTAACAGAAATTTTACCACCAAAGTGCAGGATTTTCCACAATCCACAACACTTAAAGGAAATGACTTCGAAAAAATATTTTTAATACAGTAGATTACTTCTGCTTCCTGCGCTTGTGCGCGTGTGCATACACACAGACACACACTCACAGGCACACACACACACACAGACACGCATGCACGCGCACGCACGCATTCACAATACACACGTACGCACACACATTATACGGGTAGCTGCAAAAAACAAGGTTTTGGGTATACAAGAAAACACTGCAACCTTGCTATATTATGTTTACATCACAAATTTTTGTTAGTAATTAGACAGGCGTCTTTGCACTGTATCACGGCATTTCTTTGTCTAAATTGATTATCTCAAGTTCGTACCTCAGGCTATGTAGCATGCTCCAACAACTTGTGACGATAAGCTTTTGCGTATATTGAAGCTACGCAGGAATAATCTTTTATTGTTTGATTCTGTATTTGAGCCAAAATAATATGAGAAGAGTTTTCTACGGCACGACAATCAAGTTTGTATATGAAGTCTTTCTCTTCATTGGTGGTATTCATTGCAGTAATGAAGTAGTTACTTGGGCTAAAAATAGGTTTTGAAATCGCTACAATGAGCTTGGTTGGTTCTCTTCATTTTGTTTTCCTTTTATCCATTGCAAATTTCACAATTTCTTGTTTTCCAGTTTCGTGTTTAGTGTTTCGTCGATTAAACGTCAATGTATAGAGCTGCAAAGGAAAAGAAGGGAAGGGTGTTGGAGACAAAGTGGACAAGCGCGTTTCGATTATCTTTTACTTATCACATGGTACAAGGTTAATCTGATTCGGGTTCCGAGAATACTCAATGGTTGCGATCCAGCAAATTAGTTTCATTGCAATCTAATTTTTTCATTGTATTATCACCGATATTTTGATTAGTTTTATTTAACCCACAACGTTCATTGAGACGTAACTTTAAAACAATTATGTTTGAGCAATCGTTGAGCGGTACAAACGCTTAAGATGATTTTGAATAAAGCTTTAGAGCAGGTTTTCCCAAACTTTTGATGCTTTGGAGATCTTGAAAAGGTAAAAATTGATCGCGGAGCCCACAAAAAATTTATAGAATTTCAAAAGATAACATTAACACTTATCAAGTGTTATTTAATGAATGGAATGCATCTGCTGTTTTGTACTTAAAAATGTTTCAAATTCGGGCTTAATAAAAGAAGAGAATCTCACGTAAATATGCATAAAGAATAGAAAAATTGTAAAATACCGAAAACAAAAAAAATGGTAATCAAAAAAAGAATGGCTTACAAAGCACCTAGGCTTCTTTCGCGAAGTCCTGGGGCTGCGTACGAAGCACTTTGGGAATATATGTTTTAGAGAGTACAAAAAGCAAAGTTTGTGGCAGGTTTTAATTGAACAAAGTTCTTTTTTTTGTGTAAGTCAAAGCGACAAAAAATTTTTCAAATTCTCTCAAGCTTCTTGTTTGTACTCTTGGTTTGGGAGCACCTAAGCTTTTCTTGCAAAGCTTTAGGGGTTCGAACAAAACACTTTGGGAATCTCTGCTTTTGAAGACAGATTTAACGTTTTACAAGTCTAATGAGTTCATTTTTAAAGCTTCATTCAAGTCCATCTGGAAACAACTACGTGATTGTTTGTTGGTAGTTATGGTATTGTATAAGACATTCAAAAGTAACTATCACGTTGATGACGTAACAATTAGTCAATATGGAACATACGGAATGAGCATCATTAGACCTAAAAACTACATGTAAGTTAAACTTGCAATGCTTTTTATGCAAACAAGCTTTGTCACATTGGCATTACACAATGATAGGGAAAGAAAGCCTACAGTAAACATTTCGCTCCAAAAGTTGCCATTGAACACTGTATTTGTCCACGAGCCAATTGCCCCGATATCCAGCTATTGCAGTCATTTCTTCATTTGCTTGTGCATAGTTCGTATCCGGGCCGGGAATGAAAGCAGGAAGTATCTAAAATGAAGTCGCTAAAGTAAAAAAACACTTTTGGTAAATTCTAGAAAACGTATTTTGGTTTCTGTAATAAACAGTTATTGGAATATTTAAAGGCTGGAATAGAGATTTGGGTGGTGTCAATCTATTAGCAAGACATGCGCAATCGGACTTCAGATAGCGCAATGAACATGGCTTTGTTTCTTGTGGCCTGATCAGTAGCGTAGTTAGGGGCTGGGAGGGGCCGGTAGTCGATAAGCAGCCCAGCAGCGCAGCCATAAATGACCGCAGGAAGTAATTAAAAATTTTAATTGTTACGCATCCGGGCAACTTGCAAAAATTAAGCATTGTTTTTATGATCAAAAATTCTTAATTTGCTATTTCGATTTTTTGAGAGTTAAAGATATTAATTGTTATTCCTTTCGCGGGAGATGGTGAATATTAACAGACGTGTTTTGACGAGCACGTTTTTATGAGCAAGATATCGACTGAGCAGATTTACGAAATTGCCTGATATTATATAGCTTCACTGCACTGGATTGAAAAAAAATTTTCATAATCAAAAGTGCCAGCAGATTCATCCAATATTTTTTTCAATGGCGATGGTTGTTCCTTAAATAAGGTTTCTCTTGATGATTTGTAATAAATGAAAGTATCTACTGCAAGCTGCTTAAGATCTTTTAGCTAGATAAAACCAGTGCTGTTTTTTCTACAACAATCTAAGTCACAGAAACGGTTATGACTTGTCAATTTTAATGGAAATAATAAGAAACTCCATGCTATTGCCTTCAATTCAGTCGTTGATGTATTTGTAGCAGCGAAAGCTATAATAAGACATTTTATGCAGCAGGGCTTACCATGAATTACAATATTTTACCTCCAAATAATAATTAACTCTTACAATATGATGAACTGATATCATCAAAATGCGTATTGAAGTTGTTACTCTAAATCTTGGCTTTATTGGTAATTTTATTATTACTAACATTTTACGTGTTGGCCCGAATCTAAATACGATAAATGTTTTATGTTTTTACTGCAGACCAACTGCATAAAGGATTCCTATCTCCCACAAATTTATCGTTCTGTGAGCAACAAGCGACTTACAAAGGAATTCGTTTAAGTGTGTAACTCAGAAAAGAATAACACAAAAAGTTTTAGCCTAGTCTTATAAGTAAATCTACTCAGCAGAAGTAATCAAGTGTTTTGATGACAAATGCGGGCACTAATGGTCACTTTCTTACAGACATAGATATTTTGTATATTCATTCTGATAATTTCGTAACCCGAAATTTAAGCAAAGCTTTTTGTCGAAAAAAATAAGGAATTACGCATACAAAGCCATTGCTTTGTAATAGGCTAGAATATTGGCGTTTAGCCGTGATAACTGAATTTTGTCTTAAGATGTTGTCAAATTTATCAGAGATAAAGAGCGCTTTTTTACCGCCAGGCCCAAAACGTTGTTGATAAGTCACTCACTGAAAGTAACCAAACTTAATCTTCTTTTGATTTCAAGCTCGTGCTTGCAGTTTAGACTATGGCTTGCAGTGAAATCATTAACAGGCATTAGTGGCTACGCTCTTGTAGACAGCAAGCTTTTTGCATGTGACCAAACCCTTTCTCGATAATTTAAATAAGTTGTTATTGTTAACGTTTAATTTTACGTCTGCATGCTAAACAAGCAGCATTAAACCTATTTAAAAAATACGCCCTTGTTTGGCTTGTATTTTCTAAACGTTTATAGAAAGCGTACACCAATATTGTGGAACTTGTAATTGCCAGGTGTTTCGATAGTTAATAAAACCAAATCAAAACCTACCACAACACCAGCCTTTCTGAGAGCTCTTGCCGGAGTAATTACATCGTCATCTGATACTGCCGCTATGCTAAGCACAAGAACGTTGGTCACGTCCGGACGGTCTCCTTCTTTATTTATGACATTGTTGTAAACGTACCACAAAGCTGCTCCAGTATTAACTGGACCAGAGTCATCTAAACGAAACATCTATTTACGAATTGTTTTTGGTTCCGCTTCTGCACTTGAGTGTAATAGATGTTGGAAGCTTTTATGTATGTAAGCCTAAATGTAAGTTACAAACCACTTTCGACTTTAAGTTCTTTTGTTTCCAGTAAAATCAAATTATATTTCATTAGTTCCAGAATTATGCTCATGTAAATTTCAAGACATTTGCTTTGGATATCATCGTTTGGAATGTAAACTATTCCGATTCCTAGCAAAATTTTTGTTTGATTTAGAAGTTTCAACGTTTATGCAAAAGAAGACGTTTTTAGAAGATCGGCTGAGGAAAAGTAAATTTCCTGATTTTGAGCAAAGTTTTTGTTTACATTGGCGTGTTTTACTATTGTTGTAAAAAGCATAACCTTTTTATATTTTTCTTTTTTGCTCTTGTGTCGTCAACAGTGGCTGCGTACTCAGGCCATAGATTGAGGACGATCACACTTTTATAATTATGACTGATTAAACTTCAGTTTTGTTTCACCCTCCTTATTACTTCTAGGTTGATCTGCAAACAGAACAACTGTGACCATCAATTTTAAAGTCTTTGGTATGATTCGACGCATAGTAATTGAATGCACGTCTACGGACTGCAAAGCGGACTGCCCGACCACTTTAACACCGCGCCAAAGTAATTGCAGTAAGTGCATAAACGTAACTTAATTAGTCTAAGTCAAATTTACTTTGATTCCTGTAGTGTATCGTTGAATCTTCAAAATGAATAGCCAATACACAACAGCCATAAATTATATTTTAATAAATATGTGAACTGTGCAGTTTTGCTCGATGGCATAGCTTATTATTCATGACCGCTGATTGTGCATTACTGCATTAGCTTTACGTTTGAATGTAATCAAAAGGATGTTTTTGTTATTTTTAAATTAAATTCTCTGTCCCACTCAAAAACTGTGAGCGCGTTTTTCGAATTTATAGAGCAAGACTAAAATCGTTTTTTTGTCGAACTTGAGCTCGAACTCGAACTTGAACTCGAAACTAAAAATTTGGTGGGACTCGAACTTGAAATCGAACTCGAAAATATTTCAAGCAAGTTCGAGTTAATTTTTATTTGTACAACATCAATGCAAGTGAATTTAAAGAGAATAAAACCTTTTTATTGGAAATTAAGATTTTTATGCAGAAAGTAGGCTTAAGCCAAGCTTTTTCTAAAATTGTCCAAGCCCAACTTAGATCATCGATTTCGCATGCAGAAAGAAGTTTTTGCATGAAGCCTGGCTTAACTACTTGTTTAAGTCAACCTTTTATAAGTTACCATTGTGGATGGCTTAAATCTCGACTTATGTACGCAATGAGGCAAAACCCAAGTAATTGCATTGCTGTTGCTAAATTAGGGAAATGGACCCCACATAGCTATAATCACTAACACGGTTGTGTAGCATTCTGTACCACTTACTGTAATTGCTTTAACCAAAGCTTTTTGCAAACAACAACTTCCATTTGTATCGCACCACAATATCGTACAGCGTGTCACCTGCCAACATGACGCCACAAGATATATTATATTTAACGGCAACTTCATAATCCCTTCATAAGCTGGGTTTTCAATAACGGTAACGTCATATTAATTTGAGCCGGGCTTTAAAAAGTCCCGTTTGAGTTTCTGCATTCCACCAAGCCTCCCTTTGTAATCCCGATTTGTGCAAACTTGGCTTAGGCTTAAGTTCGACCTAAGCTAAGTCTGGTTTCTGGATAAAACTCTAAATGTTTTATGAAAACAGTAAGGACACTGAGAAGACTAATTAAAAAATTTGGAAAGAACACATGGAAAAGATCATGAATGAGAAAATCAAATGGGACCACATGATGGAAGCTGATGTAATAGAAAGATTAGTGGAAAAAGTGGCTCGCAATGAAATTGTGCAAGCAATGCAAAAAATGATATCAGGAAAGGCAACTGCACCATCTGAAGTAAGTGTGGAGATGATAGTTGCAAGTGGTGAAATTGGGGTTAAAGTGATGATAGAACTGTGTCAGCGTGTATTGGTTGGTAGAAGAATCCCTGATCAGTGGAAAACTAGTGTAATTGTGCCTATCTTTAAAAGAAAGGGTGATATGATAAGCTGTGGATCACACAGAGGCGTGAAACTGCTGGAACATGCCATGAAAATTGTTGAAAGGGCACTAGAGAGGCGAATACAAACACTAGTTAATTTGAGTAAAATGCAGCTTGGATTTATGCCAGGATAAAGAACAACGGTTGCGATAATGATTGTGAGGAGAATATCAAAAGAAGAACAAAAAGTTGCATATGTGTTTTGTTGACATAGAAAAAGCTTGATAGAGTTCCAAGAAAAGTCATGGAGTGGACCATGAGAAAAAAGGGTCTATCAGAAGGAATGGTTCGGGCAGTTATGAGCTTGTATGATGGTGCAATGACAAGAGTGAGGGCGGAATATGCATATTCAGAGGAATTCGAAGCAAAAGTTGGTGTAAATCAATGATCTGTGGTGTCGCCACTACTGTTTGCAACAGTTGAGGACGTTATTACAGAAAATGCAAAAAGGGTTGTGGCTAATGAATTACTGTATGCAGATGACATTGTCTTATGAGTGAAACCATGGAAGACTAAAAGAAAAGATTTTGGAATTGGAAGGATGCACTGGAAATAAGGGTTTAAAAGTCAACTCCAGAAAACAAAAGTGATGGTATGCGGGTTTATTCAACTATTCAAAAAGAGAACTATTCAAAAGCATGATAGATCCAGGTGAATTTTGCGGGAGGAGAATCATGGCCAATTCAGTGCTGATCACAAAATGTGAAAAGTAGGTTCATGGCAGATGTGCTAAAATAAAGAGAGTTACCGCTAGGTTGGCATGGCATTTTGTTTGCTCGAAAAGTAAAAAAAAAATTAGAAAAAATGGTGGATTTGATCAAGAAATTGTGCAATAAAGTAAAGATAGTTACCGGATTTTGTTATTTGGCAGACAGACTAAATGCAAGTGGTGATTGTGAAGCCGAAGTTAAAGCAAGAATAAGAATCGTTTGGGTAAGCATCAGGAAATGTAGAGAGTTATTGCGTGGAAATAGGTTACCTCTGAGGATGAGAAGTAAAGTTTATCATTGTTGCGTAAGATCAGCAGTACTGTATGGAAGCGAGACATGGTATTTAAAAGAGAATGAAAAAGCAATTTTAAGGAGAATGGAGAGAGCTATGGTGAGAGCCATGTGCGGTCAGAAAGTTGTTAACAAAAAGACAACTAAAGAACAAATTGGACATGTTTGTGTTGAGGGAAACTATAGACAGGTTAGCAACCACGAATGGAGTTAGATGGTATGGACATGTTCTGAGGAGGGATGACAATAGTGTTTTGAGAGTTGCTCTGGATCTTGAAGTAAGTGGCAAGGGAAAGCGAGAACGACCGAAGAAGACCTGGAAGAAGCAAGTGGAAGAGGAGACAAAGAAGATTGGTTTAAAGAAGCAGGATACCCTGAATCAAGCAGAGTGGAGAGACGGAATGCAAGCAATCGCAGAAGGAATGGGGTGAATCCGGCCATCTCTGTTGAACGGTCAACACTGGATAAAAAACTGAATAACCACTGACTACTAGAAGAACGCTCTAGTTAGATTTTACAGTTTTGCAATGTAAACAGTCACAGTAGAGAATGGGTGACCTAGCTGACAGATAACTTTTTCTTTGTAAACAATGAATCACAGGCATAGCCCTTGCTTTGATCGAAAGCGCGTAATCACGAAACCTACAATGATTCAATTGTAAGTTATTTTATAAATTTTCGCTTTCAATGCAAATTTACACAACACCTATCGCCTGGCTTAACGCAACGACATTTGCTTACTACAGATGCTTGAAGAAAGTTTGAACGCACAATTTTCCTGCAAACATGCCTAGGTTAAGTCAATCACTTTATTTTATGAACTCGAAAAAACTTGATAAATTTTCACATGCCTAGAACTCGAACAACTCGCAAAAATGAAAATGTTGAACTCGTAAAGCAAGCTGAACTGAAACTCGAACTTAAACTCGATATAAAAATCGACCGAGTTTGCAGCCCTGGACTTTGAACATTGTGCTATTGGAAACAAGTTTTTAAGTACGTTAGTTGTTCGCTTACTGTTACCTTTTATTAAGGGAAGATTGTCAAAAAACGCTATGATATCCGAGTTATTTTTGGTAATTGAGTCGACAAATGTAAAGACTGGTTCATGAACGTAGGTTCGGAAACGCAAGGAAGTTAATCGCATGTAGTCTGATTCCACTTTCACTCTTCTGAAAATACAGCCAATCAATATTACATGAACAGTTTTGCTGGGAAAGTAATGTGTGAGGTGCCTGAAGAAGACCAACTGTTTAGGCCAGTAAAATGCGGATTCGCACTGGCACCGCTGAATACACATCAAAGAAACAGAACATGCGTATAAAACACAGAAGTATTTGCTTGAGAAGTTTAGCTCAGTACAAAACTTGCACACTCATGAACCTAAAGCCAGAGGGTGTTCATTAGGGTCTAAACTTGTTAATGCAAAGCACTATGTCATTAGCCGTTGTCAAGTAGACTCTCAGAACCCTCCAATCTCATGTGCTTTTGTCAGAGACTAAACTTGTAAATCCTGAGTTTCTACGCCATCTTTTTATACATAACATACAAAACTCACGAATTACAAGTGTTCCCATTAGAGACTTAACGCGGGAATCCCAAACTCTTCACCATCAGTTGACATCGAATACAAAATACATTAATCCCGAGTGCTCTCATCAGGGAATAAACTTGCGAATTTCGAGTCCTGCACTATTAGTTGACATCAGATACCAAAATCACAAATTCACATGTTCCCGTCATGACTTAACTAGCCAATCCCCAAACTGTCATAATGTGTGCCTTCTAGCAAAATAACTGGCAGCATATTGGTATTGGTAAGCCTACTAGCATTAACAGTCTTTTGAGCAAAATATTCACGGTAAAACAACAAGCTGCCCAATCTAAAAAATTTGCAATAATTTCGAAAAATAATGACTATGTGTATTTGAAGTTATTTTCCCGGTACCCTTCTAAAAGAGAACACTTTCAATGATTCTCCCCAGCTTCAGTAACGTTGCTACCTTGGTGAACAATTCAAAACTTACTTGACAACAGGTGGGATCATTTCTTGATATACAGCTAAAGTTTCCATAGCGGTTGCTCTTTGAACAAGAGTGATGAGGTCTATACGAATATTGGGACTACAAGTCTCTATAGCAAAAAAAAAAATTGTCTGCACCAATTGTTGTGAAAATATTTAAAAAGTCTTGAAGTACCAAATTTTATTTTTTACTATGTAAACGTATAGGAAGCAAAATGATATTTTAGGAAAATTAAAAAGATATGGCTGTTTGAAAATCTTTTTTTATTAGTGGCAAATCAGATCAAAAAATTTACCAAATTTTGATTTAATTCTGTAAAAAGATAGCCTTTCTTTTTAATATACGTTTGCCATAATAACAAAAGAATAGCCTAACCGCCTGTTGATGTATAAAAGGCTTACAACTGTAAACTTAACGTTTTATCTTCTATGCTTTGATAGGAATACAAAATAATAATGTTTTTTGTGCCATTGTTGAATGTGCTCGCAAAGCAACTAGGCTTTTTTGATGCCAAAAATCATATATAAAACTGCAAAGGAAAGCAGCTTGAGCATTTATCTTTCAGGTATTCAAAAGTTAGGTGAGCTGGTTTTCAAACATTAAAAGAAATGTAAAAGAATAGTTACACATATCTTCGAGTTTGCAGTGACCATTCTTTAAAAGGTGCATAAAGCTTAACTGGTATAGTTTGCTACTGTACACTTCAATACTAGTAAGGCTGTAGGGTGCCTGAATTGCTGAAATGCCTTTCAACCAGTAGACAACCAGCTATTTGCCATCTGCTAATATTGTCCGCATGTGTTATAAACTTGTTGTATGGGTCAAATCTAAGATTCTGATCAATTGTTTTTGACCATCTTTTCTTTGCTTTAATCATTATTCAATTTGTTTTTTCAGCATGTTTATTATTGAGTGTTTTTTGCACCGGCCTGATGAGACCCAATAAGGTTGAAACCGGTCGCGGGTTATTGACAAGATGTAATAGATTGTTGTATGGTACCGTATGATGCTGGTGATCATTTTTGAGCAAATTTTTCTATTGTACAAAGTCTTTTGTAAGATTTAGAGCATAGAAAAAGCAGAATTTGATTGCTAACAGTTCCAAAACCGAAAACGTAGTAGAATGCAACAGGCCACGTGTAAAAGCTCTGCATTGAATTTCTGGTATAAATTTACAGATAATATAAGAAGCTAGGTTCTCAGACTCCTTCTCGGAAAATTTGGTTGGAGAGGTCATGCACTTTTTCTACACCTCCCATCTGAATATACCATCAATGTAAAAAAATAAGTGGACGCCCTCCAAAAAAATTGTTAGCCCTCCCGTTTTCATAAATTTCTAAATAAGACAAAGGACTCACTTGCGCAAAGTTAACACTAGAAGCCCTGAATTATTTCCCTACCTATAAGGACGGATGCGGTCATTTTTGACCGGTTATCTGCAAATCGGTTTTAATAGGTTCTCTCTTTCACTAATTTCCACATATACTGTATGAAAATCGTAAAGAAACTATTCTTGCGTATTTAACATTTTTTTGATTAAATTTTTGACATTTTTATGATTATAATTAATTAACTAGAAATACAAGGTATACAAATCTATTGACACTCAATCATCACAATTTTTGCATTTTACAATTGTTACTTTTTCGGATGTGTGTTTGCCACAGCATACTTTCCCACAGTTTTGACAAAAAGAGCTAGATTTGTTTCTACATGCTACAAACTGGCACTCTTTTCTTTTCCGAGCTTGGTGTGCTAAACAACTGGTTCCCGGCAATACATTGCTGACTATGTGATCCACTGCTGAAGAAGGAGGTATTGAGCCCACTCCATCTTTTGGTTTGCTAAGTTCTTTTATAAGCTCAAGCATAAACTCTCTTCTTGATAATTTCAATTTCGTTGTAAGGCAGTAAATAATGTAAGCATTTATGCAGGCACAGTCGAGAATATTAAAAAATACAGCCACAGGCCATCTTTTAGTGGAACTCTTGCTGGTATGGTATCGAACCATCTGGTCCAGTACATCCACGCCCACCTTGGACTTGTTGGAATACTGTATTGTCTCTGGCAGTTTTTTCTTGTGGCATTGATCAATATTTACGTTTCTGTGCATTGAACTCAGGATGCAAACAACTTTCTTTTTCTTTGCTTTGTATATTGTCAAGCTGCAACCGGATGGCGAAGAAAATATTTCAGAAGCATATAATTCTTTGTCTTTCATTATCAGCTCAGTGCTTGGCACTTCTCGTCGTTGTTTCCGTATAGTGCCAAGGATTGTTGTTTTTTTCTGCTTAAGTTCTTCCGCTAGCTTTAGGCTGGTAAAGTAGTTGTTGGTGGTGACATTGTAGCCCTTTTTATAATAAGGTTGTAAAAGGATCAAGCACGCATCACCTGGAAGGTCGCTACATCTGCTTCGGCTAGGATCTCTTCCTAAATATGATTTGCCATTGCACAAGTATTTTGATTGAGCAACAGCCAAAAGCCAGAACTTAATTCCAAATTTGTCTGGCTTGTTAGCAATATGTTGTATAAAAGGACACCTGGTTTTGCATGGAAAAGTTGTCCATCAGCAGTCAAATCGCAGTTTGGTGCATAGCATTTCTTACAATTTTCTATGTAGCAATTCCACACCTCGGAAATCAAGCAAAATTTGTCAGTTTCTCTTCTTTGCCTCCGACTAAAAAAGTCATCGAACCTCAAATGTTTCATGATTTCCTAGTACCTATGACGGCTCATTGTATTTCGAAAGATTAGTTGTTCCCATTCCTTGCTCCAAATTTGCTTTACTGGCGTATTCTTCCCGACCAACACTCCTCAAGCGATTTGAAGACCTATAAAACTTTCCAGCTCATCAACATGTAAATCAAAATTGTCATTATCTTTCTTTCCGTGATTGATAGTGTGTTTCTGAATACACCTGAGCATATGTTCATCTATAAATAAATGAAAAGCACTGTAAGGGCTACCGTTTACTACAGATCTGTGACAATAATACGTTGGGCCAGGACGTTCCGAAAACACATTGGACGAAGATGCTCTTCCCAGACCTGGAGCACATGTTATGTTTTTCCACACAGTTCCGTTTCGTGCCTTCACCTGTCCGGCAGTATTTTGAGATACTGATTGATCACTTTCAGAAAGAAAATATATAGAAACAGTAGCAGAGCTTTGTTCGTCTTCACCGTTGTCGGTATCACTGTCACAACTTTCGACACCAGCACAACAATTAGGAACAAATTCTTTATCTTTCAATTCAGTTTCTTCATTTTCATCACCGGAGTCATCAAGCTGATCAGTTTGTAACTGCTGAAGTACTTGCTGGACAGTATAATTGTTGCCACGATTCATGATTAGAGAAACCAGTTTGTCAAAAACAATGAAAAAACTCGTAACAAAATTCCTATAACTAAGATATTGTTTATACAATATGCATTTCTTCAAATCTGTAAGACGAACTTGAGAGATTTTAGGAGGTTATCAATACGCTGTAATAAACTATCTATTTTATCTGCACACACCACTGATGAACTCTACGCTACTAAGAAAGACATTAGAACTTTCAATGACCAGCCATTGTTCGAGACAGCAAATAAAATTCAACTTTACTTCGATTAAGCCAGCAGGAATAGTAAATATTTTAGTTACTGCTTATCAGTTATCCATTGCAGCAGTGGTCAATCGTAATCTTATTGTACGTGATGCATTGCTTGTAGAAAAACAAACTTTTCTCACCCTTCTATTATGCTTTAATTTATCAGCTCAAAAAAAATATAACCGTTTTAAGAACCGGTCATTTTTGACCGGTTCGGGCTTGTAGGTAGATGTGCAAAATGCTCCATTTGCAAAAGCTATAAAAGAAAAATTGTTTGACTTACCAAAACATCATCCAAAGTTAGGAAAAGTCAGGGAGTATGAAAAATCAAATAGCAAAAATGCCAGAAATAAGAAGCGTCAAAATTTAAAACCGGTCAAAGATGACCGGTCCGGGCTTCTAGTGTTAATCTCCAAAAAAAAGTCTTCAACTTTGATTGTGTGGAATAAAGAAATCGCTCAAAAAAAATGATCTTAACCCTCTGTCTACCAGCAAAAAATGTGCATTTTGTGCCACGGGATCAAATTGACCCCAGTCATGATTCTTATTTTGCAGTTGTTTTCATTGTACTTTTTTAAACTTTTGCTTACTCAGCACATAATAAATAAAGAAATCGATCATTCTAGTACTAATAAAACTTTTGAAACCAATAAAAAAATAAAAACTACAGTTGCGCGAGTTGCTCCTGCGCCAAGCTAACACAAGTTTTGCAGTTTGTTACAAGGTTGATTTGAATGGAAATATTGTGTATTCTATATCCAACAATTAGTGTTTTTATTGTACACAAAAAAACGGCAATGAAAGACGAAAAAACAGTACTTTATAATAATAGTCCTGCAGCGTAGCCTACTGATTTCATTTATGCGTCTGTAGCAAATATCGAAACAACTCTGTGTCGTGAGATCATTAGTTCCAAATCGATTAAAAAATTGACAGGAAAGGTATTCGTGTCAATCCAAAAAACGTGATGGGCTTCGGAAAACAACATTACAACATGACAGCACCATGAAGAGGATCGCTATGCAGTTTCTCACAACTACCTTTGAAAAATATTTGTGCGTTTATTCTCAGAAAATGTAGTAATGCTAGTATCAGCATCTTTTCTTGACAACAACTATCCTTTTCAAGGTCGTCTTATCTTGTGATCTTATTTTTCGAGGCCTACCTTGTGTCCTTAATTAACAAGAACTCTTATTATGATAATTCTTTCTATCAATTGTTGAACTGATGACTTCATGACTCCAAGTTGTTTCGATATTTACTACCAAGACATTGTAGTTTTATGGAGTGCAACAATCTATGCACTTTCTACATCGGTATAGCACCAAACTTTCCGACAATTTTAAGCGGATGCATATCGACAAAAATACTTCAAAATAAGCAATTAACTGGATAATCCCAGTCTAAAACCAGGCAAAAACCACCGTGTTAAGAAAATATAATAAGATTAATGTGACACCAATCAAAACATAACGCAATACTAGCAAGAAGTGCAACATCGCTGATTTTGCAGGGATCGTTGAATACTGTTACGAATGACTGTAATACCGATATCCCTACCAAAAGTTAAGACTGCTCTTACTTACCAACCGCAAATAATTTCACAAACTTTTATCTGTGCATTTGACTAAGTGCATAGTAGTATAAATAGAAAGTTGTGGATAGATACTGAAAAGATTTTTGTATCTACAGAAATCATGCGATTAAGTAATAAATCCAATATTTACAACTTTTTCGTAGTTGTAAAACTTAAAGCCTTCTTCTTTAAGACTTAAAGCCTTCTTGTTCTTCTTTTTCGTAGTTGTAAAACTTAAAGCTTTCTCCCATAAAAATGCAGACAGGAAAGGGCGAAGTGACACCGATTTCAAAGTGCAGCATTTGCACTTCAGTTGTGTTACAATACACTGTAAGTTAAGGTTTGAATGGATGAACCACCAGCCAGCTTTTTGTTCTATGTGAGAGAATAATTTTTTTCAAACCGAGCAAGTGTTGACTTTAAAACTCAGCATTTTGTTTTACTTTACGGAACGTGATCAAATTGTCTCAGGAGTTAAGAGTAATTAGACGCGCGACCTAACTATACAAACGCATTATAACGTGGAGTCTATCTACAGTTCAGTTATTTTAGTTTTTGTACTTGCCATTGCATAATTAAAAAACCACATTTAAACCGCTATGCTTGCTTTGTAACATATTCTTCTGCTTTAACAGATAGTATATCGGTAATAGATTTTATTAGTTACGCTTACTTGCAGAATGACTGTGAATAACAAGTATAGCTACTGCCTGCTGCTGCTTTTACTTAAGTGGTACCAGAAAGCATTATAACTAAGTAAAGCATTTTCAATACGATCAAAGAAATCAAAGCATCAAAGAACACGATATTAAAACAATGCTTAATCGCTGGTTGCATCGCCAAAAAATCTTAAATAGTAAGAGAATTATTTTTATCTCAAGCGTCTTGTTAAAATCTCTTGCAAAAGCTTTCAATTGCGTTTCTACGGTTAGCTCTTTTCGAGACAATAAAGAAAAACAAATGTTTCAGTTAATCATTATATATGACTTCATATTATCACTTAAAAGGATGAAATTTCTTGAAGTCAGTAAGGAGAGCACTGGCTTTCATTTAAGCGAAAATCATGTTTCCTCAAAGAAGGCTAGAAAATTTAAAATTTTATCTTTCATTGAGACATCATTATGACGACACAAGCCCCCTTGAGACATTCATCCCGGATTGACTTGTGCGAAGTTTCACATTTACAAGTCCAGTAATTTTGGAGAAGTGTTAATATAGACCGGAACACAGACAGAATGACGCTTTACAAAAATATTTCAGGTGGTACAGAATTTTAATATAGCTTTGAAAAAAAACTGTTTGAGCCTCTCATCTGTGGCGGTATTGCGTCAAAAGAGAAGATGTAGAGTGAGTAAGTGTTTTATCTGATTAATTTTGACGTTAGACAATCAAGACAAGCCAATGATGGCACGAGTATTGTAAAGCGCACCAAGAAAGATTTGCTGTTGTTGTTGTTGTTTACCCGACCCTTTCCGAGGGATGGGGGCATGGCGGAAGACCATGGAGCCCCAGAAGCCGAGAAACTCCCCAGGGTCTGGACCAGAGGTCGTAAAGAGATAGAGAGTCGCCAAAGAGTGAGCGGCCCAAAGAGTCCGTAGCTGGACAGTGCAGAATGAGATGAGAGGTGTCCTGGAACGAGTGTCCACAGGCGCTTCAGGAAGGATTCTCAGTTCTGCCAATCCTAGAGAGGTAGCGAAATGCTAAAGAAAGCACAGCGAAAGGGCAAATAAGAACACCG
Organism: Trididemnum clinides; assembly: GCA_963675345.1. NCBI lineage: Eukaryota > Metazoa > Chordata > Ascidiacea > Aplousobranchia > Didemnidae > Trididemnum > Trididemnum clinides. The sequence goes on from OY776289.1 coordinate 11,278,063, forward strand.
CGTGTGGGTTTAAAGCGTTATGTTCTACCTACCACTCGGAAAAGTTTTGTCTTATATGAATATATAAGTGCCACAGTGATAGTCGGTACGTAAGGCTAACATCTCAACGACTGCAGAATCGCATTCAGCAACATGTTCCACAATGGTTAATCCTTAGCTATTCGCGCTGGTGTATTTTGTACACCATTTTTACTAATTCGGCTCCCCCCTTTTATTTTGAAATTCTGCAGGCAACAAGAGCCATCTATCCTCTAATTAACTCCACAGGCATGCTTTGACGCGTTGGCGTAGTTTTAGAAAGCACGTGGCGGCCGGTATGCTAAGACAAATGAGTGGAGGTGCTGTTTTGGTGTACAAAATACACCGCGCGAGTACTTATGTAACTATAATTTTTTGTGCCTTTTGAAAAGATTTTTTTTCTTTTTATTGTTTTCTTGCTTGCTTATGCTGTTTTTGTGTGCAGAAATACTTTATACATAATGGCTAGACGGATTAGGTCTTTAGATGATGATGCAATTAGGGCAATGTTGGAACAACAAGATGAATCTGATGAGGAAATAGGAGGTGAGGAAAATGATGACGAAGAAAGAGTTGTGAACGAAAGCGATCACAGCACGGACTCCGAAATTGATGGTGACCAATTGCAGAATTCTGATAGGTCTACTCATTCTGAAAGCTCAGATGAAGACAATGAAAACTATTATCTTTGCAAAGATAAAGTAACTAAGTGGTACAAAAATCCTTGTGTCAGTAAATTTGCAAAAACTCATTCACGAAACCTTTTAAAATTTCTTCCTGGCCCAAGAAACAATGCCAGACATATTGAAGATGAACTACAAGCTTTTCTATTACTGATTACAGATGAGATGATAGAGGAAATTGTTGGATGCACCAATATGTATATCACAGCTGTACACTCAAACTATGACAGGGAAAGAGATGCAAAAATTACTACAAAAACTGAACTCATGGCATTCCTTGGACTATTGGTTTTGTCAGGTGTAAAGAGGACTGGGCATGTGAGTTTTCTTGAATTATGGGCCACAGATGGTAGTGGAATAGAAATCTTTCGAGCTTGCATGTCGTACAACCGCTTTCTGTTCCTGTTGTTGGCAATACGGTTTGATGATAGAACGACGCGGAGTCAAAGAAAAGAAACAGATAAATTGGCTGCCCTTCGGTATATTCTAGATGAGTTTGTACAAAACTGCAAAAACCCCTACTGCCTTAGTGAGTTCCTGACGATCGATGAAACATTAGTACCTTTCCGGGGGAAATGCAGCTTCATCCAATACATTCCAAGCAAGCCGGCAAAGTACGGTGTAAAGATCTTCGCACTTTGTGATGCCAAGACATATTTCACAGGAAACTTGGAAGTTTATTGCGGTAAACAACCAACTGGTTCACATGAAGCCTCCAACAGCCCTGGTGACATAGTTGAAAAACTGATAAGTCACTTGAAAGGTACATGCCGTAATCTAACAATGGATAATTGGTACACTAGTTACACACTTGCAATGTCACTGCTGCAAGATAAAATAACTCTGGTTGGGACTTTGAAAAAGAAAAACAAAAGAGAAATTCCAGCTGAATTTTTGCCAAACAAACAAAAGCCGATCTCTTCATCAATGTTTGGATTTCAAAAGCATGCTACTCTGGTTTCCTTTACACCAAAAAAGAACAAATCAGTTGTTCTGCTTTCCACTATGCACCGTGATGCTGCAGTTGATGCCGAAACTAAAAAGCCACAGATCATCCAGTTCTATAATTCTACGAAAGGAGGAGTGGATACAGTTGACCAACTCTGTGGCAATTATTCTGTGTCAAGGAGAACCCGCCGGTCGCATTTATGTGTCTTTTTCCATCTTGTAAACATTGCAGGCGTGAATGGACAAATCTTATTCAACAAAACTCGTAAGTCGGTAGATGAAGCACAAAACAGGCGGCAGTTTCTTAAGAATCTTGCTATGAGTTTGATGAAGCCTCATGTGCTGGACAGAGCACAGCTACAAAATCTTCCATCTGACATTGAATCCATCTTGTCAAAATATAAGTCACAATCACAAGTTGACACCCGTGAACCACCTCCTGCAAAATCTCGAAAAAGGTGCCGTCTCTGTGGAAAAGCTAAAAACAGGGTGACAACTATGAGATGTTCTTCGTGCAATGACTTTGTCTGCAAAGATCAGCCAAAAACTGATGTAAAATGTGACACCTGTGCACATCTTGCAACTGATAAATCATCCTAAAGAGCGTTCTTGTGGTTTTTGTGCATAATTTTATTTGTTTCGGAAAATAAAAGCTGTACGTCAACGTTGGTGTACAAAGTACACGACGCGAGTAGTTGCGTTAAGAAAAAGGGCGCGAGTAGTTAAGGGTTAAGCAACAATTGACCCGTCCAAGCCGATCTCATCAGCACAGATTAACGAAACGTCACCAAATCGGACTGTCACTCTGCCATTGGTCAACACCTTTTAGAAAATGATCAATGTGTCTTAAACTATGATAACGAGCAATTTTCAATCCTCGCCGCAGCACGCAGCTCTTTCCATCTTAATATCTTTGAGGCTGCTTATATCAAGATACGGTGTCCTTTGTTATGCGGACAGACAGACAAAGTTTGTTTACACTCTCAAACTCTTTCGATAATCACGGCGTTCTTATTCGGCCTCTTGCTGCGCTTTCTTTAGCATTTTGCTACCGCGAAATCTTTCTTGGCGCGCTTTACCATACTAGAGCTATCATTGGCTTGTTTTGATTGCCTAGCATCCAAATTGATTAAACAAAACACTTGCTCACTCTAGATCTTCCCTTTTGAGGCGTAACCGCCACTGATGAGAGCGTCACAAAAAGCTTGTGGCTCAAACAGCTTTTTTCAAAGCTATAATGAAATGACGCATTACTGCACAGACAAAAACATTTCACATAATTGCCTAGTATAAATATATTTGGACCTGCGATTCCAAAACCATAAAATTAATTCCGTTGCGTTCAGCATAATAAAACAATTTAAACAATTTTGTTTCCAAATTTAATCTCTTCGCTTTGGTAGGCGGTTAATAATTTTATTAACAACTTTTCTTCTTCGGGAAATTTTAGTCGTATTCTAGTAGAATTTCAATTTCATGCCACCCTTAAATTAGAGAAGATATCAAACCTCTGCAGTTAGGAACTGGTGAACTCCATTTTCCATTGGGAAGACAAGTGATTTCATTTCCATAATCCGGTGTTATTGTGATGGTTTTACCATCGTTTCTTTTTGGACACCTAAACTTGCAGATGGAGCCAACGTTGTTTCCATCACTACAACGAACACTGCCATTATTCAATCGAGACGAAAAAGCTGTACAAGATTCATTTCTTGCTGTGAAATGTATAAACGAGTATTAACAGAGAAATAAAACGATGGTTATAATATATTTAGTATCACCAGCACAACAAATAACATTTAATGTGCACTAGAAAGTACAATACGGTAACGATAAACGGTAAAGATAAATACTAAATCTTAAGTAGAGTAATGATCAAAGGAAAAACGCAATATGAGATATTGATTTGGTACCTCGCACGCACGAGTCTTCGTTGCAAAAGTCTTTAAAGCAGCAGCATCGGCAAGTTGATTGCATTCCTTCCTTACACTGTCCCAATTCACCCCAGTTCTGTAAAATAATATCCTATGTATTTCTTTATATTCTTTGGTGAAAGCTGAGTTCTTTTAGAACCATCTAAGCCTAGCAGCTTAAATGATCTTTTAATGCGGTCTTTTGCTGTTATTCTACTTATAAGTGATTTTCTATTGTTTGATTTTAGTGTGTGCAAAATATTCTGTTTTTGTTTTTTTGTGTCACTGACTTGAAAAACAAATAAATCTTTTGTGTTTTTATGATTAGGCAAGTTTGTATTCCTTATTGTTCTGTGTTGTTTTGGACATAGGCTAAACATTGGTGCACAGTGCATAGCACAGTTTTTGGACATTGTGCAATCCAAAGTGAGGCCCACACCGATAGTATAAACTGGGTCTCTTGAACAAACTTTTAGTGAGGAAGGGAAAAATGGCCCACAATTTTGTAACTTTAATAAGTAACTTGAGGATGTTGAAGGTTATTTTAAGATAAATTAATTTTCAACTCTAAGTTGATGTTCTTTTAATCCAAGTAGAAATTCAAAAACATTTTCTTGTTTCTAGATCTATTTTTCCATAAAATAATCTTTGAAAGGGACCAGCACACATGGTCTGAGACCCCCGATTGTTCCCATTATCCTGAGTGCAACTTTTTCTTCTCGCTTACGAAATCTTTCGCCCATTGCATATTAGGTTGTTTTTAATTTGGGGAAACCCCTTTATGATTTCATCCCAATGTCATCTACAATCAAGCACCCAAAAACACTTGATTTGCTTGGCCTCCACAAAAGCTGAGGCTGTACTGCACTTAACTAAGCGAAGAGCAGTGACAAAGTGTCGGGTGCAAGACGTGAAGAGGAACTGTGAACTCCTAAGTTTGAAAATACTTTTAATAAAGTTTCCATAGCTCGAAACTTAATTGTGTTATAATCCAGTAAATCGTTCTGTGTATGGTTTATGCTGTTTCTAACAAATCATTAGGAGCACACACCATTAATTCCTTTGCCAGTAAGTATTCAAATAATCATTTGGTAGTATTGAAATTGCTTAGCAATTCAACTCGTGGGATGCAGAGCAGCGTTCGACTTTCTTGCACCGCAAAATAAATGCTAAAATTACTTAATCAGTTTAAGTATCTATCACTACGGTAATAGATGTTTTGTTGCCATTGCTTGGTAACGAGTAGCTTTCTTTCAAAAACGGTATAAAATCTTATCTTCATCAATAAAATTTACCAGTATTTTCTTAGTTAGCAATCACCTGTTTTCTCTCGTCAATGCAAGCTGTAGCTTCCTTGCATCCTTTTATTATCTGAAGATGAGCTTGATTTCTTGTCACTTTCGTGTGGCAAACAAACTAAACAAATTCCATGTAGTTTCAGTTAATGCAATCATTGTTGTGGAAGCTTTGAAAGATTGCATGTAAGGCTATACTCACATTTAATGTTAATTTGTGGTGAGAACTGCTGCGAATCCTGTTGGTCTATCCTAGGTAGCACACCAACTAACAAAACCAGCACAAGCTGGACAATAAAAAATAATTGTGTAATACAGACAATTAGCAAAAAATTTCAAAAACAACAAACAGTACTAACTCTCTTATGGCGCTTTTCTAAGAAGAGTAAGTGCCAAAGTTTATTTGTTTCAGTTCTTTCTTGTGTTTCTGTGTGCATAATATATTCTGCAAAAGATACCGAATTACCTTGTTGTGGGGTGCCCAGCACTCCTGAAAATATCCTGTTTCTTTGCATTCCCTTTCACTTGTTGCACTGCATTGCCAGCAGATGATTGCTACAAAAGATGGGATTTAAACAAGCAGAGTAAAACTTGAGTGGACATAAAAAAACGAAAAATGTTGTACTGGTATGATTTATGGTGGGAAGAAATAACTTAATTGATCTGTTCGTCGACCAAAATTTTTATTTACCAGATACAAAAAGATTTTTACAGTTTTACGTAGAACCACTTATGCTCGGGTTACTTACCAGTTGTAAGTACTTTCCTAAACTTACCATTGGTGGAAAATATCTTGAAGAAAAGAAATATGGCCAAGAACGATATCTTGTTGAAAAACATAGTTGAACAAAGTGCAGTTTGTAGCCAACTTTTACTGTGCTCTAAAATAATTCAATTACAAACTAAAAGCTAGGGTATCCCAATGCACTGAAGCATTATTGGCTCTAGGTTAACTTGGAGTTATTTTGCTCATTCGCATGTTTTCTGGTAAAGTCATTTATTCATTTGTTTTAGCTCACGCTATATTTTTAAGATCTTTAGTCAGACTAAGCCATCGCCATGGGTATGCTTTTTGACCTCATCACTGTCTGCCACAGAAAAATAGAGGCGTCCCACCATATTTTACGAGCGAATTTGTCACCATATTTACGAGCGAATTTTTTCATCACACTGTTGCTTTCGTACTGAGCGTAGCGCAGGGAAGCTGTGAATACGGTTTTTTTAAGTTTTCGGTATGATTCGACAATGGAATTGATTTTAGATTTATTGCTGGCAAAGCAGAAGCTCTAAACACTACACTGCTCCCTCGCGGCGATTTCTAATTGAATAAAGCAGATAGATTGTAATACAAACATTTTGTTCTGATACAATGAACGAAAACAAGGAGTTTACGACGTTTTAGAGAGTACGCCGCCAAAAAAATTTTTGAAAACTTGCTCTTCTGAAAGATGATTGATTTAAGTAAAGTACTGCTTACAACTTCTTTTTATAGTAGCACCAAACTTTACACAAACAAGCCATCGATCATGTTATACAAGTTTTGTTAATCGACTGTTTTGAACTGAAAAAATGTTCTTAGATAAAAATTGAAAAACTTGGCTTTAAATTTCATGAAATTCTAAATAATCTGCATTACCTAAATCAGTTTCTAATTATGTCAGTAATTTGGGCGACATAAAAATTCTTATCAAAAATAAACGAATTTTTGCCCTTAAGCCATCAATGCAGAATTATCTAATCTGATAAGCATATAACGAAAAATCTTATCTGACAAGCGTATAGACATTTCCTAAAAACTCGGATATCACAATTTGAACATGACAGTTTGCATTCCTTTAGAAAAATATGATCAAGTCGTTTTGATTGTGATTGTGATCTACGCCTTCAGTGAAAAAGATGTAGAGTCTATCAAAAGTTCAAAACAAATTTATTGTGAGTTCACAAATTCTCTTAAAATTTCTTCATAAAAATTACTTCATACTGTGGAGTTCTTCATGTGCTAGTTCATTTTAATAGGAAATCTTAAATTTAACTATCGATAAGCAACCCAATATAAATTGATTTCACTAAATGATAGTTTTAAATCAAAAATTACGTTTTGGCTTTGCATAGGAGCAATCAAGCATAAAGATAAAAACTCAAATGTGTTATGCATAAAAATATGTTTTTGTAACGAGTTATTACTACAAAAGAAAATTGTGTTTCTACGCTAATTGATATTGAAAATATTATTAACTGACCCTTGATTACTTGGTTATTGTACTGTAACAGCGCTGTTTGTTTCTACTCCTTAAGCGATTAGCTCGCTTGTGCGTAATAACCGCCGTGTTGAAATGTGGTATAATGTCTATTGCTACCAATGCAGCCTTCGCTAATAGCTGTCACGTTCAATGCATGAATCTACATGTAAAACTGCTTCTGCTCCTAAACCCTACGTGGTTTCAGAAGTGCGGCAAAAAAATTATTGAAGAAGAAAATCTTTCTTTACATCAGAATTATCGGAATCAATTAACAGCCAAGTGTCAGTCACGGTCAAGTGATGAAATGTCTTCGTTTATGTTGCAACTATCTGAACAACTGAACTGCAATAAAGCAATTGGAACGCTTAGGAATGGTGTCTCAACTTCATGAAGAATCGCAAAACTATTAGGTGAACCTATTTATTTACGCATTGATCAGCGAGACCGATGAAATTTCGCTTACACTTCAATTTAACGCAGTGGTCCAAGCAAAATATGATATTGTCAAAGTGAACTTTGATTATTGTTTTGATGCCACTAAAAATGCAAATCATAAGCAATCACAATTTATTCGTGGACTTCAGAAGCCTAACGAGTTGGTGGACGACTTGTCAACAGCTTTTCATTCTTTAGAAGAATGGAAATAGTCTACCACAGAATACTAAAGATGGAAATGGTGCGAAATCGTTCGATAGTAGGCTTACCAATCTTTTTCTTTCAAAACATTTGCAATTGAATCCTGATCTCACACGGCAAAAAGAATTTATTCTCGCTTGTTCCAGTAAACGAGTAAAAACAACCAGTCAGTCTTCACAAGCAGGATCCCACCTAGTTGAAAGCAGTGCGCGCTTGTCGACAAACAATTTAAACGCCCTAAAGTTCTATTCAACTCTGTAGTTGGTGTGTTCAGTATTCAGTTCCGTCCCAGATTTCGGCAACTTGCTGGAAGATCTAAAAGTTTAAGTCTGCGTGCTCACATTACGGTTTTGCAACCAGGAGCAAAACTTCTTACCGATATTTAAAACAGGTTTTGAGACGAGGTTTCACTGGTTGATAGTAAGCGGGAAAAAACGTCGCTCTGTTTTCACTCAATATCTAGCAGCAAAACCTCTCCTTAATGCTTTCTTCGTACTCAGTATCAAGCAGCGAAACTTCGTCTCAAAATCTGCTCTAATATCGGTGAGAAGTTTTATTCCTGGTTGCGAAAACCGTAATGTAAGAACGCAAAATATATGTTGTAAATACGGACATTTTTAAGAAACCATGTAAAAGCTTTTGTTGGCATGACCACATGAGTGGTAATATTAATGCTACCAAAATGTCAAACCCCCATAGTGCTACTGGGCAGAATATTTTTTGTCATTTGGACCAGTAAAATACTTTATTTCTTATTGTTTTACAATTGCAGTAAATAGTCTTTTAAAGCCCAAATAAAGACTGCATCAAATTAAAATGCGTGATTTATAAAAATTTGAATGACTATTCGAAAATTACTAAAATGGCTAATGCTGTGTGAAAGTATTTACCACCCGAAAAGTTGGCCATCGATCTTCAGAATACAACAGCTAAAGACGAATGGACATTTTGGCACAAGGTTTTCACCAACTTTATAGACGCCATGTCTCCGAACGATGAATATGCAAACAAATTGAATGTCATTACTGCATTCTTGACCGCGCCGATATATTAGCTCATATCAGAAGAAACAACATAGGTACAAAGGCGCTATTAGTGCATTAACATAAATTTATGTCAAATCTAGGAATAAACTACAGTATATGCTAGACATGCACTTGAATCAGTGCAATAAAACAATAAAGAATCGATTGACAAGTATGTACTTTTAATCAATCGATTTCTGTTTATATAAAATTTATTAGGTTTTTGGTTTGACCTAACAGCTGTGCTACCAAAAGTAACTTACAGCCGACTGCACAACAATTTTAATTTTGAACAGAAACCGAATTTTCCATGCCGTATGATATTTTTCACATTTTCCTTTTTTTAGCCTAGGTTCAATATATTAAGCAAAGAAAATCAAGCATGAATGTAACAAAAGTTTAAAACTACTTAAAGTATATTTATTAATTTGCTTTTAGAGTCGTGTACCTGAAAAAACATACGCTCAACCGAGAAAGTTTGCAAAACAAACGGAGAAACCCTAGCAATAGAGCTATAAACATTTTTGTAAACGCGTTTGTCTGTGTAAATGGCAAAATTGCTACCGTGAAACTTGCTGTAATATAACTTATCCTGTATGTAGCAGTTACTGAATAAACCCATCTGGCGTTATTTGCAATTACGTGAACGTGACCACAATTTTGATAGATAAAAGCAGAAACTATGTGCGTCTACAGTAGGGGTGGGCAAACTACGGCCCTCGAGAGCATTCTGTGCGGCCCGCGAACACTTTTTGAAATTTTGCCATTTTGAAATAAATACGACACGGGGATTGACAAGGCGCAAAAGCGACGGTGTCCTTAAAAAAAAGGTAATCGCCTCTTCCTTAAACGGAAAATGCGTCGGAGCCTACAATTGCCCTCAATCACGCATTTACCGTCTAGGAAGAAAAGGTGATGACCTTTTTTTTTTTTTTTTTTTAGGGACACCACCGTTTTTGCGCGCTGAGATACCACATTGCCAGAACATTTCGCAAAATTGTGAGCTAATGCAATTTCTTCTATAGCATGCAGCTGTACGAGACAAGCCCTGGCCCTCGACCACCCTCGAAATGGTCAATGCGGCCCTCCGGCTAAAAAGTTTGCCCACCACTAACCTATAGTAATCTAGGTCACTGAAACGGTTGTGAGTTGTCAATTTTAATGGAAATAAGAAGAAACTCCATGCTATTAGCTTCAATCCAGTCATTGATGTATTTGCAACAGCGAAAGCTGTAATAAAACATTTTATGCAACAGGGCTTACCATGGATTACAGTATTTATCTCCCATTAATAACAATTAACTCTTAAAACATCATGATCTGATATCATCAAAATGCATGTTGAAGTTGAATCTATTAATTTAAATAATTAATTAGACTAATTAACCCTAAAAAGCTCAAGGTATTTTTTGGTTGGTCTACTCAACGTTGTACTGCAGTGATGCAACAAATTTTAAACGCTTGTATCTCGCATACCACTAAAGGTTTCACAAATTTTTTTCACAGCTGTAAAGAAAATTTATAGCTAAACATGATGAACTTTTATGTTGTGCCATGGAAATTTATTTAAACTTGAAAAATTGGATTTTTCGCGAAGGTAAACGAAATTTTATGTTTTTTATTTGTCTTTCGACGCTAATCTGCAACAATCAGATTATAGGTCACCTCGCAACTGCTGAAAAAAAGTGACGCAAACTGTAACCTAAAGACTTTGGGAAACACTCAATGTTGATTTATCGCAGCTGCAAAGTCAAATAACATTTCAATGCTTTGTTTTTTATAGAAAAACATTGTTTTTATGATTTATGACTTATCATATCTGAAAATTGCCAAACGCTTGCATCAGTGCAAAAATTTGTGTACTAAGGATTAATTTTCAATTACGTTATAAATCTGGTTTACAACATCATGTCGGCACCTGTTTTAGACATTGTCATGTTTTGCATTCTAACTTCATTTGAAATATGATTTTCTAAACTATTGTTTGTATAAAATGGTTTGTTTGCAATTTGCTTACCAATGTTGTCAGAATGATTTTTACATGTTTACAAGAAAACTTTTTTTTTATGAGTGCGCATTGTATAACTTATAAAAAGAAGCTTTTTTATTATCCATCAACCTTACAAACAGAATGTATTCCCAATTATCCGGAATTACAACTAATACTCTGAAGCAAATAGTTTACCCATAGTCAATGATAGAGCTTTGTATGATGTATTTAAAAAATATTATGCATTTCTTAGTAAGCATAAACCGACTCAGGTTCCTGCTTATATGCTTGACAGAGTATTTAAGAATAAAAACCGAGTGAAAAAGCTAAAGATAATGAATTTTTCTTCCCGTGGGACGTTGTGGTTCTGTCATAGCCTACTGTCTACAGATATTTTCTGCATACCGGAAGTCCGAGTTAAGAAATTACTTGATTTTTAATAAAACTTTTTTCCATAATATGTCATGCCATTGCAATGGACCGTGCCAATTTACGAAACGAAAAAACTAAAATTTATACCTAACGTCGGTTACTAGACAATTTTGATTATAAATAATGAAGCGACTCTGTCATTCCAGAGCCGCTGCCAAAAAAATGCTTTAGAAGGAAGAGTTGACAACATTTGTCAGCAGGGGCAAAACATATATGTAAAACCAGCGAATATGTAGAGATTTTTTTGAGAAAATTTAGGATAAAGAAACTTCTGTAGATGAGCTTACAGTGAGAGATGCCGTTCTCAGAGAGTATTGCGATTTTAGAGATCAAAATAATCATTTATTAGTACGATTACACGTCTACTTTTACCCAACTGTTTATAATTATTTTTTGGCGTAAGACGATACAACCAATGCACCTCATATTCATACTATTTGGTTGAAACGTGCTATCCGTGTTTCGATTGTGACTGAAAATCTATCTTAATTCTAATGAATTGTGGCAGAATCATCACAAAATTGGTGAGGCAAAATCACAAAAAGAGTAGGATTGCCCCTTTCTGCAACTCATCTTGGCGCCGGCACTGTTGAATTCGCTTGCGCTTCATCAAAGTATCTAAGGAATAGCTTCATTCAAATTCATCCCCGAAACTGTAATCCAATTAACAGAGCAGTTTATGCAGAAAACATTCCAGCGGTGTCAAACTTTTGGTAATTCGGCCTTTGATTTTTCCGGCTCTAGAATCAAATCAGACCACCCATCCAGAAGGAAGCACCGGTAATTACTACACAAAGTGGTTTATCGAAAATCAAGTTACAGCCTATAGGTTAGAACAATTGCACAAAATGGTTACATAATGTTTGCTTACTAACAAAATTTCAATATTTTTTCCTATTACTAGATTACTTTTTAATAGTTTTTTAGAAAGAGTGGCATCTTTTCTTCGTGGAATAATTTGAAATTCATCAAAATAAAGTGCATTGTATGGTTTATATATCTTATTTTTAACCAAATTTTTGCAGTTTAGAGCAATCTATAAAACTTAACGCTGGGAACAGTCATGATATTTGAAAGTGTAGCAATTGTTTTTTGGAGGAACTGAGTGAATATAAAGGAATATTTAGTTCGTAACTTGGAATCCCAAAGAATTTTGCAGGGCTGAGAGAATCGAACCAGAAATCTGAATAATAGAGTTTTTATCGCTTCATTGTTCTCGAAAAATAATTATGTAAACAGTGCTTTTGCGATAAATGTGAGGTAAATTCGGTAGAATGAAGCAATAATTTGCATAAAAAGTAACACTCTCACCCCGTTCTGTTTTATTGCAGCTGTAGTTCCAGCTCAGTTGGTTAGAGTGTTGGTTGATTAAATGAGAGTTTTCTGGCTCCCATCACAATAATCGAGTTAGGATTGAATAATGCATAGTGTCCATTTTTCTGGTATGTTAGTTTCTTGCTAGCTTTGGGTTGAGCAATTTATATTTGGCCCTATTGCAGTGCCTGACCCAAGGAACTGCTACCAGATCCGCCACAGCGAACGCCGGGTTGGAGTGTTAGATATAAATGGTAAAATGTTGGCATAGCTGCATCATACAATAAAAGATGGAATTTTATTTCAAGATTACCGAGGCGTGGTTAGTTTTGAAGAAATTTTCACAACAAACCTTGCTAAAACATAAGAAATTCATTTTGTTGTAAATGCAGTAGTGCATTTTCTTGACTCAGATATTTTTCAACAAAATACAACTTCAAATTATTTGCACGTGCATTAGTTCCAAATGTTTGTGAGCAATTAATGTTATCAAACGACACTCTTCACTAGATGAACCTATAAGTTTGAGTTCTAGGCTACTTGATCTACGTAAAGTTTCAAGGATATTTTGGTTCATTTGTATTATGTTGGCTGGAAATTGGCGCTGGAAAAGATTACAGTTTCAACGCGCAATAAAACTGAAATAAGTAACACTAAAACACAAAAATATTGTTGTATCTTTTATCAGAAACAGATAAGTAGCCAGTTGATCAAAAATATTTTTAATGACTTTGCAGTTAAAAAAAAGTCAAAGGCTAAAATTTAACGTTGACTTTGCGGCATCGGAGTCGAATTAAAAAAAAGACTTTAGAGTTGGCTTCGAAGTGGTTTCGATATTGTTACGATTCCCCATATTTGCTGTCACCTAAAATTTTTAGTTCAGTTGGCTATCTTTGGTGCTTGTTGATAAGTGGCTACAAAAGAATTTGGTTTGCAAAACAGTAGCGATTAAACTTTATGCAATAAACAACGATAAAAAATAAAATTACTGTTGTGAATTTCTTATCTGTGACAACTTACAGCATTGTATACAACAGTGTGATCTGAACACATAGCTAGTGAACAGATTTGACATTGATTTCTACTTTTGGACATAATTTGCACTCTTTTACTCTTTTCTGGCTTAGCAATTTCTTTTACACATGCTTGCATCTGGATAATTTAGCACGTATTTGGGTGTATTTTTTTTGTAATCTTTCTTTTTTAGAAGCCCAGATTTGTTGTAATGGATTTGCCTTGACTTCTTCCCCAGAAAGCAAAGACTACATTTTTACGTTTAACAAAGACCAGCTAAGGTCGTCGTTGGATTGGCGGACAAATAAATGAATAAGCAAAGTTAATACCAAAATCATATAAATCTTGCTTGCATAGATCAATCATTTTGTTGAAAGCAAAAGCAGTGCCGGCATTGATATGGTGCACATTCAATATGTAACAAAATGCTGTTAAAGTCCAGGGATTTGATTTGGCTTTGCAAGATTACCTAGGCACCAATTCGATGTTCCATCACATCCGTGCCAGTTTTAGTAAAATCACAGTTTTACCATTGTTTGCATATAAAGGGTTTCTTTTTACCATCATCAATTGTTACTCCAAGGATAAGTTGTACAGTTGAAAGAAGCAAAACGTTGCACTGGCCAAACCTCTTTGTAGGAAACACATAAGAATGAAGCGCTAGCTTGTTTTCCGACGACTCTCATAAGCATTGGCAAAAAAAACGTTCTCTCTCTGCAATTTTTTTGACTTCAATAGGTATATCCCTTCTATTTGATTGAAGAGTACCAACAAATGTTATGTTGTGAGAAATCGAAGCCATTGTACCGGAGATACACTAGTGTACAAGCGGTCAAAAGAAATATTGCGCTCTTGCAAATCACCATAATTCTGAAGATTTTGAAGATATCTTACTCTCTCTTCCACTACTTTGACGTAGTATGCTGTTGCTCCTTCGTTAGGTTTTCCACAATATGAAATTATAAAGTGCATGAAAGCGTAAGCGACTACATTTGTAGACTGAAAAAGTTAATTATATTTAGCAGACTTACTCGGATTTTGCTGCTTGAAACTAATTTCATTTCTTGTGGGATAATAGATTTCGTCAATGCACATGTACTTTTCAGGAACAACTCAAGTTGAGTAACTTTTATTGAAGCATTCCAAAAATTTTCGAATAGCTGCGAAACAATCATGTTTCTACCGCTGTTCTCTTGTATCATAAGCATCAAATGATAAGCTGTTGTAAATAAACTGCAACGCATTTTTACTCACTGTAATCCAAAAGGTGTACGTCCCATGATCGGATCATATAAAGAGCAACGGTATGATTCTTCACGCCAGCAAAACCACGTATGTTTGTCAGCCATATAAATGCCCAAATTTTGATGTCAGTAATTCTTGTGAATGACAAAAAGAAGCTTATACTTTTTGAATTGCTCGGCATGACATTTCAATTCGTTTATTAATACATCGTACAAGACAATCTATCATCAGGCACAGAACATAACTGAAAAAAATTGCACTTTGTTTATTATCTGCTGTAGTTATTTTTTTCCGAATTGTTCTCTCTGCTTTATCTTAGTAGTTGGTAGCAGGGCTTATTGCACAAAACTTCAAAACACTTCCAATTTATATCTCAAAGTATTTTTGCTCCTTTTTATTAAAAGATTTTTATTCTGAAATCAATGTTACAGAACCAGTTTCATTAAGCGAACTCTGCTAAAAAAATAGAAATCTTAAAAAAATTTATGAAAAGTGAGAAACCGTTGTTGGAAGATTGCATTTGTACAAAACATTGTGTTTGATGTAAACATTATTTTGTTTGCACACTGTAGTGAACGCAACGGAAAAATCAAGAAGTTAGTAATCAGAGTTTGTTTACCCACCACGATCTGATTTCGGTCTCGCCACTATGTAGGGAAGAGACGCACACCTTCCAAGCAGAGAAGTGGCAGTAAAACAAACAACGCGACGTCACACGTAATCAGATTAACTTGTATCATAGCTGCTTTTTGGCAAAGATTTATGACTATATGACAAAAATCCTTTTTTATTCAAAATATGCTGAAGGTACAACAATGATTTTGGGTTCATAATAAAGTATAATAAAAAGTAAAAAAAGTCAGAAAATTTCAAATTATTTTGAAAGCAATATCGTGTATGATTTAATGTTTGAAAATTTGTTGGGTCGCTGCAGACCAACGTTGAGTTGATTAGGGTTAATTGGCCTCATGAAGTGCAAAAAATCTGACGGAAAATTTTGGGATAAAGCTTTGGCTCAAGTTTTAATTGTAATAACGTTTCTGTCATCACAACAGTTGGCCTTCCGCGGAAGTAATGAGTTAGCTGATTCTCTACAAAATGGTACTTTTCTAGAAAGTTTAGAGTTATTGGCAGAGTGCGATACTTTTCTAGCTGAGTGTCACGAATAAGTAAATTTGCGTTAAAAAAAATAGTTTTTATGTATGCATAGTTATTGTAGTCTGTTGTTTTATTTTGCAGTGATCATTTTTAATTGTAAATCTAAATTGTCTGAAGCCCTAAACTTGCTAAACTGTTTTTGAAGAAAGACCTTTTTTCTTTCGGATTTATAAATAGATTTGTATATCACACACCTTTCCTGAAGTCACAATGGCTGTCTACGTGATTTAGTTTTCCAGCGTATTCTAGTGATTCTTGTTTCTTCTTGAAGATTTCTTTTTTTTTATTATTACCGATTACGTAATTTATTACCGGTGTTTTTTGTGTCATGTGATATTCTAGCAATTTCTAGAATATTTTCCATGGTATATATTCAAGGCGGCAAGATTTGGTTCATTCAGAGAGTGTAGTTCAGAGCAAGATAGCAGAGTGTAGTAAAAAGGCGTTGTTTTGTGGTGATTGTTGTGACAGGAATTACGCGATTATTTTGGTGGTTTTTAGTCAAGTAAGTGTCTTTTTAGTCAAGTAAGTTTATTTATTGAAGTGCTTTAGTTCTGTGTTTTGGCAAGCGAAGGAATTCAAAGTCGTAAAGTAATTTGTGAATATATTGTTCTGTTCTTGATCGAAAAGTGCGTGGGTTAAAGTATCTTAGTGAAGATTTGGTAAATCAATTAACACTAGAACTCCGGGGGAAAAAAATACCTAGAACTCCGACAATGTCGAAATCGACATTTTTCCAAACTGTAGCGTTCCCGTTACTTAAACTTGTCGGTATCATTGATGGTGTGTTTTTAACAAATAAAAAGCATTCGGTGCTAAGTATAGTAATAGATGCTCATCTTTTAAATTTATTTAATTTGTTATAACTGAGTCTATTTTTATCAGTATTCATATCACTCGCGCTTTTGTTGGCTTTCATTTTCGAGCCATTTACTCATATTCTGAAGTTTTATTGATAGAAGAAGTAGAACAAACCAAAGGACACTCGAAAATCACTTGCAATGCTACTCCATTTTTGCATGATAATAGCTATTTGTCACATAGTTCAGCTCACAGCTGTGCTCTCGCCCGCTCAAAACAAGTAGTACACTGCGTTACTTTATAACTGGCCTGACCACATTTTCCACACGTGTGCAACTTGCAGATGTGGCATACTGTTTTTGTAGTGTTCACACATCCTTTCACAGCACACTTCCGACGTTTAGGAGGTGGAAGTTCGTTTGATATAGGGTCTGGACAAAGTAAAGTCCGCTCAACGACGTACTTGGTTCGCAAGCTTTCAACCAAGTCCAGGATAAAATCACGCCTACTGATTTTCTCACCAGGGACTGTCTTGTAGAGAACCCATGAGTTCAGAACTGATATGTCCAAGATGTTTGTCCACACAGCAAAGGACCACCTTCGGCTAGCCGTGTGAGTGGAATATTGCCGCAACATTTGGTCGACAACGTCTACACCGACCTTGTTCTTGTTGTGAAAATGAACAACGCAAGGCTTTGACCATTGCTTTGGTCAATGCTGGGAGCATTGTGCATTGTGGAAATTAAATTTACACTCCTTTTTTTCTTGCACTGGTAGTTTACAAAAAGTATTTCTTTGCCATCATTGAAAAAAAAGCTACTTTTATGCAGTTCATTGTCGTTTTTGGTCATAAACTTTGTAAGCCCTTTGCTGTTGCTCCTCACCGTGCCGACCATCAAAATTTTCTTTTCCAGAAGCAAAGTAGCCAAGTTGACAGTTGTAAAGAAATTATCCGTAGTAACGTTGTATCCTCCTTGGTTGTGAATGTTTTGGATCAATCTCATAACGACATCCTATGCAAGTGGTCGCCCATCTCTCTGCTCTCTCTCTAGAGCTCCCACGTACGGCAAAATATTGTACACGTACTTTGAATCAACTTCTGTTAATATCCAAAATTTCATGCCAAACTTGTCGGGCTTATTTGGCATGTAGACGATAAATGGACACCTATTTTTCATTGGAAAAAGCTGCTCGTCTATAGTTAGGCTCCAATCAGGTGTGTAATTGAATAAGCAATTTGTTACAAAGCTTTCCAACTGCTCACGAATGTGAACAAATTTGTCTTCAATGAGCCTTTGCCTCCGCCTATCTTTGTTATCAAATCTGATAAACTTCTTGATTTCTAAAAAGCAGTCTATTGCCATAGTATCTCGGAATATACTCGGTCCATAGGTTTTCTTCCATAGAAAATGCACAGAGTGATGTTTCCCGTATATACCTCTGGTATACTGAAGTGCAATAAATGCTTCTAACTGCTTCATCGTTAGTGAGAAATTTGGATCAATTTTCCTTGCTTCCCTGTTTGTGTGAGTTTGGATGGCTCTTAGCATGTTGTTGTCGATAAATAGCTTCCAGCACTCGTAGGGGCTAATACTTGCTCTGCGCCGTATCGCCGGATGAACACCCGGTTTGACTCGAAAAACATTGGCTGCTGTGGCAGGTTTCACTCTTGCAATATGAAGAGGATCCCAAGTCACACCATTGGTACTTGTGTGCAGCTGTGGTTGGATGACATCACTTGATGAATCATCATCGTCGTCGGAGGAAGAATCACCATTAGTCACTGATTGCACGGGGGGTTCATCAACACTGGTGGGCAGAGTAGCAATGTTCTCTTGCGCTTCTTCCTCTGGCTCTGATGCATCAGAGTCTTCGTTCAGCATATCATAGGCCTCTTTTGCAGTATATCTACAACGAAAACTGTTTCTAGGCATAACGTTTATTTGTTTATACACAAAATTATTGCACCTAAAAAAGTCAAGCTTAGTGTTACTCTATGCTCATGTAGTTTTGTCTGTAATAAAAACTCAACCATCACCAAATGCGAATAATAAAGCGGAATAAAAAATCTAAAGTGAAAACTAGTTCAGACTTTAGAGAAACTGCGTGAGAATGAAATGAAAATAGATTGGCAATGCATGAACTCAAATTTTCAGACTAACAAGGAGACAACACATTTTAGACCACAAAACAGAAGGGTGTCAATGCATTTAGAATGGTGGATAACAATGCAGTAGTTACCACTTTTTCACATATTTCTACTTCTAAACTGATTTGAAACGATAATCAACTCATTCGCTGCCAAACCACGTAAATCCAGTTGAGTGCCAAGCCATGTAGATCTACGGTTTTTGGTTGACCACATCGGTTGAGTGCCAAGCTCTAATCTTTGCTATTGCAAAACCGTAGATCTACGTTGTGAGCTAAAAGTAAATTGCACGTGGTCTTCGCGTGTTCAGTTTGTCGTGGTCATGCGTGATTCATTACTAAATAGAGCATTTATTTTCAACAACAGAATATTGATGATGCGAAAACCGCAACTCGCAGTAAAAAGTCTGGCACGCAACGTTAATGCGGGCAATGAAGCGCCGGCAGCAAATGTGTTAACCTAGTTTTCTGCAATCAAAGCTTGTAGAATTGAACAAATGCTCTCAAGCTAATAAAAAACGCTCTATGTCGAAATCGACACGTCCGGAATTCTAGGTATAAGTTCTAATTACTTCTGCTCTGTAAGTCGGTCAAACAAAAATCTTATATTAAAATAAACTGTAGCAAAATTTGTTCGACAGTGTGAAATTTCAGGACATTACAATCACGAAAAGTACAAAAAAATTAACGTTAAAAAACCAAAATGTCGAAATCGACATAGTCCGGAATTCTAGTGGTAAACAAAATAATTTATTCTATGTTTCTTTGTTAATCTCATGGTTGCATAAAAGAACTGAAAAAATGAAGATTTAGCAAATTAATTAAATAAAATAATACTGAAAATATACACTATAACGTTTAAAATCAAAAAGAGCGTTACTCATGCCACACCCTATATTTTGAAAAAATAGTCACCGTTGATGTTATCAACGTCTTTACTTTGCCAAAATGTAGAAAACATGTCATGCAGATGTCGATATTTTGTAAATATTGTACTTCGTAGATGAGCATATTTTTGTGTTATTTCATTTTAATTGTGGTTAGTACTATGAAGCAAATAAAGTTTAGGTCTCTAGCTACCGCATAGTCCTAGGTCCACCAAAACATAATTTCGGCCCTGTGTATATGCAATAGCTTTGTAGCAATGTTGAACAATAAATGCGTATTTTCAACATAAGTCATGATTTTTCAATTGTATTCTGGTTTTTCAACTTGTAAAACCATGACTTAGGTTCAGGGATCTGGAAGCGGTTATTTTTCAACCGCTTCCGATTCCGCTTTCGCTTCCACACTTATCGCTTCCACCGCTTCCGCTTACACCAGCAAAGAACGAGAAAACGACCGTTGACAATTTTTTAAACTTTTGTGGGTCTGTACCCTGACTTCTTCTACACTTTATCATTTTGAGGGGACAAAAACCTTCATTTATTGCAATTACTTTACCTATTTCGCTTGAGCTTATTGTTCGAAACTACTCTGTGTTTCTTTTGCTTAGATATTAGAACTGGTGTTGAATGTAGAACAGTACTTTCTTTCGATCGGGTCACCTCCTCTGACCTCCTCCCTTTTAATAACTTTGACATATCTACTCTTCTTCATCGCTCCTCTGGCAGTCGCTCCTACCCCGTCATCTCCTTTGCTCTTTTTTCTCTCGCCCTATCTTGCTCCTGGGACGTGCTTCAGAACCTGTGTTCTAATCACCTACCAATTCTACTAACCGTCCCTCTTTCTCCGGTCTTTCGCCCCAACGAACGTCTCCCTTCCTTGAAGTTTCGGAAAGTTTGTCAAGATGACTTTGCTTTTTACTTTGACTCTCACTGTCCTTCTGCAGAGGAATACTCGTCTCTTTTCTTTCCTTTGCTGCTGTTCTCTTTACTTCTCTGACACTGAATGCCCTCCTTACGATCTGGTGCTCTGGACAGACGGCTCTGTTCCTTTCCCTCTTGGCAAAGACGGGTCTGGCATACTTGCCAACTGCTCTCTCTGTGGCATCGAGGCCACTCATTTCTTTTTAGCAGGCCCAGTATGCTCAAGTATTTCCGCTAAAGCTTGCGCCATCCTGCACGCTCTTTGCTGGTCTCGGCAGCACCAACAAGTCTGCCATTTCTCTTCTCTTCCTATCTGACTCTCGTTCTGTCCTCGCCACCCTGTTCTCTCTTTCATTTTTCCTTTTACCTCAATCTCTATCAGAAAATGTTTTCTCTCTTCTCCAGTTCTATCAGGCTACAATGGGTCCCCGGACACTCGTTTTTTCCGGACGATGACGCAGCTGTTGAGCTGGCCAGACAGAGAGCGCTACTTGTTCCCTCTGCAATCCCTTGTAGTCACTCTTCTCTTATCTTTGGCATCCACTCTTCTCTTTTCTCGGACTGGAGGCATACTGTCTCATCTAAATTCTTCGACACACAGGTTCCCTCGATTTCCACCGAGTAACTTGTGCTTCTACGTCATGCTCGCTGTGATCTCTCTCGCCTTTGCTACAACGGACACAGCCTTTTGTTAAGCTCCTATCTCTCTAGAATTGGCAGAATCGAGAATCCTTCCTGCAGCGCATGCGGAGACCTCTCATCTCATTCTGCACTGTCCAGCTACGGACTCCTTGCGTCGCTCGCTCTTTGGCAACTTTCTGTCTCTCTATGACCTCGGTCCCAGGCCCTGGGTAGTTCCCGACTTCTGGGGCTCCATGGTCTTCCGCCATCAACCCATCCCTCGGAAAGGGTCGGGTGACAACAACCGCGAAACTGAAATTGCAGACGCACTATTACGTTATAAAGGGAGTTAGTAAATTCAGACGTTCCTAAAGTTGTAAACACAATCACGTCACAATCTGCAACTTGCTATCCTAAGATTTCAATAATATTTATATACACGAAACACCATTACATATAAGAAATCAATACCGGTATACTGAAATAAGAAATAAATACTAGTAGTAAACGAAGAACCTTCGTGGTCTCATCATGGAACCCTTAAAACTCACGGAACACAACTGCATGTAAACCCCTGTTGAAGAGCACTGATGTGAACTGCTCAAGCTGTTTCCGTTGTGAACGATATCTTTTTCAACGTTTCCAATTCCCAACCAAGGTTAGTTAAGTTTAATCAAATCATCGTTTTATTAGCTACGTTTCGTTGTCCAAACTATCTTTTTCTTACCCATTATCGATATAAAATGTGATGTTAGTTATACTTTTTGTTGTTCTCTCGCGCTACTGATATCGCACGGTCGTTCAGACTTATTGTACAACTTCACCGTCTAATCCACGTTGGGAAATGGACAAAACTTTTCGCCAAGTTACTCTTCAAGTCAAATAACCTATGTGGAAGCGGAAGCGGTAGAATTTTCGCGCTTCTGCTACGCTTCCGCTTCCACAAAGAAAGGACCGCTTCCACCGCTTCCAGCTTCCAGCTTCCTCTTCCGCTTTTACATCCCTGCTTAGGTTGAACATACATATTTATTATTTAACGGTGTTTCAAAACAATAGCATATACAAAGTGTTTCATAAATATAGCATATACATAAATAAATTTAATTTTTCTTATAACTGCAATTGTGAACGTAAAACTTTCTTCAACCCGCGAATTAATCATACCGAATGTACATTGCTGATGCAATTGAATCAGTGGTTGAGTATACCTCTAGGTAATAATGTTCAACGGGTCGATGCAAGACTAGAGAGGATACAAAATTACATCGATACCAAACAGTTTAGCAATAATTATTGGTTTGCAGGTCTAGAGCATTAATTAACCAGAGCCAATTTTCTAACATAATCAGTCATACCAGTTTAATAATTAATATTATTACTTCTGCACTTTTTAAATCAACTGGCTGAAGCGGAGATTCCAACTCATGATTGGCATATAAACCTTTCTTGCTTCTGTTGCTATTCTTGCAATAATATATGATGATTTAAAGTCACGCTTCAATGAAGCTGCCTTTATGGTTGTCACTTGGCAGTAATTTCAATTGCAAAATACTGCGTTTAAAATTTTTCGAAGCAAAAGTACTTAATCGTTGATAATTTTTGAACTTGCTAAGTATTTGCATCAAAATGCGTTTTGCATTTATTAAAGTAGACATAAATGTGAAACAAAGTGTTACCTTACCCTAAACAATAACCAGACCAGACTAGGTAATATTAAAGCAAATTCCACAACTTTGATTATTTCGTAAACTCAAGTTTTTGTAAATTTTTACGCTAAACATATGATAGGATTTTCAGGTTTATTATATTTGTTTTCAGTTAGAAAGAATGACTCAGGCTATTGAAATAAAAGGATTATTTTTAAAAAAATAAAAATTGGTCAGAAATGAATTATGCGTGCAAAATAGCAACCGGTAGAAGAGCCACTATCACCCAACTGCAAATTTTGAACTTGCGGCAATATGCCTATTAATGTTTGATTAAGTAATTAATTTCATCATTACACACGAAAAATTTCATCTTGTTTCTCTATAAAATTGTTTTGGTTTGTGTTTCAGTAGCGGTCACTGGAAAGAAAAGGCGCTTTTTGTTTGGAGTATCACTGAACGCAGTCAAACCCGACTGCACAGTTTGTCGTCAGTTGTATTTCTATTTAATTTCCCAAATTGTGCAACAAACAAGTTAGTTGTTTGCATCATGTTTACTTCATCTGTTTGTTTTTGTTTTTTAAATATGTGGCGTTTTTTCAAATTTATGATTAAATGAAAGCTTTTTAATGTTTTTTCACATGTCACAGTAGCAAAACCGGTGTATAAGTTAGATGCGTAATTCCATTACAAGGTAGACTCTATCTATACAGAGCTTCAAAGAAAATATTTTCAAGTAGTCTACATCTGTGTTTATAGCAAAAACATTTCCATTGATTTGTAAGATCTGAATGAAGAACACCGAATTGACGTTTTTTTCAACGAGTACGGTCTCCAATAGCACAACAAGCATGCCTATTTTCTATTACACTCAATACTTCAAAATTTAAAAAAAACATGGCATTCAGCTTAAAGAAGTTTAGGCAGAAAAAAATGATTTGTGTGTAACCATATCACCAATTCCTTGGTCGCTTCTGGACCTGACAATACTCAACCAAACCGCACATGTGATGCGATGCATACTATTCAAATTGCCCAAATACTTTTGGCCACAATATACCCTTCATTATTTTTCCTTACCCTACATTTATTAAGATCTAGATTCCATACTGTCAGTGCTGCCCTTGCAAAACTTGATTAGCTCCAAACAGCCATGCTTTATAAATATGCATGTTAAGACATTCAGTATCCGCTTTTTTGGAACAAAAAATATCCAATAACATAAACATCCGTCGAGGACTATCCGAAATCGCATTTCTAAACTTTCAATATATTCTAAAAGCATTACAATCTAAAGAGCAAGAAATTACAACACTGTTGATCGCAGTTACAAACCATACAGTTTGAATCATCCGAAATTTAAAGTCATATGAAATGTTTGTAAGACTTCAAGTTTAGTGTCTTCGTTGTGCTCTTGAATTACCATACGACAATTTCTTCTGCTAGGTTGCATGTTTGTGAAAGATATACTCTGTGCCAGCAGTACTGGTAACTCCAACGAAGCGCGTTAAACACAATGATGTTCTATGCATAACGTCGAACGCTTTCCCGTGATCTGATGATAAAAATATAATATACGAACAAACAAACCTACACCACCGCATTAAACATTCAATTAAAAAGCATAATAGCTATTGGCAATTTAATGTTGGCTGCCAATAGACTCCAAAATGATTATGCAGTTGATGAACCAACAACATACTTGTCTGCAGAATTGTATGTGGTATATCACTCCGTCGATACCAAATCTAGAATCAATTCAGCATGCAATCTGCCCATCAAACTGGCTATTTAGTGCTTTGTCATATCGGAATTACATGTACATATAAGCCAATATACATTGTACCAAACAAAGATTCTCTTACATATGAATAACATCCGCTCTGCCTGTATGATTCATAACAATAATAAAACCAAACTTTTGTTGACGGATACAAGCAACACAAATATCACTCATGCGTAAAAATGCTGAACGGTGGCTCAAACATTCGACATCCACGGTCACGTCATATCACCGGACTGCCCGAATCCTCACTCTCGAACACTCTGCTAGGTTGCTTGGGTTAGTAAAGTCAAGGACAGAAAAATTTGGTATCCACTTTTTAATGTGCCTCATTGCACCGCGGTGCGGTGCAGCTGTAGACAGCTGTAGGCTGTTCAAAGCGAAAAAATTCATTTGACAGCGTGCCGATACATTTAACAAATAACGAATAACAATCACAGAACTTAGGTTCGACACTACTGTATACACGAATTAAAACGAACAAAATATATTGACACAACGTAACACAGCCCCACGCAAAATGAGAGCAAGGGAGCATTTTTTAGAAAGAAAAAGGTGAAGTTGTCAGTCAATGAGAAAATGAGAAGCAATTTCAAGGTTGCGAGTTCAATTCGTGTATACAGTAGTGTCGAACCTAAGTTCTGTGATCGTTATTTGTTATTTGTTAAATTTACCACGAAAATAAAGATACATACCATCAAGACACAAATTTAATGCAGTCATAATATCAGTCAGGGTAAGGTCAGATCTATCGTCAAGGGTGTCATCCTTTTTTAATCGTTCTAATACAACGGTTTTGGCCACATCAACTGGTATTTTAGTAAACAAAGAAATGACATCAAACGAAACCATGCATTCATCATGATTGATTGTCAAATATTTCAGTTGTTCTACAAATTCATAAGAATTCTTCACAGTAAAACCATTAGCGCCAACTAGCGGTGTCAATAAAACAGCAATGAATTTGGACAAATTATAAAGCATTTGTAAAATCTATTTCACGATTAAAAAAGGATGACACCCTTGATGATAGATCTGATCTTACCCTGACTAATATTATGACTGCATTAAATTTGTGTCTTGATAGTACGTATCTTTATTTTCGTGGTAAATTTTATCGTCAAATATTTGGTATCGCGATGGGTTCACCAGTTTCCGTCATAATCGCAAATTTAGTGATGAAAAATGTAGAGGAAGAAGCAATGTCAACCTTTTTAAACCCACCCAAATTTTGGAGGAGATATGTTGATGACACGTTTGTTATTATTAAAAAAACAGAGGTTGATGAATTTCATAATCATATTAATAACATTAAAGCCAGTATAAAATTTTCCACAGAACATGAGACCAACAATTCCATACCTTTTTTGGATGTCTGTGTTACTCGAGAAGCTAGTGGGGGGTTAATGACAAAGATTTATAAAAAGCCAACGCACACTAACAGATATCTAAATTTCAACTCAGCGCATTCCATGAGTCAGAAGCAAGGACTGGTAAAGTGTCTTTTAAAAAGAGCTCAATCACAATTAAATTCCAAGCGGGCAAATAAAACATTAGAAACTTCAAAAATTATGGAAGCTTTAAAAAAGAATGATTATCTCAAATGGTTTCTAAAACGCACAGTTAGAAGTTTGAAAACAAAAACAAATTTATCTTTAGCAGATAAAAAGGAAATTAAAACACGTGTTGTACTGCCTTATGTTCCAAGATACTTTGAGACTTTGTCAAAAATTTTAAGAAACGTGGGAATTTTGGTTAATAGCAAACCGCATTGGACTTTAAAAGACATGTTACCAAAGGCAAAAGACTCGGTTGAAAGGTCATCTAGACCTGATGTAGTTTACCAGATTCCTTGTCGAGATTGCACTGGTATCTACATTGGGGAAACTGGACGGGCTTACAAAACAAGATTGGCTGAGCATAAAAGGGATTTAAAGCCAGCAAATCTGGGAAAAAGTTGATGACAACAATTTTAATAAAAAAACGGCATTGGTTAAGCATGTCATCACCAAAGATCACCGAGTTGACTGGGATCATAGCAAAATTTTAACCTTTAAAATAGATTTTACCAAACACCGATTTCTTGAATCTTTTTTTATTCATAATTCTGAAAATTCAATCAATGATAAAGAAAATTGTTTTTATTCTGAAATTTATGATAATTTGACGTAATCTACAGTTGTTTATTATTCGCCTTTAAACCTTTTGTTTTGCCTTTTTCTTTCGATTGCGTAGCACACTATTTATATTGCCTCACTCGTGTTTTCGTTTATTATTAGTCCTGATGAAGAACAGCTGTATAGCTGTTCGAAACGTTGACGGATATTGAAGTTTTTTGCATGCTCGGTAAGAACTTGTATCAACTTAAATAAACGTTACATTACCAGAAGAGCTAAATAAAATGAATTTATCAAAAATACCTGGTAACCAGAATAACGGTATATTCAGCTTTATCAGAAAAGTATGTTTATTCTATTAAGTGTAACTAAATGAAATTTTACTTCAAAAGAGCAGAATTTTCCACAATTCACAAAATTTAAAGGAAATAACTTCAAAAAGTCATTTTTAAAAGATCACCTCTGGTTCTTACGTTTGAGCACGAGCGCTCACACACACACACACACACGCACACAAACACACACACACACACCTACACGAACATGCACACACGTCATACCAGTAGATGTCAAAAACAAGGTTTTGTGTAAACCGGAAAACACTACTCCCTTGCTATATCATTTTTACCTCACAAATTTTTGTTATTAATTCGGACAGGCGCCTTTGCCCTGTATCACTGCATTGCTTTGTTAAATTGATCATCTCAAGCTCGCGCCTCCAGCAATCTAGCATTCTCTAACAACTTGCGACAATAAGCTATCATGTATGTTGAAGCTACGCAGAACTAATTTTATATTGCTTGATTCTGTATTTGAGTTGAAATAATGTTTGAAGAGCCTTCTACGGCACGACAATCAAGTTTGAATATGAAGTCTTTTACTATTCAGTTGGTCGTCATCGGAGTGATAAAGTATTTACTTGGGCTAAAAATAGGTTTTTGAAATCGCTACACTTCTTGTACGCTTAATTGGTTTGCTTCGTTTTGTTTTCCTTTTATACATTGCGAATTTTATAATTTCTCGTTTTTTGATATTTCATTTAGTGTTTCACCAATTAAACGTCAATGTGTAGAGCTGCAAAGGAGATAATAAGAAGAGTGTTGGAGATAAAGTGGGCAAGTGCGTTTCGATTATCTTTTACTTATCACATGGTAGAAGGTTGACCTGATTCGGGTTCCGAGAATACTCAATGGTAGTGATCCAGAAAATTAATTTTTCCTTGTATCATCTATATATATAAAACTCAAAGTTTGTCTCTCTGTATGTCCGCTATAGAAATAAAACTGGAGACATTTAGATACAAACAAACATATGAATCTTATATAACTTTTTCCAGGGAAGCCAAGTACGGTATTTTGATTTCGATCAGAATCGTCTATGGGGGGCTACGAGCCTATATTTATTCAACTTATATTAACTCACACAACAAAATTCAAAAAAATTCAATTACAAACCACAAACAGAATGTTAGAAAGGTTTATATAAAAACGTGTTTGCTTGAACGAGATGTACGCAAACAATTGCGCGCATGTCCGCCATTTCTGTTATTGCCGGTATATATACCGTCGCGGGAGCGAACGCATAAAGATCGCTCGCCGGTAATTATACCCGCGCGGGATCGAAAGAGTTAATATAAGTTGAATAAATATAGGCTCGTAGCCCCCCATAGACGATTCTGATCGAAATCAAAATACCGTACTTGGCTTCCCTGGAAAAAGTTATATAAGATTCATATGTTTGTTTGTATCTAAATGTCTCCAGTTTTATTTCTATAGCGGACAGACAGACAAACTTTGAGTTTTATATATATAGAAGCAGATTTACCCGTCGTTGATCGGGTAAAATGTAAAGACTGATCATACAGAAAGAAAATAAAACTGAACAATACAACCAGTGTCATAATTTGTTAGCAAATACAAATACAAATACATTAGCAAATACATAGACGATTCTGATCGAAATCAAAATACCGTACCCGTCGTTGATCGGGTAAAATGTAAAGACTGATTAAATTTTTACATTGAATAACCATATTTTAATATAGGTTGAATAAATATAGGCTCGTAGCCCCCCATAGACAATTCTGAGCGAAATCAAAATACCGTACTTGGCTTCCCTGGAAAAAGTTATAGCAGATTTACCCGTCGTTGATCTCCCTGGAAAAAGTTATAGCAGATTTCCCCGTCGTTTTTTAAAAATATGGTTTTTTTAAAATATTTTAAAATATGGTTATTCAATGTAAAAATTTAATCAGTCTTTACATTTTACCCGATCAACGACGGGGAAATCTGCTAGTCACCAATATTTTAATTAGTTTCATTCAACCCACAACGTCCACTGCGACGTAACTTTGAAACAATTATGTTTCAACAATCGTTGAGTGGTACAAATGTTTAAGATGATTTTGAATAAAAGATGTAGAGACAGATTTACCGCTTAACAAGTCTAATGAGTTCATTTTTAAAGCTTCATTCAAATTCACCTGTAAACAACTACTGTATGTAATTGTTTGTTAATAGTTGTGGTATTGTATAATAGATTCAAAAGTAATTATTACGTTCATGGCGTAACAATTATCCAATATGGAACATACTGTATGAGCATCACTAGACCTAAAAACTATGCCAATCCTGAAATGTTGTTTTTATGCAAACAAGCTTTATCAAATTGGCATTATACAATGATAGGGAAAGAAAGTCTACAGTAAACATCTCCCTCCAAAAGTCGCCATTCAACACTGTTTTTGTTCAAGAACTAGTTGCCGCGACATCCAGTTATTGCAGTTATTTCTTCATTTGCTTTTGCGTTGTTCGTGTCCGAGCCGGGATTGAAAGAAGGCAATATCTGAAATAAAGTCGCTATAGAAAAATACTTTCCGTAAATTCTTAAAAACGTATTTAGGTTTCTGTAATAAACAGTTATCAGAATATTTAAAGGCAGGAGAAGAGAATTTTGAATCTATTGGCAATACACGCGCGATCGGACTTCAGAGTGCCGCGATGGATACGGCTTCAAACGAGGCGTCGAATGATTGCAAGTGAGACTTTATTGCTTGTGACCTGATCAGTGGCGTAGCCAGGGGATCGTAGGGGGCGGGAGTCGAGAAGCAGCCCATCAGCGCAGCCATAAATGCACGATGCAATCGAAAATTTTTATTGTTACGCATCCGTGCAACTCGAATCGTGAAAATAAAGCATTGATTTTCATGCTAAAAAATTCATAATTTGCGACTTGGATATTTTGATAGTTGAAGATATCAATTGTTGCAGCTGTCATGGAAGATGATGAATAACAACAGACGTGTAATGGCCAGCACGTTATTATGAGCAAGATATCGACTGAGCAGATCTATAAAATTTCCTTATATCATTCAGCTCTACGGCACAAAATGAAAACGATTTTCCAAAATCAAAAGTGCCAGCAGATTCATTTAATATTTTTTCGTATCGCGATGGTTCTTTCTTAAATAGGTTTCAATTGATGTTTTGTAGACAACAAAAGCATCTAGCGCCAGATTCCAAAGATCTTTTAGCAATATATAACCGATTCTGTTTTTACTACGAGAATCTAGGTCACATAAGTTGTGAATTTTCAATTTTAATAGAGATTAATTTCAATCAAAATTTCCATTGCTTTCTCACTCAGTGATGGGTATTCATTTTTTACAGAGAGCCAGAAATGAAGCTTTCTTTTTCATTCATGCTAAAGTTGCTGTACAGTTTATATGTTACACTGGTAACATCTACCGTATTGTGAAGAAGCTCCCCGGTAACTAAGGGGAGGGAAACGTTAAGTTTGAATAATAAATTTGTGGAAAGAACGACTTGATGTGGTTGTAATATCATTGCACTCGACAAACGAAAAATGCCTGCCATATTTGATTAAGCTTTAAGGAAACTACCAAAACAAGCGCTACCAATACACAAGAGTCGCTAACTGTAAATCAAAGCTACAAAAAAATTCTTGTAGAATTCCACAAGGATTGTCTTTGGACCTCTGCTGTTCTTACTTTACATCAATGACTTGCCATTGGTTTCAGAATTTTCAACAACTCTTTTTGCTGATGACACATACTTACAGCTATCTGATAATAACTCACATTCCCTTCAATGTCGAGTAAATAACGAGTTACAAAAAATTATTGAATGACTAACGAAAAATAAAATTTCTTTAAACTTTTCAAAAACTAACTACTTGCTTATAAACAAGCATCTTCATAAATCAATTAATCACCCATTTGAAATTAAATGCAACAATTATTAAATAGAGATAACAGCACAAAATATCTCGGTATGCACGTGAATGACAATTTAAATTAGTCATCTCATATTAAAGAATTGTCACCGCAGCTGGCTAAGTCTAGAGCAAATCTGTATAGATTAAGGAATTTTATTGATGTTGAAACGTTAAGTTTATTATACTACAGTTTGGTGTACAGCCGAGTTCAATATGGAATTAGTACTATGGGGTATAGCTACTAAAACTCGACTGAGGCTAACGGAAGTTAGATTAAATATTATCCGTTTGATGACATGGAGCAGAAAGTATGTTCAGGTGAGCAACTTGTATAAAAAATTAAATCTCTGAAAATCAAACGCTATCTACAAATTAGAATTGTCTAAGTTCATGCATCAATTATCAAGCAGTGAAACACCACCGGTATTTGATAATTACTGTTTTAAAATTAGAACAAAGTCACTCGTATGATACTAGACAACTTAAAAGAAATACATACTTCCTGCCCCGTGTCAACAAAGCAATTATGCATAATCAATTGGGAGTTCGGGGATCTAAATTATGGTCAAGGCTTGATGAATCTTTAAAGAATGCGACAATGTGTTTATTTAAAAAAACTTAAAAAACAATATTTAAATAATTACTAATAGTTGAATTTTCTACAAACTACAAATTTTGAATATGTATAAACGCTCAATAATTATTC
Source organism: Trididemnum clinides (assembly GCA_963675345.1). Lineage (NCBI taxonomy): Eukaryota > Metazoa > Chordata > Ascidiacea > Aplousobranchia > Didemnidae > Trididemnum > Trididemnum clinides. The sequence goes on from OY776289.1 coordinate 11,309,840, forward strand.
TGATAATTATATGGACTCAAATTTAGTAAGGGTTTTATACTATTTGTTATTCATTCTATTGTATTATAATTTGTATATTACTTTTTTCAAAATCTTACTTTGTCCGAAGCATTCTTTTCTTTTTTCTTTTTTTTCTTTCTCTCTTAGGAAGCTTTGACCAGAAAACTTTCGGGTTAATTCAAAGTTTCCTAACCCCTCAAAATCCATATCTAAGTTCTATTTTCGCTTTGTTTAGTTATTGTTTATTGTTTTGGTGCGGGAAAATAAATAAATAAATCTACAATCCTATTAACATACTACATATTGAAAGACAGCGTAGAGAATACGCGATTTAGCCTTGGCATGTAGCTCTGACTCAAGAAGAACAAGTTTAGCGAACTTTGTGCTACTGGTATTGATTTGTTGTTTGCCCCCTAAATTTTCCGACGGCTACGCCCCTAGTCACCACCCCAAGGTGGGGATCATGAGGAGGTTGGCGACGTCGTGGTGACATCACAATTGAAAATGGATTGTTTAAACATTGTTAAACTTTTAACTTAAACAGAACAGTAATATTATCATTAGACCGTAAAACTGTTTTCACAAGCATATTTTTGTAATGTTGATCCACATCTGTAAGAAATGAACGATGGTTTATTAAACACTTCTAACTAGCGTGTACTCTTTCTTCAAGTATGCGAATATTTGTCGAAAATCTGCCTAAAATAGGTTGGCTCGGGGTGAAAAGTGGTGATGAATCTAGCTGGCTCTTGCTTTGTTGTCGTTGATTTGTAACATAACAGAGATTCTCTATATTACAACCAGATCAATTAGTTCTTTCGACAAATTTATTGTTCAAAATTAATATAAAATTAATTAAACTCATGGTGGCGCTTGTCAGTTTGTTTTTTGAATATTTCTAGCAAAATTCTGTGGCTTAATTTTGGCTTCATTAATTGAGTTGGTAATTACCCTATCTTTATACTTTCTTCAAAACAAATGTTTAAGAATGTGTGCATCCTTTTCAAAATATTTACTCGTTATTTTTACAGCATAATAAAGTGCAAAAATTAATTGCTGATTCTGCCCTACGCTAAATCATAAAATTTTGTAAAACTGCTATTATTACGTATGTAGATATGTATTAGTGACGAAACAGTGCAATAAACATTCGAAAATTTCGAATGATTTATTCATGAAGACTAGTACCGGCACTGTGCTTTCATAACTAATCACAAGCCCACAAACTCATGCATCTTGCTCGGTTTACTTCGACTGCTTATAACTTTAGGTAAGATAATTTTTCAAAATGGTTTTCGAACAACAAAAACTAGTAGATTAAAGCCGTGGGGCCAAGCCTAAACCCTCCTAGAAAAATTAATGCATATACATGAATTACAGAAATGACTCTAAACAGAAGTGGGAGGGACAAGTCCACCCCATTTTTCCCTGTGGCGCCACCTGTGGTACGTGGCACTGCGCGGCGCGACCTCATGCGGCGGCATACGCTGCACGGTTGACATCATTAGTTTGGAGGTAAAAATATGTTATCCATTACATTCCGGGGGTGGCGGTAAAAGCACTTGACGAAAGTGGTAGGTGAAGAAGTTGTAAAGCTTGCTATGTATCCCCCTTATTTTTCAAGACGTTGTGAAAGATAAAAAAGTGATGCTTCTACCTGATGTATAAATCACAATTATAAAAAATGTGATTTCTCAAAAAACGTATAGCGTCGGTTTTGAAATGTCTGTTTTACAACAACTACAAATTTCACGGCACATTCCTGTTAAGTATTGTTAAAATGTCCAAGTTGCTGACAGTCCTAATATTGTGGAGTGTAGCGTAGCCCATGGGAAAATTGAACCAGTTCTATATTATTTTCACCTCTAAAATCTGCGTTTTTACTTTAGACCAGCCCTTTGCATTGTATCACCACATTACTTAGTCTTCTTTGATTATCATAAGTTTGCCCTTCGGGTAATGTAGCATGCCCGAACAACGCATAACTATAAGTTATAGTTAAGGGGTCACAAACACGGGTCCCGCGGGCATCAAGTCACCGGCGAGGACCTCATGAGTGTGATTGCAAGCTTATTATAAAAATGGAATAATTCCTAAGTGAGCTGTGTCTAAAATGTATTTTTTTCTACCGATATTTTTTTAATCACACTCGTAATTATTTAGATTTAAAAACAACAATGTCTTAAAAACTTAACAATCAAAAACATGTGTTTTTCACATGAAGTAAGGTGAACTCTAATTCTAAGGTCAGTATTGTGCTCATGACAAAACCTTCACGCTTGTAAAAAGGAAGCTAGCGTCAGTGAAGATCTGAGCGAAGTGCAGTTTCTTACCTCAACAACATGGTAGAAAAAAAAAGAAAGAGATCTTCTTATTTTCAAAGGGAACTGGAGGAAGAGTATTTTTTTACTACTGTGAAAGAAAGCTGTGTATGTTTTATTTTCGGGGCGACTGTGGCGACGGCGAAGCGGCACGATGTGGAGCGACACTTCACTATGCGTCTTTAAACTACAATGCTAACTGCCCATTGAGAAGCGCTATACGGGCAGAAAAACCATGTAAGTTGAAAGTAGCTTAGGATAACCAGCAATCTCTTTTTGATAAGCCCGCAAAAAAATCCCCAAATGCAACTGAAGCCTCATTTTGAGCTACACATTTTTTGGGAAAGAAGAATGACTTCATAGTCGGAGAAGTCTTCAAGAAGTAATGATGATAGCTGCCAACACTGTATTTAAAGATGGGAGAAACCAACCGATCAAATCTCCATTTTGTTCGATTTTTAACTGGGAGCATCTACGATGGTAAGACGACTGTCAGCTATGTCCAGTAACTTGGCCTATCAGCTTGACAGGGATCTGGATAAGTGCAGCTGGTTCAGCATCCATTGCGACGAGTCTGTGGACAACAGTAGCACAGCGCAGCTGTTGGTCTTCATTCGAATGGCATTTGAAGATTTCTCTACAAATGAAGAACTCCTGACTCTACTGCCTCTCAAAACAACTACAAAGGGAGTTGACATTTATAACACTCTAAAAGAGTTTTTCGTGCAGAAAAAGGTACCATTGAAAAAGATGGTTGCAATGACAACAGACGGGGCTCCTGCTATGATCAGCCGACATACAGGTTTTGTCGCTCTCGATAAAGGTGACCCAGACTTCCCAAATTTTCCTCATTATCATTGCATCATTCACCAGCAGGCTTTATATGCAAAAGTGATTGGCTTTGAGCATGTGATGACTCCCGTTGTAAAAATCATAAACATCATCTGCTCAAAGCAAAGCAGCACAGGACATTCAAGGTGCTACTGGAGGAAATGCCAGCTGAATATGGTGACCTTCTGCTGCACACAGAAATCCAGTGGGTTAGCAGAGGACGAGTTTAACTCTTTTTTTGTCACTTTTGAGTGAAATTAGAGAATTTATGCTGTCCAAAGTCAAAAACGTTTCGCTGTTAGAGAATACAGAGTGGACACTGGAGCTTGCATTTTTAACAGACATTAACGGGAAACTAAACTACTTGAACTGTGAGTTGCAAGGCAATGATAAGACTGTTGCTGAAATGTTAAGTTGTCTAAATGCATTCGAAGCCAAAATGAACATTTTTTGTATACTTTTACAGAAGAAAAAGGTACTACACTTTCCGTTTCTGCAGCTGGTGCTAAAAGACAATGCTTCTGCACCTGAGACATTTGACAGAGTTGCAGAAAACTACTGTGAAAACATACACAGACTTCTTCAAGAGTTTGATAGTGGGTTTTGTGACCTTGATCAGCTTGAGCCATGCGTGTAATTCATTTACAATCCTTTTATGAACATTGACACAAAATGCATTGCTGAGCAACTACATGCAATGTTCAACTCGGATGCTGCACAGATGGAAACTGAAATCATAACATTGCAAAATGACCTAATGATCTACCAGGCAGCACCAATCTTTTGGTGCCTTGTTAACACAAAAAAAGTACAGTGGCGTATGCACAACATCTACGAAGGTTTGTAGCCTGTTCGGTTCAACTTATCTTTTCGAATTTGCATTTTCTGACGTAAACTTCATCAAGAATATACAGTGTATATATATTTTTTATTAGCCATATTTGTCCTTCATTGACGAGAAAGCGATTTGTATCGCTATATTTTGGACGGAATGTCCGCACTTGCTTGGGAGTTGCCATTTCCAAGCTGCCTCTGCCACCTGTCTTCCACATAAAGGTGGAGGCGTCCCGTTAAGTCCCTTGCCCAAGGACAGAACAAGCGAACTTGCCGGCTTGCTCTCCACACCATAAATGCCAAGCGCCAAGCAGGGAAGCTGTGGATACCATTTTTTAAAGTCTTTTGGTATGACTCGACTTAGGGAATTGAACCCCAGGTTTACCGACTGCGAATCGGACGCTTTAACACTACACCGTCGCGTCGGTCCTCGGATAAACACAGAACCCGACTCACTGATGCACATCGGCAAGATTCACTCAGAGTTACGGTGTTAAGTTACACACCTGGCAACAATACTCTGGTAAACGGCATGCAATGCCAGTCTTCTCACTGAAAAAGAAACAGATACAAGATGTTGTCAGTGGTAACATAGTGGTGTCACAGAAAAGTTGAATTAAAATATTGAAAAATTGTTTTTAATTCAGAAGTGTGTTTTAAAATGTGACAGATTTTGAGCAGAATTGCAGATTTGTTTAATAAAAAATGTGATATTTTATATGAAAGTTGATTTTTCCTAAATTCATTTAACTGTTTCAAACATGGTTCACCGTAGTCTATGAATTGTAAAAAGGGTGTTTCAGGGACTGGTGTAAACTGGACATTTTTAATAAAAAACAATTGCTGCTATTTATTAAAATAAAGCGTTAAATATTGATATTATCTGTTACCCATTCTAAACTATTTATCGTCAGCTATTTATCTTATATATGTGTGTGTGTGCATGCACAATTTGTTATTTTGATTGAGTGTGGGAAGCTGGTCCCCTTCACTTGACTCGGTACCCAAAAAGTAGTCCTTGGTTCAAAAACGTTGGTGACCTCTGTTATTGTGTACTTTGCAGCTAAGCAGGAATAACTATTATTGCTAATTTCAGTGTTTGAGTTTAAATAATATGTAAAAGTCTCCTAGGACATGACAATCAAGTTAAATATCAAGTCTTTCTCTTTATTGGTGGTCTTCATCGCAGTGACGAAGTAGTTACTTGGGTTAAAGATAGTTTTTGATATCGCTACTTTACGTTCAATGACTTCGCTTCGTTTTGCTTCTTTTTACGCATTGCAATTTTCATAATTTTCTTTTTTTTTGTGTTCTGCCTTGTGTTTTGTCAATTAAACGTCAATGTATAGAAATGCAAAAAAGAAGCATATGGAAGAAAAAGCTGGCAAGAGCTTCTCTTTTTTCTTGTAGGGCATCACGTACGTGGTACAGGATTGACGTGATTCGGTTTCCGAGAATACTCAGGAGCTTCGATCCAGCAAATTTGTCTCAATCCCAAACAATTTTTTAATCTTTTTATCACCAATATTTAATCAACTTTATTTCACCCACAAGGTCCACTACAACGAAATTTCAAAATAATTGTATTCGAAGAGTTGCTTACTGATGCAAAATTTTAAAATGGCTTTGGATAAAGTTTAAGAGAACAACTTTATCGCTTTAAAAAGAATCTCAAAAGAATCTGACCGCTATAAAAATAATCTGACCTTTATCGCTTTAAAAAGAATCTAAGTGAATCAGCCCTCCAAAGCTTAATTCAAAGCCGTCTAAAAACAATTGTTTAATTGTTTGTTGATAATTGCATTAAAAAAATTGTAAAAGTAATTATTGCTTTTACACAACATAGCAATTAACAAATATGGAATATACTTTATGGGCATCATTTGACCCAAAACCGAGATCAACCTTAAAATGCTTTTTGCGTAGACAAGCTTTATCGGATTGGCATTACACAACGACAGGAAAAGAAAGCCTACAGTAAATATTTTGCTCAAAAAGAAACCATTCAAGACTGTTTTTGTTCAAGAACCAATTGCTGCGATATCCAGCTATTGCAGTCATTTCTTCTTTTGCCTTTTGATAGTTCGTTTCCGGCCCGGGATTGAAACGAGGCAATATCTAAAATGAAGTTGCTAAAGTAAATAAAATCAATTTTTGAAGATTCTTAACCTTTAGATGCAGGAACTTCTGTACTTACACCAATGCAGGAGCCGGTGAGGCCTGGATGTTCTAAATGCTTAAATTTTGCAATGTAAGCATAAATGATAAATGTTTTTTGAGGAATAAGAAAGTGCTTACGCATGCCATTGATGGATGAGTTACAGGCAACATACATTTAGCTAGCAATAGTAACCATAATAGTTTTAGCAGTGAGCATTGACAAAAAATTGTTTTCACACAACATAGAAAACGTCAAAAGACACAAAATTGCGTCCACTAGCAATTTTTATAAAAAGCATATCAGTATTTTTTGCAAATTTTGTTTTGGAATTTTATGCATTCTACTGGTCTTTTGCGATTTTCCTGTGAGGGACAATAACGGCAACTTTTTCTTGTCTTTGTTGCCTCTGAAACAAAAGGTTCAGTCACCTCTAAATTGAAATAGTTTCACTAAACGTCACGTTTTACACGATAATCCGTAATTATATTGACTGCAACAGAGTGAAAATTGAATTTAAGCTGTGCTTTGGACACCACACAACAAATATACAAGCACCATCTATGAATAGACTCAACAAAAAACCATGTGTGGAATCATTAATTCCTTTACATGCTGTAATACAAATAAATGTCACTTGTGGGTCTTTCCGACTTCCGATTCGTGCTTTTGAGTTAAAAATATAATGAAGTCGTTTTGTGCGTCAACATCCATCAAATGGTACCACGTAGCCAAAAGCTATTACAACTGTTTTTTCTTTAAACTCTCCTCATCAATGGCTTTATTATGATGCATAGTACTCAATAATAAAATTGCCTTTCCTTTTTTTGGTGGGTAGCTTACCATTGTACTGTTTCCCTTGGACCCAAGCTCAGTAGTGTATAGTTTCCGGCTTCTAGCTGCTTTTATGATGGAGATTATATCGGGCTCATTTTATCAAAGGGTCCCAACTAATGTCAGATCTTTGTCCAGAAGCGATCCAGCCAATTGGACATTAGTAAAAAGTTCTCTGCAGTTACGTTGCAGCCAGTATGCTGTGACGGGTTGCACAATTCATGTACAGAGTGACTTTCTATCTTTATCTGATCTTCTTCATCTAGTTGTCTTCCAGTACAAATTTTTCCGTTGAAACCATAGTACGTTGCGGAATCACATACCCAGAAGACTTTTTTACCATATTTTCCTGGCTTGCTTGGAATATACAGAATGAATCTACATCGTCCCCTGTAAGGCATTAGCTACTCATCAATTGTGATAGATTCACTCGGATTATACCGTTTTTTTGCAGTTTGAAATAAAAAATCCCAAATGTATCTGAATGTTGCCATGTGGTCTGCTTGCAGACAAAACTCTTTTGTTCTTTTATTTATCGTCAAACCTCAAAAAGCACCAAATGTCTTCGAATATTTCCACAGGTATGGTTGCTTTTTACATAGAGTTGGAGAACTCTTTTCCAAACAACTCAGAAACTGATACGTGCTACTGTTTTTTTGCTGACAGCATGAAGGACAAGCCCAAAGTAAGCAAAAATTTCTTCATTGGGTACATTATTCCTGTGTTTTCCTGTGCTAGTTGCAACTCTCCTTACTTCCAAGTTAGTACATTTACACAACTTTTTTACAATTTCTGGTAATAAAGCAATTCCAAAGCACCAAGTCATTTAGGCCTTGGACGCTCTCACTAAATATTTTGTCTCGGGTTCCTACTTGGAGGAGGTTGACCGACTTTCCAAATGTGCCGTTGCGACCTGTCCGGTCAGCAGTTCCTTTATGCATTCTCCATCAGAGTCCTCATCGTCTGATTCCTCTGAACTCTCCGATGGAAAAGATAAGTTGTTAGCAATTAGGTCAAAATGTTCGTCTTCTGAACATTATGAATTTTCATCTGGCTCAAAACACCCTGGTCAATCATATCTTCTACTTCGTCAAGCGTAAGATACATGTATTTAGCGTTTGGTTTCGTCATCTCCTCTGAAAACAAATTGCTAAACTACAGACAAAGATTACCACAGATAGGACTTGAGTCAAAACTGTTACACTTGCATTCATAAAGAACCAAAACCATGCGGATGCTTGAATGAAGTGACCGCAGGAGTCAGTAGAGATTTTGTTAAAATCAGGGAGCGAAAGCAAAGTCACTGAAACACTTAATCTAACAGATATACTAAAAAACAACCGCAGAGTATTGTACAGTAATCAAAACATAACTCAAAACTGAAGGACCTATAAGGCCCGGTTTCTGAAGATGCGGCATGTTGTTAGTAAAACTTATGCCCCCTTCCACCAATACAGTTTCTTTTTCGAAACCAATCAACGAAAACATTCTGGAATAAATAGCTAAAGATTAGCTGGAACGCCAAAACTAAACACAAAACGTGCCGGTATAAATACAAAAATAAAACCTTGTTTTCAGCCTATTATCGCATTTAAGGGTTAAAAACAAATACAGGTTTCTCGAAGAAAGAGACCTCAAAGCAAACGAAGAGAAGTGTAAGCGCATTTACATTGTTTCAATCTATTAGCAAGAACCGCGCGATAGACATGGTTTTGAAGAAGGCATCAAATGATTTCGAAAAGAGCTTTGTTGCTTGCTGCCAGACCAGCGGCATACCAAGGGACTGGGGGCGAATGGGGACGGAAGCCCAGGACCGCACATTAAATGACGCGCACAACGCAATCGACAATTTAATTTTTTTACAAGAAAGTTGGCCAACACCGAGCAGCGCAAGTCAACAAAATAAATGGTGAATTTTCTGGCTAAAATAGGTTGCTGCTTTCATGGAAAGCGATGAATGACAATAAATATCTTATGACCAGCACCTAATATGCACAAGGCATCGAATAGCCGAGCGGATTTATAAAATTGCCTGATATTAGTCAACACCACTGACAAGATTAAAAACAATTTTTTCAGATTAAAAGTACCAGCAGATTTATCCAATATCTTTTGGTATGGTGTTGGTTGTTCCTCATATTAAGGATTGACTTCATATTTTGCAAACAAAAAAGTATCTAGTTCAAGTGGCCAAAGATCTTTGAGCGAGATAAAATCAATTTTGTTTCACCTATGAGCATCTAGTCTAGATCACCAAAACGGTTGCGACTAGGCAATTTTAATGGAAATAAGAAGAAACTCCATGCTATTATTTTTAATTCAATCATTGGTGTATTGGCGGCAGCGAAATCAATAAAGAAACGTTTTTTGCAATATGTATTATCGTTAATTGCAATGCTTTACCTCACATTGATAGCAAATAACTCTTACAATATGAAGATCCGAAATCAGCAAAATGGATATTAAACAAAATTGAAACTCTTAAGCTTGGCTTCATGGGTTATTTTATCATTACCAATATTTTAAGTGTGGGCCCCAGTGGTGGAGCCTGGCTCCCATGTCCACAAATATGGACTTTGGCGTTTCAATAACAACGTAAATTTAGGCTACGTTATCGCAAGCCTACTTCCACCTCAGGGCTGATAGAGGTTCCAAAATTCTTTCGGCAGCCGGGCTCACATAGTACTTGGCACAGCATTGGTTGACCCCAAAATAAATTTGACAAAGTTATTATTTTTCAACGGTAGATCAACTATATAAAAAATTTCTATCTCCGACAAATATACTGTTCTTCAAATAGTAAGCGACTTATAAAGAACTCGTTCAAGTTTGAAACAAAGCAAACAATAACATAAAAAATGTCTTTAGCTTAATGTTATGAAGAAGTCTACTCAGCCGAAGTAGTTAAGTCTTTTGATGCCAAACGCGGGCACTAATAATCACTTTCTTTCAAATATAATTATTCTAGGCCTTCATTATGCTGTTTGGGTGATTCAAAATTCAAGTAAAGCCGTTTTTCTCGAAAACAGTAAATAATTTACTTACACAAAGCCAGCGTATTGCAAAAGACTTAAAAGAGGGTGTTTAACTATCATACTGTATTTTTACTTGGCTTTATGACGTTGCTAATTTATCAGAGATAAAGGGTGCATCATTCTCTTTTACTCCTGAGCTGAAAACGCTCTTGATGCCTAACTGAGCGTCACTAAGCGTCACTAAGCGTAACCGTTCTTAGATTTGAAGCTCGCGTTTGCAGATCAGGCTATGGCTTGCATCGATCGCAACAAAACGAGTGAGTTATTACAATCTTGAAGATAACCAGCTTTTTGCCTGTTAGTAAACCCTTGCCTTTTAGAGGTGTGTTTGCAGATAACGGCTTTGGCTTTCGCAAACAGAAATAAAACCTCTTACAGATATTTTGAGACAAGGTTTTGCTGTTTGTTGTTGAGTGTAAACAAAACGACGCTGTTTCAATTCAGTTTTAAGCAGCGATACCTTGTCACAAGACTTGCTCTAAATATTAGTAAGAAGTTTTATTTCTGGTTACGAAAATTGATGTGCGCGAACGCAGCCTAAGTTTAATAAGTTGTTATTCTTAACTCTTTATTTTGATTCTTCATACTAAACAAGCAGCTTTAAAACAACGAAGAGCACATGGACTATGTTTGGCTTACATTTTTTAGATGCTTACACGAAAATATAATTGCATTTTTGTACTTGTATTTACCAGGTCGTTCGTTAGTCAATAAAATCAAATCAACGCCTACCACAACACCAGCCTTTCTGAGAGCTCTTGCTGGAGTAATTGCATCGTCATCTGGTACTGCAGCTGTGTCAAGCATAAGAAAGTTGGTCACATCCGGACGGTCTCCTTCTTTATTTATAATATTGTTGTAAACGTACCACAATGCTGCCCCAGTATTAACTGGGCCAGAGTCATCTGCATGAAACATTAATTTATGAACTGGTTTTGCTTTCAATTCTGCACTTAACTGTTGCTCATGTAGGAAACTTTCATGGAAGCAAGCCAATGTATAAGTCACAAACCACTTTCGATTTTGGATTTGTTGTTTGAAACCAGTAAAACCAAATTATTTTTCATTATTTGCAGTAAGAAAAACTTTGAGTTAAAAATTGAGTTTTTTTCTGTTCATGTAAATTTCTGGACCTTGTTTTTTGGATGTCATCGCTTAGAAACAAATTCTTCTGATCCTAAGCTAAAGTTTTGTTTTATTAAAGGTTTTTTAACGTTCTTGAAAAGATATAGCCTCTTTTTTAAAAGATCAACTTTTGAAGAATAAATTTCCTGATTTTGAGCAAAGTCTTTATTTATATTGTGGTTTTTTACTGTTGTTGTCAAGACAATATTCTTTTCTATAAGATTTCTTTATTTTGTTCTAGCGTCAACAGAGGCTGTGCGCTCAAACTATATATGGAAGGCCATTACACTTTTGCACCATAACCATAGTCTTCTTCTTCTTCGAGTCCGTTTGAGCTAGATTAAGTTGCACCAAGCCGTTGCGATTTTTTTGGCATTGCTGTTACATTGTAACAGGTCATCCATGGTGCAGGTTGTTCCAGTTTTTTCGCAAGTTAACAAATGGTTCATCGTTTGATTTTCGTTTCCACACTGGCAGGTGGTATCAATGCCGGGGGGTAAGTAGCCCCACTTCAGTAGAAGAGATTTGGTCTTGCCTACACCTGATCTTAAACGGTTGAGACAACGCCATTTATTCCATTGTAACTTGTGTCCTGGGGGGAGAGATTCTTGAACTGGGAAATTTCGGAGCTTATGTTGGTCTGGAATATTGTCTGTGTAGTTCTGCCATAGGTTCTGTGTTTTAAGTTGGTGCGTGGTGTGCTTGTCGAGAGGAGGAACAGCTCTCAAAAAACTCTTTCTAGATTTTAGTCTGGATGGGGCGGCTGTCAATCCGTACATAGGATGTCGTTGGTCCAAATTGCATTTTTGTCGTTCAGATTGGCTGGATACTTCATGGCGAATGCTGGGGGGGAGGGGGCGATTCCTGCCAAGCTGTACACCTTGTTAAGGGGGGTCGGTTTAAGGCATCCTGTAATTCGTCGGCAGGAATCATTCAGAGCTGAGTCGATATTTCCTGCATGAGCTGATCTCTCCCATACTGAGCACGCGTATTCATATGCAGAAAAGCACAGTGCTAAAGCAGTTGTGCGCAAAAGTATAAGGGTTCGTTCCCCATTTAGAGTTTGCTAATTTGGAAAGCAGAGCATTTCTTGATTGAATTTTAGCCTTTAGTTTTCTTGTGTGTTCTTTGAAGGAGAGGGTTCTATCCATTGTGACGCCCAAATATACGAGATATTTGTCTTGCGAGATTGGTGTTTCATTCCATATTATGTTCATTTTGCGGGTAGCATGATGATTGCGTAGGTGAAATAGACAGGATTGTGTTTTTGCCGGATTGCTTTTTAATCGGTTGTTTTGGTAGTATAAGGTTAAGATTGGTAGTGCCTTTCGAAGATGCTGTTCAACCATTTCAAAAGATTTGTTTTGGGCGGTGATGCAAAGGTCATCTGCATAGAGAAATCTTTGTGTACTTTCTGGTAGAGGTTGGTCGTTTGTGTAGATGTTGAAGAGTAGTGGGGCTAGAACACTACCCTGGGGTAGGCCATTTTTTTGGTTTCTCCATTCACTTCTTTTACCATTTAGAATAACATAGAAGCGTCAATTGCTAAGCATAGTTTGTGTGAATTTAGTCAGAGATGAATCTTTTGTTATCTCCAAGAGTTTGTGTAGAAGTTTTCTATAATTTATAGTGTCATAGGCAGCACTGAGATCTACAAAAATAGCACCGGTCACCATTCCTTTCTCAAAACCGTCTTCAATGTGTTGTGTGAGCTTTAATATTTGACCTGTGCAGGATCGACCTGGTCGAAAGTCAGCCTGCTCAGGTATTAGTTTTTCATCAATAATAGGCAGGAGGCGATTAAGGACCATTCGTTCCAGGAGCTTGTAGGTGTGACATAGCAAAGAAATTGGTCAAAAATTTTTGGGTTCTTGGGGGTTCTTGCCAGGTTTTAAAATTGCTATAGTTTTTGCTTTACACCACACTTTTGGGATGTTGTTTTCTCTGATGCAAGTATGAAACATTTTTAGAAGCCATTTTCGGCAATTAGGTCCGAGCTGTTTCAGGAGTTCAGTGTTTATATCATCTATTCCAGCAGCTTTGCCATTCACAAGGGTTTTAATTGCTTCATCCAGTTTATGTAAGGTAAATTCTTCTGACAGTAAAGATTTGTGTTTGCTGTGTTGTATTTGGAGTATGGTATTTCGATTTTTGATTGTTTCTTCATTACTTGTGTTTTGTCATTTTTGATAAGTACATGGGCTACTTGGTTTGCAGTTACTTCGTATTGGGAGTTTGGTTTGATTGGGTCATTGGAGATTTTGCGAATGTTATGCCATGCCTTTCGACTGTTTTGGGTTAAATCGGTTGACTCCACAAAGTGTATCCATCTTTCTTGTTGTACAGCTGCGAGATGTACCATGATTGATTCACCAAGTTCGATAGTGTCTTCACTGTAGGGGTTTTCTTTGAATTTATTCTGGTATTTATCATACAGAAGCTTTGTTTCTTTTGTTAAACCAGGTATATAATCTATTCGACATCCACGAGGTATTTATTTCCGACCTGATTTCTTTAATAGTTTGTCATAGTTTTCAGGTTTTGGTTTTAATCTTGAGATTAGACTGTCACTTTCAGCTTTAAAGCCTTTCCAGTTCGCATTTCTGAAATTAAATCGACGCTTGAAGTACGTGTTTTGGGGGAATATCAAAGGTGAGATTTTGAGTGCAATGGGACGATGCTGTGAGCGAGGAACGGCATCCAAGGTGATTTTGTTGCAGTTGGGAGCAATTTCTTGACTAGCAAACAAGAGATCAGGGTTGTAGCCACGCTTATGCCTTTGGACTGTTAAACGAAGACGGTTGTTTAGGGTCATGGATCAGTTCCAGATTTTTAATATCCATCCAATTTTCCACTGCTTTTCCATTTTCATTTGTTTCATCATAACCCCAGATTGTGTTGTGGCTATTAAAGTCACCCATTATGATTTCAAAAGATTGATGACAAGGGGAGTCTTTGTATGTGAAAGGCGTATTAGGTGGTTTATATATGCTTGTCACAGTGAGGCCTTCCAAGTTGAAGGAAAGGATTTCCATGTTGTTGTCACTGTAAATGTTGGTGTTATTGACATCTAAGCCAGGTTTCACATAGATTGCACTTCCATATTGATCATGGGGTCTTTCTACAATGAGGTTCATTCCTGGGATTTTGGGTCGGTTTCTAGTCGGTCCTCTGTGGGTTTCTTGTAACAGTAGGACTGCACAGTTGTTTACTCTGCACAGCGAAAAGAGAATATCAGCTTTCTCTCTCGAGAAACCCTCTGTATTGAAGGAGATCAGAGTGGTCAGCCCTGATAAGGGCTCGTGTGTTTGGCCATTCATCCTTCCATCGTTAGGTGGGGAATGTACTTCATCCATATCTTGTTTTAGAGGTTTCACTTTGGTCTCAGGTTAGCTTCAAACGGTGAGTGACAGATTCTGCTATCCTCAAAAGGACATTGCCCGAGGGTCAGCACGCGGAGCTATTTGTCATGACCCTCATAATCATAGTAAAATTTAATTTCATGTTTCACCCTCTTCGTTACACCTAAGGGTGGTTCGCAAGCAGGAAAACTGCGGCTACCATGTTTAAAGTCTTTGTTATGATTCGACAAGGCAGTTAAGCTCACGTCTACCGACTGCGAAACGAACACCCCAACCACTGTCGCCCCAAAGTGATGTCAATGAGTGCATGAACGTTTTTTTATTTGTGCAAGTCAAATCTGCTTCGATTCCTGTAGTAGGTCTTAGAATCTTTTCGGTGCATGTCCAATGCATAATCTCTACAGCTTGCATCTCAACATACAATATATGTGCACTCTGCAATTGGGCTCGGTTACAAAGCTTGTTGTTTAAAGCCGCAGTTTGTGCATTCCTGCATTAACGCCACATTTGAATGTAGTCGAAAGCATGTTTTTGTTTATTTTTTTAATTAAGACCCTTGCTTTGACTTAGAAACATCGAGCGCTTTTCAAAACTTTGTAGAGTAAAAGGAAGACAGTATTCGTGTAGTTGTATTGGAACATTGTGCGATTGGAAACAAGCTTTTAAGATACGGTAATTGTTCGTCTAGTGTTACCTTTTATCAAGGGAAGATTGGCAAAAAACTCTATGATCTCCGAGTTATTTTTGGTAATTGAGTCGACAAATGTAAAGACCGGTTGGTGTACGCGAGTTCGGTAACGCAAGGAAGTAAAATGCATGTAGCCAGATTCCACTTTTGCTGCTCTGCAAATATAGCGTTGTATTATTGTTACGTTGTCAGTTTTGCCAGAAAAGTAATGTATCGCCTGAAGCAGACCAACTGTTTAGGCCTAAAGAATGCCCACTTCGATTCGCATTGCTGAATACACATGAAAACGAAGAACATGCAATAAAGCACACAGTGTTTTCGTTTGAGAAGATTAATTCAGTACAAAACTTGCTAAGTCATCAACACAAAACCATAGCATTTCATTAGGAACCAAACTCGCGAATCCCAAGCTCTACGTTATCAGCCGATGTCAAATAAATTCACAAATTCGGTCAATCACAAGGGTTACTGTCAGAAACTAAACTTACAAATCCCGAGTTTTTGCTTCATCCTTTCTCATTACATACAAAATTCGCGATTTCTAAGTGTGCCAATTAAGAACTCTTCTAGGGTATTCCAAATTCTACCCCATTAGTTGACTTCAAATACAAAATACATTATTCCCAAGATTTCCCATCAAAGACTAAACAAATTTCGAATACTACATGATCAGTTGACATCAGATATATAAATTCCACGTGTTCCTGTCATGACTTAACTTCTAATCCCCAGACCTACATTTTTCATTGGCGACAGATTGTTACAAAACACGCAAATCCCAAGCGTTTTTTTAAAAAACTAAATTTGAAAATTTAAAGTCCCAAACACTAGTAAACATTAAGCACAAAACGAGCGAATTCTCAGCCTTTCCTTTAGGAATCAAACTGCGGTTACACATTAGTTGCCTCTAACAACATGCTAGGTGGAGATCTTCAATTATTCTAACTGGTTGAAGCACAGGTCAACATAGTCTAGCAGTAAAATGACACTAGAAAGCAATAAGATATGCAAAAGCAAAAACAACAATTTCACCTAATCAGAGATTTTTAATTTTAAAGATATAAGAACTGTCATATTGTATGTCTCCTCACAAAGTAACTTGAAGTGTATTGGTATCGGTAAGCCTACTGCCATCGTAACTTTGCACGTAAAATATTGGCGAGGACAGGACAAGCTGCCACCATTAAAAGTTATGAAATAAGTTTGAATAAAGAGGGAAAAATTGACTTTGTGTAATCGAAGTTTTTTCTCCGGTTTCTTTTCCAAACAAAACACTTTTAAATGATACTTCCCAGCTTTTTCGATTTTTCTGGCTCGAAGACTAATTCAAAACTTACTTAAGAAAATGGGGAATAGATCTCCGAATCACAAATAAAAGTTCTTTTGCGGTTGCTCTTTGACCAAGAACGATGAAGTCTACGCGAACATTGGGACCACAAGTCTCTAAAACAAAAATAAATATAATAATCGCTTACTTGATGCAAGTACAGTAAGTGTGTTACAGTCGCGCTATATGCAAAAACATGCAATATATTTCCTTATGTAGGTTACTAAAGACAAATGCTGTTACTTATAAGAGTCAAAGCAATGTTGAAGATGTTTAGTTTAAATAAAGACTAAAAAAGTAAATTGGGGTGGTTGCCGCGATAGTATTTGTCTAACAATTCGAGAAACATTTTGTTTTGTGGTAGGTTAATTTCACGATTTGGTGCAGCCCTTCTCTTAATGAGATTTGTCACGTCAAGTTCCTCGGCTGCACCTATGTCCCTTGTTTCCAGAAAAGAGTACAAGAGGCTGTATTTCCTCCCAAACGTGTTGCATCCAATTATCTGGTCGGCCTAATAACCTATTTTTAAATAGGGTTTACCCCATGGTTACAATTGTAGGTTTAATGACTATATTACACAGCGGTGTAGACCTACTGACTATTTTTTTTGTTTATTTTCTTTCAAACTTTGGATTTCATAAACAACGAACATGCAGTCATTTGCAATAGTATTGGACCACCGCTGCAAAATTAGCAATCTGACACTTCTTGCTAGTATTGCATTACGTTTTGATTAGGTTTGCCTAATGTTTTTTTTATTACCAGTTGTACTTCTTACTGTAGTTCTAGCTTAGTTTTAGACTGGAATAGTTGATTACCTTTTTTCAGAAACTTGTGTCGAATTTTAACCGCTTAAAATTGTGGAAAAATTTAGTACCGAGCGGATAGGGAACGGGCTCAGATTGCTGCACTCCACAAAATTGCATTGACTCAGTGACAAATATCTACGCAGCTAAGCCTCGTGAGCTTAAAAAGTTAAAAAATCGATAAAAAAATTAATTTCAAAGATATTTGGGTCTATTGAAAAAATGTGGTAGGCCTCGCAAAACAACTGCTGAATATGACAACACCATAAAGAGGATAGTTGTTCAATTCCTCATTACTTCCTGCGAAAAACATTTAACCGAATCTTTTCAGAAAATATGCCAATGCTAAGATCAGCACCATTTCTTGTCCACAACCTTGTTTCTCGTCACCAACTATCCTCTTTACGGTGTTTTTATTTTGTCTGTTATTTTCACTTTGCTGCACGTAACCAAACATCTTTGGAGTTAAGAATAATAACACGTGTGACGTAAATGTGCAACGTAGATATTCTAACGTATAGTCCACCTACCCTCAGTTATTGTGATTATGGCATTTGTCATTGCAGTATTAAAATTAAGCCGCTATGTTTACTCGTCATTGCAGTTTCGAAATTAATCAAAATCAAGCCGTTGTATTTTCTCTGCAATATATTCGTGCACTTTAACAGAGAGCATATTGGTAACAAGCCTTACTATTTACGCTTGCTTGCAAAATGACAGTCGATAATAAGTGCAGCAGCTACCTGTTGCTATTTTACACAAAATTTATACCAAACATTATTATGACCAAATGTAGCATTTTCAATACGATAAAAACAAAGCATGCTTTAAAAACGATTAAATGCCTAATCGCTTATTGCATCGTTGATAAAGCCTAAATTGTAAGAAAATTATTTTTACCTTTATCCTTTGAGGGATAACGTAACACATATGCTCCATGATTGTTAATTGTTATGCCTTTATTGTCCTTGTAATTTTTTTGTTAAAATTTTTTAATTTTTAAAATTTTTGTTAAAGAAATTAAGAAAATGGTACTTTTAAATTTTTGTCAAAAATATTTAAGAAATTGTCTCAAATTTTATGAATTAAAATCGTATGATTCTTAAAGGGCAATAGAAAAATTTGCTCAAAAATGATCACCAGCATCATACGGTATCACACAGCAATCTATTACATCTTGTCAATAACCCGCGACCGGTTTTGACCTTGTTGGGTCTCATCAGGTTGGTGTAAAAACACTCAATAATAAACATGCTGAAAAAACAAATTTGCCATTGGGTGCAAAAAAATGCAAGACAATACAATATGATACAGCAATATCTATATCATGGGGGTCACATTCAAGGACACACACACACATGACATGGACAACAAGTCACATCGGTAAGCCCTAATAGGAGTGCACGATCATTGTCAAGACTTATCATTAATACATGAGTTGCTAGTTGCTAGTTAGCAATTTTCAAGGCAATCTCCTATTAAGAGGGATTTGCCTCCAGCATCAAAGTAAAATAGAAAAATTTGCTCAAAAATGATCACCAGCATTTTTGAGCAAATTTTTCTATTTTACTTTGATGCTGGAGGCAGATTCCTCTTAAATAGCAGATTGCCTTGAAAATTGATAATCAGCAACTAGCAACTCATTGATTTGTAAAGGGTTAAATATTTTGTTATTATCTCTCAAAATAGCTTTTAACGGCGTTTCGACTGTCAGAACTTTTTGAAAAGAAAGAAAACAAATTTTACAATTAATCGTCAGATAAGACGTCATTCTTACTGCTCAAAATATGAAATTTCTTGAATTTCGTGCAAATCGGACGCTGGGTTTTGTATAGGCAAAAAACCAGTTTTACCCGACAAGAAAAGCGAATTAAATAAATTTTTCTGGTTTTGTGACAACATCATGACGTCACAAATTCCCTTGAAACACTCATCTCGTAACGGTGTGATCAATCGTGCCAAGTTTCATTTTTGTTCGTCGAATGGTTTTGGAGGAATTCAAACAGACAGAATCACAGAGATACCGACAGAATTTCGCTTTATATTATAGACTAAAACATTTCATATTGATCACTAGTTTAAGTATATTAAGGCCTACGTTTCCAAAAGCAACAAAATGCAGTCCTTTTTATAAACCATAACAAAACGAATTTAAAAAAGTTGTTCCCAAATTTTTTGTTTTTCATTTTTCCAAACGGTTGTTAGTGCTATCAAAAAACTTCCCTTCGTTGGTAGATTTTAGTAGTGTAGTATACTAGTGGAAAATCAATTTCATGCAACACTTTATATCAAACCTCTGCAGTTAGGAACTGGTGAACTCCATTTTCCGTTGGGAAGGCAAGTAATTGTGTTGCCATAATCCGGTATTATTGTGATGTTTTTACCATTGTTTCTTCTTGGACACATGAATCTGCAAATGGAGCCAACGTTGTTTCCATCACTACAACGAACGCTTCCGTTGTTCAATGGAGACGACAAAGCTTTACAAGATTCATTTCTTGCTGTGAAATGCATAAACAAGCATTATAGAAAAAAATTCACCAATTGTTTTAGTATATTCAATATCACCAGTACAACAGGTAATATTTAAGGTGCAAAAAACGTCCAATATGGCAACGTTAAATGGTAAAGACAAATACCATATCTCAAGTAGAGCAGTGTTTCTCAACCTTTTTCTTGCCTTGGTTCACTTCAAAGGGCCACAAATATTTGCGGCCCACTTTAATGAGAACTTTAATGTAATTATTACAATGTCACTGAGATAAGCATAAGATAACATAGCAGTCAAGTTGATCTCCAAAAAAAAAAAGTCATTGCCTCTCTAGTTTGCAGGTGCTGGTCCTTATGGACCAGTATTTCTCAACCTTATTCGGCATGCAAACCCATTTTCAAAATACACAGAAATCCATGGCCCACCCAACTAACTTGCTGTGGCGCACTTACGCATTAAAATACCAAGCTGTGGCCGACCCAACCTACATGCTGTGGCCCACTAATGGGCCATGGTCCACCGGTTGAGAACCACTGAAGTAGAGCAGAGATCAAAGAAAAACTCAGTATGAATAATTGATTTGGTACCTCGCACGCACGAGTCTTCGTTACAAAAGTCTTTAAAGCAGCAGCATCGGCAAGTTGATTGCATTCCTTCCTTGCACTGTCCCAATTTACCCCAGTTCTGTGAAAAAATACTTTTTATGCTCTTGCTTATTTTTTGGTGGAAAATTGGCATTTTAGAACCATTTAAGCCTAGCTGACCACAATATCATTAATGTGGTCTTTCGCTTCTGTACAAAAACGGTCTACGCCGTTTCTAGTAAATCATTAGGAGCACGCAATGTTAAATCATTTTCAGTAGGTGTTCAAATAATCTTTTGGTAATACTGAAATTTAAAAAACGTTTTGGTGTCGCTTTCATCGGAGGAAATATTGCCTGAAAAGGAAAAACTAAAATAAACTTCGGACAGGGGCACTGCTTCGAACTTTCAGGTCTCTTCAGTGCAGTTAATGACCAACGAGTAGCTAGAGACCCGATAGTTGAAATAGTATAACTGTCTGCAGTTTTCTTAAAGTGTATCGCCGGGCCCTTGTATCATTTTAAAATAAACTTTTTGTTATATCTCAAAAACTGAAACGTAAGTAGGGTGATTACATAATAAGCAGTGGCGGCGCTGGTGTAAAGGCAACTGGTTATAAAAAAGATCTAAAAGAAGCTCCCTTAGCAATTCAACGCGTGGGATGAAGAGCAGCGTTCACCAGATACTTATCAGTTACCTTGAAACCAAAAATAAATGCTTTGATGACATAAGCAGTTTAAGCAGGCTATTTATCTCTATTGTAATCGAATGTTTTGTTGCTAATGCGTAGTAACTGGTAGCTTTTTTCAGAGATGGTGAACAATTCTTATCTGCAGCTATAAAATTTACCGGCATCTTCTTTTTTAGCAATTACCTGTTTTCTCTCGTCAATGCAAGCTGCAGCTTCCGTGCATCCTTTTATTATCTGAAGATGAGCTTGATTTCTTGTCACTTTCGTGTGGCACACAAACTAGTAAAATTTCATTAAGTTTTAGTGAATGCGATTATTGTTGTGGAGGCTTTGAAAAGTTGCATGTAAAATAATTTATGCATTTAATATTTCAGAAACTAATAATTGGGGGTGAGAACCCCTTAGTTAGCCTTATTCAGCATACCAACTAACAAAATTAGCAAACGCTAACCAATCAAAATAATTATTTGAAACCAACAACTAACTGATAATTTCACAAAATAGCAAGCAATATCAACTGTTTTGTTGCGCTTTAAAAAGAATGGTAAGTACTGTAGCCTATTTGTTATAGTTATTAGTTGTGTTTGTGTATGTAGCTTAATGCACTCTATAGCAGAAACCGAAGCACTTTGTTCTGAGGTGCCCAACATTCCTGAAAATATCCTGTTTCTTTGCATTCTTTTTCACTTCTTGCGCTGCATTGCCAGCAGATGATTGCTATAAAAAACGAGATTTAACCAAGCAAAGTACGATTTATAATAGGCATAAAAAATTAGAAAAGTTGTACTGGTATGATTTATTTTAAGAAAAAATAGCCGAATCGATTTGTTCGTTGAACAAAGTTTTTATCCAACAAATTCGAAAATATCTTTACAGTTTTCATAAAACCACTTATATTTGGGCTACCTGAAAGTTATAAGTACTTTCGTAAACTTACCATTGGTAGAAAATATTTTAAAGAAAAGAAATATCGCAAAGAGCGACATCTTGATATTAAACATATTTGATTTCTTTTAAAAAACTAAGTGCAGTTTTCTGCCAACGTTTACTGTACTTCAAAATAATCTAATTGCAAACTAAAAGCTCTGTGGATTACAGTCATTGTTACAAATTAACTTTTCTAATGAACTAAAACATCTTTGTTCTGAGTTAACTTTAAGTTCTGTCAATAATTTGCATATTTGCTCATGAAAGCATGTAAATAAGCTCTTGCTCTATTTTTGAGGTCTTAGGCCAGACTAACCCATTGCGACGGGTAGACTGTTTGACCTCACCATCAAAATGTATTTCAGCTAAATATTTTTCTGATTTAGTTACTGCGTACGCTTACCCGCTCTTCAAAACACATAAACTAGACCAAGACAGTCTTCTATCTGCTAATGTCACCGACATTCCTGTTCGATTATTACAATCTGTTGGCCACATCACGACTTCACGATTCACTGCATTCCTTGAACACTTGTTGCAACCAGTTAGTGTTGAATTTTGTAAAAGTACTATTAATGAGTTTTGTAGAGATAGTAAGCACTATTTGCAAGATTTGTGTGAATGGGAAAAAAATCATAATGCCTCAAACATTAAAAACAATGACCCGCTTTATTTGGTTGCTGCTGACGTCTGCGCTCTGTATCCCAGTATTAAAAGAGAGACAGTAAAAATGGCGCTAAAATTAATGCTCTTATGCGCTAGAATGCTCTTAAAAAGCATTCAGAGTTTAACTTGTCAGGTCAACGCATTTTGGTCAATTTTGCAATGCACTGTTTAAACAGCATTATAATTCAATATACAAACAAATTTTATATACAAAAGCAAGGCATCATTACAGGGGACAATAATTCGGTATCGTTAGCTAATATTTCGATGCACTTCATTAGGCTTAAAATCAGCAACATACTAAATCAAGCACAACTCTTTAAAAGATTTATTGATGATATCATTTGGCTGTCATATGGTAATGCATTAACTGAAAAAATTGAGCAAGCGCTAACGAATACATGCATGCAGCACCAATTAAAACTCACATTTAGAAAAGTTAGCACTAATGAAACAGGAAAAAGTCTGGAGTTCCTAGATGTTCATCACATAATTGACAATTCTAACAAATTCGGATTTTTTACTACTAGTTTTACTAAAGAAACAGCTGCCAAAAGATTATTTTTAAATGGCAATTCTTACCACTCTCTATGCTTTTTCAAATCTATTGTTTTCGGTGAATCTGTTAGGCTACGCAGATTAAATGAAACAAATGAGTTGTACCTTAAAGATTTAGAAAGGCTAAAAAAGAAATGTATAGACTCTTATTTCAACAAAAAAGTAGTGGAGAAAATCATTAATTTAGCAAAAACATGGGCCGATCGTTTTGGACCAAAACCATTGAATAAAAACAAGACTACAGATCCTATGCTGATTTCGGCGTCCGCTTTTTCCAATTTACTCCAACTTACTGCCAAAGAGAAAAGCCTAGTTCAAGCTACCGTCGTGTATAAGCGTCCACCAACCCTTGCCAGTATGCTTACCAATTATAAAAAGGTAGCTCATTCAACAACTGAAAATAGTGGTCAAGGAAGATTCCAACCTTGCAAGAAATGTGCCCTTTGCGGCCATTTCAACCATTATAAATCTATGGTACATCAAACTAGTACCATCACAGCCGCCAATGGTAAAATTTTTGCATTGAAGCAAACCTTGGATTGTTCAAACTATGGCATATACGTGGCTACATGCCGTTTATGTCACAAACAATATGTTGGTCAAACCATAAACAAGTTTTCAAAACGCTGGTGCCACCACAGGTTTACTTGGAATCAATCTAAATACGACAATATTGACGATAAAGTAGCTTTATTACATCATTACCACACCTTCCATCGACTCACATTACAGACAAAACCAGATATTGCCGATTATTTTTTTGTAACGTTTGTAGATCAACCGCCCAAACATCTTTTATCTATTTACGAAAACATATGGCTAGACAAATTAAATGCCACTATTAACATAAATAAAATGCTCTTGCCCTCAATTAAGTGACTTTGTAACTATTTTTTTGTTTTTGAAATACTGTTTTAGTTTTATTTCCTCTCACATCTCAGTGTATTATCTATCACTTACGTCATTGCTTCTATAGGTTATGACCCTTCACTCATTATTATGATATACTGCCCTTTGTTTATTTAGTAATTAGGCGTCTCTTTCTTCTCACATCTATTTCTATATAACTTAACACGTTCCCTGCGACAGGTCTTAATATACATTTATGTACTGAGCAAAGAATATTATGAGTTGCATGATATATTTTCATAAAATTCTTTTACAAAATTTTTTTATTACCCATTATCTATTGAATACTATATATATATGTGATTTAAAACAATTTTATCTTTTTATAATTTTGAAAATAAAAAAGTTTATAAATATTTTAGTGCGACCCATATATATCCCACATCGCAGCTCAGTAATACCAGGTGTGACATATATATGGGTCACATCGCACGGAACGTGTTAACCTATCATGTTAGTTCGAATGTATTTTGAAAGGAGTCGGAGCTAGGTTTTATGGCCTGTGATTGTGATAGCTGTTTATTGTTATTGTAGACCCTGCGCAGATAAATATTTTTGCTTCTTGTTAAGTTTTGAAGATTTTATTGTCTTAGTACAGCCTTTTCTCTGATTTACCATTGGTTTGTTTGAAAACATTTAATCTCTTTTGTGCGATTTTTATTATTTTTTTGCAGAAACTGAGGATGCGTTAGCGAAATTAATTTTTCTTGTGGCAAATAAATGTCTAAGCTGACTTTATTACTGTTTGTTAATAGCAGACCCTTTTTCAACATTACTGATATGGAGTAAAGACGCTTGGATAGACTATCCTGCTAGGGTTTGATTACTGTTTTTCAATTTTAACTGTCAATTTTATGAAACTCAAAATAATCAAAGTTGCCGCAGTTAGTTTTTGAGTATGTCAGTTGTCTCGGCGACATAAGAATGTTTACCTAGAAAGAGTGATATTTTGCCCTAAGCGATCAAAACAAAAAAATGCAGTCTGACAAGGATACAACAAAAATCTCATCTGACAAGATTTGTCACAAGCTCAAGATAAATTTATTGGTGAGCTCACAGATTTTCATAAAATTAGCGCGTCAAAAATTACTGCTTTAAATACTGCTTTATACTGTAAAGTTCTTTATGCGGCAGTTATTTCTCAAAATCTCACAACTGGTTGTTGGATGAGTCAAGGGTGTTTCAAACCAATGTGGTCTTTGATGAATTAATATTAGCCAAAGAGTGCAATCGATCGTTAGGGATCTTAATCAAACTTTTCTTGACTGGCTCAAAATTAAAGTTCAAAATTCACTTTTAGTCATTAACTTGACAAATGAAACATTTCCTCAGTTTTATGAAGATGGGGAAAAATGAAAGACCCGTACCCAATTTAATTGAAAAAAAACGTAGAGGGAATTTACGTGGCAATCCAAAAGGTTATTTCTATTCCGTTGTAAAATGCAATAATTGCCAAATCGAAAGACATGAAACAAATAAGGTTATTTCTCCTATGACTCAAACAACTCAGTGTGGTTCAGGTATGGTTCTAGTGCCAAAACAAACTGGAAAAAACAAAACGTGAGTGGACAACACAAAAACAAGTAAAAATATATAAGTGGAAAATTGTATATGCTTTCTAAAGTCAATGAAAATTTAACTAGGCTAGATCCACGTCTGTTGACATCTTATTGTCATTTCTCCATCTTTTCAACAACATTCCTTTGGGCAAGTGCTCCACAGCAGAATATTTCTAGCCAACAACGACTGCTATTTTAGATTCCATTTCTGACCTTTTGTGCTGCCTGGGAGGATGTTTTGGTGTTTGACAAAGTTAAAAAGCCGCCTGATAAAATGTTTGACAAACTGAAAAAGCCGCCTGATTTTGGTAAAATGTTTTGATCACACTGCTCAGATATGTAGTCCATACAGAGCGGCTGGGAAAAGTGTCTAGGCCCGGTTTTAGCACTGTGTTTGGTTCCCCATCGATGCCCATAGACAAGTCAGCCGCTGCTTTTGCATGATTTCCAGAAAAAACAAGTCAGCGCTGCAGTCGTGATCGTTTTGCCCCACGGATTTGGTAATTTTGCCGTCGGCTAGACGTTGACCTTCAAAAAACAGGTCATCATTTCTCAATCGGTGTCATTTACATCTAAATGGGAAGGGATCTTTGGCTGAAATGTCGGTTGAGCCCATTTTCAGACTGTTTTACCTACGAAAATACGCCAGCAACGGTATCGACCTCCATATAACACATTGTTATCTGACACTTTTACACTTGGTTGTCACTCCAAAAACTAGGCAAAATAGCGGAACGGGATGGCAAAAAAATAGTCGCGGTAAAATCGCGGGACTGGCAACACTGACGTTAGTGCATCTTTGTTTATTTTAATTTGTTTGTGCTATTGGGAACTCGGATGAACTAGATTGTCTTGAGCCAATTTTTTCGCTCTCATATCGAGCCAGTTTTGAGTGTGGCTGGCAGAGTGACAACAGACATTGTATAAATTGTCAAGTGAATAGCATCCTTAACTAATTTTAAGACTGCCGATTTGGTGCAGTGTAGACCAGGGGTGTCAAACTCGTGGGCTTCTGGGGGCCACATTGCATGTTGGCAATCGTGCCGAGGGCCGCAGGATGTTTTCGATTTGAAGAACACCACTTTTCCGGAACACGACCTCTGTAATGTAGCCCAAAGTGAGGTCGATCTCCACAAAAAAAATGATCATTACCTCTCCAGCATCGCCACATCATCACCCCTCTTCAGGCATCGTTATCTAGTTTTGTGGCACTAAGTGGAGTTGATTTCCATATAAAAAAAAAGTGTGTAACTCTCAAGTGTCGCCTGTGTTAAGGGGTTAAAACGTTTGTTCGAAGATGAAATGTTGCAAAACTGTCGAAATCATTAAGAATTTTGAATCGTCTCGCGGGCCGCGAGTTTGACACCCGTGGTGTAGACAGCTTGAGCTCGTGAGTGCGCCGCCCAAGCTTATAGTGTAAATTTCGCGTGCGCGTCAAACAACTCGGCGTACTTGGAGTTCAAGCGGTCCGCTTGGACCCTGCCGCTCGAAACGTATGTAAATAAAATCCAAGTGTATTTATCCAAGTAACAAATATTCGAGACAGCCAAAGTTAGATTAAGAAATATCCAATGCACTTTAAAACTAGATAACAGAAAAAACATGCGTCCACATATGAGCAAACAACTACCAAAGCTCCTTGTTAATTTTTTCCACCTCTAATTCTCCCGTGCTCAGTGCACCGCAAACAATTACTTAACCCTTTTGCTGCGTAATTTTACTGCATTTAAATGTTTTTATTTGTTTTATATCCAAGAATGAATTTAATTTTCTGAAAAACTTTAATTTTAGGAATTTTTAAGGGTTTTTTTTTATAATTTTTAATGCAGCTGAAATTTGATGATACTATTTTGTAATAGAAAAATGTTTTTATACTATCGTGGGGTAAGTTCGAACGTCGCAGTAAACGGCAATTTAAAATTTGTGGATATATCCGAACGTCGCAACAAAAGGGTTAAGGCGTAGACGCTAATTGTTTGCCAAGCAACTGAGCCGAGAGCATCCGATTACCACAGTAGGACGAGCTCGCAAAAAACGACAGAACCATAACATTAGGTTCGAAACCAACATACAGAGGCGGTGCTGTCACAGCCATAAAAAATCCTCTCGTTGTGGCACGGGTGCCAGGGGTTGCCGACCCCTAATGTACGCAATGCTGTGAATTGTCACAGCTCAGAAATTCACAACAGTAATTTTATTTTACTGTTTATTCTATCGTTGTTTATTTGATGAAGTTTATTGGCTACGGTTTTACAAACCAAGTTCTTTTGTAGCCACTCATTAGCAAGTACCAGATTTTGCTAACTGTAATAAAAATTAGAGGTGACAGCAAATATGAGGAATTACAACAATATCGAAACCGCTTTAAAGCCGACTCTGAGGTCATTTTCCTAATTCGACTCCGACTCCACATAGCCAGACGTTAAATTTTAGCCTTGAGACTTTTTTAATTGCAAAGTCATTAAAAATAGTTTTCATCAACTGTGCGCTTGTCTGTTTCTGACAAAAGATACAAAAATCTTTTTATGTTTTAATGCTACGCTTATTTCTGTTTTGCTGCGTGTTGAAACTGTAATCTTTTTAATACGCCAATTTCCAGCCAACATGAACCACGTGAATATAGCAGGCATGTTTCGTTTGTCGAGTGTAACAATATTACAACCAGATTAAGTTGTTTTTTCAACAAATTTGTTGTTCAAACTTGACGTTTCTCTTCCCTTAGTTACCGGGAGGCTTCTTCACAATACGGTAGATGTTACCAGTGTGACATAAAAACTGTACAACATAAAAATATAAAGACAACTTGTATTACTTAACACCAAAAATTATTTACCAACATGACAGGCAATTACGTAATAACAAAAACATCGTCACATCACTTATTCAGGGGTGGGCGCAAGTAATAAGTGTTGTAAAATACATAAGACATTATTTATTCGCAACCAACACACTATAAACAGCAGGAAAATTTGTATCATCATTACGATTAATGCATTACATGAACGAGTCTTTTGATTTATCAAAAAACTTTCCGCAACATGACGCCTGTACGCATGTGACTCTGACTTCAGTATTTTGACATTATCCCAATCTATTCTAGGATCAAAATCCATAACGTGTTGACTCAGCGCTGACTTTTTAGTGTTAAAAGTCTTGACCGCATCAGCATGTTTCCGTTTTCTGGTTCTAACACTAAGCCCTGTTTCACCTACATACACAGCATTGCAATCCCGGCAAGAAATTTGATATACCAAACCACGCTTTTGTTCAAAATAAATAGAATCTTTAGGTTTACGAAAGAACGAAGACAACGTGTGATGTGGTTTTAAAGCCACTCCGATACCAACTTGAGTCAAAATTGGGCTAATCGGTTCCAAGACACCTTGCACCTAGGGAATCAAAGTGAACCATTACAGTTTTTCGATTCTTCTGATTAAAAAAATGAGTTTGACCAAAAGTTTGACCCCACTGAATTATTTTCTGTGTAAATTGCTTTGTTGATAAGGTCAAAGCTGCGAGGATGAGCTTGGACGAAGCTATTCCTTACATTCTTTGATGAAGTGAAAGCGAATCAAACAGTGCCGGCGCCAAGATGAGCTACAGAAAGAAGCAATCCCACAATTTTTGCGACTTTGTCTCACCAATTTTGTGATGATTCTGCAATAATTTATTACCATTAAAGTAGATTTTCAATCAAAATCAAAGCACGGGTAGTTCATTTCAGCCAGATAATTAGAATATGAGGTGCATTGGATATATTGTCTTACGCCAAAAAATAAACTTGGGAAAGCGTAGACGTTTAATGGTGCAAATAAATGATTATTTTGATTTATAAAGTTGCAATATTTTCTCTGGGGCGTCAGCTCTTGCCCTAATCTCATTCACAAAAGTTTCTTGATGCTAAACTTTCTCAAAAATTTCTCTAGATATGCGCTGGGTTTACATGAGTGTTTTGTCTCTGCTGACAAATGTTGTTGACCCCCC
Organism: Trididemnum clinides; assembly: GCA_963675345.1. NCBI lineage: Eukaryota > Metazoa > Chordata > Ascidiacea > Aplousobranchia > Didemnidae > Trididemnum > Trididemnum clinides. The sequence goes on from OY776289.1 coordinate 11,339,529, forward strand.
ACCCTAAAGTATTTTTTGGCAACGGATCTGGAATGATAAAGTCGCTTCATTGTTTATAATTAAAGTTGTGCATTAGCCTACGTTACGTATGCGTTTTAGTTTTTTTAGTTTCGTAAACAAGTACGGTCCATTGCAGTGACATGATATATCATGAAAAAAAGCTTTATTGAACATCAGGTTTTTTCTAAACTCGGACTTCCGGTATTCAGAAATATCAGTAGACAGTGGGCTATGACACAACCATAACTTCCCATAATAAAAAAAATTCATTATCCTTAGCTTTTTTTACTCGGTTTTGATATTGAATACACTTTCAAGCAATCAAGCTATATAAGCTAGAACCTGACTTGATTTATGTTAAGTAAAAAATGAGCAATATTTTTTTAGATATATCATTTAAAGCTCTAGAATTGACTATGGGTAGCTATTGCTTCAACAATTAGTTGAGGCTTCGGATAATATGAATTTGAATATAGGCTAATGGATAATACAAAATTTTCTTTTCATAAGTTTTACCATGGACACGCATAAAAAAAAAGTTTTCTTGTAAGCATATAAAAATCATTTTGGCAATATTAGTAAGCAAATCGCAATCAAACCTTTTTATGCAAACAATAGTTTAGCAAAGCATATTTTGAAAGAAGTTGGAATACAAAAATTGAAAATGTCTAAAACAGTAGATGTAGTAGCACACTTGAAAATTAATCATTAGTACATAAATTTTTGTTCTGATGCAAGTGTCTTGCAATTTTCGAATACGATTGGTTGTAAATCATAAAAACAATGTTTTTCTACAAAAGACAAAGTATTCAAATGCTATTTGATTTTACTGCTGCAATTAATCGACATTGTGTGTTTGCTGTTTGCCAAAGTTTTTACGTTACGGTTTGTTGAGCCTGAGCCTGCAAAAAATGAGAAAGTTGAGCCTGCAAAAAATGAAGAGCAATTTTGGTGTCACAATGACCAAAGGTGGCGGAGCTTTTTATTTGAAGGAATAAGGGACAAAGATGTCAGTTTAAAAAATAACATTGCTTTTCGGAGATTACTCAAGATGAATTGCTTCTTGATGAGAAGAAAAGTGCCAAGTCCAGAGCATAGAAAGTGGAAAAAAAAACTGCAGACAGTGACACTGTTTCCATCTATCAGGTCTTTTTAGAGCAGTTGGTGACCGACAAGTAGCTAGAGGTTTCAAATAAAGCATGGCTTAGACCAGTGGTTTTCAACCGGGGTTCCGCGGAACCCTAAGGTACTGTCCAGGGGTTCCGCCAGAAGTTACACAAATTTTATTTTATCAATTAAATTAAATGCTGTTTCTTGCAAAAGACAGTAGAATTATTTCACAGGGGTTCCTCGAGCCACTGGAATGTTTTCTTTCGGTTCCGCTTCAGTATAAAGGTTGAAAACTACTGGCTTAGACCTTGGAAAGAAAGCTTAGACCTTAAATACTTGGAAAGTAAAAGTTTCTCACCAAAAATTAGGTATTCTAGGAAAAAAAAGAGAGACATTAAATAAAAACTCTTGGAAGAAGAAAGAAGATAGAATAATTAGTAAGTAGCTGAAAAACTTTACCAAAAACTTTTGACAAATCTTGACGTTTAAGTCGAGCCGATTTTATAACAAGGAAAAAGAAAGGCAACCGAAAAGCCGATTCATAGAAGAACAGGGTAAAATGTGTCAAGGTAATCGGCAGGTGTAACAAAGATATCCCAAAAAGAATAAGATGTGTAAGCAAGGTTGAAAAGGTGATGGCACGGCTGAGCGTTCTATTCTTCATTTGCACAAAGCCGTCTGAACGTGGTTTTGTTTTCGTGACTTTGTTTGGTTCAATCAAAATGGTCTCTCCAAACATCTCATAAACCCGAGCACTCTCAGATCAGGAAAAGCTTGTACCGGCGTTTTCCACTCAATCCATCAGATACATCAACTAAAAATGACAAAATTTCTTCTAAAGTTCCGTCCATGTTTATATATCCTGGTATATTTACTGGGAACAAATATTGGCAGGAACATTAACTGGAAACGGATCTCTTCGCTTTGATCTTTTAGACAGCATTTTTGTATTTTCCCAATGTAAGATATTCGGTATTGCGATTCTTAAATTTTTTTGAATTATAAATATGCCACAAAGTTTTTGCTCTAACGCGTTAAGTGCAGAATTAATTAATTGTTATTCCAGTTTTAGTGCGCATTCAATCTTGTGACTCGTACCATTTTGGTCTGATTTCATCACATTCTTACGTTCTGCCAAAAGTCGCTAGCGGGTGTTAACTGAAAAGTAATAAACTTTGTTTATTGACTCGGCTGGATATTTGTCAACACGCAATAAAAGTAAAAAACTGCGACAGTAAAAACGTATTGAGAAAACACCTGGCTAGAACGAGCAACTTGCAGTTTGATGTAAAACTTCAGCACCCATTATTGTACTCTGATATATAAACTAATACCAGTTTCCAGTTAACATATCTATGGTATATCAACTGGTGATGTATATATAGTGGAAAATTCGGGTACCCGTCCGTCATAATATGCTTCAATTGGAGTATATGACAGATATATTTATTTTGTTTTTACATCTAAAATGCTACTAGAATTTATCAAAGTTGAACAAAATTTTTTCTTTGCTTCCAGGAAAATTGATTGATAAGCGCTTTTTTTGGAAACCTTGTCAAGTCAACGTAAAATCATATGCAAACAATTAGCTGAGATTTGGGTACAATTGAGGCTTGGCAATTGACTGGTTGGCCACTTCTCCAATAAAGCATCGATCTTTATGCGCGTAAATTTGTTCGCTTTAACTGCTTCAAAATCATAGCGAGCAAGCATGAAATTTAACACGATTAATTACTGTCCAAAACGTATTGTCATAAGGGGATCAATAACGTTACAATGACGTCATAACCATAGACGACTTTTATATTCGCATTTTTGGCGGAGGAAAACCGTTTTTGCTCAAACAAAACCAGAACCCCGACTTACCAAATGGCACAACTTTACTCGTTTAAGGTAAACATGACGTCACAATTAACGTTTCATTGAACTTTTTGTTTTCTTTATTACCTCAAAAAGTAATGGCTGTAGAAACCCGGCTACATGCTTTTTCGGGAGGTATTAACAAGCTGATAAAAAAGACGTCAAAAGAATTTACAACATTTTGAGTAGTTGTAACAACCCAAACAGCAATTCCTCTTTAAGGTGTTTTTATTTTAAGCATTGTTTTCTCCTGAACGCTCCAAAAACCTCTGTGATGACGTAATGCTATCTTAAGCCTGTGGTTCTCAAACTGTGCGTCGCGACGCACTGGTGCGTCGTTTCAATTTTCCAAGGGCGTCGCGGGATAATTTGGTTTTGTGTCATTAAATCTAGGTTTTATTGCGTCAAAAGAACTCTGATCGTAGATTCCATTTTTACTTTCTTCTGACATTCATAATCAATTATATTTTCACAATAGTGTTTTTAATACACTGTTGCAATTGTTGACTTGTGATTCAGGAATAAAATTGCAGAAGTTTAACTTAAAGGACGAAAAATGTATGAAAAATAAAGCATTCAGTTGTATGTTGGACGAAAACAGGAACGATGAGTTACAAACTTAGAAGAGCGTAATTTTACGATTGAAGATGATAGACCATCCAAAATCTCGGGAGCATAAGAACACTTATTTGTGTGGATTATGGGTCACATTTATTTTGCAGTACAGCAAACTAAATCTTAGGATACTGTTTGGTGCGTCGCAAAGTCTCGTAAGCATTTTTAAATGCGTCGCATCGAAAAAAGTTTGAGAACCACTGTCTTAAGCTAAAATGGTGAAAACAGCAGCAGGCAATATCTGCTAATATGCTGCCTGTTAAAGTGCAATAATTTTTTGCCGTCCTAACATATTGCTATAAATCTACTTTTTAATAATGCAATTACTACTACGAAAAATAGAGTAACTGAACTGTGCTTCATTTGCCTATTTACTTCAACTTTTTAGACATATTGATCACATGTAGCAAAGGGAAAAAGTGAGATTCTGCAGATAGCCACAAGGATCAATGAACCAACTGAATATCTTCGCTGCAAATTACTCTTGAAAGATTGGTATAAGATTAAATCACGTGCTCCGAAACTATTGCCTTTTTAATCTGATTTCGATTCTGCATCAGCCACAATATTTTCAAAAATCCAGCCACAAGTCTTTAAATATACGTATAGTATTAAATGCATTTAGTTTCGAAAAACTTTTGTTAAGTGTAATTGGATTTTATTGAAAAGTTATTGTTGGAGCTGGTCACCTGTTAAACCTCTCACTTTTTCTGAATAAAACTAATTCAAATTTATGAGAAGAAAGATAGACATTCGGGACACTTTGGTGCCAACCCCTCAATTTGCTACTAGTTTCTCTCCTTGCAATAAAGAAAAGAAATCCATGATTATTTGTTATTGATTGGCTGTTTATACGTGACTATAACTTTGATTTTACCGTGACTATAAGCATTAAAGGCAAAGTAAAACACTGTAAAATACCAAGTTTAAGATAAAATCCAAGTAAAGCAATAGACCTACTAATTTGTAAAAGTTGACCTGGAGAAAACATTTTTCCAGAAAATAGCTTAATAGGCATACTAAGATAGGGTTCATGACTTTGAGGGAAGACATGGCCTCTTTTGTTGTTATGGTGGAACCAGAACCAGAGAAAAGAACAAAAGCACTTAATATCACAAAAATTAATACCGAAAAGGGCACTCCAAGGTGATAACTTGATGTACTCGTTAATAGCTCATTCCTGCAATTGCAAGAACAACCACCATTTGGGCGCCCCCATTATTTTTGACCCCAAGGCTGATGGCGAGCCCTGCCAGGATAAAATTTTACCACATTTGGAAGAAACATTTTGCTATTTTTGATGATATTAGTTTTGCAAAGCTACCGGAAACAGAGCTATAAACTTGAGAAAAACGCAATGCTCCTTTTAACTCCCTTGGGTATGACTAAGCAGAGAAGGTAAGGCGTAGTCAGCACGGAGTTGGAAACGGGCCCAATTGTAAGGCCCGAACCCGGCCCAAACCCGATATTTATTTTGTAGCTCGACTTAGGCCCGAAATTTAAATTCCCCGAACGAATTGAAAGTGCATGAAACTGCGGAGTAGGCTATATAGGTGAAGCGACAAAATAAACATCACAAAACAATTCACAGTTAATCATTTTTTAATTGAAGGAGTTATTGATTATCTACCAGTATAACAATGAAACTTGAATGGCGAACGACAAATCAATCATTTGATTTGACTAATCGAAGTGCCAGGTATGAGATCTTCTGACTGAAAAATTAGGCAAAAATAAGGACATTTCGTAGAAAAAAGGACAATGATACTTTCTAAGACACAGACTTTCAAAAAAAGGACAAATCTTAGAAATAAGGACGTTATGGCAGCCCTGACTATGAACCTGCATTATAAACGCGTACAAATGGGCAAGATCGAAAACTTTTTGTCGTCGTTTCAAAACATTTGAATGGTAGTTGATTTCACAGCATGATATATCAGCACAAATCAATTGAAAACACGATCCTAGGTCCAGCCCCAATGTGTTTAACCATAATCTCCGCAATTACACAAAATTGTCTGTGAGAATCCAACGTCGCATCTTGTGAAATCACCTGACAATCAAAATAAAGCGATTACAAGCAGCGCTTCAATTGACTGCCCATTAAGATTGAACTTGAAGTCACTATATTAAACAGAGATGGTTTTCATGAAATTACAAGCTGCACTTCAATTGACTACTCGCTGTTATTGAAGGCACTATCATATACAGTGATGTTCTTCCTTGCAACGAAAAAAAAGCGATTTCCGAACTGAAATAAATTCTTACTCTTAATAAGCCTACTGTGAAAAAATTTTGCATACGGTCCCGAAATCGGCCCGAAAATTTTTTAGAACTTGAGCCCGAACCCGGCCCGAACTCGAACTCGACCCGAAAAGCCCGGCCCGTTTCCAACTCTGAATCGGCAGCAACTTCAGAAAGTTTAAGGGAAAATCAAAAGAAAACAACAATCTTGTGCAAAATGGCACTTATGGAAGATATTCTACTATTTTGTTTAAAAATAACTCAATAGCAGAAAAGTCTTCCATATTTTGAAACTGAGGGAAGCGCAAAGTTTCTATGCCTTCTTAGCTACGCCCAAGCAACAAACAGAGCATATCTATCTAAGGCGTAGGAAGGATTTGAAGTCACAAATTTAATTACAAAAAGGAGTGCACCAAGTGGTGAAAACGACTACTGTAATACCACTTGATACTTAATGTTTTTATTTTTTTAAGCAACCTTTACTTTAGCGCTGCTACTTCCCCTAGTTTAGCTTAAATTGTGTCTCCGTTGGCTACTCATTCAAAAGAGTGAAGAAATTAGTTTTATGGGAATATAGACTATGCATATCCTGCCCACAATATTTTTAAATTGATCACTTTCAAAGTACTGTACATTTCATTTATGAACAAGAATTGGATTTGAGAAAAAACATACACTACTGATTGTAGTTCTCACCACTAAACATTGGTTGAAACTGGTGCAACCGGCTGAGTTGATATTTTTAACCTCGACCTTACTAAATGGAATCCTACAAGCGACGCAGGCAGAGCCAACCAGTTGACTTGTAAATTGTTTAATACATCCAGTTTAATGCTAAAAAAAATTATTCTTAGATGGTATCTGTCAAAATTAGGTTTCGTGTCATCATTAAAATAAAAAGGTTTTGGTACATATATATGAAAGTAAAATAATTTAAAGTCACTCAAAAGGAGTAGAATCAATTTCATCTTAAACTTTTAATATCTAAAGACCAATTTTTAACTAATTTTATTTAAACTGAATCAATTTTTTGCATGGGCTCAAAGGCGGCGTGGGATATTTTTGTTATATTAAATAATTTATGTAACGCATTCATTTGGCAATTTGAAGATTTTGCTTTTCTTGTCGACCGGCGTTTGATCAATTTGCCGGCGCGTGGTGTAATGGTCAGAGCGTTTTAGTCTGTAGATGTTGGGTTAGTCGCTTTGTCGAGTTATGTCAAAGACTTTAGAAAAAGAACTACATTTATGTTCACATATTTCCTGCTTGGCAATCAGCAATAGGAGTAATGTGGAAGATGAATAAAGCGGAATCGACTCAGTCGTGTTTAAAAATGGACTAAGCACGAAGCCACTGTTTGCGCCGCAACATCAACCACTTAAATTGTATCTGATAGAGGGATCCCAAATCACTATTTAGCTAATGACAAAGCCAACAGCAATGTGGATAAACTCAATTTCGGACGCTACACATACACATCTTGGGCAATCAAAAAGCGTTGTACCGACGATTTTAAATGAATTTAGATTTAATATTAGGGCTACACCTCTTCCAACTGAAATTTCCTAATCACAATAGCACCAAAAGTAAAAAATTGACTTGGAGAAAACTTTGGATTCATGTCTTTGCATGATTGCGTCTACAATTTCTGTCCATAAACCCCAATTAGGGAAGAATCGAGATGCATGTATCAGAGATCCAGATCTCACAATACTTTTGTATTGTAATCGGTATCGTTAGGAAGCTATCAGGAAAATGCTTTGCTTTTCCCTTTTATTGTAGCAGATAGTTATTTTAAATGTCCTTATCCATCCCCCAGTGATTCTCAATGTTGGCAAGTCAGATTTTGGTGGGGCTTAAAAATTCAGAAAACTGTTAAATGTATTGTTCAAATAAATCACCTGGATTGACATGGCTAATAGTGTCCAAAAATAAACGATCTTCAAAATTTTTCTCAAATTATAGTGAGTATATCTATTCTCAAAAAATAAGGAGAATGTTAATAAAAAGTTAAGAAACACTGATGCACACCTTCCAAAGTTCAACATCTTTTTGATTATTTCGCAGCACATAGATGCTAAGCACTGATGATGAAAAATATGAAATCTAAAATGTTTATAACATAAAAATACTTTTGACAAAAATTGAAAAACAGCGTTTGACACAAACCGGTATTTTAATTATATTAGTCAATCAAAAATAAAGAGTATTGAAAACCAACTCATGCAAATAAGCTAATGCATTAGTAATCAACAAAAATTTAGAATGATACTGTTGTCAAAAATAAGCTTCAATTTCTTCTAAGCTTTTTCCTTTTGTTTCTGGCAGAAAGAATATTGCAAAGAAAATTGATAACGCAGTGTTAGCAGCGAAAAACCAAAAAGTTCCTTGTGGAGTTAAAGATTGCTGAAAAATAACATTGAAAAATGACTTACAAGTGAGTCTGGAAAAACTAATAATGGCTTAGATTATCTATCTTAGCATAACTTTTTTCGAAATCCAGCACTTGCAATTGAAAATTATTTCGCAATTATAAGAATCTGCAAGGTATAAATTTATTAAAAAATTGAAGCGTAGTCAGCCAACACGTGTCGTTTCTAATGCACCGAAACATGGGCGTACCTACAGGAGTACAATGGTCATGGCCCCCTAATTTCTTGCTTTTGATATAGATATAAAACTGTTTTAAATTGTTGCGGCTACAAAGCATCGATCTCAAAAAATCATTATCCAACAAATTTGAGGTAGAAATTGACAAAATTAGGAGTCTAAGAAAGGTTGCGATTTGACAAATTAAGGTAAAATTTGATAAAACTCAGGTAGAAAAACATCAATGGCTAAAATAATCATGTAACAAATTTCAAGGTTTTGTTTTTCCAAAAACAAAAGTTTGCTTTTGACTACGCCCCTGCATGAATATTGACAATGCAAATATTTCACATAAAAACGCACCAGGGTTATGACCCCCTAACTTCTTGCTTTTAATTAAGAAATGAAACTGATTTAAGTCATTACGGCTACAAAACATTGATCTGAAAAAATTCAAAAAAGCATACGTTAATTGCGGTTGGCGTTTAACATAATGCATATGACGTCGGAAAATCTACACCAAGAGTATCTCTGAATTTTTCCACAACTAAATATTTACGTAACTGAACAACTACACAAGACATGTCATTGTGATTTTTTTGTGTCTTTTTATTTAATGGCTGTCTGTGGAGCCCATTCAGTAAACTATCCGGTATCTTGGGCTGGTGGTTAGCAACATTTTTGATTGGGGATCACAAACAAACAATTTGTCTCTGCAGCTTGCAAGATACTCTAAATCCTTTCACAAGTTGTGCAATAAAGTTTGGAAAGACAAGCTGGGCTACTCTTATAAAGCCTTTATACCTTGGAATACAGTATGGCAGTGCTGTTTGCAGTTGCAAATAAACTTTTATTAAATAAGTTGAGTTGCATCAGAAAAAATTTTAAGAAAAATACTTTCTTGCAAAAACAAAGATTTTTACAAGATACATTACGCAAAAAAGAAAACGTTTTCCATTACATGAAGATAACTTATAACCAAATTACAGCTCACCAGCATTGAGCTAAAAGAAGAAGTGAGTACAAAAGCGATAAAGAGATTAAAAGCAGTGGAAAGCCCTGCTGCATTGCCGCGAGCTCGAAGAGGAATAATTTCTCCTATAAGCAACCAGGCAATTGGTCCGATTCCAATGGAGTAGGAAGCGATAAACACCACCATTCCAACTAGTGCCATCCATGTTAGCTTGGGAACTAAAACAGGAAAAATATTACATTACTCACTGATAGAATGAAGAGAGAAAATTTACTACTAATATTGACATTGCTATTGTATTGCAGCAAAAGTGAAATTACCTTCAGAAATATATCTGCTCATGCCGAACTTGGTTAGAGCGATTCAGGGTAATGAGTCATACTTAGAAAAACTTGAAAATCAAGATCAGCTGAGCTAATCTTTTGTTATCAAAAACATGATTTTGCCTCAAATTTAGCATTTTTTATTTTTATAAAATAGAAATATTGAAAAAATAGGCCACCAACTTGATAAGCAACACAACAGATTGATAGTGAGTTATTTACCTATGGCATCATCAACCTTGAAAAACCAAATAGCAGAGACTAATATAAAAATTGCTCATTGTAATGATGAGAACTTGCTCAACTAAATGGTGTTGCGCTTGCTCATACAGGATGCAACCACACATTCTAGACATTTATCTTACAGGCGTTCGACTACAGATTTGACGCTCAGCCCACTGCACAGCTCTACAAATATAATTGGTATAATCTATTTAGAAGTAGAGAAAAAATACGCGCTGGCCATGTCAATCAGATATAAAATTAAGACTTTATTTTTTAAATGGAAGCGCTAATCTTTATTACACTGCCAGCTACATTCTAGCTTGGTTTATATTCTTCACTTACTGGAGTGCTCAATATCTGATTGTGGTGTTGTTGTGACATTGCTGGTTGTTTGATACTCAGTAGGATTTGAGAAATGCGTGTTGTGGTTGTTTAAAAGTTGAAAGTACAAACCAAATACAATTAAACTGGCCGTCATTACTAATCCACCAATCACAATAAGAGGTCTTCTACCTGTAGAAAAGCAGAACTTAGGAATGAAGTAAGCTTAGTTTTACAATAACTTTGCGATATCACCACCTAAATATTTATGACTGAACTTAAAAAATTGACAGGTTGACTGGCTTCACTAGTGTTCGTCACACCGTGGCGGTTCACAAAAAGTTACTTTCACATTTATATCATCATTCAAAGGTTTAGATAAATAAATTTTTTTCTAAATTTAGGAATGCTTTTCAAAAAAGTTCTCAACTAAATATTCTCCAATTCCTTTGGAAGTGTTTTATCATGAATGAAAAATTAATGCATTTTCAAAAAAATATTTTCTATAACAAAATTTCACCAAGACTACATCGTCTAAATTAATATCCCCACACCCCTTTTTAACGTTGCGAGGTCAACTGAACTTAAAATTATCGTTTTGACCCTAGCAAGTAAAAAAGTGCATTGTAGACCTGTCTATGTAAACTTGGTGCAGCAGTTTGGTCAGTTAAAAAGATTATCAATGCTCGCCATATTTTGCTCTGTCCAAGCAGCAAACTGCGCAATATTTAGCATAGTCGTAAAACAAGAAGACTTATTACAGTTTATACATTTTTTGCGTCAAAGCAATTTTGCATCACTTTATCTATGACTTTGTTTGCTTTCACTACGATTGACCATTAGCACCCCAACGTTATGCATAGATTCCTGTAATTTGTATTATTTTACAAAATATGTGCTCATTAGTTAGAAAATCAAATGGATTTGAATAACTGCGGTTATGATAAAACGTATGCAACGAAATCGATTTGCAAATAAAAGTATGAGCATAGCATTGAATGATTCTTTCGAATTTTTTTGATGTTACAGTTAGGTCTATACAATTTATTGATACTTTACCTATACCTGTAACTAACTAACTGCCACATATAACAAATAGCCTTAATACAAATGTAATCTGGCGTAGCACAAGCGTTTTGCATACCATAATTATTGAAATAGAATGCACGCGTTTTGTCATTTTCATATCATAAACTAGCCGGCTTTGTCGCTCGGCAGACGCCTTCCATCAGTAATGTCCGGGTTTAGTATTTCGGCATAACCGGCTGCCCCGGCTTCATCCATCCGGCTCTTGTGTAAGCAGTAGCAAAAAGTTAATAAAATTTACGCACTTTTACGACTCTTGTACACGAAATTGTGATTATCATATTCTCTTAATCATGACTGGCAATGCTCACAAAGAATCTTGCCACAAATTATTGTAAATACTTGTGAGGAAGCCGGGATTGTACATAAACAAAACTGATTGTAGCGACAAATTGGTGGTTGCTTTCACAATTAAAGAAAAAATTACACTTGTATTTAATGGTATGCCTATTTTGCCAATTGGTGCAGCCCCTTTCCTATTTATGTTTGTGATATTAAGTTCCTAATTTGCTGGGCTATTGGCCTTGTTTCCGGCATAGCGACACAAGCCGCTATTGTTCTGTCTATATCCAGTTTTACAAATTGTTCTGATTATAATTTTATGTTGATTTTTTCGTAAACTTGGGATTTTATTACAATGATGTAGAGAGTAGACATATATACCTCAACAAGCAGCATATCAGCATAAGAAAAATCCTTGCTTTATAGTATTATGACGGCATCACCCGAAGAGCCCCGATCAGTAACGTCGGGATTGAGAGTGTCGGTTCAGCTGGCCAAGCCGGCTTTACCTATCAGGCTATCAGGCTTTACCTATGAAGAGTTACCAAGCGTTTATATATTTTCTGAACATAAGATGTCAACGACTTTTTGTGCTCCATTTCCTGATAGAATGTCTCATTTCAAGATCCTGGCTATGCCCTAGGTCAATGTGCTTTGTTCATTGATGACACGAACCCAAGGGAGCCTTGCGTTTCTCGTAGTTTGGAAGTAGGGATTACATTTCTGATATTAAGCTATTCTAAAGCAAAAAGGCAAAAATGTCGTTCGTGTGGTTCGATTTGCTACAGTGACGCTATTTTTTTTTGATTTCCCTTTAAACTTTCTCATGTCCTCGCTGGCTACGCATTATGTAGTATGTTTTTTTCTCCCTGCTTGAGGTGCCCTGGGGAGTTTAAAGTGTTCTTCCTTTTCCTCAAATGTTTGGTTTGACCAGGGTAGCTCTGCATAGCATTTATAAAGCAAAATATTAATAATATCTTCCATGTGGTGCGATTTAACACTGTGACGTTGCTAATTTTGATTTCGTCTCAAATTTTCTTAAGTCCCTGCTGGCTACGCATTACGATTTATATTTGCTTTTCCTTGCTTAGGTATACTCATAAAAAGTTAAATAAGTTCTTGCTTTTCCCAAATTGTCAGGTTTGATTCCGGTAGCTCTATAAAGCTATTATCAACCAAAATAGAAAACATGTTTCGCCTAAGTATGGTGCGATTTAGCCCCGGCAGGCCATACTATCACCCGTGCCGATTCAAAACGTTTCAATTAATTTATCTATTCCAGCTTAAACGTACAAACATTTGTTAGAGCCACAACAAAATGTTTTACTAAATATAAGCCATAGCTCATGTACATGTAATGGTAATTATGTTGGTTTATTAATCAAGACTGGAAGCATTCAAAAACAAAGAACGATGACACAAAATACCTATCGTATTTTTTAAAAGTGTAAGGTGGGGGGGGGGAGGTGAAGCATAGCCAAAATTAATGGCGTCGTCCAAATGGTGGTTGTTTTGACTCATAAAGAAATGAGCTGTTCGATGGTAGACATGTTCGACGATTTGGTGGGCCCGCTTTCGTATTAATATTGGTAACATTAAAATTTTTGTCTGGGTTGTTTGCTTTAATTCGGCCTTAGCATGAAAAGGGGCGCTGCCTTTACTTTAAGTCATATAAACTATTGCAATAGGCGCCTATTAAGCTATTTTCAAACAAAAACATTCCTTCTTAATCCAGTGTCACAGATCGATGCTATTATTGTTTAATTTTGATCTTTTCTCAAATTTGGGATTTCATTACATTTAACTTTGCACGTAATCCAGACCTCCCTACAATTAAATGAAGATTAATGTTTTGTACCAACAGGCCTATCCTTGCAATTACAAAGAGGTAGCTTGGTGAGGATCCACTGAGAAGAAGGAGAACTTTTATTTGCTCGGATTGAGAGAAAGACACCAGTGCTCAGGCCAGCGCTCCAATCGAAACAGAGCTCCCTGTGTGGCCTCCACTGCAGTGAAAACCGAGATGGAGGAGGACCAAATGGCCAGACCGTCAGCGTAAAAAAAGCAGCTTACAAAAGAAGACAGAGAAGCCGGAAAATTATTAATAAAGAGAAAGAAAAGTAGAGAGCCAAAAACGGATTTTTGCGGAACACCTCGACGGTCTCGAAAGGAACGACTTTTGTGATTTTGATAAACCACGCAAGCGCGCCTATCAGCAAGGAAAGATTAAATCCAATGAGCAAAGCAAAGAGGAAGGCCAGCCAGAATGAGTTTATGGAAAAGAGCGGGATGCCAGACAGAGTCAAAAGCTTTGGAGAAATCAGTAGTAGAGAAGAATGTCTGAGAGACCGGCTTGAGTTTGTCAAACCCATCCAAAATGGACTGAAAAAGGAACAGAATTTGATCTAGAGTAGACCGTCCAGGGCTGAAGCCGGCCAGGCTGGGAGAAAGAATGGAATTAGATTCTAGAAAGAAGAATAGACCGGATAAAATGATAGGTTCAAAAAGCTTTGATAGGCAGGAAGTGAGAGAGATAGGCCGTTAGGAAGCAGGGGAGTGGAAAGAATTCCCCATCTTGTGGATAGGAATAATAGAAGATGTTTTCCAGATGGAAGGAAAAAAATGCAAAGTCCAGGAAAGATTGAAGATGGAAGAAGAAAATCCATACCAAAGCAAGGAAGATGCTTTGGCATAGAATAGGCAACTTTGTCTGGGCCAGTGGCAGTGGAGGAGAAGAGGTTAAAAGCAGCCGCAAGAATTTCAGCGGGAGGGAAAGAAAAGCAAAAGGACGAGTGAGGCTCCCCAGGGCACGTGGTTCGGCGGACCTCAGAAAGGTAGCCTCTGGCTCGGCTACGCTGGGCCTTTGGCTGAGAGATAGAAAAGTGGAATCTCAGGTAAGCGGCATAGACCGAAGCCGATTCTTTGGAAGAAGAACAGTTATCAAAATTAGGAGAGAAGGAAGACGAGGAATGAGAGCCAGCGTAAGAGCGAAGAAGAAAGTACACAGCTTGGGTTTTGATTTGGATAAAAGAGAAGAGCAAGTCGTCTGCCACGCCTCAGCCTTGGCCTTGGCGATGACTGACGAGGCACGTCGAGAAGCGGAGATGTAAGCCTGGCGCCTTCATCTCTTCTGTGAGCGGCAGCAAAAGCCCTGCGTTTTTCACTAACCGCACTTTTCACCTCAGCAGACCACCAGGCTTTAGGAGGACGTTTGATGCGACCGAAAAGAATGGAAGATTTGGCAGCATTCAGTGCCAGAGAGGTAAAAAGCGCGGCAGCAGAGGAAAGAGAAAAAGACGAATACTCCTCTGCGGAAGAATAGTTAGAGTGAAAGTAGAATGCTCGTTGGGGCAAAAGACCGGAGAGAGAGGGACAGTTAGACGAATTGTTAGGTGATCAGAACCCAGGTCCTGAAGCACCTCCCAGGAGCAAGAAAGGGCAAGAGAAGGGGAAGCAAAGGAAGGGTCAGGGGAGGAGCGACTGCTAGAGGAGCGATGTAGAAGGGTGGATGTGTCAGGGTCCTAGAGGGGGAGGAGGTCAGAATAGATAATCCAGTCAAATACGTCCTCCCTGAGGGTGTTGGAAGTACCTCTTGAGTCCCAGAGGGGGTAATGGCAATTGAAGTCGCCCAAAATAAAAAGATTTCTGGGGAAGCGAAGAATGGAAGGAGAAAAGGAGACGGTTCTGCCATCCGTCGAAAAAAAGCGAATAGAGGGAGCGTACACATTAAGAAATGACAACGAGGAGGAATTGTAAAGAGAAATGTTGACCCCTACATAGTCAGAGTAGGGATCAAGCGAAAAAAGAGAAGTAGAAAGTTAAGAAACGGATAAGCCCTGTCTGACGAAAAGATGACGCCGCCGCTACCATGCGTGGCATCACAAGAGAGAATGCCAGACCGGGAGTGGGTGCAATCAAAAAGCAGAGTAGAGAATCCAGGAATCTGGAAAGATGAAGATGAGTTAAAATTGGATTCCTGGATACAGATCAGATCCACAGGATGAGACGAAAGAAAGTAAGTAGTTCAGTGCTCCTGGATCGAAGACCTACAGCATTCCATTGAAGAACCCTGAGAGATTCAGAGGAAGAGGAGACAGGAGGCGTAGAAGGACAGCCAGGAGCAAGGGACGGTGGTGATGGGGTAGAGGGAGAAAATACAAAATTGGCAGACGGGGGAAAGAAGATTTGAAGACAAAAGTGGGGTGGGAGTGCAGCATCAGCAGAGGGGGCCAGATTGTACGGCGAAGGTATACATGTTGGGGGAGTCAGAGGAGAGGGTCACAGTGTTACAAGTGAGAACACGGCAGGGGTCAGCTACAGCAGTGAGAGCTGCCAAGAGTTCTGAATTTAGAGACAGAAGCTGTGAGCATCATATTGAATAAATGAACTCATTTGGAGCAGGTGCAGCATTGCATTGACTTGTCCTGCTAGGTCACATTGCCATTGCACACTGCGCAAGGAAAGATGGGACCAGGCTTTTAATGAACGTTACCGCTCATCCAGAGAAGAAGAAGATTAAGGAGACGAAGACGGGCAAGAGAAGGGCAGGGGAAGAGAGAGAGAGAGAAAACAGGCGATCGATTTTGAAGAAGCTGTGTGCTGCTCTTCTGTGGTCGTTCAGGGGACAGCATAACGAAAAAATGGAGGGGAGTGCCCAGGGTAACTGGGACCCTCGGGAAGGCCAACAGCCATTTCGACCCAACCCAAACGGATCGGGGACCGCAACACCACGTTGAGGCGGCTGTTGATTGGTGCAGCATATATAAGGTGGAGGCTAAGAACATCAAATCAGCTGGCTGCTGCGACAGCCTTGCTCAATTGCAAAGATAATTGCTTCAACACTTAGATCATATGTAGATCGACACTTACATTTTGTTGCAAACGATAAGAAACGACCATATTTACCCTATCTTCTTTTTCTCGGATGAACACCAAATATTTTGCTTCGATTTAGGCTACATATTAAAATTGTAGACTTTATTTTTCGATGAGTCTTTTGAAAAATTTGATGGATAATGCCAAACATTCATGCTTTCGAGAATGAATAGAGATAATGTACCAAAGGACTTGGTTTTTCTAGAAATTGCAATTTTGTGCCGTACAGGCACTAAAATTTTGTGTGTTTTTAACCGATCGGCTACATTTCACAAACATTTGAATACTTCAGTTTTTGATGGATCGTTTTAAAAACGTCGACAGATAATGCAAAAGAACCATGCTTGTGAGAAAAAGTAGTCAAAATGTAACAAAGAACTAACTTTGTTTAACAATTGCATGTTTTTTAGCTCTAATAGAATAATTATTCAACTAAAAAGGAAACATGATGTATGGCAGCCAAGTTTTGATCAGCCAATATATCCTTAGCCTCAAGTAATTGGAGTCACATATTGCTGGAAAGGAAGATTCCTAAGCTTTCAAAGGATAGTTATTATTAGTAATTATTATAATGGTTTTGTATTAGAGTCACCTGTTTTTACTGAGCTCACCAATTTTGGGAGTAGTATAAAGTTGCACCACAGGTTTTAAAGTTCAATTTTTTCTGTATAAAAACTAATATTAATTGTACATATTATGCACTATCGGACTCGTCTTAAAATAATCTTTCATTTGTTGAACAAAGTTTGAAAATCAGTGGAGAAATGGGGTCATAAATCAGTTTTTCAGTAAACTGATTTTCCAAAATGTTGCAAGTTTTGCAAAACATCTTGATATTATGATCTGCGGTAGCGAATATTTGTGTTTATCGTACGGGACATATTATGACATCATGCAGCCAGTTTAAGCATGCAAGAGAAAAAGAGAAGAAAAATTGCTTTGAGGGCTTGAACTGCTTAAACAAAGAATTGCTCGTAGCATAGTCAAATCAGCAATAATTGTTGTAAAATTGTTTTTATCGAAAGCAGCTTATTGATATCTCCTGAAAGAACGTTTAATCGCGTTTCTGCAATGAGTATTTTTGAGTAAAAACAAAAAACAGATTGTTGAATGAATCGTTGATTGTGACGTTATTTTAGACCCAAAACAAACAAAAGTTTTTGTAATGCGGTAAGTTGGAAGCTGGTTTTCGTTTGAGCAAAAATCGATTGTCCTCTGTTAAGTAATGCAAATTCTAAAAAAGTATTTTTGATTATGACGTCATCATGGCGTCACCAACAACCTTGTGACACTCACCACGAAGTGGTGATCAATCGCACCAAGTTTGATGTTTGTACCTCCAGCAGTTTAAGAGGAGTCAAAACAGACACACAAACAGACAGACAGACAGATACACCTGCGCTTTATAGTATAGATTTGTGAGCATTCTAATCAAGACTGCATTTTATTTTTTTACGATATCAAGTTTTTGGCCAATTTTAAATCGACGATGTTTGAAAATACAGTAACTTTGACCGAAGAAGGTTTATTTGCTTTTTTTGAAGTAGCAGTAGTCTTGAAAAAGACTAATTTCTTTAAGTAGGTAGATCAATTTTTGATCAGTATTTATCTGAAGCTACTTCGGAAATTGTTTTCATGAAAACTTTAAAGCCTCTTTTCTATCGTCAAAAGAACTTTTTAGGTAGCACGCCTGTATAATATATATCGGTATTTGTAATGAAATTCATGTGGATTTTGTTGTAATATAGTTGTGACCTCAGTAATTTTGTGCTACAAAAAATCCAACCAGGCATCTTTTATTATGTGCATTTTTATTATTACTGTCGTAAATTTGTGTGCATTCAAGACAAGGGCGCATTTTGATTAAAGGCACTTTTTATCAAATAAATGCGGTAAGTAGTTGGGCACTCTAGAAAGTGCAGTGATTAAAATTGCGCTTAAGACAAAAAACTTAAAAAATACTTAGCCAGAGTTTCTCAAACCATGGATCACCACCTAAATGTGGGTCGCGAAGGCCTCACAAATGAGACAAGAGTACATTTTGCGAAAAATTTATTTGCTTATTTACATTACTTTACATGAATCGCGGCCATTGCTGCACATTGTATTTTTAAACAATTTTGGGTCTCACAAATAAAGGTTGCGAAACGCTTCATTGAGCCACGCCATGTTAAAGAAAGATACTGCATCTCAAAAGACTCTACTACGTGTTTACTAATGTAGGCCTAATTACCGATGTTTGACCCTACATACCTGTTTTGTCAATGATCAAACAAGAGATAAAAGTAAAGAGAACTTGCGTACCAGCTGTGGACAGCACAGCTAATGTCAGCTGAGATGGGTTGGTGAATCCAGCTGACTAAAAATACACAAAATTAAGGACTGACTTTGGAATAGATGAAATTTAGAAACAAAATTAAATTAATGACAGAAACTTCTCTGATGAATGTATGGTTGTTGGAAGGTGTTATTCTTTGGACAGTGACTTGGTTTTTGACACTCTACGGAGTTATAGCCCTTGTCCTATTGTTAAAATGCTGTTTCATACACAGTTTTTAAATGCAGTTTAATAGATACCAATAATTTGTTCCAGGCATATGGCTGGAGAATTTTGTAGCGAACAGGCTGAGGTTACGCAGGATATTGCAAAATAATAATAACGTTTTTGTTTGCAACTCAGCGTTTTAAAGTAAAATCTAATTCCTTTCTGAAACGTCGAAATTACAACCAAACTTCTGATTTTATAGTCAGAGCCGCTCAGAAAGCCAAAATTGATTTTGAATCAGCCAAAGATACAAAAAATAACTTACTAGAAAAAGCGGTTTTGCAAAAAACATAACACAATTGATTCCGCTCATTTGTTGGAAATACATTGCCGCCAGCGACAATATCGCTGGATTTAATAGCTTCTTGTCACACAAAATTTCAAACCACGTTGCTGACTCATCTTCATTATTCAAGCTCGCTTCCAACTCAGCAAACTCGTCATCAATGTTTGCCTAAATCAACAGCTTTTCACTAACATATTGCTAATGCTAATGCAACTGCGGGAAAACAGTGCCTTGCTTGTACCAATTTCAAAGACACGCTTATACCAATTCAGCGGTTTTCAAACTACAGTATGCAGCGATTATATTCTCAGTACAAAGAGAGAGATGATCACCAGCTCACTTTCTTTTACCTACCCTTCCTCCCGGAAATAATATCAAGTCTTCATCGAAATTCACTCGATGTGCTAAACTTACAAAGCATACCAGGCAACGGTGTAAACTTTATAGAACAAATTGTTTTGGGTAGCAGTTGATTCCAAACTCTCAGTACTTCCTATTTCAATGAGTTCAATTCCTTTTAATCATTTCTACATGTTTTAAATAACCGTGACAAAAAGTTTTGAAAACACAAATTAATAGTGCTCATTACTGTAACATTCGAGAACTTAAATCTAACAGTTTGCGCGCTATTAGGCAAAGCCATCCTTTCCAAATAGACCTCTGGGAAACCAACAGCAAAGAAGCAAGTTCTGAACAGGCCTCAACTCTGCAAAACCAATTCAGAACCGCGTTTTTCTTCACATAGCAAAATATTGCCAAAAAAAGCCTTTCATTGTTTTCAGTTCATGTAGAAATTCTACTGTTATACAAAGAATATTATCATCCTAAACTCCTTGCTTTCAAAAATATCGGGATAAAAAATGCTCACGTAACTCAGAGATAACAAATAAAAAGCCAAGGATTACATTTTTTCCTCGAAGTAGCTGTAACGATTCTTTTGCTTTTTGTGCTTTTCCTTTTAATAATAAGTATCTCGGCGTTTCGACAATAAAAATAGAAAGGAACATCAGTAATGCTGGGAGCACAGTCGCTGAGGCTGCTAGCCACCGCCAAGGCAGAGCAATCCCTGAAAAGCAATTATACATGAAGGTGTAGTAACCTGTTAGCTATTGATTATACGCTACGCTTCTTACCTAAAGCGTAGATGATTAATATTCCACTTACAATGCACAGCTGAGAGGCAGAACCTAGCATACCTCTAAGGTTGGAAGGAGCAATCTCACCAATGTACACCTGACAAAAAAATAAATCTTATACCACTGTAGGAAGCCTATAGCGGAGTTCACCGGACAAAGTTTACGTTGCCTCATCAGCACAAGAAACAAAACTTACACAGCATTAAAAAATATAGTAATGATGAAAGAGTGGAAGTAGGAAGTATCAAGCTATCCGGAGCGTTTACAATCAAAAGGATTCTTTTGAGGCAGAGGTTCCCAACTTATATGAATTTCTGACCCACTAATTCAATCTATAAAACCAAACAACGCACTCCATGAGCTGACCTGAACAAAAGCTTTAAAAAAGGTTACTAAGTCAAAAATTGGGGCAAAAAATCCCTCTACCCAAATTGACCTAAAAAGCAGTGGTCATCAAGTCAATGGCGAAGATAAAAGGTTATCAACCCTGGTTGATTACATAAAAAATTCATCAAGGATGTAAACTTTTGAGGCTCTTACTTTTTCCAAACGTCTCACCAGTGCGTGGCGACGCCCCAGTTGGGATTCTCTGTTTTAAAAATTTTTTTTAATAACAGGTTTACAGTCTTTACTTTGTGGTCAAGGTAAACGGCTTGTATGTTATATCAGAAACAAAGGCGTGTTGAAACCTGTTTACGGTTACCAACAGTACTGTGAAAAGAATAGATTTCTACAACAAGCATGGGTTTTCATTGGAAGAAAATTTTCGTTCAAAGCCTTTTCTATTTTCAGAGACAACAACAAAACCCATCGCGAGGTTTGAAAGAAAAGCCTTACTTTAATTGCCGTTATGAAACAGCGATGCAATTTACTGACTAAGATTGCCGACAAAATTGGTGAAACAAATAATTACCTGCTCTTAAAACATTATTAATTTTGTAATAATAGAATTTGAAACATGTCGATTTATGGGCACTTTTAAGTTTGCAGGAACTTCTACCAACACACACCAACCGTTGAAAAAATAAAAGAATAATTGACCTTCCGCCCAACAAAATTGATTGTCAATAGGCTGTCATGTCCAAAGTGCCATGCTACTTAGTTAAACTATAGTTTTCTGCATTTCAAATGTAAATGCATACTCACTGGCGCAATTAAAGATGATATTCCAGTTCCAAGTCCAGCAATAATTCTTCCAACATAAAGCATCCACAATTCAGTAGCAAATATAATGAACTAAAATATATTATCGAGCAATGTAAATCTGGCCTCCTAAAATAAAGAGCACCCGGTATGTCAAAACTATAAAAGTCGTAACGGGTCTCTAGACCTTATGCACGCTACGCTAACTGATGGGTTCAAAAGTTAAGTTGAAGAAATTGCTCTCTAATGCGGCATAACATTTTTAAATTTTCCCAATAAAGTAATGTTTTTCTTTTTGTATCAATAAATTTTGCAAATATTCTCTTTTGTAAAACTCTACCTTCTTATTTTACTCATAGGACCATGAATGAACCTTTACACCTAAAGTTACATGCATGTCAGCATTTTGCCCAATATAATGAAAAATTAAACATATGACCTAATTTTCTACGCATGAGCAAAAGCAAGTATAAATAAGTTTTATGTTACTGTACTCTCCCGTGATATGCCGAACCAAATAACTACAAAAATCATGTGTTCGAGATTGTTCACTTTGCTGTCACTCATTATAGTTCAACCAGTAAACAGCTGAACCATTTTTACCTTTTTCTTTCACTTGTCAACAGTACGGACATCAATTTTTCGTCTTTGCTGATGAGCAGCTTTACATAAACGAAAAAGATCGAGGTTGTTTATGACATTTGAAATGTGGTTGATACATTTTCGAACATGATTGCAGTACTTTACAAAATAGCTCTAAAGAGCTTGGAACGACAGATTTTGGACTACACACAGTGGTGACAATAATAAAATACCAAACTTTATAAAATTGCAGAAAAGCAGAAGTTCTTACCGGAATATGGGAAAAAACTCCAATTAGATTACGAAAATCCCACAAATACGGAAATATTTAGTTTATCTTAACTCTATTATTTAATATTACACACTTGGGGTGGTTATGCTTTTAGTTTTCTTGACTTCCGTAAATTTTGGTATTTCTGCTATTTCCGTAATTTTTTTAGTAGTTTTTTCGTGTATCCGTAAGCCAGTGATTGTTATTTAAATGAATTTCCGTATTTCAGTAATTCCATCCTCTTCTGCTTCGTGTGGATAAGATCATTTTTGTTTTTTTGAGAAGCTTCTCAGATTGTGAGCTTTTATTATTTTTTTTCAAGTCTTCAGTTGGATTGGGCCACCAGGACGCGCAAACTGCTTGGCCCCGCCACATGTTTGCCGCATAAAAACGGAGGTATTCCGTTAAATTTCTTGCCCAAGGACATAACAAGCGAGCTCGCCGACTTGTTCTTCACACTATTCCTTTTGTGCTGAACAACAAACAGGGAAGCTGGGAGTACCACTTTTTTAAAGTTTTTTTGCTATAACTAGACTCGGGAAATGAATCTCAGGTCCACTGAATGTGAATCGGACGCTCTAACCACTACGCCATTGCGCTGAAAATTGCCTACAATTGCCACAAATAGAAATCGGCATTGGAAATACGTCTTGTCCGAGAGCGGTAAGAGCTTCTCTAAAAAAGTTAATTGTTAAATTATGGTCTTAAAACCTTTTGTTGAGGTCTTGGGTTTGATGGTCTTGGTCTTAGTCTTAACCCTTGAAGGCCTCGTTGACTTCAATATTTTTTGGTCTCAAGGTCAAAGGCATTTAAGACAACTGTGACACATGGTATTTCAAAAGTCTTGGGTACATTTAGCATTGAATATCTCAAAAACTATTTAGGATACGAATAACAATGCATCTGATATATTCTGAAAGCTTGCAGTCTCAAGTTTTTCCTGAAATATTCAACGATGTTCTCTATTAGCACCGTTGGTCACACGGTACACATCAAGCCGATGGTCCAATTCTTGCCAAATGCATTTCAGCATTGCGTTGTCGATAGCTGCAATAGCTTCCGTTATTCGGGCCATCAGTTCACCCACGTTTTTTGGAAGGGAAAACACATAGACCGGTCCTTTTACAACCTTCACAAAAAGAAATCGCAAGGGATTAGATTTGGAGACCTGGGAGGCCAAGGCATGAGGAAGCAATAATTTTGCCGAAACCGTCCAATTCATTTGCCGGCCCCATATCTGATCAGAAAATGAAATTGTTAGACTCTTCCTCACTGAATTTTTCCGTTAGCCAGTTTTCCAGCATGTCGAGGTAATTGTCACCAATGACTGTCGCTCCTTCAAAAAAGAATGGTCTGTAGACAGCTTTCTTTGACATCGCACAAAACGCCTTTACTTTTGGGGAACCTCGCTGATGCTCAAGAATTTTATGTGGGTTCTCAGTACTCCATATGCAAGTGTTATGCTTGTTAACTTTGCCATTTACTTGGAAGGTTGCCTTATCGATAGAGACGAGCCGATCATCAAATCCGTCATCTCCCAGCTTGAATCTCCCAACTCGTTTTGAATTGCAATATAAAAGTCAGGACGAGCTGGTTTATCAATGTCTTTCAACTGTTAGACTAATTGCAGCTTGTAAGGTGTCACCTGCAATCGTCTTTTTAAGACACGTCAAATACTTGTAGTAGGAAGTTTAAAATCCTTGCTGGCTCTTTTGATCCATTTATGGGGACTCCGCTCCAAGACACTTTGAGCTTGCTCAACCGTATCATGAAAAGTTGAAAAGAACTTTGTTTCTACCCATTCTTCCTAGATTTACCCTGCCATCTCAATATGGACTTCCTTTCCGGGGCCTCATTTTGAAATTTGTGCGAAATGCACGTTGAAGATGTGTTTATGATTCAGTTTTTTCAAATTCAAAAACGCAAAACGCTTTTTCTGGTTGAGTGAAAGCCATTAATATATTTTAGTTATTTTAGCTACATGAGAAGATCTAAAAAGTATGAAAAAATCATTAGCATGACAAAAAAATTAATGAATTTAGCTTTGAAGTGATACCAGTTTCATCCTACTACTATTCATAGTTCAACAGACATGAGGTCTTGAAATGCGCCCAAGATTTCTAAAACCACTCTGTACTTTGAATTTTTTTAAGACCATTTATATTTTTATAGTGATTGCGTTGAATCATTCCAGACTACAAAGTTTTCGAAAATTCAAGACTACAAAGATCAAAATGGAGAAGTAATTTTAATTAGCAGCGAATCAGAGTTTTCGTTTGGCATTTGAAAAGTTCGGCTATTCGCAACTGTGACCGAGAGACCGCAAAATACAAAATTAGATAAAGAAGTTTTTTTGGGTGACATCGGAAGAAAATTGTCAGAAAAAATAAAAGCTTCTTGAGAATTCGCAGGTGCGATTCCGAAATGCGCGGGAAGTTGAAAGCGTTTGTAGAGTGAGATTAAGAGAAGAACATCGATTTTTATTTTATTCGCTAATCTACTATTGAGTCGCTTGATGAGGTCTGGGCAAAATCAATAGATGTTACGAAGTGTGAAATTGAATCAATTAGATAAAATCAAAGAACAAATTTTATTTTGTAGCAATTGAGATTGTTGTTTGCAATTTAGCGACTCCATGCTGGAACAAAAAATCAACAATTTCAAGGTGCGATCCGTCACAACAAAAAACACAAGAAATCACTAAGCAAAAACTTAAAAACTGCCCCATCTTTGATTAGTTAAATATTATTGGTTATAGATTAATTGGTTACAGCAGGTATTATATTTTTCAAGGCAGTTTGCTACAGTAGGCCTGACCACACACAATCATTATTTTTCTATGCGCTAAAATACTGCATGTTGAATTGCTCACATTTATTTAAAACAGAAACCGACAGTACGATTAAAATTCAATAACTCAAATATTACTCTTAGCTTGAGTAAATTGTTTTGTTTTAAAGAAATAGGGTGTCAAATTGCAAGCTGGGCTGCAAACGCTATTACACTCATTTTGCGCAAATTTAGGTTTTGCCAAACGAACTGCAATGCATCTAGTTATTTACACCTGTAGTCAGCAACGTTTTTTTCACTTCGTATATTGTAGAAAACTAGTAACCATTAACCGTACATGTAAAAATATATTCGATTTTGGGCTTTTGCAAAATTATGGTATTGGTTTTGGTTCATAAGTGGTCTTGGGTCCTAAGTTATATTGGCTTTGGTCTTGACTGAGCGATCTTAGTTATAATTTTGTCACACGTGGACCTGGCTTTTAAACAATGAGGTTTTGGTCGTGATGCTTGCGGTCTTGACTAACATCACTGATTGTATCTAATTATTACTCCTTTACTGAAATCCTTTATGTCGTTTGTTAAAATAGCCTTTGCACAATAAGCAGATAAAAGCTAACAGTTCATGTTAAAATTTATCTAGCAAAAACTTACCGTTAAACCTACAATATATGGAATGGCTGATATAATTGAGGTCATTTTTCGGCCAATTCTTTGCATAATATAGCCAGCCGCTATGCCACCAACGATGCCGCCAGTTAGCAGGATACCCTATGCAATACCAAATTAACAGCGTTAATTACAGCGATATCAAAAGTTTCACGAAAGATTTTACCCCAAACCAAGATGCCTCTGTCGAATCTAGTTGAGGAGTATTATTCTTTTTATCTTCTTGAATGTCAGGTATCATGGGAGAAGTTATTCCAAATAATAAGCCAACAGACAAAGCTCCAAGCAAGGTAATGACACAGCATACGAACATGTACACATTGCTCCCTTCATTTCTAAAAAAATTTTGTTAGTGATCGATAGCACTGCCACATTTCATTCTAGAGCTGGTTGCGGAAGACAAAACGGATGCAGAATAATCGATCAGTCATCAGATTTTGAAGGTTGCTCATTCTTGTTGGAAAACTAAAGAACTCGATAGAAATTAGCAATAAAAAAATGAAATACTGTACAACTAAAAATCATAATCATTTTGATGTCAAAAAATTGATGCCAATAAACAAACATATGAGCCGAGGACATTTTTGAGGAGAGAGCAGTTTAAAAAAAATTGAAAATGTAAAAACATTGTATTTACAAAACTTTCGTCCTTTGAATCAAGTTATCTGTTGAAGACAATTTTCCAAACAGCTTTGGTAAACACTATTTCTAAGATCTTACACAGGGTTTTTCTTACAAACGGGAATATACGTTTTTCTATTTTTTTGTCATGTGCTTTTTGTTACAAAATATTATTACGACAATTTTTTCAAGACTTTTTATTCGTACGAATATTTGTTAAAATCACGAGCTTTGTCAATTTACGACAAATTTAAATCTTGAACAAAGACTTCTTTGATTACATAATAACTAATTCTTTCCGAATAAAAGGAGTAAGGTTTGTGAATAGAATTGCTAAAACACGTCAAGCCCACTTCGTTTATTAAAAATTCATTCAAGTTTATTGCAGTAAAGAATTACAGTCGAATCAAGTTCATTGCATACCGGATAATCCCGCAATCCGTTTTATTGCATTGAAATCCTTAATCCCACATCACAGTCATTTATTTGTTCAGAAAATATTTCCGATAATCACATAGCAGTTTATTGCATAATCCACTTAATTAAATAGAATTGAAAACCATTATTCGATTACTAAATAAAAGGTTGCGAAATTTCCGTGACAAAAACACGATTGCTTCAAAGTCTTAACAAAAAAAAAAGCGAAAGGTACAGAACAAAACCGATTGCCAAGGTCACAAAATGGAAAAGGCCGCTCCTGACTAGAGATCAAAAACAACGCAACGTGCGATGTGATTGATGTTCAGTGATACCAGTCTTGCGCTTGTATATCACGTTTATGTGATGAAGTTTTACAAAACAATCAAGTAGAGAACGACGACGCTGATGAAGAAAACTCTGGCGACGCAACTGCTGTGATTCCATCAAAAAATAAAAGAAGTGCTTCATGCACTTGATGTAATTAGACGACGACCGCAATTTGAAGGAGAGAATATGGACTCATTCCTTCGACTAGAAAAAAAATGCAAGATAGCGTGCAAAATAAAATTAAACAAACAACAATTGCGCGGTATTTCGCTTGAAGCAAAAAAATTCAATTAAACCTTTCATTTGCGTGCTTTTTTTACTTTTTGAGCAAGAATAAGGCAATCGCATCGCTCTTGCTTTTGAGTATGACGTGCTGACGTTTTTATGCGCAACGACCGTTACGCTTCAGTTCGACTTCGCACTTTCGCATAAACGCATAATTCGCTTAATCGTATAAAAGGGCTTGGAAAATTGACTATGCAATTAACCGTATTCGACTGTACCTAGAAGTTCATGTTTTGTTTAAATCATTTCATATTGAAACAGTTTTACGAGTTCTGACATGCACCACTAACTGCCGATCTTGCTTTCACAATTGGTGATTTACAACCATTTTAACATCATGTGTCACATCTGCAGAATCAAGAATCTAAAATAAATTATGCCACTCAACGGATTTTTGTAGCAATGTAAACAATTTACCGTACGTCTATAGTCACATTTTTTACGAAAAAGACGATTTTTTCCCTTAATTTAATTCGTGGCTAAAAGAGGATATCGTAGTTTAGTGCCATAAAATAGCTAACACGCAAAATTGCTTGCCAAGCTTTAAATCTCTTTGTTTCACTGGGGTAGTGTTCGTTTCTATGGACTGTGAGCACCATAGTTTCCCATGAAGAGTATCACTGTAATTGATTGAAGGTAATTTGATATGAATATTCAGAGTGCCCAACCATTGTTTCTTTGATTTCACTCTTGGTCGCTACCTATAAACTTACGCGTGGTATGCAATGCTGACTATTGTCGAGTGTGAAATATGGACTTCATTCATACCACCTTAGTCGCTGCTCACGCACACTTATGGTGATTGGTGCATCCCTATTTGCTGTCTCACAAATTCATTCCTCGTGTGATAAGACCTGGTGATTCGTAAAAGACCAACGTAAGATTATCATTTTTATAACATGAAAGCGTTGTTCTGTAGTTTTTGCGACAGGACAACTTTCGGCCACATAAAGGGCAACTGCGCCAACTACAACCTTGTAGATAGGAGACTTCAATAGTTTTGGCATCCTTTCGTCACAGAGGAAGCCAGTAACTCTTCATCTGTTCAACAATACTCCAATTCTTGCTTGCATTTCATATTATAATTTTACGTACATCCTAACTCCTTACGCGCGATTCGAGGGACATAAATCAGTCTTGCGTGATAGCGAACCTTGAGCTCATTCTTGATGTGAGAGCTGAACTTTGTTGTATTCAGTATTTATCGAAGAACAAATCTACGGGTCCCAGCTCTAAAGCTACTTGTTTATATAATGGAATGCACTCTCACGTAAACAACTTATCTGAAAAATATGATGTTTGTTCTTAGCTTGTCTATACCTCAATAGTTTGAGAAAGGTCTATGCTACAGTAGAGAGTGTAATTCTGTCTGTCTGTGTGTGTTCTTATTTCTCCAAAAATACTGACGTACAAGCATGAAATTTGGTACGATTAATTACCACCCTGGCGTGAGTGTCATAAGGGGTTCGTGTTGTCATGGTGACGTCATAATCAAAGATGATTTTTTTTAAGTCGCATTTTTTGACGGAGGAAGGTGGTTTCCAGCTTAAACGAAACCAGTACCCGAATCACTAACTTTAACAATTTTACTTCTTTAACATCTCATGTGACGTCATGATTAATAAACAATTAATTTCAAAATGTGTTTTCTTCATTTTTTCAAAAACTATAAATGTTGAAATGCGATTAAAACCTTTTTAGGGAAATTTCAACAAGGTGCTGTCGATAAAAGCAACTCAACAACAATTAAAGCTCAAATGAAAATGCAGCAATAAATTCTTTTAATATAGCTTTGAAAAAAGCTGTTTGAGCCATAAGCTTTTCGTGACGCTCTCATCAGTGGCGGTATCACGAAAAGCTTATGGCTCAAACAGCTTTTTTCAAAGCTATATTAAAATTCTGTACCACCTACAAGATTTTTGAATAAATTCTTTATGTAAGAGTTTTAGCCTTCTAAACATGCTGCTTCACTCTTTTTCTGCAAGCTTCACACTTGCTCTGAGATGCAATGATATGCAAAAATATTGTTTGGTACAATCAACTCTCTTGCTACTACAGATCATTACAACATAATTATTTTTTTTTTTAAATTGCAAAAATTTTACAAAATTATTTAACGCCCGCAAAGACCGCTTGTATTTAATAAAAAAGAAACTTTATAAATGATATAACAAAGCGTAATTGGCAGGAATAAATTACATTGAGTGCATAAAAGTAACCCAATGAGTGTAAATTACATCTATCTTGAATGTTTGAGAACTAATTTCTTGTCGCCTTTGGCGAACTAAATTCAAACAGTCAGCTGGCGAGATGACGTCGCTGGTAGTAAAATGCCTAAACCAAATTTAGGGTGTGAAATATAGCTAAAACATCTAAAAAAAGGGAAATAAAACATTATAACTCTGGTCAAACGTAGTAATCTATTTTTTTCCTTCTGACGTCAAAAATTTTTAGAAAAATTTGCCCACCAATAAAAATATTTTTCTTGCTGTGTCTGTAAAACCGTGTTCACGCATCTACGGTATATTTTTACCAAATATCGTTCAAATTAGGGAGCGAAATTGAGCTCAGAAGCAAGCAAATGCAATCTCTCCTATTATTTTAAAAATATTTTTCTTGCGGGTATGAGCATGCCTATAAAAATCAATAAGTAACTTATTATACACCCTAACACCGCTTTTGACTTGCAATTACTTTATTACAATTAACCTTTTGAATCCTGCACGGCGAAAAACCGGCTTTACTGAGAAGCCTTGTAGACCCAAAAGGCCGGTTCACCGTCATTATCCTGTAAGCCGGTGTACCGGCCAGCAAACTATTTAAATTTTACTTTTAAGGTTGAAAACATAGCTTTGGAAAATTTAGATAAAAATTGTTGGGAAAGCTCGGGTTAAAAGCGGGAATGATCAGAGAAACCAGGGTTCAAAGATTTAAGATTTCAAAAGCTGGCAAACAAAAACTTTCGCTCCCACGTGCATTGCGAAAAAAATGTCCACAAGGTGGCAGAGCGAAAAACTGTCATAATTTGTCTTTATTTATCATCATAAAATATTGCAAGTTTTTAAATCATTGCTTATGTGCTTACTTTCTACATTAATTTGTTGAAATCTCTATTTCTTGAAGATTTCAAATATAATAAAAAAATGTTTTTGAACATGGAAATTTTATAATAATTACCCGCTCATAGGTGCTGAATTGTCCTTGAAATTAGAGTACCCTTAATTAAAAGATCCCAACAGATTTTATTTTTCGACCAATTTTTTTAGAAATGATCCCTAGATGATACTAAGGAAATAAGCTTTTAAGGTGTATTAGTTAGAACCTGCCTAAAGGCCAATGTTTCCCATAATTTTCAACTTTCTGAGGCTTATGAACATTTTGTTGACCGAAACTAAATTTTGTTAGTTAAATTTAGACCTAAAGTATGATCAACCATGATTTGCTAGAGGTTAGCCTAAACCATGTAACATTATGTATTTTTAAAAAGGGAATTTGTTCAAGATCCAGAAGATATCAAGTTTAAATAGAATATTTTGTCACTCGCAATGAAACAGAAGCCTTTTTACAGCCCTCCCATTTGTTGTGAAAAAAGAGAAAGAGAGCAAATTTTGATTTAGAGAAGCTAAATTTCTGCTAGCTTTGAAACTTGTATTTTAGGTTCTATCTCCTTGGAAACTTGATACAAAATAACGACTTTAGTGGTAAAATATTTGCATTTTATTTTATTTTTTTAAAAGATGCAGTTTTTCTAAATACTCTAATTTAGTGAAGGTAAGTTAAAAAATTTTGGCAAGATTTTGAAGTGATATGATGTACGGTACCCATTTTTGATCAGCAATTATCATATACTGCTTAATCTAAACTATTTGAGGTTGTATATGGCTGGAAAAAAATTTTCTAAGCTTTCAAAGGAGACCGGCATTTTGCCATATATCATAATTTTTAAAAACCAAATCTACTCTTTTTTTACTTATTATACAAATTTTTTGGTGGTGTTTTGTGACCCCTAAGTAATTTAAAAAATTTAATGCGTAAATTCTTATATTGTTCCTTGACATTTTGTCAAAAGATACAACAAAAGAGTAGTTTTTAGACTGTGTTAAATGTAAAGGCTTTGGTTTTCTGGTAAACATGTATATCTTGATTTGATTGCAAAGTAGTTGGCTATTGCTAAATATTTGGCAATTTTTGTCGTCTGCAACTGGGTTCTTCGTCGTTCTAACTCTTTTTGGGTAAAAAAATCCAAGAATTAGAGCAAAATTTTTGCATCTTCCAATGCGTGAGGAATTAATTATGAGCTTTGCAAAATTTTATGAAAATCGGGGCAGAAATAAAGTCACAAATCTATTTTTTAGTAAACTAATTTTGTAACTTTGATGGAAAAAAATTTGAGGAAAACACTAAAAAACACAAGATTATCATATGATGATAGCGGGAGCGTAAGAGTAGAGATTTAGTTTCTCCCATTATACTAGCTAAACAATGAACCACAAATTCATCTTTTTTTTTTTTATTACTTAGGCTAAAAGAGAATTTCAGCTATTTTTCAATAATATTGTTGATTGTTGTTGTTGACCTTAATCATTTGATGTGATGTAGTTCATCGGACCTCTGGCAGTAGAAAACATATGTTGCTGTTTTTATGTTTAAATTTGTTCGGCTACTCTGACCTGGCTAAAACATTGTTAAATATTGATATTAAAAGAGAAAAGTTAAACTACCACTACCTCCTAAAACTGGTTTAATGAGAAAGCTTTTGTCAATTTTGGTTAGGTTAGGCAAGTAAAAAAATAAGATTACTCTATTTGAAAAAAACAAATTGTTTTACAACTTTCCCATTAAACCGGAGCAAGATTCAATTTTATTAGGGTAGGGGGACTCTGGCTTGTATTATGCTGTCAACACCGGAAATAGATTTTGCACACGAGTGTTTCTTAATTGAGGGATTATGCTATATTGAAACGAACAGCAGCAAGCGACCAGCCTTTTTCTAAAAATATATATCTCTAGCTTACGAAGTAATATTACAACATAAATGGTTCATTTTTTGCCGCATTTTCTTCAGTTTTTGAATGTACTAACCAAAATAATGCGGTAAAAATTTATTACTGGAGATATATACTAACTGCTACCGATGGAAATAAAAAAGGTAAATAAAAAAAAGATTTTTGTAAGAGAGACTATTATTTGTGTAATTTGTAATGCAGATCCGAGATTAAATGTAAGTAGTCCACTAGTAGAATAGAGAGTAACTAAAACAGATCCAATTGGCTATAAATTAAATTTTTAAAAAAACTGAAAAAAGAAAATTATAGAAACGATTATGACAAAAAACTGCAATTTTAGTGATATTATTTTGCCTCGTTTTTAAGTGACTGTTTGACCACGCAACGCTTACTTCTTGATTTTTGAAATTAGTTTTCTTTGTTCCAACTCTTCCTCGTTATCTTCCATTTTACAAAGCTTACAATGTAGATAAATCCACTTAGCTACAGCAACCTATAAAGTGTGTGATTTGAAAAACATTAATATTGTATTTGTATTTGCAAATCACATTTCTGCTACTTGAAATTTTCTGTTGCTGTTTATAGCTAGGCTAATAATTAAGAATATGCAAGTTAGATTGATAATATTTGGAACAATTTTTGTTAACATCTGTGAATATTTGACAATCATGCAGTCAGTCTCAACAAAAAGGAGTGGTACACCTGTGCCGCGCCTCGACTGAGGCGGAGTTGGGCAGAGTTATTTAATTTTAAAAAAGATTCTGACCAAAGTTATTTTTGAAAACTAAAACAGAAAAAATCTTCAAAAAATCAGTTTAATTTGATGTGGAAAAACACCTTTGCATGAAGTTTTTTTTTCACGTGATTCAATTGCGTTATTGTTACAAATTTTTACCCTCGTAATGGTGTCATAGGCTATAGTAGCATACGCAATTCTGGCTAGTATTAGATTACATACAAACTTTTTAAACTACCAACAATATTTTTTTAATTGCCTGCCTTTTATGCTCACCGCTGGCACAGAATTTCAAAGCTTACTTTGCTTATGTTGATGCTTCGACATGGTGCTGATGGATAATTCTACTTAATCAATCATTCTGACAAAAACTTCCCTTTGCAAAGCAAGCTGCACACGTGAACAAGCAATCAATAACTAGATATTCTACGGCAACAAAAAGTCGTGATCTGTCTATTCAGCATTATCAAAAAAGTCCGTCATCAAAATATCACTGAGTAAAAGCAAATTGGCTTACATTTTTAGTTTATATCAGTAGTTTTCAAACTGTGCGTCGCGAAGCCGTCGGGGTCGTCTTTATTTCCAAATGCGTCGCACGCTCGGGCCTAGGTTAGTAATATTCTTTGGATGCCATAGGCGAGAATTAACTGAGCTCAATATTTATAGCAAGTGTTGGATCTACAGAAGTGTTCTTCAACCTTTTTTGGCGTCGTGTAACCCCAGCTATATTTTTACAAATGTCATGCTACCTCCATCACTTAAAATTCATTTAAACAGCATTACCTTGTTTTTGATCCATGCAAACGTTGGTTGAGAATTTCTCAAACTGGGATACGTAAGAAAAATTTTGAAGGTACTCAAGGAAGTTTCTCATGCAGGCACATCAAAGATTTTTGAAAACAACCAATGCTTATTTGTTGCTTCCGACTATTTCCTACTACAAGATCTTTTTTGTCTTTTTTTTGGAAGATAAACTATACACAAGCGATTATTTTGTCAATTTTTGTCACCAGAACCAATACATTTTTTGATGTTTCGTTGCTTACGCTTTTTCAAAAAGTTGAAGATCCTTTTTTGGTCACCAACTTTGTGAAATCCTATAGCTGTCGCGATGGCGTAATGGTTAGAGCGTGCGCTTCGCAGTCGGTAGACCTGGGGTCCGTTTCCCAAGTCGATTCATACCAAAAGCTTTTAAAAAGTGGTATTTACAGCTTCCCTGTTAGGCGCTCAGCAAATAGGGATATAGTGGAGAACGAGCCGGCAAGCTTGCTTGTTGTGTCCTTAGGCAAGATACTTAACGGAATGCCTCCGTCTTCATGTGGCGGAAAGGTAGTGGGACCAAGCAGTCTACCGTTGTGGTGGCCCAGGCTAACTGAAGACTCGCAAACAGAGCATGAGTGCTTACTCAATGCATGTACATCTTCCTGCATAATGCTCAGAACGAATAGCTCAAAGGAAGAAGAAGAAATCCATTTTCGCCTACGCTATATCATTGTTTAAGGGAACGCTTTGTATTTTGGTTTAGCTAACAAGTATGTAGTTAACATAATTTTGATAGCCGATGTCATTGTTACATATCAATTTGAAGTTAGAATATGTGCTTCACAGCTTTTTGCAGAAGTGAACAAAAATGGTATTGTCAAGGCCTCCATTCTGTTCTTATTTTGAAGAACAAGCACAAAAATAATGTTGTACTTACTTCTAAGAAATGTTTTTGTTTTTTGCAATACGTTTTATATCTTTTTTATTTTCAGCAATATGGAACTATTTGGTTTTGTTTTAATGAAAAATTTTATTCTATTTAGATCACAAATTTTGCTGTTTTTGGAGATTTTAAGGAAATTGTGTTGTAACCCCTCAAAAAAGAGTATTCAACTTAATATGTATATGCAAATGTTCACATTTGACAAAATATTTTGATCGATCTTGAAAAAAGTAGTAGAAAATAATAAAATAATACGTTTCGTGTCAGCAAACTTTTACTAAAGTTTTTGATCACAGATGAAAGTTCACTTTTCTGGAAGAATTTCTTGAGCTGATTTCAAACCTGCCTCTTTTTATCTTCAGCACACAAAATTTTTAAAATATTTGCAATTTAATAGTTAATGTGTTTAATAATAGTTTTTTGAATTAAACTAAGTTTTGTTTTGAACTAGTTCGTTCAAAATATTTTGTAAATCCTTATTACAAAGCTTAATAATATTTTTGCGCACTGTAGCAATGTTTTGAACCAAAGAACTACAAAACTTACCAATAATAAGAAAAATATGTTATAAATTAACATTGCTCAATTTCTTACATTGTTATGGTTTTAAAGGTGACATTACCGCTCTTGCAACTTTTGCAAGTGACGCAACCAAGAAATAGTTGTTTTACGCAAACACATTGAGCAATTTAAGTCTCACTATCCCATACAATATCTCATGCAGCGATTATTTATTGGTAAGTAGATTACGACGAACATATAAAAATGCTTTGCATGCAATTTTCTTTCGGAAGAATTGCTCCGTTCATCACGTTACAGCATCTAGCAGTAACTGCCCATCATTCCTTCATTTCAGACACCTTGGTATTGTGCCTCCATTGCTTGTACATCCGCGATAAAATCGTTCGCTTTGCTCATTACTAATTGCACCCAAGGTATGCGGGCAAAAAATCTTGGTCTAAGTGTAGAAAATACACTTTTGGGAACATGTGATAAGCTATATAATTGAAATTTTTAAGTAAGTTTTCACTTCCCCGTAACATAAAGATGACATCGTATCGCTCAAACATTTGCCCACTGCTAGTCAATGCTTTTTCAGCACGCCGCTCGAGTGCAATCAGCGTTTTCAAACTTTGCATTTTTCAGATTTATTTTCTTCCGTTTGGTACGTCAATTGGCTCGTATGTCAAAGCAATTTTTCTCATTAAAATTGATTGAAATGCTATTAATCCGTTCCAGCCCTAAAATTGCCACACCTGTTGTTTTTGAATAAGAAAAGTGTATTTAAAAACGACAAATATTGTAAAAAACATAATAATGAAACTGAACTAAACTTTACAGAGTTTGATTCAGCTTAAATGCTACTGTGGAACTTTTTTGTTACTTTTGCTTAAATTTCGTTTCTGCTTTCCTCTTCATTGGTCTTTGCTTTTTTTGCCACGTTTTCCTCACATTTACCTGCAGACCATTTCCAAAAAACCTGTCCAAAGAGGTTTGTTTCTTCCTCCCTTTTAGAATGTTGCAAAAATGTCAGACGAGAGTCATTGAATAGTTCCATTGCACGACCAGTTGCAACTTTTTCTGGTTGTTTCTTTTCCACAAACTGTGAAACTCTCACCCACATTCCTAAGATCTCCTTTATCTTACCCGTAGAAATATCCTCCTCCTCTGGCTCCTTTTCGTAACCAATTTCTTATTTCTCGTAACCAATTTCTTGTTCGATTCGCTGACCCGGTTGCCCTTATCTCAAATGTTTCTATTATTTCAAAGCAAAAAATGGTTGGTCGATGGCTCGCATCTCAAAAATGTCAAAGGTCAAGGCACTTGTATGTCAAGGTACCACTGTACTTCCTCATGATTCCTTAAATGAAAAGAGTGTGCTACTGCAACGCACGATTTTATATTTCCATTGTGGATAAAAACAGCTTTGAGATTTCTTTTAAAAGAGTCCAGGAATAGACGTCACTCGCTTGCAATGTGCTCTTCTCCCAATTTTTTGCGCAAACTGTAAACATTACAATAGCACGGCGCCCCATCCACTCTGAACACTGTTACCATGTCTATATAGCGCTTTCTGTAATGGGTGACCCTCATATCTTTTTTAAGCAAATTGCTTTCTTGTAATCTTCATGCAA
Organism: Trididemnum clinides; assembly: GCA_963675345.1. Taxonomy (NCBI): domain Eukaryota; kingdom Metazoa; phylum Chordata; class Ascidiacea; order Aplousobranchia; family Didemnidae; genus Trididemnum; species Trididemnum clinides. The sequence goes on from OY776289.1 coordinate 11,376,688, forward strand.
GCACTTCTACCATTTGTTTTAAAAGTGCTAGGTGTCTCACAAAATCATTTAAGCACTCCTAGTAAAAGACAATAGAATTTGAACTTTCTTGTGGATCAAACTAAGAATCTATTGAATCGCTAAAAGCAGGGCTGTTTCTTTTATTAGAATTCAACCCAACTTTATAAGGAAAAGCTGCAAGCTCATTTTTGGCTGAAAGTAGTGCAGCCATTAAAGTGTCATGTGAAACAGGTCTTCGCTCTAGGTATAGATTTCATTATTCAATCCTCATTGCATGTTTTACATTAAACCCAATCACATTTGCTGAACAAAAAATTTTGCAAGTTGTTCTTCGGTTCCTTCTATATCGTGAGAACAGCGAAGGATATTGCTTGCATTTGTTTGTTTGAAGTATGATTGACAGATGCTGACAGGTCTGTTTTGATCTAAAAGATCTTTTCAGGGCACTTCCGTTAACGAGAATCGAGATCAGCGATTATTACTTTTATTTCACGATATTTTGCGGGAGAAGATTACTAATATGGGTATTTGCAATCTTGAAAAATATTTTTTTGGCAGAACAGGTTATATTCACTATTCGTTTGTTTAGCCAGTTTCGCAAGCCATTCGAGCAAAAAATGCATACTTGACGCGGTGCCACTGTTTATCTAGTTCTCTCAACAGACAACCAAAAAATAGTTTGCATATTTTTTCAGATTTGATGTGATGGCTCATCGTTGAACTTTCACCAAAAAGCTGCTTTATATTGATAAAAATGATGGGAATATTTTTACACTTTCTTGTAAATCATTATGAAGCTTAATCATAAACATCATAGTAATCTTCGTAAGCTGTGAAAAAAGGCAATCAATTGTTACTTCTGTACTTTTTCAGTAAAGTACTGCTGCAAGCAATTATACCTACCGTACCTAAACCTGAAGATTTGAAGCCAACCACATACACTTTTAGGTAATGACGCTACTTTTTGTTAGTTACTTGTAATCAGTATCAACCACAGATGGGATGCATTTTGAAGCACCAGAGCTTTATTAGAAAGCATTGTGAAATCAGCATTACACAAATATTTGTAAGCTTTAACAATAAAAGATGAGAATATCTCATAAACAAAAAATGTTAGAAAACAAGCTAATACTTTTTGAAATCAGCATCAAAAATACGTTTGTAGATACACAAAGTTATCTCGGATGAAAATTTGCTTTTGACCAGTGTAATAAATTATATCAATGCAAAAAAAAGATTTTACAATAGCATGGAGTTTGCGATTGTTTGAATTTCATTTTTCTGAAAACTTATAAAAAAAGCTCAGGTTTGTTTTATTTTGATTATTTTGATTGTTTGAAACCAGGCTGCGTTTAGAAATTTTGTCCGTTCGCATTGGAAATTTGGTTTTCACCTATTCTGGTAAACTTTCCCGCTAAAACCAATTAACAACCGCAAATTTACCACCTGTAGTTTTCACAAAATTCTTTGTATTACTGTAGTCTGTATATCGTCTAACCAGCAAATTTTGGAAGTCGTTTTCTAATTTTCACTCAATTAACACCCAACCATGGCTTATTCTTTCTTTAGTGTTTCCAATGACTGGTATTTAAGTAGTCAATTTATTGAAGTTTTTCAATAAAGCGATAGCTAGAATCCAAAAGTGTTCACATAGATGTGATTTTTGTTCTTGTTTGTTTTTTGCAGCAATTCATGCTGCAAATTAAACAAACGAAATCCATGCTCCTAATTGCAAACGTCACTTGACAAATATTAGCTTCTTATCAAGCAGTTGCCAGAAGCTAAGCTCCATATCAATTTTTTGGTAAAGCGTTGCTCAGTTGTCCTATCATTCGAATTAATTTCAATATCAAATCAAGTTACAGTATCTCCTCGATTATCCGGTCTAGTTGGGACACCATTTCTTGGAAACCTGAACGGATAAGCGAAAAAACCGGATAATTGAATTCCTTTATTTAAACCAAAACAACGCAGCAAGAAACAGATTTGAAGGAACCAAAACTTAAACGAGGGCCAACATCAATTACTTTACAGCATTGGGGGATTAAAGTTTTTATTAAAAGCAATGTAAGTTTGCATGACAGTTAAAATTAAAGTAGGCCTATTTAATGCCTCCATAATAACTGGAAAATTGCAAAGTTTTGCTAAATTGTTATCTGACCCAATGGACGGATAATCGAATGCTGGATAAACGAGGCACGGATAATCAAGAAAGCACTGTAATAGTTTCTCCCTATCTTCCGATAAAGAGGATAAATCTCATAGGATCCAAACAATTTCTCAAATAACGTAAGTTTCTCGCAATTAGCCAACAGAGAATTTTAACTGTTAACAGGCAAACATGCGCGTCGCGAATCAGAGAAATTAATTAACTTATTGCAAGATTAAGTTATGCGTAAATGATCTAATTGCACATGTTTCTTCAATTAGAACGTTTTCAATTTTGTTTCAGGGTGAAAACTTTGTTGTAATAAGTTGTAACGGTAATGCAGATTGACATCGCAAAAATTAGCTTAATGTGAAAAAATATGTTTTAAGTTAACTGACAAAAACATAAAATAATGACGGGAACTGATTGTTTACTTGAATCAATAATTTTTCTATCTGTTGGCACAATTTTTCGCTAGTGGAAACTTTCCCACCGGTTAAGAACCGTACTGTCTTAACAACATTGCAACTACTGAACATTAAAATACTAAAAGTGTTAGTACTTGATAATTTTACTTCGGCAGTTCATTAGCATACAATAAACATCAAACTAGGTAAAGTTTCACACAAAATTTAGGCAAAGGTTTGACGGAAAAGAGTTTAAAGGACAGCGGCTTTCCACAAAATGGTTGGTTATCAGTGATCTAAATGTATCCTTCTATTCCACATCATCAATTCTCCTAAAAAAATCGGAATGATTTCTGTGCAACGAAGTTGAAAATTCTCTCAGCCAAAAGTTGAAATCAGAAGTGTAAACAGGTATAATTACTTTTTGGCCCAATTATGTCACACCAAAAATGGGACGCTCGACAATAGAAGCAATGTAAAGAATAAAAATTGAATGTGTTGATAGTTTTCGAAATTTCTCAAGATTGAAATGTATTCTGGCACCAGATATAAAGCAGTTAAAAAGCATCAAAACCTGTATAGGATTTTTTGTATATTGTAGTCACTCTGAGGTCAGCTATATTTGCAATCGTAATTCAACAGCACAGCAATTGATCATAATTAACAAAATTACGCCAGCGTTGATCATGCTAAAATTATTTAGAAATAGCATGAAAGCATTTGCCAATAATTTTGAAACAAACCATAATTTACTGCGTAATCATGGCTACACGAAGCCACCAATATTAATGTTTTTATCGACTTTTGCTCTCACAAACTATTTCATGACAAAAGCTAAAGTAAAGCGGCGACCAAATTATAAGAGTTTATCAACTAGCCACAAAAGCACAGTGCAGATTTAAAAATATAATGGGATATCACTCTTTTCTTGAAAGAATTTGTTATACTTTAGCTTGTCTTGTATTGATGAAAAAGAAATGTGTCATTCTTGAAACAAATTTGAAGGTGAAAAAGTGAATCCAAGTTATTTTTGCTGAGCAATGAACGTAATATTTGCACCAATAAAAACATTACTCGTATTTAAGCACCACTATAAAGTAAAATGAAATTGGTTGCTGCCATAGCTTGAATCATCAGGTGGACTTGAAATCCAGAAGCTAAAAACGTATTGTTACTTAATATAGCTTTGCGCATTCTTTCTTAACCTGTCATCTTTTGAGCAACTTGAATAAATTTCATTGTTATGTTATTGCACCACTTCCGAATGTAAATTTTTTAAAGGGACTTGGGGAAGCAGTGAATGTCACTAAAAGTAAAGGTACTCCAGCATTTGGAGTGTTACTTTAAGTGAAAAAGGTCTTTCACTTCGTTTTAGTAGTGCATTACAAAAAATAGGTGAGGTATTCATTTTCTGCTTAAATTTCGGGAGGAGAATACAACCAAACTTTAAGATCCGCCAATGCTTTGTTCTGCATTAGAGTAAATCAACTGGTCACTTCTCTTGTTGAAGCCACTGTAACAGTAAAATCTGGCAATCGTACATCGCAAAACAGAGTAACAAGCACTGGTTGCTACAAAACGAGGTTGAAATACAGCCTGCTAGAAATACTGTCCATGACAACAAAAAGTGAGGGATTAGACTAAAGACCGATAGCGACTGTCTGCGCGTAAAAAAGCCATTAGTCACAATACATCATATTGCTACTGTTTACTCAAAAGACAATAAAATACTTTACCATCTCAACGGCACTTGGCCAATGTTTTCTCAACACAGTTATGTACTTAGAAAAAACCAAGTTGGCTCTACAAATTGCCAAACTCCAGTTGCTTGTTTCTTTCTCCAAGTTTGGACGCACACTTTTTGGTTACATCATGCCTTTACTGGACAGCACATTCACACACCAAAAGTTTGTGCTGCATCATAGGATTGTCTTCATGATGCGCCATAAGTAGATAAACCATTCTCTGATACAAAATACTATAGCTCAACCACCTCCACTACTACCAGATTAGCAATAAAGTTTTTCTCATATATTTATTACATGAACTGCAAGTTCTTGCTGACATGCCTTAACAATGTAAATCAATATGACTCTATTTGTGTATGGTAAATAGTACCAATTTCATTGTCATGGTGACAAATAATTTTATTACACGCAGACAGCCGCCATCGGCCTTCAGTCCAAGCGCTCGCTTTTTGTTATCATGGCCGGTACTTCTAGCACGCCATGGGTTTAATAAAAAATTATTTTCTGTCTGATGAATAAAAATAGTACTAATAACCATAGTAATTTTTTCTTTTCGTTAAAAGAATAAACTTAGAAAATATCTTTGACTCCTTTCTTAAGTAATGAAATTTCTTCACGCGCCACAAACCTGATCCGTTATTTTTGTTTCTTGGATGCGACGTTCGAGTTGGATGTCTGATCACCACTGTTTTTGTTTTTGTTTTCGTTTTAATTTGGTTTTCTGTCAACGACAATAAAAAAATTTCTATCGAGCAATGATCTCCTAAATGTGATTAGTTTGCTGTGTATTTGTTTTCATAATATATCCCATAATAAAAATTTCACTAATCAGAATATTAATATCTAATTTGTTCGGATGGATTTAGGCTGCAGAGTCAAGTGATTGTCAGTGCCAAAACTCTTTATTTGACTGGTGGTGAATATTTAGAAGAAAAAATTCCACTCTCTCCAATTATATTATTCAAATTGAATTCAAAGTTTAAGTCATCTTGGTGATGTTGAAGGTATGCGAAATTGTCAGTGTCTGTTTTGATTCAGCAAAGTTTGCTGTTACTCAGCATGATAACTTTTCACAAAAGTGTATTCTTCAGCCTAGGTAAATCTAATATTCACTGTTACTTTATACCCATTTAATTATGACAAATAACGATAGCCTGTTTAACCTACAGTATAAAGTACCTTTGGAGCTGAGTATGACGTAAAACTGTACAGTGTAAAAACCTAAGTTCGGGAGTTCTTGGATTTATGTAAATTAGAGCTGTCCCTTAATTTAAATTACTCCCAAGTCCGTTATGACCAAAAGATGAAGCAACTGACGTAGTCCCAGCTATAAATCAAATAGCTAAAGTGATAGGTTTTTACTCAAAAGACCGAAAGTATGAGTATTTGGCAAGCTATGCCAACAAAGCCTACCATCTAGCAATGAATCAAAGTCTACCATGGCAGTACTTAGCACCCCATTTACGGAACGAGGTAAAATTATGACGCTTCATTCTAGACTCCCAGATCATGTTGATGCATCCTGAACTTCCCCAGTCAACTTGATTACGCTCTCCCACTTGATAACATAGTCCTGGACGAGACAGTTGGATTGATGTCATGCGCACTTCTCTCTCACTTAATAGTCCAACAGAAGTCTTTTTTGGAATTTCTTATACCCCTGTGGCGATAAAGGAACGGCTAACCAGAAGATGAGGATACATCAAAGCTGCAGTCGCGCACCTGCACCCAGTCAGCTCAAGCCATATGGCCGTTCTCCCCTGGACTGAAGCAGCAGTGGAGTCCTAGTCCCCTAAGTGATCAATTAATTATTTTTAGGAACAATTTGTTTGCATTCGTAGCCTGGGGAAGGAGCTGGAAAAAGTGTCTTAATCATAGCCTGCATCACCATATCCTGACTAGCTTTTCGCAGTAGGTGGGGATCCCCTGCTTAGATAAATGCCCAAAGTCGCTGCGAGGAATGTTCGCATTATACTTGAAAATTCTAAATCTAACAGATTAGAGAGGAGACTACCACTTCTCGATTGGAAACTTTCCGTTTACATCATAGACATTGCCGCCCTTAGTGTAACACGTCTTGCAAGCAAGGGACAGTTAATTATCCTGAAGGTGGCAATATTTTTTTCTGAGCTGGCTGCAGCTGCTATAGTCGACGCTAAGCAGGCATTAGGCTTGCCATCAGAAACCGTCATGTCAATAGGATGAAGAAAATATCTGAGCTTCTGAGCTGTCGCTTAATATTAATGCAACTTCCACTGAAAAATGGTAACGGGAGACTGATTAATGCTTACGTTCTCACCGTGACAAACTATAATGAACCAAAGGACAAATTCTATGAAGAACTTGATTTTATCATCTGTCCTGTCCCATAATCGGAGAAATCCTTAATTTTTGGTGACTGCAATGCTCTTTCCCACTTCTACCAACGAGCCTAAAGTGGTGCTGCCAGCAGATACGGTGTGGAAAAGTGCACCGGCAATGGTCTGCTTCTGCTCAGGACTTATGATCCTCGCGACCTAGCCATCATCAATACCATGTTTTGCCTTTCCACCTGACACAAGACTACTTGTTTGCATCCATGATCTAGATACTGGCATTTCATTGATTAAATAATAGTTAGAGCAAGAATACCAGCAATGTGCTGGTGGCCGAAGCCATGTTTGGTGTAAAATGCTGTACAGATCACTGGCTCATCATGTCCGAAGTGACCTTAACACTAGCTTTACGGGAAATTTTCTACACCTAGTTTTACGGAGGGGTCGTTTTCGACCCCGATTTTGTTTTGCTAATTGCGTTTTTCTCTCACTAGTTTTTGAACTGCTACTATGCTGTATTGCAATGATTACGCATAAAAAAATAATTTTACTTTTAAAAAATACGTTTTATACAAAATATAAAAGCATTTAATTAGTCAGTTTTACGCAAGCTAAGCATTTTACGTAAGTCACTCTGAAATTGTCCACATCCGTAAAATTTTTGGTAGCTTTTTTCCAGACGCGAAAACTCAACTAGAAAGCTATTTTTTCAAAGTTTCAAAACCTGGAATTTGATCTAGAATCAATTTTAGGAAAATTCAAAGCAGTTTATTGATATTTGGTCACGCATTTAGAAGATACTAGCAGATTAACCCGTCGTTGATCGGGTAAAATGTAAAGACTGATCATACAGAAAGAAAATAAAACTGAACAATACAACCAGTGTCATAATTTCTTAGCAAATACAAATACAAATACATTAGCAAATACATAGACGATTCTGATCGAAATCAAAATACCGTACCCGTCGTTGATCGGGTAAAATGTAAAGACTGATTAACTTTTTACATTGAATAACCATATTTTAATATAGGTTGAATAAATATAGGCTCGTAGTCCCCCCATAGACGAATCTGAGCGAAATCAAAATACCGTACTTGGCCTCCCTTGAAAAAGTTATAGCAGATTTACGCGTCGTTGATCGGGTAAAATTCTTACATTGAATAACCATATTTTAACTCTTCGATCCCGCGCGGGTATAATTACCGGCAAGCGATCTTTGTGCGTTCGCTCCCGCGACGGTATATATACCGGCAATAACAGAAATGGCGGACATGCGCGCAATTAATTGCGTACGTCTCGTTCAAGCAAAAACGTTTATATATAAACCTTTCTAACATTCTGTTTGTGGTTTGTAATTAAATTTTTTTGAATTTTGTTGTGTGAGTTAATATAGGTTGAATAAATACAGGCTTGTAGACCCCCATTTCCACCAGTCCTTGATCGGGTAAAATGTAAAGAGAAGGAAAATAAATATAGATTTACCCGTCGTTGATCGGGTAAAATGTAAAAAGAAGGAAAATAAATATAGGCTCGTAGCCCCCCATAGACGATTCTAATCGAAATCAAAATAAGACAGATTTACCCATCGTTGATCGGGTAAAATGTAAAGGCTGATTAAATTTTTACATTGAATAACCATATATTTTAATGTGTTTTCATGATTTTTATTTCATCGTACAACAACACAAATAGGCTTCTAGTAGAGCCCCATAGGCTCGTATCCCCCCATAGACGATTCTGATCGAAATCAAGATACCGTACTTCGCTTCCCTGAAGAAAGTTATATTTACCCGATCAACAACGGGTAAAGGAGTGACCCTAAAAGTACAGTCTTGCGCATAACCATCAAATTTGGATTTATATTTGCCACAAATTTATTTCTGTTTGTGGTACCTAACAAAAACTTTAGACAACTCTATATTTTATAGGCTCGTAGCCCCCCATAGACGATTCTGATCGAAATCAAAATACCATTTTGACTTCTTTGTGGTCACTCCATAAAATGTGTAATTGTATCAAAAATAAAACCTATGTTTCAGTCCGGGCTCGAACCGTTGACCTCTGGCGTGTGAGGCGAGCGTGATAACCACTACACTACTGAAACCCAATAACAATCGAAACAAAATTTACAAATATAAAATAAGTTATTTTGTGGCAACTGTTTGTAGCCCATTTGGCAACAGTTGAATGAATATAGGCTCGTAGCCCCCCAAAGACGATTCTGATCGAAATCAAAATACCGTACTTGGCTTCCCTGGAAAAAGTTATATAAGATTCATATGTTTGTTTGTGTCTAAATGTCTCCAGTTTTCTTTCTATAGCGGACAGACAGACAGACAAACTTTGAGTTTTATATATATAGATAAAGCAAATAAACAACACCCAGGGTCGAAAACGACCCTTCCGTAAAACTAAGGGTAGCTTTTTTCCAGACGCGAAAACTCAACTAGTAAGCTATTTTTTCAAAGTTTCAAAACCTGGAATGTAATCTAGAATCAATTTTAAGAAAAGTCAAAGCAGTTCATTGATTTTCGGTCACGCATTTAGAAGATAAAAAGCAAATAAACAACAACCAGGGTCGAAAACGACCCCTCCGTAAAGCTAGTGTTAAATATCCAGTCTAAGGAAAGACCTCAACGACAAAAAATTTAGAAGCGTTTTTATCTAAGCAAACTAAAATGCTCTCAGACAGTAAAAGAACTTCACCGTTCTTTTGCTAAAAAGTTTTCTCGGCCAACCAACAGCGACTCCAATATCGGCTGCCAGTGGGCCCTTCTCACAGACATTTGTTATACCACTGCTTTGGACGTCTTCGACACTGCAACAAGAAATCCCCAAGATAGGTTCAATCAAAATGATGATGGAATTCAGTAGTTGATGCAGGAGAAGCAACTTTTGCTCAGAGCTTATCGGGACAATCCTTACAATGCTTTAAAAAAGACTGCTTTTGCCAATGTTCGAACAAATTTGAATCCAAGCTTGGCGCTAGGAAGGACTCCTGGCTATGTGCCAAAACTGAGGAGATTCAAGGCTTTGCTGAACAACATGACTCTAAAAGATTCTATAACGCTTTCAAGCCTATATGGGAACCGCCCTTTTTGGCTCATCTCCTTTAGTTGATGCTGATGGCTCAAACTTGCTTACCAGCAAAAAACCAAATCTTGGAGAGGTGGGCCAAGCATTTTCACAGAGTGCTTAATAAACCGTCAAAAATCAGCTATGATGTAATTGCCTACATTACACAAGTGCCCATCAATCATGGCTGTGATGCAGTGCCAATAGCTATTGTGTTGAAAGCATCTATTGACTCTTTTTGCTCTAAAAAATACGCTAGGCTTAATGCAATACCATCCAAAATTTACAAGCTTAAAAGCCCTGCCTACCAACCTTTTCCAGTTCACCAGGATCAAGAAACAATTTCTCCAGAATTTCAAAAGCGCTTCCATAATACACATCTCTGCAAGCTTGAGGGAAGCCGATAGACCTGTAATCATCATAGGCCAATGTCTCTTTTGTTAAATGGTAGAAAAATCTCGGCATGTGTTCTTTCAAACAGAATGTTCGACCACCTGAAGGATGACTTCCTCTCAGAAAGCTAAAGCAGTTTCCCGTCAGGTAAAAGAACCATGGACATGACCACTCCAAGAAAAATGCAAGAAGCTACACCAAGAGCTGTCAATTATTTTTGCGGAATTAACGCAGACGTTTGACACAGTCAGCCAGGAAGGCTGTGAAAGATTTTGCGAAAATTTGGTTGCCCTGAAACTTTTATATTCATTGTACTTTATTATCATGATGGCATGAAGGCTGAAATCACAGGCAGTGGTGGGATATCCCACTCCTTCTTCGAAACCAATGTAGTTAAATTGAACAGTGTTCCGAAAACCACGCTTTTCAGTATGATGTTTTCTGCCATGCTCACTGATGCTTTTTGGAATACTTATGTTGGTGTCCCACGAGATTTAGATGCAATGAAAAACTGTCAAATATAAGACGACTTAAAGCCATCCCCCAGGTAACTGAAGCAGTCGTGACAAAAATAATCTATGCTGACGAGTGGGCTTCCAATGCTTGCAAAAATGAAGTCATTCAATCACAAATGGACAAGTTTTCGGAGGCCAGTAATAACTTTGTCCTAAGTATTAACACAAATAAAACTGAGACAGAATTCCAACCTGTTTCTGCGAAACAACAACATGTGCCTAACATCACTCTAAATACTCAGGCTTTCCAAGACGTGGACAGCTTCTCTTTTTTTGGGTAATATTCTCTCTCGCACACTCACCATTAATCCAAAAGTTAACAACAGAATCTCAAAGACCTATTCTGCCTTTGATAAATTGAGCCAGAATGTGTGGGAAAGACGGGGCTTTACTCTAAAAAACAACCTACAGGAGGCACGAAAACCAACTCAACTACTTCTATTTACGCTTCCTCTGTAAATTGCTTGTAATTTTCTGAAAGAAAAAAGTGGTGGATATTGCGATCCTTCATAGGACTAACATGTTTAGCACTCCCACCTTTTATAGGAAGGCCCAAATCAGATGCGCTAGTCATGTTTCTTACATAAATCACTACCGCATACACAAGCAGCTTCTTTACGGCGAACTTGTTCATAGCAGCAATCTATTGGAGGCCAAAAAAACCGTTTCAAATGATACCTGAAATCCTCCTGAAACAAATGTTCCATCAAAGTTGATTTATGGGAGACCTTGGCGGGAGACTGACCATCCAGGTTTTGTCTCATCTCTAGAGGCGCTGATAGAGCAGAATATCTGCTACCCAGTCAGCTATAAGAAAGCGTGGGTAGCGCAAGGCACGAGAAATTGGAGACCTACATCCAAGCTTAGCCCACTGGCCTTTTTCTGGTGGAAGGGGTTACTCTTGGCGTATTGGCCTCATCAGCTACCTTAGAACCCATGCGAGGAAGGAACGCTGAATCAAGCAGATACGGTCAGTTTTGTCAAAAAAGAGCAAACGTCACGTTCGACTTTAGAGTAATTACGCCACTACTAGGGGAGAGTCGAGTAAGCTGTCCAAAAAAACATTATTTTCCGATAAGTAAAGAACGATTCAAAATATAAAAACTTTTATTGTATCAAACATATAGTTCATATGTGTGATGGATCATTTATTTTGTTGTTAACTCTATTTGTTTCATTTCTGCCATCATCAAGCTTTCTGTGTAAATAACAACCAGAATTAACTTGCCAATAACTCTTCAATTTGTTGTGGGGTCAGTTAAATATGGAATTCAAAGTACCTTACCCAAACTTCTCCAACTTACCCTCACGGCATCCATATTGAATTGGTTACTCTTATTCCTAATCTGAAAATGCCAGGAGTTTACAAACCTACTTGGCTAAAACGTATTGTATGCTATGCCTAAAACTTTCGATTAGTTTTACGTGTACTTTGCCCAAAATCTCTCTTCGCTAACAGACAAAGAATAAACTTTTTAAGAATTTACTACGACTAAAAAACCTTTAATTTTTTCATATATTTACTCAAAGCAATTAGCAGTCTTATTGAAGCGATCCAAAATTGATAGACAAGAAAAACCAATGTTGTAACTACTCGATCACGACGAGTAGCGCCGACAAAAAATATTCGCGTTTTCCTAACCTACTCGCTGTCCTAACTTACCCGACTCTCCTCTACGGCAGGTTTTTCATGTGAGAACACGTTTGATAAGTCGAACTGCACAATAGTTGTAGTCTGTTGTAAGAGAAAGTTTTTCAGTCGTTCGGTTGGTTGTAGTAGCGAGTTACCTTAGAGTACATAGAAAAATGTTTTTCTCTTGTTTGGTTGGCGAGGAAAGTCATGCTGTATCTAAACATATCGTCTAAAATTTAGTGCAACTTTTTGCAATTTTTGCAGCTTTTTTACAGCTTTGGAGAGACTCCTAAGTATAGGTGATCTACAAACTAAGATATTTTGAGCTGTGTGCAAGAATTTTATAATGTAACTTTCGCTGGGTTAAGCACAAATTTTTAGTGCAACTTTTAACAAATTTTGCAATTTTAAGAGAATATTTGAATTGGAAGACCTTTGTTTTTGTTGATAAATTACACGAAAGTGAAAATTTTCCTATGTTTTTGATATCAACAACTTTTGTTTTTGAGATCAACCACACGAAAGAAAATTTTTCCATTTCTCTTTTTTAACTGAAATGAAAACATTTTTTTGGAGATCAGGTTTCAAAAGAAACAATCTGGTTATTATACTCGATTTTAAGCTTGACAAACATGTGAATAAATGCAACTTTAACAGCAACTTTCTTCAAAAATAACTAACTGCAAGTTTCTCAAGTTTATATTGCAACAAAAAGTTGCTCTACAAATAGTAGTAAATCTCCAAAGTTTTATTTTATTGATTTACAAGTCAGCTGCGCCGGCTTTACCAATATAATGCGTCTAAGAGCAGTTTCAAAAAGTTGGTGTAAAGAAGGCATCGCTCATATACCCTCGATCACGATCATTGTACTCTGAATTAAGACTGGTCTTTCTTGCAAGCTCTCTTTTATTTCATAAATTTTATCAGTTTCTTTTAATAACTACAGCTGTATAAAGTATAAAATGACATGTGCACCATTGCGGTTTTTGTTTTACAATTACAGAAATAAATTATTTCATGGTACTCTTATTTCACGACTTGGCGCAACCCCTTGTAATATTCGAGACCCCAAATTTGTTGGTTGCGCATATATGTCTCAGTTTTGGAACAGCACAAAAGGGCCTATAGCACAGTGGCGAATGCAAAGGGGGGGGGGAGGGGAAGAAGTGGAAAATGTATCCCCATCACTGGACTTAATTTCGCAAACTTATTGGTTTGTATTAAAAGTTGATTTCAAAAATAAAAGTTTATCAAAAAATAAAGACTTGTCACCCTTTTCATGAAAAGTTTCCGGATCTTCTACTGCTATATCTCTTGCATCCACTCACCGGTCGGTGTTATAACCCATGTTTAAGAAAAAATATTGCACCATACGTACGATGATATATTTAGTATTTATAATTTCACGCAATGGTAGAGACCTACTGACCTATTTTTTCTGTTGATTTCCCTCAATGTTTGAATTTGACGAACTATGCTCATATTACCAACCCCCTTACCAATAAATTGAGACTGTGCTTCTCAATTTGATTGACTGAATAGGGGCATAAATTCAAAGGCGTGAATGCATTGACTGATGTATTTACAGAAATTATGTTATAAAAGTAACTACCTACTACTTGCAACTTTTTTGTAATTGTAAGTCTAGTTATAAAATTCAAAGCATCTATCTGCACGAATGTTCCTTGCTCCCGGCATATAAGCAGCCATGGAAGAAAGAAGTGACCAGGAGCCCAAAGTCAAGCATGTGCAGTTCAGTCGTCACAATAAGTTAGATTATGGTTTGAGTGGAAAACCTATCGACCAGTTTATTTGCGCTAAAGAAGAAAATAATATTATCTAAATTTTGCAAGATTTCACATTAAAACTTGTCATTTTGTTTCACTTTGCTTCACGTGATAATAATATCTTAGGGATTATGTGTACTCAGCCGGGTGACATGACTGTATTACAAAGGCATTCTGACGCAGGTTCTATCTGTAGTTCAGTTTCGCCATTGCATTGGAAAATCAGATTAAAAAGGAATTTTTGTTCTACAATACACATGTATTATTCTACTTTAACTAGCTTCATACCAGTAACAGGCTTTACTCTTTGCAGTGGATAATAAGTACAGCTTCCATCAGCTGTTGTTTTTGCTGAAGTGGTACCAGAGAGCAATACGACATCACTTGGCATTATCAACAAAACTGTGCTTTTTGGAAGCATTCTAGACATAAAGGAAAATGCAAGCTTACGCCTAAATGACATTCGTTGAAGCAAAAAAGCTGTTACGTGAATTTACTTAAAACCTGGAAGTAGGTGTGATGTTGTACGATGCCCGTTAATATGCTGTGACTCATCGAAGTTGCTTATCACAACTGCAGGTCCAATCGCAATCAACGAAGTGTATAAACTGTTCTTACTTTTATGCACCGTTGGCTTCACTTTGGGAGCAGATAATGACGTTGTTTTTGTTCGTTTCGGTGACTTAATTTTAGATGGTGTTGTTGTTGTTGTCTCCAGTGATTCTTGTATTATTTTTGCTGTTGTGGAAACAAAAAGTGATTGAGTATTCTTCTTGGTCACAGGAATGGATTTTATCATTTTAGTAGTGGCTGCAGATTTTGTTGTTTCTGAAAAGATTTCAGTCATTCTTTTTATACCGACTAGAGAAAGCGAGCAAAATAAATACAGTAGGAGCCGCTTTGTAAGCTCACCTCGGGAATGAACCTTTTTGGGCTTATTAAGCGGCTGGGCTTATAAAGCAGATTGTCCTTTTTCGTCATTCTAGAGCATATAGATGACTGAGCACAATACTGTCCTACACGAAACAGGCAAGTTTATTGTTGTGTGTAACAGCTTTATTAACAATTTATTAGCTAAGCAGTTAATCCAGTTAACACATTTAGAAAAACGCATCCAGCGTCATTCGCTTTGGTGGAGTCTGGCGAAGTAGACCTGGAACATTGTCGTCAAATGCCTCAAATGTCTGTATTTGTTCGAAGCCTCTAAGTTCCAGCCTAATTCTCAAACGATGCAGGATAGACCTCATCTCCGCATTGGATGGTGTTGGTCCTTCTGCTGCAGCTTCATCGTTTTCGGTTCCTTCAAGCTCCGCAACCTCAGGACCGCTAGCAAAACTGTTTGCAACAATTCCTTGCATGAGTTCTGTCTCCTCCTCTTCCAGAGTCAGTTCAGCATGCACATGGCACATCATTTTCTATGTCAAGTCACTTTTCAAATTGTTCTTTTGCAACGCCTTCAGGAACCAGAATGGGTGTCTCGAATTCCAGCTCCTGTTTGTCTGGAGCAGAAAAAAAGTTAGCTTTCCTCCAACAATTATAAATTGCTTCCTTTGTCACTTTTTTCCAGCTACCAGCAAGTATGTGTA
Organism: Trididemnum clinides; assembly: GCA_963675345.1. Lineage (NCBI taxonomy): Eukaryota > Metazoa > Chordata > Ascidiacea > Aplousobranchia > Didemnidae > Trididemnum > Trididemnum clinides. Next base: position 11,392,299 of record OY776289.1, read on the forward strand.
GTGCATCTAAAACTGAAAGTATTTTTGCAATTGTGTTCGCGTTTATGCTGCTGTCGTTGCATCATCTTCGATGGCATCAATAGTTCTGGTTCGTGTTTCGTTGCGATAATATGCTTTGAGTGTGCGTATAATTCCCATATCACAAGGCTGAATTTGCGAGGTGGTATTCGGAGGCAGCTTCACAACTTCAATGCATTTGAGTTCTTTCACATCACTACGAGCAGAATAATTGTCGACCAACAATGCGATTTTTCGTTGCTGAAAATATAGGCTTCTATCCCACTTACGCAGCCAGTCAGACCAGATGCCATTGGTCATCCAAGCGTTTTTAGAAAAACTGTAATCAACGGGAAGCGCCCGTACATTCTTAAAGCATCGTGGTTTCTGAGACGTCCCAATAACCAGCAGACCATGCTTATCACCAGTCATGTTGCAACATACCAACACTGCTAGCCCATCTTTTACAACTTTTGAACCACGTGCCAGTTTGCGGGAAGATTTCTTCACATATGTAGAATCCGGTAAAACTCGAAAATAAAATGGTGTCTCGTCTGTGTTATAGATGTCAGAAGGCTCATACTTTTTCAACAACTCTTGCATGTTCTTGTAGGTCCACATGGCAGCGGCTTCTTCATCTGCTTCACTGGCTTCGCCGTAAAATTTTGTGTAACGTAGATCATGCTTCTTCTTCCAGCGGTTAAACCAATCATCTGAGCTTTTAAATTGTTCATGACCGAGTTGTTTGGCTATCTCTTCAGCCTTCTGCATGAGTACCGGCCCATTTATTGGAACCTTGCGAGACTGAGAAAAATGGAACCATTTCCACAACCCATCTTCCACTTCTCGGTTCTTGCCATGGCGCTGTCTCTTGGTTCATTGCTACCTTCCTTGCCCGATGCTTCTGTCTGGAGAGCTGTTTCTTCGCGCAGTAGATTTCGCAGACAACCACGGGAAATGTTAAGTTGTTCAGCTGCAGCACGTTGGCAGCACTTTGGCAGTGCTTGGTACTTGTTTAGCAGCTCATGTTTCTTGAGCGTAGCTATACCTTTGCGCACCTTTTTGCCCATTTTCGAATTTCTGTTTAGCTGTTGATAGTTGCTAAATTTCTTACACAATAACAAAAGAATACAGTTTCAACAACTTTTGATTTTCGTCACAGTTAGATCACAATACCATTATAGACGAAATGAAAAACGATCGAGCTTGTGACACAACAGTGCATCGGAGACTTAGTTTACCGCCCAGATCGAGGGTGTGAAAAAACAATGCTTTGCTTGGCTGCATTTAGTAGGATATACAGTACAGTATACCGTGCTAAAACCATCATGCCCCATGTGTAATCGCGCTCAAATTATGCGGAGTCACTCCAAAAATGGGCTTGTTAAACGGAGTTTTAGGCTTATCTTATAAAACGGAGTATTTTACTACAGAAACAAATGAAGTAAATCGGGGCCGGGCTGAATTGGACTTTATAAGCGGCTGGGCTTATTAACAGTGGGCTTTTAAAGCGGCGCTTACTGTAGTAAAAAGTGTGATGTGCTACCGCTCACGCTACAATTATTTGCTGAAATCAAGTATTCGCCGAATCACTCCGCTTAGCAATATATGCCTATTATATCTAGGTCACCAGGAAAGGCAATCAGCTCCCGAAGCATCTTTTTGAGAAGAATTTCAAAAGTTGGTGAATTTGAGTAAATTGTAATTTACGCTTTTGTTATTTGGCGTAGCAACGGCTTTGGTAATGCTATTCGCTTAATCAAAAAAGTGATCACTATTAAACTACATGCCACACTATATTAGTCGAGAGGTAGCAACTGCAAACATTTTTGACTTCATTTGGAATAGCCTGGGGATTGAAATTTCGTAAAGTAGCATTGTAGTGGCCAGAAAGGGTATCCGAAATGTAAAGTGCTGCGTTACTTGAGCAGAAAGTCTGGTTCGAAGGTGTAAAGGTAGTGGTACACATACCTTGAGCCAGCTCGTCTCAGCCTGCAAAAAAAGGAAGAAAAAGGACGTAAAAACGAGCACATAATATTAAAAAGGTAAATCCAATTACTTACTTCCACAAATTATGAAGTAAATGATTAAATATATCTTTTGATTTAATAACTCAAATCCTTATAATAATAAAAATAGCTTGAAAATAACAGAAATGAAACTTTGAAAATTGAAGTTAAAAATTTCCTACATCCACATCTATGTTCGTCCCTTTTGCTACCTGTTATTATAAATAACTTGATTTAACCTGAACCACATTGGATCTCTCGTAATACGCTTTCTTCAATTTTCCAGTGTTCGTATGCATTTGCATCAACTTTATTTCGATTCATGCTACTGCTAGATCTGCATTGGTAGATTCCTTCATCTATTTGATTGACGTTATACAAAATCAAAGTGCTTCGTACAACAAGAAATTCCTAAAATATAGTAATTCAAAAATAAGAAAGAGAGATTAAGCTGCTGCTAGCACCTTTCCTGTGTTTTGCCTATTTGGTGCGAGATTGTTTTAACAACAGTGAAGTTTCTAACATTGAGCCTTCATTTGAGATTTAGAAAATTGCTCGCAGAACAAATTTTGCATCAATAGAAGTGAAAATCAAAGCTGGAACGTCAAATGAGAAGCTGGCGTGTCATAACCTCTTGATCCAGGGAAGATCTTTTCCAGAGGTGACATAACATTTGTTTTTCTTTTGTGGTAATTTTTGTGGTTAAATAATGGTGAAAATCTTTTATTTTTTATTTTAATCAAAGGCGGTAGCAAAGTTGATTCGTTGCATTACTATAGACTAAAGACGGACTAAGGCAAAATACGCAAGAAAAAACTGAAGTACCATCAGTTATGTTGGAACATCGATATTAGCAAAGAATTGACAACCAAAATAGAAATCTAAAAATGAAATTTTGTTCTAACCAGCAAAGAAGGTAAAAAAAGAAAGCATAAGATTTTTCCTTCTGAAAAATTATAAACAGCCAAAATTACGAAGGAATTTGGGAAAATGCCGGTAAAACGCCCTCAGCATTATCTATGCAGGAAACAATCTCAAAAAGAGAAACATTTCTTATAGTAAAGGAGCATGGTTTGAATTTTAATATATACAACATATTAGAAATTTTACTAAATTTTGTTTTCAATAATTTTACTTAATATTTTAAAAAACAAGAAAGTGTTTTTGGAACACACTAATTTATATTGTTAATCCAATTTTCACTGAGAAGAGGTTTGGGGAATGACATCCTTCTTTTTTACGTACAAGCTGTTTAGTATGACGTGGATTTTTGCAAGATGTTAGTTTAATTATTTCGTCAAATTTTCAAAAACATTAATTTTGAAACAATAAAGTCTTTCAAATGAATTTATGCTTTGTTTATCACAGAAAAAAATTGATTTGATTTTGGTGTAAATTCTTTTTTGAGTTTTGATCTTAAATTAGAATAAATTTTATTTTGCCCGCATTCCGAATAATAATTGAAAGGTTAACCAAAACAAATGTCCAACCAAAATCTTGTAATGTTCTAAGAAGCAGTCTTTAAAATGTATTTTTTCTGAACTATTTTTTGCTCAATTATCTCCATTTCAGAAAACGTAGTTCAGTTTGTTTAGTTACGATTGCAGTTCCGTAAAAAAAGAAAATCAAATAATTCAAAGAAAAAAAAAGGGAATTTAATACTGCTAATAATTGTTACAATGTGTTACAGTAATTTATAAGCTATAAATGGCTAGACATGGTTTTGTCAACTTACCTCATGTTGGATTGAATATCTTTCTTTAGCAACTATTCTTTTTACAGCTGGTGAAGAAGCGGACAACTCTCTGAACCACCACTGAATATCTGGTGTGTATTGGTAGTCAGATAAGATCTACAAATTCGTCAGCTCATCACCAACTACATATAGCCAGCAATTTTTACCTTAAACATGTAGCTTGATCTGCTTGTCCTACTTATCCATTATAAAATAAGCTATGCTGAACCAGCACGTCGTAGAAAGGGTTATCGTGCATCCATCAATGGTGGTCCACCAGCTAAATACTATTAGGGCTACTAGTCCAGTATTTAAACTGCTTTGAAATGGCAACTGCGTTCGCTAACCCGATCAATATGTTCCCCCCTGATCGATTACGATTGCCTTAATGGAGCCAAATGTTCTTTTATATGTTGCTTTTTGTCTCAAGGAAGAGAAAGGGCATGACCTTATCAAAAACTATAACATCTGCAGCTAACCAATTTTTCAAACAGTTTTTGGAGGACTTGAAAATATTTTGACATCCACTGTAATATCAGATTTCAAAGCATATGCAAACCGAGGAAGCATTTTTGTAAATTAGTTTCTCTAGAGCAATACAAATTTCATGGCAGGACAAGACTACTTAGACCTCAATAGAAATATCGCGGAAAATTTAAATGGTGATTTTATCGGACAAGATTTTTTTAAACAAATGTGTTCAGGTGAAAAAATTTTGTGTGTAATCAATTTCAGAAGGTTCTACATATAAAGTCTTTCGCTCCCACAAAGGCAGAAAGTCTTTAGCTCAGGCCTTATGACAATTGCAACACTTGCTCTTTCTTTTGATATAGTTGGCCAACTGTGCTATTTTATCTCTAAACTTAGAATTATTTTATTTTGCTGCCAATGCAGTTTTGTACACGTCTTTTATAAGAGTAGTTCAGCACGTTTCTGTAGAAAAATTTATAAATTAGCAAAAATTACTTGACAGCACCTGTGTTAAATCATAAGTTTTTGCCATGCATGTCATCTTGACGTCATCACCACAATAATTTCCAATAGCGTCATTTGGCTGTTGTAAAACTTCTGTTCCATGTTTAGCACCTGAAAAAAATTTATTATCAAGGTTACTACATTAGCTCAGTGGAGACTCAAAGAAGAAGCCAGTTAATATAGGAAACTTTGGCGCAAAGTTTGTTCATTTCAATTTTTAGCCCTAGTTTTACCCCTACTTCATACGTTTCTACAAAAACCAATTTGATGTAAATTAAGTTTTTTATTTTCAGTGCAATCAACAGCAGCAAGTTTAAAAAAATCAAGTGCTTTTTCGCTAGATAAGCAAGCAAAAATACCAGCAAGATAGGCAGCAGGGTATGTCGGTTTGCAGATCAGATCGAACATAAAATGGCATGAAGAGGCATACAAGACATTTACCTACTTCCAAAAAACGGTGTTCTTTTTGGCAAAGACCAGTCAATAAACCAAAACAAAGAGGTTCTAGTTATATAAGTAAAAACTATTTTTAAGTGAAATTCGAACCAACGGTTAGCACTGGCTACAGCTAAGTCATTATGTCATCACAGCTGTTATTATGTCGGCTACGTGTTTCAGTGGGCTTATTTATGGGGATCATAATTGAATAGTAGCGCTTAATTATTAAGCGGAACAATGGAAACTCCAGAACAGGTCAGAACAATTGATCTACGTTTTACCCATTTTTGCAGCAAAGAAAATCTGGAGGCTAAAAATGCAAAATAGTGCAATCACAGCTTATTTTCCTTTTCGGCGTTTACTCAACTATTGATAGCTATAAAAACAAATATACAAATTCGAAAGTTTGTCGGAAGTGCAAATTATAGAATTTGTATTTTGTAGTATTTTGTATCAAAATCGATTTCGTCTGATGGAGACACGCCCTTATTTTTAAGCATCGCTTTTTCTTTAGTAAGTTCTACTCTTAATGAGACGTCACTCTCAATTACAAACTGCTTAAAATATTATAAAAATATAGCAGCCATGCTCGATTAGAAATTTCAAAAAAGAGTGACAACACATCTCTTGTGCCTTACTGCAAATCATTTAGTAATCACCCTAGAAAAAGACGAGAGGTAAATGTAGTCGTGTTTTGTCTTTTGCAATAAAACATTAGTGTCGAGCTACTTATGATCTGTATGGTGAAGCAATTTTCTTTTGATTTGGTTGAGGCAGGCCCAGCCAGCTGATTTTCTATTCTTTTCCACGACATTAATAATGGAGGCTCTGCTATTGCAATACCTGTAACTTAACTGTGAGTGCTTCATTTCGGATTAGTTTGCTCTTTGCATAAATGCATTTGTGCCAGAATTTAGCCACATGCGCGCAGCCAAAGGCGTTAGCTCATACAAAAACACGTACAGTTACAAAAAAGTCCTAAGTAGTGGTCTTATATATAATAGCTGATCTTGAAAATACATGTCGATCACCTTCCCGCCCTTCTACAACTTTGATATCCTTTACCACACTTTCTGAATTAAATGGATAACGTTTGTTTAGTTTAAAAACGCCTTTGGTAAAAACAGATAAAGAGCACTTTGCCAGGGACTCGCTAAACTATGGAGACAAGTAGTGGCGGTGCGCAACCGCCAGTAATGTATTTTTTAATCGAACGTGTTTCAAGAAACGTTAATTTTTAGAAAAATAATTTTGTAATATCTTATGCTTTATCAAGGGGCAACAAGCGATTATTCATTTATGCGTTTTCAAGTATGTCTTTTCCTCTGTCTTGATTGCTTTTGAAAAGCACTGTTAGGTCGTAATCTTAAATGACATCACAACGCTTGCCACTATGCTTGCCACTGTAGAGAGAACAGCAGCAGGCAGCAAAACTATTCACTGTCATTTTGATAACAAACATAAACAGCAAAGCCAACTGCTGATATTTGTAATTGATAAGCTTTTTGTATCGATATGAAACACTAATCTTCATTTAAAAGTAGGGAGGTTTGGATTAGGGGCAAAGTTAAATGTAATAAAATCCCAAGTTTAAGAAAAGATCAAAATAAAACAATAATAGCATTAATTTGTAAGAAAGGATCTAGAGAGAACGTTTTTGCTTGAAAATAGCTTAATAGGTACCTATTGGAATAGAACATATGGCTTTGGAAAAAGGCCTGGTCCCTCTATATTTATGGCTGAATTAAAGCAAACAGCACAGCGAAAGAATATCATTTCAAAAATATAAATGCGAAAGGGTGCCCATCGAATCGTAAAATATGCTTACGACTAAATATCTTATTTCTTTGTGTGACAAAACAATTGCCATTTGGGAACCGCCATCATTATTGACTGTGCCTTATACTCTCCCTCCCTACACTTTTAAAAAGTATGAATGATAGTTTGTGACATTATTCTTTCATTTTGGGTATTACTAGTCTTGATTAATAGGTCAAGATGATCACCATTACGTGTACACCAACTATGACCTATATTTTCTAAAACTCTTTGTTGCTGCTCTCAGATATGTTTGTACGGTAAAGCTGGCGTAGCTGCATTAATGAACTTGGCATAGGTGGTTGCATGCCCTGGCGGGGTAAAATCGCACCACACTTTGGGAACAACATTTTTTTGTTGATATTGGCTTTATAGGGCTACCGGGATTAAACCTAAAAATTTTGGGAGAAGCAAGGACTCTTGTAACTCTCCAGGGCGCGCCAAGACAAGGTAAAAAGATCATACAACATAATCCGTAGCCTCCAGTTACTTGAAAGTTTAATAATGGGAAATCAAAAGAAAACAACGTCCCTAGGGGAAATTGAACCATATGGAAGAGATTTTTGCTATTTTTCTTTATACTAGCTTGATATCAAAAATCTGTTTCCTACTTCCAAACTAAGGGAAACCCAAAGACCCTTGGCTTCGTGCAAGCCTTAAAGAGTCTACGTAGACCTAAGGCGTAGCCAGGGCCCTGAAATCAAAAGTTTTTCTTGAAAAAGAAGTGCACCAAGACGAGAAAACAGTAACGAAAAACTTATGTTTTTTCTGCACATCATAAAGACATAAAATTTCCTTGCGGCTCACACAAGTGCCTCATTGGTAAAGCCAGTGCAGATGGCTGAGCTGACATTCTCAATCCCGACGTTATTGAAGGTGGCCTTGCGAGCGACCCCAGCAGAGCTGCTTAGTAAGGATATATACTTCTACGTGTTATTCAGTTCTCACTAACCTTGTCGCGAAAATGATAATAAATTTACTTCGAAAAGAAACCAAAGCACTTGTTTCATTTTCTTTTTCTGTTTCAATTCGCTTGGAATATATTATGTGCTATCACCTTCTCTTTAATAGTTACTGAAACAACTTTAGTCCAAGTATGCCTTCATAACATAGTTATGGGGAAGTAATCACAATCAATCAAATTATAAGTTGATGCATTAAGAAAACAAAGACATAGGATCTACTGCTAGCTCTTGGAGCCCTGTTGTAACAGATTGAACGAAACTTATTACATTTAGACTCTAAATGTATGTAGCAGCTACCAAATTCTACAACTATATCGGCAAATGCACAACTGTATGTAAAGTCTTCATAAAAACTTATTCATAAACATACTGCTGCGTTTTAATGCGGTTTTATTTTGCGTACCGCATAGTACGTCATTGCCAACTATACTTTAGTCTATAATCGACTATTTTGTATCTTCTAAAGACACTGTCATATGCCTAATCCTTACTTGAAAAACTGGACTTAATTTTTTTGTTTCATTTACTAATGAAAAATGTGACCAAGGCAAAATTATTGATTATTGATTTTTGAGAATTGCACTCGCAAATATAATTAAAGTCAGGCGAAATGCGGTAAAAGCTATCCAGGAAAATATTGAGCTTCCAAGATGAAAAATAGATTGGTTAAATATCCTTGATTTAGAGTGACCTAATATTCATGGTTCAAATATGAATCAGCGTAAATAACAAAATGGCGATCTTTATTGCGGTTCGATATTCTAAAAGCATTATCTATGATTCACTACTCAATATGTCAAAAGCGACATTTCTTCAGAGAGCTTATAACAAACATGGAGAGCGCATTGCACTCTCATTATTATTATTAAAATTAAAAGCTTGTTCACGACTGTATAAGAATGTAGCCTTCAGCAAAGCAATCAATATTGTGATAGCAAATATGTCATTAGGGAAATGGTTATTTCCTCTGTTTATTGGCTCACATATACGTCTACCACTGGATTCGTAGTTAAATAAAATACATTGATTCGAGCCGACGAAAGGTTTGAAAATGGTGAAGCTTACGTATGATGTACATGTTGTTAACATTAAAAACCACGTCATAACCGTGACCAAGTCTAGCTCTAACGATGTTATTTTTAAAAAAATTGCTAAAATTTTGAATAATTTAACCAAAGATAAAGTGTTGGTAAGTACCGGTTTTTAATAGCCACCTCTTTTCAACATGCTCATTCATTCATGCATATGAGCTCACGCTCTTTTTTGTTAATCTTAATTGAAACTGGGCCATCGCAACAATAAAGTAGACCAGTTGGTCACGCCACCATTCTGCTAGTAAACGATAACGGAGATCCGGTTAAAAGCTATTGCCAAAAGTACAACAATCGAATTTTTGGATTTTTTTTCAACATATTTCTTTTGTATTGAGCCTCAAGAATATTATTTTTAAAGTGCTGAATATGACTTGAAAAGGAAATTAAACTCAGGTCAACCAACTCCGCAGCGTACGCTCTAATCTCTGCGTTCACAAGCTAACCAGCACAACTTAAATAATTTTCTGAGTTTTGCCATTTCAGCTACGTGAAGCACAAAAGAGTGGATGTGTAATTTTTCTGTGGCATTAGTTTCACAGGTTCTTTAGACCGCGAAACTAACTTCACATACCAATGGTTCTGAAACAAGCGTCCGTAAATTCTTTGATGACTTTTGCTGAAGTTAGAAGCAATAAATTTTGCCAATGGCTTGTTAAATTTTTAATTAAATGTTTTGGTAACGGGCATCATAAACTACGAGCATGGGTCACCTGCGATTTTTTATTAGCTATTCATCGAAAAGGTTGTTCACTCCGGACTTTAAAAATATTGACCGCCAAAAAAAGTGTTCGCATCCAACTGTCAAAGAAAACTCGAGAGTTCGAATTTTTGAGAAATGGAGGGGGTCGACCATATTTTCATATCTAAATAGCAACTTCCAAACAAAACTTATGTAGAAGTCCATAGTACCACCAACTTTTTTAAAGGGTCCGTGACTACGAAAAGTTTGAGAACTGCTTTTGTAAACATTACTTTTTTTAAAATTTGTTTTTTGAAATTAAGTCAAAACAAAAGATTGTTTTGTCAGTTTAAACCGACGCCAGTGGTAGATGGGTTTGCTGAAATTAATTTCGTTCGTTGTCCTGTGCAACCATTTATTGGTCTGACACACCGATTAGAAATTATTATTTAGCAGTCAAGTAAAAAATTAAAAGCGATCGATATAAAAAGCCTACAAATTTAGTTTGATCCAGGATTGATCACAGCTGCAAAGATGCTGATAGCGATTCGTTTTTCAAAGCATATTTTGCTTGTGATATAGGTAGTCCATCCATTGCAGCTCTGCATCTGCTGAGTAAGCCAATCGCTAAACACAAAACTGCATTTGGTTACCACAAAATCACGTGACCCACTTTGTTGCTAGCTGTAATTGTTAAAGCAAAAGCTTTAAACAATTAATCGCTGAAAATCCTTTGTATTAGCGCGTTTTCTTTCCTGAAACGATAAAGCTGAGAAACATTGTTGACCCCCCATCTACACGAAATTGAAATAACGGCCACTACTATTTTCAGTTTTAAAAATTGCTCATATAAGCTGCAAAATTTTGGTCCAAATGGTCAGCGCTTCCCTCTACCCTCTTGCTGTGGTTATAAATTTTTACATCATGGGAGAGCGCAAAACCAATTTTTTTGTGTTCCTGGTTGTGTCCCTTAATTTTTTGTAATGATTTTCTACAACAAAAAGAGGGCAACACATAAATAACGTTGTTATTTTTCTATCTTAACCTTATTTAGTTGGCGGCAGCATCAACATCCGACTTTTTCCGCACTCCTATTCCATTTCCGTCAAATTTTTCAGTGGTGGGGTTTTCCAGTAACGAAGTGCTATTCTGACTCTACTCGTGATCTAAATTTAACGGAAATAATGGGCTTTGAGTTTTACGTTACTAATCACTCAAATTCCACTGATACTAATACCTCCAAGCCCCATGTTTTTAGCCTATTGATGAGGTGTATGACCTAATGATATAGTTTTACCATTTAATGTACTATTTACCATCTTAATTTACTGACTGAAATCTAAGCACAGCCACTAGCCCCAACATTTAAAAAAGAAATAAGAGAACATTTACCATACCAAGTAAAATTGTGCTACACCACAAGCTTCATGACAAAGTTCAATCAAAATGAATCACAAACTCTTCCAGTTTTAATCAGGTTTTTGCAAAACTTTTGTTTTGTCCCTTTTTTTGGTTCTCGTGACGTAATGCGCACTAGCAATCTGTGTTTGCAATAACTTAAATTTGGAGGAGCATTTGCAAAGGGCATGAAAGATCTACTTCAGAATAGAAACTTGTCCGTACATGATTGCATTGACTGAGCTGCGTAACAAACAAACCAAACAATTTCGACGCAACCGTTCACCTCTGGCATCATTTTTAATTGACACGCTCTTGGGCGCAAGCAAAATGCCAAAGAAATATTTTTTGATTGACATTTTGCTTTCAGCCAGTAGAGCAGTGCATTTATTTGTTATTTGTACAGTTTCAAAATTTTAGCTTGAAAGAGAGTGTTTCAATAACCTCATAAAAAACACACACACCGACAAAAACAAAAACTAATTTTTTGTGCAGTTTGCTGCTAAATTTGCTTTGTAAAGAAGACAAGTTAATGAAAATTATGTAGCATTAAAGAGGTTCGTCATGATTTGTAAAACATTAAAAATACGCCAACTTGAACATGTAGAATACTTCATATGCCATTCGTCGGTTGTAACAACTGGTTATTTAATCGGTTTATTACCTTTTAGCTCGAAAATATTCCATAGTACTATATACGTTGTATCCAACACACGTTTAGGTATTCATTTCCTTGTGATTTCAGTCGCTATTTTTTTCCTGCAATCACGTTTATTTTATTTTGATGATTACCGTACTCTCAACAAAAAAATGCAGTTTAATGCTTTGTATAAATTTTGAACACATCTAACAGTTATTAGTATTTGCAATTCACAGCGTTAGTTTAATAAGTTAGAGCATAATCGACGTACCTATTGGCAATTTCAAACCACTAAAAATAGTGAACCTATAATGAAAGAGAAGTAGATTTTGTTCTATGTAAAGTAGTGTTTCAAGTTGCTGTCTACTATTTAGGTCTTCAAGTTACTTAAACCACTGTTCTAAGATTAGCATCATCTGAAAGACAGCGTAAAAAATAATGAATGGCTTCAAAAGCGAAAACCAAGAAGAACAAATAAAAAAACCAAAGCAAATGACTTTTGACGTAAAAGTGGAGCTAAATAGTTCTGGATCCAGTCAGTTGTTAAACTAAGAACAGTTATATTGGAAACTAGCAGAAATACCCGTCGTTGCCGGGTGGTTTAAATGCAAAACCTCTGAACAGAATACTTGAAGCAACGTAAGAAATAAAAATATGACCTTTGGGTTAGCTGGAAAAAATATGTTGAATTAATGCTTTTTAGTTTTACGATGAGCTGATACTGTTTTTATATCTAAACAAATATAAATATACATACAGATGTGTTGAGGTTTATTTATGCAAAAAAGCTAGACAACCCCTACCAAATGAAAGCTAGTTTAATAAAAAGAGGAAATGAAATTATAAGTGATTTGGAAAACTTTATTGATTAAGAATAATTATTGAAAGGCAATCAGAACAATACAAATTTGTTTCTCCGTCACTTATTTAGAAAACGTTACATGCTAAATACTTCTTTATACACTATGTTTCGCGTTTTCCTTGTAGGTGTATATATGTATAGATTATTTTTGCTGCCCACTCTTGAAGCTCCAACATATAATTGTCCATGTGAAAAGCATGGTTCTTCCAACTGCAGTCCTGCAACTTTCAGAGACTGACCCTGTGATTTATTAATTGACATCGCGAAGGATAGTCGGACAGGAAATTGGAGTCTTTTAAACTGAAATGGCATGTCTGATGGTATTATAGGTATCCGGGGTATGAACACGTTTTCCCCGGTACCACTTCCAGTTATAATAGTTGCTTCAATACAATTAATCATTAATTTTTTTACTACCAATCTGGTGCCATTGCATAATTTAGGTGGCAATAAGTTTCTCAATAGCATTATCGGAGTTCCTATTTTTAATTGAAGGCAGTGAGGGGGAGTACCAGGGGGATCCAATGAGTTTAAAAACTCAATAGGATAATTAACAATTTCTGATTCTTCGATTACACTGTCAATGGACTTGTAAGTGTGCGCATTTCCTGGTATAATGTTCAAAAGTTTATGGTTGACAGTGTTTACAGTTGAATTTTTTGGTGCCATTATTGCCCTCTCGCGCAGCCAGGTAATCTGCATAAAATTATTTAAAAGATTAGGAAAGACACTTTCAATTAATTCATCAATTGAATTAACCAAATTGCAAATTTGTGCAGGGTTGACGTCTCCTTCATTATCAACTTCAACTCTTCCTTCTCCAAGAGTTAGAATATTTCGAGCAAATTCTTCTGATAGTTGATCTCCATAGAGATGAGCTCTCATATTTCTTGATAGTCTGATAGTTTTGACATTTTTCCATAACACTGATGACTTTAAACAGCTGTTAATTTCATCTGTTTTTGTTCCCTTAGGAACGACGGGCAAAGTCTGTCGAAAATCACCAGACAGTACCATTATTACACCACCCATAAGCTGATTGCAGTTCCGTATGTCTCTTAAAGTTCTGTCGACAGCTTCTAGGGATTTTTTGTGGGCCATTGTACATTCATCCCACACTATTAGGGATGCCCTTTTTAAAATTTCAGCCAAACCTGAACTTTTACTTACATTGCAGACTGGACTGTCACTTGTATTTAAATTAATTGGAATTTTAAATAAGCTGTGCGCTGTTCTTCCACCTGGAATCAAAGTGGAAGCGATGCCAGAACTGGCTGCAGCGAGAGCAATTTCTTTTTTGACACGAACTTTTGCTAGCAACAGACTTGTAACAAAAGTTTTTCCTGTCCCCCCAGGAGCATCTATGAAGAAAAGTCCTCCTGTGTTTAATTGAAGATGCTCCATTATGGTGTCATATGCAGTTCGCTGGTCAGCATTTAACTTTCGTTCATTTTCGGAAATAAATGTCGTCAGGGAACGAACATCATATAACGTTTCTCGCATCACTTCAGTAGTTAATCTGTGCAAACCAGTTCTGTTAGCACGTGGTAATCCAAACTTGCTCAGTTCTTCTCCTCCCATTGAAACAATTTGGTCTTCTATGCTTATTAATGCTTCATTGTATATGTTATCATCAAATTCAATAACCCTTTCAGGAAATCTCAACTGGGCTTGATACTTGAAGTCTTCAGACATCTCATTTCTGTATTTTGTCCACAATGCAGCAGGATTACTTACTGCGCAGTTAACAATAATAATTGCAAACAGTTCTCTCAAAGTTTTTGGTGTTTGTGATACAGAAGCTTCAGCAATCGTCAAATCCCACTGGTTGTCATCTTCCAACAATCCCAATTTTAAGCAAGTTTCCCTGTAAGTGTCATAAACCCGACCTTCAACTGTGCGAAGACTTTCAAAAGAGGTCGGTCCTCTCACTTCATGTAGTAGCATTCTCAAATAAAAGCACTCTCGCTGACTTGGATGCACAGTGTACACTCTTCCAATTGTTGAATCAAACTTAATTCCAGGTTGACCTGCAACATTACTCCCTCTTCTTCTTTTGTTCCATTTGTTGTTGCTCCATGTGTAGTATGATGGTATTTGATGATAAAGTAAAGTCATTGCAAAGGCATCATTCTGACACAATTTAAAATAGGCAGTTAGGGTAGTTTCTTTGGGATTTAAGGCTTGATCAGCTGCTGTTTCCGCCCTGAAATAAACCCTTTGTCCATTTTCTAAATGAACTGCTAGCTGTTGGATTGCTGGATGTCTTTCATGAATGGGAAACCCAAAAATACGCCAGAAAGCTTCATTGCTGCTTATGTATCTGCCAATTTCATATTGCGACACTTCATCTCGATTATTTTCATGTTCAAGTCTAAACACCGCAGCATCTGAACCCTTATGAACATATTTCAAAACATATTTGATTGATTTCACTGAGTTGCAATATTCCACATTAATATGCGCATTAAAGGTCTTTAATAGTAAAGGACAGTGAGGCACAATCCATCTGTTATCTATTTCATGATTTCCCACCATCGCTTGCATTCCTCCGTCCTCAGGCTTTCTTCTTCTGTAGGTAGGATATCCATCTTGACCAAATTGAGTTTCAGAAACAAATTTTTTGGGGTACTTTTTTGAACACATTCCGTCTTTCATGCATGGTGAAGTATGATTTAAGGCTCCACATGGTCCATGCACCATATGTGCTTTCACAATTTCAAAGAGAGATCGATCAACTCGAGGATCAGGAAGTTCCGCCGATATTACTGAATCAATTTGATTGGAGTTTAATTTTGTAATTAGCCATACTAAAATGTGGGCATGTGGCAATCCTCTTTTTTGCCATTCAATTGTGTACAGGTGACAACGTACCGGTCCAAATATTTCTGATTTAGAGATCAAATTCATAAGTTTAATCAACTTCAAGTGAAATACTCTTGCTGTGAGGTCATGGCGATTGACAGTTTTTTGTCCTGGAAGAAATTCATCTTGAATTTCTTTCCACTTTGCATTACATGTGAAGGTGATGAACAAATCGGGACGTCCAAACAATCTAACATATGTGAATGCATCTTGAGTTCTTTCATGCATATATCTCGGACTACCAGTAAAGCTGGAAGGCAAAATACAAAGTTGACCAATGTTGCTGCCTTCTACATCATTATTAATACCGTCTCTCAAATGAATATATGAGTCAGCACGAAGCTGTCTTTGGTGAAGTCTAATATAAAGAAGTCTTTCAGATTCAATCTTTGCAAACATGTCAACAGCAAATTGATGAAATAGGTTTTGGCCCCTGTGGAGATGATTAAATGAATTATTTCTAACCATGAAGAAGTAGGCATAAAAAGCCATGCACGAAACCATCTTAGTTGTGTTCTCTCCTGATTGAAGAATTCCAAAATGATAGCCATCTTCACCATTAACAAACAACAATGGATACTGGAGGGGATCATAGGAGCGATGAGTTTCACAAACACGCTGGAGTGTAGAATCTTTGCGCTTAATAACAATGTCTCTCCTGTTTCCACTTTCAAAATTGCTTACTACAATAGCAACTTCACTTGTTTGAGGTTCATTAAATCGCCCTGCATGTTCTGCTGCGGGTTTTTTATCTGCATCTATGACAAGTTTATATTCGGTTGTCGGTGAATTCTCCATTGCATATTTAAAACTTCGTATGTAAGAATTTTTTTCATGAAGCATTTGTTGTAAATCCCTTATGACTTGTAGCTTAACGCCTTGACGATTACGGCAACGTGTTTCAGCTTGATTTGCCATATCTTCAATAAAATAAACCTGTAAGTAGCAAGAATCTTCATTTTGTTGTGGTGGCAGCAAACTTCCGATTCGATGATGTATCTGCCCTTGAACTTTAAATGTGGGCATAAATCCTGGTTCATGGACAATATTTGCTCCAAAGGATGTCATTTGGAATGCTCTATTATATTGTTGAATATTCTTAAGAAAGTCTTTTGAATTAGTTGTTGTTCCTAAAAGAAGATCCTTTAAAGGCTGTGGGGGATCTGCAAGCAATGGTAGCCTGACTTTACTATTTGAACAGCACATGCCTGGGGGTTCTTTGTCCCATTTTTTTGCACCGCAGTGATTGCACAACAATGTCATTGATCCTATTGAAACTATTGCTTCTGATTCATAATTGTGTGTTAAATCATAGTTGAAAGCAGCACCATTCCACTGTTCTGCAGTAAAGGGTCTCAGTCTGGCAACTGCATGCCTATTGGCATCAGTTTGCAATCTTATCCTGCGTTGTTCCTGACTTACCTGTTGGCGTGTTGAAGCACGTCTTTCAGCCTCATTTATTAGTCTTGTTTGTCGTTGTGTTTCCGTCTCTTGCAGGCGTGTTGAAGCACGTCTTTCAGCCTCATTTATTAGTCTTGTTTGTCGTTGTGTTTGCGACTCTTGCAGGCGTGCTACAGCATGACTCTCGGCGTCAGTTCTTTGTCTTTTTCGTCGTTGTGTTTCCGTCTCTTGCAGGCGTGCTACAGCATGACTCTCGGCGTCATTTATTAGTCTTGTTTGTCGTTGTGTTTTCGTCTCTTGCAGGCGTGTTGAAGCACGTCTTTCAGCCTCATTTATTAGTCTTGTTTGTCGTTGTGTTTGCGACTCTTGCAGGCGTGCTACAGCATGACTCTCGGCGTCAGTTCTTTGCCTTTTTCGTCGTTGTGTTTCCGTCTCTTGCAGGCGTGTTGAAGCACGTCTTTCAGCCTCATTTATTAGTCTTGTTTGTCGTTGTGTTTCCGTCTCTTGCAGGCGTGCTACAGCATGGCTCTTAGCATCGGCTTGTCTCCGAATATTTCTCTCCTCTTCCGTTTCAGCATCTCTTGCTCTTGCAACATATTGAGCTTTTCTTGATTTCCCAAAGAATGCAGTTTTTTTGGGTGGCATCTTTAGATCAGTAATAAAAATATTTATAAAAAACATTTATATAAAAATATTTATAAAAAACATTTATCTAAAAAACATTTTATAAAAAACATTTATCTGTCTGTCAGTCTGTTTGTCTGTTCCTTATGGAATCCGTCTGTTCCTCCCTTGGGGTGCATGTATGAAGTTGAAATTACCATCACTGTATTGTACTTTTTTGCGCCTAAGCTAGATGTCAATTGCAATTTAATCCCCCAAACCTAAATACGCAATTCGATTAGAATCGAAGAGTTATCTGAGACCCTCCTGTGGAAAAAGGGCCGTAGCTCCCTTGGGGGGCGAGGTACGAACTTGGAAATAGGCCCATTGACTCCGCTGGAAAAAAATACATCGGAATGCATGTTTTATTTTTTTCTAGGTGCTCCTAATTTTTTTTCCATAAGGAACAGACAAACAGACTGACAGACAGACAAACAAACAGACTTTGGATTTTATATATTAGATATCAGAAATGGAGTTAAACTATAAACTAAGTTGTTGATCTTTAATTTTCCATATGATTGATTCTTCGGCGACTGAGGAGTCATTTGCTCCATAACTATTTGCAACGATATTGTTTTTGGAATTGCAAACAGCTTGTGTTTCGACCCGTTTTGGAGTTGATAGGTTTGTTTGTTGAGGGAGTTGCATCACAAACTCTGCAAGCAAGAAAAGAAAGTCCGTCATAAGAAAATCTTTTTGCCGTATTTTCAGGTCTAGAATACGTTTGGATTTGAAGTGACGGTTCCTTCTGCTATAGTTCATTTCTACTACCAGCAGAGCAATCAAACAAGAAATTGCATTAAGTTTCTTTAATGCACACTTTTACGCAGTTATCGAGAAAATTGAACTCACTTTTAGCCACTGAGCACGGTCTGACTCGCTCGACCACGTTGCTAACTAATCTTAGATGGATAAAATTAGCTCAACAATCTGTTGTAATATTGTTTCATACCTAATATCATTTTACCGGCTCATTGCATCCTGTATCTTAACCAATTATATCATTTATCATGGTGATATAGTTTCTGCATGCATTCGCTTTTCAGTTGCAAAGCTACAAAAGAATTAGTTAGAAAAGCGCAAAGCGTTTTCCGTCAGCACCCGCCTGGTCTTTACGTCTAAGCGCATGCTGCTTGTGGCCCGCAAGGATGTTCTACCTGCCATTCAGAAAAGAATTTGTATAGCAAATGTATCCGCAGAAAATGCAGGCAGTAGTCGTGTGGTTGGAAAGATGAGGGATAGCTACTAGCATCGTAATTTTTTGTTAATTTTGAGCCGTAAAGCGAAATCTGCAATCTGGGCTTTGACATTACCAAGCACATGGGTGGAGACATTGTACCCATAATCCTCTGGCGCTCTAACAACAAAGAACAAAACAAAACAACTGAATTCGTGTTTGTGCAGGCTTTGAAAGCTAATGAAGGTTTTCATCGAAAGGGCATAGTAGCGTAATTTATTCTGAGTAAGGTCTTAGTGAATAGAATATAGCAAAATCACAAGCAAACATTTTTCTAAAACGCTTTGCATTTGCAATAAAATACTTAATCAACTAATGATGCTTTTAGTGTAAGTGCGAAACGTTTTCGCAAACTGTTTGCCTACATTTTGGTTATATTCTTTTCTCAAAGTTTTTGTTTGAAACTTCAAAATTCTCATTTTTGACAAGTTTGATCATAATCAAAAAGAGATCTTCAACGAGTTAGAAGTTTATGCCCTCCCCTTTTGCAAAATCCGCTGGTACTCAAGTGACTTTGCTCCCTAGTTTACTATTTTTGTTTCCAAATCATACTAAATATTCCACATACCTTGCAAGTAGACTGGCACGATGGAGCGAGTGCTGCTTAAACTTGGACTGCAAATACAAGCGAATTTAAGGCTGAGAGTGCTAAGGTGCCTCCATTAATTGTCAGTCACAGCTGATCGAAACCATAATTTGCTTTCAAAATTGTGTTTGACGTTCACTCTGTACACCTTACGATTCCACAACAACATGCGTAGAAGATTGAATGCTGTGTAGTCATTTCAAAATTTTCAAAATTCTCTACAAATCAACATGATATTTTGTACGCAGCTGGCAAGCAACTGTTTTGTAAAACTACTTCAAATAAGCCAAATTTCAGGATAATGGAGAGCACTAAAGAAACAGAAGTAAAGCCTTTGCTGGTTGAGAAAAGACTCAGCAATTCAGAGTAAGTTGCAATGTCTCTGATTATAGCTTTGCTCAGCACCAAATCTGTCTACAGCTGGATTCTGTTCACGAACAGTGAACGCTTTACAAAAAGTTAAGTTTTGGCCTCTGGTCGACAAACACTGCAACGTTGATTTAATTTTCAATCTTTTCTGAAGGCTCGTCCAGAATTATAAAAAGCTGATTGAGACAAAGGGTTGAAACAAACTTCTAAGATTGACTACAATTATCGGTTTAAAATGTTTTTTCAAATCAACTCTTTAAAAGCAAGCTTTGTTGATTCTGAGCAAAATTTTGTTCAAATTAGTGATTTTTTCTACTTTTCAAAAGATGCGACTACTTTTTAATTTGATAATTTTTGCGTTTACACTCCAACAGCCTACAATTGCAAATAGAGCATGTACGGTATAATAAAAGATATCAATAAGTCCCCAATTGGCCCGCTCTCAACAGTTTTCCAACCACTGGTTTCAGCTCACCAAAAATTATAACCTAGTCTGGGTTGGTTGTTCAAACCATTTTTTCTCGAGAAATGTGTAAATCTTTAACGTTTTTAATGATTACAATTGTTCCAATATATGATGATTTTAAGGAAGACTTTTCCACCCATCGGGTCAATGCTAAGTAAAAATGCTAAGTAAAACTCTTAACACTCACCACCGCAAATACCAGTGTTGCATACACCACAAAATCGAAATATACTCCCAATATACTCCCAATATACTCCCTCGAAATCGAAATATACTCCCAATATACAATACTGTACTAAAATTAAGCCCTACAATCAAACTTGTAAAATTGCTTTTAGTGTCTTCCATTCACACTCAGCCGAGAACCTGTGCACTAATAAAATTCACAACCTACCGATAATGAGACACACCTATGCATTTGCGACAAAAATATTAGCTTATAAAGCTGCGTAAATGAATTATAGAAAATTAGTTATGATTACAAAGACTTGCAGTATCAAAAGCAAAAGATATTTTGTGGAGGAAATGATTTAAAACATTAAATTAGGCCTAACATTTAAAAAAAGTTTTCATTAAATAATTCTATCCATTTTTGGAGCTAAGGGTTACTTTTCAAAAACCAAAATAAATTTATATTGTTATGTCACAAAAAGATTGCAAAAAAATAATTAATGTTGACAGATAAAGCTTAAATATGTTAATAATTAATTACTTAAATATGTTAATAATATTAAGTATTACGCTCTCTGTATTGGACCTCGGTGCAGTGCAGATTGAGCACTCTACCTGGCAGCATCGTATCGCGCTGCAAATATGGGTAGCTCACTGCTTGTGCAATTTGAGCACTCTGCGATGCGGTGTGGAGAAATCGTTACATACCACAAACGAAACGGTTTTTCCAGCACATATTAACCTCTCGGTTGATAGCGCATGCCCGAACGCTCTGTAATCCGCTGATAACGCCACAAAGGCAGAAACAGTAGCCGTTCGGAGATTAATAATTAATTATTTTTATAGTGAAATTTTTTGTAGATAAATCTACTCGTACATGATTCTAATAGAGTTTAGTTACATATCTCAGGTCATCTGCATTTTTAACTTGTTTTAATTTGTAAGAAAAATGTGCGATCAAAGATCACAAACTTCAAGCTGATGACACCCAGCATTTTCTGGCAACCTGACGCAAAATGTAGTAGACTGACCTTTTTTACTCTGACAAGGTTTACATGATTTGCTGGGCAAAACTGTTGGTTGATTCAAACTCACAATAGCCTAGCGGTTCATAGCGCAATTCAAAGGCGTCAATGGTGGCAAAATGGCAATTTCAAATGTCCCAACGACTGTATTGTTGCGTTGTTGAAAAAGGACTACAAGAAGGTTCCCTCTGCTTGGTGGTAAACCTGCTTAACCGACAATATTGTTTTCGCTATCAAAGAATTTCAATACAAAATTTATAATTCTTATTACCTCTAGATGAGTAAGGCCTAACGACACGTACCGGTGCATGTAGATAAAAGTATTTGAAAAGCGCAAATTCGCTTTCATATTTCCGCTGATCTTGTGCTCTTGTCATCTTAAATGAACTCAATTAATGTATAAGTATATATTGAAAGTCCAATTTTTTTACCATTTTTTACAAATTGTTTTGTTACCCATTGAAACTTTGCACAATAATTCCTAGGCAATTTACTGTATACAACTATGTTGGCGAACCTCACCAATATGGAGTATGTGAAAAACCAGTCGTTTTCTCTTTTTTCCTTAGACCAAAAGAAAAGAAGTTACGGATGTTCTTATGTTGCGCAGTGGTTTACCTTGGGTCTCTTACCACTGGTTCGATGTTGGGCCTCTCATCCCCTCTAATTCCAGACATTGAAAACTCGAAATCGAAATATACTCCCAATTTAACTTTTATGGAAGCCTCCTGGTTTGGGGTGAGTAATCAACAAATTACGAATGGAGCTCATAAGTATGGTTATACATATTGCAATCGTCAAGTTTTCCATTCGCAAAGCTTTAGATGTTAATAAATAATTTTGAAAACAGAGACTTGTGATTTGTTGCAATGACGAAGTTAATATACAGGTTGTTTCAAAAATTTGATATCATTTTGAAATTTAATACCTTTGCCAGTTTCCTTCCAAATGACTTTAAATTTGCTCAAGATGCGTAGAAACAAGCCAAAATTTTGTGTTTTATGTATAATACGTTTATCTTTTTCAGGTGTAGCTATTCATTACAAATAAATTATTCATCCTTTGTTTAACCCAATGTGTTTAAATGACATTCACTAGAAGAGAAAAGACGTTTTTAGTGTTGCAGCATGCTCGAACATTGTCAAACAAGTCTGTGCAGCATGCATTTGTGAGAGTTCTCTCAAAATTCACCAACAGCAATGCAAGTATTCTAGCAAAAACTTTTGCTTCGCTACTGCGATTGTAAATCAGGCTGGCAAAAAATTTTTAAAATGAAGAATGTTTGTACATGGCAAAGGGTTCTGGATGACCAGAAACAGCAGAAGAAAAGATCGAGCGGGGCGCACATTGAAAGTAGATAAATTTTTCATGGAATTTATGTATCTTTAAATTTCTTATTTAAATTAAGGCTCTTTCGCTACCGCGTGAATAGCGAAAAAAATGTTTGTAAGATCGTAGTGCGAAGAACTGTCATAATTTGTTATAAACAATCATAATTACGTACCCCAAGTTGGTTTTGTAAATCATTATTCATCTGTTTACTTCTACATCAAGTATTATATATCAATGAAATCTCTATTTCTTGAGAATTGCAAATATAAAAAATGCTTTTGAATATGCAAATTTTATGCAAAATAAATCCTCAATAGGTGCTGCGTTGTCTTCGAAATTAAAGTAGTACCCTTATTTCAAAGATCACTAGCGATTTTTTTTTCGACCAATTTTTTTTTGAAATGATCACTAGATGATGCTAAGTAAATAAGCTTTCAAGGTATATGAATTAAAACTTACCTAAAAGCTTAGTTTTTGTACAGTTTGCAACTTTCTAAAGCCCATGACCTTTTTTTGACCGGAACCGACCGGTACTAAATTTTGTTAGTTAAATTTAGTACCTAAAGTATGATCAGTTATTATCTGTTAAAGGTTTGCCTAAACCATCTAACATTACGTATTTTTGAAATGGGAATTTCTTCAAGATTCAGAAAATATCAAGTTTAAGTAGAATACATTTGTCGCTAGCAATGAAGCAGAAGCTTTTTTATAGCTCTCCCATTGTTGAGAAACAAGGAGGATACAGCAAATTTTAAGAGTTGATTTGTGGTACAGAATTTGAAAATTGCAGAAAGTAGAGTATTCATTCTCGAAGCTTTTCGTCTGACACTTTTTAAGAGAATCCGTCAGAAATGAGTCAAAAGGTGAAGTGAGTCACTTATATAGAGACACAGTTGACGAAAAAGAAAAAAAGGCTCTATCGTGATTGGTAAGAAGAAGCGACCAATAGAAGGAGCGGAAACTAATGTGCGATTTTTAGACCATAAACGAATTCCTTTTGTTTGCATAAATTTGGTTTGGATGTTTTAATGTACGTGGCTTCAAGGGTGGAAAGGTGAAAAGAAGTACGGCCACGGGCAAGAATAGAAAATTTGTTGTCATTATATTCGTGTGCGCATGTAAGGTTTTGTAAAAGATGTTGACCTATGGCAGAAAAGGAAGTTTCAGTTTTAAAGCTTCTGATTGGCTTGCAGGAGCGGGCCAATGTGCTTCGGTCCTGAGAAATATGCTTCTGGAATATGGTTTTCGGCACGTGCTGCTTAATCCTCTGTTGTAGCCTTTGAGACGTACGACCCACGTACCGACTATCGCAGTGGCACAGAAATTGATAAACAATGTTGCTTTGATGAAAAGCGGGTAGTACATCCTTTTTGGCTACAGGCAGAAATTGTCTGGTGGTGTAGACAATGCATGGTTCAACTGCAAAGTAACAGCGTTTGACGGCTGTTTTAATTTGCATTTCGTACCTCATCGAAACATTGCCCAGCCATGGCAAGTGAAGATACACTGGGCATTTCTTCGGACCGAATTGCGTTGGTCTGCGAAATTGATTCATTTTCTTGGTCATAACAGTGTAGATTATAGCTTCAAAGTAACCGTTGTTGATAAGGATTGATCGAATATTGGAAAGTTCATTTTCAAGAGTAGATTTCGAACAGATAACTAGAGCTCTGTGGACTAGAGTTGAAATCAAATTAGTCTTCCGCTTCATGGGGCAAAAAGAGTTCCAGCGAATGTATTGCTTTGCTTTTCAAAAGAGTCAACAAACCACTTATGCATTATCGATACGTCGATGATACTTTTACAGTTTTTAACGATGAAGACGAATGCAATGAGTTTTTCTCTCATCTAAATTCTCTCCATCCATCGCTTCGTTTCACTTTTGAAAAGGAATGCAATCGGACTTTGCCCTTTCTTGACGTCCTGGTAGAAAAGAATGATCACGTATTTGTTACATCGATCTACAGGAAGCCGACTTTCACTGGCCAATACATTCGCTGGAACTCTTTTTGCCCCATGAAGGGGAAGACTAATTTGATTTCAACTCTAGTCCACAGAGCTCTAGTTATCTGTTCGAAATCTACTCTTGAAAATGAACTTTCCAATATTCGATCAATCCTTATCAACAACGGTTACCCTGAAGCTATAATCTACACTGTTATGACCAAGAAAATGAATCAATTTCGCAGACCAACGCAATTCGGTCCGAAGAAATGCCCAGTGTATCTTCACTTGCCATGGCTGGGCAATGTTTCGATGAGGTACGAAATGCAAATTAAAACAGCCGTCAAACGCTGTTACTTTGCAGTTGAACCATGCATTGTCTACACCACCAGACAATTTCTGCCTGTAGCCAAAAAGGATGTACTACCCGCTTTTCATCAAAGCAACATTGTTTATCAATTTCTGTGCCACTGCGATAGTCGGTACGTGGGTCGTACGTCTCAAAGGCTACAACAGAGGATTAAGCAGCACGTGCCGAAAACCATATTCCAGAAGCATATTTCTCAGGACCGAAGCACATTGGCCCGCTCCTGCAAGCCAATCAGAAGCTTTAAAACTGAAACTTCCTTTTCTGCCATAGGTCAACATCTTTTACAAAACCTTACATGCGCACACGAATATAATGACAACAAATTTTCTATTCTTGCCCGTGGCCGTACTTCTTTTCACCTTTCCACCCTTGAAGCCACGTACATTAAAACATCCAAACCAAATTTATGCAAACAAAAGGAATTCGTTTATGGTCTAAAAATCGCACATTAGTTTCCGCTCCTTCTATTGGTCGCTTCTTCTTACCAATCACGATAGAGCCTTTTTTTCTTTTTCGTCAACTGTGTCTCTATATAAGTGACTCACTTCACCTTTTGACTCATTTCTGACGGATTCTCTTAAAAAGTGTCAGACGAAAAGCTTCGAGAATGAATACTCTACTTTCCACAGCAAATTTTGATTTGAAGAAGCCAAACTTCTATCAGCTTTTAAACTTGTATTTCAGGCTCTATCTCCTTGGAAACTTGATACAAAATGACGACTTTAGTAGTGAAATATTTTCACGTAATATTATCTTTGTAAAGGGTGTAGTTTTTCTAAAAATTCTAATTTAGTAAAGGTAGACCGAAAATTTTTGGGGGTTTTGAACTGATATGATGTACGGTATTTATTTTTGATCAGTAAATATCATATACCGCTTGGCCTAGACTATCTAAAGTTATATATTGCTGGAAGCAAATTTCCTAAGCTTTGAAATGAGACCGGTATTTAGCAACATATCATATTTTTTACGCACCTACTCTAAATTTTTTTACCTATCGTACAAATTTTTTGGAAGGTTTTGAGACCCATAAAAAACTTGAAAATTTTAATAAGTAAATTTTATAATTATTCCTTGAAATTTTGTCAAATGATGCCACAAAAGAGTAGTTTTCAGACTGTGTTAATGATAATGGATTTGGTTTCCTGGAAAACATGTAATATCAATTTGATTTTAAGGCATTTGACTTTTGCTGAAAATTTGGCAATTTTTTTCTTTTGCAACTGGGTTCTTGGTCTTTTAATCCTTTTTGGTAAGAAAGTCCAATACTTAGGGAAAAAATTTTACATCTTTCGATGCGTGAGAAATTAAGCATGATTTTCTGAAAATTGGATAAGAAATAAAGTCATAAATCCATGTTTTAATAAACTAATTTTGTTACTCGGCGAGAAAAGATTTGAGGAAAACAATGAAAATACAAGTTCATTATATGATGATTAGGAACAAGTGCAAAATTTTCCCCAAGACAACAAGTGCAAAATTTTCCCTACACTGTGGTGTAGTGGATAATGCGCTGGTCTTGAGATACCATGGTTGCGGGTTCGAATCTCAGCTGGCAGGGCATTAAAAGAAAGGCAGTGTACACTGAAGGGGCAGGCCCGGTATGTAAATGTACGGGGCAGTGTACACTGCCGTTTTTTAATCCTTGTCAAGTGCATAAATTTCCTCAAGTGCATAAATTTCCTCACATGGGGAAATTTATGCACTTGATCCGATGATTATACAATGATCATATGATGATCTTGTTAGCAAAAGAATTAACAGTACAAATCTTATGTTGCTCAGCATTAAGCCTGTTTAGCTTCATTTAAATTGACTCAGTAGTTTTTGTGAGGTTCACATGTCAAGTGACACCAAATTTGTTGAAACACCCTGTATAAAGTTCCTCTTTTTATAGCACAGCATAATAGCGCGCACTCTTTGCTATAAATAAATTTACAATGGTTCATACCCATCCTGGTCTCAAAAGAAGTGCCATCTTCAATGTTACTGACAAAGCAAAAAGTTGTATATAGTTTTGTTATACCATTGCATTATGGCTGTAAGGTCCAGTCATCAAAAGACTTATTTTCAGTTACTAAAGACAACGTATTACATGTAGAGTTTGCTCAATATTGGAGGCATCACTGGAGGACTAGTAGCAGGATACGTGATGCAAGGAATTGGGAGAAAATTTACAACCACAATATCAGCCGTTCCATTTGTTGTTGGATTGTTGGTATGTTTAAAGAAACATGAAAAGAAAGTAGTTGGACTATTTTTCACTACCGCAAAACGTTTGGAAAAGCTTTTAGTTGTAAAGAGTATCAATAGCCTAATACCCAATCGTACTAAAAGTCTAAATTACATGCATTCTGCAAAAACAATGTGGACTTGAAGCACTATTGTCCCATTAGGCAAAAAAGTTACAAAACTTGGTATAAAATCAAAGTAAATCATAGCTTTTGAAAAAAGCTCTTTGGCCAAAAATGTTTGTTACGCTTTGTCAGAACTGAGCAACATGCGCGCAGCCAAAGGCGTTAGTTCATGGAAAAACACCTTCAATTACGAAAAAGGCCTAAGTAGTGGTCTTATATTTAATAGCTTAATCTTGAAAATACATATCAATCACCTTCGCCCTCTTCCACAACTTTGATATCCTTTCCTGCACTTTCTGAATTTAAGGTATAGCGTTTGGTTGGTTAAACCCTTTCCTGCTGCAGGGAAATTTACCCCCTGTGCAAAAAAAGTACAAAAAAGTACATTAACAAGAAATTATTCGACTACCCGGTAGTACCAAGAGTACGTATTTTACATACATTTGCTACATATAGCAAGGCATTATTTGACTACCCGGTAGTACCGGGCATACGCATTTTACATACATTTTGTTATACCCGGTAGTACCGGGTATACGCAAGGAAAGTGTTAAGAACGCCTTTGGTGAAAACAGGTAAACAACACTTTGCTAGGAACTCGATAAATATCCAATCGTGATTAAAGTCTAAGTTACATACATTTGGCAAAAACAACGTAGACTTGAAGCATTATTAGGCAAAAAGGTTACAAAACTTGGTACAAAATTAAAGTAAATTATGGCTTTAAAAAAAACTCTTCGGCCAAAAATGTTCGTTACGTCTTTATTTTTGATTAGTTCTATAGCGTTCATGAGAAACAGTGAGAGTAAATTTTTGTATCGACGTTCCACTTCTCGAAACCTCCGGCCTAAGCTCGCGTAATGGCAATATATTTTTTTCTAGTTCACCCAATGTGAGGGTTTTTTGTCAATGATAAGCGTGTCACAATTAGGTTTTCAAAACTATTTGCACAGCAACTTAGATGAGTGATTTGTAATGCGAATATACTCAAAAGGGTAATAAAATATCCTTTCTAAACGCTTGCCGTAATGCAATTTGAGTTTGTAATATTCGCTGATCGTCTTGAAATGTCATTTTAGTTTATAATGTGTGCTGATCGTCTGTGGATGTTGTACGTCGGAAGAGTTATCAGTGGTCTAAGCGTTGGCACGTCGTTGTTGCTGATACCTGTAAGTGTTGATAGGTAAACGCTGTCTTTTGATAAATTTTATTGATATTTTAAACACTGCTGTCGCTACCACCTGTTTACTAGAAAAGTCAGTCAAAAAGTGTTACTTCAAAATATAAAAAATCATAGTTTTCATAAAACACCAATTGGCTAATAAATTTATATATATATAAGTTTATTGGAGTTAGTCATTGAAATACGATCATCCGCCTCTTTCCCCATAGTGACGCTAATGAGTGTAGACAGTTTTTTGTAATTTCTTGTATTTTTATTGTTGAAAATACACTGAAAGACGTGCATCAGTCAAACTTCTTGTTCTAAAAAATTACAAATTTTTGAAGAAATATTGTTTGCTGATGTGCTTTTGTTATCTAATTGAATATAGCAATATTTTTTTACAGTAATAATAAACACCCATAACTGAAACTCTGATATCCTCAGCAAATGTAGCTCCAACCTTTCGAAATTTAAATTAACTGTTTAGGTTTACATTGGAGAGATATCTACAGCAAATTTACGTGGAATGCTTGGATCAGCTAATCAGCTATGCATTTCAGTTGGGGTACTCATAATTTACGAACTAGGTAAGAATTTAACCGGTATTAATGTTGAGTAAGTTGTCTATGCATTTGCCAGTGTACAACCTATGCCAAAGCAATATTAACTTTGATTTGGTTTTAACGTCAATTTACAGTAACCGGTGTACCTAAATCAATTCAATTTCTATGTTTAGCACTGGAAGACTTGCAAAACGATATCCTTAGCTTTTCTTTCCTGCCAATTGCCAACAGGTGACAAAATCAAGCAGTTTACCAGCCGTGGTAGTCCAGTCTGACAAAATACTCGCCAACAAAGCATGAGCTCATTCGCAACAACAAATGACTATTAGATTATCAAGACGTGCTAAACATATAACTCGAAAATTAATAACTGTGTAAATTCAATAAACTGTTAAAAAAGTGGAGCTATGGTAAAATTTTGACTATTCCTGATCTGCATGATTCAAAATAGTTTGAGGGCTACAACAATCAACAGTGAGCCGCATGCTACCACTATAACCTAGGTAGTATTCCGCACTAAGTGCGAAGCTTTTTTAATTCAATTTAGCACAGTTATAGTGATTGGCGTCAAAGTGAAATTGAAAGTTATATTTCTTAGAAATAGATGCAACCAGGAGACAAGCGAAACTGAGTATCATTGCGTTTGAGAATGTGTAGAAGTATTTTTTTGTTCAATCTGTATTAAACATTCCGCCAACACTTTTACTGAACATTAGATCAGCCAAACTAAGCAGCCACAAGACCCAAGCTGTTACAGTGATGAATTGCTCGCAATACCATACACAAGGCCGACCCCTTGGTGGTGTAAAAATGCTAGCTTAACTCGATCAATGTGTTCTCGCGACACAGATGCTCTGATGCCATCTTATCGTTTGAAACAAGCGGTAAGCGTCTGCTATGACTAGATTCATTGTTGCCTCAACAATGGTTACGGAATTTAATAAAATATGATACCGTGCAAATCTGCATTTACATGCGTTGTGTGGAGACTTAAAAACTGCTGTAATTATGTTGTTGGTGTTACTGTAGCTTGAGTCAGTTTAGGAAAACATTACAAATACTGTTTATGCTAAGTTTAAGTTAGTTTAACGTCATCAACGCTCGGATAGCCAAGAAAATCGATCAATTCTCCACCCTTGAGCGATTTGGCCCAGAAAAGTGCCCTGTGTACTTGAGGGTCCCTGGGATAGGTAAGCTTTCCACAATCTTGGAAAAAGAAATCAAAACCGCCGTGGAAAGCTGCTATGGTTCCGTCAGCACCTGCTCGGTCTTTACGTCTAAGCGCATGCTGCCTGTGGCCCGCAAGGATGTTCTACCTACCATTTAGAAAAGTTCAGTAATATATGAATATAAGTGCCATTGTGATAGTCAGTACGTAGGACGAACATCTCAACGACTACAGGATTGCATCAAGCAACATGTTCCGCAATGGTTGACCCGTCCACGCCGATCTCAACTACACAGATCGTGCAAACGAAACGACACCAAACCGGATTGTGAATCTGCTATTGGTTAGCATCTTTTAGATAATGATCAATGTGCATTAAACTATGATAATAAGCGGTTTTCAATCCTTGCCACAGCACGCAGCTCTTTCCATTTTAATCTCTTAGAGGCTACTTAGATCAAGACCGGCGTCTGGTGTTATGCAAACAGAAAGAGTTTGTTTACACTCTCAAACTCTTTTGATAAACGCGGCGTTCTTATTTGGCCTCTTGCTGCGCTTTCTTTAGCATTTCGCTATTGCGAAATCTTTCTTTGGCGCGCTTTACAATACCAGCGCTATCATTGGCTTGTCTTAATTGCCTGACGTCCAAATTATTTACATAAAAAACTTATTCACTTTAGATCTTCCCTTTTGACGCGATACCGCCACTGATGAGAGCGTCACGAAAAGCTTATGGCTCAAATAGCTTTTTTCAATGCTATACTAAAATTCTGTACCACCAACAAGATTTTAAAGTATCATTCGTACACTTGACTCAATGAACCACGCAGTTTGACCTATTTTATTAAAAATTAAGCCCCAGATGACAAACGGTCAAAATGATCGCTGTTGGCTTCTTCCGACAACCGAAAACCTCGGCTGTTCCAGTGTTGACTGCAAAATGTTTTTTTGAGTCACGCTATAGGCCGCACCAAAGACTTTTTTGGCCCGCATGCGGTCCGTGGTTGGTATATGGTCATGTCTAGATTATACTGCACAATAGACGATTGTTTATGTCGAGAAAGCGTTGCTATCACGAATAAGTGAATTTGCTTTGTTAGAATAATTACTGTATGTATAGTCTAAGCAATTTATTGCTTTCGTTCTGCTATAATTATTTTGTTCGTGAATCCAGAATTCTCTCGAATCTAAAGTTGCTTTCATATCCTGGTTGTTTCTGCAAAAAAAAACATTTTTCCTTTGAAATAAGCTTTGCTTCGTAAAATTCCCTCTTTATGACATTGCAATGGTAAATTAGATGTTTGCATTCAAGATTAACCTAGAATGCACTTTTCGTTCTCGAAGTTTGCGGTTGCCGATATGACGTAATTTATTAGTAGGCGTTTTTTGCCATGTGATGTTGTTATCGATTTTTATAGATTGCATCCCATTCACATATCTAAAGGCAACGAGATTTTTACGCAAGCAGAGTGTAGAGAGAGTAGAGTAGAATAGAGATGGATAGCGTATTATTCTGTGTTGATTTAATGTGGATATAGTTGTGGAATATTAGCGTGGCGAGAATCAAGTGGTTAATCGTTTTCTGCCTTGATATTAGATTACATTGATTTTGTGTGATTGACAAGTGAAGAAATTTAAAAGTCTCGAGTTATTCTACGAATATACCTGTTTTATTCTTCATCAAAAAAAGCATGGTTCAAAGTAGTATGGTTAAGTATTTAACATAGGTGTCAAGTTGTTAAGCTGTTAAGTTGCAGTCAGAATTGATTATCCGAGCGATACTATAAGTCACCTCAATTTATTAAAGTTAAGATAGAACCAAAATTCTATTTATGCGCCAGTTGCTATATACGCATAAACAAAGATCAATTACACTCGTTACATATTTTTAATTTTAGGTACTGCGTTACCTTGGCGATGGCTCACATTCACCGCTGCCATCCTTCCGATTCTTCTTTTCATTTTTTCTTTCTTTATTGTGGAAACTCCAAGATACTTAATGTTAAAACATCACTCCGAAAAAGCAAGACTTGTGCTACAAAAACTTAGAGGCGCTGAAGTAAGCAGTTTGTAGTAGCAGCCGCAGTAATTCGATTTGCTGGCTGATTTGTAAAGTTTTATTGATGTGGTTTTTCATTCAAAAATTTAGTGATATATTTATTAGACAGTTTTGAATAGCAATTAGTAAATCCTAGCTTTTGGAAAAGCTTTGCTGTTGTGTTCCCCGACCTCTTCCGAGACACGGCCGAAGATCATGGAGCCCAAGGGATGAACCAATCAATTGCTACACCAGTCAACGGGCACCTCAACGTGGTGATGCGATCGCCGATCCGGTTTGGGATGAATCGAAAAGACTGTTGAGCCTTCCCGGTGGTTCCAGTTATCATTGGCACTCCACAAAGTTCTCGTTGCAATCAAAGCTAGCAAAAGTTTTTGACTGCTTGTCTCAAAATTGATGACTTTTTATAGTATCAAAATATTTTTGTTTACATTTGATTTGCATAAGACGACTTATGCTGATCAAGTCAATTTCTGAATTACATGCATATTATTCTAGTTAATAGAAAATTTATCGTAAATGTTTTTGGATTTTAATGTAGGCCAACGCTGCTTAATTTTTCAGGCTGATATTGAAAGCGAATACGAGGAATTGAAAAATAATTTGACCAGCGAGGTCAAATCAGCTTCCTGGCTTGAAATTTTGAGAGATAAAAGCCTTAGAACTCCTACTTTGATATCGATAGGAGTAATGTATTTTCAAAAATTCAGTGACATTCCATTTGTCATGTTCTACGCAAAACCGGTTTTTATGGTAATATATGTTAAAGTCTTCATATTTGTACATCGTAGGTACTGCATTAGACCTATTTGGACACTTTATTTCTGCTGCAATATGATTGCTGCAACAGCCATTACAGCTTTTCTCCATTTACTCTTCACGCCAACTGCAGGACATACGGCATGTCGTTCCTTTTCTTTGAAGCAGAATTTGTCGACAATGTTAATAAAAAGATAATATTTTAGTTGAGCAATCAAAAGCTTAATTTTCATTTTTCTACCTCAAAATTTTTTTTCTTGTTTAGCTCGTTTTTGTTTGTAGCTAAATACCACAAAAGCAATAAAAAATGTTTTGTATTGCATTATTTTTTAGACTGCTGGTTTTCAAAATGGCTCAAGCAGTTTGAACTATGCTTTACTTGCTGTTGCCGGCTTTCAAGTGTTGTTCACTTTGCTTTCCAGTTTGATTGTTGACAAAACAGGTAAAAGCAATGTTTCAGACAGCATGGTGTTCAAGCGTTCTCAAAAGCAAGCATTTGATTTGTTATAGCAAAACATTGTCTTACACAATTTTTTTCTGAAGCAGAAGCCATAGCCAGAGGTGCAGCGTGAGTTTTGGACACCTTGTACGAAAGCAAAAAATGTCGCCTCATTTTTGATTAAGCACATTGTAAAAGTCGGTGGTATAATCCTGTGTTCAGACGCGGTTAAAATTTTGTTTCTCTCCGTCAAAAAGAGCCAAAACACCCTCCTCACCTCACCCCTTGCTAAACCACTGACGGGAGCCCTATTTCTATATCACCATTTCTTTGTTAGTAGAAAAAAGAGCGTTACTGCTTACTTATAGGAGCGCTGCTACATAATAGAACATGTGCTTTCTAGGCTTTCTACTTGTGCATTATGCTAGTTTACGTTATTCTAAAAACTACACTGACTATAATCAAAAACGCATTATGCTACCGTAGATCACTCGATTGCCCACTCTTGTAGAAAGTATTGATTGACTGCATTGTGATACGGTCTGAACTGTCTTGCAGGAAGAAGGGTGCTGTTACTAATCAGTGGAATTTTTATGTCATTGAGTTTGACTGTTCTCGGACTATATTTTCACATTTTAAGTGAAGACAAAGTGCCAATTAATTTGCCTGCAGAGCCAACCACACAGTTTTCCAAATACACAACAATTGGCAATATGTCGCAATCAAGTAAGAACTGTACTGTATATTAGCTTCCATATATTCAGAGGTAAAAAAAGTATAATTATTTTTGCTATTTCTACATACGTTTTTGCTAAATAGTCAAAGAATATAATGTCAACCTTAAAATATTACGTTTAGCTTTGAAATTAAAGTACATGCCGGTTGCCAGTCTCGTTGGCTTCATGATAGCCTATTCGATTGGATTTGGTCCTATTGCTTGGCTTCTTATGGGAGAACTAATTCCAGTTCGTGCTCGAGGAATATCTGCCGGATTTTCAACCGCATTTAATCTTCTTTTGGTGTTTATAGTTACTTCAACATTTAATACAATGATGGTGAGTTTATTTTCAGTTTATTGATTTGAAAATTAGCTATAAAAAGATTTCAAATCAAGTAAAAATTAGTTAAAATTTTGGTGGTTAAAACTATACGTAGGAAAGGTGAAGGGGGGCATTCTGGAAAACTGCATAAAATTGTGTTTTTCCAGCATATGCATTTTTCCTGCATTCTTGGACGCTTTTTTTAACCGAAACGAAAGACATCGGTAAATAGGCAATTATCATGATGTTGTTCAACGATTATCAAGTTTATATTTTCTACAGTAAACAAAATGTGGTTGTGCACCATAAACACTTTTCACAAAACATATTAATACAACACTTACACAATGTTTTTCATGGCTTACTGCTATCAGTCATTTAATTGCGATATTTATCCAACCTACTGCCATAAAGTTACGTAATTGTGGGAAACACGCGTCGCGTAACTTTGTGCTTGGCATTTGTAATCATATAGCGTATTATGACAGTCGATTTATGCTATCTATACAAATGACACCATCGCTAATTAATCGTAATATGCTGTATAACGTTATGTTGTCAATACGCATATTTTTCAAAATCAACGTGTACAAAAAGTAACGATTAGTCGAGCGATGTGAATGCTGCTGGCGCACTGTAAAACTTACAAAAATTAAACAATTTTCTTGACTGTTTTTTATGAATTTTGCTCTAAATTATTTAATAAAGGGTAATGATCCACTTCAAACAGTGTTTCACTCCACGCAAACTTAAGTAACAACATTTGTATTATTGGTTACATAAATACAGGCTGTCCCAAACAATGTATTACCACTTTTGCAGCTGGTAACTCCTCGATCCAAACAGATGTATCAAACAGAGAATTTTCGTTGAATACTTTACGCGTTCACTAAACCTTACTCCATTACATGTTTATTATCAGACTTGTCACAGCCATTGAATTGAGATTAGTCACTGGAAGTGAATGCACGCAAACACCAATGGAATTGTTTCCTAATGTGTTCAACTCCATTACTTTGCTTAGTCAACAATGTTTGGACCAGTTTGAGAACAGGCGGTGACACAAACAAAAAAAAATATTTGAAATTGAAACAAAGTAATTTTGTAGAACACTTTCTTTGCAATGATTTGCAAAGTGTTTATGTATAATATATACAGGGTGAGTCTCGGAAAATGGACGTTTTTAGAACACCCCTTGCTCTTTTAGAGTAAGTAGTTAGGGAGTGACAAAGGTAGTCTTTAAACCTGCTTTAAGATGCCGCTTAGTTTGTTGTTATTTGTTTATTGTTTGCGTTAATTTTTGTATTTGTTAGTCATTAATCTTAAATTGCTTTTCTTCTTAATTTTAAATTGATTTTAAATTGCTTTCCTTCATGCTACCGTGGAGTCTTGAACACCGTGTTTTTGCTCATGACACCTACGTGAAAAGTGGTGAATCAGTGACTGAAATCCAACGTCTCTTCAAGCGAAGATTCAACATCGGTCGTCACGGTAATGTACCAAGCCGCAATTCCATTCTTAGGTAGGTAAATGCACTTAGAACGACTGGTTCATTTTTGAAAACCAAACCACTCGGCCCTGCCAGAAGGGCCGGAACACCAGGAAATGTGGATCGAGTGAGAGAAGCAATCACCCGAAGTCCCGGGCGCTCTGCTAGGCGACACTCTGCAGAACTGGAAATTAGTCTGAGCACTGTGAAGCGAATCTTACATAAAGACCTAGTCTTTCAACCATACAAAATTATGACTGTTCAACAATTGAATCAGCGGGATTACCAACAACGTTTTGTCTTTTTGCCAAACAATGCTCGACATGTTTGAAGAAAACGAGGATATGACCCTTATAATGAGTGATGAAGCCTATTTTCATCTAATGGTACAGTTAGCAAGCAAAACTTTTGATACTAAGCTTCAGAAAATCCTTGTGAATTACATCAGCGACCACTACACAGCCCAAAAGTGACTGTCTGTTGTGGTTTGGAAAAGTGCGGGATATTTGGTCCATTCTTTTTCGAAGAAGGAGAAGAAACAGGAACGGTTACCTTAAACCGCTAAATTCGAATGCTTGAAAACTGTTTCCTAACTGAGCTTCGCAGACGAGTAATCAATAGGGCATCGATGTGGTTTCAACAAGATGGGGCCACTGCTCATACAGCGAGAGCGTCCATGACTGCTGTTCGAGCTGCGTTCCTTAATTATGACATTTCGCACTTTGGAGATCTCCCGTGGCCTCCGCGCTCACTCAACCTTTCCATGTGCAATTTTATCTGTGGGGATTTTTGAAATCACGCGTTTATGCTGGGAAACCCCGCACACTTGGAGAATTGAAGACTGCAATACGTAAACCATCCAAGAAATAGGTGAAGAAACTTTAGTGAAAGTGGAAGCTAACTTTAGAAAGCGACTTCAAATATGTGCTCGTGAAAATGGCCATCATTTGTGAGACATGATTTTTCGCTCCTAAATATTCCATAATGGCATAATTTAGTGAATGTTTTTATGCACATTATAAAATTTTTGTTAAAATATTCGCAGAGTTTTGTCTTCCTTAAAAACATCCGTTTCCCGTGACTCACCCTGTATATATATTAATTGTTAGCACCGCGTGGTTACGATCGATAGAGAGCGTCTTATAACCGACAAGCTAAACAGCGAATAACGTCAGTATGGCCAAATAGGCAAGGTATGGATAGTTGAAATGTATCGTCTCTCTAGGTCTCATGTCGAGTGCAAGACACTTTAGGTGGTCCGCGATCTGGCCAATATCCTACGTGGAACTGTATACGAAGCAAACCCAAACAATCCAACACAAAGCACAAGACTTACCTACCGTTTACTTTTGAACCAGGTTCGTTTTGACGTTACTGCTAATTGTTCAAGTTTGAACTAAAACTGATATGCCTACATAAAGTTGATCACACAAAGAGTGGTTTGGCATAGAAAGACCTTCCAAAGGTTAGAAATCAAATGTGATGCTTTAAGGCTTAGTTGGCAGCACGCGGTTACATGTCAGCAAGCCTCGGCGCGCGAGGAGACTAGCTTGTGGCGGGGAGACTTGACTGGCACAAATTTCTGTTCGTGCCGTACCTCCATCCTGAGGAAGAGGAGGGGTAATCACAACAACAACAACAACAACAGGAGACTAGCTCAAAAGACGCGGGTTCAGATCTTACAGGAACCAGACCCGACGCAACCTACCTCCGGACGAAAATTTGCATTTACAAAAGGTCACGATCCGAACAACGTCCCTGGACCATCCCTGGACCCAGGTTTCGGCCTTTTGACCTCATCATCAAGGACTTGTCCTACCTAACGCGGCGCCCCCGGAGGGGACGTTGTGCGCGTAGAATTAGAAATTAACCTTGTTTCTGCATTGAAGGTGGAAGTGATGTGTGACTAGAAAATGAATAGCTACGGTATCGGGGTAAAGCGTTGTGGTACTACGAACCATAACAGCGCATAAGCCAACGTTAGAGTGTTAAAAGTTTGTTTGAGATGATGTGGTATAAACAAAAATTTTCAAAAGATTATTTTCAGAAAACTTTAACCCCCGAAGGAACGTTTTGGTTATTTGCTGGAAACAATGCCTTGTCTGTACTCTTCGTCGCCTTTTTTCTACCAGAAACAAAAGGAAAAAGTTTAGAAGAAATAGAAGCTTTGTTCAAAGACAAAGATATCGATAATTAAGAAATAAAACAAATTCATTATTTTCTAATCAAAACTCGCTCCGCGGGATTCGAGTTCAATAGGCAATAAGCGCAGAAAAAATCTGTCGGCAATTTTGTGAATTTGTACCGCTCCTCAATTACAAAATGAGCGGATAATTTAAGGGGCTTCAAATGATTCAAACGTCTTAGGCTAGCAGCTTTCGACTAAGTTTATTGAAACTGGCTCAAGCCAAAGTCTGAATTCAAAGCGTTTTTTTGAAAGTAAACAATGGCGCTGCTCACCCAAGTCGTATGCAACGTAACACTCTGAACGCAAAACTGGTATCCCCTCGATGATAAATCAAACTTTTTGCCCACTGCGTTATTCTGCTTGTTGTTTGTTTATAACTAATTGTTATTGCCAAGTACATGAGCCGAGGGCTTATCCGTATACCAACTCCGAATAAGGTCATGTCTCCTGATGTAAACGTTGGGAGAGGAACAAATTAGCCATTTTTTTGTGTTTATTAATAATGAGCAGACCGTATGCTCCATTTGAATTGATACAAAGAATATCGCAAGATAATGTGGTCACCGGTTTGATCGTTCGCGCCCCTTTCACATGCGGCAGAAAGTGCAACTACTCAATCACAAATCACGCTGTGATGCTGCTGATTGCAAAGTACTTTCACTTGATATTTGCTAAACAGTTTAAGCAGATCTTACACCAAGTGAAATACTAATATCTGACTTGAAATGACATCTTGACCAATTTTGTTCTTCTAATCATCTTTGAAATTATGTTAATTAATGTTTCAAAAGAAATAAGCTTGCTTTTTTACCGTAAGCCTACATTTGATTACGATATTTTCATCATAGCATTGTAACTTAATTTTCTAAAAAAAGAATTACAAATTGCTTTGTTGGCCTTTTTTAACACATTGACTGCCAAGTAAATTTTTGAAAAATATCATTTGGGCCAAGTGAAGCAAATTGTTTGTTTATGTTTATATTAACTCAAAATCATGTTTCAAACTAACCAACATAAATTTGGAGACGCATTTTTTGAAATATTTAAAATTTCTATTGTCAGTTAAATATGACTGACGTGGCCACACGGAAAATTTTCTTATTAATTTTGATGATCGTGTTCGTTTTTTAATTTGTGTTGTGATCTGTAATGCAAACCTTCATTTACAAACAATAATTTTGCGATTGCTAGATTTCTTATGGTTGATTCAGTTGCCTGGTTGCTAGTTAAGCAGTTTTATTTTTCCCGGCAGATATTTGATTTTAGCCAGGCAAATAGCAGTGGGTGGCAGCTTGATGAAAAGATACGCCGGATGTTCGCATGTTGTCAACCAAGCCTGCACCGATTATGTCACCAATATCAACACAATCACAGTCATTTACACCCACACAACTGTTTCCGTTTACACCGTCATCAAAATCTGCACAACAATAGACATGTGCACTACCACCTTCGATATCAGTTGTCAATGATCAGCCTCCACAAACGTCAGCAGTTGATAATTCTTTCAGAGTTGGGCAACGTTGGTTTCGAAGGGAAATAGAAAAACCTTTAGCGATTTTATCATGCAACAAAGAGAAATCTGGCATTGACTTATCGGATTAAATGGCATCATATGCCACGTCTCTTCGAAAAGGAGTGAAATAGTATCGCAAATTAGCAAATTGAACCAAGTTTAGGAATTGTTATAGTAAACGCATGAATTTTACACAAGAAAGCATCTAAGAAGAAAACCAAAATTCGTAATTTAAAAAACTTGACTTATGCTTTGCTGAAGTTGCGTATTGCAGATCGTGAGCAACAAAACTCTCATTTAATGAGGATGAATACAAATCATGACATTGTAGAAAGGGTCAATTCCAACGGAAAATCAGTTCGAAGATATTGTAGTTAGTGTTACAACAAAATAAAAAAAATTTAGTCGTGAAAGAGCTCGAAAATAAGCCAAACAAACAAACACATATAGCGCAAATGTCTTGGTCAACCACAACTGTGCTTATCTTGCTTCAATGCACTGCATCAATAACAATTTTTATTGCTTGCTGGCAGGCTAGCTGTAGTATATGTACTTTGAACAATTGATGACGATAGTTTCTTATCATTTTAATTCCTATTTATAAAAATATTGAGAATATGATTGCCTCACTCAAAAAGTGTGTATAAAGTTTCCATTTCTGCTCATTTTTCAGAACCAAGCGTATCAAAAATTTTGCAGCAGGCCACGCTTTGAAATGTCAATTGCAAATGAACGTAGTGTCAAGCATTAGTAACTGACGCGGTCTGCAATAAAATTTTCCGTGTCAGTTAAATATGACTGACGTGGCCGTAGTGACAACACAACTGTCAGGCAAAAATAACTGACATGGCAGTCAATGTGTTAATGTTTGAAATGAGCCGTTTTCTTGTTTATTTGGTGTGCTAAAAAAATTCATTTTTCTTATAATTTGCTTTGTGAAAACGTGTCTTTGCGATCTTGAAGAATTTGCTGTAAATTTTTGATTAAAAATTTGACAACAAAACTAATCTATAAATGGGAAAAAACTGTCGCTTTGGTAGCTCAGCCAAAAGATGAAAAACCAGTTTTTGCAAAAGTATTGTATTTACGAACAATGATGTTTAGTTCTGTTCGCGCGTGTGAACTCCTCCGAAACTACTGGTGTTAAAAGCATGAAACTTGGCACAACTGATCACTGCGCAAGAGTGGTTGACGTAAGGGGATCTTGACGCCACAATGACGTCACAGCTGAAAATAGTAAGTATTAATCCGCATTTCTTTGCGGAAGAAAATAAGTTTGAATCAAACGTAAAAAGCTCCGGAAAAATCTTAACTTTTCAGAGTAAAATTACGTCATAATTAACGCTTCTTTGTAGACTTTGTTTTTCGTACTTTATAAAAAAGTTAAATGCGTTGGTATTTTTTTCAGAAGCTTTTAAAAAGATGATTCTCGATAAAAATATTCCGCAGCAATTGGAGCTGTATTGGCTTTGCAGCAACCAATTTATTTTTTTAGATATGTTTCTAACCTTTCTTTAAAGGTTCAAATATAGCTCTGTTTTATCATATTTAGTAGAAAATAGAATGAGCTACACTAAAAAACGAAAATGTGGAAATTTGCTCTAAAATACGGAAATACGGAAAAACTACCTACCAAACTACGGAAAACTCAAAAATACGAAAACCTACGCAAGATAATGAAAATAAAATGTAAACATCCAAATGAATAAAATTAAATAATAAAATTGAGATATCTGTGCATCTCTCTATTTTTTTATTGAGTTGGTGCGAAGATCAGTCGTTCAGAAAAAATATAAAAGTATGTCGAGCGTAGCCTATCAATTAGAATGGATGAGGAAAAAAAATGAGGAGTGCATTCAAGGATTGTGGATCTGTTTGGTGTCACATTGAAGGAATTCAATCGGATGAGCCGGAGATGGTTTCCAAATACATCGAAAAATAAATAGAGCATACAGTCTGGTGTATAGGTTAATTGGCTTTTGGTCAAAAAATGTTGAAAGCTGAATTCAATGATTAGGAAAATAATAAAATTAGACTGACGATTGCCATGTTGAAGCAATTGATTAAAAACTAAGGATTACTCTTCCAATTATCAAAAGAGCAACATATACGAGGGTCAGTCAATAAGTAATAAGACTTTCTCAATAACTCAAGTTTGCAATGACTGGTAATCAAAAAATGCTTTTTTATTTTTCAACATAGTCTCCCTCCTTTGCAACACATTTGTTCCATCTTGATATTAGATTGTCTATTCCTTTGGCATAGAATTCTGTGGACTGGGTCCTTAGCCAGTTGCTCACAGCAGCCTTCACTTCTTGGTCAGTCTGGAAGTGAATTCCTTTCATTTTTTCTTCACTGGGGAAGAAACATGCTTCCACTCCATTGATCGTCGTTTCGATTCAGGTTCATAATGAAAAACCCAGGTCTCATCAGTTGTCACTATTCTCGACAGAAATGCATTTCCCTCCTTTCTGTATCTGCGTAGTGATGCTCTGGAAGCCATCAGGCGTTGCATTTTGTGATCATCCGTTAACATCTTGGGAACCCAGCGACAGCTGACTTTTGAAAAATGCAGCTTCTCACGCACAATTGCGTACACTGTGCCATGGGAGATGTCCAATTTTGTAGCAATTTCATCTAAAGTGACCCTTCTATCAGATTTGATCAGGTCTTCAACTGCCTGTACTGCTTCTGGGGTAGAGACATCCACAGGTCTTCCACTTCTCAGATCATCAGCAATGCTTTCGCGTCCATCTTTAAATGCTTGCACCCATTTGTAGAAGTTTGCTCTAGACATACAGGAAGGACCATATTGTCTTTGCATTCTAGACAGAATCTCACATGATTTTACACTCTCTGCCAACAGAAATCTGATGACTCCTCTTTGTTCCAACGATGAGCTGTTTGCTAGCCTAGTAGTCATTTCAATTTATCATCACACCTACAGTAATCTGAAAATAAACAAGTTTTGTTGTAAATGAGATGACAACTCCATTCATAATCATCACATAAAATTTGAGTTCCTTAGCTACAAAAACACAAAAGCAATTAAGAAAGTCTCATTACTTATTGACTGACCCTCGTACCATGGATTTCCGCGTTTCCTAATGGAAATTTTATGTATCTTCGTCTCTTCCATCTAAAGTTTACATGCAGCTCCGTATTTCCTGAAGCGCAAAGCTTACCTGTTTACAAGCATTTTCTAAATGAGATCTATACAACACGCTTTCTACTCAATGCACATTTTTCCCACGAGGTTAATACTCTTTGCCCCACGACTATTGTTTCATGCCTATTAATTCATTCCCATAGTCGATGCCTAAAAATTGTGCCATAGTCATTCCCTCGTGCTCATCATACGCCATGATAATGTTACGTCATATAAGCTAGTGTTGTATGTGTCCATATTACATCATAATTATATTGTTATGTGTCCATATAACCCCATGCCAATCGTCACCTTTCTATCAATTTCCCATGGCCATATTCCACCATGCTCAAGTTTTTTTTTGCCCACGTGACTGTCGCTGAATACGGTGAATTACCCGTTCTGTACCTTAATGACAGATGGATGAAGATTCCACGGCTGGAAAATTTACTCGATAGAATTCAACAGCCACCTTCTATGTTCTATCCTTCTGACTAAGGACTTACGTTTGAGAAGCAAAACTACCAGTCCAATCTTTAACAATACCAACTCAATTGATACATGTGTTTGCTGCATCGAATAATCACCAATCAGCGACACTACTATTTTTTTGCCTTAGTCCCTCTCCTTTATACGCGCCCTGGTCCTTCACTTTTAGCTTTTTACTCTTCTCGCTTGTCTCTTCTGTCATCTCTTGACCTCCCTTCTTTTCTTCTTTCTCTTTTTTTGAGCACATAACCCACTAGCATATATACCCTCCATGCGTCACGTAATAAAGGAATTATCAAATATTTTCCGAGTTTAAGCAATAAAAATTGCTAGAAACCAAAATTAACCGAAAAAGGTTTGTAGACGCAAACAATTATCCAAATAAACAACCAATAAAATTGCTTAGAAAATAAACAAGAAAGCGTTTGTCTATGGGGGCAGTACCGGAAACAACTACCAAAACAACCAACAATAAAAAAGTATTTGCATACGGGGGAATACCGGAAATAATTATCAAAACAATAAACTACGTTGAAACGGAACAATAGTTTGACTATTCCCAGGATTGTTATTGTTGCATTGTCGTAGGCTTGTGTTACCCCTGGCCACTTTGGTCCAATTCTATATTGCTTATACCCATTGTCCGCCATGTCTATCATGCCCCATACCCATCAGGCTCCATTCTTATTATGTCCCATATCATTTATACTCAGTGCCCATTATGTCCCATGCTCGTTATGCCCCATTCTCATTATATTTCTTACCATTTATGGTCTGTGCCCGTTATGTCCCATGCTCATTATGTCCCATGAC
Source organism: Trididemnum clinides (assembly GCA_963675345.1). NCBI lineage: Eukaryota > Metazoa > Chordata > Ascidiacea > Aplousobranchia > Didemnidae > Trididemnum > Trididemnum clinides. The sequence goes on from OY776289.1 coordinate 11,436,534, forward strand.
CCATGCCCATTATACCTCATACTCTTGTGCCCATTCTTTCTTTGATTTCGTGCTTATACTTTCTTTGATTTCGTGCCCCTTCCTCCTACGTTATTCAATGAATAAAAGGGATAAAATTTGATAAACTATATGTTCTTGGCGTATGAGAATAGTTTTAATTTGAAAATATGGAGATCGGGATTAGGGGCACTCTAACGCCCACCCACAATTTAATTCTTCCTCAGTAACATTAGTTTCCCTTTTCTCCGCCTTTGAGAAAATGATTGTTTGTGAAATAATTGGTTGTTAATGAGTAAAACCAGTCATGAGTTAAGAGTAGTGAGCTCAGGATTACGGAAAAAGATAGTAAAATCTAATGTTTGAGGGGAAATTCAAACAAAATAATAGATTTACCACTGAGGAAAATTAGACCTAGAGAAAATTTGGTTGTATGAAAACAGCCTAATAGCTTCACTGAGATCAGGCACAGGATATTTAGGGGAGCCGTGAACCCTTTCTAATGTATGATGGGACCAGGGCACATATAGAAACAGTCAAAAAAGTTTGATGCCACACACATACTTACAGAAGAGGCGCGCCAAAACGTAATATTGTCTTATCAACAAGCAGTCTATTTTTCTTATCGTTTTAACAATCATCACTTCGGCGCTCACCTCAACTTCTGCTTTATGTCTGCCTACCCGTACTTACTGCAAAGATTGAAAAACATTTGTGAAGAGATTGGCAGTTTGTGAGTTAGACCAGACCTAAAGAGTAAGATGATTAGGATAAGGGGAACAGGGCCATGTCTTCGTTTGTAGCAACTTTATGGCTTTGATAAATATTCTAAAAATGAAATTCAAGCGAGCTTGCTACATTCACACTTGCAACCAATCACAAGTGACGGGCGATCTGTCAGACGACGCCGGTAGAGCCGGTTTGACAAACAAAAAAGCATTTTGTTTTGGTCGTCATTCAAATGTGATTTGCAAAGTTCAGCAAAACTATAAACAATGAAGAGGATGTCTATAACTGCCAAAAATCAGAAAAAAATTTATAGTCTACTCATCAAACTGCAAAATAGCATTGTATTTACACAAAAGATTTACATCGCTTGCATAATAAATGCGCGTCAGTGGTTAATCAGTAACTATTTTGCATTGCCTTCCGTAAGTTATGTTCGTAAACAGGCAATGATAATGGTATAAAGCGCAAGTGCTTCACTTTGGTCCCTAATATTTAAGCGGGACAAATGGCGGAAGCAAAAGCTTCAAATGATCGAATTTCTGCAAATTGTGATTTCCCGAAGGAGGCAACAAACTTAGCAAACAAAGACATGCTCAAATTTCAGTATGACGATTTTGACCTCGGTGACGACACACACTTGGCCGACAGTGATGCAACAGGTGAGTTGGATATTTTGTTTAAAGGACCAATAGCAGAGATCAGTTTTAATTGACTAAACGATATTCTGGCATAAAAAGATATTATCGTCGTTGCTGCAAAAAACTGTCGTAACTTGTAACTACCACTTTTTAAAAGCAGAATTAAGCTGATTGGATTAAAAATTTTCTGCTCTATTGTTTGGTAAATGCTATCGTATCTCTAGCGCGCTTAGTTTACAACTTATCTAAAAATTAAGGTGTTGTAGAGCTATTATCATTTTTTAAACAGTCTTATGTGTTTGACTTGCCACAGTTTTGCCAAAATGATTGATATATTTATGGGTCATGATGTAAATTTGTAATGCGATGAAATCAGTAAAAACTTTTGTCGCTGTTTTTTAGCAAGTTTGAAAAAGCGATGAATGCTAGCAGTAACCTAGTTGTCATTGAAAGCAATCAAGAGCATCGCCATTGCAATGAGAGAAATAAGATAACAAATCATGATCAGAGATTACAGTTTATATTGATACAGATACTAATTAGGTGTTTTATGATAGAAAGCTGCTGAGTTAATCCAAAATGTACTTTCATTTTCCAAAAATATCTCTTTCGGGGGATAGTTGTTCAAATTCTCAACTTTTTGCAGTTATTGGTCACTTTGGAGCGAGCGCTCCCAAACAAAACGGCCTGAACTGCTAGGAGTGCATGTGTGCATTCCCAAAATTCGTACAACAGTTTTAAAATTCAAAAATTACGTTTATTTAAACGAAAATGTGCAAAACATCTATTGCATTATTGGTGAAATCAAAATTAAATTTTGGGGAGGATTAAAAATATCTTTTTCAATCTTGGGTTTCCTCAAATTTGTTCAAAAACCTTTTTTCTTGGATTATAATATTTTCTGAACTTTAATATTGTTTATTTTTACTATTGGTTTTTAAGAGATCTATTTTTAATAGCCGTTATAACCAGGGACGTGGAAGCGGTTATTTTTCAAACGCTTCCGCTTCCACACCTATCGCTTCCATTAATAAAAAACGAAAAAACGACCGTTGACAACTTTTTTTTACTTTTGTGGGTCTGTAGCCTGCCTTCTCCTACACTTTATCATTTTGAGAAGACAAAAACCTTCATTTATTGCTATTACTTTACCTATTTCGCTTGAGCTTATTATTTCGAACTACTCTGTGTTTGTTTTTCTTAGATATCAGAACTCGTGTTGAATGTGGAACAGTGCTTTTCAATCTTTTTGTCATCGCGGAACCCTTAATGTACTTTCGCGTTTGTCACGAAACTCCCACTAACCAAAGTTTAGAAATCACAAACTGCTTGCAAGAAAATCAAATATTTTGTTACTACAATTCAAAAACTAATTAAACATTTCAACAAATAGTTATTACAAGTTCGTTCACTACTTACAACTACTTTTACAACAGTTAACCTAATGCTTCTCAGATCTAAATCGTATGACCACATATTACAGCTCTCGACAATAACCTGTCGTCACAACAACAAATTACACCGTATAGCGTTGATTTTCCCTCTCTATTCTCAACAAACTCTGACTTTGAGTTAACTTTAACTCTAATCATCATTACCTTCTGTCCGTCCTCAAAACACGTATTGACTCCGATCTTTTTGGATAGTGAAGTGCAAAATTTCTGTCGTATATATAGTATGTACATGTAAAGCGAGCAAAATTGAACTGCACCAACCTGTCTTCTCTCTTTTCCTGCTTTTCTCTTGAATGTCTTCTCATTCTTCTCCTTCTCCTGATGAGTGGCAACGTTCATCCAAACCCTTGTCCTGTCTTTCCCTGTTTAGTGTTCGCTGGAAATGTGACCTGGCGGGGTAGGTTAGTGCAATGCTGCACATGCTCTAATTAAGTTCATTTAAAGTGCTCACTACTCTCCTTTTCTAGATTCAGAACTCTAGGCAGCTCTCATTTCTGGAGCTGCCCTCCCTGCTTTTTTTGGAGATTCTACACCTACCAGCACTGTGACTTCCTCGTCGGACTCCTACAGCTGTTATACCTTCACTGCTTAATCTGGCCCCCATCTGCTAATGCAGCACTCGCACCCCACCCTCACTTTCAAAATTCTTATCCTTTTTCCGCCCACTTTGTATCTTCTCCCTCTGCACCCGTACCACCGCCTCATGCTCCTGGCTGTTTCTCTTTACCTCCTGCTTTCTCTTTCCCTCCCTAACTCTCTTAGGGTTCTTCAATGGAATGCTTGGGGTCTCCCAGCCAGGAGAACTAAACCAATACACTTTATTTCGTCTCATCCTGTTGACCTTATTTATATCCAGGAATCTAACCTCAATTTATCTTCTTCTTTCCGGATCCCTGGATTCTCTGCTCTGCAATCCCATGGCACCCACTCCCGATCTGGTATTTTTTCTACTGATGTCGCAGACGCTAGCGGCGGCGTCATCATTTTCGTCAAGCAGGGCTTATTCTTCTCTGAGCTTTCTATCTCCTCTCTTTCTTCGCTTGGCCCCTACTCTGATTATGTAAAGGTCAACATCTCTCTAAACGGCTCATCCTCGCTCTCATTTTTTAATGTTTATGCTCCCCCCATTCGTTCTTTTACGAAGGATAGCAGAACAAATTTCTTTTCTCTCTCCATTCTTCCCTCCTATGTGGAAGCGGAAGCGTTGGATTTTTCGCGCTTCCGCTTCCACAGAAAAGTACCGTTTCCACCGCTTCCGCTTCCACATCCCTGGTTATAACTGAAATCACCTTCATTCCTTCATTGACTTTTAAAAAAAATTGAAGGGTATTTCCCCTGTGCCTTCTCTAGCTACGCCTATGTACTATATAGCAATTTTGAGTGTATTAGCATTGGTAAATCAAGTGATGATTTTCTTGTAATAACTTTAAACAAGAGTTTACACACGAAATAACTTCTCGGAATTTTGGGCGAGAAGCTATAAGGCTTTTTCTAAATTTGCAGCATCAGCTCATAGGAAACCATTGCAGTTCATCAAGATTTACCACTGCAAAGTTGAATTTTCCTCGTTAGTAGACATGAAACTAAAACTGCGTGAACGTTTTAAGATATGAGGACGGTCTTGTCAAATATACGAGGATCTCTGACTATCAAATGCCTTGTGAAAAAATAGCAAATGTATCCGCCTAACTCTGCTTTTGGACTTCAAAAATTTGATGTAATTTGAGAATGAAGTTCTTAATCAATCCAATTAAATTTGTTATTACATGAGTTTTACGATTTGTTATGCCATACAAAGCACGTAAAAATTTTATGCCATAACTCGGGATCAGGTGCCGTATTAAATACCTGGGGTTTGTGAAGGTTTTTGACATCGACAACGGGTTAGTGGGGGGATAGTTAAGAAAGTCATGCTCTGAAGGCGACCACGTCTCCAATTTTCCTTAAATATGTTACTAGTAAAAATTGTTTACATGGCAAAAAAAAATGTGTAGTAAATTGCTTCTTAATATCAACTGTCATTCAAGTTTCACACATTAGTCTGCTGCCAACTCCACTTTTTACTGCATAACCCTTTGACTTTTGTTAATTTCACGCGTTGACTCTTGAATACCTGCTGAAAGCTGTCATTGGAGCATTGTCATTTTGCCTCAAATTAATTTAGTTAGTTTGTTTTATATCAGTACGCCATTAAAGAAGGGTGTAAATCCCGGACGGACAAGGGCTGTATATGCCTTAATAATTTTGAAGGAGAAATGTTATTGCAATTTTTTTGCATTCCCACTATTATTGTAAAGAAGTTTCAAAAAATAAACCCGGTAATTTTGTTGCGTCGTTTAGTTATCATCATTGACTCGGCATTTTTTGGAAAATCAATTTGTAGAGGGGCCCTTTTAGGAACTTTTAATTTAGAGATGTCTTTTCAGTAAGTGTTTATAGAATGTGGACAGAATTTTTTAAATAGTGGTTTGGTTAAACTTTAGCACTAAAACATCCATCCAATATTTCTTAATATACACCACTGCTACGAAAGCACAGCACAATAACCTTAAACCAATATACTAGCTTACCAAAAAGTTTGGAACAACAACAACAAAGGCAAAGCTTTTATAAAATTGTTTTATAACTTCTTCAAAACAAATTAAAAAACGTGAACTATAGTAAATATGCTTTCAGTTGTTTAAATTAAATATTTTTTGATAAAAAAGGTATCAGCAGTTTCAGCAAAAATGGAATCATGCGCTTGTATGTGCTGAATTTTATGATATGAGCCTAGAGTTACAAAAAATCATCATAAATGCACAACCATAAGCAGCGATTTCTCAAAATCATTATTTTTAGCATCACATATCGTACTGCTCTTTACTACAATGGTGATGGTGAATGCTTTAATGACGGCACTAGTCTGTTTTACACTCAAGCTTATTTGATGTGTGATTCATGCCAGTAGTTACAAAATACTGCATATAAACACTTACAGAAGGTTTTACTCAAAACTGCGCAAGAACTGAGTTTGTTCCAACACAAATTGATCATTTTTAAACAGCATAAGTATCCTGTTTTCGTGTGTTTAATGCTCATACAATAAATGACCGAACCATTAAACAAAAGTTTTTATTCTAATAATAGCGAATCCACGAGAACTATTCTCTTTTAAGTGCTTTAGCAGTCCAACCTAAATATCAATAAGCTGACGAATTTTTTTATATCCTTTCATATGCTTTGCTTCAACTTCAACCCTTAACAAATTCTCAAATACTATTTTTTACTAGAGTGAATTTTCGGCCTTTTTGATGATATAAATCATAATAATTTCAATTTTTGCTCTAGATTTAATCATTTCTCTTTTTAACTGTTGCTGACTGTAGACCAACCAATTGTTTTTGTACAATAACCCCCGCTTTACGACTTTCCCGCTCTCTAAACACTTTGCAATGTCAATTTTTAACTGTTTTTTCGCTAAAGCAACCATTTCAGAATCCAGGCTTCGGCCTTATTCTAGCTGTTGCTGTACTGATTTTAAACTCAGTGTAACTTCACCAAATAATCTATACATATCATTAAGCAGGAAATCTGGTTACTTTTAAGTGACGACTGATTAGCTGCATTTATCTGAAGCGATCTATAATGCAGGGATTTTTGAATGTGAATAGACTCAACTGGTGTTGTCGGTTCTGTAAAATCAAGATTTGGTACTGTCTATATACAGGGTGGGCCAATAAAATGTTACCACTTTTCAATCATACCCAAGTTTTCAAATGTGAATTTATTCAAAATTTTTATTCAAAGATTTGTGATAAGAAACATTAAACCAACATTTAATATCAATGAATTTGTAAAATCTGAACTCTGTAGGGAAAGAAATAAAGATCTGTGTTCAGTATGCGTCTGAGAGTGGTCCTTGAGAGGGCAGTCTCCCTCTGACAAACATCTGGTCGATTTTCTTGGTGATTCCTCCAGACGCTGTCTCACGATCTCTGTGTTAATAATGGCTGTTCTCGCAGACCTTGGCCTACCACTATGTCCTTTATTCGCTTTGGTCGCATATCCTGTTTTCCAGAATTTTCGAAGAAGATGTCTGATTGTGAGTATACATGGAGGATTTCTATCCGGAACGTCAATGACGAATCGTCACTGAGTCTGGGTTACCAATTTTAATTCAAAATATGCATCCACGATCTTTACTCTCTCCTTTACAGTATATTGTTTTCGATCCATTGGTGTGAGAATTCAATGTTTTGTTGTTAGTATTTTTGAGAATAAAAAAAATCTAGTTTGGAAATAGCAAGGATTCAAAAAGTGGTAACATTTTATTGGCCCACCCTGTAAATGCTTTTCATTGTGTGACCGTTTAGGGCCGTAATAATGGGCTATGGCAGCACGCAACACGAAGGCCAAAGAACTTTAAACCAAAAAAAGTTAATGCTTACTAAACAAGGAAAACACTTTTTATTGCAGAACTAATGTAGAGATCTGTGACTTGAAATGAGAACAAAATAAATCATGGTTTTGCATTTACTCTAAAAGTTAAAGCAAATGTAAAACATAACAGAGTTGGAGTCTAATTTTTGTTACGTGGCCAGCAGAAACGAAGTGATTGTGATAATACGTGAATTCTTTAGGAATGCAAGTGTGGTTACTACTCACGCGACCTCTCTGTATATTCCATTCTTTGAATGCGGTTTTGCGAGTGGCAGGGTTATTAGGGTTCAATTGGAAGTATTCAGATAGCTTTTAAAACAATGGAGTCCCGTACAATACGTAACTTAATTGTATGTGGTGCTTATTCGTTTACTTTTGTTTTTCTTTTCTCTCAATTTTGTCAATGTTTTTGATTTTTTCTTTTTGTATCTTTGATTGGGCAAGCGCTAAAGTTACTATTCTTGTTTAGGCTTTTTCACTCGAGGACGGGAATATGAAAATGCTTACATCAACCACAAATACACAGAACAAGAACGAAAAGAGCTGCTTAAGTAAGACAAATTTCTATAAACACATGCTCTACTTACAGCCAGGCATGCAACCAAGATTTTGGAAAAGGGTGGTAGAAGGCAGAGCCAGGGGAGGAATCAAATTCTGCTTATCTTGGAAAATTCAAGACTTTCAAAGATAACCGCCGCAAGTTGGGTAAAGCAGAACAAGTATGTCAAAAAATAGAGTTTGGATCTTTATTGTCCAACTCCTGAGTACACCTATACCAAAACCCACATTTAGTGGGGAGTGGGGGCAACAAAAATACCTCTTAATTTTTAAATCACTTAGATTTAAAAAACTAAAAATTGATAGTTTTTGAAGAAGTTTCCATTTCACCAGTTTTCATTTTATTTGAAAACAATTCTAAACGCGATTCGCTAACGCTTGTGATGAAAAAGTAAAAGTGAGTTCATCGTACCACGCTTTTCGGTTGCGTATACTGTGGCATTAACCAAACCACTTGGCAATCACCTAATGTCAAATTAAATGAACTGTTGTGAGCTTGATGCCACAAGCGGCAAGCAACTACGTTTAACTTTACAAGTTTTCCCGCTTGATTCGATTTGCAAGTGTCTGTGCAGTTGATTTGGTTTTCTGGTCGAGTAACATTAAAGACTTAAGATATTCGTACATTGTCAAATGGCCACTTAGCTATAAAAAATGTGGAGAATTATTAGCATATCTCTTGACGCTAAAAAAAAGTTGCAGTTAAAATCTACGGAAAATTGTGCATTGCTGTGTTTCTATTACAACATAAAACAAATCCTTGGTCAATCTTTCTTGTAACGCTTAACATAAAAGATTGACCATAATGTGCTGCTTTGAAAAAAAAGAAAGTGCTTCGCTTACGGCGCAAGCCGTACAATAATTGATTTCAATTAATACAGTCAGCATTTTAACAATTTGTTAATTGTAGATATGACAGCTTGGATTACTTGCCACCATGGAGCACGGCTTACAAAAACTGGGTGCGAAAACAACCGAGCAGGTAATATTATCACGCTGATAATACCTCCCGATATTTTGGCTAAAATTTGTTGAATGACATAATATAGGCTATATTGCAATCATCATTTGATTTTCGTTTCATTTGTGCTTCTCCTGAAAATCTTTTCAAACTTGACAATATCAAATAATTGTTGCTCGTAATTTTGGGAGCATACTCCTTTTAATGTATAAATGCTAACAGCGAATATAAAAAGTACTGATCAGATTTAATAGATCGATTTTTCGCCATAAGCTCTGATATGTGTAAACTTAACCAAAACTACATTTTGATAATAAATATTTGCTATGAGATACTTCAAGTCATATAGCCACATAAACTAACATAAAACGTAAGTGAGAGCACAAAGTATAAGGAGCGAGAGTTTCAAACGTTCTATAGTCTTTACATGTAGCTCTTGGTATAAGAAAGAAACCTATTTAACTTTTCAATAAACAAGATAACACATATGTTGATTAACAATTTTCATTGGGATATTGGCTATTTTGTATTTATCACATTTTTCAAGAAAACCTTTAAAATTAGCTTCTATCTATGTTTCAATTCCATTTTTAGATTGGACTGGGATCGTTGGGTTATGATGGGAATGATTGGTTTTTCCGTTGGGATAGTCGGATTTTTATTGCATCAAAGTATCGATCTTATTTCGGATACAAAATGGAAATATTCAACAATATACTTAAAGGTAAGTGTTCACAACCTCTGCTGCAAGCATGGGTGTAGTGGGGAAGAGACAAATAAAAACGCCGTACGGTCTTTCCTTGATAATAGCAACAGTAGGCTATTTGCCGCAATGTATTCAACGCCCTTTTGATGGGTGAAGACCATTTATTTTGGAAAAATTTGGCTTTTATCAGCGGTTTTTCTAAAGTTTCTGTTTAGCATTGGGCTACATTCTGAATGCAGGTTAGCCAGATAACTTTACTGGTGATCAGCAATTTTACAGCAATATTTTTATCTTCTCTCCAAGACTCTCTTGCTACATCATCTTCAAATACTCAAATCCTAACTGATGTTGTGGCAGTGTCTAGCTGAAGTAACAACGCGTCAAAATTTATTAATACTCATGCAGTATGAACACCAAAGTGTTGAGAGTCTTCAAAAGAAGGGAAGCGTAAACTTTTGATTTTACTAAAAGCTTTTATTAGAAATCATTAAAAATTTCTTCTAAAATGGCAATTTTTGAGGTAAAAATAAAAGTAAAAATAAGCAATGTCGAATTAAAATTGAGGTAAGAATCTTTTTTGTTAGAAGTCATTAAAAACGCAAAATAACCTGCCTTTTCTTGCTTTGTTGCAGAGGCAAAAGAGGCTGTTGCATCATGCACTGCAAAATAAGCTGAAGTGTGTATTGATCAAAACTAAAGAAACTTGCCGTAAAACTAATGTAAATTCAAGATGATTATAATTAGCTAGTATCGCGCTTCCCTAACGGTGGGGCCGGAAGTATTTCAAAATGGATTTCATCAAAATCAATCCCCCCAAAAAAGCCTACCATGAGCAAAATGGACAAAAAAACGTTTTGTTGAAGCTGATCTTCGAAAAGAGAAACCTTGAGATATGGTCCAAAATTGAAAGTTGATCACAAAAAACCAACTTGATGTTGGAAAAAGACAAATGTTGGTGAGTCAGCAAGTCCACATCGGTAAAAGAGGGCCGTAAACTGGAAAAAATTGAGAAGCACATAGTTAGTAGTTTTACTCAAAATCGTTATATCACTTGTATGTTGTATTCATAATTAATAAATTCTCGCAGTGGTAATTTTTAATGTTTTTTGATCTGTTTTTATATTTCCAGGAAAACGTGGGAACAGCATGGATATTTGCGGTGGGATACAGTCTCATATTCTTGATTCCAGCTTCCGCTCTTGTCGTGGTCAGTACTATTCTCGTAGCTAAAGCTGAAATTAGGCCATTTGTTTTGGGTTAAATTTTACACTATTTTGTGAAAAACACCAGTTTATTTGGACGCATAATCTAACCTTGAGTTGTGGAAAAAGTAGTTTTTTATGTAGATTTTTCTCATATTTGCCTTCATAATATCTTTACCTCGTTGAAACAACATTAGAAATGCGTGGTGTAAAAATTGAAGGTAGAGACTTTTTTCTTCGAATTCTTTGTTTATTTTTTTATCTCATTCCAGCTTGTCCGAATTGTTTATCCTTCCTCTCATTATCATACAACGTTCCCTCGATCCACTCCCAAAAAATGCAAACTTTGAATCTCAAGAAAAAAGGCTAAAGCCCCTTTTATTAGATTGATTTCAAACAAACTTTAAATTTACTCTCTTACCCCATCATATTCATCGTTTTGTGTCACTGATTGTAACTCCGGAAATGTGCTGATGAATTTCTTTGCTTTTTTAGTGGTACAGACCTTCCGCTGGTGGTTCTGGAATACCAGAACTAATTGGCTTTTTGAATGGCACCATTATCAGGCATATATTCAACATAAGAACAATGTTAGTGAAATTTGTGTCGTGCGCTTTTTCTGTTGGAGCAGGAATGCCAGCTGGACCCGAAGGACCAATGATCCACTTAGGGTAAGCTAAGAGTTATCAAATAGTATATCTACTTCTAGTTACGAAAAAGATCTTTTCTATTGCGCTAAAACGCTTTGTGTTCAGGCTTGGTTCATGAACACAATTACAGCTTGCTCAGCGAATTTTGATGATAAGCATTGCAGGCAAGCAAAGAAAATTTCCGTTTAAAGATCAGTGTGCATAGGGAGAAATAGGTAGAATATATTCCCTTTGCTGTCGTAAGTAACAACTTTTTGCCATCAGTGGAAGCTCCTTTTTTAATTCCAGATGGAATGCTGCAACTTTTCTCATCATCAAGACTACTGCTGCTTAAGATTGTTGCTGCTCTACACAGCAAAAACGTTAACCCACTGACTGCGGTGAAGATCTTTTCTCGAAAACACAACAATACAATAACCGCATTACTATCAAATTCACAACATCATACTGGCTATCCAACGCTAAATATCGCGCAGTGATACATGTTGACAAGTTTGTTATTGATTGCTTTAGCTCACCCACAAGAAATGATTGAACATGCAGTAATTTTCTTTTTCGCATTTATGAAATATGTTACAGCGGTCTTATTGGAGCTGGACTTAGTCAATTTAAGTCAGATTCTCTTGGAATTCGGCCGAGTTATTTTCAACGGTTTAGGAATTCTGAAGATAGGTAAGACGTAATCCATTGTTTTATTTTTTTTGTCTTAATAGTAATAAATTGGGCTTACCATATGTCCCGATTTAGCCGGAACAGTTCCAATTTTGAGTCCTTGTCCCGGTGTGCCCTTCAGTAAGCATTTTGTCCCGGAATTTTGTTTTATTCATGTGCAATGCACAAGTTCTTGCTTTATAAAAGCTCAAAAGGTTGAACTTGATTGTTTGAGTTTAGGCTATCAGCACCTCTGTTTAAAGTATTGATAGAGAGAGAGGGCAAACTTTTAGTGATAAAACGTTAAAAAGTTTTTATTTAGTTATAAACAATTTGAAGTAACTGCACAGTATTGAGGGCGGTTTAATCTAGATATTTTAAAAAGAATTTTGAGTCAATATTAGAGCAACCAAATTATTTTCTAGTTTTTAGCCATAATGCCTCAAAAGAAAATGTAAGTTTACAGATAAGCTGAAGCGATAGTTTTCATATTTTTTATAAGACACTAAAAATGGTAACTTGCTTTGCAATTGTTGTGGATGTGTGTTTTCAATCGTTATGGAGGACGTGCAGACGTCAATAGCCATTTAGATAGCAAAAAACACAAAGCCGCTGGTGAAGCAGCTGCATCCTCATCTCGAGTGACATTTTTTTTCAATGAAATTGGCTCTAATACTGCGCTTGTCTTGTCTGCTAAAAAAGGCAACTTTTGCTTATCACACTGTTACTCATGGGCAAAGTTTTGAAAGTTCTGATTGCACTTCCAAGTTGTTCTAAAACTGTTTGAACCTAAATTATTGTTGGGCAGAACAATGGGTAAAGCTTTATCTGTTGACGTTATTTCCATGATGTGTACTGACAAACTTTACCAGGATTTGGATCAAGTAAATTTTGTCACTGTTGAAGATGATGCTTAAAACACAAAAAAAGTGAAACTTGTTTCCACTGTGTTTCGTTACGTGTAATCAGAAATTGGCGTTAAGGTGAAGCTATTGGAATTTTTGATTCCCGGAGAAACTGCTGCAATATTAAGCGAGTACTTGCTTTCGGTTCTTGACCAAACAAGGCTCAAGGAAAAATTGATAAGATTTTGCGCAGACAATTGCAACACTAACTTTTGAGTTGTTCAAAGAAGAGAACAAAACAATGTTTTCTTTTAAGCTAAGGATAACTTAAACGGGATTGTGTAGGCATTGGTTCTACGGTTCACATCGTCCACAGCTGCCTTCAGCATGCTCTGGATACTTTGCCAATATGCGTGGAAAACTTTGTTGTAAAGATTTATGAATTCTTTCACATTGATAATGTTCAAGTGTCGGAACTTAAAGATTTTAGTGATTTTGCTGATGTTGAGTACAAGCAGCTTTTGCAGCACAACAATAACAGATCTTTGACGTTGCCTCGCTCCTTTGGAGCGGGTTTTTGAGATGTTTGAAGCATGAAAAAGCTTCTTTAACTCATTAAAACATTGTCGAATGATAGTTGGCAAAGTGTCAACTATCATTCGACAATGTTTTAAAAACCCAGCTTAACAACTCTATCTCAGATTTGTTCATGGACAGTTGAAGTACTTTAATGAAACTATGCTGAAGTTGAGAGGTAAAGAACAAGTGCTGAGGATGTGGCAATTATCCTCACCGAGTTGAACTTGAACTTACACGAAAAGAAAGATATTAACTTTGTTCCGTACCAAGCAAAGCTGTATTTGAAAAAGTTTGAGAAAAATGGAGAAAAAGATGCAAGGGTGGTTTCTCAACAATATTAGATACCTTTACGAAAAATTTAAATCATATCTGAATGTTTATCCCGATGCCTACGAAGGTGTGACATCTAATTTTGTGATGAATACGAGTGAAGACTTATCCTGGCCACTTGTATGAAGGTTTGTGGAAAAAATCAACTGCGTGTTTAAGAAGAAAATAATCGATACCGACTCACCATTCGATGAGTACGTTCTGGATAAAAACTATATGTCAGAGAGCAAGAGAGAAAGAGGAGGTAAAATACAACAATATCTATTGAACAAAAATAGACCTAATTGTTCCAAGCTTGTATTGACAAAAGCATAGCCATTCCAAGCTTTCAAAAACTTTTCGAGTTTGTATTTTGCCTGCCCGGAACATCAGCACTAGTTAAACAAATTCTTTTAAATATACAAAATGTGGTCTGCTGACGGAAGAATTATGCTAGAACAAAATATCGAAACTCTCCTCATATGCAAAACTAACATTAATTTGAAATGTAATGAATTTTATGAGAAGATGAAATCAAACACTGATCTTATTGCAAAATACCTAATCTTATTGCATGTGTGGTATAGACCTACATAATGTGGTTCAGCTGTAGATAGAGCATAGAACGGAATGGTAGCAGCAGTTTGCAATATGGGACTCGGTTTTGCATTTCGAAAAAATGGCAAGCCTGTAATAAATTGACGACATGATGAACGTTTATTGTACAGGGAAAGCTATAGGTAAAGGCAAAATCGTAGTCACTGCAGAGAAGACAATTTTGGTCCTAGCTCGCCCGAATTGTACGAATCATGAGGTGTTTGGCGGCCTAAACGTTCCACGCAGGTTCATAAAAAAATGATGTTTTGTAGAAAACTTTTTCCTAACATTAATAAGAGCATATTCTAGTAATTTATTTAAAAACCTTGAGTTCAAACCTTGAGTTCAAACTATTGGTGACGTCATAAGCGCTACGGTTGCTACTAAACCGGATGTCATCAATTATTATGTAAAAACAGTTGTACTCGGAATTACAAAATTCAAAATGATCTACTCAATGATCATGTTGTTAGTCTATTTTTCTTTGAATATCATCCCATCAACTGCCCAAAATAAAATAAACTCAGGACATTTGATGTAAGTGAACCCAAGTTATGGGCTTACCGACGTAAATAATTAAGCTACTTGCCTTTCAGGAGAAATTTTATATCAGCGGGGGTCGCTGCAGGAGTGTCTTCTGCTTTTGGGGCTCCAGTAGGTGGTCTGCTATTCAGCATGGAGGAGGTTTCTTCATTTTGGAACATGAAATTATCCTGGCAAACGTTTTTTTGTTGCATGGTGTCCACTTTCACAACTGATTTGTTCAACTCTGCTTTTCATGGTTTTACATACACTGGAAGCTTCGGGCTATTTAACTCTGAAACCAATATTATTTTTCAGGTGCGTATTATTTTATTTTATGCATGTATTGTGTTTGATGAGTAAACAGTGTTATCAAAAAATACTTACACTTTTGTTTGGGTAAACAGAAAGTAAAAGAGAAAGTGTCTTAAAAGCGCAAACTTTGTTAAAGGCCATGTTGGCTAAGACTATAATAATTTAGTTTCATGAGCCTCATCATGCAAAAAACATACCAAATTATATTACTATTTTGGGGATATTACTTCCTATCAGCTTATTAATAACTGGATTGAAATGGGTACCGTTTTCCTCTGACCTGGTCTGGAAAAGGTTTGTGGAGTAAAACTGAATGTTCACAATATGCCGGGTTTCTGTACGACAAAAAATGTGGGATAAGATTAATATCAACCACTGTTGTTGAGCAATAAGCATCTTTTTTTCGCTAAGTAGAGGAGAATGAGGTCAGTTGAACCAATGTCGTCCCTGCTCTAAATTTAAAGTATTGATTAGCTTTTGCACCACTTACCCTAGGATGAAGGTTATACCGTCATTATGTCTTCCAATGATTTTTTCAGCAATGCTGAGTATGTTAATGAGGAGGAAACGTAATTTTGCCGTGCAAAAAAGAAAAATTGGAAGAAGCTTACTTTTTTTCTAAACCAATACTTTATTTAGCGGTTAATTCAATACTGGCTGTGCAGTAGGAGGAAGTGCTGCAGCTTTGATTTATGTAGTTTAAATCGATTAAATCGTTAGTGGCCCAATTGATGTTCACCTGACCTCATCAATGGATAAGTTGAACCATCTTTTCTCGACATTTAAAAACAAATTCTAGCGTTGAGAAATATTATGTAATTCACTTTGGATTTCAAAATGATGCATCGCAACTTTCTTTGCCTACATACTAAATTTGAGACCGATCGCGCAATTATATCTATGAAAAAATTATCGAAAACAAAAAATTAGTTCAACTGACCTCATCCCACTCTGCTGCATCTAAAAAACATTTTGTGACATAAAGACGGTTATAGTTATGCTAGTATTGCATCTGGCGTTCGGATGTCCCACAGCAAACTTCTTTTTAATTACAAAAAGTGATTCTGTTTATCAAGAAACAGTATTTATTAGGCTACTTTTGAGCTAATCTGATCAAGCTTACAACAGCATAATATTCAATTATTTTTTAACAAAATTATCTCTGCTCCATAAATTTACTATTCTATTTATCTGTTTTAAGGTGGATACAGATTTGCCAATTAACATTATCGCGTTCGTGCCAACAGTAATTTTGGGGGTTATTGGAGGAATACTTGGAGCTCTTTTCACGTTTATGAACATTAAGATTTCTCGCCTTCGCAGAAAAGTGTTGAGCAAGCAAAATAGTGAAACTACCAAGAAAATCATTCGTTTGGCAGAGCCTTGCATTATAATGGTAAGGTGTGAGCATTCTTGATGTGGCATACTGTAGACTGATCTCTTATTCCAGCTCTTGTGCAAAGCAGAGTTCTGCTTGTACCACGGAAAAGACTCGATATACAAACACAAAGCTTCGCATTACTGGTCACTGCCCCAAGGCGAATATCACAAGAGATTGGTGACGTCATGATAATGCCACAAACTATGATAATTTTTTAAATCCGCATATTTTGAGATAAGAAAGTACCTTAAACCTCAAACCAGAGCTATCACTCGATTCAACCACACGCATAAAAAACGTAACCCTTTAAGGGATAAGGTGACGTTATTGCCCAAGGGACGCATCTTTGTCAAATTTGTTTTCTTACTTTTTTCAGAAAATATTTAGCGCCGAAACGCGGTTAATAACTTTTTGGAGGGCTTAACAAACTGGTTCTAATAAAAGAAGATAAATAAAATAAAACGATTTGAAATTTGTTTGCGTCAACAAATGATTATTTGAGCATAGACAGGGTGTCTGCAAAGTTACAATACCGTTATTTGTAATAGATAACAACATCTTTAGACTTCTGAAAATCTCAAAAAATATATGTGTTACATTACAAAAGACTGTAACCATCAGGGCAAAAATGTCATTTGTTACAGCAATGACGAATATTGAAATTGAAAGTCTTTAGTGCACACACTCCGGCCTATCAGAACGCGGAGCATCGGCAACTGACGTAGTTTCGTCAAGTTTGTCTCGAAGTTGATAAACTACCAAATGTATTGGAGGATCGGTGCTACCTATAGCGTGAGGTCTACCGACATAAGTGACCTACCGAAATGCAGGGTGAGGTCTACCGCTTGACTCGCACCTACCGAGGTGCAAACCGCGTGAGGTTTGGGTTAGGGTTAGAATTGGGGTTAGCACTGCCCTAACTCTAACCCTAAACAATGATTTATTTGTGTCATTCTTAGAAGATGTACGAAGTGGGTATCGTTAGAATAAATTTACCTTTGCGAGTGGAATGTATGTGTGGTGTTTGGAATTATTATAGCTATAGCAGTAAGTGTGTAGCTATAGTGTAGCTATAGAGGGGTGAGGGATAAATAATTCAGTGGTAGACCTCATGCTATAGTAGTAACCGGAGGATCTTTAGTAAAGTGATGATGCCACTCACGAATTACATTCTGCGCGTTTTCTGTTTTTCGATATCGCTTCAAAATAAATTTTCGTCCTTCCAAAGTTAGCTAGTGTGGCATAATTGAGAAAAGATCACTTCAGCTGCGTCTCACCTTTTAAGAATATTTAGTAATTTCGAAAATCAATAATTCGATATATTTTTAGAACTTACGTCGATAAAAAACAAAAATTATTAACAATTTTGATAAACTACACAAGTTGTTAACAATCTTAATGCATTGAGCTGCGTGCACAGGTTTGAAACATTCAGAATTAGTTAAGGAGTAAGATTTTTGAAGTCCAAAGGTGTTTTTTTATTACAAATAACTGTATAGTAACTTTAGGGACACCCTGAATATTTTACTTTTTCCCTTAAACGCTTTCAATATAGTTTTGTTTTGTCATAACGCATTGTGATGTTATTGAGCTGTTTGATATCCATTTGGTGAAAACAGCAGAATTTGTTCTTACTATTTGCTGTTGCATTGAAAAAGTAACCAGCACCTATTTTTAGTAGCTGACAAAAAGTTCAAGTTAGAAGCGCAGTTCAATGGGCTTTGATCGAACAGGTATTGAGCACTAAGCGAAAGAAAAATAACACATCAGTTTTCTTCTTCTTTGTATGGGCAAGATCGTTTAGATATAGAGAAGCAGCTCAGGTTTAGAGATTTTTCCTAGCACTTTTTGCCAGTTCATAAAACTTATATCATCAGCTGGCATATACGTTGTGTTTGAAGCAATTACTTTAGCTATTTATTAAGTGTTTGCAGCAATTATAATAGTCTGTTCTATCCCAAGTTGTTTTTCTTTTCATGTAAATTTGCTTACCAAATTGCATGAAATTGCTTTTACAGCAAAATATAATTAATTTGAAATATATAGCCTATGACAAAAGTTTAAGAATACTTTGCGTTTTTCAATAATTCTGTGTTCTAACCGACATAACTTTTGCTTCACCCATTGCTTTCCCAAATTTTTTTGTAATGATTTGTCAATTACTTAATGTAATTACAAACAAACAAACTTATATAGAATTGAAAAAAACAAATTTACAATGAATATTTTGCTTGACCGCCCTTGTTTTTCATCACTTTGTGCAAGCGACGTGGCATTCTATCAATCAGTTTACAGCTATAACTTAAAAAAATTTTTTACCAAATTTCTTTGCTCATTGAAGAACATCAAAGGCTTGGAAAATGCTTTTCGAAAACTATCTTCTTAAGATTCCATAAATTTTTTATCCGATTAAAATCCGGATTGTTTCCAGGTCTCTCCAACATTTGAATACTTTTCTAATCCAAGAACTTTTTTAGCTCCTTGCTTCATTTACAAACTTATTTATAAACAAATTAACATATTCTTCATCATTTATGATGATTCCCGGTGGCAAAATATGGAGTTCAACAAATCCTATAAAGGATGGTACTCCCTAAATAATTAGTCTATGAGCTGTTTTACATTTGAGACAGTGCACTTTTCCTCGTAGCGTGCTTCAACAAGTCTCCAAACTCGTCATTTTTGAGCAGAAAACTGATTTACGGAAAACACTTCCAAAACATAACCTTTTTTCACATTTTTGCGTCCCAGTTTGGCAAAGTCCAGACGTTTCTTTTTTATCGAGTGAGTCAAACGTCGCTTTCTAGCTGGCTTGCTCGGTTTGAGGCCGAATTTCAGAGACAGCCTGCATTAAATCGTTGTGGTACTGACTACTAGGCATGTTTTCGTAAACTTAAGCCTGAATTTTTCGGAGGAAATCTTTAGAAGGCGAGTAATCACATTACAAATGAAGCGGTTTTCTCTGCTAAAGGAAGTCCTTGGTAGGCTAGACCATTCTTTCTTCTTGAAAACAACCCAGTTGTGGTATTTCATGATTGCATTGTTCACAACTGTTTTGCTAATCTTCATCTTCTTCATGATTTGACGTACAGGAAACTTTAAATTGCTCGACAGGATGGCAGCCAACAACGAGATAACTCTTGATCGGAAGACTGGCCCACGCTACAAATCATGAATTATCTCGTGTTCATTGTCTTGCCAATTAAGTTGCACTCACGAGCAATCTCGTTATTTCGAATGCAGCAAAGCAGAACGAGGCGTCTAGAGAAGAAACGAGAAATTACGCTGGCAACGAAAAACTGACTATTTTTTATTGAATAAATTTATTGAAAATTTAGATGCAAAACGAATGTCAAATGTCAGTTTATGTGAATAGCTGACGGCATAGTGAATTTTTAAGCAATCAATGACACGAAAATGCGGCTGGTGTTCACAAACAGAGCAGAAGTATCCTGTTTTCCGACGGAATTTGTTTTTGTGCAAGCTCTGCATGTTTTAGTAGGTGCTTCCAGATAATGCAGAGTCGGGCCATTGGTTTTAGGTTTTTTAGCAGTATTTGGTAATTTTTCACAAAGAAGATATTTCACAAAGTTCTCTATGAATTTGGCCAGCGTATTTTTTCCTGAGAGCAGAGCAGTAATAAAATATTTGATCAGAGCAATCAAAGCCTGATATTCTGTTGTCGTAATTTATGACAATCTACGACTTTACTGATACCTTTTTGTTTTTGTTTCTTGCTTTCCCCAACTCCACTTGGTGCATGTTAGATATTGTAAGCACATTCCTTTATCCTTCCACTTACAAACCGCCACATGATCCTTCCTTTTCCAAGGAACTTCTCCTCTATTTTCAGTCTTTTTCTCAAAACTTCCTTTGGGTTTCTTCTGTTGCTTTTTAGTGTCTCACAAACGTTCACTTGCTTGGAAGATAATACCACTGTAAAACCAAATGAATGATAAAAGCAATTTGATTCACACAGATTACATAGCTTGGCACTGTTCTTCCTATTTTTTACAAACCGTGTTTGACGTCTTCGCTTGCAGGGTCCCCACAAGTAACGTCGAGGTTAAGAATATCGGTTCAGCTGGCTGCGCAGGCTTCACCCAATAAGTAGTTGTGAAAGTGACTACAAAAACTTAATATTTCGGACACAGCCAATTCTTATAAACAAAAGGAAGGTAAAGTTTTGGAGTGATAAACATTTATACCGTTGATACATAGCTGCTATCTTGTCCTAAAATTTTTCTAATCCCTGGCAACGTCTTACTTGCCCTATTTCCGGCATGAGCGTACTTCGGGATTGGACGTGCTTGCGACTGAAACAAAAAATAATTTGACAAACTGCTATCTACAATTCGCATGGAAGTATAATCTCAAAGTTGTGGGATAGCGTTGAAGTAATTGATTTGTTTGTATAAACATGAGCTACTAAAAATTAGTCCCACTACTTATGACTTTTTGTAACTACTGTTTCATTTTTGTGACCTAAACCTCTGGTTGCGCGTACATTGCATAGCGATGGCATAAGCCCAGACACAGGTAAGTGTATTCTACCAAAATCAAAAGCACAAATTTTTGAAAGGAAACTGAGTAAAATAGCATTGTTTGGCTTTGCTGATAGCCGTTATTTTTTCTCAAGACTGTTAAGTTCCTGACAACGTGTCATTTTCTATTTTTACCACTCCTTTTTGTAAATTCCCTCTCCTATCATAGCACGCGCCATATAAAAATACTTCAGCAAAGTTTAGTTATTTGGATTTGCCACAAAACCTGCTTTATCAAACAATTGAAAGCTAATTTTTTTAAATATTATAAGCTCATTGCCGGCCACGCTTGGTCTACTAAACAGCAAAAGTCATAATGGCCAACATTTTAAGAGTCTCTACCCTATTCTATGATTGAATTGGCAACATTTTATGCCTAAATACCTTGATCATCTTTTTTTTGGAGATTATCATCTTCAAGCCCAAAAATTATGCACGTGCACCTTTTCTTCTGCCACATTACTTAACGTGTCGTACCACAGGTTGCACAACCCTACACCAAATACTGCGCACAAAAACAACATGAATCAAAAGGGCCGCATTCAACGATCAAAAACCTCATGAGGCTCGCGAGCCGCTGTTTGGCCACCCCTGTAATAGCATGTTTGTCGTTATGTCTTAATATTCTCAAATTACCCCAATATGGAAGGGTTTATGATTTTTGAACGGCCATTGACTGGATTCCTGCAGTCATTCAAATGAGCAGTTGCTGATTTATTCCACATTGCTACAATCGACTTTAACAGGCAGCAACTTCTTTTTTTCTTCATTTGGAAGGGATCCAGATCCATGTCAAAAACAGCAGCAAGAACGTCAAAAACAGTATCCACATATTCCAATGTTCAAGGCAGCAATTGAAAAAGCTTTTAATCGCGTTCTTGAGTTAAGTAGTTTTTGAGAAAATAAAGAAAAAAAATGTGCAATCCAGCGTAGATTGTGAAGTCAATTTACACTCCAAAAATGTGCAGTAACGTCAGAATAAAGAATACATCAGTTGAGGCAGCTACGCAAGTTTCATGCAATAAATACTGTAGTTCTGAGA
Organism: Trididemnum clinides; assembly: GCA_963675345.1. Taxonomy (NCBI): domain Eukaryota; kingdom Metazoa; phylum Chordata; class Ascidiacea; order Aplousobranchia; family Didemnidae; genus Trididemnum; species Trididemnum clinides. The sequence goes on from OY776289.1 coordinate 11,458,636, forward strand.
AAAGCAATAACAACTTGATGCATTTTGGCAGTGACTACGGTGTCAGCACTGGCTTTTTAGCTGTCAACCCTAAAATGTCCGCTTAACAAATATTTAATCTTCAGCATACACTGTCCTTACGTTTTTAATACTCAAGACTCCGAGCAGATATACACTCCTGTTAAGTAATTTGAAAAAAATTTCTGCAATGCATCCTCCAAACAATCCAATCCCAACTGGACCAAAAAAGAGCCCAGCGTAGAATCAAACCTATCGCTATGCCGCTCAGATTTTTCAAACGTTTTTTCCAAACTCAAAGCACAGATTTTATTAAACTGATAGCTTTAAACATCAAGTCGTTTGCAAGCCTTTTTTTTGTCGAAGCAAGTCAGCATGGTAAAAGTCGTTTGCAATTGATTATCATGATGACGTCACAGAGCAAGGAAAAGTTTTATAAAAGTGATAACAAAAAGGTTGCTAACTATTAAAACATCTTTAGGAAATGATCGCTTGTAGACGTATTGAATGTTAGGCCCACGACTTTTTCGTAACTGTTTTGATGAACGTAACACATGATGAACGTAAATCGACAGGACATATTGATATTCCCATGAAATTAATAAAAGCAGCAAGATTCCTGATTGCACCACATCTTGCAAAAATTTTTCGCGACTGCGTAGACTCTGGCTATTATCCTGACATGCTAAAGGTCGCTAAAGTAGTTCCACTACATAAGAAAGGCAGTAAAGATGATGTTGGAAACTAAGGACTTAATTCCATCCGCTACCCTATTAGCAAAATAAAATAATATTGCGCAAAAAGTTAATCGAATTCAAGGATAAAAAAATATTTAGGTGATTATCAGTTCGGGTTTCGCAAAAACCGTTTAACAAATATGGCCATCACTTACTTGTATAAATTAATTCTTCAATTAAGAGGCAGTAATTCTTATATAGCAAGTTGCTTTATTTATTTTGCTACAGCATTTGATTCTGTAAATCATTCAATATTGTTAGCTAAGTTAGAGCACTACGGAATGAGGGGATTGGCTCTTAAGCTTTTTACACCTTACCTAAACAATCGATAATAGTATGTCTCGGCGGATGGCAAGTGTAAGTCGGAACTTCAATGCATTCAAAACGGCTGTCCCACATGGGAATGTGCTAGGACCATTCCTCTTCTTTATCTATATAAAGGACTTGCCAAACTCTACAAATTGTAAGACTATTCTGTATGCCAATAACGTTGCTCTACTATGCCACACGAACAATTTCTCTCAATCACAAACTATGACTAAAAATAAAATCGTAAAAGTGGTAGAGTGGGTCTCGTGCAACAAATCATTAATCAATTTTAAGAAAACAATTTATCTATTGCTCGCAAGGAATGTTTTCCTTCAGCATAGAAATAGCTCTGAAATTAAAATTTTTGGCACTTTGTTGAATTTTACCAACGTAGCCAAATATTTAAAAAACCTAGTCGGCACTCAATTATCTTTGAAAGATCAAACTTTAGCTGTTGCTAAAAAACTTTCAATGGCAGGTGGAGTTTTATATAAACCTAAACATTAGGCTATAATCCACAAGATTTATTAATAAATGCAAACTGCTGTATTGCATTCCCTCGTCAACTATACGGCATTATTAACTGTGCTAACGCCTCAAAAGTATGCATAGACGTTGTTCAAAACCAGTTGAATCGTTGTGTAAAAGTTTTATCCAAGTCACGTAGTTTTAGATTTAAACTTTCTCCAATTTATAAACATTTTAAGATCTTAAAAATGTCAAATTTTCACGCTTTTGAAGTTAGTTAACTCCTATTTCTTTCTAAAAACAACAATTAAAATTGGAAAACAGTAATCAAACTCTAGCAGGATAGTCTATCCAAGCGACTTTACTCCATATCACAAAATGTTGAAAAAGAGTCTGCTATCAATAAACAGTAATAAAGTCAGCTTAGACATTTATTTGCTATAAGAGCTAACGCATCCTCAGTTTCTGCAAAAAAATAGAAATCGCACAAAAAGTATTAAAATATTTTTTCTGACAAATAAAGATAACTTACTAATGGTAAAAACACTTGTCGCAAAACAGCATAGACCCTCAAGTGTTTTTACCATTAGTAAAGGATATCACCACTACTCGTGGTGATATCGTTAATGTTAAAATCAATTTGTGACATCACTTAAAGCCAGAAAACTGCTCAAAACGCTTGTCCTACAATGAATTTGGGCAAATATATGTTAGGCATCTGGGGTCAGAAATTCGGGGCAGGTATTGGCAGTCAACGTGTCAACTTTACAATTTCAGCCAATTTTTCCGTGCTGAGAGATGGCTTTTTACCTATGAATTTTGCTGATTTTGACTAAATCGCGTGCTTACAGCAAATAATTGAGCAGCAAATGAAAAGACATGTTCGAAGAGTGAAGTAACCCAGTAACATAATTTTGTATTTATGACACAGCAATACCGATTACTCATCGAGATGTGACCATTAAAGCTTTATGTTTAGGTTTTTAAAAAGTGTTCTTCGACTTTTGTCACAGACTAAAAAAATAGTTTCGTTCTTATGTGATAACAATTAAGGAAAAGTTATTGAAATTCTAATTTTAGAATTATAAGAAACCAAAATCTTTATGTAAACTTGCATTAGGAGAAAAAATTTTTAAATACCCTGGTTAGCTTCCCAGGTTTGTGGGCAAGATATTTGGAAAAAGGTTGTTTCTTTTTGCCCCCTAATCTACATTGATGCCGGGACTAAGATATATAGGTGCAACTTGGAACATGAGCTCACTAATATATTTACAAAAGGATCGATACTAAATCGTAAATAGATTCGCTTTTAATAGCCTATATCTGTGATCGTTTACACAATTACTATTTTGGAGCCCACCCATAAAATTTGTTTTGTTCCCCGGTGTTTATCAACCAAAATGACGAAAGTTTGTAAGATCAGTCCTGATGTGAGAGTAGAGGGATTAAAATTATCGGCATAGTTGATGAAATTCAAATTATGAGGGAAAATAATCAAAAGAAAACAAAACCCTGTGTGACATTACACCATTGAAATAAAAAATACTTTAAATGTAAGTCAATACCTCATCGGGGTCAAGTGCAAGACATTTGGGAAAATCCTAAACCATTTTCTTGCTATACCGGCACCAGAAAATATAATTGCAACCATGATCAAACCCCTACTCTTGATGTTATTGATTTCCAATCTTTTGATAGATATATTATTTGTCAGTGTAAGCTTGCTTCCCACATATCCAGGTTTATAGGCAATAAAACAGAGCTTATTATGCTTTTACATAAAAAATTTTTCAAGTTAGCACATTTTTTTAAAAAAAACATTGCAGGAAAAGCATTCTTGGGATCTCTTTACACTGCATTCTAATCCTCAGACAAGCCGGATCCTCATTTAGTTCCGTCGTTGTCTGGTTAGTAGTCAAATAAACTGCCATTTTTTGATGGTGTGGTAAACAAAGCTTAGTTAACTCAAGATTAGGAGAAGCAATACCTAGAGGAGTATGCAACAAACTTTATTACACCAGTACAAACAACTTGTAGGCTATACATGCCACAACCTTTAGGCCTACATCTAAACTAATATGTAACTCCAAAAATGCAATTTCGAGAAAAATGCAATTTAATGTTACAGTTTTACTAAGCGTCAAGTGGCTCTACTACACCTTGAGAAAATTACTACTCGAAAACTAAACAACCTGGAGATGAGATACTTTGATAGAATATGCGCATCAACTTCACGAGAACAAATATAAAAAAATGAATTTTGAAATTTCGGACATACGACAGTTTTGCATAATAGCGACGATTTGTAGATTCTTACTGCAACGATTTCCATTCTACTTCCTGCAGCTTTTAAATGTACTGATTTCCAATGCAACGTCAATGGAGTCTCTGAAGAAAGGTAAAGAGCTAATTAAACGCATCCTATAAATATTTGAGAGTTGGCCCGGTTGATCGGTAGCCCTAATAAAAAAAATTCGGTAAGCATTACAGTACTTTTTGAGTTATACCCCGTTTCGGTAAGTTTTATTTTCGTGCGTAATTGAAATCATGCTTTTGTTGCTTCTGAGTGCATCGACTTGATAAAACAAACAACGAATACTTTTGGTCAAAAACCAAGTTAAAAAACGAGCTGTTGATTTGCGACAACTCACTCGCAAGCAGAAGTTGAAATGTAATTTTGAATCAATTATGTCTAGTAAATCTTCAAAATTTCATGCAATTAAGCTCTACACCAGTAACGATATCTTTTCAGTGTTGCCTAAAACTTGAGAAACTGCAGCCATTTTAATGTTTTTTGGCACATTTTAAAGAATTTTTATGTCAGCCATTAAATTTTGTAAAATAATTAGCACTGAATGTTATCCTTTTGCACTGGAAGACAACATACCACCGAGAACAGAAACTGACGTAGAATTTTACACGTGTCCCATGGGAACAAACTGGACGATGGGAAATGTAATTGTCAACAACAAAACTTACAACGAAGGTAAGAAAAAGTCTATACTCTATTAAAGGTTGGTTATTTCAGAATAAAATAGATAATTTCTAAAGAGAAAATATCTCAAATTTGAGTCTTAACTTATAAACTTTATATTATTTTAATTTAGCGTCTGAAATATTAAAGACATTGTAATAAATGCTGTTAGAAAATCTTTTGTTTGTGGTTGCTATCTGAAAACTTTAAGGTGTAGTTGTGTAAATTTGGAAACCATAATGACCTTAAGTTTGTAGCACTAAACAAAACGAATCATTGCTAGGGCGTAATCAAAGAGTAGGTTAAAAGGGGCCACTACCTTGTTTAAGTACAATTTATAAAAGCCGTGTTTGACGTATTGTATTTTGTTTCGCTACTTATAGCCCAACATCAATAGTAGTGCATAAATTGCTTCCGGTAGGCTAAACAACTGGCATACTACTGTACTTGCTTGTGTTAACCAAAACAAGAAATTTTGGTGAACTGCTTTTTTAGGAACACAAAAAATAGCCATAGAGAAGTTGCTGAATACATTCCAATAAATCAATGTATGCTGTTGATATATATCTCAACAATTGCTTACTAGATGTTACTCGAGGTTTATAGCCAATGCTACAGTACTACACCCCGACATAGTTTTGACGCCTCGGAGCTGTCAATGAGCGTTATTACGGCTCATCCGTGGAAGATTCGATCTGCTACAGTCGCCACGAGTGACAAGCAGGACCACTGATGTTGAATATGGTTTAATAAATGCATTGGCGATTAGCGATTGATCGCGCATGCTGGTCGGTTTATACCAAAGACTGCTCTTGATACATATACGAGTATATAAATAACAACAATTGCTTACCAGCTTTTTACTTTTGGTTCGTACCCAACGCTACTATGTGAATGCATACTATCCGGTCATTGTGAATGTATGTTAGAACGGAGCGCTATCACACTCAACCGCATTGCACAACTTAACTACTTACGCTTTTTGTGTGTACATTCGTACAACCTACTTTAATTCTATCTTACAGTTGCCACCCTATTATTTGTTACTGGGGAACAAGCTATTCGTCATTTGTTCTCAAACGGAACCCATCACCAGTTTCAGATTAGCTCGCTTATAGTGGTTCTTGTTCTGTACTACTTCCTAGCTTGTTGGGCTGCCGGAACATCAATATCAAGTGGGCTAGTTGTACCAATGCTGTACGTTTTTCTTTTTCAACAATTATTCAGTAGGTTATTATTTTGTCTTCTAGTTACACTTTTAATTGCTATTGTTCCTTTGTAATGTTGGAGTTAAGATCTAAACAGAAGCAGTCCACCTGGCTGATAATCACTACACCGTATCCGAAGTTCTCACCTTATATTACTTTGCACAATCAATCAGCATAATATTAGCGAAAAATATATTTCAATTTAAATTACCATTTTCAGTTTCTTTTTCACATAGAACCAAACTATTAATTTTAATATACTGAAATATATGTGAATAAGGAATATTTGAATAAATAACATACTCTATGTGACTAAGAAACTGAAGTTGGTAAATTAAATTCACTGAAATATATTTTCCGCTAATATTATGCAAATTGATTGCTTGGAGTTATGTAAAACAAGACACTTCAAATTGCATTTGCTTTTGTCAAAGTGACGTCAAAAGGATAGATGTATTTGTGATTAATAATTACTTAGATGGATATAGCTGCTGAGCGGATAAATAAGAATAAATTACGCAAGTGCACACCGATTTTCTATATGTGATGCGAAATTTTGTATGAGTAAAATTTGACAATCTCACTTTTGCAAAATTTCGTTTTGATATTAAGTTATACTAAGCGTTACAGCTTTTGTGCATAAAGCTTCAATATTTAAAAACATTTTTTTTAATTTCCAATGTTACTAATGGTATGGAAATTCAAGGCTTTTATTGTACGAAAAGAAATTGAATTAACCCACTGTCTACCAGCAAAAAAATGTACATTTTGTACCCGTGGGGTCAAATTGACCCCAGTCAAGAATTCTTATTTTAGAGATGTTTTTGCTGTACTTTTTTTTCACTTTTGCTTACTTAGCCCTTAATAAATAAAGAAATCGTTTATTCTAGTAATAATAAAACCTTCAAAACCAAACAAATGAAATTATAGTTGTAGAAGTGGCTGCTGAACCAAGCGAACATACAATAGGTTTTGCAGTTTATTTCAAGGTTAATTTGAATGGTAATATTGTTTGATCCATATCCAGTAATTAGTGTTTTCATTGTACAAAAAAAAACAACAATGAAAGACCAAACCAACGGTAACCTATGATAATAGTCCTGCAGCGTATCTTACTGATTTCATTTATGCGTTTCACATAACTATTATGTAAACAAACCATTATCATGATTTATTCCTTGCATAAACGCATTGATTGTACTGACATTAATCATGTTGTAGAAAAGACTAATGGCCATCTTCTAGTCATGCGTTTGATGGAGTATGATCTCAGCATTCTGTCCAAAGTGCCAACACCACCTTTTGTTTTGTTGTGGAACAGAATGATGCTTGGTTTCTGATCCGAAGTGCTTTCGATTTCTGGCTGACTATGCATTGTTGAAAGCATATTGAAAACACGGTTTGTTTTAGGACAGTACGATGCAATCATTGCATCTAGTTGAAAGCCGAAGACTGTGTTCTTTACATTCCGTCCTTTGGCCAGTGTAAATTCCGTTGGGAGATCCGATTTGCTCTTCCTCATTGTTCCTATCAGTGTAAAATTCTTGTGAAGAAGTTTTCGTACAAGCAATAGATTAGTAAAGAAATTATCACAAGTGATGTTTCGGCAAGAATTATCAATATCTTCTGCCCAATCAAGGACAATCCTTGTGTCTTGATTAGTTTCTAGGGCCGATCCAGCATCTTTTCTAATGTGCACTTGCATTTTCCATATGTAACAGCAAGTGGAGTCGCAAATTGTCCAAAGTTTTGTTCCGTATTTGCCTGGGTTTGAAGAAATGTATTGCTTGAAAGGGCACTGTCCTCTAAAGCATACCAACTGCTCGTGCACTGTCATGCCTGTCGGCAGGTGTAGGAATCACGTAAGTAAGACCCCCAAGTTTCAAACACTTCGCTGATTGGTTGCAGCTTATCAGGGGACCAATGATGTCTTCTTGACTGCGCATTGTCAAATCGGAAAAATCGGAAAATTTGTTGATACCTTCCTCTACTCATAGAGCGATTGAAAATGGGCCGGCCATTATGTGTGCTCCATAGCTGTTCAACGCTTTCATTATTGGACTTACACTGTATATAATATGCCAATTGAAATAACTACACCAAGAAAAACTTTGCATTCTTCATTATATTAATACACGGATTTTCACGAGCCACCATATACTATGGTTCTTTCTGATTAGTTAGTTCACTGACATATGGTTTTTTGAAGAGGAGACCGCAAATATAAAGTGAAAGTATCACTTTTTTCTGAGTACTGAGATGAAAACCTCGTTGGTTCTGGTCTTTATCGAATGACATGCACAGCTTCTCTACCAGCATTATTTGCAAAAGGTGTTTTTTGCCACGATTCGGTTTTGGAAACGAAATAGTTTGCAGAAGCTGATGAACGAGATTAGTCACCATTTCTTCTTCGGAAGATGAATCAAATAAAGATATTTCTTTCTTGTCTTCTTCGCCATCTTCAGTATAAATCCAATTCGAGTCGCTTGTTTCGTCTTCTTCGCTGTCATCATTTTCCAGGAAACCCAACTTCATCTTCAGAGAGATAACTTGACATGTTGCTACTTTGCATTTACCTCTTTTGTATTTGTTTTCAAATTTATTCTCGTTTTGCTTGTATTTTATAATAAAAAATATCAATTTTGTATATGTGGCACGTAAGCAATGCAATATTATTTGCATCTTTCATTGAGTCACTTATTGGTAAAACTGCTTGGGGTCAATTTAACCCTACTGGTATATGATGCTGCTTTTTTTATTAGCGCATGATAAACATGTCCAACACTGAAAATTTTTTACGGCAACAAACCTCTTTAATATAAAATAAAAGTCATGAAGTTTCATAGCGCTGCTGCCAACGTTTTAGCAACAGGAGCTTTTCAAAAATGTAATTGGGGTCAAATTGACCCCATGGTAGACAGAGGGTTAACCATGCACAAGCTTCTTGTTCTTTGTCTTTTGGCTTCTTCCCGATTAGGGATCGCCACAGCAGATATCTGCACTTTTATTACATGGCATTTGTTTTGCGGTTTGCCCTTCCTGCCACCAACCCTCTATTTGTAGGGAAAACTGGGCCACCTGTCTTCCACATAATATTGGGGGCGTCCCATTAAGTGCCTTGCACAAGGACAAAAACAAGTGAACTTGCCAGCTTGTTCTCCACAACCTCCCCTAAATGCCAAGAGCCGAGCAGGGAAGCTGTGAATACCATTTTAAAGTCTTTTGGAGTGACTCGACAAGGGGAATGAACCCCAGGTCTACCGACTGCAAAGCGGACGCTCTAATCACTACACCTTCGCGGTGGTGTGCACAAAAAAAACCATGCACAATCAAAAATATATATTTTTGTAAAACTAGCTTGATTGGAGCTTTATACGGGCGTGCTATTGGCCAAGCAATGGTCACGTGGTTTGGAGTGTTTACTCCGAATAGCGATCCATTTTGGGCCTGGATTGATCCTGGAGCAATGGCCTTAATTGGAGCAGCTTCGTTTTTTGGAGGAGTGTCACGGCTTACAATGTCTTTGACAGTAATAATGGTAAAACTTTGTTAAGCTATATTGCTAAACACGTGCACTACGTTCACAATCATTCAATTATTGAGTTGGAAACATGGTGTAACGGATTTGTCGCGTTCAATAGAATTTCGGTTCCATCTCTTCTTCAGTTTTTTCTTAAAATTGAGGCAACTTATAGTATCGCTCAATAATTGACTTTGGCTGCAACTATACAGCTAGATAAAGATCGGCTTCTACTAAATACTTTGAAGCACGCACTTCTCGATCAAGAACAGAACAAATATATTCACAAAATACTTTTGATACTTCAAATTCTTTCACTTGTTGATCGCAGAAACCAATGCACTTTAAAATAACAGTCAGAAACCAACCAACACAAAATCCACCAATTAATCGCTTGATTCTTGTCACGCTAATAATCCACAACAATTCACCACAAGACAACACGCTTTGTCTTTCTAGTCTCTATACACTTTTACTCTCCTACTACTTCTACGCTCTCTCTCTCTCTCTCTCTCTCTCTCTCTCTCTCTCTCTCTCTCTCTCTCTCTCTCTCTCTCTCTCTCTCTCTCTCTCTACTACTCTCTCTCTCTCTCTCTACTACTCTCTTTCTCTCTCTTTCTCCTTTTCTCTCTCTCTACTACTCTAAATGCGTAAAAATCTGACAGCCTTATATATGAATAAGACCTGATTCCAGAAAATGCGAAAACAACATCACGTGACACAGAAAAAAGCACCGCTAATAAATTACGTAATCGGCAATCAAAAATCTTCGAGAAGAAACAAAATTCACTCGATTACTCTGGAACGTAAACACGTATCAACCATTATGACGTCAGAAAAGGCTTGCGCGCTGCAAGTCTAAATGCGAAAAAAAAGATCTTTTGCGAAAAACAGGCGAGATATAAAATCAAATTTGGACTCCGACAATTCAGATTTACGCATAAAATAATCACGTCAGAGCAAAAGCAACAGGTTACGGAAACTATACATACATATAAAAACTATTCCTACTACGCAAATTTACTTATTCGTGACAGAACTGAACTGCCATCTACGACAGCAATAGTTGTGGGATCAAACCTCGGAAAGTCTACTTTCTCGAGTATTTTGGAAAGGTGCCTTAGGGCAATTTCTTCTCCTTGTGTTGCTGGTGGGTAGAAATTCATTGTGTCAACAGTATTGATAACTTTGAAGTAAATCTGTAAACAAGATATTCTAATCTAATTTAACCAACAAAATATTTTTTCTGCACCGAAAGATAAAAATATGACTATATGACTCAATTTGGTGGTCATGATTTTGGAATCAGTATGAAAAATTTATTACAAGAAAATACAATTCGGAAAATCAAACCATTGAATACATGATGAAGAAAGAGTTATAGCCGACAATGCATCCAATTATGTAGTTGAAGTTTCATGATTTCAATTTCGGATTGCTGGACAACACGCTAAAAAAATACTTCTCGCAGTTAAGCGTTTTAGAACAATACTTTTGACTTTTGCAGGTGGAAATAACAAATGACATAACCTTTTTGCTTCCAATCATGTCAGCAATAATGATTGCAAAATGGGTTGGAGACTTCTTTACACACCCTCTTTACCATTCTCTTCTTGAATTTAAATGCATTCCATTTCTAGATGCGGAACCTGTTGTTTATTCTGACCGAAAGAAACCGTGAGCAAAGTAGTTTAGGCCAGAATTACTACTTTTTAACGAAACCGCTTATTCGTAGCCTAGTTGTGCATGTACCAATGACCTACTGTAGAAAAGCTGCAAAAGCTGCAATTTAATTCTAGACGGTTTGAAATTTAGTAGATTGGTTAACAAGAATGCAAAAAAAACAAGTTTATGCTCACCGACTTTTACCAAATAATTGTGTTAAAAATCTGTCCAATATTTTTGGAAAAAAAAGAGCTTTCGAATTTAAGCATTTAAAATAGGGTTGTTTCCTACATGATTGGTCTCGCATCACGTATGATTGATGAAGTGATGCAAAAGCTGAAAAATTTGTTTTAGGGACGAATTGACAAAGATCTGCTTGAAAAAAAACTTCAGAGCCATCAATTCACAAAATCAATTAGTTTTGATTAATATTTTGCAACAATCTTATTTACTGCTAAAAAATCAAAGAAATTTCCGAAATGTAAGATCAAGTATTCTAACAACAACAGTAAAGGTAAAATAGAAAATTTTGTTTAAAAATGATCACATCATACGGTACCATACAGCAATCCGTTACATCATTTCAATTAACTGTAACCGGTTTCGACCTCATTGGGTCTCCTCAAACGGGTATAAAAACACTCAATAATAAACATGCTGAAAGAGAACAAATTTGCCATTGGGTTAAAAAAAGATGCAATACAAAACAATATGATACGTACAACAATACCTATATCATGGGGTCATATTTAAGGACACACACACACACACACACACATGACAAGGACAACGAGTCACCTCGGTAAACCCTAATAGGGCTTACCAATGTGACTTGTTGTCCATGTCATGTGTATGTGTGTGTCCTTAAATGTGATCGCCATGGTATAGCTATTGCTGTATAATATTGTTTTGTATTGCATCTTTTTTTTATGCTCAATGCCAAATTTGTCTTTTTTCAGCATGTTTATTATTGAGTGTCTAATTGATTTGTTCACATCATCACATGTTCTAGTTTAACAAAAAGAGGTCCTTTTTCGTCTGCTTTCACTAAACAATGCCCTTAAAGCATTTTTATTGTATGGCTCATAAAAATCCTAAGGGCAGCAAGACAGCAATACATCAAACCACATGGTTGCTCTTGTACAATTTCAGATACTATTTCTAATAGAAAAAAATAGACAACTCTATCTCCTGTTATGCCTCACGCAGTTATACATATATAATAGATCATTTTGGGGCCTGTTTGATAATTACTTCGATGCATAAACGCAAGTCTTGTTCCTCAATGCATACCTTTCATCGGATGAATTTTTCTTATAAATGTATGCCTTAGCTTTTAATCTTCTTCTTCTTCTTGGCTGGTCTAACAACACCCTTGTACATTTTACCTTTTACCCTTGCTGATAACTTCTTGTCGCACAGAACTCCAGACACCTTTTTCCAACCCATCCATCCTGTTTCGATCCTTCTCTTCACTTCTTCTTCTTATCTTCCATCGCTACTAACTGTCGAACCCAGGTATTTGAAGTTTTTGTTTGTAATTACCTCTACTCTTGCTCGGAATGGAGGTACGGCACGAACGGCAATTCACGTTCATACCGTCAACCTAATTGAATTTAGGCTAGGAGAAAATTGGCAACCCATTTCGAACCAGTCTTGAGTGACTGGTAGTCCCACCATCAATAAGGCGGACTGCCACTGGTAGGTATCCAAGAGTCGCCTTTTACGACATGCTGGGTGAGCAACATCACAATTGTAACCCGGTCAAGTACGAGTAGGCCACCTGTCTGCCACATAAAGCTGGAGGCGTCCCGTTAAGTGTCTTGCCCAAGATCACAGCAAGCAAGCTTGCTTGCAGGCTTGTTTTCCACACTATTGCTTTTTTATGCAGAGTGCCAAGCAGGGAAGCTGTAAATACCATTTTTTAAAGTCTTTTGGAATGACTCGACTTAGGGAAGGACCCAAGGTCCACCGACTATGAAGCGGACGATCTTGAAGTTTTCGTTCTCTTTACCTTTTCTCCTTGCAGCTTCAACTCTTCTCCACCTTCCACACCCCCAGCCTTCAAATACTCGGTCTTGCTCCGGCTCACTTTCAGGCCTCTTCTATTCAGTGCATTTCTCCAAATCTCCAGATCATCCTCTAGCTCCCTATGATTTAGCCTAAACAGCACTATGTCATCTGCAAACGGCATATCCCACGGTGGGTCCTTCCAGATGTCCTCCGTCAGTTTGTCCATGATGATGGCAAAAAGGAATGAGCTGAGTGCTAAACCTTGATGAAGGCCAACACCTATCTTGAATTCTTCAGTCAACCCTGCTTCACTTATCACAATTGTTGTCGCTCCGTCATACATATCGTCATAATTTTTATGTAGCGTTCTGATGTTTCAGCTAACTTTAATGAACACGTTAAAACAAAAAATTACTCTTTAAAATGTTTTAAAATAATTTTTCAAAATTTTTTTCTTAACACTAGCTTTTACGTATTTCAAGTATCTGTCTTTGTCACATTTTTGGGTACTTGACAGTTTGGGAGGGGAGCATGCAATCAATAAGCTGGCCCCGGGCATCACCACACCTCTGCACGCAACTGAATGTTGGTGTTCATTTTTGAGCAAAATTTTCTACATTACCTTGTGTGATGCTGGAGACAGATCCTTCTTAATAGGAGATCGCTTTGAAAACTGGTAATTAGCAACTAACAATTACTATAATTCGTGATAACAACAGACCTAGTAAACAAACAATTACTTTGTTTATTTTGACGTTTTTCTATGGAATTATTTTACCAACAGAAAAAAATCAAACGTCTCAGCGAACAAAGTGTTTCATCATTTATCCTTTTGCTTTTACTGAACGTCTTTTTGTAGTGTGACATCATACTTAAGGCATTGTACATGCAAATCCTTTCCTCCCAACAATATGTTTGCGCACCGTAATTATTATTGTTACCCAAGTATATATCATCTGAAACCACAAATGCAATAAATGTAGCTTTGAATTCGATTCTTGTCTAATCGAATGAGGACGAAAACTTTCACGCAAAAGTAGCTGTTGTAATTGTGCCTTTAGTTTAATTGTTTAGGCTACAGCAATATTAGTGATACAATTTTTCAGCTTAAATCTAGAACTGTTTTGTGCTTCCGATGTGATGAGTGCTCCTGCTGTTACTTTAAAGCCATGCGAAAATGTTAAGCATTTAAGCAATTTACTTCTTACAACATCTCACGGAGGGTTTCCGGTTATACGAGATTCTGATTCCGGAAAAGTAATGCAAGGGATCATAACTAGGTAAGTTTTGAAATAACTGTCAGTAAGGATTGAATTGTTTGCATATCATAATGTCAAACAACATATTTTTTCGCTTTTTGTTTTACTGATCATAGATATATTCACTGTACAATGTTATAAAGTTTAAAACACTTTATGTTCCTTAGTTGTAGACTGCAAAATGTTTTTCAAGCTATGATTGTTAAAAAGGTTGGAGTTATGTATGTTATTGCAACACGAAAAACTGTTCCTGGATCAATATATGGAAACACAAACTGATCAAAACGCGGAAGATACTCCACATCTTGATTACCAACAGGTAACTTAATTCGGGTTAAATCAGCACAAAGAGACAATAATAAGTGGTATTAGATAAGAAAATTGACACAAAATTACTTATCTTGCTAAGTAATTCGAATTCTTGGTTGTTCAGTCGTTGTTGCTGATGACAAATTAGCGTACATTTGATTAATGTACTTCCTAAAAAACTATATTTTTATTACAAAGTTCCCCCAAAAACTATATTTTTTTTAATCATGTCGTTATCTCACAGATTCATGTAGACCGACTCGTTCAAAGTTGGATGAAGTATGACAAAATTCGAAGATATCTGGATAATCAGAAATATGAGGACAAATATTTAGATTTGGTAAACTTTAAAGCATAAGCATCAGAAATCGATTAGTTACTAACATTTTTGGCGTCAGAGCCTTTTTAGAACCGGACTCTACGCTGATAAATATTTTTCGTTTAAATTAGCTACTTCAATTGTTGTTGCTTGAAACTGCTTATTACTTTTAGTTTGGTAATTAATTCATCTCAAAGAAACAGAGATATTTCCTTATAATTTAGATGCTTGAGAATGCAACTTTTCTAAGTACCGTAAACGTTTGAAGAAGTTTTATCCAGTGGCATCACAAAATTACCAGGTGTTTGGGAGAAACTTAGGAAATCGCGCCACAAACTGCGTGAAAAATCAATAACTACTTATTTTCAGCAATCGTCGTTTTTCAGGAGAGTTTTCTTAAATGTCACTACCTATGAGGTTACGTGGAACGTACAACGTCCTTCTTTTTAGGCAGCTAAATTTATCTTGATTTTTCAATTTCCAAGTTTTGTTGCCTATTCTCACAAAAAAATAAATTTTGCACAGCCTTCCATTGGCTAAGCTGGTTAGACCTTTTTAATCTAAATTGCTTTTGATTCCTATTAATCTTCTGTATTGCAGTCATCCTACGTCAATCGATCTTGTGTGACCATCCCAAATACCTTTTCATTGCATAGAACTTATATCATATTTAGAACGCTTGGTTTGCGCCATCTACCTGTAGTTAACAAGCAAAATAATGTTGTCGGAATTATTACAAGGTTTGTAAAATTGATTTTTGATTGAATAGATTGTATTTTCTAGAAGAGCAAAGTACCAAATTTATTGGAATAGAAGGCGCGCATTCTATAATTTTTTGTCATTTAATGATATCTTTGTGCGCATTCTCAACAGAAGCACATTCTAATCAATTCTAATTCTAATCAATCGTTTTGTTTTTTTATGATAATAAATTTTTTGGCTCATTTTAAATCCATAATGTTTGAAAATACCCTTGACCAGAAACGAATTACTTACTATTTTTAAAGAAGTAGTCGTCTTGTAAAAGAGTGATTTTATATGTAGGTAAGCCTACTTTTCGGCCATCATTCATCTAAAGCAAGGGTTCTCAACCTTAATTCTCTCATTTACCCCTTGACAAATTTTAAAAGTAAAATTTACCCTCGCAAATGTTTTATTATTTTCACTTCTACAAATGCCAATTGTCATAGGTGAGAGTGAGAAATTTTGCCAACAAAATTTGCCACCAAGCCAGGTCAAATTTACCCCCGGTTGAGAACCCCTGATCTAAAGCTACCTTGGAAGTTGTTTTCAACAAGACTTTAAATCTCTTCTCTGTTGGCAAATGAAGTTTGTTCAAACAGCACGCTTCTAAAACATATACTGGTATTTGTGATGACATTCACGTGGATTGCGACGCCATATAGTTACGACGATACTAATTTCGCACAAGCAAAAAATCTCAACCCGGAGCCTTAGTTGATGTGCATTTTATTAAAGGACGCATTCTAATCGTTGTAGTCAACGGCGCATTTCAATTAAATGAATGCAGTGAATAAATCTGAAGGGTCAAACCTATTTTAATAAAGCTACAGTCTATGCCAGGGGTGAACAAACTACGACCCGCCAGAGCATTTTATGCGGCCCGCCAACACTTATATAAACTTCCATCAATTTAATTCAAAAAGATGAGGTTGGCCGCAGTTGCCGTACGAAGGAGCCAAAAACGATAGAAGCCATCATTGAAAGAGCCGCTACGCAAATTTTAGTTTGAATTGACGCAGTTTCTTTCCAAAAAGAGGATGATAACCTTTCTTTTTTGAACACCGCCATTATCAAAGCCTTGCAAGAAGTTATTGCAAGATTTGAAGCTATTGCAAGCTCTTGCACTCCATACAGTTATTGCAATATCTTAAGCACTGACCTCCGACCAACTGTTGAATGGTCAATGCGGCCCTCCGACTAAAAAGTTCGCCCACCTCTGGTCTACGCGATATCCTGATATTAATGCAACGTAGTTTTAGCTTCTAAGCTATCTTTGACAATCAGAAATCTTAGGCAATTTTATTAACAATAATCCTACGAATCTATTTTGAAAACTTTTTTGCTTCTTAGAAAAGATCTTATGGGCTACAGAATGGAAGAAAAACTGCAAAAAATTGTGACAAAATCTCATTCCACCATCCGAGTTAAAAAGCATGAGAAAGATTCTGAAGTTGACGTCTAGTAGATTGTTCTTCACTAAAGTTCAGTCAAAGCCTGCTGTCTTTTCACAGTCGTGTGTCTCACATAGCCTAATTCGTGTTATTTTTTTTTTGTCAGAGACATTAATGTATTCGATAAAAACAGAATGTCATAAGCACCAATTAGCTTCCTGCCAATACTATAGCATCTTTATAAAGCGCATTAAGCAGGAAACCAGAATTTCGTAAGTGGGAATGTTACTCATTTTTTATTACGTATGGCATGTATTTGGAAATCTTACTTTTATCAACTCTCTCGTTCGGTTACGTCTATCAGTGTCAATTTATAACTAGGTTAATGTACTGTACTACTATGTGAAAATCCTACTCATAGTCTCAAATCTTAACTTATTTTTGCTCTTTTGGGTTTACGAGGTACTGAAGATGAAAAGGTTTTGCTTACCCTGTTTTGATCCCGCAAAAGCAAAAGAGGCGTATAATGTCCATTTATCACAACCGAATTTACAGTAAAAATGCTGAGCAAAAGAATATAGTAATGAATTGTGTTTTCAAGTAAAAAATACGTAGGAATATTTGCATTTCAAGCGCTTTGATGTTAAAAGTTAAATTGCACACTGGTGTTCTAATATAATAGCAATATGCTGTTTTAGATTTTTGGCATACTTTCATTTCTTTAAGTTGGCTGTTATATCGTCGTAGATTAGATCATATGCTTGAAAAGTTAAGATAGTAGTATTTTTCAATAACTTCGATTCAGTTAGGAAAAGCAAAATAGTGAAGCTTGTATACTGTGCGAGCAGGCAAATCTTGCTTACGTTATAGTTGAGTCACTGAAGTTGCTTAGGTAAGTTCATTTTATTGATACACTCGACCAAAATGTTATTTGGTTGCGGCTTTTGACCAAGGCAATATGTAGAATTGAATCAAGTGTTTTCATCATTCGGTCACGAGACGCCACGAGTTATAGTGATATCCTAACGCACGAACATTGCTGTCATAAACGACTGTTCAATCGACGTTACCAATTAAGTCTGTGTACTTTGACAAGTAAAATTGTATAATTGATTACTACATTCGATTTCTTGCAATAACTATCATATTTAGTATAAAAGTTGGCAGCTCTTCCAGTTTGTCGCACAAAGGGATGTGTCGATATATGGCCCACGTACAGTGGAATGCGTTGTATAACGTTGGTAAGCGGACTTTACTGTTCTCGCTGCTAATCGTCATTCTTGCAACCTGTAAAAAATTAATATTAATTGAGTTTAACTGATTGATAAATAAAATAAATCAACGTGGAGTTACATTTACAATTAAAAAGTACAGCAAAATTCAATAGAAGAATAAATAGGTATAATCAGCTTAGGTTTGTTGTTTCATGCGTACTAGTTGAAGTCAACTACAAGCCGTGGAGAAGTTCAGTATGCTTAAGAACTTAGTCATATAAACAAAAAACTGCAAAGCACAGCAACAACTTAAATTTGAGTATTTGCTGCTCTGATCAAAAAAGATATTAGAAAAGCAGATTCAGCATATTTGTTTCTCGCAACGAAAGATGATTTTGATAATTTGTTGAGTTATTTAGAAGGTCAATGCCAGTGATGACATTCCTTCTCATCACTAGAATATTTAGTAAGTGTTGGCATAGAGCCATGTTCTTGTTCAGTCTTACGTAACAGCAAAGCAGCAAAACCTTTTATTTCATTCACGCGTAGAAGCTCTTGCACTGTTTACATTACTTTAGTCTTCTTCTTCGTATTGGCAAGATTTTTTATATTTGGAGAAGTTTCTCAGATTATGAACTTCCCATTAGCTCTTTTTGCCAGTTAAACTGGACCACCACCACGGGTAGCTTTCATATCCTCGCCACCTGTCTGCCACACAAAGATGAAGGCTTGCCGTTAGGTGCCTTACCTAAGGACCCAAGGGTACAAGCAAGATTGCCGGCTTGTTTTCCGCACTGTCCCTCTAGTGCTGAGCGCTAAGCAGAGAAGCTGCAAATACTATTTTAAAGTCTTTTGGCATGATCCGACTTGAAAATTAAGGCCCAGGTCTACCGACTGCAAACTGAAGCCTTTTTCTTTGAAAAGCCCTTGGCACCATATAATTTTGGAGAACAATTTTTAACGTTTTATATTGGGGACTATCGTGTTTAACTTTGTTAATAAGTTTAAGAATACTGCATTACGATTATACTCATCTCGATTGTCTTCTCTTGAATCTGGGTGATACGCTATGCTCTTCCTACTAACAGAAATATTTGCAAAATTAGAGAAAAAATATGCAATCTATATATATAAAAGTCAATGTCTGTGTGTGTGTGTGTGTCTGTGTGTGTGTGTGTGTGTGTGTGTGTGTGTGTGTGTGTGTGTGTGTGTGTGTGTGTGTGTGTGTGTGTGTGTGTGTGTGTGTGTGTGTGTGTGTGTGTGTGTGTGTGTGTGTGTGTGTGTGTTCCCTATATGAAGAAAGGTTAAAAAGTTTACATAAAAACTAAAAGTGTATTCTTATGTAAAATTCTCCGAGGAAGACAACGGAAGTAGTTCCGAACCTCTAAGTGCCCCCCTAAGGGAGCTATGGGGGGCAGAACCCCCCTTTGAAAATTCAAATATATTCAATTTAGATGAAATTTAAACCATATGTATAAGACACTAAATTAGAAAGCTTTCCAAAATTTCTGCCTTTTTCGACCATATTAGGGGCCAAAAAGGGGGCAGAAAGCCCCCTTGAAAATTCAAATACCTATAGAGAGAAAAGTTAAAGAAGCTTCAAAAAATAAGTAAAAGTGTATTGTCATGTAAAATTTTCCAAGGAATACTGTGGAAGTGGTCTCGAACCTTTAAGTGCTCCCCTAAGGGAGCCATGGGGGGCAGAATCCCCTTTGAAAATTCAAATATATCTGATTTAGATGAAATTTAAACCATATGTATAAGACACTAAATTAAAAAGTTTCCCCAAATTTCAGCCTCCTACGACTATATTAGGGGGCAAAAAGGGGGGAGAAAGCCCCCTTGAAAATTCAAATACCTATTGTTATGAGCAGTAATGATAAAAGAATTAAAAATGAAGTGTATGTCGCAGTTTAATGGTTTTTGATGTCATGCAAGTAATCTTAAAGTATTAAAGAGAGAGAAGAGATATTCGAGATGAGCATTAATAATTATAGATATAAGAATATAATAGAAATAGGTGTAGAATTGTAGAGATTATATGTTAAAGTGAAAGCAAGTGTTGAGAAAAACTCAGAAGAAGAGAAAAGATAAAATCAAAGTATAAGGTACTAAGCATTTTAAAGTCTGAAAGGGTTCGAATTGAATAAGCTGAAAATTGAATAAGCTGAAAAAAGGAGCTCCTATAATGTTATTACGTAACTTATCTCAGCCAAAATTATGTAATGGTACAAGACTTATTGTTCAAAAACTTATGACAAACTGTATTGAGGCAACCATTCTCACTGGGTGTGGTAAAGGTGAAACTGTTTTTATTCCTAGGATACCAATAATACCATCTAATATACACTTTCAGTTTAAGCGGTTGCAATTTCCTATACGACTTTCTTTTGCCATGTCCATAAATAAAAGTCAAGGGCAAACACCAAAAGTTGCTGGATTGCAACTTGAAGAGCCATGCTTTTCACATGGTCAACTTTATGTAGGAACATCACGTGTGGGAACAAAAACAAATTTTTATGTGTATGCAACCCAAAATAAAAGAAAAAATATTGTTTATAAAGAAATTTTCAATCTTAATGCAAGATGATTTATTGATTATCATTAAATGTGTGTTTTGTTTATGTGTTTTCATTTCCTCAAACTTTCTTTATAGTTTTGAAACTTTCTGCATCAGTTTAAACTGATATGTTTAAAAAATAATTTTTAATGGTAGCATTTGATAATTATGTGATTTCTTCAGTGTGTACTTGGTTTGATTAACTTGAAGCATTCTAAAAATGTAAGCTAAGAGTCATAAAGTGAAAACGTAAAATCTTTAATTTAGTTTTGGCATTTTAAGCCATACATTACTGAAATATAACAAATATCATCTGAAGGACTTAAGCTGTAGAAACACAATGTCATGATGAAAAAAAATGTGTTTTTATTATCTGTATTGAATAATTGAATAACAAGATTTATAAACAAAACTTTAAGCAAATAATCTTCACCTTTACATAGAACATGGTTATGCTAATGTAACTGTTGAGGTATGATATTGTAACCTGTTTCCTCTTCAAGGTGATTAGCCTCCGATAATGCAAATATTACGTGACAACAGTATCTAGGGGTTAAAAAGCAAGTGTTGTCAGAATAGTAATCACCAGGATAACTTGCATGATCTGACCAATTGCATATATTGACGTTGCTTTTTTATCCTATACCCGGGCAACGTCGGGTACCTCTGCTAGTAGTTAATATCACTTGTCCTGCCAGGGCGACTAAGGGTACAAGGCAGATTGTCTCCGTTTGATTCATACAAAAAATATTCTTTGCGACGTTTCCAATGCTATGCTTTTTCATATGCACAAAATTTGCGAACGTTTTCTCGAATTGTAGTGTCAATCAAAAGTGCTCGTAAAATTTGACAAAGTATTCGTAAAAATCATTGAGTATTTAAGCCCCTCGTAAACTTTCACGAATACTTTTATAAATCTAGATCTTGCCGAGCAGTTGCAGCTAGCATAGTTGTAGTAAGTTAAAGCGTAAACATTGGGAGAGGGGCTCTCGAACATTTTTAATTACGTATTCTTTCGTAGAACCTAGATGTGTGGCGAACCTCTAAAAATAATTTTCTTTGTCTCTTGCAACTAGAAGACCGTTGGTTTTGCCAAAGATGAAGTGTTTTTGAGCGCCATTTCTGATCAGTTTTGCAAAATTACTCTTAAAACCACCATAAAGACTTCTTGGTTGGTGGTCAACTATTTTAGTGCGCTCGTGCGCTCTACTTTTCCCCCTCCCGGCAGACCCTAGAGGCCTTTTTTTGGTCGAAAATCTTTAAAATTTTACTACCAGAAAATTGCTCGCGAGCTTTCTTTTGCGTATCCTAGTTTGAGAACACTTGGGTCAGAGGGTGTCTCGACAACTCAAAGTCAAAAATTCAAAGTTGCGCTAGGGTTAGAGTAGGTCGAATTTGATTTTCCGACCTTTAAATTTGCGACTTTGAATTTCCGACTTTGAATTGTCGCAGAACCGGGTCATAAAAAGGTGAAAATTTAGGTAAGGTTACTGGAAGACAACACTTACTATAATTGAGGATAGATTTAACGG
The DNA here is from genome assembly GCA_963675345.1 of Trididemnum clinides. Lineage (NCBI taxonomy): Eukaryota > Metazoa > Chordata > Ascidiacea > Aplousobranchia > Didemnidae > Trididemnum > Trididemnum clinides. The sequence continues at coordinate 11,480,855 of OY776289.1, forward strand.
GGTGCATCGCAAAACTTGATGTCTTTTGAGAGTTCTTAAGAACAAATGGCAATTTTTTGATCACAATGAAGGCAGTCGTTGTCATTCTTTAGTCAAAGTGGCCAAGACAATAATTGTCCTATATCTACATGATAGAACTGTTATGTGTAGGAGAAAAACACTCAGCTTTACAGTGCTCAACAGCAAACTTGCCAGAGTCGCAATATATCTATGTGTACAAATACAGAATAAACAATAAATCCACATCAGTCCGTCTCGCCTTGAGGCTCGTCAGGTAGTATTTCTGCGAATGAAAAGAAATGCATTTAACACAGTATAAAAACGGCTACAAAACCAGCATAAAAGTTGTTTAACCAACAATCACAGCTGCACATTTGAAAATCTAGCAACTAATACTACTCGTCTCAGAAAGAAAAAATGATAACAATTAAGCCGCCGTTGGTACTAGTGATAAAACATCTGATGAAGGTTGATAGGCAAAACTAATCGGGTCGTCGATGCTGACGTAAGATTCTTGAATGAGAGGAGCTACTCGCTGCTTCTTCTTACAATTTCCTTGACCATTATTCTTATGATTTCATTCATTCAGTACAGACAAAAAATTGCCCATAAAGTAGTGGGTTGCAGCCTTATCTGAACAATAGCGTTGTAAACTTATTGGCCAGCAAGAATCATAAACTCAAATTTATCCAAGCTGGTTCATGTTCACACAAGTTGTACAGGCTGCAAAGCTGACACAGGATTTGCAGCAAAATAATAATTCAACAGATGTCGGACTGATTTTATACTAAATTTATACGTTGTTTGAACAAAGAAAAGACAAATACACTGCAAAGAGGGAGAGCGGGCTACAATTCTGTTGTTAACACTAAAAACGATTCAATTAGCTGTGAGATGGCAGTATTATTGATTATAAAGTTTAGTTCATAGGCAGCAATAAATCATACAAGTGATGTCATTCCAAACTAACTATAGTTCTTCTAGTATCATCAAAAACAGTTAATGAAAAGTAAATGGAGATCGACACAATGTGTATTAGATTTTTGATCTCACGCTGTCAGGATCATTGATATGGCAAATACGGCCATTTACGTTTCGACCTTCCTCAGATACTTCATACAAGATTAAACAGTTACAGATCGTTAGGTATGAAGTTCTCAAACAGGGTTTGTGATAAATATTGTAAATTGCTATTTTAAATGTTACATCATTCTACAAAAAAATCTTCGTCAAATTGACAAATACGAATTAGAAAATATGTATAAAACATAGCATGCTACCTGCAATTGTTTTGTTCGCATTCTAATCGTAAAACCATTAACATTTTTGAGTGAGTTGCAAAAAAAATTGAAAAGCATGAACAGGCCACGTACAAGGATATTGCTGTTTGTACGAAGAACTTAGTCTATCCACCCTGATCTGACTTTTTATATGTGATTCATTATAATGGCTTACAAGTTTCATGCATGTTACTGACTGGCCTCATGAAAATTGTTGCATCACACACATCAAAAGCTTGGAACCCAAAAGCTTTTTGCTGCACTTCAAATCGCTAAAACGTGCCAGTCATTTGGCCCATGACTAAAATCACCCTTAGCAGTGGCGTACGCACGGGGGTGTTTGGCGGTCAATCCTCCAGTAATTCTGTAGGTGCATAATTTTTTAACTTGGTAAAAAGTTCATGCAACCATTTGCCTAAAATTTGCTATAGAAGGCAAGAAAATGCTTATCTTTTTGTAATGACTTTTAAAATTTTTCCTGGGGAGCATGCCTCCGAACCCATTTGATTCATCGTGTTTTTGACAATCTTAATTAGAGAAACCAAAACTTTCCTATGACATATTTCTGCGTACGCCACTGACTCTTAGTATCACCAAATGATTGATTTTGTAGCAATTTACAATATAGCTTAATTTCATTTGCTATGAAGAGTTTTTTCGTACTTTTTACAAAAATGCAATCTGCATTTTTTCTGATGTTAATATCGTCAGCGTTTAGTCAATACTCTCCTAATTATGCACAAGGCCATGCGGGCATTGTGCACTTATTTGAATGGCACTGGAACACCATTGCAAAAGAATGTGAAGATTTTCTTGGACCAAACAAATTTGGAGGAGTCCAGGTAAGGACAATCAAACGATATAGTGTTATAACTTTGCGATTGCATGAACACTCTAAATTGACAAACTTCGGGCTGCAAACAGCAAAATCTGTTTATCTATTCTCATTACACCAAGGTCAAGAATTTCTGAAAAGTTGAATATAAATAATTTCTCCGCAAAGCGACCTACAGTTGTTTCAAAACAGAGAATCGCATCCCTCCGAGCAGAAATTCATGGATCTTTTCGTGAAAATAACGTATATTCAACAGCTGAGTATGCCTGAATAAACAAATAGCTTACATAAAGAGATGATTAGGCCTTCCACTCAGTTTTCTACGACTATAGTAATGAGAACTGCCAGCCTACTATCATACTGCTCCGAACATAGTTTTTCCAAGAGGGCAAATAAATTTCAGGAAAGGGAAATTGCCCTACTTTTGCTCCCGGCTGGCTATAGACCTAAAATTTTACATTTATAACTGCAAAGCCACTTGTGTTTAACCCCACTTGACATTTGTTGTTGGAAATGATTTAGCATAGTTCTATCGCAAAATCTGAACCCAAACCAGAGTAACTTAATATAAAACAATCAACACCAAAATCACGTAAATAACAAGCTGGAAACTGCTTGCTGATATCTAATTGAGCTAAGCTGAACAGTCAACAAAAGATTTCTATGGAATTCGTAGTCCATCAACATTATAAGAAAAGTGTTTGGCTTTGAAATTCTTTTTGCCATGATACTTTTTCTTTGATAAGCATAAGGAAACAAAGGTGACAAAAAGACCAAAAGAAGAATACTTTTTTTCACAACCTTATTTATTAAGATGGATAATAACCAATTAATTTGATACGCGCCACTGAAGAGTCCCAATGATGGCGAAATCGGTGCTTCCATATTGTTTATGTTTGACTACTTAAGATGGAAAAATCCTCCTATTCGTTAAGACGAAAGCATGGCGTAAAAGAAACATCCAGGCATTGCAGCATATTCAACCAAGCAAGGAACATTCTGGATGAGCTGGAAGAAAACGGCAGCAATTTTCAACCAGTCATAAATAGATAATTTAACCATCAATAAAGACGACTGCACCTGATGGGTAACCAACAGTTGTCCTTTACAATGTGTTGAGTTGGAAAAGCAAATTTGCTAAGAATTTTACCAAAATTTGCTGGAACATTGTGGAAGAAGCCAAATATCTTGCTGAATGATAATATACGTTCAAAATTTGCTTCTTAGAAGTAACATAATTCAAAATTTTTTCAAAACCTGATATGCAATACTAATCTACAGAGTGTTCAAGAAATTACAATAACCCTAATCCATTAACCCTTTAAGGATCATAAGATTCTAATTGATAAAATTTGAAACAATTTCATAATTGTTGGTAACAAACGGAAAATAATAGAATTTAGAAAAGTGGTTATTTCATCGTAACGCATAACAATTAACAATCGTGGGACATATATCCGTCAAAGGGTTAAAATAAAACGTCAAATTGGTTGATGAAATTAACTTATTGTGACAAATATATCGATTCGAAGTTACTATTTACTTATAGGAAGATTGCATATGACGTCACACATTTGGCGCGAAAAAAAGGTGGCTGACCAAAAGCTGTAATTTAAGCCGGAAAGGTATAGTGCAAACATCAAATTTTGGGGTTGTTTTAAAGACTAATAAGAAATTAATTAAAAATTTTTGGAATGAATTATTTCTATATTAATGCAAGAGGCCAGGGATGCACTAAGCAAACTGCAGACAGTGACACTGTTTGCTACTCGAAAACAAGTGAATTTGATCCAAAGCGATTTGATTGAGATTAGGCCTTTCTGAGCTTATTAATAATGTGTGCCAATTTCCAAAAAAATTGATCTTAAGGGAAGTGCCATCTAAAAATCATTTACTTCTCAGTTTAAAATATCTTTATGCCGATTAGATACTCCTAGATACATTAGTAAAAACTACCATTATTGGATCTTACTATCAGAACCCTAAATTTTTTAATTACCCTTTATCCAGCAGCCTAGGAAATAGCCCAAAAAACTGTTTTAGAAAAAGTTAAGGTCACAAAATTACATGAACATAACTGATCTGCAAGCATTATTGACAAAAAATTTCAAAGAATAACTAATTTTATCCATCAATATCAAATTCAACATATGACAAACGGAAATGAAGTCTGCCCTGTTATCAAAGCTACAATATAATTTAGCTTTGCAACTTTTCAGTATGCTTATGCAACTAAATATACTGTAGGCTATAAGTTGCGCATTACGATCAACTAATACTTAGCGGTCCCAAATAAACTGATAAATCGAATAAGAACCCCGAACAGAAGCTGACTACAAATAAGCCTGCATGTTTAGCTCATAAAGTTAGCCTAACTACTTGCAATAATAAGCAAAACTTAGCACCTCTTACCTTACTTTGACTTCAGATTCATTCCATAACATTAGTAAAAGAGCTTATTTGACGTTCATTTACCATCTATCTAGTTATCCATTTAATTTGCAAAAAATGGCTTCACTTCAATTCAATCCAAAAACACTGAAAGTTGACAGCCAATTTTTTAGAAAGCGCATTTTGATGACGTTTGGTCAGCGCGTGAAACCTTCCTATATTGTACAAACATTATAGGTGTGACGTCTTACACACTAACCAAGTACAATAATGACCTCTCATACACTAAAACACTGGCGAATAATCTTTCTTTAATCGATTACAGACTTGTATTGGTTATATTGTACGACAAAACTGAATATCAAATTGCTAAGTTTTTTCGTGCTTTCAAGATGTTGTCGAGACAACCACTTGTCTTACGTTGCAGTTATTAAGGAGCATAGTAAGCGGGTATGAATGAAGCCGAACTTACGATAAACTCCTTTTTTTTATTCGCAAGCTAGCTCAGTTTATATCGCTGCAATCATGTTGTATATAGGTGTCGGAGACTTCTCTGACATCCTGTATAATTAAATCCAAGATTTGATGGCAGTCTCTTCAGAAAATTTTTGTTTGTTTGCAGATATCTCCTCCCAACGAAAACAATGTCATTAATGGTAGACCATGGTGGGAAAGATACCAGCCCGTTTCATACAAATTGACAACGAGATCTGGAAACGAAAGTGCATTTGTGTAAGCAACTATCAAATTGGTCCTACAAGCAAATTGTTGATCATTTTCTGATAAATTCACACCCGATCTAAAATATTCAATTTTTGGCAAAGGACTGTCCTCTTAATTGTCCGCCTGGTAATCTTTTCAAAATCATGTCTTATTTTACTTCGCATTGCAGAAACATGGTAGACCGTTGCAACGCTGTTGGAGTGCGTATTTATGCCGATATAGTAGTTAATCACATGGTTGCTGCTTTGGCAGGAAAAGGTGAGTACTGCGTTAACAACAGAAGCCAATTTTGTTGCATTAATATCATTGCGTTTATTTGTCTATTTCACGTAAAGGACATGGTACTGACGGATCGACTTACGATGCAGCAACTAGAAGCTTTCCAGCAGTTCCATATTCTCTCCCTGATTTTCACAATATTAGTGATTGTAATTCTAGTACTGGTGGAATTGTGGACTACAATAACCCCGTACAAGTACGTAATTTAGAATAGATTCATCTTGTGTACTAATACAAAATAAAAATAATCAAAACATTATAATTAGTAGACTCATCTCGACATATTGTTTTTTGTACATGATTTCCTCTCATTATTTTATTTTATGGGGAGGCACAAAATGGAACTGCAAACTGGCATCCCCGATACCAACCAGGCCGGATATTAACCCTAAAACTCTGGGTATTTTTTTGTTAGTTTACTCATCGTTGTACTCCAGTAGTACAACAAGTTTTAAACGCTTGTATCTCGAATACAACTAAAAATTCCACAAATTTTTTTTCACAGCGGTAATTCAAATTCATGACTAAATATAATAAACTTCTTTGCTGTGCAATATGATTTTCATTAAACTTGAGGAATTAGATTTCTTGTGAATGCGTACCAAAACAAACTACGCGACTTTACGCGCAATCGGATTTCATGCAAACTTTTACTGTAAAATTGCATTCCCTGAAAGAGATTAGCATTCATCCTACTACCTGACAAACACTAGAGGAAAAAAAGCACCGTCATCTAAAGTTTTATCTTTTTACTGGACACGCGCCTTCTAAGTATAACATTTGAAGTTTTGACCAGCACAAGGATGTCCTGACTTGCCTCATGCTAGAGCCATATAAGATAGAAACAATGTTTTCAAGAGCTGCACCCCTGGTTCAAATTTTTAATGCATTTAAATTGGAGATCAATATTATCAAAACCTGATTGACGTAGTTTGCATTCAAAATGAAGATGAAGACCTTCTAGGATCAATCACCGATTTCAAAGATTGAATTCACGTATTTTGTTTTCAAAGTTATGGTGTAGACCTTTTTAAGGATGTTTTAATTGGCATAAACCTTTGAGCTACATCACTGATAATAAAAATAGCACAAGTTAAAAAAGCCGCATTCAAGGGCCCAAAGAGCCGCATGCGGCTTGCGAACAGCGGTCTGGTTATTTCTGGACTAGCTCATTCGTTTAAAAGGTTCAAGATTTTTAGCTGTATTTTACAGGTAAGGAACTGTGAATTACACGGCTTGTTGGATCTTGATCAAAGAAAACAGGATGTCAGAGGTATAAACAATTTGCTTGAATTTATATCATTTGCTTTTTGTATCAGATCATTAATCGAATAAACTTTTACTTTTTGACAGAAAAAATCGTAACGTATCTGAACAATCTAATTTCGTTTGGAGTCGCCGGTTTTCGTATCGATGCTGCGAAACACATGTGGCCAGTTGATCTACAAGCAATTTTTAACGCTTTAAATAATCTTCCTACAACAAAAGGCTTTGCTCCAAATACTAAACCGTTTATTTTCCAAGAAGTTGACGGTACGGGAGGTAATGTTACAGAGAATTTTAACTGTAATGCGCTATAGCATAATAGAACCTTTCCATATAGCAATCATTAACAAATTCATTTACAAAAGAAAATGATACTCATAGGTGATGAGCATTCAATTGCACCATAATCAAGATCTACGCACATGTTTAGTTGCTAAAGTTTAGCATGTCAACATATTATTCAAGTTTATGCTTAACAAGCTGGCTACGCCGGCGTTGCATGCAAGGCTCCCATTTGAAATGTTGGTGCTGAAAATATCTGTTGTGCCAGCTTTGCAAACGTCACTCAATCGGTAATGTTTTTTTGACATACCCAATTAATATCTAAAGTGCCGTTTTTTAAAAGTTAATCGATTAAATCAATCATTATATGAGAATATGCATAGCTGCTACATTTTCCCAAAGTTTGTGAAGTCTCTAGCCGTGACTAGTTCGCCTTGCTTCCACCATAGGCGTACTTTGGAACTGGACTTGCTCACAATTAAAACAGCCAATAATTTAAAAAATTTTATCTATTCATTTCATGAAGTGCATGAAAGCATAAATTCAAAGTTGTGGAAGAACACCAAAGTGACTGATATGCACTTTCAGCAGAGATGTAATGCCAAGAAAAGAAGTGTGAGAACGCACAATTAGTGTGGAAACGCACAGAGTAGGAATATACATTTTCTGATGAGGTTAGTGTAAAACAGTGTCGGAACACATACCCTCGCGTACTACACTCCTGATTTCAAAAGATTGAGCTATTAAAAATTACAAAAAAGTTGTGTCAGTGGGCCAAATTTTAAAGGCACATGTAAGATTTTCGGAAATGAGCTATAAAAAATTAGGCCTATTTTTAAAGACTTTTCCATTATTTTAAGTCTATTTGTATGATCAAAGGCTTGTGGCTGCTTATATGTTGCTTGGTTCTGACATAATTGCATCTAGGGGAGGAGCGAACTAACCTAAAGTCAAACACTTACTGTTTAGTTGTTGCAACATGTTAGATCAGAGATGTCCAATTTTATGCTCATTGCATTTTTAAGTTTCAAAAGTTCGCGTGAAAGTACTGGATGATTGCGTTGTCAAATTAAGAAAGAGGTGAAGACCTTTTTGTTTTTTTGTTTCTTGGTTTTTACGAAGCAATGTTTTGACTGATTTTGACATCAGGACCTATTTGGCTTGGTCATTGTTTTGCTTTCCCAACTTCTTGGTTCTCTGCTTTACTTAATAAATAAACTTGTATCTTAGAGGTTAAAATTAGTCAGGCTTTCAAATTGTATTTTTACTTGCCTTGCATTACTAAAAAACAAGTTTTTCGGCCTACCGATATGGTAATACTGCAATGCATTGTTGCAGTTTAACCGGTAGCTCATCAATCGTTTGCTTTTGAGATGATAGTTTGTCACGTCTTTAACTGCAGCTGCTGACTGCTGCTGCTTTCATTTTAACCCTTTCCGGTCCTATGTCGCCTCTGAGGCGACATTGGTTTTTTCCCCTATAGGTCCTATGTCGCCTCTCAGGCGACAAGGTTTATTTTAAAAGTCTCTGAACTTCTTAGCTACTCCTGACATCTGTTTGCTTTTTATGCATGTAAAAACTCTTTTTAAAATTAAATTATTAAAAAAAAAGTTGGACCTGGCTAAAACCTAAGGCTCCCAAAAATAGGACCGGAAAGGGTTAATGGGCAACAGATGGCTTTACGACATCATAGAACAATTTCAAAGCGTTTAGGAGAACAGAAAAAAGGATGCTTAGAGTGCTTAAAATGCTTATGAAAAGAATTGTTACTTAAGTTGTTCATGCAGCCTAAATCGCGGTAAAGTTTTTTATTGAAAGCCTTTATTTCGCATTTCATGGAAAACCTTAAATTGTCTTTTTGTGATCAGCATATTTTGAGGAAATAAGGAAAACAAATTTTGCAATCAAGCGTTAGCTGTGAGGTCATCTTTAACTAAAAAATATAATTTATAGAAGATGGTAAGTTGGGCTGTCTTTCTTTTGAGCAAAAATTTGTTTTCCTCTGTCAAGAAATGCGAATTAAAAAATCATCTTTGCTTAAACCTCTTCATGACATTATTAACCTCTTTTCACACTCACCCCGGAGAGATGGTAAATCGTGCTAAATTTCATGTACGTTCAGTAAGTTTAAAGGAAAGAAAGCACTCGCACATGCAGACAAAACTCTGCTCTATAATATTGATAAACGCGATTGAGTCATGCGCGTAAGCTCATACTCAGTGAGCCAGTCTTTTGTCAAACTGAGCTACCGCAACCAGTAAACTGCTCAACCCCATCGCATGCAAAAAGCATTTATTAGCAAAAAGCAAATTAATCCTGTTAATTGCATTTTCCGAGCACACAAAAAAAATTCTCCTTTTTTCCTGCCCACCACCTCTTTCGTACCCAGCGCGAAAAAGCAGGGAAGTCGCGAATATCGCCTTTTTCAAATCATTGGTAACACCCGCTCGTTGCTTGAAACACCAAGTTACTGGATATGATGCGGACAGTTAACTGCATGAATATATGTCGACGCAGCTTTTATAAATGATGTTAAACAATGGTTTTTTGGTAGGGATTAAGCTTGATCTATTTAGCACGGCAGGTGAAAGCACTCAGTTTTTTGGTGATCACAACACAAAAATGGAATTTACTTTTATTGAAGTTGCCAAATAAAAATGACCTCATGAATTACCGTCTGCTCGACCTCTTAAATGTGAAGTTTTGTTAGGCAAGTTTTGACTGTCGAAACTACAGTTAAAGTAGCAGTTTAACTTTTGTCCAAACTGCAGTCCAAGCAGCTACGGCAAAGAGTTTAAAATGTCGCATATGGTAAAGAACATAAAGAAAATAGGTGATCGGAAGAAGCAAGCTAGTTACTTCTAATGGCAACTAGCTGAAACTCGAGGTCGATAAACCTGTCGAGTCGTGGTTTAAACCGCGATCTGGCTTGAGTGCTTTATCTTTTAGATAAATTGCTGATCTTATTTAGTTTCATAGTAATTCAAAAATCTGTACTTTTGTTATTCAAATATTGATATTGATGATTGCAGGAGGAGCGGTAACACCAAATGAATATTTCAGCTTCGGAAGAGTCACTGAATTCAAATATGCGTTAGATATCGTATACAACAAAGAAAAAATTCAGGTTTACTTTTAAATACGGTCGTAAGATAGCAAGACTGTCTCTTATGTTATTTTTTTTTATTTCGTTGCAACCTTCAAGTTTCTTATCTTAAAGGGATCAAATGTTTCCAGAGTAGTTAGACTTTAGTTACAAATGAATATTTCGAAGCTTAAATTGTTTATAGGTATTTTCATCAGAGTAGGACAGAAATTGCAAGGTGTTTAACTGTCGCTGAATTAATCAGAAAATGGGAACAATTGCAAATCTTAGGTTTTATGCTTTTCCGACAAATGAAGCAACATGTAATTTTATGACGGTTTGTAACTAAACTGATTTCTACAGCTGCGCAAAGCATAGTTTAATCATTGCTGAGGAAATTCTGTGTTATATTTCATTTCACGGATTACCTGTGTATTTCTGTGAGCACCAAGTAGAAGATCGGTTAATATCAAATTTAAAGTCTCGGTATTAGTCGACTAGGGGATTGAGATCAGGTCTATTCAGTACCAAGCGGACGCTCTAACCACATTGCCATCGCGCGATTTGGTTTCTTGCTAAAAGTACTTCAGCAAATAAATTATGAGATTTTTTCATGATTTGAAAGTCATCATAGCATGAAATGTTTTCTTGCAGTATTTGACCACTTTGGGAGAAAGCTGGAACATCATGCCAAATAAATATGCTTTGGTTTTTTTAAGCAACCATGATACCGAACGTTACAATCCAAATGTTATCACATTCAAAGATTCTTATGGTAAGAACCATACGTTGATCAATACAATATGTGCTGGAAGTTAAAATAATACCTCAAGCCATGCACAAAACTAGATTGATCATTTATTAACTCTCCCTTTTCTATTGGCCTATTTGAAAATATTTGTTGTGGGGAGGGCCATAAAGATCAGTGTGATGTTATAGCACAGTGTAGAACACATGCAAATTCGTGATCAAAAATTCAATGCAGATCTTGTGTCTAAATCGATGACTGTACTTTTTCTCAATTTCAAGACCTTTTTCTGTTTGAGATTAATTTTGTGAGAGAGGTTTTTTGTACACTTTTTCTTTCTGTAATATCGTAGGTGGAAATCTATCGCTCTTTATTCCTAGCTTGTTTAATACGTTATTGGAAGGTCGAACTGCCGGTGGTCGGTTGAAAAATTTAGGTATCTCGAAATTATTTATCTTAATCTAGTTTCATCAATCTTAGAGCCTATCACAATCTGTACAATAACAACTAAGATAAAGTAGTAATGTTTCTTTGATTAGATCTGAAAATTTTTACTGCCTACATGATGGCTTACAACTATGGAGTACCTCGTGTCCCTTCTAGCTACAACTTCAGGTAACAAATTTTATCTCCATCTTATTGTTGCTATTAATACATGAAGTTAGTGCTTCAGTGAATATAGAATTAAGCATGAGAAACTAGAAAACATTTTTTTTAATTATATTATTTAGCCAAACATGGCCGTTTACAGATATATATTCACTGGAAGAACCTTGAAGAACCTTTTGTTGAGGTCAATGATAATGACGTTTCATAAAAACAAGCATACCCTATTTCAAAACGTAGTAGTCTATACTTTTAAAACGTAATTCTGTCTGTGTTTCTGCCTGTCTGTGTGCCTGTTTTAGCTCCTCGGAAGCTTCTTGAGGAACAAGCATCAAACTTGGCACGATTAATCACCACCCCGTGGTGAGTGTCATAAGAGTATTCGTGACGTCATCGTGACGTGATAACCAAAAATATTTTTTAGAATTTGCATTACTTGACAGAGGACAACCGCTTTTTGCTCAAACAAAAACCAGCTTCCGACGAACCACATCACAATAACTATTGTTTGTTTGAGACGTAAAATGACGTCACAATCAACGGTTCATTGCACAATTTGATTTTTTGTTCTTTCTCAAAAAGTACAGTTTGCAGAAACGCGATTAAACGCCCTTTTAGAAAATATTGATAAGATGCTTTCGAAGAAAACAATTTTACAACAATTAAAGTCTATTTGACTATGCTACGAGCAATTCTATATTTAAGCACTTTAAGCCCTCGAAGCATTTTTTCTCTTTTTTCCCGTGCACGCTTAAAACTGGCTCTGTCATATCATAATATGTCTTGTACGATTAACACAAATGTTTGCCACCGAAAGTCATCACATGAAGATGTTTTCAAAAACTGCACCCTTTTTGCAAAATCAGTTTATTAAAAAATTGATTGGTGATCTTATTTCTCAACTAATTTTCAAACTTTATTCAACAAATTAAAGGTTATTTTAAGGCGATTCAGATTGTGTATAATATGTACAATTAATGTTAGTTTTCATACTGAAAAAACTAAATTTTAAGACATGTGCTGTAACTTTTTACCCCTCCCAAAAGCGTTGAGCTCAGTAAAAACAGAAACTTTAATATAAAAACGTTATAATAAACAACTAACAATTACTGTCCTTTGAAAGCTTATGAAATTTCCTTTGCAACAATATGTGACTCCAATTACTCGAGGTTAAAGATTAGTTGATAATGGCTGATCAAAAATTGTTAGCCGTACATCATGTTTTATTTTTAGCTGAATAATTATCCTACTTGATCTAACAAACTTGCAATTGTTAAACAAAGTTTGTTCTTTGGTACATTTTGACTACTTCACCTCTCAAGCATGTTTTTTTGTTTATCTGTCGACGTTTTCAAAAAGATCTATTAAAAACTGAAGTCTGTAAATGTTTATGAAATGTAGTCTACCGGTTAGAAACACGTAAATTTTAGTGCCTGCGGTTCACAAACTGCAATTTCTAAAAGAACTAAGTTCTTTGGTACATTTTGTTTATTCTTTGTCGATAGCACGGGTCTTTGGCATTATCGATCAAAATGTTTAAAAAAATTTATCGAAAAATGAAGTCTACAAAAATTTAATATGTAGCCTACTCCAAGCAAAAACTTGGTGATTACCCAAGAAAAAGACGGTGGGGTAAAGATGGTCCTTTCTTATCGTTTACAACAAATGATAAGTGTCGACCACTATTTGGGCGACGCCATCAATTTTAATTATGTTTCACTCCATTTACCCTCATAAAAATTACGAGTGGTAGTTTGTGTCATCATTCTTTCTTTTTGAATACTTCCAGTTTTGATTGATAGACCAACATGATCACTATTACATTTACAGGAACTATGGCTTATATTTAGTAAAACATTGCGTTGTGGCTCTAACAAATGTTTGCACAGTGAAGCTGGCGCAACTGCATTAATTGACACGTTATAAATCGCCACGGGTGATGGTATGCCCTGCCGGGGTAAAATCGCACTATACTTAGGAGAAACTGTTTTCTATTTTGCTTGATCATAGCTTCATAGAGTTACTGGGATCAAACCTGAAAATTTGGGGAACAGCAAGAACTCATAAAACTTCTATGAGCATACCTAAGCAAGGAAAAACGAATATGAATCATAATGCGTAGCCACCAGGGACTTGAGAAAGTTTGAGAGGAAACAAAATTAACAACGTCACTGTGTTAAATCGCACCACATAGAAGATTTTATTGGTATTTTGCTTTATAATAGCAATATAAAGCTACCCGGATCAAACCAAACATTTAGCAAAAACCAAGGACTCCTTTAACTCTCCAGAGCACGTCAAGCTGGGAGAAAAGGACAAGCTACATAATGCGTTGCCAGCAAGGACTTGAGAAAGTTTCAAGGGAAATAAAAAAAAACAGCGTCACTGTGTGAAATCGCACCACACGAAAGACATTTTTGCTATTTTGCTTTAGAATAGCTTAATATCAGAAATGTGTCCCCTATTTCCAAACTACGGGAAAAGCAAGGCTCCCTTGGGTTCGTGTCAGCAATGAACAGAGCACATAGAGCTAAGGCATATCCAGGATCTTGAAATGAGATATCCTATTGGGAAAAGGAGTATAAAATGACGTGAAATCCTATGAGCAGAAAACACATAAACTTTTGGTAACTCTTCATACAAAAACCTGATTGGTGAAGCCAGCTTGGCCGGCTGAACCGACACTCTCAATCCGGACGTTACTGATGGGGACTGTGCTGGTGACGCCGTCGTGTATATTTTAAAGCAAGGATTTTTTCTTATGCTGATATGCTGCCTGTTGATGTATTTATGGCTATACTGTACAGCATTGTGATAATATCCCAAGTTTAAGACAAAATCGACATAAAACCATATTCGTAACAATTTGCAAAACTTAATATAGAGATAACAATAACGGCTTTTGTCGCTATGCCGGAAACAAGACCAATAGCACAGCCAAATTAGGAACTTAATATCATAAAAATAAAAAGAAAATGGGGCAGCACCACATCGCAAAATAGGCTTACCATTAAATAGTTTATTTCTGTTATTGTGACAGCAACCACCATTTCGCCGCTACAATCAGTTTTGTTTCTTTTGATCCCTTCTCCTTCACAAGTATTAACAATAAGTTGTGGCAAGATTCTATGTGAGCATTGCAAGTCATGATTAAGAAAATATGTTGATCACAATTTCGTGTAGAAGAATTGAGAATGTGCATAAAACTCATTAATTTTTCGCTATTGCTCACACAAGAGCCGGATGAGTGAATCCGACGCAGCCGGTTGAACCGAAATACTAAACCCCGATCTTACTGATAAAGGACCCCTGCCTGGCCGCGCTGGCAAAGCCGGCTAATAACAAATACATGTAAAAGAATATCCTGGAAATAAGAACGGTATGGAAGCCCTATATAAAGCCTATTATTTCACAGACAATACAGTCAGCTAATCGTATGAGTTTTTTTATAGTAAAAATGCCTTTTGTTTGTTATTTTCATAAAAGTTAAATTTTTTGCTTGCTTATGCAATGTTTGCTAAGCTTTAGTTTGACTGGACCACGACGACGCCAGATTGCTTGATTCTGCCATCTATCTGCCACATAAACAAGGAGTGTATCCCGTATAGTGACTTACCCACAGCGAGATCAAACAAACTCACCGGCTTTGCCCATATAATTTCTTTTCTGTTTAATGCCAAGTAGAGAAATTTGCCAATACCCGGGAGAACCGATTGCGAAACAAAGGCTCTTGCCATCACACCAACGCATCGGCTTTGGCATGTTTTGGAAATTTTTTCTATAATGCAATCGGCAATTGCCCTAATGACCTTGCTGGCAGATTGTCCTCTTAAAGTAACACCCACAGGTGCCTTACTTAGCGCTCAACAAACTTCTAGGTAGAAAGGAAAACAAGCCTGTAAGACGTTTTTTGTGTCATTGGTAAATGGATTTAGCCGCAATTTTTTACCTATAGCGATGTGGTAGACATATGGTGAAATTGGGAAGTAAGATAGGTGGTAGGATCAGGCACATTCTGACTAGCGACTTCCAAACGGAGCTTGATTTCATAAGCTTGAAATCAGTTCTTATTCATACAAAAAATTCCATACGAATGAGAAACAAATAAAGTGATGATATTGGTATCGCAAGGTGACCCAAAGTACTTTTTCGCATCTACACTTTAATATGTTTTGATTGCAATTCGGTTATTTACTGGTAGACTAATTAGGTATAGCTTAGTGATCACCTGTCAAGCTGGCTGCTTCAATAATTTTCATCCTGCTGAGTGCGTTTCAATTACACCATCATTAAGGTTTATTTACATTGCACAGCAATAGTGATCAAGGACCACCTTCAGTTCAACCCAAGTTCTTTCCTGACGGAAGTTGCGGAAACGGTTGGGTTTGTGAACACCGATGGAGACAAATTAAAAACATGTTTGCTTTTGCGGCAGCGGCTAACGGTAAGAGGTTGAAAAACTACTTGGTATCTCTGATATACTGTAATATACAACACCCATTTATTGTAAAGCAACGCAAGTTTCAGCTTTTAAAATCCAGAATGGGAACATTTTGTTACGACGTTTTAATTAATCATACAATAACATTTATTTTTATTTTCAGCTTCCGTGAAGGCTTATTGTCAAACTTGCTTACGCATTGTCATATAAATTGCTGTTTGTTGCTGTTTCAATTTTTAATTTTTCTGTATGCATTTTTTGCTCATTTTTAATAGACTTTTGTTAAGTGTTAAACTGCCGGTGTTTGTCTAACAAAAGCATTACCGTAAAAACTGAGAGCTGGCGGAATAAACCTCGATGCAGAATTTTTCAGCCAACTCAGATAAAGAATTATCAATCACCTTTAGAACACTAAAAATCGGGCAAAGTCCGTATTTTCAAAATAGTAATCTGTGATGAAAGATCTTTATCTTATTTTGAAGCTTAAATTGGCATAGATACAAGATGGTCGCTAAAAAAGCGGGAAATTTGTCAAATGATGATTTGTTTTGGCAAAGTATAGCTTTTTCAAATTCGAAGAAGTAAATAAGCCAGACGCAATAAAATTTAAACAATAAAATTTACAACATAAAATTTCCCGCTTTTTGAGCATCTCTTTGAAATACTTTGTGAAAATAAATCACCGTTTGACAAATTTCCCGCTTTTTTAGCGACCACACTCTGAAAATCTTACAAGTTTTACGCCTATTACTTATTTATAAAAGGATTTCCTGGTAGGCAATCATTAATTTTACTTATTCACTTCCATGGCTTTTATCGGTGTTAATTCTTATCTCATCTTGAAAAATTAGGCGAACCTGTTGCCAATGTTTGGACGTCTATCAATCGTATGGCATTTTCTCGAGGAAACAAAGCTTTCATTGTCATTAACAAGCAAAGATCAATACTGCAGCAGAATCTTCAAACTGGAATGCCGCAAGGACAATATTGTAACGTTATTGCCGACAATGTTGGTTTTTGCTCAGGTATAAACTTAAGCTGATCTGACTAACTAATTTTATTGAACATATACAAGCTTGGCAACTGAATTAAATTTGTTAGCTTGTTAAACAAAATGTGGTAAATTCGAAACATGCTCTTCAGTGTTGGCTTTTTTTGCAGGCGTGTTTACGTTTGTACTTTTATGTTGCATTACCTTGTGAATTTTAACTATGGTGAAGTCTCACCCACGTGACTAAACGTTATCAAAATTCGCTTTCAAAAAATGTGGCTGATCAGCTTTTAGCATTTTTGCGTTGAATTGGATAGGGGTGACAACGTTTTTCATGAATTAAATGCATAAAACATGCAGTTGTTAAAAAACGCAATGTATGATTTTTAACTGATATGTGGAATGAATATGAAGTCAAAGTAAGGTAAAATGTGTTAAGGTTGACCAGTTTTTGCTTGTAATTAGTCTCGTTTCATGGGCTTAACATGCAGGCTACGGTAACCAGCTTCTGGTAGGGTTTAATATTCCGATAATTTGCATATTTGAGAAGGTTGAGTTTAAGTTGACTGTAGTGTACAGTTTATACAGCATATAAAGTTGAGAAAGCGTATTGAAAAAGTGTAAGTCTGAACTATACTGTAACCTAGATGACAAGGCAGAAGTCTTTACCCTTTGCCATGTGTTGGATTAATTATTATTATTAGTTCCTATAGCCTACACAACCAGAGCCGGACTAACCATGTAGCAGATGTAGAATATGCTACGAGCCCTGCGCTCTTTAAAACCATAAATCAGCGTAAAGAAAAATTAGTTGTATTTACAACATATACACTTCATAAGCTAATTTAAGCCACCTGCTTGTCTTCAGTATGTTTATGACATCACACTGACGCTGTCTGTCTTAAATATTGAAAGATTTTTCTGGCTCTATTCAAAGTTTATTTGTGCTTAAGACCACTGCTTAGTTTTCTGCTAAAAAATGAGTGGTAGCACCAGTAGAGTTAGCGACATAAGTCGCCATTATTCCTCCGGATGGAGCAAATGTAAAGCAAAGGAAGACAGACTGAAAAACACTCAACTATCGATTTCAAAAACTGGAAAAATGACGGAATACTTTACCAAGAAAAGAGATATTGGAGATAGCGGTAGGTCAGAAAGCAAAAAACACACAGCAACTACTGAAGCTGATGTAGAAGCTGTACAGCAAAAGAAGGGAACTGTTGAGGAAGAAGATGCCAGTACTACTATTTTCATTTTTTCGAGTGAACTTGGTATGTGGCCAAAAAGATTGAGCGAGACTGACCGTGAGTACTGGATTCAAACGGGAAGTAGGGATTGCCAACATTCTAACTGCAATTTTTTTGAATTACGATTTTACGAAGGCGAAACGACTCTTAGAACCTGCCGCAATTCTTTCTTCCAAACTATTCATAGACTCACAAAAAAGCAATATGCAAGAAATTGATTATGGTATTCTGAAATCAAAGGTAGGTTTTTCTGTTTTTCCTGCAAAGTAATGGCTTGCTCGGGTTCGGAATCACAAAATAAGCTTGTCGAAGAAGGTTTTAATGAGGGGAAAAACGCCAGCAATTTGCTGCGAAGACATGAAGAAAGCAACTCTCATCAGCAACATTTGATAAAGCTTCTGATGCGCAAAAAAAGCGATGGTTGCGTGCATTCCCAGCTAGTGAGCCAAATAGAAGAACAAAAGTAATGCAGTGCTCTTTTAGAGCGAATAATAGAGGTTGTCAAGTTTTTAGCTGAAAGAGGCCTTGCATTTCGTGGTAGCGATGAAAAAATTGGGTCTCATAACAACGGTAATTACCTAGGCTTGATGGAACTTTTGGCAAAGTTTGACCCATTTATGGCGGAACATATCAAGGCTCATGCTAACAAGGAAAAGAGGCACATATCATATCTTTCCAAAACCATTTGTGAAGAGTTTATTAGCTTAATCGGATCTAGCGTGCACGACAGCATTATTTGCGAATCGAAGAATAGCAAGTGTTATGCCATTTCTCTAGATTCTATACCCGACATATTAAACGTTGTTCAAATCGTACGTTATATTTTACCAATTGCACCAGTAGAAAGCTTTGTTAAATTTTTGGATATGGATAGTCATAATGCTAAACATCTACAGGATAAATTGTTAACGTTTCTATATGAAAACGGCATAGACATTGGAAATTGCCGAGGTCAAAGCTATGATAATGCCAGCAATATGAGCCGCAGAAGCAATGGCTTGCGAGCACAATTAAGCAATTGAACACGTTTGCGGAATATGTTTCCTGTTTTGCTCATTCATTGAATTTGGTTGGAAAATGTGCCGCTGAATGTTGTAAAAAAGCAAACATTTTCTTTGCTTTCGTCAAAAATATCTACACTTTTTTTTCTGCATCCACCAATCGCTGGAGTTTGCTTACGGCTGCTCTTTCTAATGTCGACCAAACCCTCGCAATAAAACATATGTCGGAAATCAGGTGCTCAGCCCGCGCAGGTTCCACTAAAGCACTTTTTTCCGGTTATTCTTCTATAATGCAAGTGCTAGATGTTATTGTCCAAGACAACCAACAAAGGGTAAAGTGTTGTCAACAGGCTCGTGGATTACTTTCAACAATGACGAAGTTAGAGACTGGAATTATGATTATTTCCTGGAATCATATATTGCAGCATTTTCAACTGACCAGTGCTTCTTTGCAATTTTCTGGGCAAGACCTGAGCTCTGCTTGTGCACTTTACGAATCAGCCAATGGCTATACTTAGTCTCTTCGTTCCACCAACTCAGATATTGCAAAAAGGCAACTGACTTGATTGAGACTGAAGAATATGAACAACAACGACGAAGGAAGCGCGAGAGAAATCGCATATATAATGATGAGCGCTCCACATCTTTTGGTGCTGATCCTTCGGCTCCAATTCAAACACCTTCCCAGAGGTTCGAAAGAACAGTTTTTTGCCATAATTCGTAACTTGCTAGTCGCTTTATCAAAACGCCAAGCTGTTTGTGAGAAGTTAAACATTATTTTTGGGTTTCTACGTCGGTTGCAACTATTCACCCGTGATGAAATTGTAAAAAACTCTTTAAACATTGTTAAAATGTATCCTAAAGACTTAGAACTGAGCTTTTCTAAAGAATTATTTCAGTTACTGAGCTTCTAAATCCCACCTTTCTTCAAATATTAGTAAGACTGATGTTCCAGTTAAATTGCAGTATTATCTATTGCTTTCAGAAAATTCTTTGGATGCTTGCTTTCTTAACCTGGACATAGTGTTGCAGATATATTTATCCATGATGGTCACGAACTGCAGTGCGGAGCGCTCTTTTTCAAAATTTAACAAAATCAAAAATGAATTCCGGATCTTCATGGGCAAACAACGGTTAAATTATCTTTCTCTAATCGATATTGAAAACTAGCTAATGCACGAAATAGATATAAAACAAATATTTCGCAAACTTGCTCATCAGAAATCCAGAAGAAGTATTGTGTAAAAATAAAGCTGAAGTCAGGTGATGTCCTGGGGATAAAACAATGAGAGCATAAACAGTCATTTAGACTTTATTGTAAAATTGTGACAATTTTGATTGTGGAAAGTTTCTGCTTAGTGTTTAGGCCAATAGATAGAATTGTCCTCCGTACAATTTTATATTTCGACAGGTATTAAATTTTATAACATGATGTATTTGCTACAGATAAATAATAATGCAACTTTCATTGTCATTAAATAGAAATTACGTTTAATTGATCTCTGGACCTGCAAAAATTAGGGCCCCGCAGAAATTTTGCTACGATCCCCGCACCAGCTTAATCCGGTCCTGTACACAACGTGATAAGATTCAGAAACTCATACAGTTTAGATAGAATACCAAATTAGATTTGTTCACTTGTGTTAAGTTGCAGGAAGAGCGGAGTATGGGACAACCACTTAACACATAATGACCTGTGTGCGAGCTACCGCATTCGCAGAGTTCAGAGTTTGATAATCCAATTTTATGTATGAAAGATTTAAATCGACCAAAACTAGTTTTAAGACTATTGAACTGAACCCAGGATTTTCTTGGCATCTCACATCCAGGCGGTTAACTGCTAAAGCTTGAAATGTAAAGTTGTAGGGCATCTGGGGTATTTGGTGGAGTTAAATTTGTTGCTGCAAAGTTTCCAAGGCGGGAAAAAATGAGTCTCCTTGATTAATCTTGCTGGTAGTTCTAATTAATATAGTTGTTTGTATAGGAGATGTTGTGGGTCTTCGCCTTTTTGGTATTATCTTCTGCAAATCTCTCTCCTGTATTGTGGGGGGGCTCGATTCCAGCCAGGCATGGAAGGAATTCTGTAGGTGTTATCGGGTACATACAGAAATGATTCTCATAGATTGGTCAAGTTGAGTATCAACCATGTTGGTGTGAGCACTTTGACACCAACGCAGGTACACAGTACTCTGCAGTGGAAAACACCAAGGCCAAGCTGCTTGTTTGGAGAATTTGAAAGGATGCACCCGATGTCAGACTAGCCAAGCGTTTTATTAGAACCACTCTTGTAGCCACCTTGTTTTGGAGGTCAGCAAGATGATTTTTGAATGTGAGGTTTCTAGCCAATTTGATACCAAAGCACTTTGATTTTGGTTCGAATTTTAGAATGTCTCCTGTGGGTATCTTGACTTGAAATTTGTAGGGAGCTGGGTGGTTGCGAATATAAAAATTTGTGGCTAAAGTTTTGCAGTTGATAGTTTTAGTTTCCATTGTTTTAGATAATTGCAGATGGTCTACATAACACTTGAGAGATTACTTTCAATTGTCTTGAAGTTTTGAGCGCAATAAATCATAGCCTCATCATGAGCATACATATATTTAGTTGAGGAAGTTTTTGGAAAGTCTGCTGTGTAAATATTATAAAGAGTGGGGCTAGTACTAATCCCTGTGCTACAACACTTTTTAGCTTGT
Source organism: Trididemnum clinides (assembly GCA_963675345.1). Taxonomy (NCBI): domain Eukaryota; kingdom Metazoa; phylum Chordata; class Ascidiacea; order Aplousobranchia; family Didemnidae; genus Trididemnum; species Trididemnum clinides. Next base: position 11,502,721 of record OY776289.1, read on the forward strand.
ATGGTTTGTTGGAACTGCCATCTAATGTGTAGAGTATAAACACCTGGAGTACAGGAGGTTCATGCTGAGGGAAGAGAGTATATAACATTTAAAAGTATTAATTAAACAAAGTTTTAGCCCTTGATGCAAAACAATCACGTAAGCCGCAGTTAGGTCCTAGAGCACTGCTCCACATATTTGTTTTTCATCATAGACTTTTTTGATATTTTGAGTTGGTCAGCAAACTTGGTCCACATTAGATCTATCTTTGCGAAATCCAGCTTGGTCATTTGGAAACAGTGGGTCAACTATATGTTTAATTCGGTTAAGAATAATACGCTCCGAAAGCTTGTAGATTGTACATAGTAATGAAATGGTTTGGTAGTTCGCCGCTGAGGTTTCAGGTATTCCAGGTTTCAAAACCGCCACCACCGAAGCACGGCGCCACATCTTTGGTATTGTATTTTCCTGTAGGTACACATTAAATAGGCTTATCGGCCACGTTATCATTGACGTTCCAGAATGAAGAAGGAATTAGTTGAGAATACCATCCGGTTCTGGTGCTTTGCCTGTTTCCCATAATTTGAAGGGAGATCCAAGTTCATTATTGCTGTAATTCTGTGGTATATGTGATAGCTTAATTTTTTTAGTTTTCCTTCTATGGTAAATTCCATTCTGTACCACTTGTTGAGCTATGAGATTTGGTTGAATATAGAAAGATTTTTTTGTTGTCTTACTACCAGTAAGACGTTTGAGGCTATTCCATGCTCTCCGCGATGAGCGTCTCAAGTCAATGCTTGTAATTGTTTCAATCCACTGGCTCTGGCGTTTCTTGCCCACGAGTGGGGTTACTTTTTCGTGGATTTTGTCATTAGTTTGGGCTTTCAAGTAACTATGGTAAAGTTTATTACAGTTTTCATCCCGTATGGGGACGTAACTTTTTCGAAAACCTCTGGGGATGCTTGATTTTGCGGTGGCTTTCAGGCTGAAAGTGAACATCTTGTATTGCTAAATTTATGTTGCTTTTAGTCATGGGAGGGAGTTCTATTGCATGTTTATTGCATTGTTCTGTGAATTCATTTCAGTTAGCTTTACGGAAGTTTTGACGTGACATGGGTGCCAATATTGCAGGGAGAATTAGCTGTTGTGTATGGATGAGTGATGGTCGGTGTTGAGAATGAGTAAAACGATCTAATGCGTTGCGTATCGAAATTGTGTCTTTCATTGTTGTCCAAAAAAGTGACGTCAGAATTGGTTTTGGATTTCCATCGTCCTAATAAAAAGGACGCAGGCTGCTTGGGATCAAACAAAATAGAAAGGTTGTTGTTACTGCTTCAGTCTGCTATGACGTTTCCATCAAAATTTTTATTAGAATATCCCCAAAGTTCAAGGTGACAATTGAAATTGCCGGATATGATGTGCCGTTCAGAAACGCCAGGGAGTTCTGTCAGATCAAGTGCGGCAGATGGTGGATGGTGTTCCGCCAATTGCCATGTAGTTTTTCACAGCGATTTGACTTCATACAGCGTAGTCTCTTGAGAATGTGACGCAAAGACTTCATAAGCAATTTCCCACAAAATTGATTAGTATTGTGGGAAATTAAGTGATCTCGTGTTGTTTTGTTCTGAGTTTAAGTAAATATAGTTTCAAATTAGACCCCTACAGCGAACCGAAAAATTAGCCCCTACCGAGAAGTAGTAGACGTTACCACCCGGCTTCCTACGGACTACTTCTAAAAGCCTTCCTTTGTTGTATTGTCTTTCTTCGGTCTTTGCCCTGCGGTTAAATAAGGCCACATGTTTGACTCATATATATATAACAGGTGAATCTGCTCGTATATATATATAGTGACCACTTGTATTTTCGCTATTCTTGTCAAAACGTTAACGAGGAGAAACGAGCAGTAAATTTTCGTTTCAATCTGATTATGCTTCGGATTTCTGTTTGGGCCTGAGTGTTGGTACCCCCGCTTAATCGTTATTAAGGCTGTGTGGTAGCCTTTATCGCCGTGAATTTTCGTTCTGCGCACGCTGAGAGGAGCTGCGCATAATTGTAAATAAAACACTGCGAGAAAGCTTCAACCGCTTCCTTGACGAGGCAGAAAGGATACGTAGAGCTAATATTAATAGCTCTACGAAGCAATTCTACTGGTTCGGTGCTAATCAACGACGGTACGCTTGGCGCGAGCATCAAAGAGTTGAAACCTGGTGCTGCCGCACTAGATGGTAAACATTGGATATCCGCATGTCTATTAGTTGAATTGTTGTCCACTGAGTTGCAACTTGTTCTGCAGAACTGTCCAGATGTGAAAAGTTCAGGTTGTTAAGCACAAAGGTTGCTTTGCAATGGCACCTACTGAACATTGCGGCAGCAAGTGTATAGCGGTGCATTTTCAGCTTGTTGGAGTTGTTTTGGTGAGTTTCTTGTACCAGGACTACTTTAGAATTGTGTTGCAGACATAGTTGTTGAATATTTCCTGTTTTGCAGTTGTCCATTGCTCCAAATTCATTTGCAGGAGAGTGATCGATTCATGGCTAGAATCAGTACAATCTGATTATCGTCCTGAAAAGGATGGTGTTTGTTTGCAGCCTTTGCTGCTTACACAGCTTGCCGATATGTCAATCAATTAATTTGGAAGTGACATAATCGGAGTTCAATCATCAATTTACGTCATGCAGTGTGGTTTCTCGCTGATTCTTCCAACTGTGAGGTTTTTGCCTAGATTGCACGACGAGGACGTAGAGCGGCTCTCACCCCGAATTAGTTTTTGATTGGTAAATTCAACATTTCTTTGAAATTTTTTGTCAAAACTGCTTGCAGGCCAGTTACATTAATGCACCAAATACAATTTTATGGCCTTAGCAATTTCTTAAACAAGTTTTTGAGGGCCATTGCCTCGGTTACTGGACCACGGAAGGTGTAATTCAGAAACTTACAGAACCGATAGTAATTATTATCAAATGGTGATTGATTTTGCTAATGTACCTACGGGTATCTGAATGATTTGGAGTTATTTTTAAAAGAAAAGTAAATGATATCAATTGGATGATAGCTTCTCTTTGGGCCAATTTCTTGGCAAAAATTATTACTAAGCTTAAACTCGCCGATTGAGAAGCCTAATCTCAGTCAAATCATTTGTTTCCAAGTGACATACTAACATTAATTTACTGCACTGTTTAATTAATTTCACATTGGTTGTCAAAACAACCCTTAATGTTGATGTTCGCCCTATATATTTCCAGCATAAATTAGCATAAATATATTTCCAGCATAAATTTTAGCAGTATTTTAAGGAGACTTGAATCAATGAATCGTCTCGAGCCGATGTAAAAAAAAGACTTGAATTGAGTCATTTGCAAGAAAAGACATGACTCGAATTGAGTTATTTGCAAGAAAAGACATGACAGTGTGACGCTAATATCAGATTCTTCTTAATTAAATAGGAGATCGCCTAATAATTGCTAGCTAGCAACTAGCACCATCGATACTTTGTTTTATGTTATTCGTAATTCTTTTTGATAAGTTACTCAACATTTACTGATAAAAATAGAACTTTTCTAATTGTTTGTGTACAAAGTTATATGAGATACCAGGAATGTGGAAATAACGCAGTGTAAAACAATATGAATTACAAGTAAAATCTCTTGAGTTTATAAAAATTTAATTCATGAGCTTTTTGAAAAGCTTGTTGCACATCAGCAGCACATCCGTTGTAACTTAAATGGAAAAACGCAAGCAGTAAATCATTTCTTAAGTGTAGCAGTGACAAAAGCTAACAAATGTCAAATAAAAATTACCTAAAGGTGGTTTCAGAAAGCACTAAAATTGCGTATAATTGCTTGTAATTTTGCAAAATTTTTCTGGAAGGGCATACCCGTGGAGCCCCTAGGATAATCGTGCCTTCTGCATTCGCATTTCCCACATTTTTGGCCTTCCTCTCAAAACATTTCTGTGCATGCTCTTGCTGGCAGCTCTGATATTGAGTCAAAATTTTGCAATTTATTTTTTTTTGTACTGCAAGCCGGTAGGCCTAAATTTTTGTTGTTAAAAATTTTGAATCTAGCGCGTTGATATGTAGACTGATAAGTACGTTCCTAACTTTATTTGGAATTCATTTTAAAACTGCAAAACCACAAGCTCGACATTCTAGTCAGCTGCAGTTAGTAAAACAGTAGACTTACTGTGACTAACACCAGTATAGTATCAAAAGTGAGCTTTGAACTGTCCCGATCATAGCTTAGATAAGTCTTATCTAGGAGAGCAAAATTTTAATTTATCGAACAACATTACCCGTATCGATTGCAATTTTTAAAAAAATCACAGAAAAATAAACACTGGCGATGAAGTGTTGGAAAGACACGAGTCGTGGTGAAAACAGACTCGACTTAACTCGAGTTATTTAGACGAAGTGGCTCGACTCGTGACTCGATATCAACAACTCGACTCGAGACTCGAGCTTAGGCAACTCGTTCTCAACGCTGGCTTTCGGTCAGCAACTGTTTTCCGCACCAAATGTGTGACGTCATGTGCAACCTTGCCATAAGCCGTAGAAACTAATCATCTTCAAGATGTATTGTTTTATGAATTGATAAGCTGCGATGATTATTTTCTTTGTTTCTTTAATTGGATAGCGACATAAAAATCAGGCAGTATGGAACAATTGTATTTGCCACAGAATTGTGTTCTATTGAGTTCATCTTTGCTTGCCAGTAATCACCAAAAACACATTAGTTAAAATTCGCCTTAACAATCTATAGATTTGTTTTAGAGGCTTACAAAGACTCATTTTCTTGCAAATGGAATGTGATTTCATTGTCTTTTTTACAGATTCTTGTATATCGGTGGATAGCAATGGACGTGCTAATATTGAAATTCCGCCCGGGAATTCTACATTTACTCCTGTGGTAGCAATACATGTCAACGCTCCCTGCAACTAGAGAATGAGTGCTTCAGATTAATATTCGTCTAGTATAAAAAGATTGGCCCAACCGACCAAACCCTTGAGTACTGCAGTCTTGAAAATGTTTCCGACTGATCTCGTAATATACTGTGTGTGGCAGAAGTAACGCGCTTTTTGTTATTTGAGTTTTCTAATTTCTGCTTGATTTCCTCTATATTTTAGAAATACACCGTTTTTGTATCTTAGTTTTCTAATTAATAATTGTTTCTTTTTTAGTTTAGAAATTGTTTATTAATAAATAAATAATTTCATACTTAAGAAATACAAAAATAGCCTTACTTTTGCCGCATCTTGTATTATCGCAGATTACTGTTCATTGGCTTTGATGCAGTTTGAATGTAATGTTCACTTTGCAGTTATTCCATTTGTGGTTAGCAATTTCTGCTATACTGGTAGAGTTTGTGCTTTAGCAGACATTTTTTCGCTCTAACCCAAAGCTAATTGTAAACGGGCATTGTTGCACTGAGTTTCTCATGGCTTTACAAATGATTATCCGGACACTCGTATCCGCTCCTTTTGGTCCAAATTTAATTTTTTAGTTGTACTTAAAACCATTGGTGAAGCGTTGTGCTTCAGTTAAGGGCACGTGCTTATCAACGGTTAACATTTTGCTAATGTTTGACTGCAGTGCATATTTTTTTGATTTTGACAACTTTTATTAATTATTAATTTTATCAAATTGCATTGTGCAGTAGGCTATCTCAACTTTGGTTTGATCTCCCACTCGAAGAATACGAAATAGTAGGTTTTGAAGATGAAGATAATGATGAACTTTCTAAACTTATCAAACACAAACAGAACTGACGGTTGAAAAAGTGCAATGTGATCTTACAACCTTCGAGTCGTTTGTCACCAGTAGAGTTAGCGCGGGTAGCAAAACTTTAATTTGAACCGAAAATGTCACATTTTTTGAAAAAAACAATGTATGAAAAACCTATTTAAATATTTATTTTAACGACACTTGCGAATCTTTTCTAGTAAACTTATGCTAGTTTTATTGACGGAAATTGTTTGAAATAAATTTACTTATCCAGATATTTTTAGCAATCACGTACGAGTGCAAATAAAGAAGAATTCAATGACATGAGAGACTAGCTGCATTTCAAAATAATGTTACTATACTGTACAGTCGCTTACTTTGAGCAAGTAAATTTATTCACATAAACTGTGCAAATAATTTCATTTCTATTATCAATATAAACAAAGCCAATTGATTTTTTAAAACTTATCAGGTTATTTTTGCTGTTCGATTCCTAAATTACAGTGTTTTTATACGTTAGCTGTTGAACGTAATTGATACAATACATTTATTTCTTTTGTGCATTTCAAGCATTAGATTTATATACACATATTTTTTTTGATACATAAAAGGTCTGATCAAAAAGTAACCGACTTTTATGCATAAAGCACACAACACAATGAATTTCGCAAATTTTATTCAATCTTTTTCAAAGTATTTCCCTTGGAGGTCCACACTTTTTCCCACCGCTTTTGCCACTTTTGAAAGTACCTCTTGAGCTTTTCCAACGAAATGCTTTAAAACTTCTCCGTCGATTTTTTCAAAATGTCATTTCGAGACTTAAATTGCTTTCCCTTTAGAGCTGTTTATAACTTGGCGAACAACCAGAAATTCCACCGCGCCAAGTCGGAAAAGTATAAACGAACCTGTCGAACAAGTGGCGTGCTGTTTTTAGCAAAAAGCTCCGATCATATGGATGTAATAAGCGGAGCATTGTCATCGTGGAGCTGAAAATTCTTTGCTGCCCACATGTCTGGCCGCTTTCTTCGCACAGCATCACCAAGGCGACGTAGAACCTTTATAATACTCTGTATTAATTGCCTGGTCTTCTGGAGCATATTTATGATGCATGACGCCGCGGGAATCAGAGAAACAGATCAGCGTCACTTTCACGTTGCTGCAAATTTGTCGAGCTTGTTTGGGTCTTGATAATTCGGGATGCTTCCATTGTGAGGGTTAAAATTTTGTTTCCGAGTCGCAATCATGTACCCAGGTCTCATCACCAGTTATGATAGTCTTCAGGAATACTAGGTCATGAAATGACAAACCCAACATGTCTTCAGAAATTTCCTTCCCAAGTTTCATCTGTTCCTCCGTCAGCAGCATGGGAACAAATTTAACCGACTCTCTCTGCACGCGCAAATCATCAGTTAGGATGAAATGAACTGAACCTATGCTCATCCCCACATCTGTGGCAATTTCTTGTACCGTCAAACGACGGTCTTTTCGTACTTTTTCGCGAATCTTATCCATCACTTTCTCATTTTAGCTTGTAAATGGGCTCTTTGAGCGGGGCTCACTCTCCACTGATTCTCGGCTATCTTTAAAGCGTTTTAACCATTTATCTGAGTTGGGCATAAGGTCTCATCTCCAAAAACTTGCTGAATCTTGTGTATTGTTTCAACTTGACTATCACAAAGCTTTTGACAAAGCTTAATGCAGTAATTCTGTTTGTAGGGTTCTGTCATTGAAATGAAATTTGCTGGAAAATAAAAGAACAGACTAACACGTACTGTGCGCCTGCACTAAACGCATGACGAATTGGCTTGAAACGCTTTACGATTACTCACAAACTTGTGTGTGTGTATATACGCTTCGCATCGGCGATTCGCTTGTACTCTGTTGACGAGAGAAAAAGGTCAGGTACTTTTGAACAGACCTCGTAGATGTTTATAACCGAATTTCTTTGTTGCCGACTTAGAATTTTAGTTAGACTCAGGAAATCTCAGGACGCTCAGAGGTGATGTTACGATTTAATGTTTGGAAAAACCACTTTTAATATGAGGTTTTATCTATGCTCACTAAAGCGTAGCAAAAGCACGAAAAGTGGTAATAAACTGGAAAGAACTTTAGGAGGAAACTTAACTAACTCAATTAGTTTATCTGCTGCGATGTAAAAAAGAAATTTCATAGCCATATTTCAAGCCGATCTCTAGAAAATTGTTATTATATTTATATTCACAAAAGCTTTCAAGCAAGCTATTTTTGAAAAAATTGAGGAAATATGCTCCCTATTACATTCCCATCTCTTGTCAGCTACGCCTGTAAGTGCTCATGTGGTGTGAAACATAGATTGTGACAAATTGGTCCTTGCTTTAATTATGTGTGTGCTGTAAGGGCCGTTGGGGTCCGGTACCAGCAATAATTCGGGGCCCCCTTTAACAAGGACCTGGTAAGTTCTGAAAATTCTCCCAAAAAAAGATCGTGGCTGAAATTGCCTGAACCGCGAGGCAAAACGTCCATAAACAGAGTGATTGGGAGTCGTTGACCTTTTTTTTGGAGATCAAGCTCAACCACAAGCTGATATCAACCAATACAGATGGGATGTTTCCTGAACAGGTCTAATTACTAAACCCAACACAAAACACGTGACAACCAAAACCAAACGCGTTGCGTTTGACAACAGCGCGGGCCCCCTGAACCCGGCACTATGTACCCCCTTGGCCCCTTTTCAACGGCCCTGTGTGCTGTCACAGACTGGCCTACTGGTCGATTTTTAGTTTTTGTTACAATAGGATTTTTTATCTTTGTCCTTAAAAAAAATGTACATAGCATGTGCATACATCATGTGTGTTGAGCGAAAACTGTAATTTGGTTCGATGCAATGTTTGTTTAAGCACTAATAAATTTTTCAATTCCGTTTTACATGGCATGGGTGCGTAAACAATGTCGAGAAGATCAAAACTCGGAATGAACTAGTATGGGTTGCAGTAATTATCTTTTGGTCGTTACTTTAAAAATTACCGATAAATACAAGAAAATGAAGTACAAGAAAATGTTTTGAGCCCAAGTTCTTAGCCAGCATTTTTAACAGCATGATTGAGATGCTTTCAAATTTAAGGGAGACATTCACAAACGCTGAAAGTAGCATTATCTATTAATAGCATATATACCAATAAGCGTTATGGCTATGTTTGCAACTATAGGTTACGTAGACGTCTTCCAATGCTGTTGTAGTTAAAACAAAGCCGCCTTTGAGTTGCACAGTTTATTTATTATAATTGATTTTAGAAATTTTGGAGAAAGCCAGAGAATAAAAAGCGAATACGGAGTTAGGCGACAAATACAATCACAACATAAGATGCGAGCAGGACTTGATTAAGAATGTGGGTTTTTATCACACATTAAACAAAAATGTTAAGAGTAAGATTTAAGGATGTGTCCACAAATAGCTTCAGATTGTTTTAAATGTTTTTAGAAAGTTCGGATATTTTAAAATCAAATTTTGACCAAAATCGTGGTAGTTTAATTTTGTTCTGCTTTTATTTCAATGTATGAGACCCAAAAAGGCCTGTATGTCGAAATTGAAGATCTAAGTCATGTTGATGACATTTTTTGTCCAGAAGCTTTAGTTCATCATGAATACGTGTCTGAGAGTGAAGTAGAATATCACCACTTTTACCGGTAGTTTCTCGCCTCCATAATCGAGCTCGATGCAGCAGGCGAGCACTGTGGAGTAACAAGTCATGGGTCCTTGTCGCCGAATACGGTTAATTACCCATCCTGAGCTTTAATGACAAATGGATGAAGATTCCGCTAGTGAATAAATTCGCTCGGTAGAGTTCAACGGCCACCTTCTATGCTCTATCCTTTAGACCATGGACTTACATTTGAGAAGCTAAACTACAAGCCCACTTTTTAACAGCACCTACTCTATTGATTCATATGTTTGTTGCACACGAGTAATCAATGACACTACTTTTTTGCCTTGGCAGCGAATAGTCTCCTTCTTTTACACGCGTCCTAGTCCTTGACTTTAGCTCTTCACTCTTCTCACTTGTCTCTTCTGCCGCCTCTTCTCCTCCCCTTTTCTTCCTTTTGTTTGGCACATAACCCGCTAGTATATATACCCTCCACGCGTCACGTAATAAAGAATTAATTCCCAAATATTTTTCGACCTCAACCAATAAAAATTGCTAGAAAACAAAATTAACCAGAAAAAGTTTGTAGACGAAGGAATACCGAAAATAATTACCAAACAAAATAAACTACGTTGAAACGGGATAATGACTTAACTGATCCCAAGATTATTAACCCATTTGTGCCCAGAAAAAATAAACGTTTTTGAAAATGCCTGAAAGTGTTATATATTCTTTAGTATAGTGTCAATAGATCGTAAATGCCATTAAAAAGATTTTTTTAATTGTAACTACAAAAATATTAATCAAAATGTTATGTTGCGAAAACGCAACATTTGTCACCACGACTGCGCGGGTATCGCGTCAAACACTACCGACTCATTGCTGATAGCACCTAAAACAGCTCTGTTTTTCTGTAACTAGTATAAATCTGTACTTTGCTTAAATAGTTTTTGCAAAAGTATTACCACAAATCAAATTGATAAGATTTATTAAACATCATAGTTACAAACACACATCAGGAAAGCAAAATTTTTATTCGATTGCATTACTATGACAATTGGTGAGCATTTTACTTGCAACGCCACACCACATTTTTTTCTGCTAGAAGTTGATGGTTGTCAGCAGCATAGAAATATTTCATTATTTCGTCCAAAGAGTTTCTTCGTATGGATTGTGTCACCAATTCATTACGTGAGTTAGACTCATTTGACCAGTAGAATCTTCGCCTCGGCACTCTATTGTACCCTGACAGCTTCAATTTGCCAATAAATGTTTGCATTTCCTTAGAAGATGTAAAAAAAATTATGATTTCCAAATTGAAATGCGTATTTTACAGTTTCAGCAGTTAAATGTTTAATGGCTTTATCATCCAGGATTAGTTTAAACACTTCCCTGGGAGTGCGTGTGTAATCAGCTGCAGGCCTTATTACGATGTGCTTCAACTCTTCAATGGACTGAGGCAAATTTTCCTTGATTCAGTTACGCAATTCTAATTTCCATTTATCCCGTCTCGTCGGAAGCACTGGTACGAGCGGCTGCTACAGTTGCATCAGCAATTATCTAATTACCAGATAGATTACGCAAATGTACGTTTTCTTCATCGCCCGAATCTTCGTCAGTAATGACCTCATTACCTGGTGGAGAGATAAATACTGTAACTTCCCTGGGAGCTTTTACAGAAGTGACAATCTCAGCCACAGTCGATCCTTCGCTATCTTCGTCGTCAGACTACCGTTCTAGTTCTTTCAGAACATCATGCAATCTCATTTGCTTCCTGAAAATACAAATAAATTAAATAAATCAGTCCAACAATGAAATTCAGTTAGATCGTTAGAAACACACCTAATAAGTCAGTGAACTAGAGCAGTGAACGAGGTCATTAATTTATTCTGATTTGCTAAAGTGGACCAGAAATTGACAACAGCGATTTTGCAAAGCAATTTGAGCAACTTTGAGGTGATAAGGTTAACAGGTAGTTTAGTTTGTAAAGCATAAAACACAAATTTTGCTTGTGAAAGCAAATAGTGCTGATAGTACATTACGTAATATTTCAACGATTTTCCTGCTGACGTATTGGCTGTACCTCGTATTTTAAAAGTATAAACAAATCTCCGTAACTTTACCGTCTGATTTTCTTGTGTTAAATTGCACTTTGTGGAATAACAACTCGTTCAGGTTATGTGAATGCTTAAGCTTTTGTGCAAGAAACTCAATATTGTTTTAGCGCTACACACGTGATCAGAAATCAGACGCTCTCTGAATCAATGCTGCCACTAAGATTTTAAAAGGAACCCCAGATTGGTCCATGAAAAAAACCCAGATGACAACTGAAAACCCCAGAAAAAAATTACAGAAATAAAAGGAATTTTTTGGTATTTGAATGGTTACCATGTCTTAACACACTTTTTTGTTCAAATGTGCAACCTTAAAATGGCCTTATTTTATTGATAAGAGCTGTAATACCTAAAATGATGAAACTTTGCAAATCCTTTTTACATGACAAAATTTTTAGATCTCTAATAGAATTTCAACTTCTAATTCAAAGTATATTTTCAACCCTAACCCTGACTTTAATTATTACTCTAAGGTCCCTAATACTAACTAATCCCCACTCTAAACCTTACCCCAGAATTTTCTTTGAGATTGTTTACTTAATACAAAGAAATGCTAGTTTTAATGAAATTTTTTCATAAAACATGATAACAAAACTGCAACACATTAAAGCAGTTATATGCAGGTGGGTCATTCACAAAAGTTCTAAAAAAATGAGTCAAGATATTTCAATCATCAATTAAAACAGTTTCTTCTTTATTGTCACTTTCATAATAACAACAAACATGTTTATATTTTTGGCTTACAAGCCGTTCTTGATATCTCTTCCTCACTGTACCATCCATCATCTTTGTAATTATTTTTCGATTTGGTTCCCACCAGCAGCATGTTTGACTTTTTCTGTTCATAGACTGCTTTGCAATGAGCCTGTTTTTCCCTGTTTCTGTTTCTAAAGAACTAGTTGATTTAGTTTTCATGCGATTGATCTGGGAAAATATTCTTTCTACAGCTGCAGAAGAATGTGGTAAGACAATCATAGTTGCCATAAAATATGATAACAGAGAAAATTTTAAATATCTAGACCATCCTTTAATAAACCTAAATTGTGCCAATATTCCACAACACATTTAGCAGAAACAGTAAGTTCTTTTGCAGAAATACGGAAGGCTCTCCATTGATCATCAAGTTCATTAAGTTTATTTTGTGGTATGATATGTGGGAAGTAAACAGCTAATGGAACTATAGATGCTGGTGATCGCTTAAGATCCAATGCAATTCCTATATCTAACACATTCAATTTGGCAATAATTCCATTTTCATTTAAAGGTAACCTTTTCTTCATCTGCAAGAAAGTTCTATAAGAAACTTCAAGCAATCACTTTTGAATCTAATGGTGCCACTCTCATCTTGTAATGGGTCATTGAGTAACTGAGAAAAACATTGTCCTCAAAGGTATACATCACAAATAGGTTTTTGGCTTCTGATATCTTGTGGATCAATTTCTGACAAATTTTTTGCAAATAGAATTTCCTCTTTGATAAAACAATTGAGAATGCTCTTGTACTCAGATGTAACCATTGTGTAAAGCTGATGTAATCAAAAGTGTTCTGACTGAAATTCAGTGTTAATTGCATTTACTTTTTGCAAAATAAATTGCAAAAACAAAAGCATGTGTTTGGTTCCAGAGTTTGTTGAAGTGTCAAAAATTTTTCGGGCGCCATCAACTTTATCAGTTTTGCATTCTTTTTCAAAATACAGAATCAAAGCATCATATTGTTCAATAACAGTACTTATAACTTTTTCTCGAGAAAGCCATCTTGTTTGAGACAGTTTCACCATTTTATGTGGCACAGATGGCGGTGCCAGGTGGAAGGAAAAGAGAAAGGCCAAGGAGAAGGTGGATGGATTTGGCAAGAAAAGACATGGGAAGGGTTGGGCTAAGGAAGGAGACAAAGTCGACCGGGAGAAGTGGAAAATATTTTTGCGCTGTGGTGACCCCGAATAAGGAGAAGCCGAAAGAAGAAGAAGATGTGGTACAACTCTGACAACTAGTTGAATAGCCTTAAAGTCTTTTTTGCGTTTACTGCTCCTGCTAAAATAAGATGACACATTCTTCAAAAATGTCTCAAGATAAGAGGGCAAAACATTGACAGCATGACTAGCACAAAGTGCCATTGAGTGACATATACATCCCTTAATAAAAACGGAAGGTATGTCATCTTTCAACAGTTATTTTAAGCCACTTCTTTCACCCATCATAGTTAAGCAGTTATCACTGCCAAATCCAACAATGTTTTCAAAAGGAATGCCTCTTTTTTTAAAAGAGATTTGACTGCTTGGTAAAGATGTTGAGCTGTTTCATTTTCAACTTCAATTGTATCAAGCAAAGTATCTACTACATCATGCTTGTTTGGATCAAAATATTGTGCAACCACTGCTAATATTTGCGTATCAGAGATATCAGTGCTTTGATCAATCATAATAGAAACATTTGCTCAAAATGATCACTAGCATCATACGGTACCATTCAGCAATCTATTACATCATGTCAATAACCCGCGACCGGTTTCGACTATATTGGGTCTCATCAGGCGGGTGTAAAAAACACTCAATAATAAACATGCTAAAAAAAACAAATTTGCCATTGGGTGCAAAAAAAAGAAAATGCAATACAAAACAATATGATACAGCAATACCTATATCATGGGGGTCACATTCAAGGATACACACACATGACATGGACAACAAGTCACATCGGTAAGCCCTAATAGGGGTGCAGGATCATTGTTAAGACTTATCATTAATACATGAGTTGCTAGTTGCTAGCCAGCAATTTTCAAGGCGATCTCCTATCAAGAGGGATCTACCTCCAGCATCAAAGTACAATAGAAAAATTTGCTCAAAATGATCACTAGCATCATACGGTACCATACAGCAATCTATTACATCATGTCAACAACCCGCGACCGGTTTCGACTATATTGGGTCTCATCAGGCGGGTGTAAAAAACACGGGTTGTTGGCATGATGTAATAGATTGCTGTATGGTACCGTATGATGCTAGTGATCATTTTGAGCAAATTTTTCTATTGTACTTTGATGCTGGAGGTAGATCCCTCTTGATAGGAGATCGCCTTGAAAATTGCTGGCTAGCAACTAGCAACTCATGTATTAATGATAAGTCTTAACAATGATCCTGCACCCCTATTAGGGCTTACCGATGTGACTTGTTGTCCATGTCATGTGTGTGTATCCTTGAATGTGACCCCCATGATATAGGTATTGCTGTATCATATTGTTTTGTATTGCATTTTCTTTTTTTTGCACCCAATGGCAAATTTGTTTTTTTTAGCATGTTTATTATTGAGTGTTTTTTACACCCGCCTGATGAGACCCAATATAGTCGAAACCGGTCGCGGGTTATTGACATGATGTAATAGATTGCTGTATGGTACCGTATGATGCTAGTGATCATTTTGAGCAAATTTTTCTATTGTACTTTGATGCTGGAGGTAGATCCCTCTTGAGAGATCGCCTTGAAAATTGCTGGCTAGCAACTAGCAACTCATGTATTTGATCAATCATAATCGAAAATTTGCTTTCTTTGCAAATATTCGTCACTTCTAATTTTTCATGAAAAGTAATGCCATCTTGCATAACATACGATATTTTCGTTCTTTTCATTGATAATTTGGAAGCAATATATGACTGTCAGGAAATGCTCGTTTACATACAGTCAACAGGTGGTCAGCATGGGAGAAAGGTATGTGGTGCTCAGCAAAGTAGCCAGCAAGCAACAACTCACTCTTTGCTACCTGTTCATCTTCTGCACAGTTTTTCTTAGCAAAAAACTGAGAAATGCTACTAGAAGATTTTGCAATTTGATAGCTCCTTTTGTGTCGTTCTGATTCTTTATGTCAAAGTAACATGGATTTGTCAGTACTCTGCAAAGCCGTATCACTCGTGAATGAGTGGCGGTTGTCGCAGGTGCACTAAGTCTAACATCTGCTAGAACAATGGTCGTCAACCTTTTTTGTATGCGGGCCACCTCGGCACCATGGAGAGCTTTGGCGGGCCGCACTAATGCAACTTCAGATAGGTTTTATCTATGCTTGAAAACAACCATTTTGTACTCTGTATCCAACGCTACATAGTGCTAATATGCACAGAACTACGCTACATATTGCTAATATGTATCTAAAAATACTGCAGGAACAAAAATAATTCAACAACGTTAGCCAGATCAAGCTCCTTCAACAATACTGTTGACTTTTTTAACAATGCCAAATGAATAAGAGCACTTGTTTGTGCACAAACAAGTAATAACAGCACCGCGAGCGATTTCATCGGAATATTTATTGATGTGGTGTGGTCTCTTCGCATGACAAATGATATCTTACAATTAACAACTTCAGAAAAGGAGGAAATTTTGAACACATTGCAGTACAACCAACAATAGTGACTTGGAAACATACCTGCGTAGAATAGGCTACAATAACAGGAAGAAAGGAACTAGAAACTATGAAACACAAGCTTATCGAAAACACCGAAAAAATGTTTCTAGCGTAACTCATAAAAGACATTAGTGGTGGAAAGTACACTGATGTTTACGTGACTTTACAAAGTTAAACAAAGCGACCCTGCGCTCACAGCTAAATTTAGGTAGATCTTATTGAAATGTATGTAAGTTTTGCATTGAGAAGCGAAATAAGCTCAGTAAAACTAATAAAAATTTCGACGAGACCCTTGTTGTTAAATATTTTTGCAAAGAACATCAACGTTTACATTGAAATTCGTGACCGACATTCTCAAAATATCATGCAAATGTTTGTCCGTCAACCTTGATCGGATTTTCGATTTTGCAATCTTTATTTGTGAAAACGTTTGCTCACATATGTAATTGCTATCGAAGACTGTAAGCATAATAGCAGTGTTTTCCTTCAGCTTGGCAAAATCATCAGAAATTTGTGAATAAAACTCTGCTATTTCGCACTCCTTGTGCAAATCTTGCCACTTTTAAGATGCTTGCAAGCAGCTCTATCAGTTCCAGTTGAAAGCATGAATCTACATTTTTAGGCAACACAGCAAATGGATTTTCAAATAATCTTACAACAGTTTTATACTTTTGGAAATCACAGAAACTGTTGGCAAATTCACATTGCAGTGTTTTAAGAGCTTCAGTATACTTTTCTAAGTCAAATCCTAATCCAGTTTTAGTGTCAGAAACCAGTGTTTTACAGTCCCTGAAATGCGTAAAGTTGCCTTTGGCAATTTGGTTCTTGAAAAGGTCAAATTTAGACAAAAAGGCTTTCAAAATAGCAAACATATCTTAGATCAGATTTTCTTTGCCTTTCAATTTCATATTTAAAATATTTAGATGCTCTGTGATGTCACTTAAAAAAGCATGCTCACGGAGCCATCTTGAATCAGCAATCAAATCAACCTCTTCCTTTTTTCCTTTCTCTTTCAGAAATTTATTTATTTCCTTGCGAAGTTGAAAAAAAACGTCTCAAAACCTTTCCGCTGCTAAGCCAGCGAACTTCATTGTGATACATCACATCTCCATCTTCACAATTTAAATCGGCAAGGAAGGTTTGAAATTGGCGGTGGTTCAAAGCATGATTTTTAATAAAATTCACGTTTGATACAACCATGCTCATCACATGCCTCCAATTAAGGACTTTTCCACATAAAGCTTGTTGGTGAATTATCCAATGAAATTGCATTGGTTGCCCACCGTTTGCCTCCAGTACCTTTTTTATTCATGAGTGCTGAAACTCCCTTCTTCTTGCCCACCATATTTCTTGCCCCATCTGTTATTATGCTTTTCAAATTTTTCCATGAAAGGCCTAGGCTACTCAGAGCTGTAGTAACTTCTGAGAATATATTTTCAGCAGTTGTTGTGCTTTTTGAACTCCCCAGAGAGCATAACTCTTCTGTGATTCTGAATTTGGCATCTATACCACAAATAAAAATTAGTACCTGGACTGGGTCAGTAGTATCGTTACTCTCATCTATTGCAAGAGAGAAGTACTTAAAAAACTTTGCGCTTTCTTTTAGTGTCTCGTGAAGATGTTCGCCTATCTCTTCGACTCAGTCCCGTAGCACTCCAACTTCGCCCCCCCCCCAAAGTAAGCGCAAGAGCCCCTGCGCACAGGTCACATCACTTTAGAGGTGTAAAATTGAAAAGCTGCATTAAGAAAATACACCACAATTTGTACATAAGTAAACAGGCTAATGTCAGAATAAAGCATGCCGATACCGAAGGTGCAAGTCATAAAAAATTCGGCACCAATCCCAGAGTTCAGTAGGACATTTATGCAGACACTGCGAAACGAAAGCAATGACACTGAAAATCATGAAAAAGTTATAAAAACACAGTATCATTTAAATAGTCTGGAGCGAACCTTTTTGTTCGCAAATGCTGTTATGACATTGTCATAATCAAGAGATCGGGCGCAGTCATTTTCGATTGACAACATGGCTAATGAAGATAGTCTACTGTCTGTCATAGACGTTCTATTAAAAGTTTTGATCAGTTTCAATTTGCTGAAACTTCTTTCAGGGCTGGCAACAGTCACGGGGCAAGTTAGTAAGATTCGAAGTGCGATGTACACATTCGGATACAATTCAAATAAATGAGTCTTTAGAAGATAGTTCAGAAAGTCTTGAGCCGTATTGAGATTGCGTTTTTTTTGTAAAATTAAAACAAACCGCTGTAGCTCAGCGCTCATTTCATCAGAATCAATGTCACCGAACTTTTTTTGGAACTCTTTACAGCAAGTAAAAAGAGCATTTTTTTGTTGCACAAGCAAAAGTTTGTCTCGTGTGTACAAAAACGAAAAGGCGGAAGAAACCTCACGTAACAAATTAAAGCGCTCCTTTATTGACATAATAGCCTGGTCTACTAATGGATAGAAAAAGTTGCTTTTAAATTTCAGTTCAGGAGTAGCTCGTTGTTCCTCTTCACCTTGGTAATCAAACAATCTTCTTTTCTTTCCACTTCTTGACGGAGGAAAAGAAGGATCAATATCCAATTCCTGTGCTATTTCAACAGCAGATGTTGCGGCACTGTCATAACCCGTTGTGCGATAGTTTTGCAAAAACTTTTCAGTTGCCTGGATTTCCGTTTCCATTGTATGAAGGGAGTCTCCATACGATTGAAGAATCTTGCTTGCTTTATTGACTTGGAATAGGATATCATACCAAATAAACACCGACAAAAGAAAACTCCATTTTGATAAATGAGCTATCAACGATTTTGTTTCTGAGGCAGCTCTTCCATCTTTTCTTTCTATGGAAATGGCTTCCAAGTCTTTCAGTGCCAGCAACACCTCTTTTAAATTGTATCGAAGAGGTTTGATGCATTTAATTCTGCTTTCCCAACGAGTATCAGATTGTGACTTTATGGACAGCTCCACATGTTTCTTCAAAATTTCCCAACGCTGAGCAGAGGAAGAAAACAGCACATACAGCCTTGTAAGTACTCCAAAAAATGTCAATGCTTCCGTCGATCAATTAGCACTGTCAACAACAACTAAGTTAAGGGTATGGTTTGCACAGGGCACGTAAACAGCTTTGGGATTGATGTCTAGCATTCTTGCTTGGACCCCAGAATGTTTTCCTTTCATGTTAGCACCATTATCATATGACTGACCTCGACAATCAGACAATTCGAGTTGCAGTTCGGTCGCTTTTTCTAAGAAAGCGTCCAACAAGCCTTTCCCAGTACTGTCACTTATTCTCAAGTAGCCAAAAAATGTTTCTTTAACAACAGCAGCTTCTTCATTACATAGTACATAACGGAGAATGACAGACATTTGTTCATGATGTGACATATCTGGAGTGCAGTCCAAAATTATAGAAAAATATTTTGCCAATTTCAATTGCTGTAAATTTTCTTTTTCAACTTCTGTCGCTAGCAATTCAATTAGTTCATTTTGTATGATAGGACTCAAATAGTGATCTTTAGTGTTTTTATTCTTGATTCTGTCTTGAAGCTCTTTTAGGATGGGATCTCTTCTTGCCAAAAGCTCAAATATACCCAGAAAATTTCCATTGTGAGGAGATCCTAAGACTTCTTCAGATCCTCTAAAAGCAAGATTCCTTTCCGATAGAAACAAGGCAATGTCGATAAGTCTCTCTAAAACATTTCTCCAAAAAACGTCTTTCATTGAAAAAATATTCATCTCGCGTTTGTCGATAGTGGATGAATTTCTTATCCCTTCAGCTAGCAACATCCATTGACTGCAGCATTCTTGGTGGGAAATGCCGTTTTCATGGTCTTTCAGTTTTTTCGAAAAACCCTCCCATGTATTTATACCACTACAAAAGGGGCTTAGTGTTTTTCCAAATAGCTTACAACAAAAGCAAAAAACTTGATCTGATTACCCAGAATAAACTAGCCACGACCGTGAAACACTTTCACCATTAGGTAACACACGTTTATAATGGTTGGAGGAAAAACGTCGCCTTGGAGTTGTGTTATTATATGGAAAATTCATTATTAGTTGATGTGGTCCACGCTTTACTATATCACATCGTTGAGCATCAGAAATACTTTCAGGCCATTTACATGGGTCATCACGGATAGGGGTAAATTGAGATTCAGTTATTTTTGATATTGAAGGTTGCGTATTGGCAGGTAAATCACAACTTACATTTTCTGGAAATTCACAATCACTTGGATGCTGATCGTCATAGTCTTCTTTTTCTTGTACACTATAGTTTTCTTCATCCCTCTCGGTACTAGTGCCAGGTCTACTCTGCTCAGTAATCTTGAAAAAATCTGTCATCTTGGGCAATTTCGCTACAGCATCTCGAGCAGTGGCTGCTTCTTTTTTCTTTTGAGCACCACTTTTTGAACGTTTCATTCTATACAATGTCAATAAAATACTTTATCTGCACTCTGCAGTGTATATATATTGTCCCGGTATTTATAGCCAAACAGAATTCCAGACCATTCTATGATTGTTGCGTAACAACGGCATTGTTACGTCAATCGAATATTCAAGATTCTACCAGAAAATCAATCGAAATATTCTAGATTCTGCGAGATAAAATGACGTTGCATTCACTTATGATGTCACAAGCCAATTTCTTCCTACAGTTTAAATCGGTTGTAAACAAGTCTGCTGAACTGAAAATAGTCACGTAGCCAAAAAGCAATTTCAGACTAACTTGGGCCCCCAAAGTTGGCCTGGGCCCTCCCCCCCAATTGGGGGGTTTGAGGGGCGGCTGCTACGTCTCTGCTTCGACTCTTCTAGTAATCGTAGAAGCTGATAGATTAACATCCCTAATGCAACGTAGCTTGTCGGGACACGTTTCTTGCACAACCTTTATTAAGCACTTCTTGACGAACTCATGATCTGTAAAGGGTCTGCCGCTCTCCCTTATAAACTGAGCCACGTAAAAACTTGCTCTCACAGCTGACTTGCTGACATCTTGCAAATTTACAAACACGCTTTGCTGGTGAGAAAGATTTCTCTTAAAAGCAGCAATCTTTTGATTGCGTACTTCTCCACTTAGCTGCTTGAACTCTGTCGCAACTTTCGAAATGGCGTTTTACGTTGTACTCTTTCTGCATGATTAGGTACCTCATTGCATATTAGACAGGCTGCTTTGTTTTTATTTGGAACAAAAAAGTAATCATTGGTCCGCCTTTCATTAAAACTTCTGCCTTCTTTTGTTATTTTACGCTTACTATTCTTAGACTTGGGAACTAAAATTTTACTACGTTTCAACTTTCCGACAAAATCAGTCCTGTTTTCTATATCACGTTGGCTGCCAGCCGGAATTTCGTAATGCGAAACTCTATCTTTGTACGCCAACTCAGTTTTTGCGCGCAAACTTTATCAAAATGCCGATTATGACGTACAAGGGAGTCTTTGTTTTCATTTTAACTCCTTTTAACTTCTAAACTCTCCCGAAAAATTAACAAAAAATATACAAGAAAAGTATCTTTGGTTATATTTGTATGCTAACGCCTTCAGCGGGCCGCACTAAACAGCGTGGCGGGCCGCCAGTTGATGACCCCTGTGCTAGAACAATAGTGCTGTCACAGCCAAGTGGTCACAAGGTCTTACATGTATAGTAATGCAAGAGGCCAGCGATGCACTTAGCAAACTGCAGACAGTGACATTGTTTCGACCTATCAGGTTTCTTCAGTGCAGTTGGTGACCAATAAGAAGCTAGAGGCTTTTAATAAAGCATAGCTTAGACCGTCACACTTGTGGGACCAAATACTAGGTCCACTGTAGTAAATGGTCCGTCAACCTCTGCGAAGCCGTATCACTCGTGAATGAGTGGCGGTTGTCGCAGGTGCACTAAGTCTAATCACGAAATTTCTACAACTACGAAAGGGAAGGATATCTTTGATATCTTGAATAGTTTTTTTTAAGAAGAATGAACTAAACTGAAAAAATCTTGTTGGGTGTACCACAGATGGAGCTCCCTCAATGCTTGGTTGTAGGTCTGGGTTTCAGTCGTATGTTAACGCTGTTTCGCCGAATGTCACGTCTGTTCACTGTTTTATTCATAGGTTCGCCCTATGCACAAAAGTGCTGCCTACGCAGTTGTTAGCTTGTCTAAACCAAGTAGTGAAAATCATCAATTTTGTTAAGGCATCAGCCTTAAATACCCGATTTTTTAAGCAGCTGTGTGAAGACTTAGGCTCGGAACATACCAGCCTTCTTTATTACACCGAAGTCCGTTGGCTTTCTCGCGGGAATGCTACTAAACGTCTGTCCGAAATGAAGAATGAGATGCTATTGCTTTTTAAAGAGTTGGGTCACCCGTATTCCAAGGATCTTGAAAACGACGAATTTCTTCAAAGATTAGCATACCTTTCAGACATTTTTGAAACTTTCAATATCGTAAATCTGTCGCTTCAAGGACGAAATCGGACAATCGTAGATATTGTTTCAAAGCTGGGTGCTTTCATTCGAAAATTAGATTTGTGGAAAAAAAACACAGAAAACAATCAATTTGGGATGTTCAAATGTTTGTCATCTTTAAAGATGAAGTGTTCTTTTTCGGAAGAAATCGCTAGTCATCTTGCATCACTTAACGAGAAATTGGAACAGTACTTTCCAGAAGCGGCCATTTTTGAGTACATAACAAATCCCTTTTCAGTTAATCCACACGACTTGGCTGTTGGAACCGGTGAGCAGGAAGAATTAATAGATTTGCAAGAGGATAATGAGGTAAAGATAAGACATAGAGATCATCCCGCTATTAACTTCTGGCTTGACTTTGCTGCATCGTACCCTACGCTGGCCTCTCGTGCTGTTTCACAGTTGTTAACATTTCCATCAACGTGGGAATGTGAGCAAGGATTTTTGACCTTTCTAAACATAAAATCAAAAAAGCGTAACCGATTAGTTGCCCCTCAGCACGATTTTCGATGTGCTGTCAGCGAATCTATTAAACCGCGTATCGATCGTTTGGTGGACAACAAACAAAGTCAAAAATCGCATTAAATTTATTTTGTGTATCTGTTCTATATTGTTAAGTTCGTTAACATTGCTTTTTGTAGGTTTTTAGCGTTACTTTTCAAGTGGTTAGATCTAGACTTGTCAATGCTTTACAGTCTTACAGCCAAATTTGATTAAAATAAATTAATGCTTGACCTTATTTTGGTACACGATGGCAAAAAGGTTGGGAAACACTGATCTAAATAGATTGCGAACTAGAATAGGAAAATTTGGTGATTCAATGGTAAAATGGAGATTTGGTGATGACAATCTATGCCAATGTGGAGAACCCCAAACTGCATACCACAATGTCAATGACTGCAAATCAATAGAACCTCCTTGCAACCTAACAGATGTTGACAACCCTATGTTCAAACGATATCTGATGAACTGCAACTTCTGATGAGATTGTAATACCGATGAATGAATGAATACCCATAGTTAATACATTATTGCCAAAGTCCGCACAACTTCATATAAGTTAAGCGGACAGGATTTGGCGGAAACCATCGGTCAAAAATTGTGTTCGAAAAAAGATCGGTTTGTAGAATGCAAGATAGTAAAAGAACCCAGAGGTACTTGGGATTTGATAACCGCTAAAATGTGTTAAGATAGCAATAAAGTTTTTATTTAAGAAAGTTAGTCTTGTTTTATAAATAATATTTTGAAGAAGTAGAAATGGTTTTGATGAGCGCAATGGATTTTGCATCGAAAGGTCGCGAGTTCGACGCTTGTAGCCGCTGCAGCTTTTTCCATGATGCATATACTTCACTGATTCTAAAAAAATGGGCGTGTGCCAGTTTAAAAAAAATTGTAAAATTAAGTATTTCTCAGCTGATGTATAAACATATAAAATAGTGTTGAAGTGAATACAACGTGAGGTACTCTCTAAATTTGAAATTATACTCATTATTAAAAGCAGGCAAATATACCAAACTTTTAGGCGCCTTTAAAATGTTTTGAAATTACTTAGGCATAAAGGCATGCCTTCTTTTTCTTCTAAATTTATAGGTCGCAGGCTGTACGCTGAATTTACCCGTTTGGGGGTGAAATTGTTTAATTGATTAAATTCTATATTGTACACTATTCAACATTCGAACGATCTTTGACTTTATGCCATAACAACACCGTCTGCTAAAATTTAAACCTGTACCTGCACATCAGTTGAACAGGTTTCTACAAAAGTAATAAAATGCCTTTTAAGTTTTAACGCGGGTATCCTACCATAGGCTAGTCCAGGGGTGGGCAAACTACGGCCCGCGGGCCGCATGCGGTCCGAAGGAGCATTTTGTGCGGCCCGCCAACACTTGTAGAAACTTCCATATATTTAATTTAATATGACACGGGTAGCTACACTTGCCGTACTAAAGAGCCAAAAACGTTACAAACCATCATTGAAAGAGCCGGTACGCAATTCCTAGTTTGAACTGACGCATTTTCCGTCCTAATAGAGGGTGATGATCTTTTTTTGGACACCATCATTTTCAAAGCCACGTAATACGATATTGCAAGAAGTTATCGCAAGATTTTAAGCTAATGCAAGCTCTTGCATTGTATACAGCTATTGCAAGATTTTAAGCACTGGCCCTCGGCCACTCTTAAATGGGCAATGCGGCCCTCAGCCAACTCTTGAATGGTCAATGCGGCCCCCGGCAAACTTTTGAATGGTCAATGCGGCCCTCCGACTAGAAAGTTTGCCCACCCCTGGGCTAGTCTATAATATTTGTAATCCGAGAAGTACTCTAATTTACAACTGTATAGAAAGTACGATATTGGGTCAAGACTCAGCATTTAAGACAGCTGTTTGGGACCTTGTCAGGCAGCGCTAAATTTAAGTGGTGGTCATAGGCGTAGCCAGGGGAAGGACATTTGGGCCATGGTCCCCCAAATTTCTGAGTGACACATAACTCGCTATTATTTGTAGATTTAAACGTCTAAATTAACATCGACAGTTTAGATCTAGCATATTTGGACTCCAAAGTTAAGGGGCTGCAAACGCCACTGGTGGTTATGGCCCATGGGATTCAAGTTTGGTGGGAGTCCCTTGAGTGAAAAGTACCTTTTTTTGGTCTTTCACATTTTCGTGAGAGCCCTACATGGAGTGCGGGGCCTTTGAGCACAAAGTTGGAGACCTCTTTTTGGTAAGGGCCCTAGGCCTTCTAAATCCGGCCCTGTCATCAGGTGAGAACAGTACAGATAGAATTCTTGTCAACTTATATTGAATGGTAAATTTAACACCAGTTTGAGCAACCAAAAGCCCTTTCAGCAACATTTTGTTGCCGGCAGGGCGATGCCTGTTTCGAATTACTGCACGCAGAATACCCATATCTGGCAGCAATAAAGTAAGGAAAAAATGTAAGTTTAGGTGCCTAGAAAAGGCCACTTATACAAAATGAGGTCGATTGCTGCTGCTCAAAACCATTACACCCAATCAAGGTACATTGGAAAAATATCACAATTCACTGGCAGCTGTAAGTTTTGATCAAAGTAGTGAAATTTGCTACATGTAAGGAAGAATGAACATAAACCAGCACGTTTGAGCAAAGATCAAATTCAATGTGAAGAAGCATCAATCAAAAAGGTGTGAATGTGAACAAGTAAATAGTGTTATTATCTCATTACATTTGCCTACTTGGTAACCGACTCAATCGCTTTTACAGTCGTTGTCATAAATTTGAGATCACCTTAAGAATAAGAGAAATTTTGCATTATCATTGCTTATGGCATTAGTAAAGCCTTTTTTCGGTTAATTCCAAACGCTAGTCTACGCGATATCCTGATGTATACGCAACTTAGTTTTGGATTCTAAGCTATCTTTGACAATCAGAAATCTTAGGCAATTTTATTAACAATAATCCTACGAATCTATTTTGAAAACTTTTTTGCTTCTTAGAAAAGATCTTATGGGCTACAGAATGGAAGAAAAACTGCAAAAAATTGTGACAAAATCTCATTCCACCAACCGAGTTAAAAAGCATGAGAAAGATTCTGAAGTTGACGTCTAGTAGACAATTCGTCACTGCAGTTCACTCGAAGCCTGCTGTCTTTTTAAAGTCGTTTGTCTAACATAGCCTAATTCGTGTTATTTTTGTCAGAGACATTAATGTATTCGATAAAACCAGAATATCATAAGAACCAATTAGCTTCCTGCCAATACTATAGCATCTTTAAAAGGCGCATTAAACAGGAAATCAGAATTTCGTAAGTGGGAATGTTACTCATATTTTATTACGTATGGCATGTATTTGGAAATCTTACTTTTATCAACTCTCTCGTGCGGTTACGTCTACCAGTGTCCATTTATAACTAGGTTAATGTACTGTACTACTATGTGAAAATCCTACTCATAGTCTCAAATCTTAACTTATTTTTTGCTCTGTTGGGTTTACGAGGTACTGAAGATGAAAAGGTTTTGCTTAACCTGTTTTGATCCCACAAAAGAAAAAGAGGCGTATAGTCCATTTATCACAACCGAAGTTACAGTAAAAATACTGAGCAAAAGAATATAGTAATAAATTGTGTTTTCAAGTAAAAAATACGTAGGAATATTTGCATTTCAAGCGCTTTGATGTTATAAGTTAAATTGCACACTGGTGTTCTAATATAATAGCAATATGCTGTTTTAAACTTTTGGTATACTTTCATTAGCCAACTATTGTTATATTGCCGAACGTTTTCAAAAGCGAAATATTATTTGCTAAACAATTCAATATACCCAGAACTGTTAGCAAGTATGAATTGTTGTCACTAATTTAATTATAATCTTGATAGGTAAAGTACAGGGTGGCCCAAAAGTAGGTATAAAGTTATTAAACTATTTTTTATGTGCTTTGAAGTTACCAGCAGTGCACTTTATGTGGCCCAAAAGTAGGCATATAGTTAATGGAGAGAACTGTTTGGAAATTCTTTGTGAAGTGGTAGTGCCACAACTTCAAACTAAACCTAACTTTGATGAACTCTTCTTTCAGCAAGATGGAACTTCTCCACATTATGCGTCAAGAGTAAGAGATTACCTTAACAAAGTCTTTACACAGCGTTGGTTCGGAAGAACAGGTAGCATTGAATGGCCACCATGCTCACCTGACCTGACACCAATGGATTTCTTTTTTTGGGGTGTTGTAAAGAACAAAGAGTATGTAAAGAACAAGGAGAAGAATCCCAAAACAGTAAATGAATTAAAAGATTGCATTTATGACGCATTCAGAGAAATTGATGCAAATTGAAATTTGTGCTGCACGGTATGTCAGAGTGTTTTGAACAGATGTAAAGAAGGACATTTTGAGCACTAAAAAGATTAAACAGTTTCCATTTAAGATATAACTATCATTCTAGAGGTTTAAAAGTGCCTACATAAGAACTACAAATCTACTTTTGGATCCAAACCCTACTTTTAATAACTGTATACCTACTTTTGGGCCACCCTGTATATCAAAAATGTATTTTAAGTGATTAATGAGACTATGCGTAACCTTATTTTATCTAAATAACCCACAATTGTAATGAATATTTGGATCAAACCAAGCCTTTGTAGATAGTAGTGCTATGTAGTCCAAACCATATTTTTGTCGTGACAATTCAGTTTCGGTTGAAGTTGGATGTTATATCGTGGTAGATTAGACCATATGCTTGAAAAGTTAAGATAGTAGTATTTTTCATTAACTTCGATTCATTTAGGAAAAGCAAAATAGTGAAGCTTGTGTACTGTGCAAGCAGGCAAATCTTGCTTACGTTATAATTAAACCATTGAAGTTGCTTAGGTATGTTCATTTTATTGATACACTCGACCAAAATGTTATTTGGTTGCGGCTTTTGACCAAGGCAATATATAGAATTGAATCAAGTGTTTTTATCATTTGGTCACGAGACGCCACGAGTTATAGTGATATCCCAACACACGAACATTGCTGTCATAAACGGCTGTCCAACCTACGTTGCCAATTAGGTCTGTGTACTTTGACAAGTAAAACTGTACAGTTGATTACTGCATTCGGTTTGATGCAATAACTATTTAGTATGAGACTTGGCAGCTCACCCAGTTTGTTGTACAAAGGGGTGTGTCAATATTTGGCCCACATACAGTGGTGTGCGTTATATAACGTTGGTAAGCGGACTTTACTGTTGTTGCTGTTAACCGTCATTCTTGTACTATGTAAAAATATCCACATCAGTTGAATTGAATTTAACTGATTGATAAATAAATCAACGTGGAGTTACATTTACAATTAAAAAGTACAGCAAAATTCAATAGAAGAATAAATAGGTGTAATCAGCTTAGGTTTGTTGTTTCATGTATACTAGTTGAAGCCAACTGCAAGCCGTGAAGAAGTTCAGTATACTTAAGAATTTAGTCATAAAAACAAAATACTGCAAAGCACAGCAACAACTTAAATTTGAGTATTTGCTGCTCTGATCAAAAAAGATATTAGAAAAGCAGATTCAGCATATTTGTTTCTCGCAACGAAAGATGATTTTGATAATTTGTTGAGTTATTTAGAAGGTCAATGCCAGTGATGACAATCCTTCGCATCACTAGAATATTTAGTAAGTGTTGGCATAGAGCCATGTTCTTGTTCAGTCTTACGTAACAGCAAAACCTTTTATTTTATTCACGCGTAGAAGCTCTTGCACAGTTTGCATTACTTTAGTCTTCTTCTTCGTATGGGCAAGATTTTTCATTTTTGAAGAAGTTTCTCAGATTATGAACTTCCCATTAGCTTTTTTAGCTAGTCTTCAGTTAGACTGGACTACCCCGACGGGTAGACTTCTTGGCCCGCCACCTGTCTGCCACATAAAGATGGAGGCATTCCGTCAAGTGCCTTGCCCAAAAACACAACCAGCAAGCTTGCCTGCTTGTATTCCACACTATCCCTTTTTTTTCAGCGCTAAGCAGTGAAGCTGCAAATACTATTTTAAAGCTTTTTGGTATGACCCGAGTTGAAAATTAAGGCCCAGGTCTACTAAGTGCAAAGCGGACGCTCTAACTATCGCGCCGGTATCCGGTATTTCTTTTGTCAGACTGGGTTACTGCAGCGAGTAAGAGAGCTCGGTCGAAGCGTTTATCTCCCATATAAAGTTGAAAGAATTCCCTGACGTGTCTTTTCCAAGAACACTACAATAAAGCAAGCCTGCTTTTTTCTCCGCATTATTCCTTTCGTACTGGGCTCCTAGCAGGTAAGCTGTTAATACCATAAGGCAATTCTTTTGGGGTGACACGATAAGGCAAATGAACCCAAATTTACCCATTGCGAAGTAGACGCGCAAACAATTACACCACGCTTCAGCAAAAAAATCAAGACGTTAAAAATGGTAGTTATTGCTATCCAGCTCAACGCTGATCATCAAAGGACGAGAGTAAAGAAAAAGCCAGGAAGTTCTTACCTTGTCCTTGTGTAAGACACTTAAACGGGGCTCCTCGTGTTTATGAGGCAAACAGGTGGTGGATCCAAGTAGTCTACCCGTCGTGTGGCTCCTTCTGACCATAGGTTAGCAAACAGAACCTGAGCACGTACAAAATTAGCTTGATTTGCTGTTGCACTCATTAGCGAAGTCTCGAATTACGTAGACACTTTCCAACTTGTTGATACATTGCAAACATGACAGTCAAATGCTAATACTTGACAAATCTTACACTTTTTACGTTAACATCAGACCATTTTGTGGTCAAAGTTAAAAGGTTTTGCCAAAATTCAAAAAATACTTTTAGTTAAATATTCTGCGCGGGCATCAATTTATTGGTTGGTCTTACACTTTTGCAAATAACTTTACTGTACACTTTTTTTGAAAAGCCCTCGGCACGATATTATTTTGGAATATAACTTTTTACGACTTTAAAAATTGTATTAAAAAAACACTATCGTGTTTAACTTTGTATGTGACTTTAAGAATACTGCATTACAATTCCACTCATCTCGATTGTCTTCTGCTTGAATCTGGGTGATACGCTATGCTCTTCCTGCGAACAGAAATATTCGCAAAATTAGAGAAAAAATATTCAATATTTAATATAACTTGTCCTGCCTGGCCGAACAGTGGTTAAACACAAATCGTCTCCGTTTGCTTCACACAAACAATATTTTTTGCGATCTTTCCTATGCTATGCTTTTTTCATACGCACAAAACTTGCAAACGTCTTCTCGAATTGTACTCTCAATCAAAAGTGCTCGTAAAATTTGACAAAATATTTGCGAAAATTTTCGAGTATTTAGACCCCTCGTAAATTTTCACGAATACTTTTATAAATCTAAATCTTGTTGAGCAGTTGCGGCTAGCATAATTGTAGTAAGTTAAAGCGTAAGCATTAGGGAAGGAGCTCTCAAACTTTCTCAAAGAAGCTTTTTTTTGGTCGAAAATCTTTAAAGTGTCACTACGAGAAAATTGCTCGCGAGCTTTCTTTCGCGTATCCCAGTTTGAAAACCCCTGAATCACAGGAAGGTGAAAAATTTAGGGAAGTCTACTGGAAGACAACACTTACTGTAATTGAGGATAGATTTAACGTGCTGCATCGCAAATTTTGATATGTTTTGAGAGTTCTCAAAAACAAATGGCAATTTTTTGATCACAATGAAGGCAGTCGCTGTTATTTACCAGCCAAAGTAGCCACGACAATAATTGTCTTATAGCTACATAATAGAACTGTTATGTATAGGAGAAAAACACTCAGCTCTACAGTGCTCAACAGCAAACTTGCCAGAGCCGCAATGTATTTATTTGTACAAGTACAAAATAAACGCTAGATTCACATCAGTCTGTTTCGCCTTGAGTCTCATCAAGTGGTATGTCTGCAAATGAAACAAAATGCATATAACACGATATAAATACGCTATAGAAACAGCATAAAAATTGTTTGACCAATAATCAGAGCACCACATATGAAAATCTAGCAACTAATGCTACTCGTCGCAGAAAAAAGAAATGATAACAATTAAGCCGAGGGTGGTACTACTCAGGGACGCGAACGCGAACTCGAACTCAGAAGAACTCGATCTTTTTACCAAACTCGAACTTGAACTTGAACTCGAAACTCAAAGTTTTGTGGAATTCATACTTGAACTCGAACTCAAAAATTTTTAAAGCAAGTTCGAGTTAATTTTCATTTGTACAATATCATTACAACTGAATTTAAAAAGAATGAAATCATTTTATTGGAAATTAAGAATCTTATGCAGAAAGTAGGTTTGAGCCAGGTTTTTTCTAAAATTGTCTAAACCCAACTTAAGTCATCGATTTCGTATGCAGAAAAAAGTTTTAGCGTTAAACATGGCTTAACTAATTGTTTAAATCAGCCTTTTATAAGTCACCATTGTAGGTGGCTTAAATCGCGACTTATGTAGGCAATAACGCAAAACCCTTGTTATTGTATTGCTGTTGCTAAATTTGGGTAATGGGCCTCAGGTAGCTTAAATCAGTAACACGGTTGCGTAGCATGCGGTATCACTTACTGTTACTGGTTTGACCAAATCTTTTTGCAAACAACAATTCCCATTTGTATTGGACCATAATAACGTACGGCGTGTCACCTGCAAATATGACACCATACAATATACTGTATTATATTTAACGGCAACCTCATAATCCCTTTATAAGCTGGATTTTCAATAACGGTAACGTCATTATACATTGAGCCTAGTTTTCAAAAGTCTCGTTTGAGTTTAGTTTCTGCATACCACCAAGCCTCCCTTTGTAAGCCCGACTAGCGCAAGCTCGTCTTAGGCTTAACCTCGACCTAAACTAAGTCTGCTTTCTGCACAAAACCCTAAATGTTTTATGAAAATATTTAGGAGACTGAGAAGAACGCTTTAATTAGATTCTACAGTTTTCAATGTAAACAGTCTCAATACAAAATAGGTGACCTAATTCACAGTAAACTTTTTCTTTTTAAACAATGAATCGCAGACATAGCCCTTGTTTTGATCGAAAGTGCATAATCACGGAACCTACAATGATTCGATTGTAAGTTATTTTTCAATTTTCACTTTCACTGCAAATTCACAACACACATATTGCCTGGCTTATGGCGGCGACATTTGCTTATTACAACAGATGTTTGAACATCAGTTTGAACGCGCAATGTTATTGCAAACGTGCTTAGGCTAAGTCAATTTCTTTATTTTCTAAACTCGAAAGAACTTGATAAATTTGCGCAGAAGTCGAACTCGAACTTGTAAAACAAGCTGAACTCGAACTTAAACTCGATATAAAAATCGACCGAATTCGCAGCCCTGGTACTATATGTAGGTGTTGAAACATCTGGTGAAGGTTGATTGCTTAACTTAGAACTCCTGAGTGAACCGGGATCAAAAAACAGTAAGCACTGATGTCACAAAAAATCTTTTAATTTGAATTTATTAGTATGGTGGCATTCTCCCATCAGTTTGACTCTCCGGCTCAACGATGTAGTGGGGCAGGCTTGGAGAATTGCCTACTTCTCAGTGAAGCACAGCATGCAAGCTCTTGCTCCTGGTTGATAAAGGGTAGTACAGGTGACAAATTCCCAGGTCATTTGGAGACTTTTCCATTGCTTTTGTCTCACCAGAGAGGTTTTGAGGGCTCAATAGTATTGCTTTTTTCTGATATTTAAAGCTCTGGCTGTGATTATAGGAACGGGCTTTAAACTCGGTTCAGTAGATTTTCTTACGACCGAATTAATGTTGTCAAAGAGTTGCTTGCTCACTTTTTCAAGGTTAGTGTTAGAGGGGTTTATTAGCCTGCATTTAGAATGGTTCGAGTTCAAAGCCCACTTCTATAATTACAATTAGAGCTTTAAATATCAGCAAAAAAGCAAAGGGATAAGGGCTTGCATGCTGTGCCTCACTGAGAAGTAGGCAATTCTCTAAGCCTGCCCCACTACATCGTTGAACCGGAGTGTCGAACAGATGAGAGAATGCCACCATACTAATAAATTCAAATTAAAAGATTTTTTGTGACACCAGCGCTTACTGTTTTTTGATACGGGTTTACTCAGGAGTTCTGAGTTAAGTAATCAACCTTCACCACCTGTTTCATCACCTACATGTACTACCACCAGCGGCTTAATTGTTATCATTTCTTTTTTCTGCGACGAGTAGCATTAGTTGCTAGATTTTCATATGTGGTGCTCTGATTATTGGTCAAACAATTTTTATGCTGTTTCTATAGCGTATTTATATCGTGTTATATGCATTTTGTTTCATTTGCAGACATACCACTTGATGAGACTCAAGGCGAAACAGACTGATGTGGATTTAGTATTTATTGTGTGGTTGTACAAATAGATGTACCTGTAATAGAATTGTTTCATCTTGTTTTATGTTTTCTAACCATTGCCGACGAAACAGCACTCCAACAGTAAGTCCACACAGCCCATTACCCTCGCTAGGTGTAAAAGATGATAGTCACACTTATGGAACACGGTAACTTAAGCAAAAAGATTGCACGAAAGCTTCATTAGAAACGCATTTGTAATGCAGCGTACTTTAAGTACAAAAACGTTTTTCACCAGTAAATGCAATTCGTCTTTCCCACTCGACTGGAGGTAGAAGACGGCTTTTCGCTGCCGCTTTTCTTTGCTGAATAAACCTTTGTGCTTTGTCAAAACTTTGTGATAGTTGGTGCCGCCAAGTTTACGCTTATGTGAAAACAAAAATCTACTTGACAAAAAACTGCGCTTTCTTTTAATGCAAATAACTTTATTGAACAATTAGAATTGACCATATAAGCCAAGTCAGGCAACAGATTTATGAACTGCCGCGGGCCTACTTTGGATGATTCTTCAATATTTGCCAAGCTCGAGATTTGAGACTTCATTAGAAGCGCTTCTAGCATGCCGTTAGTTCTTAGGTTTGAAATCTATGGATGTTTCACGGGCAAACCTATCCGAGTCGTCGATGCTGACGTAGGATTCTTGAATGAGAGGAGCTACTCGCTGCACCTTCTTACTTTTTCTTGGCCCTTATTCTTATAATTTCATTCATTCAGTACAGACAAAAAATCGCCAATGTAGTAGTGGGTTGCAGCCTTATCTGAACAATAGCGTTGTAAACCTACTGACCAGGAAGAATCATAAACTCAAATTTATCCAAGTTTATTCACGTTTACACAAGCTGTACTGGCTGCAAAGCTGACACAGGATTTGCACCAAAATAGTAATTCAACAGACGTCGGACTGGTTTTATACTGAGTTTTTATGTTGTCCTAACAAAGAAAGACCAATAAACTGCAAAGAGGGAGATCGGGCTACAATTCTATTGTTAACACTAAAAACGATTCAATTAGCTGTGAGATGGCAGTATTATTGATTATAAGGATTAGTTCATGGGCAGCAGTAAATCATACAAGTGATGTGATTTACAAGTGATGTAATTTTGAACTCGCAATGGGTTACCAACATTTCATCACCTTACACTTAATCACGGACATTTAATCACTAGACATCTAATAACGTAGACTTTATAACACGACGATATTGCAAGTGGACTAGAAGCGATCACCCTAACCTTAATCCCTAACCCTATCGTGATTAAGTGTTGGGTGATTAAATGTCTGATGATGAAATGTCTGCACACCGACTTATAGTTAGAGTTACCGTCGGCCAAGGAGAAAAAATATATAGAGAATTTACAATTCTCTCACCCAATTAAGGGATAGGACCTTTTTTCTTTATCGTGGTGATCGCTCAATCAGGGTTATTCATAAGGCAATTACGGCCATTTACAATTCAACCTTCCTCAAATACTTCATACGAGATTAAGCAGTTGCAGATCGTCAGGTATAAAGTTCTCAAACAGGGTTTGTTATGAATACTGTGTATTGTTAAGTTAAATGTTACATCATTATCCAAAAAATCTTCGGTAAATTGCGAATACGAATAACAAAATATGCACAAAACATAGCATGCCAACTGCAATTGTTTTGTTCGCATTCTAATCGTACGAACATTTTTGAGTGATCAATTTATTGAGTTACTAGCCGGCTCTGCCGGCGTCGTCCGCAGGGTCAACATCAGTTACTTCGCGGTTAAGTATTTCGGTTCAGCCGGTCACATCGTCTTCACCCATCGAGGTCTTGCGTAAAAAGAAACAAAAATTTTTGTTTTTTATGTATTTCCGTAACACCGGTACACGAAATAGTGATTATTTTATTCTCTTGATTAAAAATATAAGAATGTTGTCACACACTATCTCTAATACTTTACAAAAGTATAACCGGGGGGGGAGGATGGAAACATATTTTAAAATGGTGGTTGTTTTCACAACCATAGAAGTAAACTATTTAGTAGTAACCTATTTTTCGATTTGATGCAGGCCATTTTGTATGTATATTTGTGGTATTAAGTTCTTCGACTGCGCTATTTGCCTTGTTTCTGGCGTAGCGACAAATCGGCTTTGCTTTCGCTCAATGTCATTCACCACATTCTAGAAGGAGCCCATCAGGCCGAGTTGTTTTCAAACAAAATATTCTCTCTAAATTCAGTTTTACAAATTGTTTTGTTTATGATTTTATTTTGATTTTTTTCTGAAAATTGGTACTTTATAACGATTTTTTGTAATCTACATATACATAATTTAACCGGCAGCACACCAGCAAAAAAAATCTTTGCGTTATACTCTAGTAACCGGCTATGCCGGAGTCGCCCGGCAGGGGCCATCCATCAGTAATGTCGGGGTTTAGTATTTCATTTCAACCAGGAAAGCTGGCTTGATCCATCGGACTCTTGTGTGAGCAATAGCGAAAAGTTAATGAATTTTATGCACTTTCACAATTCTTATACACGAAATTGTGATCAATATATTCTCTTAATTATGACTAGCAATGCTCACAAAAAACCTTGCCACAAATTGTCATTAATACTGATACTTATGAGGAAGAAGGGATTGAAACACAATCAAAACTGATTGTAGCAGCGAAATGATGGTTGCTTTTACAATTGCAGAAATAAACTATTTAATGATAAGCCTATTTTGCGATGTGGTGCTGCCCCTTTCCTATTTATATTTGTGGTATTAAGTTCTTTTGGCGGCACTATTTGTCTTGTTTCCGGCATAGCGACAAAAGCGGCAACGGCTTCCCCAAAATTCTTTACCATATTTCAGTAGGGGCACATCAGGCCGAGTTATTTTTAAACAAATGTTCTCCCTTAAGTTCAGTTTTACAATATGTTATGATTATGGTTTTATAAAATTCCTTAACATGCAGCGTATCAGCAAAAAAGCATACTTGCTTATAGTATAGATACGACGGCGTCACCCGCAGAGACCCAGTCAGTAACGTTGGGATAGAGATCGTGGGTTCAGCCGGACAATCCGGATTCATCCGTCAGGTTCTTGCATGGCCAGTTACCAAAAGTTTATGTGTGTTCTGCTCATAAGGTTTTCATCACTTTTTGTGCTTCTTTTCCTAGTAGAATATCTCATTTCAAGATCCTGGCTATGTCTTCGGGCTATGAGCTCTATCCTTTGCTGGCACAAACCCAAAGGAGCCTTCCGTTTCCCGTAGTTTGGAAGTAGGGGACACATTTGTAATATTAGGCTATTCTAAAGCAAAATAGCAAAAACGTCTTTCGTGTGGCGCGATTTGACACAGTGACGTTTTTTCATTTTTTCCTAAAATTTGTCGTGTCCTCACTGGCTACGCATTATGCAGCATGTTCTTTTCTCTCTGCTTGATGTGCCCGGGGAGTTTAAAAAGTCTTTGGTTTTCCTCAAATGTTTGGTCTGACCCCGGTAGCTTTGTAAAGCTATTATAAAGCAAAATACCGATGATATTTTCCTTGTCGTGTGATTTAACACAGTGACGTTGTTAACTTTGATTTTCCCTCATACTTTTTTAAGTCCCTGCTGGCTACGCATTATGATTCATATTCGTTTTTCCTGCTTAGATATGCTCATAGAAGTTGAATAAGTCCTTGCTGTTTCCCAAATTTTCAGATTTGATCCTGGTAGCTCTACAAAGCTATTATGAAGAAAATAAAAAAATCTCTTCTAATTTTGGTGCGATTTTACCCCGGCAGGGCGTACCATCACCTGTGCCGATTAAAACCGTATCAATCAATGCAGCTGGGCCAGCTTGACCGTACAAACATTTGTGAGAGAAACAACGAAATGTTTTGCTAAATATAACCCATAGTTCCTG
Organism: Trididemnum clinides; assembly: GCA_963675345.1. NCBI lineage: Eukaryota > Metazoa > Chordata > Ascidiacea > Aplousobranchia > Didemnidae > Trididemnum > Trididemnum clinides. The sequence goes on from OY776289.1 coordinate 11,539,671, forward strand.
TACATGTAATGGTGATCATGTTGTTCTATTAATCAATACTGGAATTATTCAAAATGAAAGAATGACGACACAAACTACCATTCGTAATTCTTAAAAGTGTAATGGGAGGTGGGTGTGAAACATAGTCAAAATTATTGGTGCTTCCCAAATAGTGGTCGTTTTGCCTCATAAAGAAATAAACTATGTAGTGTTAAGCCGTTTTGACGATTTGGTGGCCCCGCTTTTGTATTTATATTTGTGACATTAAGACCTTTGCCTGCACTGTTTTGCTTTAATTCGGCCATAGCATGAAAAGGTGCCATGCCTTTACCCTAAGTCATATAACCTATTGCAATAGACGCCTATAAATCTATTTTCAAGCAAAAGCATTCCCTTTTAATCCAGTGTCACGAATTGATGCTATTATTGTTTAAATTTGATCTTTTCTTAAACTTGGGATTTTATTACATTTAACTTTTTCCCTAATTCAGATCTCCTTACTGTTAAATGGAGATTAGTGTTTTGTACAGATATCTTTGCAATTACAAATATCAATGATGGGCTTTACCATTTATGCTTACTATCAAAATGTTAGTGAATAACTTTGCTGCCTGCTGCTCTTTTTAGTAAACAGTAGCAAGCTTTGTGATGTCATTTTAGATTGTGACCCCACAATGCGCTTTAACCCTTTCAGTGATTTTGGTGTCAATTGACACCAATTGTGACTCACGAATTTTTTTCCTCTTTGAGTATAAGTGTTGTCAAATGACACCATCATGCATTATGCAACCTGTGCATGATAATGACAAATTTTTACCAAAGTTGAATTATTTGACCTCAAACAAGCTATATTTAATGCAGAAACTGGACTTTTTGCTTTAGTTTGAACTCGTGTCTGAAAGGGTTAAGCCATTAAATATTAGGACTGCTACTTACTACTTTTTCGTTATGTAGGCAAATTAATATGAATTAAGGTCTCTGAACTAACGGCCAGGTTGCTTGGCCTTGGCATAAACATCGCCATGCACCTAGAAAACTAACTCGAAATGAAGCACTCACAGTTAAGGTATAGTAATAGCGGGGGCCCCCAATAATAATGTCGAGGTTGAGAATATCAAATCAGCTGGCTGCTGCGACAACCTTGCCCAATTGCAAAAGAAATTGCTTCAACATTTAGATCATATGCAACTCGACACTTACATTTTGCTGCAAACGATAAGAAAGGACCATTTTTACCTTCTTGTGTTTTTCTTGGGTGATCACCAAGTGTTTTGCTTTACAAATTATATTTTGTAGACTACATTTTTTGATGAATCTTTTCTAATATTTTGATGGATAATGGTAAAGATTCATGTTGTCAAGAAAAGATAGCCAAGATGTACAAAAGGACTTAATTTTTTAGAAATTGCAATCTTGTGGAATGCAGGCACCAAACTTTATGTGTTTTTAACCGATAGATAACCTTTCATAAGCATTTGCAGACTTCAGTTTTGATGGGTATTTTCGAAAACGTCGACAGACAATGCAAAAGAACCATGCATTTGAGGAAAAGCAGTCAAAATGTACCAAAGAACAAACTTTGTTTGATAATTGCAAGTTTGTTGGGTCAAGTATGATAATTGTTCAACTAAAAATAAAACATGATGTATGGCAACCAATTTTTTGATCTGACATTATAAACCAATCCTTAACCCTAAGTAATTAGAGTCACATATTGCTGGAAAAGAAATTTCCCAAGCTTTCAAAGGACGGTAATTGTTAGTGCCTTACTATAACATTTTTGTATAACAGTTTCCTCTTCTAACTAGGCTTACCACTTTTGGGGAGGGGTAAAAAGTTACACCACAAGTCTTAAAGTTCATTTTTTTATTATAAAAGCTAATAATAGTTGTACATATTATACACTATCGGACTCGCCTTGAATTAGCCTTCAATTTGTTGAAAAAAGTTAGAAAATCAGTTGAGAAATGAGGTCTCAAATCAGTTTTTGAGTAAACTGATTTTGAAAAAGGTTGCAATTTTTGAAAACACCTTCATATTATGATCTTCGGTGGCGAAGATTTGTGCTAATCGTACGGGACATATTATAACATTATAGAGCCAGTTTTATGCGTGAAAGCGAAATAGAGAAGAAAAATGCTAATAGGGCTTAAAGTGCTTAAAAAAAAAATTATTTGTAGCATTGTCAAACAAGCAATAATTGTTGTAAAATCGTTTTTATCAAAAGCATTTTATTAATATCTTCTGAAAAACCGTTCAATCGCATTTCTGCAATGAGTACTTTTTGAAAAAGAACAAAAAACAAATTGCTCAATAAAGCGTTGTTTATGACATCATTTTAGACTCTAAACCAACAAAAGTTTTTGTAATGTAATAAGTCGGAAACTGGTTTTCGTTTGCGCAAAAAGCGTTTGTCCTCTGTCAAGTAATTCAAATTTTAAAAAAGATATATTGGTTATGACGTCATCATGACGTCACGAACACTCTTATGGCACTCACCACGGGATGGTGATCAATCGTAGCAAGTTCGATGCTTGTACCTCGAGCAGTTTCAGAGAAGTTAAAGCAGACAGACAGACAGAATTGCGCTTTGTAGATAAGATAAAGGTAATCTACACGCTTTATATGCATGTCCACAAGAACGACGTCGTTATTTCACAAAGCAGTAGTATTGCAAATAATAAAAGCTCCTCCCATAATTTTCCGATATCATCCCTGGCCGCGTTTTGTCCTTTTGGACTCATTGGCAGGGCCCGTCCCGTCATTACCAAAAAATAAACCCCCATATTTGCAATAATATAAAAAATGTAATATCTTTCTATGACAAATTCCTTCGCACATATCACGCGCGCTAAGCATGATATGTTTTTGTTTTGGGGACCCCATCCATCACTTTGATATTGGGACCCCATGCCAAAGTGATAGCATGCGCCGTGAGCGTGATGTGTGCGAAGGAATTTGCAACAGAATGATATTACATTTTTTATATTATTGCAAATATGGGGTTTTATTTTTTGGTAATGACGGGGCGGGCCCTGCCAATGAGTCCAAAAGGACAAAACGAGTCCAGGGATGGTGTCGTCAAATCATGGGAGGAGCTTTTATTATTTGCAATACTATAGCTTTAATGAAACAACGACGTCATTCTTGTGAGCATGCAAATAAAGCGCCTAGATTACCTTTTTAACTCAATAAATAGATGTGTGATACCGCTGTGGTGATCACGTACTATGTTCATAAAGGTAAGGGTTTTAAATAGATCTCGCTTACTATTATCTCTTAGAGAAGAACATTGCATCTTCGAGTGAGTTGCGAATAAAATTGAAAAGCATGAACTGGCCACGTACACGAATATTGCTGCTTGTACGAAGAGCATAGTTTATCCACCCTGATGTGACTTTTTATATTTTATTATCCCGTGGCAATTGCTGTTGAGGCGCTGCCGATGACCAATTTGTCTTGGTTGTGTCCATCATGCAGCAAATCTTAGGCTAAGACGCCTGGCGGAGCCCATCTCTCTCCAGGCCTAATCCCTCTCCAGCCCATCCCTCTCCATCCCTACTTTTTATATGTGTTTCATTAAAATGGCTTACAAGTTTCATGCATGTTGCTGACTCATGAAAATTTTTGCATCACGCACATCAAAAGCTTGGAACCCAAAAGGTTTTAACTGCACTTCAAATTGCTAAAACGTGCCAGTCATTTGGCCCATGACTAAAATCACCCTTAGCAGTGGCGTACTCACGGAGGTGTTTGGCGGTCAATCCTTCATCAATTCTGTAGGTGTATAATTTTTTAACTTAATAAAAAATTCGTGCAACCATTTGCATAAAATTTACTCTAGAAGGTAAGAAAATGCTTATTTTTTTGTTATAACTTTTAAAATTTTTCCTGGGGAGCATGCCTCCGAACCCATTTGATTCATCGTGTCTTTGGCATCCTTAATTAGAGAAACCAAAACTTTCCCATGACATATTTCTGCGTACGCCACTGACTCTTAGTATCATCAAATGATTGATTTTGTAGCAATTTACAATATAGCTTAATTTCATTTGCTATGAAGAGTTTTTTCGTACTTTTTACAAAAATGCAATCTGCATTTTTTCTGATGTTAATATCGTCAGCGTTTAGTCAATACTCTCCTAATTATGCACAAGGCCATGCGGGCATTGTGCACTTATTTGAATGGCACTGGAACACCATTGCTAAAGAATGTGAAGATTTTCTTGGACCAAACAAATTTGGAGGAGTCCAGGTAAGGACAATCAAACGATATAGTGTTATAACTTTGCGATTGCATGAACATTTTAAATTGGCAAACTTCGGGCTGAAAACAGCAAAATCTGTTTATCTATTCTCATTACACCAAGGTCAAGAATTTCTGAAAAGTCGAATATAAATATTTTCTCTGCAAAGCGACCTACAGTTGTTTCAAAATCGAGACTCGCGTCCCTTCGAGCAGAAATTCTTGGATCTTTCCGTGGATAGCTGACTACAATTGAATAAACAAATAGCCTACATAAAGAGATAATTTGGCCTTGAACTCAGTTTCCTACGACTATAATGATGAGAACTGCCAGCCTACTATCATACTGCTTTGAACATAGTTTTTCCAAGAGGGCAAATAAATTTCAGAGAGGGGGCATTGCACTACTAAGCTCTCGGCTGGCCATGGGCTTAAAATTTTACATTCCCCACAGCAAAACAACTTGTGTTTAACCCCGCTTTACACTTGTTGGTAGAAACGGTTTAGCATCTTTTCGTCGCAAAATTTGAATCCAAATCAGAGAAAGTTAATACAAAATGATCAACACTAAAATCGCGTAAATAAAAAGCTGGAAACTGCATGTTGATATCTCATCGAGCTAAGCTGAATATCGAACAAGTGATCGCTATGGAATTTGTAGTCTGTCAATATTATACGAAAAGTGTTTGGCTTTGAAATTCTTTTTGCCATTATACTTTTTCTCTGATAAGCACAGGGACAGACAGGTGACAAAAAGTCCAAAAGAAGAATACTTTCTTCCACAAGTTTATTTATTAAGATGGATAAATCCTCCTATTCGTTAAGACGAAAACAAGGCGCAAATAGAAACATTTAGGCTTTCAAGCATATCAAACCAAGCAAGGAATATTCTGGATTAGCTGGAAGAAAACGGCAGCAATTTTCAACCAGTCATAAATAGATAGCTTAACCACCAATAAGACCACTGCTATCGATGGGCAACCAGCACTCGTCCTTTACAACGTGCTAAGTGGGAAAAGCAAATTTGCTAAGAATTTTACCAAAAATTTGCTCGAACATTGTGAAAGAAGCCAAACATCTTGCTGAATGACAGCATACGTTCAAAATTTGCTTCTTAGAAGTAACATAATTCAAAATTTTTCAATACCTAATATGCAACACAATCTACAGGGCGTCCAAGAAATCACCGCAACCCTAATTCATTAAGAATCCATTAAAATAAAACGTCAAATTAATGGATGACATAAATTTATTGTAACATATATGTCGATTCGAAGTTGCTATTTACTTATACCGTGCAAATGTTATGGGCGTGACGTTTCTTATACACTGAAACACTGGCGTGTAATCTTTCTTTAATCGATTACAAACTTGAATCAGTTATATCGTACGACAAGACTGACTATCAAATTGCTAAGTTTTTAGTGCTTCTAAGATGTTACCCAGACAACCACTTGTTTCACGCTGCTGTTATGAAGGCGCATAGTAAGCGGATATGAACGAAACTGAACTTACGATAAACTCCCTTTTTATATTCGCAAGCTAGCTCAGTTTATATGGCTTCAATCATCTTGTACATAGGGCCTGTGACTTCTCTGACATCCTGTATAATTAAATCCAAGATTTGATGGCTGCCTCTATAGAAAATTTTTGTTTGTTTGCAGATATCTCCTCCCAACGAAAACAATGTCGTTAATGGTAGACCATGGTGGGAAAGATACCAGTCCGTTTCATACAAACTGATAACGAGATCTGGAAACGAAAGTGCATTTGTGTAAGCAACTATTTATTTTGTCCTACGAGCAAATTATTGATCATTTTCTGATAAATTCACACCCGATCTAAAATATTTAATTTTAGCAAACGGTTTTCCTTTTAATTGTCCGCATGGAAATCTTTTCAGAGTGGTATTTTATTTTACTTTGCATTGCAGAAACATGGTAGACCGTTGCAACGCTGTTGGAGTGCGTATTTATGCCGATATAGTGGTTAATCACATGGTTGGTGCTACAGCAGGAAAAGGTGAGTACTACGTTAACAACAAAAGCCAATTTTGTTGCATTATTATCATTGCGTTTATTTGTCTATTTTGCGTAAAGGACATGGTACTGACGGATCGACTTACGATGCAGCAACTAGAAGCTTTCCAGCAGTTCCATATTCTCTCCCTGATTTTCACAATATTAGTGATTGTACGTCTAGTACTGGTGGAATTGTGGACTACAATAACCCCGTACAAGTACGTAATTTAGAATAGATTCATCCTGTGTACTAAAACATAAATAAAAAATAATCAAAACATTATAATTGGTACACTCATCTCGACATATTGTTTTTTGTATTTGATTTCCTGTCATCTTTTTTTGAATGGAGACAGAAAATGGAACTGCAAACTGGCATCCCCGATACTAACCAGAGCGGCTATTGACCCTAAACACTCAAGGTATTTTTTTAGTAGTTTACTCAACCTTGTATTCCAGCAGTACAACAAATTTCGAACGCTTGTATCTCGGATACTACTAAAGATTTCACAAAATTTTTTTCGCAGCGGTAATTTAAATTTACATCTGAACCCATAAACTTCTTTGCTGTGCAATATAATTTTTATTAAACTTGAGAAATTGGATTTTTTGTGAATGCGTAGGAAAACAAACTACGCGGCCTGACGCGCAATCTAATTAACTTAACTGATTGCTGTTTTTTGGCAAAAATTTATGAATACGTGACAAATATGCTTGCTTATTTAAAATATGGAAAGAGCAGAGTAATGATTTTGAGTTTACATTGAAGTATAATGAAAAGCAGATAAAGGGAAAAAAATTTCAAATGATGTTCAAAAGAAAATAGTGCATTATTGAGCAATTGAAAATTTGTTGGATGTGTGCAGACTTACGTCTACCAAAAATGGGCTAATGAGTTTTCAAAACATGCCTCTCACAATAATGTTGAGTGGATAGCATTGGCTGGTTGAGGGCTATTGACGTGTTGTAATAGATTGCTGTATGGTACTGTATGATGTTGGTGATCATTTTTGAGCAAAATTTTTTATTCACCCTGGTGTGAATCTGGAGGCAGATCCCTCTTAATACGAGATTGCCTTGAAGATTGCTACCTAGCAACTAGCAACCTCTATAGTTTGAGTGGGTAGCTTCACTATTCCCAGCCAATACAGCCCTTACAAGACCGTTATAACAAATAGCTTGAAATTAGCTAAACCATCTGACTAAGTGCAAAGTTCTAAAGTTGCATTCCATGAAAGAGATTAAGATTCTTCCTATTATGTAGCAACCACTAAAGAACAAAAAGCGCCGTCACCTAAACTTTACCTTTTCATTGGATACGCGCTTGGTTACGTACAAGATTTTGAAATTTTGACCAGCACAAGAGTTGCCAGACTTTGACCAGCACAACAGTTACAATGCAAACAACATTTAAAAGAGCTGCGCAGTTAGGTCAAATTTTTAATTCATTTAAACTGAAAGTGAAAACCGATTTTGGATATCAATATGATCAAAGCCTGAATTGGCGTAGTTTGCATCCACAACGAAAAAGACTTTTTGGATCAATCACCAATTTCAAAGATTATATTTACGTATTTTGTATTTAAATTTATGGGCAAATCTTTTTTAGCTGCGTTAATTGACATTAACCTTTGAGCTGCAGTACTGATAATGAAAATAACTTGAGTTAAAAGAGTCACATTTATAGGCCCAAAGAACCGCATACGGCTTACGAGCCGCAATTTGGCCATCCCTTGACTAGCGCATTTGTTTAAAAGATTTAAAATTTTAGCTGCATTTTACAGGTAAGAAATTGCCAATTACACGGTTTGTTGGATCTTGATCAAAGAAAACAGGATGTCAGAGGTATAAAAAAATTTGCTTTACAGTTTATATCATTTGCTATTTTTATTAGATTATTACTCAAATAAACTTTTGCTTTTGACAGAAAAAATCGTAACGTATCTGAACAATCTAATTTCGTTTGGAGTCGCCGGTTTTCGTATCGATGCTGCGAAACACATGTGGCCAGTTGATCTACGTACAATTTTCAGCGCTTTAAATAATCTTCCTACAGCAAAAGGTTTTGCTCCCAATACCAAGCCGTTTATTTTCCAAGAAGTTGACGGTTCGCGAGGTAACGCTAATGAAAATTTTAACTATAATGCGTTATAGCATAATAGAACCTTTCCATTTAGCAATCATTAACAAATTCATTTACAAAAGAAAATATTACACAAAGGTGTTGGACATTCAATTGCACCATAATCAAGATTACACAATTTTTTAAAGAAATATTGCTTATTTTCAGCATGTTAACATATTGGCCCAGTTTATGCTTAACAAGCTGGCTACGCCGGCGTTGTCTGCAAAGCCCGCATTGAAAAGTTGGGGTTGAAAATATCGGTTCAACCAGCTGCACAAACGTCACCCAATCGGTATTCTTTTTTTGACATAGCCAACTACCGTTACAATATCCAAAGTATCATCTTTCAAAACAGGAATCGATCAAATAAAATATTATGAGAGGATGCACATAGCTGCTATATTACCCCAAAGTTTGTGCAGTTTCTAGCCGTGAATAGTTTTCCTTGTTTCCACCATAGACGTACTTACAATTAAAACAGGACTTACAATAAAAACAGCCAACAATTTTATTTATTCATTACATGAAATGCATGGGAGCATAAAGTCAAAAGTGTGGAAGGATGATAAAGTGGCTGATATGCACTTTCAGCAGGGTTGTAGAAAAAGAAGTGTAAGAGCGAAAAATTAGTGTCGGAACACACAATTAGTGTGGGAACGCACAAAGTAGAAATATGCATCTTCTGATGAGGTTAGTGTGAAACAGCGTAGGAACGTCTACCCTCGGATTCTTAACCACACCGTTGATTTCAACGGATTAAACTATTAAAAAATACCATAAGTTGTGACAGTGGGCCAAATTTGACAGTGGCGAATGTCTGGTTTTCAGGAATGAGCTACAAAAAATTATGCCCATTGTTAAAGACTTTTCCTTAATTTTAAGTCTATTAGTATGATCAAAAGCTTGTGTCTGCTCGTATGTTGCTTGGTTCTGACATAATTGCATCTTGGGGAGGAGCAAAGTAACCTAAAGTCAAACACTTACAGCTAATTGTTGCAACATGTTAGGTCAGACATATCCAATTTTAGGCTTATTACATTTTTTAATTTCAAACGTTAGCGTGAAAGTACCGGATAGTTGCGTTGTTAAATCAAAAACAAGGTAAAGACCTTTTTGCTCTTTAGTTCTTGGTTTTTTCGAAGCAATATTTTGACTGAATTAGGCATCAGGACCTATTTTTTTCCAAAGTTCTTGGTTCCATACGCTTCTACAAAAAATTTATATTTCAGTGATTTTCTGACCCTATGCAGTAGACGCCGCGTATTATGACCACCTTGGGACCAGACCATTTTGGTCATAATATCCGAATGATCATAAAAACCGAAGCTTCCATAACAGCTCCTGAATCGACGCCGTAAGCCACAAGAAGTCCAAACACCGTCAAGTCCATCGTTTAACCGAAGTAACAGTGTGACGTTGGCAGTAAAACAAAGTACAGTACTGTGACAGTACAAGTGATGGTAAAACTAAGTAGAGTATGGAACAATATGCTGAAAAGGCGAAGTTACAAGTGCGTGGCGGGAAAAAATACTGTACTGTGATAAGAGAGATAGAGAAAATGTTGGTCATATTATCCGAAATTTGTTCATATTAAACGGAGAATTTTAAATGGATAAATTCCGGACCGTACCAAATTGATCATAATAAGCGGCTGGTCATATTATCCGTGGTCATAACAAGCGGCGCCTGCTGTATATCTCTTTAATGTGTAACTTGGCCCATTAAGAATATATGTTGGACGTCCCTGGTCTAGATTATGATTTTAGACTAAAATATTGACCAATAAGTTTTCGCTGCTCCACTTAATAGATAAACTTGTATCTTAAAGATAAAAATTAGTCAGGCTTTCAACTCGACTATACAACAGTATTCTAACTAGCTATGGCATACCCAAAAACAATTTTTAGCCCTACCGGTATGTTAGACTGCAATTTATTGTGGCAGTTTAACCGGCGGGCCATCAATCGTTTGCTTTTGAAAGGATAGCTTAAATTATTTTTAACTGCAGCTGCTGACTGCTGCTTTCATTTTAACCCCAAGATGCAGGAACCTTTAAACCCATACCAATGCAGAAACCGGGTTTCCGAGGCTCACCTGTGTTAAAGTAGTATGCTTTTTGAGGTTGTGTTTGCTGGTATATAATGGAGCATTCACACACAAAGTACTCTATTGCGTTTCAAGTATTTGATTCCACTACATAACTTTATGCACAAAATCAGAATGAAAATCCAATTCAAAACTCACTCAGGAGACAAGCACGCACTAAAATTACCAGCACAAGTTAACAAATGACTCAGCATTTCACGGACAATTGTTACAAATGACAGAACTAGGTTCCTTCGACACGTTTTTGTTACATTTCTTGCACACAATGGCACTTTTACCATCTTTTTTTGAAGGGTAATGGTGGCAGCGTTTTCATTTGGTTACAGGTATCTCTGCAACAGTCCCTACATTTTCTTCTCTCCTGACCCCGCATCTTTCCATTGCCACAAGAACAGTTGCCGGACTTTTGTAGTCACTCTCAATCGCCTTCTCATTTGTGGAATTACCAATTCCTCAGCAATATTTCGCTGAAATAATCTTCGTTTGTGTGTCTTTTCTACTGCAGATTCCGAGTTTTGTGTTGAAAAGACAGCAAATGCATTTAGTGCAGCAACATCCAGCAAATTGTACCACATCACTACTGGCCATCTTTTTGTCTCCCGCTTGCTACTGTACGTGCGAATCAGTTGGTCAAAGGTATCCATCACTGCTTTGGAACCATTTAGTATGGTATTACCTCTGTTTTTTTTTCAACTGCCTTTATTGATAGCTTTGTTGTGATGCATAGTACTCAGCGTTATAACCGTCTTTCCTTTCTTCGGTACATAGCTTACCATTGTGGTGTTCCCCTTGAAGCCAAACTCAGTAGTGTATCGTCTCTGACTTTTGCTTGCTTTCATGATCGGGGGTGTATCCGGTTTATTTTGTCGAAGGTCCCAACTAATGTTAGGATTTTGTCCAGCAGCAATTCAGCCAATTGCACGCTAGTGAAGAAGTTGTCTGCAGTTACGTTGCGACCACTATGCTGCAAAGGGGAGCACAGTTGGTACCTACCAATGGCCCAAAGTGTCATTCCAATAAACGTGGCGTTAAACGAAAATATGACGAGAGTTACTTGGGCTTTGGGTTTACTTGGACAGGTTCTGAAGACTACCCTGGTGCTCTTTGTGTCATATGCCAAAAACAGTTACACAATAGTTCTCTTGTGCCTGCCAAAATGAAAAGACATTTGGAAAGCCATCACCCTAACTTAGTTGGAAAAGACATCTTGTTTTTTAAGGCCATACTTCGCGAAGTGAAAGACATGCAAACAGTTATTCATTCAACAACAGTTTCCACCGAAAAACTATTGGAAGTGTCCTATTTAATAGGTAAAAGAATTGCTATAGCAGGTGAGGCACACACAATTCCCGAAGACCTTATCAAGCCTTGCATGCTTGAAGCTGCAAGAATTTTGCTTAACAAAAGTGACCACCAAAAGCTGGAGAGCATTCCTTTATCAAGCAGTTCTGTCAGCCGTCGTATAGATGACATGGGAATGTATATAAAATCTGAAGTATGCTCTCGTTTACAGCAGGTCGATTTCTTTTGTCTTCAACTGGATGAGTCGACAGATGTGGCAGGGTTGGCTGTGTTGCTTGCATTTGTTCGTTATGTCTATGATGGAGACATTCAAGAAGATTTGTTTTTGTGCAAGACCTTACCCACTTCTACCACAGGAGAAGAGATATTCAAGATTTTGGATACATTTATGAGCGAAAATAAAATTCCGTGGAAAAAATGCTTGGATGTCTGCACCGATGGAGCTAAAAGCATGACTGACTCTATAAAAGGTGTGGTGTCACGTATTAAAAAAGAAAATCCGGAATGTTCCAACTCCCACTGTGCACTCCACCGACATCAACAGGCTACAAAAGGCATGCCTCCTGAACTTAGCAATGTTTTGGATGATGTGATAAAAATTGTCAATTTTGTCAAGTCAAGACCACTAAAAGCCAGAATTTTTTCTGTTATCTGCAAAAAAATGGGAAGTATTCATTGCAATTTATTGTTGCACACATCTGTACGCTGGTTGAGCAGAGGTAAGGTGCTCGCGAGAGTTTTTGAATTAAGAAATGAACTACTGATATTTTTTGAAGAAAACAAATTTGGTTTATCATGCAGGTTGCATGAGCCAAAATGGCTGCAGTATCTCTCTTATATGGCTGATATATTTGGCAAGTTGAATGATTTTAACTTACGCCTGCAAGGCAAGTACACAACTGTTTTTTCTGTAAAAGATCATGCTACAGCCATCACACGAAAACTAAAATTTTGGTGCGAAAATGTAAAAAACGACGATTTCGCTTACTTCCCTTTGCTGCAAAACTTTCTTGGAAAAAATAATCTCACAATAGATCAATCTGTGAAAAGCGATATTGTGCGACACTTGCAGGAACTGCAAAATACTTTTCTTCTATATTTTCCAAAGGGGATGTTCAATTGCGATTGGGTTCGTAATCCATTTAGTTGTTCGACTGCTCCATTTACTGGAAAAACTATGGAAGAATTCATCGAACTTTCAAGCGATGATAATTTGAAATTGCAATTTACAAGCCACCTCTCAAGCAAGTTTTGGCTAAGTGTGCAAAAAGAATACCCTACTCTTGCAAGAAAAGCTGTGAAGAAACTCTTGCCTTTCGCAACAACCTACCTATGTGAAACAGGGTTTTCACGATATGTGTCCACAAGAACAAAATCTAGGAACAGATTGGATGCTGAAGCAGATATGTACATTTAACTATCAACTATTAGGCCAGACGTTAAACATCTTTCTGCTTCTATGCAAGCTCATCCTTCTCATTAAAGTGATAAATTACATTCCTTTTACTTTATAAGATCCTAACCTTTTATTTTCTTTGCTTTGTTCTGTTTTGAAAGGAACTTCAGTAATTTTAGTCTTTTGATCGCAAAATTAACGTCTGTTATATCTTGACAAACTTGAGTTAAAACATTTTTGGCTAAGTGTTCCGTGGGCTAAAATGATAAGATTCGGTGTTCCGTGAGTAAAAAAGTTTGAGAAACCCTGCTCTACACCATCGCGCCGGATGAACACTATTGATTCATGCGCAAAAGCTCATGCTCTGTTAGCCAGTCTTTTGTCAAACTGAACTACTTAACCTCACAGTATGTTTGTTACACAAAGTTAATAAATCCTGTTAATTGCATTTACCTAGCACATAAAAAAGATTTTCCTTTTTTTTCTGCCTACTATCTCTTTCGTACCCAGCGCGAAATAAGCAGGGAAGTCGTGAAACTCGCCTTTTTGAAATCATTAGCATGAGCCGACTGTTGCTTGAACGAACAAGTTACTGCATATGATGCGGACAGTCTAACTGCAAGAACATACGTCGACGCAGCTTTAATAAATGATGCTTAACAATGTATTTTTGATAAGGATCAAGCTTGATCTATGTAATGCGGTGAGTGATATCACTCGGTTTTTTGTTGATCACAACACAAAAATGGAATTTACTCTCATTGAAATTACCAAACAAAAATTGATTACGGTCTGCTCGAACTTCTTAGATGTGAAAACTGATTGAATCAACTTTTGCTGGTTTTGACTGTCAAAACCACTGTTAAGGCAGCAGTTTAACTTTGGTCCGAACTGCAGTTTAAGCAGTTACGGCAAAGAGTTTAAAATGCCGCATATGTTAAAGAACATAAGGAAAATAGGGGAGCGGAAGCACCAAGCGAGTTGCTTCTAATGACAACTAGCTGAAACTTGAGGTCGATAAACCTGTCGAATTGCGGTTGATACCACACTCTGGATTGAGTGCTTTATCTTTTAAATAAATTGATGATTCTAATTTGGTTCATACTAATTCAAAAATTTGTACTTTTGTAATTCAAATATTGATATTGATGATTGCAGGAGGAGCGGTAACACCAAATGAATACTTCACCTTTGGAAGAGTCACTGAATTCAAATATGCGTTAGATATCGTATACAACAAAGACAAAATTCAGGTTTACTTTTCAATAGAGTAACAAAATCAAAAATAATAGAGGATCAAATGAATGTTTCAAGAGTAGTAAGACTGTCACAAATAAGTAAATTTGCGTTGTAGGAATAGTTTTTATATATGGTTCTGTAATCTGTTGCTTTTGTTCCGCTGTGATTCTGTTATTTGTAAATCTGAATTGTCTTAGGCCCTAAACTTGCTTTTTAAATCTCGGCTGTTTTTTCTAAAAACCTTTTTTCTTTCGCATTTAGATTTGTAACAGACACGCCTCTTCTTATGTCACAATGGTTGATTGCGTGTTTTAGTTTCAGAATAATCGAGTGAATCTTGTTTCTTCTCGAAGATTTTTGATTGCCCATTACGTAATTTAATAGCGGTGTCTTTTCTTTGTCACGTGATGTTGTTCTGGCATTTTCTGGAATTTGGTTTCATTCACATATAAGGCGGCGAGATTTTTACGCATTCAGTTGAGTGGCAGAGGAGAGAGTAGAGAGAAAGTGTAGAAAACCACGGAGAGCGCCTTATTCTGTGGTGATTTGTCACGTGACAAGTATCAGCGGTTCATTGGTGGATTTAGTTTTGGTTGGTTTCTGATCGTTATATTAAAGTGCTTTAGTTTCTGTGATTCACGGTCGAAGGAATTCAACGTTTCAAGTATTTAATGAATATATTTGTTCTGTTCTTGATCGAAAAGTGCGTGATTCAAGTATCGTAGTAGAAGCCAATCTCTACCTAGCTGTTAAGTTGCAGCCAAACATAATTATTCCAGCGATACTATCAGTCGCCTTAATTTTAAGAAAAGAATTAAAGTTGAGATAAGACCAAAAATTCTATTTAAGGCGACAAACAGTTTACTTACAAATGAATATTTCGAACCTTAACTTGTTTATAGGTATTTTGTAAGTTAGAGAGTAGATCAAAAATTGCAAAATGAATAATTGCGCTAAATTAATCAGAAAATGTAAACAATTGCAAACTTCACTTTTTGTATTTTCCCACTTTTATGACGGTTTGCAACAGAACTGATTTCTACAGCTGCACAAAGCATAGTTTAATCCAGGGGTTCCCAAACTTTTTGTTCCTCAGTACCCTTAGACACTTTTTATAGGTTCCCACGTACCCCTAACACTAAAAATGAAGCTTAATAGTAAAAAAAGACATTTAAATATTTTGATATTTTAAGTTTATAGAGTCTTCATGTTTAGATTACATAGGCATCTTAAATGATGAAAACAGAAATAAAGCAATTACTAAGGTAACTGATATTTTGATCCAGCACATACAATACATACCTTTTTATTATTATTATCCAAAACATTAATGAACAAAACTCAGGTATTCTTATTTTAATGCATCGCACTAACTCAACATAAATGGATCACAACCAATTCAACACACATTCAGTCCTGCAGATAAGGCAGAAACAGGGAAAAAAATGTTAATGCACTCTAGTATGGAGACAGAATTATTGATAACAATTGTAACCAAATCTAAACAGAACTAGTGAGATGGGTGAGCTTGTTTTTTAGCAACAAGCTCACTGATACGAGGGGAAACTTTAGCAATTGCACAACGAAGATCATGTTCAGGTGTGTTGAGTTTTGATCTGTATTTTGATTTGATACCTAACAGTACTGAAAATGCCGACTCACAAAGCCATGTTGATGGAAATACCAACAGTGCTTGAATAGCAGGTTCAGCAATCTGTCTGTATGAGTTTCTCATTGAAAACCAAAAACCACACAGATTTTTCTCAGAGTAAACATGTAATGCAGAATCATCATGTTGCATTTCTACCAACTCCTCCTGCCTACCTGTCCCAGCCTGCAACACCTGAGCATCTGTACTGAAAGGATTTCTAAGATATACAAATTCATCTCCATCAAGGCTTGGAAAATAACTTTTAATTTCTTCCTCCATCTTCATAAGATGCTCAGTGACTAATCCTGTGAACTTGTCAGTCTTAGATCGTGGATTTTGATCTATATATTCTGTTACATTACTAAACATAGCCAAGGCATCAGAATGAATGTTTCCCCTCCACAGTCGAAGTTTTGCAATGAATGCTTTGAGTTTAGCTATACTGCCACAAACTGTTACATCTCTTCCTTGGAGACTCTGGTTTAGCATATTTAGAGCATCAAAAATATCCACAAGATAGGCAAGGTTAAGCATGAAGTATTGATCCTTCAAGGAAGTGACGAAATCTTCGCACTTGTGGGAATGTTGAAAAAATTCTAGCAATTCTCCATGAAGCTCATAAATACGTTTTGTGACACTTCCTCGGGAAAGCCAACGTACATCAGTATGGAACAGAAGTACACTGTGATTAGCATCAAAATCTTCACACAATAGTTTGAATAATCGGCTGTTAAGAGCACTCCCTTTTACATGGTTAACCATCTTGACCACCAGTGATAACACACTGGCTAGTTCAGCAGGAAGAACCTTGCATGACAAAACAAACCGATGTATCATGCAATGCATAAATGTCACATGAGGTGCTACTTCCATGACACGAGCTCTAAAACCAGACTTTCGCCCCAACATTGCTGATGCCCCATCAGTTGTGCATCCTCTCAGATTTTCCCACTTCAAACCATGTTTCTTGAAAAATGAATCTACCACTTGAAAAATATCTTCGCCTTTAGTTGTTGCTTCTAAGGCTGCATTCATTAAGAACTCTTCCTTAATACCTTTATTTCCTACATACCGAGCAAACATTAGTAGCTGAGCACAATTTGTAACATCGGTGGACTCGTCAAGTTGAATTGCAAATCCACTTTCAGACATAGAAATTTCACTAATCACTTGCTGAAAAATATCAAGTGACATTTCTTCTATTCGTCGTTGCACTGTATTGTTTGACAAGGAGATAGAGTTGAGCTTTTTTTCTGATTCATCTCCAAGGACACAACGCACCATTGCTTTTGCAGCTGGAAGAACAAGGTTTTCCCCAATGGTATGAGCTTTCTTTTGTTTGGCAATCATAAGTGAAACTTCATAAGATGCCTGCACCACTGCACTGTTTTGTTGGAAAATCCTCCCACTTGGATCCAGTCGTTGCTTCTTAAACACTTCTTCTTTACGTTTAAAAAAATTAAGGTCTTTGTCTTTGAACTGTGGATGAGCTCTCTCAAGATGTCGAGTAAGTAGGCTTGGCTTCAATGAGTCATTTCCCAGAGTTTTTTGACACAGTACACACACTGGAATATCCATACCATTGTTTACTACGAATGTAAACCCGAACTGTAAGTAGGTCTCTGAATATTTTCTTCTTTTACTCATCATTATTTACCCTTCTGAAAGATAGAAAAAATATATTAGGTAACAGTAACTAATAAGCCCAAAAAGTGCCATAAAACAGCATCCTGCCACATCTGAAACCAGGTATGTGTATCTACTCTAAGAATTAAATACACATACTAGGTTTCTGATATGGCCGTATGATGTTTTATGGCATTTTTTGGGTTTATGTTATGTTTCCAATGCAAGGAATAAGAATATAGCTACTGCCACGTAAAGTACATGGCAAGAAAATTAACATCACTTTGTATATATTAATATTAGATATTTATGTCTTTTCATTGTTTTTCTTAATTGTATGTATAGAACTTTTAATGCAACACGGTCTTACAACAAGGATATGGAGAGTTAGTAACGAGAAACGTTTTCACACTTTCACAAGCTGCGAGTGTAAACAGGACTGAGTCTGAGTCACTCAGTGAGGCGTGAGCCGCCAGGCACTGACGCGTCGATAAACACGTCCTGTACCAGTCATTTCTAGATTGGTACAGGTAGTCCTACACAGGGGCGTCATTTCAGATTTTTCTTGGAGGGAGTAGAGACATGTGAGGTTTATAATAGTAAAAACAAAGGGTATTACCTAACACCCAAAAAATTTCAATAAAGGTGGTGCTAATCAACACAAAGAAAATGAGAAAAGTGCAATCTAAGTGCAGATTACAACACCATGTATTGTGCAAGTAATTGTTTCCTTCAGACCAAATGTACCCCCTGAAACGTGCAAATGTACCCCTGGGGGTACATGTACCCCAGTTTGGGAACCCCTGGTTTAATCATTGCTCAGTGAATTCTGTGATATATTTCGTCATCCCGATTATTTCTGTATTTATGTGAGCGCCAAGTGGAAGATTTGTTAATATCAAATTCAAAGTCTTGGTATTTGTTGATTAGAGAGTTCAGATCAGGTCTATTCACTACCAAGCGGGCGCTCTATCCATTATGCCTACCCGCGATTTGGTTTCTTGCTAAAAGTACTTCAACAAATAAATTATGAGATTTTTTTCATGATTTAAAAGTCAACATAGCGTGAGATGTTATCTTGCAGTATTTGACCACTTTGGGAGAAAGCTGGAATATGATGCCGAACAAATATGCTTTGGTTTTTTTAAGCAACCATGATACCGAACGTTCCGATCCAAATGTTATCACGTTCAAAGATTCTTATGGTAAGAAAGATACGTTGATCAACGCAATATGTGCTGGAATTTGAAATAATACCTCAAACGATTAGCAAATCTAGATTGGTAATCTATTAACTCACTCTTTTCTATTGGCCTATTTGAATACATTTTTGGGGGAGGGCAAAATATGTCAGTTTGATGTTGTAACACAGTGAAGAATATATACAAATTCGTGATCAAAAATTCAATGCCGAACTTGTGTCTAAATCGATGATTGTATTTTTTCTCAAAGATCTTTTTCTGTTTGAGGTTAACTTTTCGATAGAAAGTTTTGTACACTTTTTCTTTCTGTAGTGACGTAATGGATATATCGCAGCTCGTTTAATACGTGACTGCAAGGTCGAACTGCCGGAGGTCGGTTGAAAAATTTAGGTGCCTCGAAATAGTTTAGCTTGAACTAGTCTATCAATCTTAGAGCCTACCACAATCTATGCAATAACAACTAGGATAAAGCAGTAATATTTCTTTGATTAGATCTGAAAATTTTTACTGCCTACATGATGGCTTACAACTACGGAATACCTTGTGTCCTTTCTAGCTACAAATTCAGGTAATAAATTTTATCTACTTCTTATTGTTTCTATTAATCCATAAAGTTAGTGCTTCCGTGAATATGGAATTAAACAAAAGTAAGAACTAAAAAAAACATTTTTTGAAGATCATTCTAGATTTTTAGCCAAACATGTTTATAGATACACATTCACTTGAAGAACCTTTTGTTGAGATCTCAAGAGAATATGCCAAAAATCTCAGGGCAACCAACCCAACTGGAAAGCTTAATTCTGATCCTAAATCACGTTGCAGGATGAGATGAAAGTCGTTTAAATTCAAAATTGTTATTTGTTGCTAAAAGCAAAAAAAGGATTCAAGTCAATGATAATAACGTTTCATAGAAATAGCATATCATTTTCCAAAACGTAGCAGTAAAACATAAAAAATTATCCTGGAAATAAAAACGGTGTAAACCCCTGTATATAGTCTATTATTTCACAGACAATAGAGTCAACTAATCGTATGAGTTTATTATTGTGAAAGTTTTTTTTCTTAAAATTTTTTGCTTGCTTTTGCCTGAGAGCTTATGCAATGTTTGCTAAGCTTTGGTATGACTGGACCACCACGACGCCCAGATTGCTTAATTCCGCCATCTGTCTGCCACATAAACAGGGAGTGTATCCCGTATAGTGACTTACCCTCAGAGAGATCAAACAAACTCACCGGCTTTGTCCATACTATTCCTTTTCTGTTTAATGCCATGCAAGAAAATTTGCCAATACCTGGGAAAACCGATTGCGAAACGGATGCTCTTGCCATCAGACCATCGCGTAGGCTTTGGCATGTTTTGATAATTTTTTCTATAATGCAATCAGCTACTGCAGTAGTGACGTTGTTGGGAGATCGTACTCTTAAAGTGACACCCACACGTGCCTTGCTGGGCATTCATCACAATTATAGATAGGAAGAGAAATTTGTTTTGTGTTATAGATAAGAAGAGAAATTTGTTTTTGTTTTGTGTCATTGGTAAATGGTATGTAGCAGGTATATGGTGGAATCAGGAAGTAAGATAAGTGATAAAATAGAAACATTCTGACTAGCGACTTCCAAACGGAGCTTGATTTCATAAGCTTGAAATCAGTTCTTATTCATCCAAAAAATTCCATACGAATGAGAAACAAATGAAGTGATGATATTGGTATCACAAGGTGACCCAAAGTACATTTTTGCATCTACACTTCAATGTGTTTTGATTGCAATCGGGTTATTTACTGGTAGACTAATTAGGTATAGCTTAGTGATTACCTGTCAAGCTGGCTGCTTCAATAATTTTCATCCTGCTGAGTGCGTTTCAATTACACCATCATTAAGGTTTATTTACATTGCACAGCAATAGTGATCAAGGACCACCTTCAGTTCAACCCAAGTTCAATGCTGATGGTAGTTGCGGAAACGGTTGGGTTTGCGAACATCGATGGAGACAAATTAAAAACATGTTTGCTTTTGCGGCAGCCGCTGACGGTGAGAGTTTGAATAATTACTTGGTATCTCTGATATACTGTAATATACAACACCCATTTATTGTAAAGCAACGCAAGTTTCAGCTTTTAAAATCCAGAAAGGGAACATTTTGTTACGACGTTTTAATTCATCATACAATCACTAATGTTATTGTCGTCAGCTTCCGTGAAGGCTGATTACGTGTAATGTCAAACTTGTTACGCATCGTCATAAGAGTTGCTGTTTCAAAATCTAATTTTCTATATGCGTTTTTTGCTCATCTTCAATTGATCTTTGCTTAGCGTTTGACTGCTGGTGTTTGTCTAACAAAAGCATCACCGTAAAAACTGAGAGTTGGCGGAATAAACCTCGATATACACTTTTTCAGCCAACCCAGACAAAGTATTAATTACTTATCAATCACCTTTAGAACAATAAAAATCGGGCAAAGTCCGTATTTTCAAAATAGTAATCTGCGATGTAAGATCTTTATCGTATTTTGGAGCTTGAAATAGCATTACAGAAGATCAGTACTATGAAAACCTAAATCTCCCAAAAAAGGTCTTCACATACTTTGTTTTGACACCAATTTATAGAAGGATTTCCTGATACAGCAATCACTGATTTTACTTATTCACTGCGACGACTTTTATCGGTCTTTATACTTGATTCATCTTGAAAAATTAGGCGAACCTGTTGCCAATGTTTGGACGTCTATCAATCGTATGGCATTTTCTCGAGGAAACAAAGCTTTCATTGTCATTAACAAGCAAAGATCAATACTGCAGCAGAATCTTCAAACTGGAATGCCGCAAGGACAATATTGTAACGTTATTGCCGGCAATGCTGACTTTTGCTCAGGTACAAACTTAAGCTGATCTGATTAACTAATTTTATCAAAAAGCCTTTACATGCACTACAATGTTGGCCTTTTTTTGTAGGCGCTGTAGATTTGTACTTTCATGTTGCATTGCCTTATGAATTTTAACTATGGTAAGATATCTCCCACGTGATCAAACCTCATCAAAATTCGCTTTCAAAAAATGTGGCTGACCAGCTTTTAGCATTTTTGCATTGAATTGAGGAGTGATAACTTTCTTTGTGAATGAAATGAATAAAACATACAGTTGTAAAAAAAACCTAATGTAAGATTTTTACTGATTTATGGAATGAATCTGAAGTCAAAGTAAGGTAAAAGCGTTAAGGTTGACCAGGTATTGCTAGCAGCTAGCCTCGTTTCATGGATTTAACATGCAGGCTACTGTAGCCAGCTTCTGGTAGGGTTTGATATTCCAATGATTAGCACATTTGAGAATGTTGAGTTTAAGTTAATTGTAATGTGCAACTTATACAGCATATTAAGTTAGAAAAGCGGATTGAAAAAGAGTAAACCTAAATTATACTATAGCCTAAATGACAAGGCAAACTTCTGTACCATTTGCCACGCGTTGGATTAATTATTGAGGTATAATTAAAGTTTACGTACGTAAATTATTCAAGCTGAAAAACGATGGAAAAAAAGAAGAAAGGCAGTGTACACTGAAGGGGCAGGCCCGGTATGTAAATGTACGGAGCAGTGTACACTGGAAGGGGAGTGTACAGGGTGGGGGATAGAGACCTGGGGATGTAAAATTTTTTTAATTGTTTTTTATAATTGACCAATCAAAAACGACCAAAAGTCACAAATTTTGCACCCCCAGTTCTCTATCCCCCACCCTGTACACTCCCTTCCAGTGTACACTGCCCCGTACATTTACATACCGGGCCTGCCCTTTCAGTGTACACTGCCTTTCTTCTTTTTTTCCATCGTTTTTCAGCTTAAATAATTTACGTACGTAAACTTTAATTTTACCATTATTGATTGATGAAATCAACATTCCTTTGAAATTTTTTGTCAAAACTGCTTGCACGTCAGTTACATTAATGTATCAGATACAATTTTGTGGCCTTAACGATTTCTTAAACAAGTTTTTAGGGCCATTGCCTCGTATGCTGGACCAAGAAAGCAGTAGTTCAGAAAATTACTGGACCGGTAGTAATTATCAGATTGTGATTGATTTTGCTAATGTACCTACAGGTATCTAAATGATTTAGAGTTATTTTTAAAAAAAAAGTATGTGATATAGTTTGGATGATAACTTTTCTTTGAACCAATGTTTTGGCAAATATTACCAAGCTTTAACTCGCCGATTGAGAAGCCTAATCTCAATCAAATCATTTGTTTCCAAGTAACATACTAACATTAATTTGCTCCACTGTTTAATTAATTTCACATTAGTTATCAAAACAACCCCTAATGTTGATGTTCGTCCTATATATTTCCAGCATAAACTACAGTTTTTGGCAATATTAAGGAGACTCGAGTTATTTGCCGGAAACGACTCGTCTTAGGACAGTTAAGACTCGACTGGCCTGCAAATAATGAAATACTTACATGAAAAAAAATTTTCTGTCTTGGAAAGTTTGATTTCTCAAAAATTGTACCCTAAAAATTTGTATTTAAGAATAATTTTTTTACACACTGGCAACCAGTGGCGTGCGGAGGGGCTCCTATGCACATGCCCTCTTAACCTTTTGAGGATCATAAGATTCTAATTGACAAAATTTGAGACAATTCCTTCATTGTTTGGTAACAACAAAATTACAATGAATTTCAGAAAAATGGGTATTGCGTAGGGTTTCCAACCGTCCTTTATTTCAAAGGACAGTCCTTTATTTGAACCCCCCGTCCTTGTCCTTTATTAAACTTAGAATTGTCCTTTATTTCTAGAGCTGAAAAAAATTTACTGCAAGAGCGGAAAAAATTTGCAAGAGTACAGTCCAACCGCGGTTGTGTAGCACAACCCATGGAAAATCGGGTGTTGACCTACCTTTTTTTTTTTTTTGGAGGCCACCATGTCCGCGAGCACTATTTTTACATGGTGGCCTCCAAAAAAAGGTCAACACCTGATTACCCACCCGGACAGGAACAGAGGGTCTCCAATTGAGTATTGTCCTTTAAAATACAGGTCGGTTGGCAACTCTAGTCACAGTGTCCTTTATTGACATTTGTCAAAGTTGGCAACCCTATTATTGCGTCATAATGGCTTAACAATTACCAATCATGTAACACATGGGTGCCCAACCAGTCGATCGCGATCTACCGGTCGATCTTTAAAGCCTTGGAAATCGATCGCGGGTGATTTTTTACAGGTATAAGAGTTTGCCGAACTAAAAGTTGAATCCTTATGTATATATACATTTTTTTCAATCTGGCAACCTTGTTATTGTTAGCAACGCTATTGGTAACAGCTTTCTACTAGCGCAGTGGATGTTTCTTTAATTTAATTAATTTCTTTTTTAAAGTTGACACTTAATGCATTGACTGACGATTCTGATTATGCCACTTAAATCTGCAAAATTTAACTTTAAAAATTTTCTTTAAAAACGTTTTTTCTAAATGAAAAAAAATTAAAGGAGCTGAAATCACAACTAGCTACAACAGTCAATTTTTACCAAACCAAACACGAAAAGTAAGGCAGCTAAGCTAGCATCATATCGAGTTTGCCACGTCTTGCCAAGTATAAGAAATCGTTTCAAGATGGAGAAATGGTCAAGGAAGCGTTTAGAGAAGCTGCTGATTGACTGTAAGGGAATTTTAAAAGCAAGGATGAAATTATCTCATCAATCAAAGACCTTCAGTTTTTCCATTCTTTCAAATCGCCTTGTCACCGTATTTCTCGACAACTGAAGGTCTTTGATTGATGAGATAATTTCATCCTTGCTTTTAAAATTCCCTTACAGTCAATCAGCAGCTTCTCTAAACGCTTCCTTGACCATTTCTCCATCTTGAAACGATTTCTTATACTTGGCAAGACGTGGCAAACTCGATATGATGCTAGCTTAGCTGCCTTACTTTTCGTGTTTGTTTGGTAAAAATTGACTGTTGTAGCTAGTTGTGATTTCAGCTCCTTTAATTTTTTTTCATTTAGAAAAAACGTTTTTAAAGAAAATTTTTAAAGTTAAATTTTGCAGATTGAAGTGGCATAATCAGAATCGTCAGTCAATGCATTAAGTGTCAACTTTAAAAAAGAAATTAATTAAATTAAAGAAACATCCACTGCGCTAGTAGAAAGCTGTTACCAATAGCGTTGCTAACAATAACAAGGTTGCCAGATTGAAAAAATGTATATATACATAAGGATTCAACTTTTAGTTCGGCAAACTCTTATACCTGTAAAAAATCACCCGCGATCGATTTCCAAGGCTTTAAAGATCGACCGGTAGATCGCGATCGACTGGTTGGGCACCCATGCACTACAT
This sequence comes from Trididemnum clinides, assembly GCA_963675345.1. Classification (NCBI taxonomy): domain Eukaryota; kingdom Metazoa; phylum Chordata; class Ascidiacea; order Aplousobranchia; family Didemnidae; genus Trididemnum; species Trididemnum clinides. Next base: position 11,564,876 of record OY776289.1, read on the forward strand.
TATGTAAATGTAAGTTGTACGTGTAACTGAGATATACCGATAGACCCACCAGCATACGTTCGGTTTGTTTTGTTTTATAGCTTCGCCAGATTGGTAGATCTCCAGAGACTGGAAAATGTAAAAGTAGATTCCATGTCAATAAAGGTTGGGCACCCCTGATGTAACATATGTGTTACATTATCCCTCAAAAGGTTAAAAAAATGCTAAATATTACTTTTAATCATTGTGTTTGTGACTGCAGCAAACAAATAACCTGTTCTACAGAGACAGAATTAGTTTAAATATCTATGGCCTGGAAAAACATCATTTGTTTCATGTTAACGTAAATCGAAAAGTTGCTTGAAAGCAATCACCATTATCATTCTGTACCATCCAGCAATCTATTGCAATAAGTCCAGTGATAGGATGTTACCTTATCATGTTGGTGATTGTTTTTAAGCAATTTCTCTATTTATCTTAGAGTGACGCTGATAGCCGATGTTTCTTAATTAAATAAAAGATCGCCTGATAATTGCTAGCTAGCAACCAGCACTATCGATACTTTGTTTTTCGTGATTCGTAATTCTTTTTGATAAGCCACTCAGCGTTTGCTGATAAAAATGAAACTTTTCACAACTTTACCTGAGTAATTGTTTGTGTACTAAGCTATGAGATACAAGGTAATTTGGCAATAATACAGGGTGAAGCAATATGAATTATAAGTAGGATTTTTTTAGGTTATAAAATTTAATTGATGAGCTTTAGAAAAGCTTGTTGCGCAGCTGCACCACATCTGTTTTAGACTATGTGTGAAAATGCAATTGATCGATAAATTTTTTTAGTTGTAGTAGCAGTGACAAAGATTAACTAATTTCGAACAAAAAATAGCTTAAGAATAGTTCCAGCAAGCACTAAAGTAATTTATGTTTGAGTTAAATTTTGCAAGCTTTTTCCGAGGAGGGGGCATGCTCCCAGAGCCCCTAAGATAATTGTGCCTTCCGAACTTAAAAAGCAAAAATGTTCCTTTCGTACATTTTGCCTCTCTCCTCAAAACGTTTCTGTGCGTGCTTCTGCTGGCAGCTATGATATTGAATCCAAATCTTGCAAATCATTTTTATTATTTTGTACTGCAAGCGGGTAGGCCTTATGTTTTCGTTGTCTGAAATTTTGCATCTAGCGCGTTGTATATGTAGTCTCAAAAATATCTTCCAAACATTTTTTTGGAATTCATTTTTAAACTACAAAACTGTAAGCTCGACTTTCTAGCCAGCTCCATTTAGCAAAAAGAGTAGATTTATTGTAACTACCACCAGTATAGTATTAAAAGTGAGCTTTAAGCTGTCCCAATTATAGCTTAGGTAAGTCTTATTTAGGAGCCCAAAATTTTAATTTACCGAACATTATTACTCGGATCGATTGCAATTATAAAAAAAATCACAGGAAAGTAAACACTGGCGATGAAGTGTTAAAAAGACTCGAGTTGTGGTAAAAAAAAGACTCGACTTGACTAGCGTCGATTAAACGAAGTGACTAGACTCGATACTCGAGCTTAGGTAAATCGTTCTCAACACTGGCTTTCGGTCAGCCACTGTTTTCCGCACCAAATGTGTGACGTCATATGCAATCTTGCCATATGTCATAGAAACTAATCATCTTCAAGATGTATTGTTTTATGAATTGATAAGCTGCGATGATTATTTTCTTTGTTTCTTTAATTGGATGGCCACAAAAAAATCAGGCAGTATGGAACAATTGTGTTTGCCACGGAATTGTGTTCTATTGAGTTCATCTTTGCTTGCCAGTAATCACCAAAAACACATTAGTTATATTTCGCCTTAGCAATCTATAGATTTGTTTTAGAAGCTAACAAAGACTCATTTTCTTGCAAATAGAATGTGATTTCATTGTCTCTTTTACAGATTCTTGTATTTCGGTGGATAGCAATGGGCGTGCTAATATTAAAATTCTGCCCGGGAATTCTACATTTACTCCTGTGGTAGCAATACATGTCAACGCTCCCTGCAACTAGAGAATGAGTGCTTCAGGTTGATATTCGTCTGGTATAAAAAGATTGGCCGAACCGGCCAAAGCCTGGAGTACTGTAGTCTTGTGAATGTTTCCTACTGATCTCGTAATATATAATCGCAAATTACTGTTGCATTGGCTTTGGTGCTGTTGCATGTAATGTTTACTTTGCAGTCCATTTGAGGTTTGCATTTTCTGCTATACTAGGAGAACATTTTTGTGCTTTTAGAAACAGTTTTTCTCTCTACATCAAAGCTAATTTTTAAACGGGCTTTTTTTGCATTGAGTTTCTTATGGTTTTACAAATAATTCTTCTGACACCTCGTTTACACCCTTTTTGGTTTAGATTTAATTTTTTGTTTGTACGTCAAATCACTGGCGAAGCGTTGCGCTTCAGTTAAAAGCACATGTTTGTAAACGGTTGACATTTTGCTGGTTTTGACTGCAGTGCATTATTAATGTGCAGTAGCTCAATTTTAGTTTGATCTTGTTTTCGACGAACACGAAATAGTAAGTTTTAATGATGAAAAACTTTCTAAACTCATCACACATAAACAAAACTAACGGTTGGAAAAGTGTAATGTGATCTTGCAATTTTCGAATCGTTAGTCATCATTAGAGTTTGTGGCGGGTGGAAAAAAATTTAATTTTAACCAAAAACATCACATTTTTTGCAACAAAGCGATGTTTAAATGTTGCGTTTTAATAGAAATTTGATTCTATTTCAACTTTAATTTAGTTCTTAAAATTGAGGCGACTTGTAGTATCGCTCGAATCATTAAGTCTGGTTGCAACTTAATAGATAGGGAAAGATTGGCTTCCACTGAGATACTTTAACCCAAGCACTTCTCGATCAAGAACAAAACAACTATATGCACAAACCACTTTAAAACTTCGAATTCCTTCTCTTGTCAAACACAGAAACTAAATACCTCAATATATAAATATCAGAGATTAACCGTAACTAAATCCACCAAATAATCGTTTGTCACACTAATACAGGGTGATCAAAAAGTCTCTGTGCACCTGATTTTTAATAAATATAGGTTGTAAAAAATGTTGTTAAATAGCCTTTTATTCCATATTAATCAAAAACCTTTATTCAATTACTTTTATTTCATTTAATATTAATCAAAAACAGCATATTGTAACAGATATACGTGTTACTTGGTGAACTTTACAGTAGATGCTGGAAATGACCACCACCCGCCTCAGTACATCATGTGGCGTGTGTCATCATGTTTCTGAAGACGTCTTTCAAGACAGTGTCATCAACTTTTTGGATATAATCGGTGATGGTTTCTTTCAATTCATTTATTGTGCGGGGATTGCTGCAATAAATTTTGTTTTTCAAAGCGCCTCATAAGTAAAAGTCTGGAGGCGTAAGATCAGGAGATCTTGGTAACCAGAGATTTTTGGAGATAATGCTGCTACCAAAATTGTTTGTAAAAATCTCAGAGAAGCATTTGATGTGTGGGCAGTAGCCTCATCTTGCTGAAAGTATTTATAATGATTTTATTCGTGATCAAAGAGCAAAATAATAAAAACAGCGACATAGATTTTCATTTATTTCTATTCATGACTATTTATAACTTCGTGAATCATTTATTATTTTCACAATTTAGGTGCACAGGGACTTTTTGATCACCCTATAAAAATCCACAATAAAATCATCACAGATCAACGTCCTTTCAATTACACTATGCCACTTTCTTTCTCTTTCACTCTCTACTCTATCTAAATGAGTGAAAAATCTCGCCGCCTCATATATACGACTGGAAAATAATCTAGAAATTGCCAGAACAATATCACGTGACATAGAAAAAACATCGTTAATAAATTACGTAACTGCTAATAATAAAAAAAAGAAAAATCTTTGAGAAGAAACACGATTCACTAGAATACACTGGAACTTAGTTGTGTAATCAACCATTGTGACGTCAGAAAAGAGGTGTAAGTTATAAATCTATTAATAAATGCGAAAGAAAAAAAGGTCCTTTTTCGAAAACAGTTTAGCAAGTGCAAGACTTCAGAAAATTCAGATTTACAATTAAAATAATCACGGCAAAACAAAACAGCAGATTACAATGACTATACATATATAAAAACCATTCTTTTAACGCAAATTTACTTATTCGTGACTCTAAAAAACGTATTTAAATATTTATTTTAACGACACTTGCAAAAGTTTTTTCTAATAAGCTTAAGGTAGTCTTATAGACGGAAATTGTTTGAAATAAATTTACTTATCCAGATACTTTTAGCAATCACATACGAGTGCAAGCAAAGAAGGATGAGGTAACATTAGAGATTAGCTGCAGTTCAAAATAATGTTACTTTACTGTACAGTCGCTTTGAGCAAGTAAATTATTCACATAAGCTGTGCAAATAATTTCATTTCTATAATCAACATAAACAAAGCCAATTGATTTTTTAAAACTTATCAGGTTATTTTTGCTGTTCGATTCTTAAATTACAGTGTTTTTTATGTGTTGGCTGTTTATCGTAATTGATGTAATGCATTTATTTCTTTTGTAAATTTCAAGCATTAGATTTATAATTTTTTTTTTTTTGGTAAATAAAAGGTCTGATCAAAAAGTAACTGACTTTTATACATAAAGCACACAACACAATGAATTTTGCAAATTTTGTTCAATCTCCTTCAAAATATTCCCCTTGGAGGTTCACACTTTTTCCCACTGCTTCTGCCACTTCTGAAAGTACCTCTTGAACTTTTCCTATGAAGTGCTTTAACATTTTTCCGTCGATTTTTTCAAAATGTCATTTCGAGACTTAAATCGCTTCTCTTTCAGACCTGTTTTTAACTTGGTGAACAACCAGAAATCCCACCCTGCCAAGTCCGGAGAGTAAAGAACCTATCGAACAAGTGGCATGCTGCTTTTGGCAAAAAAGCTTCGATCATATGGATGTAATGAGCGGGAGCATTGTCATGGTGGAGCTGAAAATTCTTTGCTGCCAACGTGTCTGGCTGCTTTCTTCGCACAGCATCACGAAGGCAACATAGAATCTGGAACCGGCGCGATGGTGTAGTGGTTAGAGCGTCCGCGGTTCATTCCCTAAGTCGAGTTATACCAAAAGACTTTAAAAAATGATATTTACAGCTTCCCTGCTCGGCGTTCAGCATAAAGGGATAGTGTGAAGAACAAGCTGGTAAGCTTGCTTGTTGTGTCCTTGGGCAAGGCACTTAATGGGACGCCTTCACCTTTATGTGGCAGACAGGTGGCCCAACCGCGCTTCACTGGATTACAATTGTGAAGTTGCTAACTCAGCATGTCGTAAAAGGCGACTCTTGGGTACCCAACCAGTGGCAGTCCGCCTTGTTGGTGGTGGGGCTACCAGTCACTCAAGACTGGTTCGAAATGGGCTGCCATATTTCCCTTAGAGCAATTTCAATTAGATTGACGGCATGAACCTGAATTGCCATTCATGCCGTACCTCCATCCCGTGGAAAAAGAGGGGTAACCACAAACAAACAAACATAGAACCTGGAGGTAATACACAGTGATAATTGCCTGGTCTTCTGGAGCGTATTCGTGATGCCGCAGGAATCGAAGAAAAATGCCAACGTCACTTTTTCAAGACTGCGAACTTGTCGAGATTTTTCGGTACTGATAATTGCGGATGCTTCCATTGTGAGGATTGAAATTTGGTTTCTGAATCTTAACCATATACCTGGTTGTCATCACCAGTTATGATAGTTTTCAGAAATCCTAGGTCATGAAACAAAAAACTCAGCATGCTTTCGGAAATTTCCTTTCTGTGTTCTATCTGTTACTCGGTCAGCAGCATGGGAACAAATTTAGCCGACTCTCTCTGCAGGTGCAAATCATCAGTTAGGATGAAAAAAACTAAACCTATACTCATTCCCACATCTGTACCGCCAAACGATGGTTATTTAGCATCTTTTTGCGAATCTTATCCATCACTTTCTCATTTCAGTTTGTGGATGGGCTCCCCGAGCGGGGCTCACTCTCCATTGATTCTCGGCTATCTTTTTTTTTTTGGCCATATTTATCCTCAATTCACGAGAAAAAAATTACTGTATATTGCTACATTTTGGACGGGGCGTTCGACCTCGCTTGGGAGTGGCCATTTTTGAGGTTTTAGGGCCACCTGTCTTCCACATAAAAATGGGGGCGTCTAGTTCAGTGATTTGCCCAAGGATACAACAAGCGAATTTGGCAACTTGTTCTTCACAACCTCCCCTAAATGCCGAGCGCCAAGCAGGGAAGCTACAAATACCATTTTTTAAGTCTTTTGAAATGAATCGGCAAGAGAATTAAACCTCAGGTCTACCGACTAAGAAGCGGGCGCTCTAACCACCACGACATTGCGTCGGTTGTCTGAGTTGGGCTTAAGGCCTCTCCTCCAAAAATTTGCTGAATCTTTCAGATTGTTTCAATTTAAGTATCACCTACTTTTTTACAAAACTTAATGCAATACTTTTGTTCGTAGAGTTCTGTCATCAAAATAAAATTTGCTGGAAAATAAAAGACTAAACGCATGACAAATCGGCTTGAAACGCTTTACGGTTACGCATAAATGTATATGTGTGCGGACACGCTTTGAAAGGGTGATTTGCTCGTACTTTGTTGGCGAGAGAAAAAAGGTCAGGTACTTTTGAACAGACCTCGTAGATGTTTATAACCGAATTTCTTTGTTGCCGACTTAGAATTTTAGTTAGACTCAGGAAATCTCGGGACGCTCAGAGGTGATGTTACGATTTAATGTTTGGAAAAACCACTTTTAATATGAGGTTTTATCTATGCTCACTAAAGCGTAGCAAAAGCACGAAAACTGATAATAAAACAGGAAAAAACTCGGGAGGAAACTTAACTAACTCAATTAGCGTATATGCTGCCATGTAAAAATGAAATTTAATAGCTGTATTTCAAGCCGATATCTAGAAAATTGTTATTTTATTTATATTTACAAAAGCTTTCAAGCACGCTATTTTTGAAATTTTGTGGAAATATTCTCCCATCTTCTTGTCAGGTACGCCTGTAAGTGCTTATGTGGTGTGAAACATAGATTGTGACAAATTGGCCGCATTATGTATGTGCTGTCACAGGCAGACCTACTGGTCGACTTTTGGTTTTTATTACAATAGGATTTTTTTATCTTTGCTCTTGAAAAAATGTACATAGCATGTGCATACATCATGTGTGTTGAGTGAAAACTGTAATTTGGTTCGTGATTCCCAACCGGAAGGTCTATCAGGTGGTGCGCGAGTTGATTATTTTTTTTGAAGGTAAATTTTTCATTTTCAGTTTGTAATATTCTATTCCAACTAGTGCAGCATAGTTAAACACTTTCGCTGCTGCAGGTGATAATTAGCGCTTTTCGAGTGTACTGCCACGCACGCTATTTAATTAACTGCGCGAAACCCGATATCTGGTATTGCGGCAGCTAAAGTGTTAATTGCGTAATTTGCTACTTGCAGTCTTAAATCATCAGTTAATGAGATCTATGACGTAATAAAGGACGTTCTTGCGTTTGGTCATATCAAGAAACTTTTGAATCACAGTGAGCAGTAAGTATTGTAACACGTGCAGCAAGTTATCGCAAAAATTTCTTTAGTAATTTTGGCAAACCTAAAGAATAGCATACGCAAAGTTAAATTTGGCCACTTCAGTCATGTCCAAGCGAAATTATGATCCAAAATATATTAAGTATGGCTTTACTTCAATTAAACACAACGCGGAAATTCTACCACAGTGTGTGGTTTGCAGAGCTGGGCACCGCAAATTTACACTCAATTCCACCACCGCAAAACTGCAAGAGGTGTTCCGCAAATCCGCAAGTTTGCGGTGACTTTTCGCACTTCCGCAACCGCAAATGCACATTGCACTTCCGCAAACTTAGACCACATTATTTACTGTTATTTTGTCTTCGTGATGACCTTTTTTATTTTTGAAGGTCAAATTTTGCCATCGACCAGACGTTGACCTCCAAAAAAAAAAGGTCATCAACTCTCGGACGTTAACCTCCAACCCAGAAAATAAGAGCGTCCACTTTTTCCAAGCGGTTATACCGCGGATCAGGCAACACTGCCTTTTGCTTTGCGGATTTGCGGTAAATTTCAATTTTTCACCACAAATAAAAACTTGAGTCCGCAATTTGTGGATTTGCGGACCGATTTGCGGAAGTGCCCACCTCTGGTGGTTTGCCTAAAAACGCTATGTAATGCGGCTATGAAGCCTAGTTTTCTAAAGCGCCATTTGGAAAGGAATCACCCAAATAAAAGGAACGCAGACAAGAGCTACTTTCAGCGATTGGTTGACAACGTTAAGCGTCAACTTATGGAATAAAACGGGCCAAATGCAGCAAAAAAGTAAAAATGTAGTTGCGGCTGCTTATGAGATTGCTCTTTTAGTGGCTGAACAGAAACAACCTCATCCTATTGCGGAGTCTCTTATTCTGCCTGGAGCTAAAATTCTAGTAAAGCGGGTTTGCGGAGAGCAAGCAATCGCAAAGTTAAATGCTGTTTCCCTTTCGGATAATACGATCTGTCAAATGATGTCGCCGACCAAATACTAGCAGAGATAAAGGAATCAAGGTTTGGATTTGCAATACAATTGGACGAATCAACAGATATTACCAATTATTGTCAATTACATGTACTTGTTTATGTCCGTTATGCTCAGACAAATATAATGAAAACTGAATTACTACTGAATCACGAAGTTTCTACAACTACGAAAGGGAAGGATATTTTTGATATCTTGGATAGTTTTTTTAAAGAAGAATGAACTAGACTGAAAAAATCTTGTTGGGTGTACCACAGATGGAGCTCCCTCAATGCTTGGTTGTAGATCTGGGTTTCAGTCGTATGTTAAAGCTGTTTCGCCGAATGTCACGTCTGTTCACTGTTTTATTCATAAGTTCGCCCTATGCACAAAAGTGATGCCTGCGCAGTTGTTAGCTTGTCTAAACCAAGTAGTGAAAATCATCAATTTTGTTAAGGCATCAGCCTTAAATACCCGGTTTTTTAAGCAGCTGCGTGAAGACTTAGGCTCGGAACATACCAGCCTTCTTTATCACACCGAAGTCCGTTGGCTTTCTCGCGGGAATGCTACTAAACGTCTGTCCGAAATGAAGAATGAGATGCTATTGCTTTTTAAAGAGTTGGGTCACCCGTATTCCAAGGATCTTGAAAACGACGAATTTCTTCAAAGATTAGCATACCTTTCAGACATTTTTGAAGCTTTCAATATCGTAAATCTGTCGCTTCAAGGACGAAATCGGACAATCGTAGATTTTGTTTCAAAGCTAGGTGCTTTCATTCGAAAATTAGATTTGTGGAAAAAAAACACAGAAAACAATCAATTTGGGATGTTCAAATGTTTGTCATCTTTAAAGATGAAGTGTTCTTTTTCTGAAGAAATCGCTAGTCATCTTACATCACTTAAAGAAGAATTGGAACAGTACTTTCCAGAAGCGGCCATTTTTGAATACATAACAAATCCCTTTTCAGTTAATCCACACGACTTGGCTGTTGGAACCGGTGAGCAGGAAGAATTAATAGATTTGCAAGAGGATAATGAGGCAAAGATAAGACATAGAGATCGTCCCGCTATTAACTTCTGGCTTGACTTTGCTGCATCGTACCCTACGCTGGCCTCTCGTGCTGTTTCACAGTTGTTAACATTTCCATCAACGTGGGAATGTGAGCAAGGATTTTCGACCTTTCTAAACATAAAATCAAAAAAGCGTAACCGATTAGTTGCCCCTCAGCACGATTTTCGATGTGCTGTCAGCGAATCTATTAAACCGCGTATCGATCGTTTGGTGGACAACAAACAAAGTCAAAAATTGCATTAAATTTATTTTGTGTATCTGTTTTTTATTGTTAAGTTCGTTAACATTGCTTTTTGTAGGTTTTTAGCGTTACTTTTCAAGTGGTTAGATCTAGACTTGTCAATGCTTTACAGTCTTACAGCCAAATTTGATTAAAATAAATTAACGCTTGACCTTATTTTGGTACACGATGGCAAAAAGGTTGGGAAACACGGGTTTAAGCACGAATAAATTTTTCAATTCCGTTTTACATGGCATGGGTGTATAAACAATGTCGAGAAGTTTAAAACTCGGAATGAACTAGTATGGGTTGTAGTAATTATCTTTTGGCTGTTGCTTTAAAAATTATTGGTAAAATTCAATAAAATACAGAAAAATGTTTTGAGCACAAGTCCTTAACCAGCATTTTTAACAGCATGATTTAGATACTTTCAAATTTAAGGGAGACATTCACAAACGCTGAAGGTAGCATTTTCTGTTCATAGCATATATACCAATGAGCGTTGTGGCTGTGTTTGCAGTTATAGGCTGCAGTAGACGGTTTTCCAATGCTGTTGTAGTTATAACGAAGGTGTTGTCAGTTGCACAGTTTAGTTATTATAATTGAATTTAGACATTTTGGAGAAAGCTAGAGAATAAAAAGCGAATGAGGACTTAGGCAACAAATACAATCAAGAGATAGAGTGCAAGCAGAACTTCATTAAGAATGTGGGTTTTTATTAGACATTAAACAAAAAACGTGAAAGACAAAGATTTAAGGACGTGTCCACAAATAACTTCAGATTGTTTTAAATGTTTTCAGAAAGTTCAGATATTTAAAAACAAATTTTTTTAAAAACGAAAAACCACCTTTACCGGTAGTTTCTTGCCTCAATAATCGAGCTCGATGCAGCCGGCGAGCACTGTGAAGTGACAAGTCATGGATCCACCATGACAGTGCACCAGCGTACAACGCAATTAGGTTGAGGTAGCTCTTCGTCAAAAAAGAAATCGCAGTTTTCAGCCACTTTCCATATTTCCCAGAACTAGCGCCGTGTGACTTTTGGCTTTACCAGGCCGAAGAATGTCATAAAAGGAACTCATTTCTCATCTTGAGAAGAAATCAAATTCTCATACCGTTATGAGGAAGCTAGAAAGCTTAAAAAAGGTGTGTGGACGGCAGAATCGAATGCACAAATGGGTTAACTAAACAGAGGAGTACTTTAAAGCGGACAATTTTTAATTCGTCAAAAAATGCATTAAAAGTTTTATGATAACAGTCCCGCTTTTTTTTCTAACACCTCAGAGGTTAAATTTTGCTTCCTAAGTTTTATAAAATGTTGTCCACAGCATTTTATAATTGATCTCATACAAATTCATTTCTTTATAAGTTAGATAATCTGTTAGATAATTCATTTCTTTTTATGTGAAGAATTATCACTGGTGAATAAGTGTGTTGAACATCAATAAACATTTATCTAATGCAATAAATAGGAACAGAAACTTGAAATTGCCGTTTTGATGCATCTAAAATGACTTTTGTCAGTAGAAAGCCTCGTTGCAGTTCAGAATATGCTGATGTTGTAAAGCGCACTGTAATACTAAACATTCCAATAAATGCCACAATACTTACATACCACTCAGATCTCTGGTGTAACTATAACGCAAAAGCTAGCAGTTATTATGCTATCGTAATTAGTAGTAAAATTGTTTTTTGTTGTTAAAAGAGGGCATCAAAGTCTATGAGTTGATCTTTTGTCGAATCATACCATTGCATCTTATATACACGGCAACTTCTGGTACGAGCGTGACATGACGCTCCACAGCTGGATAGTTACATGGGCAGTGATGAGCACGATTGTTGAAATTCATTTTGAATCAATACCAATGTACGATATATTTCAGCATGTTATTGCGATATCGATAGTTAATACATTATTTCTAACTTAAGGCGATATGATACAGTACCGCTGATACAAGTATCCAAATACTATTTAGTTTTTTCTTCAAGCCACCAAAATGGCTGCGTATGCTAGCTTGCTTCCTCTAGGCTACTTAGACAGTAACGGTGAAGCTGGTATGTCTATCTTTGAACTCCGCAGCAGCGAAAGTTGACAACATATCAAATATTAAGTTTTGTTTGATTTAAGGGCCTTTTGGAAGAAAATGGCACATTAAGTGACAATTTAATACAGATAAAAACAACAATTCCACGACCTATGTCGGCTTTCATTAGGCATCAACGGACAAGCTCAGTTTTTGGCTCAGCTTACCTACTCCAAACCGCTGCGCCACCAGAATACCTATGTGAAATGGAGAAATTTTATCATACTAAGCCAGCTTCATCTGCAACTGAAGACTATTATTTCTGGTTGCGTAGTTACGAGGGTGCTACTGCGTAGTTACGAGGGTGCAAATGATTACTTTTGTTCAACTGTTATAATTAATCAAAACGTTTAATATCATCTGTCGATAAAAAAAACGCTTTTGCCAAAGTGCACGCATACTTTCTGGCATCGGCGTCCCAGATATCATTTCAGCTCATGTACTATTTGAACAACATTGTAGGTATTGAGCAAAGAATATAATCGTTCAATAAAAAAGTTGAACGATTTTGTAGGTACTTGATTGAGGTATAGGACGCGTTTATAGCCTGTAACAACTTAAACATCAAATACTGCTCCTACCCGTTGCAGAGTGAAAATGGACATAGGCTAAATTGATTTCACAAAATATCAAAACTACTTCGTTCTAAATATGGGGGTAAAACTTGACACAGCGTGATAAATAGCAAATCTCAACCGGCTAAATCACGCAATGCCAACCAAAAAAGAAATTTGTGACATGCACACCAAAAAGCTTGGTTAAAAAACAGAAGGGTGAATCGTTGCTTTTGCAAGCCAGAATCATCATAGTAGGTAAATGCTGGATATGTTGATACCGAGGGTTTTTTGATGCGACCAAAATTATTTATTTGATGGTCTAATAAATCCGCTTTTATTTCGTAACTATGTCTTTCAACCATCTTTAATCTAACATAAAATTTCTGGCACAAAGATAGTAGAAAATTGGCCAGGACAATATTTAAGCATAATTTTTGGCCAATGTGGAAAAAAGAGTTTAACATACCGGTAGGTAAATCTGAATGTTGTTCACTTAATCAATCAATCAGGCTCAGCTAACTTATTAAAATCACGAAGGCCAACCAGCTGAAGCGCTTTTTTAAAAATAATGCTACCAAACCTGCACTCTACTAAAGTTGTATTTTGGTTGCTGCTCAGAACCGTTACGCCCTATCAAGGATCACAATTCACCCAAAGTCGTTAAGCTGTCATCAAAGTAGTGAAATTTGCGGCATGTAAGGAAGAATGCACATAGCCAGCACGTTTGAGCAAAGATCAAAGCTAATGTAAATTAGCAACGATCGCAAAGGTGTGAATGCCAAGAAGTAAAATGAGTTATTATTTCATTACATTTGCCTGCTTGGCAACCAACTCAATCACTTTTACAGTCATTGTCACAAATTTGAGACCATTTTAAAGGTAAGAGAAATTTTGTAATACCAATGTTTGTTGCTCTATTCAAGTCTTAGTGACCCAATCTTTTGTAGTATGTCACAACTCAAACTCCTGTTGGAAAATCAAGAGCTTACTCCAGTTTTTGAAGGCGTTATTACAGCTTTTCTCTTTATGAGGATATTTTAAAAAATGGCTGCGTCGTCTTTTTTAGCTACTACTAGAGCCTAAACTGTTGTTTTGTGGCTAGAAAACTTTTCAAAATGCACGATTGCCCTCAAACTACAATGCAGCAAAACAGCAGCTCGTACTGCAAAGGTAAATTTTAAGAAGTGCGTATGTTGCTAGGATCAAAAAATGGAAGGCAACAAAAAACTGCCCATAGGGATCACAACATGGTGACATGGACAGTGCTTCTCTCTCTCAGTAGTTCATAACAAACGTTAAAGATTTGTGTAGAAGGCAAAAAAGTTTGTTTTTAAACTGCTTCAAGGCGTTTTTGACTCCAGTTTAGTCTAAATCATGAAAACCTGGTTTGAACCTACCCTCTCAAATAAAGCTGATTAAACTAAGTCCAAGGACTGCAGCAGACAAATCAAGGGATATCTTCAGATGAATTAATCTTTCAACACTTAACTGCCTTCAAATATAACTATGCCCCGTAGGGGATGTGGGATGGATGGGGATGGATGTGGGAACAATTCAACAGCGGGGCCTTTTCGACCTACCATATCTTGTCCTTTACAAAATAATAGACTTTAACTTTTTTGTATTTAGTTCCAGAATTAGCGCAGAGAGTGCATTGTGGAATTTTGTTGAGCTGTTGCTGATGTTAGCCAAGAAAAGCAAAGTTTTCTGTTTTGAGAGTAACATTTTAATTTCAGAGTGTGTAGTCAAAGTGTGATAAATAATTTTGTACAGCATACAAATAAAAGTTAGCTGTTGGTTTTTCTTGTCAGGTAGTAAGTGTATGCTGTCACATAATTTCATACTCGACATTTATGAAAGCAAAAAGTGAAAATGGCCGACTGTGGGACCAATTCAACACTCAGCTCAGGGACCAATTCAACATTTGAAATAAACTGAAGAGCTTTCCTCATTTAGCAGAAAGTTCATCTGAAATCGAAGAAGTCGAAAAGGAGGTTAATCTGGAGTCAGATAAACCAGCATTTTTGGATGAAGAACTGCTAGCTGATGGCGGTATAATAGATAAATAAATTTTTAGTTGAAGCTACCAACGGTGTGGTGTAAACAGCTCAAAATTTGACGCAGTTGACAATTATTTCTTAAATGACATCTTTTGCTGCTATGAATATTACTTTTGTACCCAAATTACTTTCTTTATCGTTTTTGTATTAAAAAGGTAAAAAATATTGGTTGTTTGTTTGCAGTTTGGTTGGTGTGGAATTGGTTCCTTAGAATGGACCCTATTCAACAATTCAAAAAAGAATTTGAATGACGTTTAACTTTGTCAAAGTCTATTAAATTTTAAAACTATTTGCATGTTTTGTAAACATTAATGCTGTTTACAGTCGTAGCAAGTTTGGTTAAAATAGCTTAAAAGAAAAATGTTTTAGACAGCAAAGTCACAAATTTATTGAATAGGTCCCACATCTCGTCTAATCCTTTTAGGCACAAAACAACATTTTGGGCTCCCTGAGTAGGTTAAAGAGATGACTTTTCACCAATTTTTCAAAATATCCTCAAAAGGACAAAAACTAAAATAACTTCTTCAAAAATAGCAATGATCATTTAAGTTTTCGTTAGGAGTTTGAGCTAGAGAATCGGCAGTAATATAACCAAACAATGGTGAGTAAAGTAAGTCTTAGATGATGTCATAAGCAATGATTTAGAATAATTTCTCATTTTTTAAAGTGTTCTAAAAATTATGGCTACGATTTTTAAATAAATCAAACTTATCAATACAGGAAAGAAGAACAAAACGATACCGGTGGTCGATACTTTTAAACAACGATAATTCAAAACTTCAAGCTTGTCAATTTTTGAATTTCATATTACTGCACCATTCATCGATTTGGTGGTGGAATACTCTGTGACACCAATTTCATCAAAATTGTGGTTAATATTGATCTTGAATGTGGTTAATTTATAAACAGTTAGTATCCTTTTAGCAGTAAATTCAGATTTTGAGCACTCATCATCAACGGTCATCTTTGCTTCTGCGGATAGATAGCGCAACATCAGAGGCTTGAGATCAGGCAGTTTCATCACTGCCATCTAGCTTTGAAAAAATTAGTTTTCTGGGTCGGCTGACAAGCCATTACGTATTAATTTTTTTAATGCAGTGTGTCTTGTTTGCATGTGAAAATGATTTCTTCAGCATGCGAAAATTGTGGCAGTTATTTTTGAGTTGCGCTTGAATTGAAACCAACTTGAAAAATAGTCCTTCGAACAAAATTCTCAAAATTTTGCTCGGATTGTTTGTAAAGTGAAGTGTATTGAAATGCGACATGTAAATGTCAACCATCTTGCATGTGACCAGCCACCTACCTAACTTGTACTTAGTCAATGTCAAGTTTTCTCGGGTGGACAGCAAAACAAATTTGGTGTGCATACAATGGATTAAAGCTCAAATTTTAAACAACTTCTTTTGGCAATTCAGGAATTTCAACAGAAGATAAACTTGACCACTTGCAAACTAGAAACTTAATGATTTACCTCTTTACCTATTACAGCTGCCGCAAAATGACTTCATACCTGGATTATTTTCACCCGCTTTCATTGGCATAGAATATTAAAACCATTCTCTACGGCCAAATGGAAACTATGACAACAAGTGGTTTTCAATCTTCGCCGCAGCACGCAGCTGTTTCTACCTTAATCTCTTCGAAGCAGCTTATATCAAGACTCAGCACCGGTGTTACGCAGACAGAAAGATTTTGTTCACACTTTCAAACTCTTTCGATAATCGCGGCGTTCCTTTTTGGCCTCTTGCTTTGGTTTCTCTAGCATTTCGCTATTGCGAAATCTTTCTTTGGTGCGATACCGTCATTGATGGGAGTATCACGAAAAGCCTATGACTCAAATAGTTTTTTTTCAAAGCTATATTAAAATTGGATGAACGTTCGCCAAAATTCATTTCTTGAAAAGCTTTTTTGACATGATTTGGACGGGATCTTTCCACGTCAATTTTGCAGTAGTCTTGGTGAAACATTTCGTTTTGTGGCAAGAAGGCCGTCTGGAAAATGTTTACTTTTTTGGAAATTGTACCAGGGTTTGAAGGTGAAAACCCATGTTATAGTGGTGGTCGCTGTTTGTCAGGATAGTTAAATCAATATATTGATCATTAAATAGCATTGATAAAATACCAAACTTATTGAGAACACCTATAGTTAGCTACAGAAAGCCAAAAAATATCGAGGATATGTGTTTGCTTCAATTTAGTATTTTGGCCTTAGAATAGCATCGGCTATAATGCGGCATCTGTAAAATATTGTAAAATAACATGAAATTTTTGCTTTTTAGTCATATCCCAGCAAAAATAAAAAAGAATAAATTTTCTCAAAACAAATAAAAATATTTCAAGATTTTAGTGCGATAGTAAGATTTTCCTCATATTTGAAGCCAAAAAACAGCTGTCTAATCTCAACAGAAGTGGAGCTACGGCATTTTAATAGAATTTGACATTGCGTGGCCTCTGACACTACGAGTGAGGGACAACTTAGAGGTGGGAAAAAGACATTTTTCGTTTGGGGCTGTATTTGGATTCAAGGCCTAGCGTTCATCACCTAAAATGAAAATTCAAAACATTAAAATAGAATCCAGAGATTAAAATAAATTCACTCCACCCAATTGCCTAGCACTTTATTTGATAAAAAAACATTAGGTCCGGTCAAATGTTTTGCTAACTAGAGCAACAAAATTTGCCAATAGGTGCGTTGGAAAAAAGCCCTTTGTTTGCTTAACGCTTCCTCATTATAATTTTGCATCGCTTGACGTCAATCTACACCAATGAATAAATTCTTAAGAACAACCTCTTTTAATCAATATTTTCGACACACACTGTTTCGCTTTTGCTTCCAATAATGATTGTCAAGTGATTGGAGACTTTTTTGCACATTCTCTTTACCACTTTCTTCTCAAATTCAAATGCATTCCAGTTTTGGATGTGGAACCTATCGTATAATATGACAGAAAGAAACCGTCATCATCATAGTCAAAATTTTACTTTAATACATAACAGCTTGCTGGTATAGTTTTATAGTCACTTGCGATGTAGGGAAGTGGACTAAAGCTGCTACAACATTTTCACACGCTTTGAAATTTTGTAGATTGGATAACAAGAACGTAAAAACACATACGTTTTTTCTAATCGTCTGGTACAAATTGATCTTTGTAAAAAAATGGTTCAACTATTTTTGTTCAAAAACGTGCTTCCAGTTTTAGCTAGTTTTTACCAGATTGAATTTGTATGCGATAGCATTCAATAAAAATTTGTTTTCGGAAAAATTCTTGAGATTCACTTGAAAGTTTCGACAAAAACGGCACTAATTCGTTAAGCCATTAATTCGCCAATGCACTATTTTAGGTTGACATTTTGCTATGATCTGAAAAACCGTAAGTGAACATGTGGCATCGAGTAACTGTTTACACTAGAAAAGTTCTTTTGACAATAACAACATCGCTAATATTTAAGCAATCATTTTTGTTATTTAAAAGTTCTGCAATGATTGTACTACACCACAGAAAACTTAGTGGATAGGAGCTCTGTGTAAATACCAACAAACAAGTCACGCTTCGTTTCACTTGGGCTTCTCACTATAATTTACACAGAAATCAAGAGGAAAAGATGCTAAAAACTGAGTTGGCAGCTCTCGGACAAGATTTTAGATTTTGGTGCAAAAGTAGGCTACGGGAAGGTTATGACTTTATTGACTATTTGTATAACCAAGTTATAAGCTTTAATCGGCTAGATAAAAGCCTGGTATGGGTTCTTAAACTAGCTCAAATGCGGAACCAGAAACAGCTTTAAACCATTAAACCTAAACCCATTGCCTGAAAGCAACCGTAATTAGAAAGCATAACAGCGCCCAAATTCAGTTTTATAATTTGTTCAAATCGATGAATATTTTCGCAAAAAGATAAAGCAGTTTTCTTAAAGTGCCAGTTTAAAACCAAACCTGTTAATGTTGGTAATGAGGCACGATGGGAAGCAGCAGCTGTTTTTACCTAAAAAATAGAGAAGAAAGAGACCGTCGCCAAAACTTTATATTTATACGACACAAAGCAGTTTTTTGAGTTGAAACAGTTTTGGAGCTGTAGTGATGTTCATTAAGCGCCTTGCCCAAGGCCATAACAAACGAACAAACCGGTACAATGGTGTTGTGGTTAGAGCGTCTGCTTCGCAGTTGGTAGACTTGCAGTTCATTCTCCTTGTCGAGTCATACCAAAAGACTTCAAAAAATGGTATCCACAGCTTCCCTGTTGGACGCTCGGCATTTAGGGGAGGTTGCGGAGAACAAGCCGGCAAGTTCGCCTGTTACGTCCTTGGGCAAGGCACCTAACGGGATGCCCCCACCTTTATGTGAAAGACAAGTGGCCCAGACAACTCGGAAATGGCAACTCCCAGGCGAGTGCGGATGTCCCGGCCAAAATATAGCGATACAATTCGCTTCTTCGTGAATGAAGGATAAACATGGACGATACAAAAAAAATTTTACCAAATAAAATGCTATTCAGTTGTTTATGACCAAACCGACTAGTAAATTTATACTCCGGTCTCTAAAAAAAATTTTGTCGAATGTGCAGAGCTAAGTGCCTCGAAACATGTCTCGGTCTCGAGATGCTATTTTTCAAAGTCTCGGTCTCGAAGGTCTGAAGTCTCCGTCTCGTCTCGGCACTTTGAAGTCTCAGAAAATGGGCATGTCTCGGCCATGTTTAAAGGTTTGTTTCGAAATTTAATAAAGTAAGCCAAATTACGGACAGTTTTTTGCTTTACAGTAAAACCCCACATTAATTTTAACTTATATACAGCAGCATTATGGTAACTACGTATGTCAACATATATAATTACTTTCAAGCATTCCGTAATAAATAACTTGCTTCTTATTAAATATTAATAGCTCATAGCCTGGTATATTGCAAGGTGTTCAGAAAATATTTGCGACATTTTATAAGCATTTATATTTGCGACATTTGGTAAACATTTAGTTTCTAAAGTCTCGTCTCGGTCTCGGCACGTTCAAATCTCGGTTTCGGTTTTGTGTCGGTCTTGCAACGTCAGTGTCTCGTCTCGGTCTCGCATCGTCAATGTCTCATGTTGGTCCTAAAGATTTTGGCCAAGACTCCAGCTCTGCGAATATGCTGGTACAACGTTGTATTTAGACCAATATTACGGTGACCAAAAATAATAGACAACTCATTTCTACCATAGCATTGCAAATATGCAGAAGAAGATACGGTAAATTGCGTTTACTAATGATACAGTAAGGTAGTTATTGTAAGATTTAAATATGTGGAACAGACATTGCTGCCATAAATGGCTTCAACCCACACGACTACGTTGCCTAACAAACCTGAATGCTTCGACAAACAAAACTGAACTTCAAATGATAATAGTATGATAACAAGAAATATCTAGCTCGCCACTTACCAGCTTTATCTGTTCATAAACGTTGTGGTGTGTCGGCGCAAGAACCGTCCATAGTGCTGTGCGTTATCTGGCAATTGTGACCAGCTGTCACTGCTGTTGTTCGTAATGTTGTCGCTGTAGCAACCGTCAAGACTGTATCCTGTTAAAAAATCAAGTTAAATATCAGCCTATCGAACAAATAAAACATATAAACATACAGTGATATATACAAATAAATAGTGCAGCACGGTCAATATGAGAATAAATAAATAACTTTTCGGTTGTTATTTCTCG
Source organism: Trididemnum clinides (assembly GCA_963675345.1). Classification (NCBI taxonomy): domain Eukaryota; kingdom Metazoa; phylum Chordata; class Ascidiacea; order Aplousobranchia; family Didemnidae; genus Trididemnum; species Trididemnum clinides. Next base: position 11,585,081 of record OY776289.1, read on the forward strand.
CACACTACTTAAAATCAACCGCTAGCCTTAGAGAAGTTCAGTGTTCTTCAGAACCTAATCAAAGTCAATGAGTTTTTAAAATGAATAAAGTGCACAGCAAGTAAATTTCTATATTTGGTGCTCTGAGCAGAACGCTGCAAATGCGGGAAACAAACGTTGTTACACCGCACGAAAAGACGTTTTTAGTAACTTATTCAGCATTAAGACTATTGATCCTAAGGACGACATGATTGCAAAACATTAGGATTTAGGCAGACGGGGTAAATGAGTCATACTCTCCAATTGGCCCTGGCGACAAAGCAAAGCATCAACCGCGATGGCATTGATGCTTGCCCTGTTTCCTTCCTTTCCAAAAATTCTTGATGAGCCACTGTTTCAAAATGTAAGACATTGAGCTTTGTTAATTAGCCTACCACAAAACCTAATTAATATATAGGGTGTCCCCAAAATCTTTAGAGAATTTTATGAATTCATCAAAAAATAATAAGTAGTGCAATCAAAATAATTGTTTTCACATATTAACCGGTTGTTATTAAAATTTTTGTAATATCACTTTTTTTTTGTTTCAAAGATGACTTAGATAAATTAAATAATTGATTTCCAATCCAGAGACGTAGCAGCCGCCCCCCAAACCCCCCAATTGGGGGGGCCCAGGCCAACTTTGGGGGCCCAAGTTAGTCTGAAATTGCTTTTTGGCTACGTGACTATTTTCAGTTCAGCAGACTTGTTTACAACCGATTTAAACTGTAGGAAGAAATTGGCTTGTGACATCATAAGTGAATGCAACGTCATTTTATCTCGCAGAATCTAGAATATTTCGATTGATTTTCTGGTAGAATCTTAAATATTCGATTGACGTAACAATGCCGTTGTTACGCAACAATCATAGAATGGTCTGGAATTCTGTTTGGCTATAAATACCGGGACAATATATATACACTGCAGAGTGCAGATAAAGTATTTTATTGACATTGTATAGAATGAAACGTTCAAAAAGTGGTGCTCAAAAAAAAAAAGAAGCAGCCACTGCTCGAGATGCTGTAGCGAAATTGCCCAAGATGACAGATTTTTTCAAGATTACTGAGCAGAGTAGACCTGGCACTAGTACCGAGAGGGATGAAGAAAACTATAGTGTACAAGAAAAAGAAGACTATGACGATCAGCATCAAAGTGATTGTGAATTTCCAGAAAATGTAACTTGTGATTTACCTGCCAATACGCAACTTTCAATATCAAAAATATCTGAATCTCAATTTACCCCTATCCCTGATGACCCATGTAAATGGCCTGAAAGTATTTCTGATGCTCAACGATGTGATATAGTAAAGCGTGGACCACATCAACTAATAATGAATTTTCCATATAATAACACAACTCCAAGGCGACGTTTTTCCTCCAACCATTATAAACGTGTGTTACCTAATGGTGAAAGTGTTTCATGGTCGTGGCTAGTTTATTGTGGGGAATCAGATCAAGTTTTTTGCTTTTGTTGTAAGCTATTTGGAAAAACACTAAGCCCCTTTTGTAGTGGTATAAATACATGGGAGGGTTTTTCGAAAAAACTGAAAGACCATGAAAACGGCATTTCCCACCAAGAATGCTGCAGTCAATGGATGTTGCTAGCTGAAGGGATAAGAAATTCATCCACTATCGACAAACGCGAGATGAATATTTTTTTCAATGAAAGACGTTTTTGGAGAAATGTTTTAGAGAGACTTATCGACATTGCCTTGTTTCTATCGGAAAGGAATCTTGCTTTTAGAGGATCTGAAGAAGTCTTAGGATCTCCTCACAATGGAAATTTTCTGGGTATATTTGAGCTTTTGGCAAGAAGAGATCCGATCCTAAAAGAGCTTCAAGACAGAATCAAGAATAAAAACACTAAAGATCACTATTTGAGTCCTACCATACAAAATGAACTAATTGAATTGCTAGCGACAGAAGTTGAAAAAGAAAATTTACAGCAATTGAAATTGGCAAAATATTTTTCTACAGTTTTGGACTGCACTCCAGATATGTGACATCATGAACAAATGTCTGTCATTCTCCGTTATGTACTATGTAATGAAGAAGCTGCTGTTGTTAAAGAAACATTTTTTGGCTACTTGAGAATAAGTGACAGTACTGGGAAAGGCTTGTTGGACGCTTTCTTAGAAAAAGCGACCGAACTGCAACTCGAATTGTCTGATTGTCGAGGTCAGTCATATGATAATGATGCTAACATGAAAGGAAAACATTCTGGGGTCCAAGCAAGAATGCTAGACATCAATCCCAAAGCTGTTTACGTGCCCTGTGCAAACCATACCCTTAACTTAGTTGTTGTTGACAGTGCTAATTGATCGACGGAAGCATTGACATTTTTTGGAGTACTTACAAGGTTGTATGTGCTGTTTTCTTCCTCTGCTCAGCGGTGGGAAATTTTGAAGAAACATGTGGAGCTGTCCATAAAGTCACAATCTGATACTCGTTGGGAAAGCAGAATTAAATGCATCAAACCTCTTCGATACAATTTAAAAGAGGTGTTGCTGGCACTGAAAGACTTGGAAGCCATTTCCATAGAAAGAAAAGATGAAAGAGCTGCCTCAGAAACAAAATCGTTGATAGCTCATTTATCAAAATGGAGTTTTCTTTTGTCGGTGTTTATTTGGTATGATATCCTATTCCAAGTCAATAAAGCAAGCAAGATTCTTCAATCGTATGGAGTCTCTCTTCATACAATGGAAACGGAAATCCAGGCAACTGAAAAGTTTTTGCAAAACTATCGCACAACGGGTTATGACAGTGCCGCAACATCTGCTGTTGAAATAGCACAGGAATTGGATATTGATCCTTCTTTTCCTCCGTCAAGAAGTGGAAAGAAAAGAAGATTGTTTGATTACCAAGGTGAAGAGGAACAACGAGCTACTCCTGAACTGAAACTTAAAAGCAACTTTTTCTATCCATTAGTAGACCAGGCTATTATGTCAATAAAGGAGCGCTTTAATTTGTTACGTGAGGTTTCTTCCGCCTTTTCGTTTTTGTACACACGAGACAAACTTTTGCTTGTGCAACAAGAAAATGCTCTTCTTACTTGCTGTAAAGAGTTCAAAAAAAAGTTCGGTGACATTGATTCTGATGAAATGAGCGCTGAGCTACAGCGGTTTGTTTTAATTTTACAAAAAAAAACGCAATCTCAATACGGCTCAAGACTTTCTGAACTATCTTCTAAAGACTCATTTATTTGAATTGTATCCGAATGTGTACATCGCACTTCGAATCTTACTAACTTGCCCCGTGACTGTTGCCAGCGCTGAAAGAAGCTTCAGCAAATTGAAACTGATCAAAAGTTTTAATAGAACGTCTATGACAGACAGTAGACTATCTTCGTTAGCCATGTTGTCAATCGAAAATGACTGCGCCCGATCTCTTGATTATGACAATGTCATAACAGCATTTGCGAACAAAAAGGTTCGCTCCAGACTATCTAAATGATACTGTGTTTTTATAACTTTTTCATGTTTTTCAGTGTCATTGCTTTCGTTTCGCAGTGTCTGCATAAATGTCCTACTGAACTCTGGCATCGGTGCCGAATTTTTTATGACTTGCACCTTCGGTATCGGCATGCTTTATTCTGACATTAGCCTGTTTACTTATGTACAAATTGTGGTGTATTTTCTTAATGCAGCTTTTCGATTTTACACCTCTAAAGTGATATGACCTGTGCGCAGGGGCTCTTGCGCTTACTTTGGGGGAGGGCCCGAAGTTGGAGTGCTACGGGACTGTTCCAATCCTTTTGAAAAATGACTACTCCACAAAAAAAAGTAAAATGTGTTTCTTGGTTTATGGAAACGAAATCTGATATTCAAACCAAGAAATTACACAACTAAATATGCAAAACGAGCTCCAGCACGTCAGTCCATTCGCAATTGCCATAAGCAGTTTATGGAAACGGTAACGTTGCAATACAAACCGAGGAGTGGAAGGCCAAGAACTTCTGAAGGAGACATCAAGCGTATTTGTCATTCGTTTAGTCGTAGCCCGACAAATTCAATTCCAATTTCTTGCGGGGCTGCATGAAAGATGTAGTGCACCTCACCAAAGTAAAGGAAATAAGTGACCTTAAGCAAAGAACAACTGCCGCTGTGGAGACAATTGATAAAGAAATGTTAAGATGGACGTGGACTGAATTTGAATGTCGTTTAGATGTCCTCTGCAACAAATGGGGGTCATATACAAATTTATTAATGCTTTGAATAAAAACTTGACTATTTACTTGGTATTATTTAAACATTTCAGAGATTTCCAACTTCAGTTGCAATACTAATAAATTTTTTAAATTGTCTAAAGACTTTGTGGACACCCTGTATTATTATCGTAGTTGTGATTTCCACGCATGCACCCATGGCGATTTAATGCAATGGCTCACATATGACGCAATTGTTGCTGCGTAATCACAAAAATCTCATTCAGCAGATCCGTTAATAGTTGAACCCAAACGTTTTACGGTTGTAGCTCAAATCGCTTATGGCTGATGGTCATTACGCCGATGACGACGGAAACGCTTGCACCACCTTTAGTTTTACTGGACAATTTTGTAGCAACTCAAAAATTATCTTAATTTAATTTTTTTTGGAAAGGAGTTACTGCGTATTTAGTAAAAAGATGCAAGCTGCATATTTTCTAATGTTACTTTTGTCAGCTTTTGGTCAATACGTTACTAACTATGACCCAGGTCACGGGGGTATTGTGCTTTAGTTTGAATGGCACTGGGACACCATTTCAAAAGAATGTGAAGACTTTCTTGGACCAAATAAATTTGGAGGAGTCCAGGTAAGTACAATTGTAATACAAAACAATAGTTCTCAAAGTGAGGTCAGCGGACAACAGGGCGTCCGAAAGGAGTTTTCAATGGGCTCAAAACAACTTATAGTTTTTGAGTTATAGGCTAATTACAAAGGTCTCCGTCAAAAGCAAAATTTTCAATGGGAATCTTCATTACTAATTTTTAGCAAGTTAACAAGGCCGCCGAGTTAAAAAAGTTTGAGGATCAAAATTATAAAATGTGCAACCGCGAGTCGATGCAAAAAGCAGGGAAATAATGAAGTGTCATTTTCCAAAACAGCAGTATCGCTATTAGCAAACTGGAAACTGCTAGGCAATGCCCAATCGCGTCCAGCTGAATTGCCAACTAGTGATCACGGAAAAATTCACTGCCAATTGACATGTCAAGGCTCTTCAACTTTTGTTCAGCAATAACAGATGTTTTCTTGACGAACATGACAATAAAAGCTAGCAAAAGACCATCAAAAAGATATATCGTTTTGTAATTCTCTCAAGGATCTTGTTGATAAGGATGCCCTCCTGTATAGCTTGCGATAAAATCACGGTGTAAAACAAAACATCAAGGCACTATGCTACAATCTCAATCGTGTGACGAGAACGGTAAAGGAGTTGGAGGAAAGCGACAACAATTGTCAGCCAGTCATAAATAATTAACTTCACCATCCACGACCGACTGCCGTATGTCTGATTTAAATTCTTCAAAACTACTGGCTGTATAAACATGAAACTTGGTACGATTGATCTCGATTCCAAGGTATAAGATATAAAAATAAAAATCAACCCCAGGATAAAATCACACCGTTCCCGAGAAAACAATTTTGCTTAAAAATAGCTAAATAAGCCTGTCGGGATTAGGGCTCAACATTTCGGACGACACGTGGCCCCTCAAGCCCCCCGGCGACGATTAGGCAGGAAAAAGGGGAAATAAGGCGTAGCATTCACTTCAGAAAGTTTGGAGTAAATCAAAAGAAAACAACAGTGCTGAGTAAATTTGCCACATATGAGGGAAAGCAATTTTGCTAACATGCTTGAAAATACCTTAGCAGGCCAACCGAGATCACAGGTAAACATTTGGGATGAGGCATGTTTTCTATTAGCCCTCTTGGCTATCCCAAAACCGAGAACAGAGACGCAAGCCGTCATTGGAATTTGACGTTAATAAAATCAATAGAAAATGGAGAGTACAAAGTAGTGAAACAAGTCTACCACCTATTTTTCAGCATCTATATTTGATTGAAAGATCACGATGAGGAAAATATAGAGACTAACAATTTCTTACCTCCACAATATTTTTTGACGCGATTTGTCTGTCACAAGAGACAGTTACTTTTCCACACTGTTCTCAAATCTATTCATGGGGTAAAGACAGCACAGACGGCTGAACCGATATTCCTAAAACCAACGTAACTGATGAGGGCCCTGCGGGCTAGCAAGTTTATAGTTTAAAGTCTTGATGGTAGCCTGTATAGAAAATTTTTGTTTGCTTGCAGACATCTCTTCCCGACGAAAACAATGCCATTAATGGTAAGCCATGGTGGGAAAGATACCAGTCCGTTTCATACAAACTGATAACGAGATTTAAAAACAAAAGTGTACTTGTGTAAGAAATTTAAAGCATTTGACAAGCAAATTACCAGAAATGACGCTTTGCTCACAAACTCACCACTTATTAGAAAAATCTACTTTTAATCAACGACTTTCCTAGCAACTGTCGTTTTAATGATCCACCTGGTAACCTTCTTAAAGTGCTATTTTACTTTACATTGCATTGTAGAAACATGGTTGACCGTTGCAACGCTGTTGGAGTGCGTATTAATGTTGATACAATGGTTTATCACATGGTTGATGCTATAGCAGGAAAAGATGAGCATTACGTTCACAGCAAAAGCCAATTCTGTTGCATTATTATCATTGCGTTTATTTGTCTATTTTGCGTAAAGGACGTAGCAGTGACAGATGGACTTACGATGCAGCAACTAGAAGCTTTTCAGCAGTTCCATATTCTCTTCCTGATTTTTACAATATTAGTGATTGTACGTCTAGTACTGGTGGAATTGTGGACTACAATAAGCCCGTACAAGTACGTAATTTAGAATAGATTAATTCTGCTCCAAAACATAAATAAAAATAAGCAAAACATTATAATTATTTGTGTCATCTTGACATATTGTTTTTGTATTTGATTTCCTGTCATCTTTTTTTGGATGAAGGCACAAAATGGAAATGCAAACTGGCAGACCCAACATCAACAAGGGCGACAAGTAATAAGCGTCCAATTCACCTTCCTTACAATACATGAAGTTGGTACAGCTTCACTATTCGCGGCCAGTGCAGCATTTGCAAGACTATTTTCAGAAAAACCTGATATTAGCTTAACCTTCTGATTAAGTACAAAGTTCTAAAGCTGCATTCCCCGAAAGAAGTTTGCATACTACCTATTATAAAGTAACTGTTACAGGACAAAAAGCGCCCCCACTTAACCTACCACCATTTCATTGGATACGCGCATTGCTACATTTAAAATATGAAATTTTGACTAGCACATTTGTTTATAAGGTTTAAGATTTCAGCTGCATTTTATAGGTAAGAAACTGCGATTAGTCGATCTATTGGATTAAGGCTATTTCTGGAATAAACTTTTGCTTTTTGACAAAAAAAATCGTAACGCATGTGAACAATCTAATTTCGTTTGAAGTCGCCGGTTTTCGTATCGATGCTGCAAAACACATGTGACCAGTTGATCTACAAGCCATTTTCAACACTTTGAATAATCTTCCTGCAACAAAAAATTTTGCTCCTAATACTAAGCCATTTATTTTTCAAGAAGTTGACGGTTTGGGAGGTAACGCTACTGAGAATTTTAACTATATTGCGTTATAGCGTGATAGAACCTTTCCATTTAGCAATTACCAACAAATATATTTCCAAAAGAAGATAATATTCAAACGTGCTGGACATTTAATTGCACCACAATCAGAATCTACGCAAATGTCGAAGTTGCTTATTTTAGCATGTCAATAAATTGTTGTGTGTCAATATATTAGTCTAGTTTAAACTTGACGACCATTGTTGATTCATGCTTTCAAGCTTTTGCTCAATTAGCCAATCTTTGATAAAGCTGGGTCATCGTACCGAGGAGACTGCTCTACCCCGCCATGTGTCTGCCACATGAAGATAAGGAAATCCGATTAATTTCTGATATCAAGTGTACAAAAGGGAAATTTCTTCCTACTATTTTTTGTGCCAAGTACGAATTGAGCAAGAAGTTGCGAATGCTACCTTTAAGAAATTATTCGTAAGACATCAATTAAAAAGTCATTCGTAACACCTAAACCAGCCACTCACTGCATTTGGTGCAAACACTCCAACTACTAGACTCGTGGTTCTCAAGCTGTAGTCCGCAGATTCCTGGAGATCGGTAAGGAAGTTTTAAAGGATCAGCAACAACTTTAATTTGATTGTTACATACTAATTTTTAGGGCATCCGCCGAAAGTGTCCTCTGATTAAAAGAAAAACAAAAGGCACTCTCCACAGCTCATAAAGCTTGATAGGGTCCTCTATTACAGTAGTCCCAACAAGCGAAAAGGGTTTATCTGTTTAAAAAAATTGAGAACCATTGTAAGGAACCAAGTATTGACGCAGCTTATGCTAAATTTGTTTTTTGCTTTATCTTTTAGATAAATTCCTAACCTCAATTTGGCGTGATAGTGAACTTAGCTGTTTTAACGCTGATATTGATGATTTGAAGGAGGAGCGGTAACACCAAATGAATATTTCAGCTTCGGAAGATTCATTGAATTCAAAAATAGGTTAGATGTCGCGAAAAATAAAGACAAAATTTAGTTTAAATTTTTAATACGATAGCAAGGCTATTTCGTGAATCTTTGTCTTTGATTTTGTTTAGGGTTTTCGAACTTCAAATTCCTACTCGCTAGCAGAGGATTAGGTACGATACGGCTTGGTTTTTCGCACTCCGTGCTTACAAAACAATATCGTACCGGAATTCCGTACTTCACCATAATACGATGTTTTTCCGTACCAATCATTTTGCTGAATTTTTTTATTACGTAACAGCAAATGTATGCTGTGAAAAATATCAGCAGAAGTAGAGAAGCTACACTAGCAGAGAGGCCGAGTATTGCACTGAGCACTTCTGAGCTTTGACAATTGTTAATCTCTCACTCTTGTGAGAACCAAATCTCCTTTAATAAAATATTTTCTTAGTACAATTCCAGGATCCCACTAAAATCTCACTTGAAACTGCAGTCTGCAATCTGAAATAATACAACTCCATCTGAAGTAGCACACTCTCAATGGAATCTACAATCTAGCATAATCAATAACCGTAACAACGCTCTATATGTACAAATATTGTTTTCTAGAAGGTTCAAAAATAATTTGAACTATTTCTGATAAAACAAACAAACACTATCTCAAGATTACTATACTATTGCAAACGCAATTGTTACATCACAAAACGAATTTCCTAGAAAATTCTACAGAGTTATCATACTTCAAAACATGTGCGCTTCGTCATAAAATGCAGAGTTCAAGAAAGTTATAAGTCCATAAACTCAAGTATAGTCAAACATGCAGCAATTAATTGAATTTTACTCTATAATAAAGCAAATTTTGTTACAGTTGTGAAGTTCGAACTTTGTGTGAATTTGGTTTCAACAAAGCAAGCCATTTGGAGACTTTGGATTAGGCTTACGGGAACAGTACGGTGCAGTAGAAAAAAAATAACGCCATATTTCTGTTCTGTATGCCAGAAAATGCGGTACGTAATTTCGTTCCGTACTATTCCTCAAACTATAACAGCACCGTACCGCAATCCCGTACCGTGCGAAATCCCCTGCTCGCTAGAGAATCAAAAAGATGTTTCTAAAGTCGTAAGACTTTAATTGCAAATGTAAATTTTGAAGCTTAAATTGTTTATGGGTATTTTCAACAGAGTAGGACAGAAATTGTAAGATCAATAATTGTCAATGATAATTAGAAAATGGAAACAATTGCAAATCTCAGGTTTTGTGCTTTCCCGACAAATGAAGCAACATGCAATTTTATGACGGTTTGCAACAGAACTGATTTCTACACCTGCACAAAGCTTTGTTTAATCACTGCTGAGAGAATTCTGTGTCATATTTCATTTCACGGATTACCTCTATATTTCTGAGCGCCAAGTAGAAGATTTGTCAATATCAAATTCAAAGTCTTAATATGAGTCGACTAGGAGATTCAAATCAGGTCTGTTGAGTACCAAGCGGCGGCTTTAATCACTAGCCGCCGCGCGGATTGGTTTCTTGTTAAAAGTTTTTCAATAACGAAATTATAAAATTTTTTCATCATTTAAAAGTCAACATAGCGTGAGATGTTATCTTGCAGTATTTGACCACTTTGGGAGAAAGCTGGAATATGATGCCGAACAAATATGTTTTGGTTTTTTAAGCGATCATGATAACGAACGTTCCAATCCCTGCATTACAAATTTCCGATTGAGGTGGTTATTAGGAAAGGGCAAAATTCGGCTTACTGCAAGCAAAGCCAAGGCCAATCTGTAAACCATCAGCAAATTTCATAGTAAACCAAAACTCGCCGCTTTCGAATAACGACAAAGGTTTGAAAGCATGTTTTGCAATTAGCGTTCACAGCATTTCTCTATGCTTTCGCTACTTAGGGATTTGTTTTGAGAAAGTAATAATGGTTTTGTTGTATTAATAGCATGATTTGCTTTGGTCAAACAATAATATTTCATTGCCGCATGATCTGTCTTGCAAAAGGATTAATTTTTTTGCTGTAGTATGATTTATCTTCCAGAGATAATAAAGTTTTTGTTGCAGTATGACACGCTTTTGAGAAGAGCAAATACTTTTGTTGCAGTTTGATATGTTTTTGGGAACAATTAGAGTTATCGTTGCCGTATAATATTTTCTAATTACTTTAAATTGTTGCTTTACTTCGGACTTTTCATATGGCACCCCATACGTACTTACGACCGTGCTGTCATTGCCTCAACAAAACGAGTTTTACATGTCTGCAAACGTTGCATGAGCAACTGCATAATTTCCTGACAGGCTGTTTGTTTAAAAAAGAAATGCCAATAAAAACAGTGAAGTATCATTGTGTGATATAACAGGTGGGTTTGATACATACCGCTACAGAACATAAAAAGTTAAAAGAAATTTAAAGTGCTTTATCACATTGCAGTTGTTTCTGTCTCACGATAGTTTTTCATATATATCAGTTTACTCAAGATTGGTAGCACTTGCGGTAGTGCACTAGATTGAATTTACATTTGTCATGTATGTTGCTGTCAGCAACTCTCAGTAACAAACACCATTATGTACATGACAAAAAGATGTACAATGTACACTATGTACAAGAAAAATAAAAGCAGAAAGACTAAGTTACTTTCACCCATTTTTGCACAGATTAACTAAATTTGAGTATATTTAAAAGCAATGAAATCACCTGTCTTGGGTGAAAAGTAGGGCAAAATGAATCAGTGTTGAAACAAAAATTTTTTGGATATTAATAAAAAATCCTTTCGTGATTAGCGATGAACTAAGACATTGAACAGGTAGTTGACGTCAATGCGCTCGCTATATATTCACTGATGATTGTTTGCCGCCTAAATGTGATGTGTAACCATTGCTACAATTTTTCATATTTAATAGATTTTAAGTTTAAATCCAATCAATAACCGATTTCTGCAAAATCACCTTGGTAATACATCCATACTTTCTGAAAAGCAAACAATCGGGTGGCAAGTTGTTTTTAAAAAGATTTGCTGCAATTCTCTTGAATCGGTGCTTTAACAGAAATTAGGTGTTTTGTATTTGTTCAATATGGAAAAAAATTTAAAACTATTGCATTAAACTGCAATTCGTATCATCACGTCTTTTGTAGGGATTGCATGGCACAGAGAAGTCGCTGTCATAAATGTGGTTTTGCGAAACTTTAATGACTTCAAATGCTGTTAACCAAGTATGCTCAATACTCATTCAAACAGAGGCGTAACCACTAAACAATCAAAGGGGAAAATGTTAGCCAGTTTTAACTTTTCCCGTAATGACGACATCACCACTGTCTAGAACCGACGTGGTGGTGTAGTGGTTAGAGCATATGCTTCGCATTCGGTTGACCTAGGTTCAATTTCTCTGTCGATTCACGCCAAAGACTTTGAAAGTTATATTGTTAGATCTCCTGTTTGGTGCTCAGCAATAGGAGTAATCTGGAGAGTAAATTATAAAGCTAACTTTACTTAATCACGATTAAAATGAGTTCAATAGGCTTTAGTTGCCTGAGCACGTAGCCGCTGCTCATAGCTGGCATAAAAACAACAATACTACCGTTTAGCACTGTTGCAAGTCGAAACTTTAAAGTCAACGACGTCTCCCTTACCTTACCTTTTGGCTTCGCCATTGCATGCTGCAATATAGGCTCTGATATTATGAGTCATCAACTTTTTCAAAAGTGAATTTGCCAGTTGGTGTAATTCTCATGAACTTCAAATACAGCTTATGTAACAATACATACATAAGAAAAGCCTCAACAAATTGACCTTTTATTTAGAAATTTATGAAAGCGGAACGTAAATCTTTGTTTTCTGCCAATAGCAAAACCTTACATATTACACTAAAAGGTTTACAATTTGATATTTCAAAAGAAAAATACTTAGTATTCAGCTTAGTTTGTTAAAGATTGTTAGCATTTTGGACCTACTACTTCTGTTAGTCTAGATTTACATAATTAGCGTTAAGCCTCTGTACTACCTTATCTATCTACGTACTTTAAACAAATGAGATTTTGGTATTAAAGTTGACGGTAGTGTCATAGACATCGGCAATTTTTTCAACCTTTTTTCAAAAATATGCCAATGTTTTTCGTCATCAATTTTCCAGACTAGTGTTTCACCTCTCTTTTTTGCTGTTCTCATTATACAATTATTAAATTAGTTCTTTGAACTCTCAATATAAATCTCAAAGATAATTTATATCTAAGAAAGGGGAAAACTGCAACTTTTTTGGGTTTGTAGTTTTTCTCATAAAAATCTAGTTTAGTTAATTCAGAGTTAACCTGATAAACACCGTTCTACAGTTATTTTTTCATGTAGCTTAGTCATACAGAGTTGCGGCATTTGATTTATAATACATTTTTGCAGTAGGTAAAACACAGCTAAAGTCATGAAACTTATTGTGATCTTTGGTCTAATTGGGGCAGTTTTGGGCCAATGGCAAACTAATTTTGCTCCTGGACACGCAGGCATTGTTCATCTGTTTGAGTGGCATTGGGGCACTATCGCTGATGAGTGTGAGACCTTTCTTGGGCCAAACAAGTTCGGAGGAGTTCAGGTAAGATTATTTTTATAGGCATGGTTTTTATAAAAGTTACCTATTATGATATACACTTCTCGCGAGTCCTGTTTAAGATATGCCAAGTCAGCTTTAAGCAGTCAATTTAAAAGAACTTTTAAAATGATTAAAAAATGACAATAGGCCTACCAATAAAAAAATTTGGAAGAAAAATTAAGCATTGTTAATCAGTTTTTGGGTATATTATTTCAACTCCTACGATATATTTCATTCACAGTAAATTACGTTTTTTACATTTATTTCCATATTGTTCTTGTACATGTAGATTACTGCAGATACCAGAAAAAAATCTGCAAAAACCAAATTTCACTAATCTAAGTATGACTCGATTAGAAAATTGAATCCACGTATTTGATTGAGTGACGGCGTTCCTATAACGGCTTCTATTTTGATTGGTAAAAAACGAGTCTTTTGAATAAAACAGATCTGAATATCATGGACTTTATAAGCTTTTTAACTGCAACAAGTTTAAGCGTATAGATATATCTCACAGTAACTATGAATCATTAAATTTTCGTTGTCTCTTATTTTATTTCCAATTTTATTCTTATTGCTCATCGTCGTCATATGGCAAGGTATCTCTGATCCAGGTCAGACACAAGAAAAGGATGTGGACCGAGGGTTTATCCTTCACCCATCCCGGCCTGCTGTGTTACCCAGATCAGATGCTGGAAGTGACGGAGTTGAACCAGCACCTTGTTTCGTCATCCAAAACTGTCAGACCCATTATTCCTCGAGGTGCCCGATGTGTGGGAGATGTTAAAATAATGTGGTCTGCAGTTTGTTCACTAGCGCCACACACGCATTTTGCTGAAGAAGCGAAACCCCATTTGTGCATGGACGAACCAAAACGCGCATCGCCAGTACGCAGGCGATTGAGTTTGACTTAGGCTGTTCTGGTGAAACTCATTCCAATATGCCTTGTGCTGACCTTAAAAATGTAGACATAGAGCTCTGCGTATTCTTAGAATACTCTGTGACCCTTGTCAAGTTCGTCCATTGGGCAGCACGGATGCCCAACTCTGATAAGTTGTGCAACAGTTTCCGCGCTAGGAACAAACGGGTGTCTAGATTTCAGTCTAACCTTGCTAGCAGCCCGCGGGTCAGTAAGCTGTCCATGCAGAATGTGGCCAGGGTCCAAAAAACTTCGATTAGCCAAGGAGAGTTTCGCTCCTTGGTGGCGACTGGTAGAATGTCCGTTGGAGTGCGTCGTTGGCATCTAGTGACAATGCGCAAAGCGTCATTAAGAACGCTGTCAATGAGGCAAGTATGCCCCCTGCGACACCAAGCTGGTGCACAGTACTCAGCAGTTGAGCTGATCATGGACAATGCAGCTGAGCGCAATGTTTTGCCACCAGCGCCCCATCCTGAACCCGAAAGTCGCCTCAGCAGCGAAACGCGCGTGGATAGTTTTTTGCGCAATGCCTCAAGGTGATGACTATACGTGAGCGCTCTGTCCATTTTCACGCCAAGATAGGTTCGGCACTGGGCAAAACGGTAAGATTTTACCAATGTTCATAACTTTTAGCTCACCCTTGGCCTCTCGATTGTGGAGATGAAAAGCTGCCGTCACCATTTTAGAATGGCTGAGCTTTATCCGCCAAGTCTGGAGATATGTAGAAAGTGTAGTCATGTCTTTACTCAAAGTTCTTTTCAACACCTCCCAATCTCCAGATGAGCAAAGTATCGCCAAGTCGTCAGTGTAGGCATACGTTTGAAGGTTATGGTAGGCAGATCGTATATGTATATATTGGAAAGAAGACTAGCCAAGACTGATCCCTGTGAGACGTCATTTTTTAGACGTCAGAGTCTGCTTGGCTTGCTGTCACCCGTGGTCAAGGTGAAGCTACTGTTCCGAACAAGTTTGGTAGCGTCCGCATCGCAGTCGGTAGACCTGGAGTTCATTCCCTAAGTCGAGTCATACCAAAAGACTTTAAAAAATGGTATTCACAGCTTCCCTGCTTGGCGCTCAGCATAAAAAAGGAATAGTGTGTAGAACAAGCCGGCAAGCTTGCTTGTTGTGTCCTTGGGCAAGGCACTTAACGGGACGCCTCCATCTTTATGTGGCAGACAGGTGGCCCTCCCGTACTTCACCGGATTGCAATTGTGAAGTTGCTAACCCAGCATGTCCGACGACTCTTGGGTACCCACCAGTGGCAGTCCGCCTTGTTGGTGATGGGGCTACCAGTCACTCAAGATTGGTTCGAAATGGGCTGCCATATTTCCACTAGCGTAATTTAAATTAGGTTGACGGCATGAACCTAAATTGCCGTGCATGTCGTACCCCCATCCCGAGGAAGAGGAGGGGCGACCACAAACAAGCAACAAGTTTCATGATCATCCTGACCATGTGCTTGTCCGGCAGAAGTCTCAGCAACTTGCACGTGAGGCCACGGTGCCAGACTGTGTCATATGCAGCTGTCAGATTGGCAAACACGACGCCGGCCTTCTTTTCTGCCTCAAAAAAATCCTCAATGCTTTGCGACTTGATCTACGGCGGACTTTCCGCGTCTAAATCTAGCCTGTTTCTTTGGGAGCAAGGGGTCAACTACTGCTTCGACGCGATTGTAGATCAATTGTTCGAGGATCTTGTAAAGGACGCAGAGCAGAGAATTGGAGCTGTAGCTGTGTGGGTTCTCTACAGGTTTTGAAGGTTTAGGGATTGCGACTACCAGCGCTCTTCTTCAGACTTTTGGAATTTTGAGTTGGTGCAAGCAGGAAGAGAGGAATCCACATAGCCAGAACTTCAAGCCGGGACCAGCATGAATTAAAAGCTCTGGACAAATTGAGTCAGGGTCTTGAGCTTTACCTGATTTTAAGTGGTGGAGAGCTGCAGCAAATTCTCTTGGAAAAAAATCTCCGGAGATATTTATTTCATCTGAGGCAATAGCCCTCCAAAGGTCAGACAATTCCTGTATAACAAGTCGGTAAGTCTCTCGATTTGCACCCTCATATTTCTCGTTTTTACCAGCTGGCTAACAATAGCATTTGCTGAAACCGGACATTGCCAAGGGAATTGTCGTGACCTACTAGTAAGATTGTTTAACGTACTCCATGCTACTCGGTTAGAGTGTGAGAAGTCGATGTTCTGGACAGCCTCAGACCATCGACCCCTCCGTTTCCTGTCAAGCCTGGCAAGCAAAGTTGTCGCAGCTCTGCTAGATTCATGCCCTTCAGGGTATTGCAAGAAGAGGTTTTCACACTCGGTTTTCACACTCTGCACTTGATAGAGGTTTTCTCACTCTGCATTTGATTGAGGTTTTCTCACTCTGCATTTGATTGAGGTTTTCACACTCGGCATCCCTACATGGTATACGCTTATTTCGTCGGCCACGTGAAATACACTTTTTCGTCGCAGTGCTGATGGCCTTACAATTGCACTGACATGTCTCATCCGTATCAGGTAAATTAGGTGGCGGCGAAATCTTGGCAAGTTTGTTTGTGAGAGTAGTATAGTGACTCCACTTGGCCTTTCGGTAGTTCCATCGCCTTACAGGTTTGCTTGGTACAGGCCGAGCAAACCTGAATGGGGCAAAAAGCGATGGTGTAGTGGTCCGAGCGTCCGCTTCGCAGTCCGTAGACCTGGGATTCATTCCCTTTGTCGAGTCATACCGAAAGACTTTAAAAAATGGTATCTATAGCCTCCTTGCTTGGCGCTCAGCATTTATGGGAGGTTGTGGAGAACAAGCCGGCAAGCTTGCTTGTTGTGTCCTTGGGCAAGGCACTTAACGGGACACTCCACCTTTAGGTGGAAGACATGTGACCAGGAAATGGCAACTCCCAAGCAAGTGCAGACTTACCGTCCAAAACATAGCGCTACATCGCTTTCTCGTGAATGGAGGATAAATATGGCAAACAAAAAATAAACGAGGGTCGATGTTGAGGCCTTGGGAGTTTTTCTAAGACGTATCTGTCAGGTAAACGACTGTCCTAATCGATACTGACGAATGCAAGATCCGGGTTGGTACTTGTATTCCTGCTGCCAGAGTGGAAGCTGGCGGCATTCTTTGGTTTATAAAGTAGGGCAAGATTGTTGGTACTTGCCTAGCCAACAAGGCATTTTCCATCTGCACTGCTGACGTCATAACCCCAATGAGCATACTGGCAATTAAAATTGCTAGCATAGAGACAAGGATGCGGGAAAACTGAGAGATTGGATACAGCAAACGAATCGGTGGAGGATTGTAAACGTTGGCTATCTTATATCCATCAACGTCGACGCACAGCCACTCGGTCTTCGATGTAGGTAGAGGTCGGTCGAAAAGGGTCAACTGCAGTCGTTCATGGACAAACGTAGCAAAGCCATGCTTCCTGCTTGAGGAAAACCCAGCTAGTTGGTAGTCCGGTAGAACTAACCTCTGTGCACACGTGCAGTGGATCTCCTGGAGTAGGATGACGAGTGTCTCACGTTGTGCAGAAAGATGGTAAAGAACGCTGATATTGCTTGCAGTGAGGTCTTCGATGTTCAGCTGAAGGATGGCAAGCCTTCAGAACTTGTTGACAATGCATTTTGGTGCATCTCTCCGCCCTGAAAAGGGCGTATGCCACTTACAAGGCCTTGCCAGAACATCGATAACAATAGATGCCCTGCCGTTTCGGCAGATTTGGTTTCGGTCTCTGATATGAGTTAAGAGGACAGGCGTACTTACAGACCGAGCTACGAGAAAGCATCTGCCGACCAGTTAATTCTTATTGCTGAATGCCAAGAAGACTTTGGTGAATTTATTAAGGATGATACAGAGTTAGTGTACACCCTGCTCATAGTAAAAGAAGAGGATCCTGACATCAAGATGCAAACATTTTTTCATAGAAAACCTCCTATTTTGGAAAAACTGTGAGGTAAGTCTAGGATCAGAACTTTTTTTGAACAAAGATGCATCAGGGGGCCTAGCAGGACTTAATCAGTTCTCCAAGCAGAAAGTCCGTAAATGCTATTGTTTATGTCTTAGGAGTTTGTTGACAAAAAAAATATATCCAGGTCTAAAAATGTGTATTATAATCATTGCACCATAAGACCGGTTGAATAGGTCTACACACAAAACGTAGTCAAATAAAAGTCCACTATGTCGTCGGCTGAATGCGTTGTGTGCTTGGACACAGAGACTGGAAAAAGAGGAGCGGCGTCATCATACCTTCCACCTTTTTCGATGCAGTTACAAATCTCCTTCTTTACATTTAATTTTTTTAATTGGCTTTAGTCGGTATTTTTCCAAGGGAGCCTGTCTTGACATTTTGTTTCATAGCGCATCACTCATAATGCATAAATTGCTAGGAATTTTAAAGTATCCTGACTAAGTACTTTTGGTTTATCAGTTTGAAGACAGTTTTTGGGATAGATTACTCGAAACCAATTATTTTGTCAATTTTTCCTAATATGTCAACTTAAATAACTTTTTAAAAATCAACTATCATTTGTGAAAAGGAGAACAATAGGCTGTCCAGTTCGCTTAACATTCAAAATATTTAATGGGGATCTAACCCTACCATCCCCCAATCTTCTGCTAAATCCGCCTCTGCTCCTTACAACATTTCTAAATTGTACGTGAGCAAATTTATAAAAGACATTGTTCAATATTCCTGCATTCCTATAAACTAACTCTTCAAATCATTTTACTTATGCAAAATATTTTTAGAAAGCGAAGTATTTTTTTGAATAATATTATGAAATTGACACAAAAAAGCTGCTTTATATTTTTTAATTAAATCCTACAGTTATTTATTTGACTGATTTACTCATTTTTTACTTTGATCAGCTGAAATCTAGAATTTGGATGAGATAATTTTTTCCTTTTGTTGTAGATATCTCCCCCAAACGAAAACCGTATTGTTGACAGCAGACCGTGGTGGGAAAGATACCAACCCATTTCTTACAAGTTGGTAACGAGATCTGGAGACAGAGATGCATTTGCGTAAGAAATTTGTGTCTTGCTCAAAAAAAATTTTTGTAGTACATTGTAACTACCTTCAATAACACAGTTTTAGAATGATCGAATAGACTTCGGGCTTTTAGCTTGAAAAATCTTCGAAATATCTTCGGCTGATTTCCAAGAACAGAATTTTAACATTTGGGGATAAAACTTGACTCTATCTACAGTGGTACACATTTGTTGAAAGCAAAATAGTAGTAAAAAAACAGCACGCATTGGTTCGATATTGTTTAAAAGGGCTTATATCATGGAACAACTATTTTAGACACCTAGTTCAAACCAATATATTGCTTTTTAATAACAGACTGCTTGCAATCAAAAAATTTCAAATGCAATTTTGACATCGAAGCATTTTAAAAATAACCACCAACACTACTGCTGCTTTGTTGCAAGGTATGCAATAGCTGTCATTTACGCACCGTATTCAAGCGTAAGTAGATTTTCTGGAAACGGAAAAGCATTCCTGTAACCACGGAAAAAAATCTGAAAATTTGCTGAAGGTACCACTTATTACGTTTATTGGAAATTTATCAAGCCCTCGAATCGCATATACGTCAACGCCAAAGAGGATGTAGATGTGTTTTGCTCTACATTGTCGAAGAGAATCTTGGGATAGATACACAAACCTTTCTATGATTTCAACGTTTTGTGTAAAAATTAAAGCTAAATCGTTTTCATTTGATCATGTCGAAAACATCTGCTTTACAGAGACATGGTAAACCGCTGCAATGCGGCCGGTGTTCGTATTTACGCTGATATTGTGATCAATCATATGTGCGGCGCTGGAGGAGAAGGTAGGTTATTTGTTTGAGCTGCCGAGCATTTTTAGTATAACAAAGGCGCAAGCTTGAAAAGAAATAAATATTTTAATTTCTGTTGAAATCTGCATTGTTGTGCTCATGGAAAAACACTTTATTACAAGTTTCGCGTTTTATTTTTGGTGAGCAAACTTTGGCCTACACTGGGTCAATAGCACCAAAAACTCTGACGCAATTCTGACGACCAATGGAATGGCAAAGACCTACAATGCTTCGTAGTGACCACAACGTAATATCCAAGAAATAATTTCAAACCTCAATCATAATGTAAAGATAAACGCAAGTTAAGTTAACAGCAATCGCTCTACAACGGGGCTATTTATCCGCAAACTTTTGGTAAAAAATTGTTTAATAGTTAAATACCCCAAGCTCTGACAAAAGAATTTTGCCTTGTGAAGTTGTGAAATAAAAAAGGCACAAAGATATGATGCAGAGCCCATGCCAGTTTTCTCTGGCTTTGCCTTATCGGTGATGGCGCAAATGACTGTACTTTTTCAGCAAAACTTCGAAACTTTAGAACTGATTTCTAAACCTTTTTTCTCATTCTATTCTGGTTTTCATTGGAGCCGTATCCAGCGGAAAACCACGTTAATAGCAGTTGTCAATCAAAATACATCTTTATTAGCTATAAGCTCGAAAAAATAAAAGATTCCGGTTTATTAAGCAAACTACACGTGATTGCAAGCGCAACAGGAAAAAAGTTAAAAATTTTGTAAAATAAATCAAAAAATAATAAATCGTTGTTTTACGATCAGTTTATAAAAATTTCTCCGCTCTTTCATACTCACCGAAAAATCTTGAGGACAGTTTTAGCTCGTAACCTCAATTTAATATAAATGTTCCTATATATACTAAATAATTTTTTTTTGATTTAAGGAACCGGCACAGGCGGAAGTTATTTCAATGCGAATAGCGAAGACTTTCCTGCAGTGCCATATAGCTCTCTAGATTTTAATGATGGAAACTGTTACTCATCATCGGGCGATATCGAAAATTATCAAGACCCAAACCAGGTAAACTTTTTGTGAAGTTGGTTATTGAACAAATACCATAGCAGACTATAGTAGACATGTTTAAAAACAGAATGCAAACATATAAGCTCGTTATGTCATAACGTGTCTGTTATTGTTATCGTAATAAGAACAGTTTTGCATAGCATTTTACCTGTGATCACTGAACAGAATTTGAATCAAGCAACAATAACTGTTGTGCATACATGCAATACTACCCACAAAAACGTCAGTTAGTTTAATTGTTGATGGCCGAAGCAATTGGGATAAAGTGGAGCGTGAGAGTGACATGGAAAGATTACTGCCCAAGTATAACTTATTTCTATTAAACGCATTGTAAATCGTGCAAATCACTAAAAAGCTTGCTTCAGACTTCATCAGAATTAGCAATTGTTTGGCAAATTAGAGTAATTCGACAACACTAGACTTGATCCTTCTGTATTTAGACAATAATTTTCATTCTTCTGCCATCAAAATATGAAAATCGCTAGCACTGTACTCTGCCTTATTTAACATTCTTGATCGGAGGTATAATTTCATCAGCATGTGTTAATTTAGGTGAGAAACTGCCGGCTAGTTAGTTTACTTGATCTAAATCAAGGCAAAGATTACGTTAAAGGTAAGAAAAGTCTTGTAAATTGTGATTGTTGAGCTACCATACCGTTTAGTTCTCAAAACTAAAACACGAATTAAATCTAAACTATTTTACTGTACTCTTCAGCAAGATGTTTATTAAAGCACATCTGATCCTTCATTGTTGGGATAATAAGGCAAATTTAACAAGAAGCTGAGCTTACTAATAAAAATTTTGTAACATTAGCTTCAATTAGTATTTCATTTTTTACAACTTCTGAGCCCAAACGTATTTTTTCAGATACAGTTTTCAGTTTTCGAAAAAAGAATGCCGTATAATTATAAATTATTGAAGGAACCCACAATGTTTTTATTACATCTTTGCGGTTTTGCATAGAACAGGATCGCCAACTATAGAATCTATCTACGGTTGCTTGAAGGCATATTTCTCAAATTACTAAATTTTAAGTTGCTTGTCCCGGAAAAATTAGTCACCTATTTAAACAAAATTTGTTCCTACATCTAAAATTTTCATTGACTTAAACGGGATTATTTGCCACATATAAAAGAAGTGTAACGCAGGGCAATATTAACTGCAAATTTGCTGATTTTAACTAGCTTCGCCTGTGATAACGATTCCGTTCTCCATATTAATATTGGTCATTGGAAGAAATGATGCTTTATCTAAAGCATTTGCCAAAGCTGTTGGCTTACCCTCAAGCATTAATTCAGTCAGAAAAAAAATTTCAAAAGGAGCGTCATGTGCTCAACACCGGTTCTTGATGGTTGTGTTAAAGAAATTTTTGAAAATTGTTCTGTTTACTGACTTGACTTATTGACACCATAATTATAACTTTTTGAAGGGAGTGTTAAGACGTTTGGCTTTTTTTCACATAATATATCTGTACTAAAGATATAAATGCTATTATTCTACTTTATTTTTTTATATCTCAGAAAAAATTGTCGAATTTATGAATGATCTTTCAAGCTTGGGTGTCGCTGGTTTTAGAGTGGATGCATGCAAGCACATGTGGCCTGGTGATCTTGAAAAAATTTTCGGTTCTTTGAATGATCTTCCAACAAGCCATGGCTTCCCAGGAGGCTCCAGACCGTTTATATTTCAAGAAGTAATTGACCAAGGAGGTACAATTGCTGATGCACTCGGTTTATGTAGTACTCTTGGTAACAGATTTTAACTTGATTTAAACATGATCATTTTGAATATAGATGAGGAAAAGCAATAGCGCAGGAAAAAACAGCAAAGAAAGATAAAACCCTATTGGAATTTGCTCAAACAAAAATCTATAATAAAATGAATATTTTTTTCATTAAGATAACTACTGTAACAACATTGTCATAATTTTGGTTAACTTCTTAAAAAAAAGCATGGTTGCTCACCTGAAAATAAAGAGTTGTTTTACATTTTTGCCGAATTACACTTGTTCAACAGACAGCAAAGGGTAAACGATTACAGCCAGTTTTTCGCCGGCAAATTGCATTTAAATTCAGGGATCGGGAACAATCAAAACGATTTTCGAAGGACACTCAAATTGTTCGTACCCGCTGCTACCACGAAATTTGTTAGGGCATTGATTGCATTAGAATTTGCCTTTGAACTTGCTGACTTTTTACCAGGAAATGTTCCCAAATAGAAACAGGATGTTTCAAAGTCTGTCTAAGCTTTGTCACAAATGCTTTCTTCGAAACTATTTTACAAATTCTTTAGTAAGTAATGAAGTCGTATTATCGTAAAAAATTTTGAGTTATCGTAAACTTATTTAATTCATATTTAAACACTGATAAATTTATGATTTTCTTATCTTAATCGCCATAGTTACAAAATGTTCATTCGATTTGGTTTCAAAATAGGGATGCTATGTCGAGCAAATGGTTATCCGTAACACATGGGTATATACAGTGGTAGAGATCCGGGAATGACGTCTTTTCTGCGCTTATCGCCTACACAAATGCAGTTTCGTCGCAAGATTACGTTGTGCTTCGTAAAGCCCCCTTTGACTATTCGTAAAAGAGCAAGTGGCATTGGTGATTTGACACCTGATCTTCCTCTCACCTTGCGATAGGACGAAAAAGAACACTACAAAATTCCTACTTTACAAGGGAGACGCAAAATATGGCAACATAACACTTGTCTTCACTGTGCAAAATGCGATGTCCGTTTGCATACTGAACATGGGTCTTCTTGCTTTAAAATATACCACGCCAGTGTTTCCTTTAAAAAAATTTTGCCCTGATCAAATATTGTTTTAGTGAGCATGAATATTTTGAAGCTGAGTTAGCGAAATCTTAAATGAACGACAAACTTTGTAAATTATAAGAATAAATTAAAAATCTTATCAAAATAGAAACAATCTAATGTTCACATTTAATTCAAATTGCCTTTTCTTGTTTTTGTGCTTTTCTAGTGTTTATACACTTTGTCCAGGTTTGTTGATGAATCGTGATTGGTAGCTGAATCATCATCATGGTGATCCACTGACGTTGTAGTCAAGACAGATTTAACCATCATCAGTTGGACCACATGATATGACTCTAGCCTGCATCTGCTTTTGGTTTTTTGATTCTGTTCATTAAGCTGTAGCCTCTTTCAGAGTCAGCGCTGTAGGCTTGAAAAGAAGAATATGTTTGAAGGAAGCGAAGGATAGTGGAAAACTTTTCATGCCTAAAGCAGATTCCAGCCAAATCACTTAAGCCTACGTTGCCACCTACTTAAAATGTTTCCTTGCCAAAAACTTGAAATCATTACGAGCATTTAGAGTATTGCTTTCATGTCCAGGGCCACAGAAGAAGTAGCTGAATTGCTGTAAGTGTTCTTGTAACTCATTTAAGCCAAAATTGAAATTGGCTTGTTTTATGCAGCTGTAGTCAAATATACACCAATCACATTTTTTGTTATCTTCTGGAAATCAGTATTTTAAATGAGTACAAATTCTTTCAGTAAACTTGATTACTAGAGCCATTTTGTCCATAGTTAATGCTGATTCATTATTCAAATTTTGAACAGTTGCACTCCTATGTTTCTGTTCACCCAAGTACTGCGTCTGGAGTTTAGCAATCTTGCTGCGAGACTGATTGTGCTTTCATAGGATTGACATCGTTATTTTGAAATATCTTTGATAAATCTGAAAGTTCTGTTAGAATGTCATTTAGGACAAACACTGCAGCTTTAATTTGCATTGATTCCACGCAAAAAACTGCCACCGGATCACGTGTTCCTTGTTCTTTGCAGTAATCAAGAAGTACATCGTAGTTTCGTACTAGTGCTTGTATGACAAAATGACGACACAACCACCTCACATCATGTATGGCTTTGAAAGAGATTAGGTTGTGATTAGATGCCTGAGCAATAGCCAGCAATTCTTGCTTCTTAACTGAGGATCTGCTAAACATTTTATAGACAGTTTTTAATAATGTTTTAATGTCTTGCATAAGGGATACTTTTGACCACGCATTGTCGATTTCCAGGTCTTCTCGGTGAGCTGCGCAGGGCTGTTCAATTAAATGCGGTACGAAATTCTTCAATAATTTTGCAACACCATTTCATTTACCAATCATGACAGCAGCGCCATCACTTGTAAACATAACCATTTTTTAAATATCAATATTATTAGTTGTGTAAAATTTCTTGATTTCTTCTAGAATAGAATGACTTTCACAGCGAGCAAGAGGTATAATCCCTGCAAACACTGTCTTAGTCATTAAGCGGCAATTATCTGCAGTACAGTACTTTATGTACAATATCAGCATTTTGGTTGATGAAATATCATTGCTTTCATCAATAATTAGGGTATTACATGTTGCTTGTTTTATGCTTTGCATGACTTCTTCCCTGGTGACAAAGTCCATGCTTTTCAAAAATTCAAAGCCGTAATATTTGCTCCACCATAAATGTGGCAATTTAGTGTATTTTCACATATGATCATTTATCACTTGGCAGGACACTATTGATGAATTCAGCTTAACACTAAGCAGAACACTATCTATGAGAGTCTTTACTTCTCTTGACGGAGTTTTCAAAGCTTCGCTCTCTTCTGCAGTTGGCATTGCGGTGAAATAGCTTGAGCTTCCTCCTCTTGCTCCAAGATTTCGCTTTGGAGTCAATATGTTTATGATTCAAGTGGCGTTTTAGGTAGTCCACCTTCCATTCATTTCATGATTTGCTTTTTCCAAAATTGCTATCAGGTGCAGCTTCATTACAAACTTTGCAGATTATCACATTCCTTGACACGGAATACTTATAGTTTTTGGATAGTTTAGCAGTTTGTTTTTTTACCTTGTGTATACCGGTAGCATCATCGCGAAGTATTATCTCACACTCCATTGATGTATTAAGCCGTTCCACTCCAAATTCCGTTTTTTCTTCTTTTAGCTTTGTTTCTTTCCATAGACATTTTGCTTGCACGTCAGATAAAAAGCTCTATTATATCGCTTGTGGTTAAAAAAAACTTATTTTTAGTCGCCCGCAAAATATAAAAGCGCTTACGAATCATTTTCAAACTAAAAATTTGTTGAAGAGTAATCTTAAGTAATCATTACAAATCACTGTAGAATTTACTCACTTTAGAATATCACTTTAGAATTTCAGACATTTTAAACCATACTTATGCAGTATAAATAGACTGACTAACTTGACACAAAACGATTGACAAATAGTAGCTGAGACTTGACTATCTTCAATTCAATTTTAAACTCCTGCTTTCTTAAGATAAGTTATTATAGCGGAGCTTCTTTGCGGGGTGAATATTGTTGTGGTATTGCAATAAATGCCATAAAATATTTCGTGCTGTTTTGTCTTACTCCCTGATGTAACTTAGTGCGGCTGCCCATGCTCTGTTAACATTTTTCTTCATTTTCGATGTAGTGGTATAGTACAACAATTCGCTTATCTTACTTTTTGAGTTAGTGCTGATAACAACTACCTTAAAGCCTGAGTTACTTTGTCACAAGTAAATGCAATTTTATGACAAATAGCCACTTGCCACAACAATTACATTGTTGCGTCAAAATCCTCAATCGTAAATGTCATACTGTATTGCTACTACACAGCAATTAAAGGCTACAAGTCGACTGCACTTCCCATCGACTCTCTAGGTTACAATTGAGAACCACGTTGCAAAGAAGCAAACAGATCAACCTAATTTAATTCACACAAGAGATAGAGCAATCTAGATCGCAGTAATTTAGAATATCAGAAGTGAGCTTTTCTGAATTCAACGCAACACACATAAAAAATAATTCAGATCACGGTAATTTAAAGAGTGCACAGATTGCGCTCTCTGTTAGATCGATCTATTCAAATGAAATGTTGATGATCGTTTACCTTTGAATTTGGAACGTTTCAAATGCGCTAAGAAGAGATTTTACCGCGCAAATGGTATGATGGTACTGCGCAATTACGCGGTAGCGCACCTTAGATGGAGCACTGTACCACACCAATAAACCGATTTCTAAGCTTGTAGATATCGCGTTCAACTGTATGTTTTTCTTGCATTTTGTTTGTATTAATAACTGCATTTTTAGTATTGAAGTATTGCATTTTTAAAATAATTTCCTGATGTTCTTGTCCCTTTAAAATCAACTGCGTAAAACACATCCAATTATGACGTCATCATCCATGACGTCATAAAATTTCAAGTTGAGTAGTGAAAAATAAATTAAACCGTTCCAAGCATAATTAATTAATACGTTGTAAACTTTAAAATTAGTTCGCTAAGTAACAGAAATTGATGCCAAAAAGCACCTATTATTAAATATAGCACCTTGCGGACAATGTTTCCAAAAAGGAACATATGCGTAACTTTTGCAGCGAAAGGGTGAGAGAGCTGAAATTTAAAATATGTTTTGACTTGGCCAAACGTGCAATTTATTTAAATTATTGGAAAAGAAATCCTACAGTATCATCTACTTCCCTTTAAAAGGTTGACTTGAGGTTGCTTAATTTTGATTTTTATAAAATAACCAAAAAAATGTTTGTTTTTGTTTTCAACTTACAATTATGGCAACGTTTACCAGAACTACAGATCAGTTGTAATGCAGATCAATAGAAAATATCTTTTTGTATTGCTTTTATTGTAGTTCTAATAGTGACAAAAAGTTGTCGGTTTTGCAGTTCAATTATTAGCATAGCATTAGTGTAGACTGATTTTTCTGTTCTGCAGGAGAACCAATCACAGCGTCTGAATACACTCCTTTGGGTCGTGTAACTGAGTTCAAATACGGCATTCAAATTTACAATAACAAAGACAACATTCAAGTAAGAGCTGGTGCAACTAAGCTTATTGAAAAATTAACCTCATCTTACCGAAATGGCTAAACCATAACTCAGAATTTATCTTCCTTAACGTATCTAAGGAGGCTTTACATAAGTTTTTAAACAATTCATTTTTTGAAAAAACAACTCAATGACATATTGCAAGCCAGAACACTTGATCACATCTAATTTATAAAGCGCGATTCTGTCTGTACGTATGTACGCTTTAACTCCTCGGAAACTACTGAACGTCCAAACATCAAATTTTGCACGATTGATCATCACCTCGTGGTGAGTGTTACAAGGGGGTTTGTGACGCCATGATGACGTCATAATCAGAGATATTTTTTTTAATTTATATTTTTTGACAAAAAACAACCGCTTATTTACTCAAGCAAAAGCTAGCACCCAACCAATCACTTTACATAACATTTCATCTTTATGGAGTCCAAGATGACCTCACAATTAACGCTTGATTGCGCAATTTGTTACCTGTGGTTTCTCAAAAACTACTGGTTGTAGAAAACCAATTAACGTGCTTTCAATAAAAACAACTCTATAAAAATTTAAACTTATTTGACAATGGTACAAGCAATTCTCTATTTAAGTATTTTAAGCCTTCTATGCATGCTTCTTGTCTTTTTCTCTCGCATGCTTACAACTCCTCTATGTCGTCATAGTGCCGTGTGGTAGGATTAGAATGGTCTTCCGCTAACAGATATCATAATGTAATAATTTTTTCAAAAATTAAATCAGATAACTCTAAAACTGATTTGTGACCTCATTTCTCAATTAATTTTTAAACTCTTTTCACAAATTAAAGACTATTCCAAGGCAATTTTGATAGTATGTAATATGTAGGTTTAATATTTGTTTTATACAAAAACTGAACTTATACACCAGTGGGGTAACTTTTTATCTCTACCAAAAAGTGATAAGCAGAGTAGAAACAGTTAAATTCATTACGTAAGAGTCACAATAAGGTACTAACAATTACTGTCCTTTGAAAGCTTAAAAATTTGTCTTCCAGCGATATGTGTGTCTAATCAATCTCCGAACGGCTGCCGTTTCTGCCTTTGTGGCGTCATTAGCGGAGCACAGAGCGTTCTGGCATGCACTACCAACCGAGAGGTTAATATGTGCCAGAAAAATCGTTTCGTTTGTGGTACGTAACGATTTCTCCACACCGCATCGCAAAGAGCTCAAACTGCGCGAGTAGTGAGCAACGCATAGTTGCAGCGCGATACGATGCTGCCAGATAGAGAGCTCAATCTGCACTGCACCGAAGCCCAATACAGAGAGCATAAATGTGTGTCTAGTCATATAGGGCAAAAGATTAGTTTACAATGGCTGATTAAATATTAGTGGCCATACATTATGTTCTGTTTTTGGATGAACAATTATTTTACTTATCCCAACAAACTTGCAATTGTTATAAAAAGTTAAGTCTTTAGAGCATTTTGACTACTTTTCCTCACAAGCACTGTTGTTCGGCATTATCTGTTGACGTTTTCAAAAACATCCATCAAAAATGAAGTCTCTAAACATTTACAAAATGTAGAGTACCGATAAAAAGCACTCCAAAAATTGTCCTTGCACTTCAAGAAATTGCATTTTCTAGAAAAACTAAGTCCTTTGATACATTTTGTCTATTCTTCCTCGATAGTATGGATCTTTGACATAATCCATCAAAATATTCATTCAAAAATGAAGTCTCTACAAATTTAAATATTTAGCTAACTCCAAGCAAAACACTTGGTGATCCTTCCAAAAGAGAGGAGGCGAATAATGATGGACCTGTTTTATTTTTGAAAGAAAATATTACTGGCGAGCTTTATATGATCTAAATGTTGAAGACATTTTCTTTGCAATTGGGCGAGGCGGCCGCAGCCGGCTAATTTAATGTTATTAACCTCGACATTATTAATGGAGGCCCTGCTATTGCAATATCTTGACTATGAGTACTTTATTTGGTGTTAGTTTGCTTTTTGCATGGCGACGTTTATGCCAGGACCAAGCAACATGTGCTCAATCAGAGGCGTTAGCTCATACAAGTGTGCCTGCAGAAATGAAAAAGACCGTATGTAGCGGCCCTAACATTTAATGGTGTAATTCTAGAAATACATATCAATTACCTTTGCTCCCTCCCACAACTTTAATATGCTTTCAAACACCTAATGAATTTTGAGGACAAAATTCTGTTTAGTCTAAGGGCGTCTATGGTAGGGCAAGTAAGATGTTGCCAGCACATGATAAACTTGGGAAACATGTAAGTAGCTACGCACACCCGCCCATATTGTTTTTTTTAATCGATTGCATTCCAAGAAACGTTAATTTTTACCAAACGTAATTCTGTAACATCTCACGCTGTATCAAATGGAAACCTGCAATTATTATTCAAGTGCTTTTTAAGCTTGCTTTGTAATTTTGTCTTGAATCTTTTTTCAAAGTAGTCTTACGTCATGATCTTAAATGACATTACAATGCTTGCCTCTATATAGTGAGAACAGCAGCAGAAAGAAAATTTATGCACTCTATCATTTAGATAGCGAACATATATAGATATATATTTAAAAACCCATTACTGATCTTTGTAATTGATAGGTTCTTTGAATCGTTTCAAAACACTAATTTTCATTTAAAAGTTGGGAGGTCTGATTAGGGCAAAAATAAATGTAATAAAATCTCAAGTTTAAGAAGAGATCATGACAAAACCATAGCAGTATCAAATTGTAAAACTGGATCAAGAGGGAACGTTTTAGTTTAAAAAGACCTTAGTAGGCGCCTGTTGGAATAGGTTATGTGTCTAGGCTAAAGGAAAGTCATGGCCCCTTTTCATGCTATGGCCGAGTGAAAGCGAACAGCGCGCCAAAGAACTTAAGGTCACAAATATAAATACAAAAGAAAGCTCACCAAATCATCAAATAGGCTTACCACAAAATATCTCATTTCTTTAACTGTCAAAATGACCACCATTTGGGCACCGCCACCAATTTTGGCGATGTTTCACCCTCTTTTTCCTTGCATATTTTAAAAGTACGAATGAAAGTTTGTAACATCATTCTTTCTTTTTGAATACTATCAGTCTTGATTAACAGACCAAGATGATCGCCATTACGTGTACAGGAACTATGGCTTATATTTACTAAAAGGTTTTGTTGCTGCTCTCACAAATGCTTACACGACGAAGCCGGCGCAGCTGCCTTAATTGATACGCCTTAACTCGGCACAGGTGATGGCATGCCCAGCCGGGGTAAAATCGCACCATACTTAAGAAAACATTTTTTCAATTCTGCTTGCTAATGGCTTTATAGAGATATCGGGAACAAACCTGAAATTTTCGAAAAAGCAAAGAGATTTTTAACTCCTCTGAGCAGACCTAAGCAAGGAAAAACGATCATGCAACATAATGCGTAAGCAGCAGGAATTTGAGAAAGTGTGCTCCCTATTTCCAAACTAAGGAAAATGCAAGGCCCCCTTGGATTTTCGTAAGTAATAAACAGAGCACATAGACCTAAGGCATAGCCAGGACCTTGAAATTAGAAAATTAATTGGGAAAAAGAGCACGCCAAGGCATGAAAATCTTAGGCACAGAAAAAACATTAAATTTTCGTTATTGTCCACTCAAGTGCTTAATGGGTGAAGCCGGTTTAGCCGGTTGAACCAACATTCTCGATCCCGGAGTTACTGATGGGGGCACAGCGGGCGGCGTCGACATACACTATAAAGCGAAGATTTTTTTCTTTGTCCAATATGCTGCCTGTTAAGGCATCTGCATCTTTACTATAAGGCAATGTAATAACATCCCAATTTTAAGAAAAAAATCAAAACAAAACTATCGACCTAACAATTTCCTAAGCTGAATTTGGAGAAAATATTTCTTTGAAAACAATTTGATATGATGAGCTTCAACTAGAATATCGTGAATGACTATGGTGAAGCCATAACGCTTTTGGTCGCTACGCCGAAAACAAGGCAAATAGCGCAGCAAAAGAACTTAATACCACAAATATAAATACAAATGAGGTCGCGCCAAATCGCAAAATAGACCTACCACTAAATAGTTAATTTCTGTAATTGTGAAAACAACCACTATTTGATCGCAGGCACTGTTTTTGACTGTGTTTCGATCACTCTCTCTAACACTTAAAAGTATTAGAGATAGTTTGTGACAACATTTTTTGTTTGTGAGCTTTACCACTCTTGATTAAGAGATTAAGGTGATCACCATTACTGGTACAGGAATTATGGATGTGCATAAAAACAAAATTCTATCGTTTCTGTTTATGCAAGCACACAATGTATGAAGCTGGCGCAGCCGACTGAATCGAAACACTTAACCCCGACGTTGCTGATAGAAGGTGCTGCCGGGTGACCCCGGCAAAGCCAGCTAGTCTAACGTATAAACGTAAGATTCTGTCTGTTCGTGTGTACGTGGATATGCACGCTCATACTTGCGCTTCGACTCCTCCAAAACTACTGAACATACAAATATCAAACTTGGCTTGATTAATCATTTCCCCGGGTTGAGTGTCATAAGAAGATTCTTGACATCATCATGGTGTCGTAATCGCTTTTTTTAATTTACATTTCTTAACAGAAGAAAACTGTTTTTTCGTCAAACGGAAGCCAGTTCCCGACTTACTAACTTACAAAATAATTTATTCTTTTATGGTCTAAAATAAAATCACTGCTAACGCTTGATTGCACAATTTCTTCTCTGTATTTCTCAAAAACTACTGACTGTGGAAACGCAATTAAAAGCTTTTTAAAAAGATTACCAAGATGCATTTGATAAAAAGTTTTCTACAACAATTTAAGCTCAATAACGATGCAATGTGCGATTCTTTTTTTAAACATTTTCAGGCTGGCTTCTCTTTTTCCTAACACTCTTCAAATTCTACGATGTTATAGTACTGTCTGGTAAGATTAATACAGTCTTTCGCTACCAGTGATCATCATTAATAATTTTTTCAAAAACAGCAAAAATTTTACAAAATTAGTTTATTTAAAAACTAATTTGTGGCCTCATTTCTCAAACGATTTTCAAAATTATTTTAACAAATTAAAGAATATTCTGAGGAATTTTTGACAATATATATCATTTACCTACAATACTTGTTTTTATATTAAAAAACTGAACTGTAACATCTATAGAGGAGCTTTTTATCCCAGGGTGAAAAATGGTAAGGTAAGCAAAAACAGGCAAGTTTAATAAATACACGTTATGACTAGGTACTAGCAATTAGTATCATTTGAAAGCATAAAAAATTAGCTTTTCAGAAATATGTGACCCCAATTTTTTAGAGCTAAAGGTTAATTTAAAACGACTAATCAAATATTGATTGCCATTTATGATTTCCCATTTTTAATTGAACAATTTTCCTACTACAACTAGAAAACTTGCAATTTATAGGAAAAGTTAGTTCTTTGGTACATTTTAACTGTTTTTCCTCTCAAGCATGGTTCTGTGGCAGTATATATCAAATTTTGAAAAAGGTTTATGAAAAAGTAAAGTCTCTTTAAATTTTGAAAGGTATCCTAATCCAAGCAAAGAAGTGATGATTTTTAAAAATCATAGATGGGTAGAGATGGCTTTATTTCATCTTCACCAACTACGTATTTGTTTCAAGCTACATCTCATTTGAATGCTCATGAAATTTCCTTTCCAAAAATACAAAATATTGCGTAGTTTAGCTCAAGCGTTATTCCGTCATGACTGATCAAAATGGTTGATGCAGTAGACCTAAACTGTCTTTAGTACCGGTCAAAACCACTCAAAATTTTGGTGGATAGGTTTCACAAAATTGCAATTGCTAAAACACCGAGTATTTTGATACATTTTGTTTATTCTTTCCAAAATTATGGTTCTTTGAAAATGTCTATCAAAATTTTCAAAAACTTTTATCTAAAATTGAAGTTTTCAAATACTTTAGAAAGTAGCCTACTCCAAACAAACAAATTTGTGTCCCCTATAAAAATTTAGGGAGTAAAGATGGTTCTCTTTTATCTTTTATAACAACATATTAGTGTCGAGCTACGTATTACCTAAATGTTGAAGCAATTTTCTTTTCAATTGACCGGCGGAGCCGGCTGATTTGATACTCCAAACCTCCACATTACTATAAGAACCCATTTCTGCTATAACTTAACTGTAGATGCTTCATTTGGGGTTGGTTTGCTCTTTGCATGGCTACGTTTATGCCAGGACCTTGCAACATAAGTGCAACCAGAGAGGTCAGGTCGAAAAAATAGGTATACATTTACAAAAAAGTCATAAGTTCTGGTCCTAATCTTTAATAGGTTATTTCTGAAAATACACATCAATCACTTTGGCGCCCCCTACCCCACAGCTTTTTAATTAATGCTTTCACGCATTTCACAAAATTCGTCTTGCGATACCGCATGCAACGCAACGCTAAAAGCGTAAATTGGCTCACATTCGACTACAAGTTTTAGGCTACTTTTGGTGTTTCACTGCCGAAATAAAGTGCAATTTTTTACACTCTTTTGATAAATAAAGGACAGATCTAGCTTCACTTCATCTTTTTTCTTGATAGTACTTAGAAACACTTGGGGAAAGTTGGGGAATGTTGGCTGATGGAAGCGCTCTTGTTTTCTTAAACAATCATGACAATCAGAGAGGACATGGTGGTGGAGGAGGACTTATTACCTTCGAAGACCCAAAGAGTAAGAGAAAAAAGTAAAAAATAACTGGTTTGGCCTATTTGGGATGTCTAGTACTTTTAGTTATTTATGTGAGTTGTTGACCTGTGATGATCGCATCATGCGATAGCAACGATGCGACAACCTATCGATAGCAACAATTCAATGCAATACACTTGCGTAGTCTTCATTTAAAGCACTTAAAGATGACCTTCTAGGTTAGGTAGCTGTTAGCACACTTTTTATATTTTCAGTTGCTATGTAACTAGCACCGCAGTAATTTTCCAAATAAAATTATTTCGAAGGCATGTTTGAAGATTTTTAATACAAAGCTAATCTAAAAATAATGAAATGGATTTGTCTAGATTTGAAAATATTCACAGCCTATATGATGGCTTGGCCATATGGAGTTCCGAGAATCATGTCCAGTTACTACTTCAGGTAAAGTTTGCATTTATATTAAACGTTAAGTTACTCGGATACAAAAGACATCAATACTGGAAGTAGGCTTAAATTTAAAACAGCAGGATACGTTAAGTCCCGATCAAAAACAAGGCTTCTCTTCAACCCTGCGTTTACAATCTGTGAATAATATTTGGCTTGCTTCAATGTCAGGCAATTTTTTCAAAAATGTATTGGGGGTTCTTCAAAACTGATCGCTATCTTTTTGCTTGGGCTTTAATCCAACATCAATCCTGATATTTAACGATTGCGAATTATAATTTTCATGCTTCCGCTATCGTTGGTTGTGTTGTTGTTCGGAGATAAAAAAAAAACTCTACCATCAATGACTATTTTTGCTAAATCCTATTTGGCGGCAAGGAGCTAAAAAATGGGCTATTTTCTGTAGAGGAAATGAAGAAGGCATAGATAATGCACGCGTTTGCCAACAGTAAGCTTTTGCTGAAAGGCAACAGACTCAACTTTATAATCTTTTTGCAACCTTTTCATCAAGTAGCCAATGCATTTAGTTTACAAGAACAATGTACTCGGTATAATAAGTCAAACGTATGAGCGCCCAAAGTTTTTACTGTTCGAGCCATATTTCACTAATGAGAAATCTTGATGGGCGCAAAAGAGCTAGTTTTTTGGAGTTCTACTGGCCTAGATTAGGGTTAACATATCTGAAAAAGCAAAATCAGGTTCTGAACTTGAAATTTTTTGCATGCCATTGTCAGGAGACAAGTCGCGGACCGGAAAACGTTATTGCACGCGGCGCACTTTGTGTATGGCTAGTCTAAGGTTTTAGCGGCATATAAGGTGCCGAGATTGTTTGGTGTTTATAACTTTCTAGTTGATATATCGACTTGAATAACATGAAGCTGATATTTTTTTTGGGTATAGTCACGGTGACGAAGGTCCGCCAGCTTTCCAGCGCAGCGTCAATGCAGATGGAAGTTGCGGAAACGGTTGGGTTTGTGAACATCGATGGAGACAAATAAAAAACATGGCTGCTTTTGCTGCTGCTGCTCAAGGTGTATTTGATAAAATTTGCTAAAATTAACCGTATTCAAGTTATTATAGCTAGTTGCTGAGGCAGTCAGCCAAAGCCTCCCCTTTCTTTGGAAAAAACATGCTTTCAAACTTCTAAAAAATATCTGAGAATATCAACGCATCGTCACCTTGATTGTAGCAACTTCACAATGTACCGAACAATCATGTATAGATGAGAAACTAAAACAAACTATTGTAGGTCTACATTAAAGCTTAAATGAAAAAGCTTTTTGTTGGTAACGCGGTCAGTCCAATTCAGTTTCATATTTCACACTCAACATTTTATCTACTGCTGAGAGTCAAATAAAAAAGTTATGAATACCATTTGTAAACTCTTTGATAAGACTTCTCGAGAGAATTGAACCAATATTAGTGTAATATTTCTTCGATTCCAAACAATATTGCTTCACAATTGTAAAGCGTACGCTCAAACCACTATACCACTGCACGGTAAGCTGATGTTTAACCTGATGCTTTTATAGGACAACCGGTTTCCAACTGGTGGAGTAGTTCTGGGCAGATTGCATTTTCACGAGGAAACAAAGCATTTATTGCTATCAACAAAGGAGGAAATTATTTAAGTGGTTTATTTGCCACAGGAATGCCTGCAGGACAATATTGCAATGTTAATGCTGGAGATTTTGTCAACGATGCATGCACAGGTATATTTTTTATTATATGATAATTTACTACAGTCATTGGTTTTTATTGCCAAATTTTTTGACTTTCGGGTGTAAATTCGATCTACTGGCTTGTCACCCAGAAAACAAAGAAAATCCAAAATATATCAAGAGAAATTGCATCAATCATACGTTACTCAAAAAAGGTATAAAATAAACAATCTGCGACAAGTTTGTTTCGCTCTAAAGAGCTTATCAGGCGAATGAATTCGTTAACTTCATAGAGTTTGAATAAGACATCAGAAATGCAAAATTATACAGTAATAACGTAATGTAAAGCACGCATTAATGGGAATCTCATTTAAGGATCTTTCAATATATACGGTGACATAGTCGCAAAGGCGTCCGTAAAATGAGTGAAGATTTTTTCTTCCTTTTATAATAAGAAGAGCACATATTTGAAATGATGTCAGTGGTGTATATCTAGAAAAAGTATTTGTGAATGATCACTAAAAGTGCAATCACTATATATATGACCCTTAACTTCAAAAGAAGAAGGAAAGCTAGAGGAAATGGTAAAAATCTCTTTGGCAGCGCGATGTATCGAAAACTCCTCATTTACAATTTTTGGGATAAAAAGCTTTTCTGAAAATTATTGATATATCCATACGAATTATATAGGCCTAATCTCTCATTAATAAAGTCTCCATCTCTCTTTTCAGGAGAATGCATTTCGGTGGATGGAAATGGATATGCTAATCTTAATATCCCCAATAACGACGATCCAGTTGTTGCTATTCATGTCAATGCTCCTTGCAATTGTCCTAGCGGAGACTGTGGAGAAACAACTCAAGCTCCCCCAACTGGTGGAGGTAGTAAATTTAGCAGTTAATTCTGAATTGTATGTAAGTAGGCTGAATAGTTATGGACTGCATGATAGCTCAAAAATTATTACAGTAGTTTAAGTCTAAGGTTTCTTTCTGCACAAGTTAATTAAGACAGAAAGCTCGAAATCAATGTTCAATACAAGCTAACACGTTAAAACCTAGATTTTTTAAGCTTTAACTTGAGTAGCTTATGTCAACGGAAATGCAAGATATGCAAAAACTCAGCAGTAAGCTCTCTTTGAATTTACAGCTTTGAAATGGTATATGAAATTCGACTACGTTACCTATAAAAAGAAGTACGGTTTAGAAAGCAATCTTTGTTGGACAGTGGATTTTAACCTCTGCAAACACGCAGAACCCCGACTTCATTTTTTTAATTTTTTTTCTGTTTTCTCAATTGCTACAAACAGTTGCTTCGGAATACATGCGACAGCTTTAAAACGTAAAATTATAACCGAAATTTCTAACTAAAAAAGAAAAGCAACCAACAGTTTGTTACTGCAATACAAAGTCAATGTCTTTCTGTTGTGGCTTTTTGATGACAACCCGGGAGATTTAATTTCTAAATTTTTGAGGTCAAAACGATCTCCTTAAACTCCATGGGCTCAATAGAACCCCTGATTAAAAACCGCTGTTGTAGAAGCATGCTAAAAATTTTGAAGACATGAACGCTATTGCTTGCTGTGAAATAAATGACGACTTATTCAGTTGCTTGAAGTATACAAGTTGTGGATTATGCTCCGCAAAATTTGATTTGTTGAAATGGAGTAATGAGCACGAAAGATTAGGGATGTATTCTAAAGTGATCTAAAGTTATGATTCTTCCGGTAGTGCAATCTAAATCCAAAGTAAGCTCACGGTGACACTCTTAAGGCCAACTAGTACATTAAGTTACATAAAAAACACGAGCTGTTGCGATTAAAACTATCGCTTTGTCAGGAGCTTATACAAATAGAATTAGCTGTTAATATATTTCTGAATTTCTATTTGAATGAGCATTTGAAGAAGCGGTGGTTCTAACTGAGAGCGTTCGTGTTTTTTATGTGATATCATTGGCTAGTTAGCCTAAAGAGCGCCACCGTTTGCTTTTTCGATTTAGATTGTATTCCGTCCGAAGCTTACGCGGCGAACCGTTCTAATTACTTGACTCTTCCTGTATAGATAATTTTTGGTATTAAGAAAAGATCATCAGCTTACAGCAAAGAAAGTGATGGAACAAACAAAGAAATTTTGAATCAAATACAAAATCTTAATATTTTCGAAACAGAATCAAAAGCTTTTTTCAAAATGTTTTTTGGGAATTTTTGTAACTAAGATACTAGTGTTCAAATTAACTTTCAAAAAACTACCTGTATTTTGCATTCTTAGAATGTTCGAGCTGCCAATCCTGCGCTGAAAAAGTTGACTGTGGTGTGATAGGCACAACACAATCTGAATGTGAGAATAATGGATGCATGTGGTGCCCCAACCCTGGAACAAATGACCCTTGGTGCATTTACAAATCAGGTTCTTCAGGAAGTGGAGGAAAATCTTGTTCTATTTCAGTAAATTTTTTGGATATGCTTTATTCACGCATACTGCAGTGACATCTCTTGTGTCCGTGTCACCCGAAGCAATCTGGTAAAAAACCTCCCACACTGAAAAATGATAATTTTAATCAACCACCAAAATAGTACTGCACACGTCATAACTGTTGATATTTGCCTGATTGCCATCCCTGTAGGAAGCTTTAGACCGCTGTTCGCGCTCTTACAGGTTAATAATAATAACTTTGGACAACCTAGCAGGTAATTATGCGTAATTTTATTTATACTTAGGTTGCATATTTTCATTTTCCGGGCACAAAAATCTTTTCGAATACTCTATCGGTAAACAACCAGTGTTTTTAAACGCTTCACAAAAATCAATACAGCTAACACAGTACATTTGATTGCTAAGCTCTGCATTCAATCAAAAGGTGTCGTAATGTCCATTTCCAATGATCAAATAATCATATGCGGACTGACACATAAGTTTGCCGTTGCGAATTGTGAGTTAGCACCTTTCACGATTAGCGAAGATGTTTCCATAAGTGGATGTTTGTAAAATAAACATGAGAACAAACAAAAACCCTGTAACCAAAACTGCAAACATGATATGAAAAAACTATGTAATTAGCTGAATTCCAATTCAAAAATAATTTCCAACTCGAAATATATTGACTGCGGAAGTTTGCAAACCGAGAACGAGAAAATAAAAAAAGATTAATAGCATGATTACGGAGAAAATCCTAGTAAAGCGGAAATAATGGTCTGAGAAGATCTTCAGCACGATTTGGAAATTAAATTCCAAAAATTTAGCCGAAACCGAATTTGAACTCTGTACGCATAATAAGCAGAAGTCGAAATTGAACTCGTACTAGTAAAACCTTTATAAGCTCGTATTTGAGCTTGAATCGAAAGCGATTGAGTTTGCAGCTTTACTTCTTACAGTGCGTACCTGCAGCTTAACTGCTGTTTTTTATTCTCCATTTGACATTTTTAGTATTTGTTTTTAGGATTCATCTAAAATAGATTGTGGATACATGGGAATAGATCTAGCAGGATGCGAAGCAAAATCGTGCTGCTGGGCAGAATCGAGCCAGAATGGAATTCCTTGGTGCTTTTATCCCGCATAAATATTGAATAATGTTTGCAAAAATCGATAGCAAACAAGAAAAAATAAATTTATCTGAG
The DNA here is from genome assembly GCA_963675345.1 of Trididemnum clinides. Taxonomy (NCBI): domain Eukaryota; kingdom Metazoa; phylum Chordata; class Ascidiacea; order Aplousobranchia; family Didemnidae; genus Trididemnum; species Trididemnum clinides. The sequence goes on from OY776289.1 coordinate 11,625,255, forward strand.
TAAAAGACTGATATTTTATGACCTGTTTCGACAGCCGTAGGGGCAGTGGCTGTAAGAGCTTCCTAAAAACTTCAAGATTTTAACTTCGAAATTGGACATTTACAATATTCAATTAAATTGATTCAATTTCCCTCAACGACCAAAACAAGACACCTTAGCAGTCTATTTTCCATTAGTGTTGCAACAAAATTTGATTAGGAAATCTTTCTTGACTTGCTCGTCAAATTTTTATCGCCACACTAATGGAATTGATTTTACGTACACGGTAAACCAATGCAGCTCAAACCTCCCGGTACCAAGTAGTAGGCCTAAATTCTTTGAAAAATCGCAGAAGTTAAATTGAACAACATGAGCCAAGATAATCTTAATCAAAGATTTTTTCAGATATCAGCCATGGGTAAAAAATATAATCAAATGAGTTCTGAACAATATATAAAGTAAATAAATAAAAAAGTTATCTAGCCTTGATTTCTCGTTTTTGGTCAACTGAATCAAACAAAGTTTTTAAAGTTCTAGATAAGATGACAAGTCGCATGAAAAAGCAATAAGACTAAGCAAACTGCAAACAGTGACATTGTTTCGACCTATCAGGTCTCTTCAGTGCAGTTGGTGACCGACAAGAAGCTAGAGGCTTTTAATAAAGCATAGCTTAGACCGCCACACTTGTGGGATAAATACTAGATTCACTTGGTGGAAGGTCTGTCAGTACTCTGCGAAGCCGTATCACTCGTGAATAAGTGGCGGTTGTCGCAGGTGCACTAAGTCTAGCAACTGCTAGAACAATAGTGCTGTCACAGCCTAGTGGTCACAAGCTCTTACAGTAATGCAAGAGGCTAGCGATGCACTTAGCAAACTGCAGACAGTGACACTGTTTCGACCTATCAGGTCTCTTCAGTGCAGTTGGTCACCGACAAGAAGCTAGATGCTTTTAATAAAGCGACAACCGCCACTCATTCACGAGTGATACGGCTTCGCAGAGTACTGACAGACCTTCCACTACAGTGGACCAATAGATCCCACAAGTGTGGCGGTCTAAGCTATGCTTGTTAAAAGCCTCTAGCTTCTTGTCGGTCACCAACTGCACTGAAGAAACCTGATAGGTCGAAACAGTGTCACTGTCTGCAGTTTGCTAAGTGCATCGCTAGCCTCTTGCATTACTATAATCAGACTTAATTACCCTAGCATCGAACCTGCTGTTTTGTTACAAGAGGCATTGCGCATAGTGATTACTGATTAATCCTATAATCTTGAAACTTATTTTCAAAAAAAACAATTGAACCCTTTGCGGTCCAAGTTCCTCCCAGGGAGGAGATTTTTTGGGTCAAAATCGGTTACCCCAGGTCCAAATTTTTTTTGCCTAAATCACTTGTATATGACCTAAAAGTCTGGTAAATGCTATTTTTTTTGAATAAATAAAATAAAAAAATAAAAAACCTTCCTGGGAGGTACTTGGACTGAATTACATAAATCTTTTAAAAAAATGGATCGCAAAGAGTTAACGGTAGTCAGAAACGTGGAAAAGGCGTATAGCAGGAAACACACGTCTCCGTCCAACAATTAACCTGAGAAAACTTTTTCAGAAAAACTATAAAATTGATAAAATTCTACCATTTTTACTCATTGGAATCAAAATTGCAGTTAAGTTCATGGCCGACTTTTGGAATAACCGTCCTGCTATCAAATAAGCTGTCCACCAGTATGTAATGATCACATCATGAAAAACTTATAAGCTTAACATTTTCAAAACCTTTCCTCATTGCAAACAACCAACTTCAACAACCACCAAAAAATTATATTCAAAACGATAACAATTTAACATGCTGTCAAATTGCTATAAGCTACGATAAAACTTTGAATGAAAATTATGAAGCATTTGATCTCACTTCCACACTAGGCCCAAAGCAATTTTCAAAAAAGAAAAAAGTTTCCGAAGATTAACAGTCACGTAGAATAATCAAACTGGTCACGCGGCATGAGGTAAAAGGAGACTCATAGTCACCCACGAATATTAGTCTGCAGTAATGGTGGTGTTGGCGCTACTAGTCTGCAGTTTACGTTACAACTGATTTAAATTAGGCTGCCGCTTTCCCTTTGCTTGGTTATAATTCAATTTGTGGTGTCGAGAGAAATAAAAACCAGTGATGAAAGTATAACGTAACAGACTGTAACGCCGTTCCGGTGAAAAGATTTCACCAGCGTGGTAAATCGATTACTGCCGTAAAGAAGGAGTTACTTTTCGTTTGCAAAACAGTAATAAGTTACTGTAGAGTGAATGCCCTTGGAATTATTGCAGTAATCTATCAATCACAGACTCAACTTGCAGTTGCTTAAAAGCTAGATATCAGGCAACTAGTGGCACAAATGATTTTCAATCATTTCTTGAAAATATATGGGTTATTTTTTATATGGCCAGTCACAAAAACACATGCGGAAACTCGGTAAATGTGCCCATCATTTTCATATCACACTCAAAGAAAATGAAAATACGTACATAATATTGTGGGTGGCTTTATCTAGTGGATTGGTGTCAGTACTTTTGCATTTTTATTACAGCCTCAAAGTAGCCGATCTATCACGCTTCAAAAAATTAAATCATAGGACAGTTGGCTGCAGAAAATCCAGAATTCAGAATTTACTTTTCAAATCATTTATACCCAATTTTCTAAAAAAATTTGCACCAATGGCCGATGTTTTTAACGCGTTAAAAATTTACTCATCTTGTATCAGCCAGTAATGCCGATTGCCACCCTGAGTTCAGTGCTATAACCAATATTCAGTGTCGTAAACAAGAAGGTCTGAACCACCTGACCAGCACTAAAAATTTTTTGGGAATTCGGTTCCACTTTGGGAGAGTCCTGAATTTGCTGATGTTCAGAGGTGGTCTGTAACAAAGTAGTTCTACTTTAGGAAACTATTTAAGTAGGTTCTTTATTAACGAGCTACTTACTGGAGTAGTTATGTTTTTTACTATTTCTACTTTTAACTTAGTAGATAAAGTAGGAAGTAACCTTAATTGAGTAGTTGTAATTTTGTGGAGGTGCTAAAATTTGATGTCTGTTGAATTAAAATGCGGTGAGCTAGCAGAAAACAGTTTGAAATTCAAGCTTTTATTTTCTGCAAACCTTCTTTGGAATTGAACTGTTTTTGGGGTCGAAAATTGAAAACCAATTCATGCTGTACTGTTAAATGCTAGGCAAGGTGTGTTTTGTTACGATCAGCAAACCGTGTTGCCATAAAGTTTATAGATTTTGAAAAGTTTTTAGTGCCAAAAGTTAATTCAATTATTCTCCAAAATTTTATTTGAGGCCGTTTGTTTTACTTTTTCAAGCATATTTTAGTGTTTTCACTGATCATTATTATGACAGTTGCTGAATATGCTCGTTTCGTGATATGCATACTTTTATACTTTATACATGATGGCTAACTATCTATATCACACAATACAGCATCAATAGAATTAAAAATTACTTGAATCTATTTCTGGATGATATTGTACATCTTGCAAGTTGTTGAAAACAGTAGGGTTCAAAGCCATATCTATTCCATTCTACCGAAAACTGGTGATTTACTAACAGTTAAGTCTTCACCGCAGTTTGCACCTAGTTTTTCATTGCAAATATGTTGACCAATTGAGAAAATTTATCATTTCACTTAAAAATATTTAAAAACCATGATTCGACTCCAAAAAGTTACTTTTTTGCGGAGGAGATACAGCCTTTGTTGCTCCCCAAATGTTCGCTCGGGTTGATCCGAAATATATCGTTGACTCGTTTATAATTTTTCTCATGGAATCTTTCTTGCAAATTACAGTAATCTACACAAACTAGCATATTTAAAAAAAGAAGCGTTTTGACTTATCCTTCTCTTTGCTCTTAACATTAAAGCAAAAAAAAATCGGCTGCGTTATGAGTAACTTCCAAAAAAAGTCTATTTTTTATTAATTTACCCCAAAATTTCTACTTTCTAAGTTACTCTAAAAACAGAAATATTCTCTTGATAAGTATAAGTAATTTATGCCTCCTTTTTGGAAATCCTCCATTCGCTATATACTTAGCGGGCACACCTATTATATCGAATTTATATTTGCAGAGCAGTAGCATTATTAGTTTTCCAGATTGGCTTAATTGATTTCTTTTTACTTTCTATTAGTTGAAGTTGACTCCTTACGGCAACATCTGGAGTATGTTTGCTCTACACATTTATGAAATAAGTCACATTAAAAAAATGTTTCTGTAAACGAACAAACATTGATCTCAAACAGAGAGGTTTCTTCAAATTTTTAAAGGAGCTGTAATTGCTTCCTTTCCTTTCCATAAATATTCTGCTTGTTTGAATTTTCGAAGATGAGGAAACAGTTGCAAACTGCTTTTCCAACGGCATGATTGGAATAGAAACTGGAGAGAACAACTTGTAGGCTATTTGGAACTTTGTATGTCTATTTTTTTGCAAAATATTTAGTTGATGTCTAAAACAGGTGGCGTTAGGTTTGTTACAAAAAGCCGTTTGGAAACTGACTTTTTGGCATTTTACCCTAAAAGATTGTTTAGTTATGAGTCCAAAATTTGTTTGCCTGAGGAAGTTATTGAAGCAAAAGCTATCTGGCAGTTTTTCGCTCCCCAGCTTTCGTTGTGCGCTTATTTTACAGTGAGTGGTGCTTCTTATTTTTGTTTCAACGAGCGATCACGGGTAGCCATATCAAAGGCCTTCCAATCTATTAGACAATTTAAGTTATCAAAATCATTGCAAAACGTAAAAGCCTACCATTACTCCAATTAAACCAGCTTTGTTCGGCGACAGCGTAATAATGGCCATTGTTTAATATTTTTTTATTTACCTGCTTTTGAGATTTTCTTGGATATTATTTTATTTTCTACCATGTGTAATCAAAATTGCATTTTTATAATTTTCATCAATCCTGTCTTAAATTTCTGAAAAATTTAAACTGCAACCGAATTTTTAAACAGGTAAGCAAAGAAAGACAGCATAATTACATTTTGTTTTTAATTCTACTTTTATGAAACCGAAAAATAGATCACAAATTTTTTTACTGAGTAACCCATTCTACTTTGCTTAGGCTTTCAAATAACGGTAATTTTTTAATTTACTACTACTCTTTCAGTTGCCGCTGACTCAACCTATAGACTGTAAAACAATAATTATGGGTGATGAAGTAATCGGACCTTTTGATGATGGTGATGCTCATTTAAGAAAAAGTGCAAAAAAATTTCTGGCGGGAATTGTGGTACGCTGCAGAATAGCATTAGTTACAGGATTAATCATATTTGAGGTTTTATTTATTTGCTTCTATTGTGTAAAACCTATGTACAGCAGCTACTATTCATGTTGTTAGAATAGGGTGATTTATCTAGTGCGTGTAGCACTGACAAGCAAGTTGTATTGTTAATTTGCCAACATTCATATTTTGCATACAAAGCGCGGTTCAAGCCTGTAACCAGCACTGCGCTCACTTTTGTCTAGCAATGAGTAGATCAATTCCGAAGACATTCCTAGCAATTTAAACCAAACAAGTAAAACAACCTGCAGCAAGACTACACGACTGGCCGCGAACTTGAATTTAACTCTACGTTTTAAATCTTTTTGCTACGAACCAGTCTAAAACGAAAAGAAAGTGCAAACGAATTTTAAATTCATTGACCGTCAGGAAACAAATTTAGTAAGCAAGGTGCCTCTGCCCTATATCCTGATTTGCCCCCGACAGACAGCGAGTACAATTTCATCGTGGTTTGACAGCAGTAGAAGCAGTGGCAACTCCAAACCGGATACAAAATACAATACTATTTCCATGATATCAAGGACAAATACTGATAAACAACACTACGTAATGTTTACGTGTGTTTAAGTAAATTTTATGAGCATAATTATCTCAGGACACTTCCAACATTCTGAACGAGCAATTCAAAAGTTATTTCAAACGAGGCAAAAAAACTCAAAAAGATGCTATCAAAAATTTATTGCATTTAAAAGCCAAGAATATGGACTTTCATGAAAAATGTGTCTCCAGAATTAAAAAGGTGAAAAAGATTAGTTTAAATTTTAATTCACTTTAGCCGAGAATTTGTATACTTAATAACTGTACGATAGTTTTGAATTAGATCAAATGATCAACCACCCCTGTTAATTGCTTGCTACAGCATCGCTTAAATTGCATAATTAAATATCGGTTTGCTTTATTACATTTCTGTTTGCATTCATCGAGGATTCAATAAGTGATAGACGGAGGTTATTCTCGCTTTTTTGATAAAGATTGGAACAGTATCAACAGCGATAGGTTTCAAACGCCGGTTGTTAATGTCAAATTAAATCAAATGATTGCATTTGTGGTCAGCTATTGACCGCCAGTTAAACTATGTAGCCGGTAATTGATATATTGCTCTGGATGCTCAGTATTCATTATTTGCTTTACTAGCGTTATGCTTGTGGTTCGTAGCCAATGTCACTAAAATATCTGTCTTATAGGTATATAAAGACCGTCAAGAAAAAGAAATAATCTTTGAGAGACTAGAAAACAAAATTGCTGAGGTATAGTAACTTATAATTTTTCTATACACATGACAGACTAAGTAGGCGGCATGTGCTTTGATTTAGAGCAGTGGTTCTTAATCTTTTTCCCTCATTACCCATTTCTGTTCAGAACAGATTTCCCAATATTTATTAAAATCTAATTTATCTATTTTGCTAATTCTACAATACTTAATATAAAAGAGTGTTATTTATTAAAAAGAACGTTTCAATACAAAAACCAGGCAATATTTATACTACAGCATTCGTAACACTTTTGCTTTTGTTTTGTGTATGCAATCGATGGAACTTGAAGTTCAATTTTGGACATTGCACGACGCAAATCTGACTCCAAATCTAGCAGCTTGCTTCGAGTTTTTGTTTTTACAGCAACAATCCTCAAAAATGGTTACTCTCGGAGATGGTGAAAAGGGATACACAGTCAGAAATGTTGGCAGTTTTTCTATAACTTTTGGATATGCTTGCGCCATCACTTTCCAAAGTTTTTCCAAGCTTTTATTCTAAGAGACGAATCCTTTGCAGAAAGCCTCCGCCACTAATGCAAAAATGTGAGATTTGAGAAAAACACCTCCGCCACGTTTTAAGTACTGCAGATTTTTGGATTAAGGTTAGGACAAAATATTAGCTGACATCGCTGAATTCAGTGCTGAATTCCATCAATGAATAAAAATTATAACTGGATAAGAGCGGTGGCGGGGGTGTTTTTTTTAGCGGGGGCTTCCTACAAAAGATCCAAAGAGACTTTGACAGCTGAATCGTGAATCATGATCTTCTTGAATATCCTTATCTTCAGTTTTTTCATTGAGAAAATTTTCATCAGAAGCCTTGATTGTGTTTTTCATTAATGCCATCGCAGGAGTGTTTTATTCAAAACTGGGAGAGCAACGATGAACTTGGTTAATCAAGCTGCTGTTAAGGTCAACAGTCTCACTTTAAATAATGTAGCTGATAGAGTTTTTCTCACTTATTTCATTTATCATTAGAAATGCTGCTACGCTATGACCAGATTGTATTTTTGTTTTCCAGAGTTTAAGCTTGCAACAATAGCAGCAATCTTAAATGATAGTCCCAATAGGTTTGCGTCTATGGCTTGCAACATGCGATTTGGTGTGTTTAAATGAGAAAACGGGAATGCCGACCTGTTTTAAAGTAGTGCGTTTGAGATATTCATCTTTGTTTTGTTGGATTTCAAGAAATTTTATAATCTCTGGTAGTAATCGCTCAAATCGAATCAACATGCTTTCACTTGAGAGCCAGCGCACAGAAATACAAAACAACTGAGAATCATATTCAGTTTCCATACATTGGTACAATTTTTCAGAACAGTCTAGTATTCGGAGCAATCGCTTTTATATAGTTGACAACTTTGAGTTTGCTCTCTCACATAACAAAATACTAGTTCACTCCACAAAACTGGGCTTTATCAATGTCTTGGTGATGTTGTGTCTGTTTTTTGTCTTTTGTCCTTTCAGAGATACTGCGTGAAACGCACCCACTATCACCTTTGAATGAGTTTGATATTGATATTGCCCTACCGTGCAATTTCATTTCTTTTAAGCTGGCTGCTTTGATTTTAAAGAAGCTTCTGTTTTTGTCAGTGGATAGCCGGTAAATATTCGAAAAATGTTGCTTTAGTTGACAGGCCTACATAGCAGTATTTGACAGGGTTTTAAAACGAATGGCACGTTGTGGCAACTGCACATCACCTCTCTCCACGAAAGTGAATTGGTAGGCGAGAAAAATATTATTGCCTTTTCTCTTACCTTTATTCATTTCTTTCTGCAATTAAAATTTTATAATGTAAATATAATGTTGGATAAATGAAATTAACTATTTTACGGTACAAAAGTTCTCCTGATTGAAAATATATATTTAAGCGAGTCAAATTGCTCAGCGACAAGAGTCTAGAACATGATTAATGATTTTTATTTAATGAGGAACTTTTGAATGCTTAAGACATATTAGACCAAATAGGCTGTAAAAAGCTAAAGCAACAGCAAATTACCATCAATAAAGATCAGAAAGCTAAAAGCAACGAGGAGCTACGACATTATTTGCTTCACCAATAATTCAAAATATTCAGGTTTAGCAAATTATCCACCTGCTACCCTGCCATTACCCACTTGAAGGTAATTACTCACTGTTTAAGAACCACCGATTTAGAGAAAGCCCTATAGAAAATAATATTTGTAGTTCTTTAAAATTAAAACAATCTTGTGAACTTTTAGTTAATAAACAAACGAGTTAGCAAAACTTCGATCACTCCAGCTGCTAATGAAAATGTCTTGGAAGATAAGAAAAGCAATCAAACTGGATTGCGCGTTCTTTATTCAGGTATAAGCTTTGTACGTTTTTTGTTCAGGTATACAACAACTTGTGCTATTGCTGTGCGCTGGCTAAAAATTGACCCTAGTTTAGGCCTATTATTTTTGAGAAGCCTAAACTTCTTTGACCAGGCTCTTCTTGGTAGAATTCTTCGATGCGAATGAATACGAAAATGTCTCCGAAAATCAATCATTTCTGGTCATTTTTGTCTTCTAAAGAGCGTATTTCAAACTGCAGTCAAAGATGTGTCATTGTGTTACGCCAAACAAATAGCTTCTAGGATCAACCCTAGAAAGTTATATTTCATCTTAGTTCCAGAAATTAAGCGATATTGAACATTATCTATTTGATAGGAATGCACAAATATAAGATCCGTTTATATTTTTTGACAAGACCGTATCGAGGAAGTTGTTGGGGAGATGTCGAACTCCTTGTTCTAATCACGCCCTAAACACGCCGTTGATTCTTCTGGTTAATGCAAAAAAATAATAAAATTTTTTGTTTTGTGGCTAAAAGAACTATTCTAGAACTGCTTTTCTATTCCTTTTCAACTTGCAACACACTTCTTTTAACATTTTTTTTGCGTGGCACTATATGCAACGTTGCTGCGAAACGACAGTGACACATATAAAAATAGAAGGAAGAAACAAAATTTGAAAAGCATACAATTTGCTGTGAGTGGGCAAATTTGATCTAATCAATGAAAGGATGGAAATTTTAATAATTATGCAAAACGTTTTTGGCAACACTGGAAAACTACAACATTTTACAATGCTCTGAAGCCCATCCGTGTGCCGCGGCCTAGTGGTCGGGAAGCGCTGCTCTAAATGTGGATTCTCATCATCATTTGCCCTGGCAGCAGTTACAGAATTTTGTTAAAATTATAGTTTTTAGTAAAATCAAATTTCGTCTGGCGTTATCGTAAAATAACGAAGATACCAACCTGTCATAGGTCTACGAGATCTTGTACGCCGGACCTTACACCACCGTACTTATTGTAAAAACTGGTTTGATGATTTTTGTACTGTTGAATAGGACAACAATTTTTTTTCAGTTGAGTCAAGCTCAATGCTAGATATTGGTTACGAAAATCAACTCGGAACTAAACTTATTTTGCCCGAGGATTTGTTTGAAAAGCCATCGCAACCTCCACAAGAAAATTTTAAAAAAGGTTAGGTTATATTACAAGAAAATCAGACTTTAGAAATCCAGTAATATTCAACGTTTCCCACAGCAAACAACTATTCTTTCCAGACGAAGTTCAATGTTTTTGACTGCCGTCTGCATATTCATATCACAAGCAATATTGTCAAAAAAGTTTGCAACTCGCTGGACGGTTTTAAAAACGCTACTGGTGCATCGAAATCAAAAAGTGCCACCCGCAAGGCTGTCTTGAACAACGCCAAACATTAAAAACTTTCCCAATTCTCTTACTTTTTTAAAAGAAAAAGTATTCTGAGTAAATTTACTGTAACTTCGTCAAAAATATTCTCCGAAAAGTCACACTTCTAAATAGCTCCCCGTGGGGAGTACTCCTTCCTGGTGTCGTCATTATTTCAGTAACTGTTCAGTGCTTCCTACAAAGCGGCTTACCTAGCAGTCAAATTGTGACAAAAAACTTTTTCTTCCTTCCAATGATCTTATGTTCTGTTCGTAGTTTTTTGTCAGACTGGGCCACCAACCACGGGTAAACTGCTTGGCCCAGCCAATTGTCTGCCACCCAATAACAGGATATTGCTTTAAGCGGGAAAAATAAGCAAACTTATCGGCTTTTTTTACGCAATGCTTTTCGTGTTGAGAGTGAAATTTTGTAAATGGAAAAAGTAAAAATTGTTTAGATTTGTGACAAATGAAAAGCTTTTGTCGTTGCCAAAGTTCAAACTATAACATTGGGTCAAAACGTGGCGAATGCGAACAAGCGGTTTTCCGAAATTTGGCTTTAGTGACAAGTTTCCTTTGATTCTCGAAACACAAAAATTGTTTTATTTTGTGAATAGATTTATTGTGCCAATGATAAATAAAGTGCAAAATAAATCGATTTAGAAAATAACAGAATAATTCATTGTGGGATGGTGGGAACGTTTGGATAAATAAATGTCAGTGAGCTCAGACTTCATTTTCATTTTTCAGAATCTGCAGTTCCCCACTTCGCTCGCGCAACAGCTACTTCAACGTATCATCGGAAACCTCGTGCAAGCAGTCACAAAGAAGTATTTTGATTCATGATTTTCACCTGTTGGTAGCATTTTAGCGTAAAGTTGCGTAGCAAATTAAAACCAACGCCATTCATCCTGCACTTTCCATTGGGAGTAAACTGGGGAAACTTGTCGCGGCTAGGTAGCATTGTTAAGCAACAGCGTTTTGTAAACAGTGCTCTGCTACAGTAAATAGAAATTGATTAAAACACAACGTATGATTAGACTTAAAATTTGTATTTACTTCAAAATTTGTTTTTAGAGCCTTGATGCTGATTTACTGTCCAATTTACTCACTTCTACTCTGTCTCCAAATTCTTATTTCAATGGTATCTTATCAAAATGTAAAGAATCAAATCATAATCTTGTTTGTGATAAAATTCAAGCTTCAAAAAAAGAATTAAAATCATTAATTAAAAGGAAAGATGAGCTTGCCCTTTCTAAGAAAAAGTAATTTTTTCTTTATTTTGGCTAACATTTTCAATGTTAACAATGAAAGTATTGTTAAATCGAGTTCGCACTTTACCTAGCCAGCTCGACCTCAACAAACTAAACCGGCACTACATTGCCACTTGCGAGTGGCTGAAAATAGAGCTGATTTTGCACTCTTTCACAGTTCTATGTTTCTGTGCAGAAGTAACTTTATGCCAGCTGGTGTAAAAGGGCATCAAGATTGGCTACATACCAATCCAAAATTATCCTTGTAAACTTATTGGTCTCATTGAAATGCAGTCTTATCGAGAGAATTTCATTGAGATACAGTTGTGCACTTACAAAAGGCTTACATCACTAGTACAACTGACATGCAGCCACAGTGGAATTTCACTCCAGGTTGGATTGGAATCCATGATCCACATCATTACCTTAGTGTAAACCATCGTTTTGCTGTACGGCAAGTCATGGTTGAAAACAATTTTTTGGTGACAGAATGTTTTATCTTTAAACGTTTACTGCATCTGGTAACAAATTTATTTTTTATAGTCATTCTTTCTTGAAAAATCCACGAAGGCTTTCTATAAAATTTCTTAAATCTCTAAGATTATTAAACTGTCCCTCGTTTGTTAATCACCATTTGAACGAAAGAAAGTGCGAATCAAAGTGGTAAGTGATTTTTTTACATATAACACAGTAGTTACCTCCTCCAAAGAAGAACAATGAAGATTATACTGACGGCAATTGCACCGGTATTCACTTTGATGTCCTTTAAGCGAACGTTGGATTTTTCCTTTATTTTATTCGTAATAAGCTCAATGAAGCTCACGTTTTTTGCCTAAAAGAATCGACAAGTATTATTCTGACATACGCGTTTTGGAGTAAGCAAAAGCTATTTGCAAAACCTTTTTTTTAATTCAGCAAAGAGATTGGTTATTCTTTGAAACTACAGCGTTGCATTAATTCATTTTCCTAAAACGTTTAGATTTTCATTTTTCTAAAACGTTAGTTTTAAAGGTATGTCACTTAAACTTTTAGTTGGTTTAAGTGACATACCTTTAAGGTATTGCAAAAATATATTTTCGTCAATAGCTTATTTTATCTTTTTTTAACAACTTTATTTTTTAGGGCCGTAGGCGACCAATCCCAAATATTTGAAGTTTTTCCCAAAACAATTTCTTTTCAAGAATGGAAAATTGGTCAAATATGTCAAGTACAGCTGGTTTTGATAAAAAGATTGAAATTTTTACTGAGTTTTAGATAGTCTGAAATAGAAATTGTGCTCGAAGAGAAAAGCTGGCCAATATCGTTAACTGCTTTCACATAACATCTTCATTTTACAATAGCAGCATTTTCCCCCCACTTCATTACGATTTTATTTGATAGTGCTTATCTCACGTCTCTGAGAATGGATTAATCCAGAGACTACTAAATTATAAAGTTTCAGACTGCTATGCATTACGCTTGAGTAACAGAAATATATTAATAGAAATAGAACTCAATGCGGCTGTCGCACGCGTATGAAATTTAGAATCTTTACTGACCAGCATATAGTACACTGATCTGGATAATTTTTTTCTGTTTTTTTCGTAACTTGGGTCAGCTAATTACAAAATTTCTGTCTTTTTCTGCCTATCACATCAGATTCTAAAATTATGGTCGAAAAATCATACTTTTTCCTTTGCGTTTTACTACCTACTTTGTTGTCATAAAAATATCGTCTTCCGCGACAAAATCCGATGAAATTTGTTATGGCAATGAGTTTCTATCTTAAAACATTATATCTAAACGTTATCTGTAAACAAAAAAGGACAAAGAGTAAGCCACTAGTGTCGAGTGTGGAGCAAATAATGCGAATCACTCAGCCGCTGGATGCCTTGTCAAGTCAAAAAACAAACAGCCTTGCCATGTTAGCAGTTTGTTGAAAAAGGTAATGAAATAAGCTAGTACCGTTGAGTTTAGAGTGATTCTACAGTTCTAAGGTTTTTTTATTCAGATTTGGATAGAGCGATTTCAGTAGTTTAGAGATCAAAACCTGTCGAAAATGTGCTTGCTCATCAAACCCTTTCTCTGAAACGTACTTGTGGAGAGTTTACGGTTGCTGGTGACAAATGCAGCATTGCAACAAAAACAAACAACCTCAATCACACCAATTTTGACATTAAACTTGATGACTAAGATAAAGATTATACCTGCATATCGTGTATAGCAAAGCCAAGTTGTGGTACAATAAAAAACTCAAGAGCCCTCTTTTGGTGTCCCGACGATATAGAGGAAACAAGAAAATCATCACGATGACTGCTATTTTTGTATGGTTAAAAATTAGAGGCTAAACAAATGAGTTTAACAAAATAAACTAATCCAAAATCACGTACACTGACTTAAAATCAATTACAATCGACCTCGTTTTTCCGGACTACATGGTGCAAGAACCTGTCCGGATAACGAAAAAGTCTAGATAACACCGCTGTATTTATGTAATGCAAACAAAATGGAATAACCATCCTTAACAATATGTACGATGCATTTACACCAGTGGTTCCCAAACTTTTTCAAGTCACGACCCACTTTTCAAAACATAAACTTTCAAGTCCCACATAATTCTACATGTACTTACAAGTACTTAGAAAAAAGTACAATAAAAACAAAACATATGATAAATATGCTAATTTTTATTTAAATTATTTGAGACAAAGCATGCATTAATCTAAATTTTGAATGACTTTTGCGACCCACCAGTGAGTCGCGACTCATAGTTTGGGAAACGATGATTTACACTATTTACAGGATTAAGAAAACTTGTTATTCTTGGTCCATGGCCTCAGTATCTGAAGAACTACCAAACAAAACACGATGTTTATGAGCGTAGGGCATTTCTGGCAGTATGCGAGGCACGCGTGGTTCGAATTCATTTGTCGGTCGTCCGGACTCACTGTCCGGATAAACCGAAATCCGGATTAACGGAGTCCGGAAAAATTAGGGTCGAGTATATTAATTTTTTGATATACTGGGCTGAAATTCCTGTGCCTAATCAAAAATATCCACCCGAAATGCCAAGTTTTTCAGAATCCAAATCTGAAAAAAGTGCCACGACGGAGAGCACTATCAGGAAGAAATAGAGAACAACTCTCCCAAGATGTTTTCGCAAAGTCAGCTGAATGTTCTCACAACAGAGTTAAATCTTTAAAAGAAGCTACCCAGCTTTTATCGTCGAAATGAAATTTTTTATTGATATGAGTCGATGTAAAGTTTGTAGCTCTTATACTCTGACTTTAAGGTGGTTGCACTAAATCACTCCGCTTTCTTTGTTGTTTTGGGACAGTAGGGTGGAAGCTTCTCTGGTTACTCAAAAATGGTGGCCACCTAAGAGGACTATTTTCCAGGATCAAAAAACGTAAAAGCACATCCTTTTTTTGCTCCACCTAAAGTTTTTTACCATTCTTGCATATCAAGTTAGGACGCATGAAAACTTCTTGAAAACTATAGGGTGACGGAGAGGGATTTATGCATGTTCCGCCAATCGCCATGTAGTTTTTCTCAGCGATTTGACTTCATACAGCGTAGTCGCTTGAGAATGTGACGCAACACTTCATAAGCAGTTTCCTACAAAATTGATTGATATTGTGATAAATTAAGTGATCTCTTGTTGTTTTGTTCGGAGTTTAAGTAAATATAGCTTCAAATTAGACCCCTAAATCTAACCAAACAATTCGCTCCTGCTGAGAAGTAGTCGACGTTATAACTGGGCTTCCTGCGGACTACCTCTAAAACCTTTTCTTTGCTGTATCGTCTTTCTTTGGTCTTTGGTTAGTATAAGGCCACATGTTGTGCATCTGCTCCTATACCCTATATATAGTGACCACGTGTATTTCGCTATCTTGTCAAAACGTGAATGTGGCAAAACGAATTGTAAATCTTCGTTTCGGCCTGATTTTGCTTCAGATTTCTGTTTGGATCTGAGTGTTGGTTCCCCTGCTTGATGGTTATTAAGGCTATGTGATAGCCTTTATCGCTTTGAATTTTCGTTCTGCGCACGCTGGGTGGAGCTGCGAATATTTGTAAATAAAAGTTGCTAGAAGGCTTCAACCGTTTCCTGCTTTTGTTTGACCAAGCAGAAAGGATCCGTAGTGCTAATATCACTAGCTCGACAAAGTAGCTTGGGTGGTTCAGTGCTAACCAACGACGGTAAGCTTGGCACAGGAATCAGAGAGCAGAAACCTGGTGTGGCCGCACCAGTTCACTTGATAGCAAAGTTTTTGGTAACATCCTAAACTAAGCTGCAAGCATTTATTTTTACTGGATCTCAAATTTGTGAACTGTTGAAGGAAAGAAATTTCGACCAAAGTTTGTCTGTAATGGAATTGCAATAATAGAAAGGATTAAAAGCTGTTGTCCAGGGGTTCCTAAGAAACAAAGATGTCTTCAATTACGAATAGCTTTTTATATACATGCTTGATATTTTTCAAAAACCTGATTGTAGGATGAGTGTCAAAATCCGCTTTTTACCCTTTTACTTTGATTATTTTTCAGGTCATTGTAAAAAAATTTGTAAGGAACAAGGTAAACATTTTTGCGAAGAGATAACAGTGATATTTTTTGCGAAGAGATAACAGAGATAACAGCAATTACACCGGCATTCTACGGGCCATCAGGGCCCGTAGAATGCCGATGTAATTGCTGATTACTGCTAATCTCCAAAGAGAGGGAGGAGTCCTCTGAATATGTGAGAAAATTAGGAAGACGCGCCTTTTTAATGAAATAGATACCGATGTGTTGAACTGTTGTTGATAGCAAATGTCATATTACTCTGTGTATCGAAATTGTTGGCATGTTTCATAAAATTTCTTTTGTTTAATCATGAAAGGACAAAGATGTGTAACAATTCTCTGCAAAGTTTGAATTATTTTGGAGTGAAGTTAGTTTTTTTCACCTTGCGATATTTTGCAAGTATTCACAAAAAACAATACATCGCGATTAAAATTTATCTCCAAATCTTGATGTGATGGGAAAAAGGACTACGGAGTTGAAATTAGCATGTAAAAATTAACTACGATTTCATATATTTAGTGAGAAAAAATTTTTGAAGTTGAAAAATGCCGGCCCGTGTTATTTTTTCATATCGGTTCTTCCATCCAAAACTAGCGTGAATTTTCAAATTGATTGATTGCTACTTCAAGCTAAATTATTCAATTGACAGCATATGTTACCAGCACATAAAATTTACCAAAAACTAAGAATTCTTTCTGATTTAAGCTGTCTTTTACAAAGCAACCACACAACAAGAGCCAATGAACATTAAATGTTAGTCTAGGTGATGGCGGTGTTTAGACTTACCAATTTTGAAACTATCATCTATTAGTATGCCGTTATTTTGAAAAAAGAAAACAAGAAAGAAGAAAAGAAACCATATAAGCCTTTGTAAACTAAAGCAGTCTAATCAAGATTATATGAAGAAAGTTAACAAAAACAAAACATTTTTTCACTGCTTGCTTTACTCATACTTTAAAAATTTTTGAAGACATTGTGAAATTGGCCATTATCTGTCCAAGTTTAGTGAATCTCATTGATCGTTTTTATCCGGAAAAATGTTTTTGGACTTACAAACACTTCCATTAGCTCACACTCGATTAAAAAGTAAAAAAAATAGAAGTAGCAGCAAAAAAATGATGAAATTGAATTGTCATTGGTTTTAAGAATATTTGCCTTTGTTAATTCGAAAAGCTTAGCCGCGGTGATGTAGTAGTATTGTTACTAGCTTCGAATAGAAAGGTCTGGAGTTCAAAGTTCTATAAAAACCTCATAGGTATTCGTCAGAAAAAGAATCCGAAATTTAAAATGCTACGCTGCTCCAGCAAAAAGTCTGATTTGAAAGTGAGAATGTAGTCGTAGTTATATTGCATCAGCACGTTTAAGCCACTGAATCACTGAAAAAAAAGACGTAAATTCGACTTTGTATTAATTTGAAAAGCTTAGTTTTGCCATTTCACTGAGAAACTCAATATTTTATTTCTGGAATCAAAATCTTTACAAACCAGCGATAATTAACCATTCTGCAAAATCGACTTAACAGTTTTTGGGTAGAATTTCACTTCATGTGATGCTCGAAAGGAGTTACTTTGTTTTAAAGAACACGTTTTCCGTAAAGTCAAACCTCCCACTCAAAACGGTGGTTACATTTATGTTTCGAAAATTAGAAAAAAGAACCATTACATTTACTGTATGCTACTAGCCGGCTCCGCTGGTTTCACATAATTGATAGTTGTCAAAACAATAATAAAATTTAGTTTTTTGGTACAGCCAAATATCATTCCAAAACAAAACGATCGTTTTTTCAAACACAATTATTAAAAAATATTTGGGGGTTGTGCATAGCCATTAAATGTCTTCAAAGTATCTCGAGTCCCCGGTAATGTCTTATCTGCCATGTTTTGGCCATTTGAGTCCTTAAACATAAAAAACTTCTATTCTTTAAATTGAGTAAGTACTTCAAAGCATATCAAAGTTGTGGAAGAGTGGCAAAGGGGCTGATACGTATTTTCAGCAATAATCTTTTAAATATGAGGACCACTACTTAGGACTTTCCATGATTGTATACCTGTTTCAATAGATCCAAATCCTTTTTAGTGCCTTTCCGAGCATCTTAGTTTGAAATTTTAGTGCCTCGCTTTTTAAAATAAAAGAAAAGACACCACACTTATTGCTTTGATGTTTGTCTATGCTTTTTTACACTGTTCCAATTCAACATACCTTGGTGTAACACTGGAACGTAGCCCTTATTGTAAACAACATGTTGTCGACACTATAGCAAAGATTGTACAAGAAATCATATGTTAAGAAAACCTATTTAGAGTATCCCTAAGTAAATCGACAGCCCTAGCCTCGTAGCGAAGCCAGAAGTGAATTTTAATTTCCAATTTTTGGTCAAAAATGCCTTTATTCTAAGTTTGAAGCAGAGGAACTAGCCGTATAAGGCTTATAAAGAAATTAAAGAGTAGTGCTTAACAATCTGTATAAACTTTGTAACTTGGCAACTAACCACTTTGAGGAAAGCCATTAGAGGGTTGGACCAGGGATGTAATTAAAAATAGGATCTCTCACTTATTCTGCACAAAACCTGTGGGTTGTGAGATATTAATAACCTATAGGCTTATAAGTTGCTCAAGTTGTTCCATATCTAAACAAGTTACTCATTTTTGGCAAAATTGAGGTATAGTCGAGTAAGATTGTACCACTGCGACCATGAAACCTAAACGCCATGCATGCCTATTAAACTACAGTTTTTTGTTCTAACTGTTAGGTAGCAGGTCAAGCTAATGATACTGTAGGAAGCACAAGGTCAATGTACTTTGAATTGATTCACTGCCTTTTCCTATTTTGATTTTCATGCCCTTTCAAATAGCAACATTTTCTGCAAAAGACTAGCACACTGATTTTAAAGGCCAACTAATAAAACCCCTGCAGCCAGTATTGCTCTGTGATAGAATTCAGAACAAAGGTGCACCGAGTTTGGTTTGCCACAAATACTTCTACCTAAGCTGTTTTTGCGCTAAAATCAAACTAATCAATGCAAATCAATTGCAAATCTTTCATTTGATTGTTCCAACAATCAAATAAGTCAAAAAACGATAACGACATAACACTGCCAATGCCGTCGCTACCAGGAGTGGAAGGGGGGCGTGCTGCTCATGCATTCCTCATTTTACTTTTATCCCGGGTGTGCAACTTGTGGCCGGTGACCTAAAATTTTGTTTCTTGGGATTGATGTTAAATCTACAAATTCTCTGTTCGAAAAAGTCAATCTCCGAAAAAAATGGTCTGAATGTTGACTTTGGAAGAAAAGTACCTAAATCCACTTCTTGAAAATGAAGTTCTCCCAAAATAAATTTGATAAAATAGAAAGAAGGCCATCGCCTTTTTTATGAATGAAAATTGCAACTATCTAGTGCTTGAAAGTACGTTCAAAAAGCCAGTCTTGCCTTGCTCACTGCCTTTACAGGGAATGCCAATGAGTTAGATAAGCACTTTTGTCTTGAAGCGATTTGCGAATTTCAACAAACGCATTTATCTTTACCTGCATTTGCGACTAAATCAAATGCATTTATGTCGAAGTCAAATCGATTGGTGAATCAAATCAAAGTGATTTTATTCAGTCATAACAGATGTCTTGAAACATGTGTAGCGGTCTGTAAACTAATGGCATCCCATACACATCCCTTATCCAAATAGGTGGCTGCGAACTTGTTTTATTATAAGCGAAAACATTGCATTTTTCTTGCACTTGATGGCATTCAACAATCTACCGAATGCTACTAGCAATCGATAAAATTTAGGTGACAGCAATATCAAAAAACATTTGAAAAAGAAAACCTTTTTGCAACCAGTGGTAAAAACATTGCTTCTACTCAATTTATCATGTGCTTTCTCATATGTTAAACGCGCTTAGCCGCTCACCAGTAGCTTTTTCAAACTACTCTCTCAATTCAAAGGCAATTAGCTGTATAAAAGCGACTTTGTTGCCATGACGTGTTGTAACACATGCATCGCCAGCAGTTTCCAAAGTGGGTGCTGCGAGACTTTGCCAGGGGTGCCGTGTAAATCAAACAGAAATTGTTCTATCGAACTTGTCACGAAAGAAATAAGTCTTCACCCTTAAATTTGGCTATTTCAGCATTAAAACCTGCTTCAGCCACGAGTATGGACAAAACGATTTCAAAAGGTTGATCTTTAAAAAATTACTTCTCAACCTCTAATTGAACAAATTTTAGATATGACAAGGTCCTGCAAGCTTTCAAAAACCGTTAACAGAAAAAAAATGAAGAACCGCTGTTATACAATCGTTCGATTAAAGAGAATCACGTGCGAACCGTCAAGCACTGTTACGTCACAGTGCATCTTTGTGTTTGGCTCTTGACCTACTAATATTGACTGCCGTTCTATATTGCCTATTTCATTTCATTAGATAAAAGCTATTGACAAGCAAGATTGTGTTTACGTTTCTTGCTATAGATTGTAAGGCAGGACAGCGTCCAAAAACATGGACAAATGATAGCAAATTGCGTAAGACTTTCCAAAAATGTGTAGACTAGGTGGAAATGTTTGATTTTTGTTTTTTTTTAGTTTACCTTGACTAGACTGCCTTGGTTTTACGCAAACTTGTTTGGCTTTAATTCTTGTGTTATGTTAACTGTATATGACGGTACGCGTACAACAGTATCGTTGAGTTCTATTAATCAAAAATAATGCTAATAAGAAGAATCACCCACCTACTTTTCACCACTGAGTAGTCCCTGGTTAAATCTCGTCGTTATATTCTGTAAGCCAACGACTTCGAGGCAACTTATAAAGAATATAGGAAGGTGGCACATGACGTCACACATTTGGCGCCAAAAAGAGTGGCTGACTAAAAGCTGTAATTTATGCTGGAAAGGTATAGGGCGAACATCAACTTTTGGGGTTATTTTGAAAACTGATGAGAAATTAATTAAAAATTGGAATGAACTATTACTAGTTGGATCCCCGGAAACAAATGAATTTAATCAAAAGCAATTTGGTTGAGATTAGGTCTTTCAGTTGGCTAGTCTAAGTTTCGTGCTATGTGCCAATTTAAAAAAATTGCCCTTAAGAGAAGTACCATCTAAATATCACTTGCTCCTCATTTAAAAATTACTCTGTAGTATCTATGCCAATTAGATACTCGTGCATTAGCAAAAACAACCATTATATGATCATTACTACCGGTACCGCAAGCTTGCTTGTTGCATCCATGGGCAAGGAACTTAACGGCATGCCTCCATCTTTATGTAGCAAACAGATGGTGGAGCCAACTAGTCTATCCGTCGTGGTGGCCCAATCTGAGGAAAGACATGCAAGCAGAGCATGAGTTCATATAAATAAATCGATACCGTAAGTTTTTTAATTACCCTTGTTTCAGCATCCTAGGCAATAGCCCAAAAATTGTTTAAGAGGTAGCTAAGGTCGCAAAATTACATCTGATATATCAATACGACTGGTCTGCAACCACTACTGACAAAAAATTTTAAAGAATTACTGATTTTATCCATCAATATCTAATCAAGCATATGACAAACGGTACAGAAGTTTGCCCTGTCGTTTAGGCTACAGTATAATTCAAGTTTACAACTTTTCAGTATGCTTATGCGACAAAATATACTGTATAAGTTGCACATCACAACTAACTTAAACTCAGCATTCCCAAACACGCTCATTAATCGAATATAAAAGCCTCACAGAAGCTGGCTAACAGTAAGCCTGCATGTATATCGCATAAAATTGGCCCAACTATTAGCAATAGCATGCAAACCGTAGCACCTCTTATCTTACTTTGACTTCAGATTCATTCCTTAACATCAGTAAAACAACATATTTAATGTTCATTTGACAACTGTCGCGCTTATCTATTTGATTTGCTAAAAACGATATCACTCCAATTCAATTCAATGCAAAAACACTGAAAGTGGTCAGCCACTTTTTTCGAAAGCGCATTTTGATGACGTTTGATCACGTGCGTGCAACCTTCCTATTGACAAATTTAATGGTTCCATCACTTCACCGTGTTTTTAGAAAACCATCAAGCTTAAAAACGTTACTTCTGTTAGTCGTCGCATGAAAATGTTTCCTCCCAAAACTTCGTGTTTTTCGATAAGTTTAGGTAAGAATTGTTTGTTTTATACAAGTAGTTGAATCAACTGTTCTGTCTGAATGTAATTCTTTGTTTATGTTTCCTGGTGTTTTTATTGCTTTGAATAAAATTTCAGGACAATATCCAGGAGAGGATGGCTTTATAGCACCTGGATTGGTTGCTAAATTCAATGTAAGATTTATGCCCGATTCTTTTGCGAATTACGAAGATGAAATAGAAGTAGTTTCTCAAACACCCGAAACATTGAAAATTAGACTTATAGCTGAAAGAGAAACTCCAGCACTTACAGGTAAACTAACAAAATTTTAAAAAAGGTGTTTCTAATTCACTCAAATTGGAGCATGTTTTTGATTTCACGAACCAGTAGACGAAAAATATGCAGAACAAAATTGAGTAATCACTGTTTTCGTAACTTCTTCAATAAAAACCAAACGATTGCTCGAAAATTACAATTTTGATGTTGTGCTATAGGCTATAGCCAAGCAATTATGGGTCAAAAGAGACTTTATTGACATTCAAATCAGCAATATTGGGCTTTGGGCAGTTTGCACTAAAACAGAAAGAGTAGCATGTTACCAGAATAATTATGTATTCTCCAAATCGGCCAACGCTTCAATTTTCTATTTCATTCCCTTTGTAATCAAACTTTAAAATTTTCTATTATTCGTTTTAGTTTCAGGCAAGATTTTTTGTGGACACTGTTTAATTGGTGGTGTTAAAAAAATACAAGTTCCAATAAGTAATGTCGGTGGTTCGGGTAGATTTTGTCTGCTTAAAAAAGAAACGTGGCCTGCCGTAAACTTTAAAGTAAGTTTTTTGCAGTCTTCACACTATGGCATTGCGTAATAAAGTATTTTGTATTATCAGACAACGGTAAACCCCAACGGCATTTCACTTGAAAAGTTTCAATTGTATCCTTCAATGTTTGAGTTGTTGAAAGGAGACAGCATGAACTTAGAAATACTTTTTTCACCCGAAGAAGCGCGTGAATACAAAGAAAGGTTAGCAATTGTGTGTGACAATTGCCAAGTTAAAGAATTGATTATTAAAGGTAATGTTGGTTACAACAGTAGAACATATGCATGTAGCACTATATAAAGGTCTACAGATCGAATTGATAATACAGTCAACTTCGGATATAAGAGATCCGCCGGAACCAGCTTAATCAGTCTCTTATAACCGAATTCTCTTATAACCGACTTATTAGTTTATATTGAAAATCATTTGGGACCTTTTGCGTAGTCCCTTATAAGCGAAAATCCCTTATATCTGAATCTCTTATATCCGAAGTTGACTGTATAGGCATTGTTTGGAAGGGACCCTGAGAGCCATGCCTCCAAATTTTTTCAAATCGATCAAAGATTGAAAACTGTTTTCGATGACAACCGTTACAAAAAATTGACCTTGGAAAAAGGTCATCCAACCAATTCGAGATAAAACTTAACAAAGTTAGAGATAAAAAAAGCTTATCCAACAAATGTGAATGATAAAATTAGCCTGCGTAAATAAATAGGAATTTCAGAACCGAAAAGGGTGTTTTTTCTGTCCCAAAAAAGATTTGCTTGGGGAGAAAAAATAAATTGACCACATCTTTTTTGAAATATATTCTGCAAAGAGGTTTTACTTTCTAGTAGCGGAGGCTATAGCTCTAATTTTGACGAATAATGACACTGGTCAACACACATTTTTCTGCCAAGAAATTTTCAACGGTTTTAAGGTATTTTGATGTGGCTGAATACGAAAATGACATTGGTTTTTCCGAATTGGCTCTAGTTTTTGAGATATTCTATTTTTTTGTTTCAAAAAAGTGCTAAAAATACGCAGATTTTGACATTGGTATTCTCTTTATGCTACGACTTTGATGAAGCTGTATTTGTCTTTTTAACGTGTCTGTGCAGTATTCTTTCATTTTTGATGCTAAATCGTAAAAGACAGCAACCATTTTCGCAAAAGCCTTTTATATGCAAATCATATTTAGTGTGAAAATCAAGCAAAAAATCAAAAATTTTGGCAATATCAAAACTAAACAACAGATTTTTGCAATGCCAAAACAGGTGACGTCAAATCATAAACACCACTTTTAGTAACAATCAAAGTACATTTAGTAAGCATTTCCATTTAGTAAACTGTCAAAGCACATTAATCAATCATATAACACAATAAAATAAGTCGATGCTTATAAATTTTCTTTTGTGAGACTTCCTGTGTAAAACGGCCAAGCAATCACGTTGAAGACTCCAACAATAGTCGGCCATCATATGGGCATCCCACCTGCTTGATACCTCTCTTCGATGACCTTAATGTCCTGGTAAAACCTTTCTACATGCTCTTCACTTACATCACTGAGGTTTGTAGGATAGCGATCTAAGTGGCTAAAGAGGGAGTGAACTTTGTTCCTCATCTTCACAACTAAATTTTTTTGGAAAGCATATGTTCCACCCACTCTTGGTAATTTTCAGCTTTTCGGTTTCCAAGGAAATTTTGTGTAATTAAAACAAATGATTGCCAAGCAGCAGACTACGTGTCTGTCATAGAGTGCACAAAGAATAGATCTTTCATTGGTGTACGAATGTGAAGGCCAGCAAAATGCCTGCTTTCAACTTTTTGATGGTTAAAGCAGGAAATGCTCTGAATATGTAGTTGAAGCAATCCCCAGTTACAGACAAGGTTTTCACAAACTGCTTCATCAAACCAAGTTTGATATGTAGTGGTGGAATGATGATTTTCTTTCTGGCAACTAAACGTTCGTTAGTGACGTTAGCTTCACCGACTCTCATGCAATCTATAGGAGGCTACCCTTTTTTCACCCAGTGATCATCACGCGCTCGACTGTTCCTAAACAGATAAAACATGGGTATTTTGTATTGCCGCTTTGCTGACCAAGCAAAAAATTTACCATTTTCAAGTCTACACAGATTAACCATTGGTGAGAGTCATAATCCAGTTTCTTGAACATCGTTTTAATGTTGTTGTAGTCTTTAGTTTTGTTGAAAGACCAATTGGGAGAGTTGCATACCTGTTACCGTAATGTGGCAATACACATTTTAAACTTTTTTCAAACTGTCTATGAATAAGCGTCACTCTTGAGCTCTATGTTGTGACACTACCATTTTCAATAGAAGTTCTTTGATGTCTTTACAGTAAACAAGTTCTTCTTAGCTGAAATACGGAAGTAATTCTTTTTCTCTCGTACGGTAGAATGCTATTAAAGCTCTGGTTCTAAAGCAGTTTTTGTCTTTGAGTCGGGATGCCAAAATTTTGCTACTTTTTTGGATAAGTTGAGATCCCTGATAAGATCACTCAACTCCTCCAGCTTGAATTGCACTAAAATTAATGAACTACTTTTCACTAGCAAACCCAATGCGTACTTGAATTGTGCAATCTTCCGTATTTGTCAAACTTTACTTATTTGAGTATGAGCTCAAACTAGACTTGTGGTATTCCTTTTTCTGGCTACTGAGCCATTAAACTCTGACTACAGCTTTTAAAAAATACAAAAATATAGCTACAAAATGAGATACACTATCTAACATGATAAGATAGCTAAAGGGGTTACAGTACATGCTGTGAGCATCACAAAGAAACTGCAGCTTATCAGAATGATTAGCCTACTGTTGCACTCTCATCACGTGGTTTACTGTTTGATGGTGTACTCTTTTTCCAAAGCTGAGGAAGCCATTCGGAAGCTAAAGATATACAGCACAACAACATACATTTAGCTAAATAATTTGCACATTATAGGCGAAGATGGAAATTGTAGACCTTGCACCTGATTGACAAAGTAGCATACGGGCGTAAGGGGCATTTTTTTTTTCTTTTCAAGGATAACGTTAATGAGTGGGTTACTTTTGCTTGTGACGGGACGGGCCCTGCTGATGAGTCCAAAAGGACGAAACGCGTCCAGGGATGGTCTCGTCTAAATTGGTTGGGTGGTATCCTCATTATTGTTTCCTGGCATATTCATGTTAATAAATTGTTGATGCCCCTTACGCCAGTATGCTGCTTTGTCAATTAGGTGCAAGGTTTACAATAAATAATTTGTGCTGTGGCAAATGGAGTCTGAATTGTTTATTTAGAAAGAGTGCTTTCAATATCTTACTACTAAATAATGGGATGTTTCATCAAAAACTTGACATATTAGAGTATCTTGTAGAGAATAATGAATGCATACAAAGAGACATTTACAATATACATGTTATTGATACTTGTGTTTACATTTAATAGATAAAAAAGTTAATTATTTTTCTCTTGCCAAAAATGAATAATACCGATGTCACAAACACTAGAGCCAATTCACAAAAACCAATGTCATTTTCGGATCCAGGGACATCAAATTACTCTGTAGCGCAAGGGCAGGCATGTGGCTGTAATCCGGTGTCGAAAGAGTGCACTCCATGTGGCGACCAGTCACTTCTATCATGACAGCTACTTTGGTAGATCGTGTTCGCTTTATAAGTTAATAGTACCGTTGATGACTTTCGATTTATGATTTGTAATATCTTTCGTGCTCATACGACACTTAGTAGCTAGATCACATTGCCGTGAAGCTGCGCATGTATGTATCGAAGTTGCAGAGGATGCAACATACCTTCCCCGCCATCTGTGAGAGAGAGATAAGCATGCCTGCCGAAGTGAATGAATTTTCCGTCAAGACATTGATTGGAAGGCATCTTGAGGTTTTGGGCTCGGCGACTCAACGATGGTTTATGCGGCTTGACTGAAGACGCTGCCGTCCAATCACATCGAGGAAGATGTAGCTTCTTTGTCGGGGTCACCCCATTGTAGCGCAACGGCAGGCATCTGGCTGTAGTCCGGTGTCAAAAGAGTAGTCTAGTCACTTCTATCATGATAACTACTTACGTAGATTGTGTTCGCTTTATAACTTAACAATGCTGTTGATGACTTTCAATTTATAGTTTGTAACATCTTTCGTGCTCATACGACACTTTAATAGCTAGATCACATTGCCGTGATAGCTGCGCATGTATGCATCGAAGTTGCAGAGGCTGCAACAACCCCAAAACGTTAAAATAGTTTTGGCACTAGAAAAAAAACTTTTTTCGTTGAACAGTGTGATTGTTAACAAAAGCTTAAGGCTTTATGATAGCGAATTTTTATAAGAAGGTTGTCTCTGATAACTCGATACGTAACCAACCCTTAACTCACTATAGATGTCTATGCCATCACAAAGCCATAATTCCAAATAAATTGCAAATAGCTGAGTGCTACGCTTATAAGGACATAATTTTTGAGTGAAAGCTTAGTACGTATCTCAAATGGTTTCAAATTCCACGGAATCGTTTGCAGCCTTTCGCATTGCTCTATGATAAGCAAACACAGTTGTAAGCTATTTTGCCGCGTTAACAAATTAGTTTAGTTTTTCAATGTTGTCAGGTCAAGGACAAGCACCAGGTGTTGCAGTGTTGGGGACTGGGGATTGCGCGATTGAAAGTCGTGGAGTAGGAGAGATTTCCGATTTTACAGCATCAAATTTAATTCGTTTTCCTGCAACAAATCCAAATTCACCAATCACAAAACACTTTATGGTTCATAACGACACGTAAGCAAATTGAAAATAAAAATTTAGCAAACATCCCACGGTATGTAAAACAAGGGTTCATTTTGTTAACTTTATTTTTGCAAAAAAAGTGGCTTACAACTTTTCATACTAGGTACACGCTCTTTTGTCGCAAAGTGCAAGTTGTTTTATTGTTTATTGCAGTGCTTCTCACACTTTTTTATTTGGTATGCTGCCTTTTCATGCTTGAATTAATGTAAAGAACCCCTGTCAGTTTTTCCCTCTTTTGCTTGAAAAGTAACTTATGATAAGGGCCTTAAAAGTTAATATATTTATTAAAAACATATGGTAGTTTCGGACCCCTTGAAAATTTCTCACGAACCCCTGTTTTGTAACCTTTAGTTTGTCGCTAAGTAAATTACACCAATTGTAATCATTTAGTTAGGTTAGTTGAGTTGAATGAGAGATGTGTAACCTGTACAAATCCGACATCTTTGAGCGATTCCTTTGCTGTTTTCATGAATTCAGTAAAATACGATTGGCATAAATCAAAGGTGCGCAACCTGCGGCCGTCAATAAAAGTTCGTTCGACCGTGCAATTGCAATTAAAAATACACGATATAGCAGCAGATGCTGGCGTATATCAACGCAAAACAGAAGAAATGCAAAAACACATTTGTCGACTGGATGTGTAAAAACCTGATTCGAGAAGTCTGGCAGAAACGCAATTTAATTCTTAAAAATGATGACATTGATCATGCTCCATTTAATCCAGCAGGTGGTCGAATTTCAGTAAGTTCTCGCTTATACTTAAAATGAGTTTTTGCTCAACGGTTCAGCAGCGTGGTCAATAAATCATTGTTTTTTAGCTGTGCTTCTTCTAAATTGCAGGCAATGTATAGTTTTTAGTACTTGTTACGTGACTGACAAATAACATCGTAGAAAGGAGAAAAATCCTGAATTATGAGGAAGCGAATAAAGCCAGTTTACAATTCATTTATAACTGACGTAGATCTAAACGCCTAATTGACATTCGTGTGTTTATGTGGCTGTAATGTCATGAGTCATTTTAGTGAGTCCGCAGTTTTAATAAAAAACAACTAAACACTACGGAACAACTTATCACTTTTAGTTTATCTATTGTGACCAAGATCGAATTGTACCTAAAAAACAAGTCATAAATGCTGCTTTCTCCTATGACTACTACCGGTTCGTACTCAGAAAACAAATTATTCATGCCACTTTCTCCAATTCGGAGAAATTACCCCAAGATCATTATAAATAACGGCCCCGAGTTATACTGTGGCAGATTAAAGAAAGCATTGGTTACAAAGCCATGCTGCAGTACACATCAGCTTAAGCATTAAGTACGGTACGTTTATTGAATGCTGCTCTGTACGAATGTGTAGGTGTAGAAATAGTAATATGATTCTTTGTATTTGTAGAAGTAAGACAAGCCGAATTTAACACCATAGCCTAATCACTATTTCGCGCTTAACGCTCCTCTCTAATTGTTCTTATGGCCCATGAAACGCGTGTTATATTTCAAATCTGCGATAAATAAATGAATTGCTTGATTATTGTGATACCATTGATTACCAGGAGACGAGAAAGTGAAGTTAAAATTCGTATCCGGACTTATTCAGATAGCATCACTTCGATTCGTCAAGGCGCTGGAGGGATCGAAGATTACAGTACTGGTTGAGAGGGCGGATATGCAAGTTGTCCATTTATGGTAGAACGACGAATCAGGGTTGAAGCTTAATTTAAGCTCGTTATTAACAACAAGATTTTCAATACTGTTAAGATATTTTTTAGCAGGCATCTGTAATCATTTTGCTTTTAATAGCTGAACGTTGAGTTTTGCATTCATCTACTATTAACATTGCTTTGTGTCGTGTTTATTACAGCGATAGTGTATCGTCAACCGTAGAAATAGTTTAAATATTGTAAACAGTACATTGTATCATGTTGCGCCTGCAATGATTGGTAACTTACAAGGTTTTGTGGCAAGATTTTCAGAGAATGTATCAAAAGAATATGACAACAAACAGCTTTCTAACCTTCATTGTATTATTCACCAAGAAGCACTATGTGTCAAATCTGTTGCTTTAAATGCCACTTTAAAAGAATTTTATTTTATACATTCGCTCAAATGCTCTTCATCATCGGCTTCGGAAACTTTTGCAATGGAGCAAAACGTCTGCCGAGGATATTCTCTATCACACCGCAGTTCGTTGGCTGTCTCAGGGAGAAACATCTCGCTGTGTTCTGCAGTTGCGCAAAGAAATAGTGGATTACTATTCCACAAAAAACAAAGACTTTCCTTTACTGAACAACGACTTTCTTATATTTTTGGTGTTTCTGGTTGATTTTCTGACGCACATTAATAATCTGAATAAAAGTCTGCAAGGAAAAGGAACAACAGTTTGTTTCATGCACAAGAAAGTACTGGATTTCAAAGACAAATGTCGTCTGCTCACAAATCATCTTCAGCTGCATAATTTCTTTCATTTCCCACAATTGACGGCTCCGATTGTCATCAATGAAATACAAGTTGACAAAGTTTCAATCGCTCTCTTTTGTTATGTTTTTGATGCAGCATTGCAGGATTTTTCTGGCCGTTTTCAAGATTTTGAGAAAATTTCAAAAACTTTAAGATTTGTTGCTTTTCCACATCTGGTGGAAACTCAGAGTGCTCCAATGGATCTTCGAATGGAACTGATAGAGATAGAGAATAATGAGCAGCTTGTATAAAAGTTTAAGGACGAAGAAAATTTGCTGGAAACCTGGAAAAGTGCAATTAGACATCCTATGCTACGAGAATTGGCAAGAGAAACACTGGCTCTTTTTAGAAGTACTTACGTGTGAGAATCAGCATTTTCAAAGATAAAGAATCTGAAGAACAAGTACCGAACCCGATTTTTAGACAGCAATTTGGAGTTTGAACTAAGGCTGATGGTATCTAAATAGACACCCGACTGTTAGCGCTACTTCGCTATGGGTAGATCAATCTCTTGATTATGTGCAAGTTAGTGCTTTCCGGTTACCAGATACTGTTCTTGGCGTGGTTAGCGATTACGCAATTTCTTTGCTAGTCGCTATCCAGTATTCTTGTAGAACCTGTGATAATTCAGTGTAGTGGAGTATTAGTGTGAATTCATGGTATAGCTAGGAACAGTAGCTGGTAGCCTACTATGTTCGGTATATTTGGTAGTGTGCTCTGTAGTGCTGGGCCTGGCTTACCTAGGCCTAGCATCATTATCTATTTGTTTTTCCTCTTGCAGGTACAGGTTCAAGGTGTTTTAGTGGTTGGTTGGTTAGGTTTGCTTGCGTTGTTTGCAGTTTACAGTAGTTAATCGTGTTGATATCGGTCTTTGCGGTTACCAGTGACTGTCTACCTGTATCTATTGTTGCTGAGGAAACTTAGCCGGCATCACTCAAATTAATAGTAGTGTATTGGTTCACGTGGTGCATGCTGCTGGGTGCTGTTGGAGCATTGTAGTTGGTTCATTGTAGTACAATATATTCTTTGATAATCATATTCGTCTGCTGCTGAGCTGATACCGTGCCCATATCCCAAGCTGCTTTACCCCCTGTAGCTCTATCTCAAATAGGATAGTAGGAATAGTATATTAGCTCACCGCCCATAGCTAATATAACACCGACTTTGCAAGCTTATCTGCTCGTATGCAAAACCAAGGGAGTTATTAATGTATGATGAATCGCAAACTTTGTAATCAATAAATTTTTTGTATCAAATAAATTTATTAAAAATTGTTTGACATTGTTCTACATTATGCTTTTAACTAACGCAACACAAAAGTTTTCAACTTACTGGCGGCCGTACTTTCTGGAAGTAAACGTAATGCGGCCGGCAATTGCGAAAAGATTGCACACCCCTGGTATAAATACTGTAAGGCTGCGTTCACACATTTCGGTTTT
This sequence comes from Trididemnum clinides, assembly GCA_963675345.1. Taxonomy (NCBI): domain Eukaryota; kingdom Metazoa; phylum Chordata; class Ascidiacea; order Aplousobranchia; family Didemnidae; genus Trididemnum; species Trididemnum clinides. Next base: position 11,656,870 of record OY776289.1, read on the forward strand.
CGCAACGGAATAAAATTTCTTATTGACATTTAGAGCAGGTTTTAGGAGTTTTGTTCCTAGTTTTGAAAATCGCAAAGTGCGAACGCAGGTAGATCAGCTTAAATTATTAAAATGTAAAATTTAATAAACAAATGCATTTCGCTAAATTCGCATCATCAGTGCAGTACAAAATTTAAAAACTAATAACAACTAAATTCTATTTGCTGATTTGTGAATTTTTCATTGAACAATTTGATAGTAATTTTAAATCTAACGCATTTGGTTTGAAAATTTGGGGATGATTTTCCAAGGCTATTTTCTGGTACTTTAATTGTGGTTTGTATTGAGTTATCCCCAATGACAACAAAAGTCTTGGGTGGACAGATTTCATCTTGTCTAAAAAAGCAGAATAACATTGCAAGGGTTTCCCAAACTATTACAATCCAGTCAGATGGAAAAGCGTCTACAATCCAAGATAATGCTTGTATACAAGCGCCCACAAACATTGAGCAATCTGATCACATGCTACAGAAAGCTTTTGTTTAATCCCCATGAGGGCACGGATGGGAGTGTGTCTGGGCCCTGTGTGAAGTGCGCACTCTGCGGTAATCATGGTTCACTTAGTTTTATGGGTCTTTTAATGAAAAATATCCGTACACCTAATAGAGAACATTGGTTGATCCAGAAATTGAAGTGCCAAGATTATGATATGTATGCTCCATTTCAAAAAGACTGGGATAATTACTATGTTGGGCAAACAATGATATTATTACCACATAGTCGGACTACACATAGAGCGTTATGGAGCAAATTTTGTTACACTAAAAATGATGGTAAGACATTGTGATATACATCATAAAGCAATTTTTACAGCCAAGTCTTTTACAGTTTACTGTTTTTTATCGTTATTGCAAAACCGAAATTTGAAACCAAAATTTTTATGAAGCCAAATGGTTACGGATATTCAATGCCAAAATAAAATGGTTTTACGGCATATATAACCTGGTATCTTTTTTCACTATATTTTAATGCGTTTTATTGCATTATTTATATAGTCCACAAACAGCCTATGTTTTATCATAGCGGTTTGCTGCCTTGCGGGTAATACTACAAAACCAAATTTGAATTGTGGCTGATAAATAAGTGGTAATTGGTGGATGTGATGGAGTATAGAGTGTGAGCTTAACTCAATGTCTGCTAGTTACTGTTCCCTTGTGTTGTTTTTAATTTTTAGCATTAAAAAGCACTAAGGATGCGATTTCAGCGACATAAATTTTTTATTTTAACCTTTCATACTAGGAGCTGATTTAGCTATATCAATCGTATTTTACTGGAATCATTCATTCACACTTTTCAAAAATTCACTTATATTAAAACTGAACATGAAAATTGACTCGTCTTTAATGGAGATTATTAGTTGTTGGTAATATTTTGCAAATGACAACTATTTACCTTCGACCAGCACTTACTTTTTGACAGGGATGTTGAACTTTCATTCGTATGGCGCATTTTGAAACCCAATTTTGTGGCATCTTTTGAAATGATCGTAGACGAAAATTTTAAAACATGGGAAAAACTGGACTTTTATCCAGATGAGACAAAAGTATTTTCCATTGATTATCGTAAAGGAACCTTACAACCTCAAGGAACTCGACAATTTGCCATAACTTTTTGTCCGCAGCAGGTAACAAACTTTCTAATAGCATGCTTATTGTAACAAGGTTCCTTTAGCGTCAGTTTGGAAGTTCTTTCCCCTTTTTTGAAAGTTTCCAATTATGGTGATTTTAAACTTTGCTTAGATGTCACCTGTGTGTTAAATAGGGTGTTTTATTTTTTCACCATTTTGATATTAACAATTCTTGTGGTGGCTTGTGATGGAATTTTAGATGCAAATGACAAATCCACAATTTATTCTCCATCATGATGTTGTTTTGAAGAGGCAGTGGTGGTTTGAAGATTTTTTAAGTGGGAAAATCGACCAGTTGGTCATATCTCGAAACCGGAGCTACATAAAAAGATAAAATATGAATCTAAATGAGCAGAATGGTTGATTTTCTTCCCCTACTCAATAGAACGTAAGGTCATATCTTCAAACAACGTGTTATTTGAAAGAAACTGATTTTAGGATGCTTTGGCTGAAGTCGCGCGAATTTGCATAGGTACAGATAGGGTGGTTGTTTCTCAAATGCAAAGGTTCCCAACCTTTTTCCATTCGTAAAAAATGGGAAAAGGTTGGGAACCGTTGCAACTCTTGAATAGATCTTTTATTTGTGAGTACCCTCTGCATTCCCGAACAAAACTGATCCCAATAACTAGTTCAAACATGCAGCGTTAAACACGAAAGCTATCGATTAAATATAATAAAAACTAGTAATATCCGCTGGTTGGCTATTTATTTTATTAATTCAAATATTTTCAATCTGAAGTTTTGTAAAACAAATAATGATAATTTTACACATTCTACGTAAATATACAAAAATAATCGCAAGTATTTATTTTTTCGTGAGACATGATATCGAGTTCTACCATTTTGATGCACATCTCGCGTACCCGATATCTGTTTTCCATGTACAACCAGGGGTACGCGTACCCAGGTTGAAAACCGCTGATTTAGTTTGGTAAAGATGAATATACTGTACTTATTGTTTTTGCAATTAATATTACTACTTAATAAAAGGAATATGGCCGAGGTAAATGGGCAACATTCACTCATGAGGCCGTCGATGCCTGGTTCAGGCAGGACAAATGAAGATGAATAAAAAGAATTACCGACTGTATTTTGCCATTGAATTCAGATGTTATTAATTATTATCATATTTTGCACAAATCTTGGACAGAAGTAAAACCCAAATTTTTGAAGAAGCAACCGAATTTGACTCAGTAAAGGGCTGCGACGGTAGAAGATATTGCTAGTACATGAAAAAATGCCAGATTGTCCGGCAACATTCAAAAAAGCTGAAGAGAAGTTTGAAGCTGCAAGGAAGGCTGCAACGTAAACAAACAACAGAAAGCTAATAAAGAGTGAATGCGCAATTTATTTGATATCTCAAAGTGCTCGTGCAACATTTCTAATGAGAGAAAAAGATTAAAAGGTAAACTTCTCTGCAGTTTTTTATGAAGAGATGACATACCAGAAAACCAAGTGCCGTTTTTCAAAGATCAAAGGACTGACCAGAAAGCATATTGTCCAAGCAAGGGAATATGAAATACAGACAAAAAACCGAAGAGTTATTTCCAAAGTTTTACCAAGATATGACAAATTAATTTAGAGTAGTAGTAGAAGTAAACAATGTTGTGACAACTGTTTCTGCTACATGTAGATCTAGTGTCTTACCAAGCAAATTAATTAACCAAAGTTCGGCTGGATTTCTTGACAATTTACTCAAGTGAATCCACCAGTGAAAATTCGCCGACTTAGAAAACATGCCAAAATGGTAGTTGGAGGTAAAAATTACAATTAAATCTTGCTTGATGGATTCAATTACCCGCTTGAAGAATTTTTGACAGCTTTCAGCGAAAGGACAGCACGCATATGTTCCAACACAGAATTCATTATTTTAGAAAACTATCGATAACAACAACAACTGGGCGAACAAATACAAAATCGGTAAATTGAAAGAAATTGCTTTGGGCAGAATATATCACAAGCCAATGTAAATGGAGAATGTTACGTTACTGTTGTGGGCATATTTATGCAATACGAAGTTTGATGACTTTATAGTTTGCATAGGCTATTAATCAGTTTGAGTAATTACTGCATATTAATAATTACTATATAAATGAAACTATAATAAAATGATATCACGGTCTCAGTAAAGTAGCCAGGATATTTTAAACGGGGCTACAAATTGGATTAATTCTGAGATGTTCTTCAAACAGCCAACATTCTCAATGTTCACTGCTCTATTGAATCCAGATGCTGATAAACGATTTCAAGCAAAAAGGAACGCTTTCTAAAGTTAGAAGCAATAGTCTTTACTAACCAACAATAGCCAAAATTTTTCGTGTCAAAGCCCAAACAGGGGGCATGGCCTAAAGGCAATGGCCCCTTAGATACGCTAGCGCATGGTTATAAAAGTGCTGGGTTTAAATACGCTATTGTAGAGTTTTGCCAGGCGCTATCGATAAAAATGTGTAGATTACTAGCGGGCTCCGTCTGCGACGCCTGGTATGGCTACCGATCAGTTATGTCGGGTTAGTAGCATCGGTTCAGCCGACTTCAACCCAGTTGTTTTTGGGACATAAGCAATAAATTGGTACTAATGGGGACATCGCCCCTATGCTCTTAATACCGATCGCAGTACGATTGCTTTCAATTAACAGATGTCTTTGAAACTTTCTTTATTATTTTACAAATTCTATCTGTTCCATCAAATAGGTGCAGAACAAACACAAAGTTCGGAATGGGCGCCGTAGTGGCTCTTGTTTTACCTCAACACGAATCAGTTATTTGTTGGAATGCATATTTTACGACTTAATTTAAACCCGCCGTGAAAACAATTGACAGTAAAGAAACCATTAGCACAATTGATGTTCCTAGTCCTGATCTTCCTGTTGCTTGTTGTTCGGCACGCTTCCGACCCAATTGCTGGTGTTAGATATTAGAACCACTACTTACTAATTTTTTCATAACTGTATGCCTATTTGAACGTACTTGTTTTTACTCAGCTTACCATTTTTTGGAAAAGGTACACTAAAGGTCGTAAAGTTCAATTTGTTTGGTATGAAAACAAATAGTATAGGTACAAATCATATATTATCGGATTGCCTCAAAATACCATTTAATTGGTTGAAGAAAGTTTGAAAATCGATTTAGAAATGAGACCATGAATCAGTTTTTAAATAAACTGCCTTTGTAAAAATTTTGCAGTTTAAAAAATCATCCTATCCTGATCTGTGTTAGTGAAAGACTGTGTAGATCGTACTAGACCAATTATGACATCACAGAGCGAGTTTTAGACAAGCAAGAGAAAAAAGCGAAAGAGCATGCTTAGAAGGCTTGAAATGCTGGAAAAAGAATCGATTGTTGCATTGTCAATTAAGTTTAAATCGTTGTAAAGTGTTTTTTTATCAACAATAACTCTATAATATCTCCCAAAAATCTGTATACAGTGAACCCTCGTTTATCGTGGGGGATACGTTCCAAAAATAACCCGCGATAGGTGAAATCCGCGAAGTAGTCAGCTTTATTTTTTACTGTTATTTTGCAATGCAATACTGTACTGCAGAATGAAACAAAAAACAAAACCTCTTTTCAGGCCCAAAATGTGTTTAAGAAATAGAAATATTAACGTTTTCTTACAAATAACTATAATAGTTTAAAGAACGGTGTTGTAAAACAATGTTTTTTATATAGCAATGAATACAAGGTAGGAAACATTGTCACTGCAAAAAATTCCGCGAAGCCGCGATAGGTGAAGCGCGATATAGCGAGGGATCACTGTAATCGCGTTTTTACGATGAGTACTTCTTGAGTAAATTAAGAAAACATATTTTTACAATTAATTGTTAATTATGACTTCAAGAAATGAAATTTGTTGAAGTTCGTAAGTGAGGTATTGGCTTTTGTTTAAGCTCAGAACCGCGTTTCTCGTAATGAAATGCCATTTTTAAGAAACTATCTTTCATTATGACATCATCATGTCGTCACGAATCGCCCTTATAGCACTCACTTCAGGGTTGTAATTAATCTTGCCAAGTCTGATGCTCGAACGTTCAGTAGCTTTGGAGGAGTTAAAACGCACAGACAGAATTGCACTTTATAGTGTGGATAGTTGATACGATACGCGAAGACATTATTCAAAACGACACATAAACAGATATCAGCAAATACTTAAATTGTAAAATCATTTATAACTTTGTAGTGTGGCTAGCAAATCCGTGTGAACTGTCATATCTCATCAAATCTACAGGTTTGGTTGCTGCTTGTTTAATGATTACTAATAAATGATACTTGTAATCGATTCAGATGCTTTTTGTCTTGTAGCTAGAAAAAAATTAGTTTCTTTCAAATAAGTCGTTATTTGGTAAAGATAGGATTTTACGTTTTATTGAGTAGGAAAGAAAATGAATCATTCTGCTTATTTTGATCCATATCTTGTATTTTTATGTAGTTCCGTTTTTGAGGGATGGCCAGTTGATCAATATTCCCACTCAAAAAACCTTCAAATCACCACTGCCACCTCTTTATGACATCATGATGAAGAATAAGTTGAGGATTTGTGATTTGCATTCAAAATTCCATCACAAGCCACCCCAAGGATTATTAATATCAAAGGTGTTGAAGAAATGAAACAACATATTTTATTTGATGCCGTAGAAACAACTACAATACTTTTTAACGATACTACATCATCTGCTGGAGATGTCATGTTTGCAGTTTAAGATTGGACATGTCTAGTAGAAAAGTATAAATAGTGGCGACCACAATGATGTTGAAACATTCAAATAACGACTAAGCTTTAAAACGTATTTGTTTGGTCTCAAACAAAGTCATCTTGCAGTACTACACCGCAGCAAGGTTCCTATTAGCTAGCTACAGGAACTTTACCCTATAGTAGTTTGTGGCAAAATTGTTATGTAGTTCTTTAATCTGATAACAGGTCGAAATAGAGCCAAATGGGATGGTTATGATTAAAGTAGCAAAAGATCAGAAAGTCTGGCAATTTTTAGTCGAAAGCTAGCGGATTACAAAATTTTAACAAATAATTTATGTATATGTTGCAAGTATAGATTTGATGAGTGATATTTGTTGCTTTTAAATTTAAGCAGCAAATGGTTTTAGTGATGCTGCAATAATATTGCTGTGTTGGTAAAGTGGTAGAGTTTTTAATCGTTTAAAAGCAACAAAAATTAATACAAAAAAACAAATATTCCTATCATATTGTAATGGTTTACAGGTCGGAGTTTGCAACAGCGTTTTGCATTTGGTTTTAAAAGATATTCCGGAATTTAAGGTTGAGTCCAAAAATATTGCAAACCCGACTTTAATTCAGTGTAAAGAAAATATTGTTTCACATGAACCCAGCTTGCTGGCAACAAAATTTGAAAAAAGGCGCACATTTTTGAAAGAGGTGAGCTTACGATTTTTTTGTTGAAGAGTTGTTATTATATTGCAGTTTATCGAAAATGAATAAATCACGAGGTAATTGAAATTAATAACATAGCTTTATTTTAAATACGTTTTACAGAGAACATAAGGAAAAGGCGCAAAGTTTTTGCATTCCATAATGTTTTATTGGTCTCCTAAAGAATCGCTGCAATGCCAATTTTAGGAGACTTTTCTTATTTTTTGACTTACACAAAAGTTAATGCTTTTGATGTATGTTCAAGGATCATTTTGGTTCGCATGAGTTATTGGGCTGTAATCATAGGAAATGTTTAGTTTACTGCGTGGAAATAAGTACTCGCTGCTTTCTTGTGCAAGCTCGTGCTTCCATATGAAAATAAAAAACTAGGCATGATTCTTTTGATTACCCTAGCTGATGGAAACAGGCATTTGTACAACAATTATATAGATGCAAAAATAGATTTTTACTGTTTGCTTTTAGTGATAGCCAGAGTAGCCAAGCTTATAAAATGTCCCAAAACATCAATATCAGGGAAAAAACGAGAAAACTCTACTTCTTAAAAAACTTGACGAAGTCCAAACGCCTTAATTAGCCTGCGAAATTCTAAATCACCTTGTTTTTTTCACCATATTTTAGTGGCGCTAGGTGGCTTGAAAAACGAGAACAAATTGAATTCTATCGTTTTCCACACTCGCATTGAAAAAGATGGGACAGTTAATCTTTTAACTTTCCAGAGCCTAATTTTATCATTTAGCTCAGCGTTGAATTAATTAACGGGCAATCTGGGAAGTGCATGCGACCTTTCACTAGGTCTAGCCCTTTCAAATCGATTTTTTTTGTTTTCAAAACCGCCGAACAAAAACTGTTATCTGTGTTCCAGAGGATCATTTTTAAGAAAGCTTTATGCAAACTTTGAAAAAATAGGGTTTGTGAGGAAATGAGTTTGGTACATATATGTACCACTAGGCATTTTCAACTGAAGGTACTGGTACAAATGTGTACCAACAGACAAAAAGCTGGCAAACGAATATATTTACAGAATGAAAACTTGTTGGCATATCACACAAAATTAAGTTGACATATCTACATTAAATCGCCACCCATTTCCATCAAAGTAATGAAGCTAAATGAACAAAGAACGTACAGTTTTGTCTGTTGTAGATAGAAGCAGTGTCTGTGGTATACATATGTGCAGTTATAGGCTCGAAAGGGCTAGATTTAAAGGTAAAAAAAATGATTTTGAATGAGGACCTGTTGACTTTTTTTGAAGAACATATCCTTCATTAGGGGAAACCCTCTCTGCCAATCCTAGATGACCTTTTTAATGCAAAGCACTTCGGCTTAAAACAATTATTCCAAAGTCAGTGTTTATCAAGATTTTGAAGTTTTAGCTTTTACGGAGCTTTGCCCCCGTTTTGTTCTGCTTTTATTTAATGGCCCATGCTTGTGTGCTTTCAGATAGCTAATTTCTCCAATCAGCCATCATTAAAAGAAGTGGCTGCATTAGAAATCGAACTTACAGGAAATGCTTTACCAATTTGTGTTCTACTTATCCCACCTGTAATAATTATTCCAAAATCGATATTGCTTGGCGCAACAATTGAGCGGTCTCTTAAACTAGTCAATAGAAGGTAAGAATTCATGCTTGCTTTCTGCATATTAACAATATGCAATCAATGTATTGCTGATAATGAGAAGCAAAAGTAGGGGTTGTCTTGTACGATTTATAAACAATTATTTGATAGCGAAATAATTTGTTTAACTGTTGTGCTGCACTTTACCAACACTGAAGCTTGGTTTCGTTTTGTTGTATATTTGTAAGCCGTTTTTTCTGGTGATAAGCTAATTTATGAGTATTAAGTCGATATATTTTGGTGAAACTACCGAGCTAATAAATATTTAAAGGAGAGGCATGTACCTTAACATCTTTTTATACCTTTGCTATATGTATATTCAATAAGATACACAAAACAAGTAAGGCCCTGGAACCGGATCTCGTAAAGAGATAAATGTGAAAACCTCAATCCGTTTGCTATCAAAACCTTTGTCATAAGCAAAATGTTTACACAATTTTTTCAAGTTATCTACCCAATCTTGGAAGAAAAAAGCAGGTGAAGTTTTTGCCTCGATCAAATTCATCTTTTATTGTCGCAGAAATATTTTATTAGCCATAAGTTGTTAGTTATCATTGTTCTTTGTTAACACTTTTAATTATGTAAGAAAGAGAAAGGATTATAGAATTAAACCGCATCTTTTTTTTAAAAAGTTTCATTAATTGGACGGTGATTGATAAAATGATAGAGGAAGGCGATGTTGATAATATGGACCGCGTTTAATTTCATTGCTTTGATTGAGCTACGAATTAACACTGGATGAATTCCTTTCATTTTGCGAGAGAAAGAATGTCATTTTGTTGATACAGAACAGCATGAGAAAACTTTATATTATTCTCCTTTTGACATCAAGTAAACCTAAGCAAAATGCTGGAAAAAAGGATGCTTCTTTGAGTAAAAGTTGTTCTTGAATCATCAAAATTTGCAGGAAAATTAAAAGCTGTTTGCCAGATACATTATTTAAGTATCGAATTTGGTGGTTTTATAGTAATTTTTAAATTGAAAATTGGAATGCCTTTTTTATGCTTTGCTACATTGGGCCTTGCTTGATGCACATGAAGGTACTAAGGCCCAAAAAAAGTTTTTTATTTTTTAGATTATTTAAAAACGGTCTTACTGAAGTAGCTGAAATCAAGTTGGATTGTAGCTATCACCGCAGTCTATCAAACAGCCAAATAGAGTTTTAATATATTGATTAATGATTAGGATATGCGAATTTAAAAATCAGCGCGCCATATCACCTGCAGGAACCTGATTTATGTTTTTGATTTAAGTCTTTATGCAATTTTTGTTTCAATCAATCGTTTTGCAATTTTTGGTTCGCTTTATTTTTTCCAAATTTGCATAAAAAAATAAAATTGGACAATAATCGACAAAAAAAGACAATGGCAAAATGATATACGCTAATTCGTGCACGTGAAAAGAATTTTTTTAACTTGATGTGACATGGCCATCACAACTGTAAGGTAACAGCCAAATAAAAACACAATCAAAAAAATCATATGCAGTATTTGCAAGATACTGCATAATACATCAAAAATATGAAAACTGACATGATGTAACCCCAACAGGAGATGCTATCAGGTGCTAAATCTTGCGTAAGGATGACCTGGGAACAACAACAGCTAAGAAAGAGCTCCCTATGTCTCACGGCATGTAAACTCTGTCACCGGTTGTAGTTTTAAGTCATACTCTCAGGACTAAGATAACAAAAATAATAAAATAATATGCGTTTTCAAACGTTTCAAAAATAGTTTATATCATTTTTGTTGAGCTTTCAGGAAGCAGCCTCAACTGCCGCGTTATCAGGGCGAATAAAATCTAAGCAATGCAATGCCGTGCAGCTATGAGTTTAATTTGTTGTTATTGTAAAGTGGCTCCAAAAGCTTAGTTTGGATGACAGAAAAGAAATTTCAAAAATTGGATGAAAAACAAAACAGTATTTTTGTTCATATATATTTACGAAAATAGACACAAAAGAAAAGGATAAAAGACAAAGTTTGTGCGAGAAAGACAAAAAAATATCAAAAGAGCACATGGAGGAGATCGTGAATAAAAAGAATTAGTGGCATCAGATAATGTAAGCAAAGGGGCGAAGGGATCAATTTGACGGTTGCTTGGGAGAAAATGATGAAATCAATCAGAAAAATATAACCAGGAATTGCAACCGGATCCTCGGAAATAAGTGCTTAAATGACATCTACCAGATAAAAAATAAGGATTGTCGTGATGATAGAAATTTGTCGATGTGTTTTGGATGGAAAAGGAATATTGAGTGAGGAGCAGATGAATGTAAACAGGGATGCATTCTTCAAAAAAAAAGATGAAGTGAAGATATGTGGAGCGTACAGAGAGTGAACTGGCTACGCTGTTAAGGCATTCTACGAAATTTGTCGTAATAATGCTGGAAATTGGAATGGAGGATGCTTACATTGGTTAAATTTCTTCGCAGCAGTCTGGCAGAAAACGGAAGGTGCGTTGTCTGCTGTGAGATGAATGCGAGAGAAATATAAAGATGACAATAGGAAAAAAGTTGTGAGCGTATCTTGTGGGTATGCAGAATTGACGCCGTTGATAGAGTTCCTAAAGTTCCGAGAAAGGAAGTGAAATTGGGCTGCAGGAAAAACATTTACCAGAAATGGTGTTGAGTTTCTATCTAGAAGTGGAGGTAATATTTAATGTTGGATCAGAGTTATCTGATGAGTTTTGGGTTTACACTATGAATATGTGCTATCTTTTTGCAATTTTGATTGGTCCAGTTTGTAATTTTTGCGATTGTAATTGATGTTGTTACAGAGTGAGCAATGTAAGGTTTGATAAATGTGATTTTACCAGGTGAGACAAAAAAGTAACGGGTTGTTGTCATGAAAACTGTTTCAACAGTTTTCAATAAATTGTGAATTCTCTTCTAAAAGTATTCCCGCTCTAAGTTAATGCACTTTCGAATTCGATCCTACCATCCGAGGAAGCGCTTGACAAAGATGTGCTTACATGCCAATAAACAGGGTGTTTCATAAGTCGGAGTCAGTTTATTGCACTTTGTGTTTTAACGATTGTTATAGATGTGAAGACACACTTTTTATTTTCTAAAGCTAAAGTTTTTGTGGTAAAATTTGGACCTCAAAAATCCAAGAATTTATGTTTTGTTTTATTTTTTACAAATTTTTAATATGCAAGGTCTTGGTGGAGAGACAATAGCTTTTCTAAACAATAGCTTTTTTCATCTCTTGCCAAACTCGAACAAACATATCGGAACGATGGTTGCTATGGTGTAAATTGTGTAGGACTCGGGTTCAGAACCGCAACTCAATCTTATCAAACTTTAAGATGCACAACAACTTCTCCTTTACAGTGGCTATGTTACCCATAAATCTACCTCTACGTGTTATAAGTCAACTTTAAGCGTTTTAAAAAAGTAATGCTTGGAGTGGGATTCGAACCCACTACTACACCTGCCGTCGAACAGTGGTTTTTGTTTGAAGGTCATTACAGCCGGAGTCTCAACCTATCCAGCCATTCCACGTCGGCGACTGATTTAATAATACAGCTGCGTGAATTGATCGGGCGTTATCGTCATGATTTGATTGTAGCTATATAATCAAAGGTGGTCAATATAGACTAAAAATCTATTTCAGTAAAAGTATTGTTACCTACTCAAAAAATATTCAAGAAAAAGTAGGGCATTACGATAGATATTTTTACCTGAGTAACAGTACAGTAAAAAACATAACAGTAAAAAACAGTAAAAAAATCTAGACCAAACAACTTAAGTAGGAAAGTAGGGAGAAATCCATATTTTAGAGCTTTATCTTGTAATTCTTTTAACCAGTGATTCTCAATTGGGGGTGCTCGCATCACATAGGCTACGATAAGGAATTTTTTAGGATGTAGACTCCTCCGCCAATTAGTAGCTTAACTTATATCACCAGCCAAGATAAAGGTTTATACCTATGCTGCAGGCAATGGCCTTACTACAAAAGAGGGTTCGCCCCAGGAAACACATTGTTGTGGCGTGACACTACTTTTAGAAAACTCTCAAAAGGGATTATTCTGCTTCTATTTAACTAACTAAATTTTCAAAAAATAGTAAATAGCGTTTCGCTTTTAAAGGAGCTACTGAGTGTATGGAGGGCCTACATTTCAAGTTGATAGCATTTTTTACTGCCTGAAGAATGCTAAAGAGATTTCCTACTAAATGTTATGCATTCTTTATGGTTTGTTTAATTAAGATATGGTCATTGGCTGAAAATGAGTACTTTGCAGTCTTTCACCCGTACAATTTGCATGGACCAAACAACTTATCCCTGATGTAGTGGAAGTGACTCCTCAAAATGGAATAGTAGATCCAGGCGAAGTTGTTGAAAGCAAAGTGCATATCACAGGTCTTCACCATGGTTCTCTAAACTGTTCATTAGCTTGCAAAATTAAAAATGTTGGTAAGCCACTGACGTTATGGGTAAGAGCAACTGTAGAAGGACCAAGCGCAACAATTGGTAAGTCAAAGAAGTGGTTACTCTTACTTTTCTAAGTGATTCAAAGACGTCAGTTAGTGACATAAACAGCTGTCAATATATTGTTTGACAGGTTCTAAGGATATGAACGAATGCAGATATTTTTCGACAATTTTGATAATAAAATTGACTTTTCACCCCTTTGGTAACCAGGGAGCTTTGTCAGAATACGGTTGGTTGTTCTTATATCCGAAGTACCACATCTCTACTGTAAAACGCAATTCTATTTGTGTTTTTTTTAGTTCCTCCGAAACTACTGAGCGTACAAACATGAAACTGGGCACGATTAATTACCACTCCGAAGTGATTGCCATATGGCGGTGAGTAACGTAACGGTGACGTTACAATTGGGGATAAATTCTTCAAACTATGTATTTCTTGACTGAGGAAATTAAGCAGTATTTGCTTAATTATACGCCAGTTTCCGACATTAATTTCCAAATGTTTCACTCTTTTAGACGGTAAGACGACGTTATAAATAATCATTAATTGCAAAACTTGTTTTCTTCATTTTCTCAAACAGTGTTAACCGTAGTAACTTAGTTAAAGCTTGTTTGAGGAGAGACACGTTTGTTCAACCAGGCTGCGCTGGCTTCACTCAAAAATCGCTTCCAAGATCAGCGATGAACAATTTTTATGAACGAAGACATCAACCCTTTGTCCCTAATTCCGATCATCGTTTACTATTAGAATCGAAACTGGTCTTACGAAATCCCTCTCATTTTAAAAATTGTACCATTTCTTTCTACAAGAACGGTGCACATAGTAAAAGTGAGGGGGATGAACGCCGTAACTGTGGTCGTTTTACAATTACAGCAATTAGTCCTTTAGTGATAGAATTATTTCACGATTTGTTGCGACTTCTCGTAATGATAGCCTATTTGTGACATCAAGTTCCTCGGTAGTACTTGTTTGGCTTGGTCTAGACAATGATCGATTCCTTCCCCAAAATGTCTTGTTTTCGATCGTGCGGTCCGCCAAATAACTAATTTTCAAGCAAAAAACTTTCCTTTGTAAGTGTCACAAAGTGCTAAAGACCTACTCCTAGGAATAATGCTTTCGGGGTGGCTAAAGGCAATTTTGTAAAGCAATGGTGAGAAATTTTTTGTTTTAAAAATCTAGCTTTGCTGAGCGACTTTTTTGCTAGTTTTAGCTCCAAGTGATGTGAAGACTTTTTCAGCCCCGTCTCTTGTGATTTTATGCCTATGGCCCTGCAGATCTATTTTTTTCGTTGATTTGTTTGAAACCTTCGATTTCATCAACTGTGTCCCTAATATCAACCTCCATACTATTGAAATAAGATTGCGATTATAAAAATCCAACAGTTTCACAAATTTTCATTCGTTTTTTTTGTTAATTGTATTGAGTCATATATACTTTAAGGAAGTTGAACTAATTGATTTATTAGGTAACGGCTTAAGTGTGTCACTTCCGACCAGGTTGTTGTGCTAACAGGCAAATAATTTCTTCTGAATCTTGCAAGAATTCACATAAGAAATTAGCGTTTTGTTCCACTTTAGTAAACGTGGTCAATTTTTCTTCAGAAAGTGTCGGTTAACATTTGATACGGTGGGCCAAATTTATCTTCCAATCATTGCAGAAGACATATTCAGTATCGCTGGAATTAGATTAAAAAAATATTCTGAGGCAATTTCAAAAATTTGCCACATTGTGTCAGGTGAATACCTTTTTTTCGTGATCAACTTTTTGAAAGTTAATTTTCTTGATCTTGTGCAAAAGTTTTTGTTTAAATTGATGTAGGCTACTGTGTGTTACTCGTTTTTTCAAGTGAAAGGCCCTTTTTTGTGGTGAATGCTTTTACAGTAATTTTTTCTAGAGAATGACCTCACTTTTAAAGGTAACCTTTAGATTGCTGCTTAATTTTGACGTACGACGTCGCCTACAATTGCAAGCAGAGTACGGCCCACTAAAAATTTTCAATGTTGTAAAAATTGGGCGGTGGCTCACACTTGGCGATCTTTATTTTATATACCAATTCATCAAGCCCGAGGCACATCTGTACAAAGTTATCTTAACCAGCAGTCCACCTGCAGTTCAGATATTATAATTTTTGTTTTTGTGATGGTATTTGATAAATAGATTGATGCCGGTGAGTTGTCACTACAATATATCATTCTATTTTAACAATATTATTCTACTTTAGTAATATTACGTATCAGTAATAAGCTTTACTATTTTCGTTTCCTTTCAAGCTGACAGCAGATAATAAGTTCAGCTAGTGTTCGTGGTACCTGAACGACATTATGACAAAACGAGTCTTGAATCATTTAAGATGAAATGAAAAATATGCTTAAAAATGCTATAAATCTTGATCGCTTGTTGCAACATCGATAAATCTCGTAAGATTGTAGAATTTAATTAATGGAAGCATCTTGTTGAAATCTTTCGAAAAAAGTTTTAATAAATTGTCGGCGACGTAGTCGAGTGGGTTAGAGCGCCGTTCACGTTTGAGAACAATATTCTATACTTCGAACCTCACGGTGGTCACGTTGTTGAGTCTTAGGGAGAGGCATTTCAAAATTCGAAAAGCTCTGGAAAGGCATAACTGGGTTTCATGCGTGTTGTAGAAATGCATTGTGGCATCCGTAACGGTATCTCCAAGTAGGCCTGAACTTAAAAATATTCTAGATGCAACCGCAAAGATTTTCTGACGGCCGGAGTATAAAAATATGCAACATAAAAACCACCTATTTATAATCAGTGTTTTTAAGAAAACGAAGTAATTTCTACTGCCAATCTTTAATTATGGCGTCATCTTTGCCTGTAAAAAAAGTGAAATTTATAAAAGTTGGTAAGTAGGATAATTGCTTTTGTTTAGGCAAAAATAGTCTTCTGCCAAGAAAAGCAAAATAAAAAATTTATCTCTAATTGTGATGTCATCAACTTCCTTATTCCATTACCTCCGAGTGATGATTGATGGTGCCAAGTTTCATGTTTGTACACTCAGTAGTTTCGGAGGAGTTAAAAAATAGACAAAGACAAAGACACAAATGCGCTTTCATATAGATAAATTCAATAGAAGAGTTAATTAGCTTACTGCAATTTCTGGCCCAAAACAAGAACTGTTTTACATATATGATCAAATCAAGTGGGCTATAAATTTTTTGGGCCAAAACCTTTTTTAAAGAGTCCAAAGAGTAAGCGAAGTTTTGTCTATAAGAATGCTTGCAATCTTTTCTTGGGGCCAAAAAGATTATAAAGGGTTGGCGCTCTCTTGTAAACTTGCTGTTGCTGAAAATTTTATGTTCAAACTAACACTTAAGTTGATTCGCTTCCTAATGTCAACATTTTTTCAGATAACTTAGTGATCAATTTTGGTTTACTAAAACCAGGAAGGAATGAAACAAGAAAATTGTTTATCAGAAATTTAACTCAATTAAATGCTGAGTGGACATTACAAAAAGATCAGAGCAAGTAAACCTAAATGGTTGATGATTATCCTTCAAATTTCAGTTGACTGCGATTGTTTTCTTTTAACGTTTACTTGAGCTTATTTGCTTGCGGTTGTAGATGAGATATATAAGTATTTTTAATATTTTAGCTAGAGCTGTCTGATGCTAGCTACCAACTGGTTTCATATTGAACAATATCAATTTACATTCTCAATTTTGATTTTGACTGGGGCTGAGAAATCAGTTTTGTAAATTATGTGGATCAAATTCTTCTTTCATAGGTGGTTGTTTTAAATCCGCATTGTATTGCAGTCAAATGCTTGGGTTTCTGAATAGCCATGTTTAACACATCTATACAGTTAATGAAACATGCCAGGTATATTATTTTTTTATTGTTTAACTTATGACAAAATTTTGATTTGTCAGAACTGATTTGTTTATTGAAACGGAAGAAGGAACGTTAGGTTCACTTGAAGTAAAAGAAATTAATATGAAATTTATGCCATCATGTATACAATCCTTAAGCACCTATGTTTTTCTTGTTGTAAAAAATGGCAAAGGTTCAGCTGTGAAACTAACAGCTGAAGTCCAGGCACCACAGGTATATATGGATATTATTTTGTCTGTCATAACATTGTCATTGCAGTTGTAGGCCGATAGTGACCGCTTCCACTTAAATAGCCTTTCTTTTAATACTTTCGATTTTACATTTTACGTGTCGGTACATCATAATTACATGTAGTATACGATTTGACGAGGAGCATACCTATTTGAGTTTGAACCAGGTGATAAATAGAAATCAATGGGCAAGTTTAAACCAAAAGATGTGCCAAAGCTTTCTACGCTAAAGAAATGTTTTTTTGTACCAGAACACTGTGGTTAGAGAACTTTCTGTAAATTTAAGTGATGCTAAGAAATAAAATCAAAAGGTGTCGATAGACCGAAAAATCTACACATTTGTGCTTTTTTGGTTTCATGCCTCATGATGTCTTTTTTCATAGAAAAAGGAGATTTGTAAATTTCAAAAAGGAAAGAAAAATGCGTACCCAATATGTTTCCGAAAAAAGATTCGTAATTAGTGATACCAATAAGGAAAGTTAATTTTTTGCTATTTATTCAGGTTTGCTTTTGTCAAAGCAGTCTTTACCTTGGCGACATTTTCATGTCAGTTCCCACTTCGGAAGTTGCTTATTTGTTCAATCAAACTGAGTTTTCAACTGCTTTTTCATTTGGTAAAGAATACGACAAATCTGAATTGGAAGTCAAAGCGAGCCCTAGAAGTGGAGTTTTAGGTCCAAGAGAAGAAAAACCTGTTGCGGTAAGTTTCAATGTTGATGTTAAAAGATTATGTTGCTCCCTCTTATTCTTGGGATGGAGAGATGATGAAAAACAGAAGATTTATGCCGCACATTTCAAACTCAATCAACAAGCAGGAGCATGACCGGGTTACTGAAAACAGTCATTTGCATGTAGATTGGTCATCCTGCCATTGACAAAACAAATGTGATAAACATCGCAATAATCCTTTCTCGCTGTTTGGTTTACCATTTTACTCCTGCGAGCAAGGTAAAAATGCCAGTATACGAGTCATTAATTATATATCTAAAAAAAGATATGGACGTTTCCTGTCATAGTTTGTCAGCAAATTTAGATGTTTTAGACTCATGCCTTTTCAATCTAAGCGACAGCATGGACCAGAACTACCGTGAGGCAAAACTAGCAGGCTGGCTTGAGTTTGGCTAACTGTCTATGCACTAGCATTTGACGTATTCTAGCTGTGGTTTTCCAAATTGGGTCTCTAGACTACCTCTGAGTCTGAGAAGATTTCAGGGGCTTAATAGATGTTTTAATAAATTGTGATAAAGCCAAAAACAATCGATTCACTTGATAGCTTGTTCAATTTTTGATGATATTTTGTGATGGCTTAAATGATTAACTACCACCGTAACTGTCAAACTGTGGGTCGCGACCGCAAGCGGAGTTTCCCGTGGCTTTAAAACATTGATGTCCAAAATAAAGGTCTTCACATTAATCCATCAAACGAAATTCGTAAATCAAGACGCCGAAATTTTATGCACACTGATCTTCAAAAAAAAGAAAGGTCTTTATATGCATCTGTAGATTAAATTTTGTAAACCCGAACTTTGAGTATATTGACTGGGTCGAGAATACTTGCAAACTTAAACGTTTGTTTAAATTGTGGTCGCCCCAAACAGGAAAGGGTTTGCAAGACTCCCAATTTTTTCAAGAGCTCCTTGACTGCAAAAAGGTTAGTAACCACTATATTAGAGTTTTGATGTTGAAAAAGGGGTCTCAATGTTTGAAAGATGCAAGTGGAAACCAGAGGAACAAACCACAAACTACCTACTGTGCTCTTGCTTCATGTTTCACCATCTACGGCATAGATTTTCAATCTGGGGTCTCGAAACGCGAATGAGTTGCTAGTCTTTTCTATAAGGGTCGAAAGATATTTGCTGAGCGAGTGTATTTTATTTTTTCTGAAAGACGACAAAAGAATGGAAAAGTCCTTGATTTTTTACACTTTAGCTACAATAAATGTAGTTTATAATCTGTTTTCAATCAAGGTAGATTTTAGTTACACTGTAATTACATTTGTTTACTAAATGTTTAAATCGCAAATTTGGGAAAGGGGTTTGTTGTCAGTTTATTTCTTCAATAGGGGTTGCAATAGAAAAAAGGTTGAAAATCACCAATCTCAGGCAATCAATTAGTCAATTGTAGACAACGAGATGAAGGTGGCTACTCAAGGTAGTATTGTTTAGATAACAGCAGTTGGTCGCCTTGAAGGAAATCTGAAAAGCTGCATCTTACCATGTCATATTGAAGATAACAAATTTCCAATCTGCCTTAAAGTAGAAGCTAACATTAAGCAAGTAGAGGTTGACATTCAAACACCAGATTTTTTCGGGTTTGTAAATTTTATAGTAATGTTGCCCTATGCAGTGGTCGGAAAACTGTGGGCCGCTGCCCAATTTCGGGCCCAAAAATACTTTTTGGTGGGCCGTACATAATTTGCAGTTGTTAGCCGCATGCTATGTAGAAAAACTAAAGATAATATATATCTTAAAAAATTCAAACATTTCTTTGACTTGATCTTCGAAAAAAGAATCTTTACTTTAGAAAGCAATAAAAAACGTCAATTGGACCAAAAATTTTACTTGAAGTCAAGAAAATTCACTTTCAAAGAGTTGATCTTCAAAAATAGTTTTGTAACTGTTGAATTGTGCTTAATTTTAAATGCTTGCCTTAGTCATCTTTCTACAATGCTAGGTGAGCCTACAGCAATAAATGACAGGTCGATTTGGACCATTGTACCAAAAGTTTGCCTACCTGATCTAATATCTCAAAGTGCTTCGCGGCCTGTCTTCCGTTTGCGATTCAAATCGCTCCGACCTGTTTTGTTCAACGATGACTAAGTCAAAGCTATTAGTGACATGCACTCTATCTTGTCAGTAACTGTTTTCATAGGAATGGTCAGATGATTGATTTCCAACAATCAATTCAAGTAATGAAAACTGCTACAGCAAGAATTATTTTGAAAAACCAAACGAACATAAAAAGAAGATGGTCAGCTTCAATACAAAATTTTTCAGTGCGTATGTGCTTGACTTAAATCATCTTTATTTGCCGAGCTCAAGAAATTGCTCTTTTGAAAAGGATTGTATTTCTTCAATTGCTTTTAGGAATGATTGTTGCACCATCGTATGTACATACTCCATAATGAGCACGAAGTTGACCATACTCGTTAATGAGCACAAATAATATTTGTTGCGATTACACCAATTAGCTAAACCATTGGTTTTGCAGGCACCTATTAATGCACTTAAGTTTTTGGAAAAGCAGAAAGAAGAACGGTCCTTACGCAGAAAATGGTTAAATCGCACGCAAAACATAGGCGATTCTTTGGCCAAAACTCCATCACAAGCTGAAGAAGGCAAGTTTCGATTTGAGATAGTACAATTATTAAAACTTTTTTTGTTGAAATTCTTTTTAGAATGCCGAAAACTGATTTTGTCTGATTCCAAAGGAATTGCCATTGTTCTGAATCAGTCCAGTGGTGTTTTAGAGCCTTTCGAAATGAAGGAGTTGACAGCTGTTGTGTATAACAACATGTGGGGAATATACAAAGACGTTATTACTATTGATATTCAAAGTAGGTTTATTTCGTAATTAAATTTAACTACTGCTGTCGCTCGAACTTGCTCTGCAACTTTGCTGTGTTATTTTCGTACGAAAGAGTTTTTTGTCATGAATCCTATTTTCCAACAAAAATTTTCGAAATTTAACAGATGTGCGGATGTGAGTAAAAACCACTAAACAATTTCTAGATGGCGCTGTAGATGTTTACCATTTTTGCAACAAATTTGGTAACGGAAATGTATCTTCCAACTTTGCTTGGGCTTCCGACTTTGGTACCACATCTACACTGAATTTTTTTTTCTGTAGCAATAAAATAATTTTTCCGATATACTTGTATTTGAATATACAGGGTAAATATTCACTGGCTCTTTTTAGTATCCAATACTGAACCAACAATACTTGTCCATTAATGCTAGTAAGAGCAGGGGAGTTTGGGGACTGCAGCCCCCAGACTGTTGTCTGCTCTTTCCTTTGTAAATTTCAGAAAGTTGATCAAAAATGTTGTTTTTTGAGAAAAATTGGAGAATCCTCTGTTTTGAAAAGTTTATCTCAGAAAAAAGGTCATCAAGTTAGTTGAAAATTGTCATGGCATTTTCAAAAAGTTGCCCCTTTTCCTCCCCGAAAAATTTCTCATCCGGTCAGCTAGCCTCATACAAAACAATGTTTTAAAACAAGTGGTATGAGTCCGTTCCCTAAAGCTTGATTCAGAGCTATTTTTAATTCTTGCACCGCTAAAGAACTGTACAAAACAAAGTGTCATGCCTATGCACCCAATACGAAGAAGTTGTCGGTCGTTATTTTCAATGCCCAAGGATTGTGTAGTTTTTCAATTAGTCTATGTTATCCCTTCACATTTAAATGACATTTATAGACTTATTTAAGTTTATGATACCAGGTTTGCCTCCACGGACAATTCCAGTTCAGATAGAAGTAGTTGGTTGTCCACTGAAGTTTCAAGTAAACAATGCCGTTGATAAAACTTCCAAAATTTATTTTGGAGCTCATATGGAAAGCAATTTTGTGAAGACAAGAAATTTAAAAATAAATAATCTCAGTTGTTGTGGTGAGTAATTGGTATCAGTTTTATGCACTAAATATAATAAGAAGATACGATATTAGGAAAATACATATTAGTCACTTTTTGATGTAGGCCAGAGTAAACAGCGAAACGAACATGAAATTTTTCAAGATTCAACCAATCAAATTGCCTAATAGCAAAATTTGAAAAAAAAACAAAAACAAGCGGTAAAATCTTTCTGTCTTTTCTGATGTAACTTCATCAAAGTCCTTTGCTTAGACAAAACAAAGCAAAATTATCGTAAACAACAGAGTGTACAAAGAAAAGATTTCAATGGCTTACATTGTAGCTTATCAATCTCTTATGAAACTGCCAAACTCAGCCACAACTTGAAAAGAGTTTTAACAGCTTATTTTACTAAAGATTGCTTTATTGGAATAATTGAATAATAAATATTCAAGAGATTTTTAATTTAATTTTTAGAAATGTCAGATTACATATCGTACAGATCTTGAATCGTTATAAAGTTATGTCGCATGAGTTTACATCATGTAGTGTCTAAAGTAGTTTCTACTGAGACAAGGACGACTGCAGATAAGAAAATTTTGATAAGTAAAAATAAAATGCATGTTCTTTTAAACATATTTTGCTCTTAAGGCTCAACTTTTCAGTTGTGTAACGGCAACTGAATAGAATTTTAATTTGACATCTGTTACATTCGAAAATTACTACTTGGGCTGCGTTTTATAATACCTTGCACACGTCACGTGTAATAATAAGCAGGTAATGATGCAAGATTAATATGATGATGTAAATTAACAACCAGACAACAAATCTGCGTAAACTAAATCTTGCTATTGTAATAAAATGCTAAACACTAGCAATTACTGTGCTTCATTTTTTAAACCACTTAGAATGCAATTTTAAACTGAGTTCTCAATGTTGTAGCATTAACCAGTTCCCACGAACCTAAAGGATAGAAGGCTGAAAGCCGCCAGTATTTCCTAGTACTCTGTTTATTCATTAGACGATATGATTGCTTTGTCACATGCGAAAAGGTAGTTGTCTATTATGCTCATTATTCGTGCCTGATAAACCATAACAAAATTTTGTATATAGTCTCAGTCCCGACGCCACGTCAAATCGAAGAATTTCCCCTACTTCCACCATTGGCTGATTGTGGCCCCCATACAGAAGCTGAGTCCCGGAAAAAATCGCATTTATCACCCAGAGTTTGAAGAAAAATTTAACGATTTTGAGATTTGAGAACAATTATACCCTCAACTAAATGATCAAAGTCCCAAATTTTATGCTTCCTACTCACAGCACTTTGGCGCTGACGAGTATGATCTACTGTTGTTTCGTATGTAATCTCAGGTACGACACCAGCGGAGGGCAACTCTGGTTACTGTCCTCCCAAATGCGTCGTTTGGCTCCTTAAACACAAGAAGTGACCCATCTGAAATAGCACTGTACAACCTTAGATTGTGTTGAGATATATTTAAGAATTATGAGATTTTGGACCGATTTTTGCCCACCCCCCTCTTAAGTTTGTCTATTACTTTTTGAAATGTAGCAAAAGAGTTTGCCTCCTAAAAAAAAATCGATTACATATCTTTGGAAATGTCACTAATAAAAAGCAGGAATAATGCCGGGGTGTAAGCTTCCTCAACTTGTGAAAGTGTTTACAAACTGATGTTGTAGCATTTAATTATAGTGTATATTTCTGCATGACCCCTTCAAACTGCATGTTTTTAGTTTATAATGTAAATGCTCAAGTTATTGCACCAATTCCAATGCAAGAGATGCACAGCTTGCACCCAAATGCGATGGTATTTATATGGCATCAAGTACGTTTACTACTGCAAGTGAACAATTTTAGATGGTGCCCAAAAATTGTTTAGCCATCTCCTCTGAAGTTGAGCTCTGAAATTGAGCTCTCACGACATCTATTGAATTACTAGCAAATGAATTAAATTTTGTGACCATTCAGTCTTTAAAATTTGAATATATGATGATCGGAAAACAAATCAGGGTTTTTTTTTAATAGCTCCGTGCTGTAATGAGAGTTAGAGCCAATCAATACACTTATTTATTCTCAAAATCACATAAAAACAAATCCAAAAAAAGCTATATCACTTTACTGTTGTTCCAGGAAAATGTGAAGGTGCTATAAGGAATTATGTTGAAGCAGAAAAAACTCGCTGTATTTAACTAAACAGAAAACTGAAGAATCCTTTCTTTTGTGGCTCTCCTGCGAACCGAATTCTCATCTGAGTAGTTATGAATTGCCGGGGTTGAAGTAACAATGGATGTGACAACATAACGGAAGCAGTATAAATTCGCCCATTTTAAAATTTAATTGAAGAAAATAAAATTAAAAAGGGAAATGAGAAAAACTGAACATTAAAAACTAAAATTAAATTTAATTGTCCAATGTAGTATTACTGGATTTAAATTTGTTTATGTAATGGTATACGCCGACAATTTTTGAACGGCATGTGCCGTTTGTTAATCATTAACTTTTGGGTGCGCATAAAATTCCTATCTTTTAAGTGAAAAGCAAAATTCTAAATTGTATGTACGCCACTTGTCAATTGGCTGTTAAAGCATGTGCCGCTCGTTGCAAAGCATGTCATGTTAGCTTCAAAAGGGGTTGTTGCATCTTGCCCAAGGGTGACCTTGAGGAGGATTGTGAATGCGTGAACTCATTCATCCCTACCTATGCAAGGTAAAGTTATTACTGGATGCACTTTTGTATTCGAGGCCAGATAATGATATTGTAGTAGTTACAATTATTCCACTGCTTAGACTGGGCAATGCGTTTGCTAAGTCCGCTGCAGAAATAATCGGGAGAAAACCTATATTTTTGGTAGCTTGGGCATAGCCTTTCTGCAAAACTTAGGTTGCGTGGTATTGTCAGCTTTTATGCAGTGCAATCTGTGCCTTGAAGAAAAGCTGGCAATATAGACAACGAAGATATGTATACTCAACTTACGTCTAAATATTATCCGTAGACTACTTGCAGTCTAATAATCAAACTTAAATTAAAAAATATCAAATTGGATGGTCTTGCGTAGATTTGTTTTCAGTTTTACCAATTACCACTTTAATATTTTTCATCAAGCACCGTAAATTCTGAGCAATTTTTATTTTGTTTCATTTAAACTTAGATTCATTTTCCTTTTTGACTACAAGCCTTGGGCCAATGTATACCAGTTTCCGTTATGACGTCCCAATGTACGCCATTTTCTATGATGACGCCACATCCTTTCTCCATATTAACCTTGGCAATTCATAATTACACAAATGAAATTCTGTTTGTAGAGAAAATTTTTTCTGTAGTTTTTTGTTTAATTAGTTTTCGAAAATTTTTCTGGCTTTTCCGTAATTACTTTCAAACTTCACCATGCCGACTGATTTCCCTAAAATAACTGCAAGATAAACAACGCTATTGTTGATTTAATTTTAAGTTTTTTGCAAATTTTTTAGGGTTTTTATTGAATTTTATTTTGTAGATATTCGATTGGACTGGAGAGTTTACAGATCTTCAAGTCCTAATGGTCAAAAATTAATAGACCTACTTATGTGGTTTGGAGACCCATTTCCATTGCAATCACAACAAGCTCCAAAGATATCAAGTCCAATAAGGTCTAAGAAAAGAAGGAACACTGTTTTATCAAAAGAGGTAAGCCAAGCGAGGCTCCGTGTCATTTCTTAGCTATTGTACCTTGAGCTTCTTTTTTTAATTTATTTTATTGTTTGTTAGTTAACAGTTATGATACCAGATGCCGACAGGCCTGTTTCGATCTTACAAGATCTTTTCAAGGCAACTATGTCTTACTAGTTACGATACTTGTTATGAAATTTACTATTTATGATACCAAAAAGCCTTTTTATTGTTTTAGTCTTTTTTGGAACCTGACGTTTTCCGTGATCAAAACTCCTGTCCGTCAGAAAATCAAAAGTTGATCAAGGTAAAAATCAGAGAGCATGTTGGTGATCCATGCAATAGCTTGTTTTCGTTTAAACCAGATCAAATGATGGTGCCGGGTAAGTTTTCAACATTTAAATACTTTTTTAACACTAAATAAACAGCTGTAGTCGACGTTATTTACAGAAAGAAATTTAAGTGTAAACCAAAAATACTGTTTTCTCGGATATTTATTTCGTCAGCGAATTAATTGGAGGCTGAGCTTTTCTTACTAAACTGCAGTTCTCTGCTATCTTTGTGTTTTCTTAAAAATAGATCCACTTGTTAGATTGACTTTGAAAAGTTTTCCCCAGCTTTTGGTATGGTACAGTAATTCATATTTTATTGAAAAACAAAAGGTAGATAAGCCTTTACAGATTTGAAACTGTAAGCTATTAGCTAAATTGTCGAATCACATATAAAAACTTTTAACTGTTTGTTTGAAA
Source organism: Trididemnum clinides (assembly GCA_963675345.1). NCBI lineage: Eukaryota > Metazoa > Chordata > Ascidiacea > Aplousobranchia > Didemnidae > Trididemnum > Trididemnum clinides. Next base: position 11,683,054 of record OY776289.1, read on the forward strand.
CCGAAACTAGAAAAGAAAAAAGATCTTTTACTTTGTTTTGACGCAATATGCTTATAGTCAGGATCGCGAATAATGGTAGACTTTGGCTTTTGTCGGAGCTAGAATCGCCTGGAATATAGTTCGAGGACCTGTGGATTGGCAAATAATGGTTTTGCATTGTTACTAGTAGCTTTCTTTGGATTGCATATACCATGAACTATCTTAATACAATCGAATTTCACATTTTACTTACAGTAGCGCAATTATTGAACACTATCGCAACAATATGACTAGCTTTTTAATACGAGTACGATGCATATCAACAACAAACATTGCTGTTAACAACTGATGCACCTATTTTCAAAATTTGCTGGCTTTTTGTACACTGCATTATTTATTTAGTGAAAGCCGACTTCAAAGTATGGGTTTCCATCCGAAAAAAAATTCCTTTCCTGGGAGGAATTTTAAACTTTTAGGAAAGAAATTTCCACATTTCAGAGATTTAGGTGTTAAAGAGTTCTAAGTTTTTTGATTTTTTTGAATTTAATAGAACATGTATGTTTTAGAATTACAGTGCCTCACAAAAGTTTGAAACCACTTTCGAAAAAAATGAGTTTTTCATGATTGCGGCGTATTAATCCATTTTTTACATGATAGTACCTATTCTAGTGTTCTTTATGTGATTGTATCACTTACTGCTCTTTGAAATTTGTAAATGCAATTTTATTTGCTTTTTGTTGCTTAGGGAGACAGCTTTGAGTTGTTTTTGTGATTAGTTTTAGCTGCAAAAATAAACAAAAACGTGGTTTTTTGGCTTTGTTGTTTAAGAAGCGTAAGATGTAAAAAACAATTTTTTGTTTTTATTTTATTTCCAAAAAGATCTATGAAAGGTTTCAAAAACGTGCAAGAGTGGAATACAATAAATAAAGATAGGGTAATACACTGTTTTATGCAAAAAAGATTTGTCCACGCGCGGTTCAAAGTGTAAACCTTATTATACTTTCAATCTTTTGGTTGTTGAAAATACTTTTTTAACTTGTTAGGGAGAATGTGTGATTTAAAGGTAGAACACAGGTCACACATCACAGAACAACTATCTTCATTGAGCATTAACAGGATGAAGGCTTATTTTAGCATATAGTTATAACCGTCATCTTAGCTTTTTCAAAGATAATGACTGATCATTCAGTGATTTGTTTTCAAAACACTTACCTCAAAAAACTTTATTTTCGGTAAACTTAATTCATGCTCAACTCTACGATTCGTTTTTCTAGCGTTTGGTTTCGCAACTGCAACACTATCATTTTGCCCAGCTCTTGGTTTGTGTAAAGACAAAGAACTATTTTGTCAGGCCGTGACTTTTGGTTATATGAGCTTGGATGATCGTAGAATCAAATACCAACAAGGAATAGTAGGTCTTCAGCATTTATGTTTATTGTAAATGTTTTAGATTCCAATCTAGCGTAGAGCTAAGAGACCTATTCCTTTTCATAAGTAGATAATTCATCACCTAGCTCAGAATTTGTAATCCTTGATTATGGTACGAGCATATTTGGTTTTACCGTGGTTAAAACCTTTTAGCTGTTGTAGAGAAGTGGTAATTGTACCGAATTACAAAACGAAAGACCTAGAGCTCGAAACTTCATAAAACCACCACTGGTATTTTTCAAGAAGAGTATCCGAAATTCAAAAGGCTACTTTGTTCCAGCAAAATATCTAGTTAGAAAGCGAGTGTTTAGTGGGAGACATACAGTAAAAGAACTTGTCTAAGCCTGCAACACCGCTGGTAAAAAAGAATGTAAAATCGACTTGGTTGGTACCTAACAATCTTTCCATATCCAGTCTGCAGGTCACTAAAGAAGCCATTTTTTCAATATTTAGAATATATAAAAACTTGATTGATCACACCAATGCTTATCGTTTTTAGCCCAGGGGTGTGCAATCTTTTTGCTGGCGGCCATTTTTAACTAGTTAAAAATTTTGTGGGGCGGTTACAGTTCGCAATCCATACTGCTTGTAATTACAAATAAGCTTTGAAGCACGAGCTGGAGGTGATATTTACCGAAAATGGTTAACAACTTTTGAAGCAAACTTACACCACATCTTCCAAATTTAAAGTTGAAGGGCCTTTTTTTGGAGATTGATTTTATCAGAATGTAATATAGGTTTGTATCCAATTCGAATGCCTCAAAGTCTTTCCGCCGGTCTCAGAATTTCACGTCGCTTGCCGCAGGTTGCACACCTCTATTTCAGCTCGTTGTCATCAAATGCAAAAGAATGCTATGATTTAGATGAAAATGGAGTTTATGTTAAAGCGGTTTGGTTGTTACAGTTGGAAAGATATGATGGCTACAGTGTATCTCCGATGCACCTGGAAATAAAAGCTTCTATTTGTCCTGCAAAGATCCGAGTTGAAGTGAACGACGATGATGCTAGTGATGACGACGACATTATTAGAATACGCTTCACTTTAAATGACTGCACCACAAATCCAGTACGCTCATATATTTGTAATGCTATTTCTTTATGACGTTGATGCAGGGTGAGACTTGTCGTGATTTCGGCTTTTTTTTTCTTCGGAAGGATCGAGTCGCGACATGGCATTATTATGCAGGATTACTCCGCATAGATTACCTAATCAAAACTTTGCTGGGAAAAGGGGCAGTCCATTTTCAACGAGTCATTAATATAAAGACCTACTTGTATGAGGCTATAAACACACTCTTGTTTGAATTGTTTACATCATTAGGCATTACATGCAGGGTTACAGGGAAGCTTAACAAGCCATGTTCTCACCAAGTTGGTATTTTGAGTGACCTTCTTTTTTGAAAACTTGCAGCACTCTATTCGGCATTGAATCTAACGTTTCGCCAGTTGTGGATGAGTTTTGGGCATAATGCCAGGCCCGAATTATGGTTGCATTTTTGAATGTGATGTAAATAATTTGAAAAAAGACTTACAACAGCTACAAAAACAATATTAGATGTTTTAACTAACTCTAAAAAACTCATCTTAATCACTGCAGGGTGACCTCTACTTGGTTTTCAACGACTTCGATTCAACATTGCATGCAATAACAGCTGCAATAAGTAAATGCGTGTCGTATGTTACAGAGACGGCCATCATTTAAAGAACGTATTTGCAAGCTGATTAATGAAACGGAAGCAGTAATGACCTTTGTTTGTACAGCCCCACTTCCTTTCTCTGTTTTGCACATGAATAAGCAAAGTCTGCAACATTCATATTTCGACCTGCCCCCGAAATCTGTCATGGAGGTAAGTCAGTTATCACATTTTTATAGGCTAATTAGTGGGTTTTCAACTTTTTTCTGCAAAAAGAGTTTCGCTAAAATGACGCCTGCATCCCGATGCTGTATATATCAAACGCTTCTTTCTCTCAAACTTTTTAACCGAATTTATCGTAAGCGTTATAAGAGTAGTTTCTCAACAAAAGATTGTGTGGCGTGGCTTTTGTAAATGAGTTTATAATTATACTACAATATAAGCATCATTGCAAGCTTGCTAGTTATAGCCTAAAATAATTTCTGCATAGCATATCAAAAGTTTTTCTTACATTTTTGTTTTATAGTGAACGTTTAGAGAAACCTTGGACTCAGTTAATGAGAAATGTTTTGAAAACTCTACATTTTGCACTTTTCTTACACTAAAATATTTTTCCTTTTCAATTGTTTGAACCCCTCTTTTCCCTTAAGCTGTGTGCGCCTTAGGCTTGGCCACTTATTTGATCCTGATAAAACAGTATGATGATTGTATGAGCAGTTGATTTCATTCTCTGAATCGTATTTTATAGCGCTTTTCAAGTATAGGCTACTATAGCTTACACCTACAAGAATACGAGTATCTTATAATGTATTATCCTACACACAAGTTTCAAGTTTTATTTGTCAATGAAAAACATACGAGTATAACGAACACTGCACAAATAAATAAAAGCTGAAAATTAAGGCAAAATGATCTAGCGTATAACTGCGTGACGGCAAATGATTGTTAAAATCATCAAAAACAAGCCGTCATAGACAGATATTTAAAAAGGTTGCAACTAATTACTCAAAACTGAGTTAACGTTATTGAAGCTTTTGGCAAGTTTGATAAGTTAATAGTTTTATATTCAGATTGCTGGCATATCAAACTGGAAACAAACATTTGTGTATACTATAAGAGAGGGACTCAATTTCCTTGAAAATTCTTTGAATGAAAGATTTTAAATGTTGTACGGAATTTCTGCCCTAATTTTAGAACTATATGTAGGCAAGTTGGTTTTTACAGTACTTCAAAAAAATTTTGGTTAAAAATAGCTTTTTGTGATGATTTGGGTGAGTTGGGTAAATGCGAAATTCCACCAAGTCCAACATGGCATCAAAACAGTGATTTTCATATTGTTATGGGCTAGCAGCTTTGTGGCCACACGCAGTTTAGCGCAGGACCGGATTAAGACGTGAATGGTGTCTGTGACGAAACTATTACGTGTGTAATGTGGTCTGTTCAATTGCAGAATTGCGTTTACTCTGATGTTGATTTTCCGACGTGTAGTGGCTGAATCCTGAACAGCATTACATTTTTGTCTAAATATATGAAAATGTCGAAGAGAAAGTATAGCGCAGATTATATTTAGTATGGCTTCATTACTATTCAACATGGTGGAGATACCTTACCTCAGTGTGTGATCTGTATGAAAACCCTTTCAAATGCAGCTTTGAAACCAAGTTTGCTTAAGCGGCATCTTGAGTCCAATCATGCAGATAAGATGGATCGAGAGAAGAGTCATTTTGAGCGACTTGGGGAGAACGTGAAGCGACAGCGCATGGATCACACAGGCCAGTTTTACCGAAATAATGACGGAATTATTAAGGCATCCCATGAAGTATCTCTTCTGGTGGCCCAAAACAAAAAAGCTCATGTCATTGCGGAGTCACTTATTTTGCCAGCAGCAAAGATATTAGTCAGAAATTTGATTGGAGAAGAGTCAGTGGCAAAGTTGGATAGTGCATCGCTTTCCAACAGTACTGTGAAACGACGCATCGAGGAAATGTCAGTTGATATCACTGACCAGGTGATTGCAGGAGTAAGAGATTCGAAGTTTGGATTTGCCTTACAACTTGATGAATCCACAGATGTCACAAACTGCTGCTAACTGCTTGTCTACGTCCACTTTACACAGAACGATGCTGTAAAAACGTAATTATTGTTGAATCATGAGGTGTCCACTACATCAAAAGGAGAAGATATTTTCAACTGTTTGGATAATTTTTTCAAGGAAAATGAACTGGATTGGGGAAATCTTGTCGGATGTACGACAGATGGGGCTCCCTATATGCTCGGTAGAAAGTCTGGATTTCAAGCCCATGTTAAAGCTGTGTCACCTCGCGTCATAAGTGTTCACTGTTTCATACACAGGTTTGCTCTTTGCATAAAGGTTCTTCCTGCAAAGTTGTTAATGTGCTTGAACAGGGTTGTCAAAATCGTAAATTTTGTTAAAACATCAGCTTTAAATACTCGATTGTTTAAGGTTCTTTGTGAAGATCTCGGCTCAGACCACACTTGTCTCCTCTATCACACAGAAGTGCGCTGGCTCTCTCGAGGAAATACAACTATGCGTTTTTTTGAAATGAGGAATGAATTGCTTTTATTTTTCCAACAGAAAGACCATGACTTTCAAAACGATCTGGAGAACGAGGAATTCATTGCAAGATTGGCTTATTTGTCAGATATATTTGAAGCTTTCAATCATTTAATTCTGTCATTTCAAGGGCAAAACTGCACTGTCGTAGACTTTGTTTCAAAACTGGGATCTTTTGTCCGAAAGCTGGATTTATGGAGAAAAAATGTGGAAAGCAAGCGCTATGGTATGTTTAAATTTCTGTCAGCCCTTGAAATGAAAATCAGTGATGACTTTTCCAGAGAAATTACCCAGCATCTCTCGCTGCTAACTGCTGAATTGCAACATTACTTTCCAGATACCACAAGCTGCCCATACATCACAGATCCTTTCTCAGTGGACCCAGCCGACCTACCTGTCGGTACAGGGGAACAAGAGGAACTGATAGACATGCAGGAGGATCAGACAGCAAAAAAACAACACGAAAAATGTTCTGCAATAAACTTCTGGCTTAGTATGGCTTCTTCATACCCAACGCTAGCTTCCCACGCTGTTCCACAACTACTGATTTTTCCTTCCATTTGGGAATGCGAGCAGGGATTTTCTATTCTTATGAACATCAAATCAAAAAATCGCAACCGACTAAGTGCCCCTGGACATGACTTTAGATGTGCTATTAGCAAAGTTATGCCACGCATCGATCAACTGGTGAAAGATAAACAAAAACAAAAATCTCATTAAATTTAGTTGTGTCTTTTTCTTTGTTATTCTGATGCGTTCTGTGCTGTGTGGTTTAATGGACTCTGTGATGTTTTGTTGGTAATTGTGCTACTTTCGCTGACTTTACATCCAGATTCATCATCTTGCAAATAATTTAATATTGGATCAAATTAGTTGTTTTGAAAATAGTGCTACGTGTTGACAATCCGTGGTGCTAAGTGGTACGAGAACATAAAAAGATTGGGAACCCCTGATTTAAGTGGAAATGTGTTTCATGAGAGAATTGTGTCTTTTCATAATCCTCTTCCTCCATCTTATCAAACAGGCTTCTCAACTCAACTGTGCTTTCTTTGTGTATCTGTTTGCATTTTTATGGTTGCATTTAGCTATTGTTTTCTTCGCATTTTTATGGAAAAATATCTATTACTTTTTCATTATTTAGAAAAGGGAAGGATAGTATGCAACTTGTCGCTTTCTCGTGAATGGAGGATAAATATGGCAAAAAAAACAAAAACAAGTTTATAAGCTCAGGTTTACCAACCAAAAAAGCTGTAATCATTGAATGTAATATTTTACACCAGCCAGCGTCTCCCGCAGGGCCCCCATCAGCAAAGTCAGTGTTAAGAATATTGGTTCAGTTTTCTGGGCTGGCTTCAACCCAAAGGGTAATTGTGAAAGCAGTAACAAAAAGGAGCTATTTTTTGACAGGTCCAATTTTAGCTGCAAAATCATACGAACCGCTTTTTCACAGAAAATCCAGTAAAAGAAGTATTAATTTTGTTTATCTTTTGCAACATGTGTACTTATTATCTGTAATTTATGATGCCAGATCAAATATTACGAATTTTTTTTCTACGGACGTTTTTGGAGGTAGTGTAAGCTTGCCTTTTTCACGAACTGAGAAATATACCGGAAGCAAAGGAAGAACTAAGCGCCCTGCTTCGGTAGTTATGGTTTGTTAGCTTCGCTGGTTGAGGTGCTTCGAATTTGATACTTTTAGAACATTTTTCCAACGTACAATCGAGATCGCTTTCTTTCGTTGATTATTCTCATCATAGGAGACCATAAAAATGAAACCGATTTAAAGATCAAAAGCTTAGCATGCTTAGACAACTCTCGCTTTATGTCAATTGAACGTTGAAACTTACTCATTGCTGCTTATACTTCTCTAATTCCAGTATTCACTTTTTTGTTCTGCCAAACATAATTATCGGCAAATGTAATCCCAAGATGCTTAAACTCCGCAACCTTTTTCAGTTTCTCCATAAACTTTCAGATCTACCAGATCATGTTTACTTAGAGAAAAAGCAACTTAGTTATTACTTTTTATATTTTTGACCACCGAGTACATCGTACGCAAAAGATATTTGAAAAATATAGTGGAGCTACAAAAAGAGAAAGACTTAGCTTAACCGTAAACATTAAGACCTGTGAAAGGTAATAGAGGAAGATAGCTGTAGTATCAATACGCATTTTTGCAACATCTTTTAAATTAAATCTTTATATACCTTAAAGAACAGTTCTATTAGTGCGTGCGTACGTTTGCTTTCTCTTCTCCGAAACTACTGGCCGTACAAACATGAAATTGGGGGCGATTTATCACTGCCCAGAGTGAGTGTCATACGGGAGGTGTAAACGTCATGATGGCATCATAGCAAAAGATATTTCTAAAATTTGCATTTCTAACGGAGGAAAGAAGGTTTTTGTCTAAACGAATGCCTGCACCCCATTTGCAAAATTTTTTTCCGCGCAGGGTTAAAATTACGCGGCAAGTAACGCTCGATTAAAGAATTGGTTTCTCAAAAAGTAATGACCGTAGAAACGTGGTTTAAAGATTTTTTGAGAGATATGAAAAGGGTGCTTGCGATAAAAAAGTATTTCAACAATTTCAGCTTTGTTAAAGACGCAAAAAGCAATTACTTTTCAAGTATTTTTTAACTTTTTTAACGTTATTTTTTAAGTATTTTTTAACGTTATTTTTAACTTTAAGCATTCTTTTGTTCATTTTTGACGCGTAGCTTAAAAAATCTACATGACGTCAAAGTGATGTATGCTAAGATGTATACTCAGCAACTGTGCCAATGATCTGTTTTCATTATAAAAGCGAATGCAAAGTTCTGAAATTTGCCTCTTGAAGTAGAATGAAGCTTCATATTTTTTTCAGCATAAAATTGCGTATTCTTAATAAGCTGGTCATCTGTTACACGTCCCTTTTTTATATGAATACGACTACTTTCAATTTATGAACAAAGAGGTGGATACTTGGGACATTTAGGCGCACAATCTTAAATTTAAATTAGTTTCTCTCTCTGCGCTTAGGGAAAGGAATGAATGAATATTTGCAATTGATATGCTGTTTTGTAAATTAGACCTGACTTGATTTGAAAGTAAGGAGGAATGATTTAGAAGCATAGCTGAATATCATGAAATTGCAAGTTAAAGAAAAACTTTTTAAATGGCCTGGCTTATAACTAGTCCTTTCTTTATAAATTCACACCATATTTTGAAGAAACCCTTTTTCTGTTTTGCTTGACAATAACATCATAGAGCTACCGGAATCCAAGCTAAAAATTTGGGAGAAAAGCAAGATTTTTTAACTGTTTCTGGGCTTGCCTACTTGCCTACCCAGAGAACAGGTCAGACATTAAGCCTAGCCAAAAGGGACTAGAGAAACTTTAAGGAGAAATCAAAAAATCAACTTTCCTGTGTTTAATGGCATCAAAGATAGATCCAGTCGGGATTTTCGTGAACCAACTTGACGGGCAAAATTTAATTAGTTTGCCGGTTGACCGGCTTTTTCAAAACAATCTTTTGTTGTTTTGTGATATTTCTTATGAGTACCTGAATGTAAGCACACGAAGCACTTATAATCTAAAAGTAAAATGCTATGAAACATTGCTTTTGTTTTTAAAAAGGCTTAATTTGCCTGTATGATTTTGAATGCAGTGTATGAAAGTCTTTACAGTAAAGGGACTCTTGAAAAGATCACGCGTCCGCCGAACCGATTCAGCATTCAAACTACGTACTTGCCAATAATCCTAAAAGTTTTGATAGCTGTCGCTACTTTTTGTAGCTTAGATGGTCTATCGTTTTAACGTTTGGTAACCACTCTAAAACTAATTGTTTCTTTCAGTTTAGTTCTGTTCTACAATATTAAAACGGCAACTTTAGCAATCAGCATCCTTTGATCCAACAGAATACCTTAACCCTTTCAATACTCCTGGGACAATACATCCCAAATTAAGCCTTCCTTGATACTGGGCGCCATTTCATGCCTTTAGATTGGCTTGGGATGGGACAATTCAGCATTGTAGTGTAATACTGGCATCTGTAATCGTTCAACCACGTGGCTTGGCGGGAAATTTTATTTTGCTTTTCTCTTTTCATTCTCTCTTTGTTGGTAAACTGCACAAAATCCACAGCTTGCTGAAATCTTTTGGATTTTATTACCCTAGGGAGTGGTTGATTTAGTTTTGTAGCGTTATAAATAAGCTCTCAAGTATGTTGCAGGGGTTATGTGATAAATTTGAGATTATACGTTTAGTGTTAGGAAGGTTAGCTTACACTTTTTGAAACTTGGGATAGATTTGTCCCAGCAGCACTGAGCTGTGGGACAAAATTGTCCCATCAGGATTGAAAACTTACTACTGTTTTTTATGTATTTTCAAGATGGCTAGTAAAAAGTTGAAGATAAATGAAATTAATGTGCTTGACATGCTGAGTGATGATAGTGATAGCAGTGGTGAGAGCGACATTGATGAAAGTGACATTGATAAGGCTTACATCCCTTCATCATCATCTTCCAGTGATGGCTCAGAAGGCTCTCATAGTGAAGCAGATAGCAGTGATGATGAAATAGAAAACGGAGAAGAGGAGGAAACTCAAATGGCGAGTGAGTTGCCTCGCACAAGTAGCAACGAACAAGTTGAAGCAGAAGTACTACGCCCAGCAGTTAATGATTTTTCGTGGTCAATGAATTTTGATCGATTTCAGCCAAGAATGAATCTTCCTCCGGATGTGGAATCTACTGTCCTAGTTGATACAAATAGATCTACATCGGAACTTGGCATATTTCTACAACTGTTTACTACAGAACTGTTTGAGAAGATTTCTACATATACAAATATGAGGCTCCAGCTTCTTCGATCTGAAAAGCCTAATGGCGAAAATATACATGATACAACAGCAGAAGAAATAATGGTTGTTTTAGGATGCATTTTGGTGATGAGCTACAACAAAGTACCCGCAATGCATATGTATTGGTCAAATAAAAAGTCGTTGGGCAATCCGGAAATCAAGGAAGCGATTTCTAGAGACAGGTTTCAAATTATATTCTCCAAGCTTTACTTCCAAAATCCAGAAAAGCCTGAGAATGCTACAAAAACTTATTACCTGGAAGAAGTTTTGGCTTCATTGAAGAGTTCATTTACAGCTGCCAGATCGGATAGCATATACCAGTCTATAGACGAGTCCATGACAAAATTCAAGGGGAGGTCGGCATTGAAACAATATATGCCCATGAAGCCTATAAAGCGAGGTATCAAACTGTGGACGAGGTGTGATGCCAATACTGGTTATGTCTATGACACAAACATTTACACTGGCAAAGAAACAGATCAAGTAGAAGGAACCCTTGGAGAAAGAGTGGTAAAAACGCTTGCGGATTCAGTTCGAAACCCAAATGTAGTCCTGGTTTTTGACAGGTATTTCACATCTGTAAAGTTGCTGTGTGATGTACCATACCCTGCAGTTGGTACTTACATGAAAAGGCGTAGAAACGTTCCACTTCTTCAGGCCAACTTGACAACAAGAGGAGAAAGTGAAATGGCTGTTTGCTCACAAGGAATTTTTGGAATTCACTGGAAGGACACAAAAGATGTTTATCTAATGTCCAACTGCCATAAGCCAACCATAACCACCACCACAAGATAGCAAAAAGATGGAACAAAGCAAGAAGTGTCATGTCCGGAAGCAATAGCTTTTTACAACAAGCACATGGGAGGGGTGGATCACGCCGATCAAATGATCACCTTGTATGATCTTGACAGAAAAAATAAAAAGTGGTGGAGAAAGGTATTTTTTCGTCTGCTTTTGACGGCAGTGTACAATTCTTTTGTAATATTCTGTGATGTGCGCCACAAAAAAATACCATACATTAGTTTCTTCGTGAATGTTGCTGAGACTTTGATTGATTTTGGAAGAGACGGAGTGCCAAAGAAAAGAACAAGAAGAGTAGGCAGGCATTCACTAACATCTAGGATGGTTCAAAATGTTGGTGACCATTTGCCAATAAAAGAGAAGAAAAGAAGACGTATTAGATGTAAATCTGTTGCAAAGAAAGAAAAGAGAACTAGCTATGTATGCAAAAGATGCAACGTTCCTCTGTGCATGGATTGCTTCACACCACACCATACCTAAACCTACTGCTGATGTAAACTTTCCTTGCTGACTTGTTGTGAACTTTTCTTCATCAGTGTCTAATTGAGAACGCTTATTTTTCGCCACAAATAAAGTTGGCATAACTGATATTTTTTTGATTTCTTTTTAGCGCTGTGACGTTTCAGTACTGTTGGGACATAAATGTCCCAGACTCAAATACTGCTGGGACATATATGTCCCAGTTCTATTTTTTGCCAAAAAAAACAAAAAAACAAAAAGCAAATGCAAAAAGTTGCATAAACTCTACTGCTAGCATCCAAACAAATTACTTAAAAGCATAATTGTCACAAAAGCTAGAACAAATTAAATCCGTATTGAAAGGGTTAAGGCACAGCAGTTGCGTATTACACAAATTGCACTTTACTTGAAAAAGCAAACTGAATGTCAGGGTAGTCTCAACCCGAAAAAAGTGGGAGGGAACAAACAATACACGAAATTATTTCAGATAAAACTTCGATGGGATGTTCCAAGTCACGACAAGGAACACTGCTACCACGAGAAGTTTGTTTCAGCACGACATAATATATAGCTAAACTTAACTAATTGACGTTTAGGGGCCAAATGTTACTCTGAGTGTGTGAGTCAAGGATGGAGATTATCGGAATTTCTATAGACCGCTTGACGGAGAAGCCTATAAGGCAACAGCTATTAACGGGGTTCTGAAGGGGTTTTCCTCCCAGAAAATTTTGATAACTATTGTTGATTTCATGCAATCTGGCGTATATCTTGTGGGAAATTTTTGCCAAAATAGAAAAAAATTAGTAAGTATAACTAGGGCAATCTCGCCTTATATTTAGAAATTGACCATCGCATGAAATTTAAATAGTGTTTTGGCAAGTTGAGATAGTTTTGTTTGCGGTTATATCTGGCCCAGATAGTCCTACGATAGACAGTGGAAAATCTGTTATAGGTCTGATCGGGACAGATTTAATCATTAACTTTTAATTGCCTCAATGCACCACCTCAAATGACGGATTCCTGCTTTTGAAAATCTTATTTTTATTGCACAACAGAGTGATATCTCGCAAAAATTAATCGCTGGATCCTCCCTACACAAAATCATAGTTAGTAATCTACTGTAAAACTGCTGCTATTGCGTACATTGTTATGTTTTGGATTGGTAACGACATAACGCAATGAACATTCGGAAATTTCGAATAATTTATTTAGGAAAAATTGTACCACAACCGTACTTTCATGGCAAATCACAAGCTCACAAACTCATACATCTTGCTCGGATCATTCCGACCGCACGAAACTTTACGCTACGTGACTTTTCAAAGTATTTTGCCTGCTTTAAAAACTAGGGAGATGTGAGCCTTGGGGTCCACCACCCCTCTCCCCCCCAAAAAAACTCAACGGATTTGCACGAGTTACAGAAATGTCCCTAAACAGAACTGGAAAGACATTTTCCATCCACTCCCATCGCACCGCTCTCATACTGAATGGCAAAATCATTTTTGTCCAAATAAAGGCATTTCCGCGACCAACGTTTATTGTTTTGAAAAAGTGTGTTCAACGTCCATAAAAATCAAAGATGTTTTAAAGCAAATTTTTGACTGTAAATATGGTTTTCGACCGGTTTTTTGACTGCTCTGACCGGCCTATGGAAATTTCCGCCCAATCCTGCCGTCTTCCTTCTCTGTATTGCTCGGTATGAAAGACATTTCTACTATTTTGCTTAAATATAATTTTACATCCCTACCCGCATCAAGTGAAAAACAAAATAAAATGCAAGACCCCCTTTGCATTCTGGCTATGCGTAAGCAATGAAGAGAGCACATAGACCGACGGCCTAGCCAGGACCTTGAAGACCTTGAATCGTCCTTTGCCGCCATCCCCTCGTTCAATTTGAATAGTTTCCTTGTTGGCTACTCATACAAAATAACATAAACATCGGGATTGTAAGAATAAGGGCTACTTCCATTTTGTCCATAATGTTTTTGGCTCGATCCTTTTTTAAACTGCAATTGATTTTGGAACGAGAATTGGATGAGCAGAAAATGCATTCACTTTTCATTACTGCTTTTACAACTATCTTTTGGGTAAAGCCTGCGCAGTTCCCTGAACCAATATTCTTAATCTAGAGGTTATTGATGGGGGCTCTACCGGCGACGCCGGCAAAGTCAGCTAGTGAGAATATACACTACTCTTACGCTTGTTTTCATCCTAGCATTATCATATCAGCATTATCAACCCTTAAGCAACGGCTGGAAGATGGTATCCATAAATTCTTTTACGTCATCCGATCCTGTGCTCTTCTCAATACGACTTTTTAAATCTTTTCCTCAATTTCATCCCGCTATCTTTTTGATCTTTCTTTCAAACTTTTTCTGTCACTTGGTGCCAATTCGGTTGTTATTTTGGCTCACCTGTTGCTCTTTATCCTTGATATGTGTCCAGTCCATTTCCTCTTTAAAAGCTTTGCGGTTTCAATAAGATTGTTTATTTTTGTTTTTTTTCTATGATTTTATTTCTGATCTTTTGGGCTAACTCTGAGAAAACCTCTTTTCATACATTTCTGGCAGCTTTGTCGTTTGAAGTTTTCTAAGTGACAATGCTTTTGCTCTGTAGTTTCATGATGGTAATTATTGTATTCACGATCTTTCGTTTTAAACTAAATGAAATATTTTTCTTTAAAATAGGACAGTTGAATCAATCTTTTCCATCATTGTGTTATGTTTTGATATATTTCAACTTCAGTCTTCCGTTCCTACTGTAGATATTTGTATACTTCAAGGTTCTTCAATTTTTCAACATCAATAGTTATACTCATTTTTTTCGTCTTTTTCATTCTTCATTACTTATTTTTTCCTGTTTACCTTTTTTCCATCGTTTTGTTCTTCGTGGTTTAGTTCTTCAAGTACTTGGTGTAATGCAGTTGCAAACAGCATGATGTCATCTCCGACATTGAGATGGCTCAACATCTGTCTTTCAATTTCTGTCTCAGAATTCAATCTCTTTAACATCTTTTCCTTTGCAGCTATAAACATAATGGATCAGAGAGTCACTTTGGGTTAGTGTCATCTTGGCGCACTCCTTTCTGAATTTTTCGCTCAGCTTTTGTTGTCTAATATATTTACTGCCACTCGCGCATGTTTTCTTGATGATATTAATTATTATTACACGGATGCCTTGTCTTTCAAGTGCATCAAAAACAGATATTTTAATGGTGGCAAAAATACTGCGTTATCCTCAGAAGCAAAAGATTGATTCTCCGACTTCTTATCAAGACATTATTTTCAGTTAAATTATACTTGCCAATCTTGGCCATATGCACAACAAAAAAGGGTGGTGTTTACACCGACCCTTGTCGAAGTGCAACATTTTCTGCGCTTGCATTATGACACATAGATCACAACAGCTCATGCAAAACACTCCCTTATTATTTTCGAGAGCTCCTGTGGTAGGCCTAACTGGTATCCGCTTTTAAGGTCTGTTTAACATCCCAGGACTTCTCGAAAGCTTGTTTCTAGGTGAATATTTGGTCGGTGGTGCTTTTGTTGGGACCAATAAAACCTGCACTGCGTGTGCTCCAAAATTAATTAAGAACGCTGTTGAAAACTCTCTATTATAATATGCTTATAAAAGACTGTGTTTTAAAAAATTAGTGTTTGCAATGGACAATTCGTTGATGAAATATAGTTATAATACATATTTTCTATTTGTAGCAAAATCAGAATCACCATGCCGGCTAATTGAATTTTTCTACCTTACGTCAACAGGTAGCATAACAGAAGAAAAGTTTTGCTGGGTATCAAAAGTATGCAATATGTTGATTGGCTGTTTTTGAAGGTCGGCATATTCTGCTAATTTTTTCACTTATTCCTTAAATCTGCTGGATTACTTTTTTGGATGTCGATATTTTCTGATCTCTAGATTTTAACCTCAAATTTGTTAGCTAACGTTATATTGGAGATCAACAATTTGTAGCCGTATTAATTAATAACAATTTCTTTCCATGATCACATTCAAAAAATTAGTTGGAGAATCATGGCCCCTGTGGCTTTCCGCTAGCTACCCTGTGGTCATTAGTACTAATATGTTCATTAAAATTTCCCGACAAGATGGCAGAAAAAATACTTGTAAGCTTAACTTTGAAACGCTTTAACATACTTAGGAATTTTGAAGTTTGGTTTGCGAATTTTTAGTATCCATGTATGGTAGTTGGCTACTGTAAATGTAAAAGAATTGAGTCATGATCATAAATAATCTAAAATAGAACTTGGAGTGCAGTTAGGCTTTAACAAAAAACAAGTTAGGAGTATTTTTAGAAATTAATTTAGTGTCAGGGTTACCCTACTGAGATCGGTTGGCGTTCGCATTTAGATTTTTAAAGCAGCAAAAAAGACTAGTTGTAGCTCATAGCAAAAATTATTAACTAGCGATTGAGCATTTCTCAATACAAACCACCGAAGATTTGCGACTGCAAGCGGTATTGAGTACAAGATTATAGATTATTGCTGTGCAAATGTACGCGTGCTTAAGCAGACTATCTTTTATTAAAACGCATAGACACATTTAAACGCCCTTCGACTGTTGCAGTTAATAGCATTATTGCTAACCTTTGGTTTTTATTTGCAGTTTATGACGTTAATTATTTTTTTCATGAGGGCATTTGATATCCATATGAGCTAGTTCGAATATTTAGAAGTCCATGAGATATACGATTTTACAGCAAACTTCTGGTCATTTTAAATGTATATAATTGTTTTGTTTTTTCAATAAGAGATTAAAAGGAAACCTTATACTAAATGAGTTGATTTTGGCTCTGTATTGTTAGCTTGGTCATTAATGTAGGAGTTAAGAGTAGATTTTTCATCAAAGTCACAAATTATTGACAGAGAGACGCATGGTATGCATTGGTTTCTTTACAAACTGAATCATGATCTTTTTTGTTAAAGAAGGTGCTTTTGTTTTTTGTAATTTAAGGTAAGAAAATCATTAATCCATTTACAGTATCACATGATGTCAAAAACAGTGTAAAATCTTTAATGCTTAAGCAGTTAAGCTGAATTGTGACGCACAGAAATTTATCTAGTAAACGCTTACACCTACATTTTACCTTCAATAGCTGTGTTCTAGTTATGCTTAGTACTTTTTTAGTTGTATAGTTGCAAAGGTGCATTTTGGTACAGTTCATATTTTCATGCGAAAGTGATCAGGCGCTAATCTTTTCTTAAATATGTTAATGCGTCAAAACTCGTGACAAGTAACATAAAATATGTAATACATCTATTACCCAAAGTTTATTTTTGTAAAGTTTAGAATTTGTTACAGAAACGTGAAATTAGTATCCTGAAGAACAGATTGTTTCAAATTTAGTGTAGAAAATGACATAATAATAAGTTATAAGTTTAGGTGTTTTTAATTTCTCTGCAGATTGTAATCGCATAAGGCAGCAGCTTTTGTTTTCTTTTTATCGCTTGAGGCTAGCGAAAAATATACGTAGGCTATAAGCTGACAATGTTTGCGCTTAATGTAAAATCTAACTCGCTGTCTAGTTCTAACAGCTAGCTAGCTGCTAAAGGGTTTACCCTGTCATAATTGTAATTAGTTTTAAATGTACATTGTACTTACTTTTTTAACAGGTAGTGAACAGCTCGAACTGCGTGCTTGATTTCTATATCAACGACCAGCTTTTGCGCAACAGTAAAAATTGCACGTTCTAGATGTAACTTCAAATTTTCGTACATATAACAAAAAGCGTACAAGTAGTAATTACAACGTAGTGTACGTTAGTAAGGTGTATTAGTTAGTCCGACGTTTTCCAAAACTCGAGAATTGTTTGTAGGTTTACCTGTATTGGTGTTAAATATTTGGCAAGATTTTTAGTTTTCAATATATATCTAATAACAAATATAGGCGTACTGCTGTGGTAGCACTAAATTTGTATGGTTGCTCAAAGGTATGATCTATAAGAGTACTAAATTTAAAACAGATAGATGATTAAATTTTTTGTTTTCCTAGCTGTAAATATAAGGATAAAATTTTGGCGACCGAAAAAGTTGCTACTGCTATGCTTGCATTGTAGTAAAGGAAAGATCACTCTATATGTCAATTTTTCGACCGCATTGCTGCAATGCTTGTGAAGTGTGATGAATTATTGGGCAAGCTTTCTTTTCTGCCAGATTTTTCACGCACGATCTTGAAAAATTTTTCCTAACCGGAGATTGTATGACTCCTCTTCCTTAGGAAAAACGAACATGAATCTTTTGGCTACGTCAGTACTATTCAAACGAATGGTTTGTAGCAGATGGTTATTGATTTGCTGGGACGCAGCCTCCCAAACGTTTTTCTTCTTGTTTACGCTTAGAACTTCTAAAATTAAAATCTGTCCCCAATTTTTTTAATGCACTATTGTTATAGAAAATAGCGGCGGCAAAAAGTTGTAGCTAATTGTAAAACAATGTTTGTCGCTAGTTTTAAAATGCGACAAAACTTTTGTTAAGATCAATTTGTCGTTAAATCTGTTTTTTTAAGAATGTTTTCTTAAATGTATACTTATTTTCTGTTTTATTGTATTTACCCCAAAAGTAAAATTACCTCCGGTGGGTAACTTCCGCACTACAGGCTATATCACCACAAAAGCGTATATCAAGAGTTTGCGAAATCTGGTTTCACATTTTATTTAAAGGAGATTAACTGTCTCCCATCACTAGTCAGCTAGGAAGGGCATGTTACATTCACTGCTTATTACTGCCTTAATCACGTACAATAACAGTTTATCATGTGATCCCCCTGATCCAGCGGGAAATGCATGACAACTTGGAAATCACTTTCTTTGTGCTACTTTGCTAAGGTACCACAGATAAAACATGTCTTCCACATATTGGTTATAGGTTGCATTTTTTCTGTATAAAGTTGTCGTAACTTGACTTAACTCTTGTAGCTTATATGGCACTTGTAGACAAAGGTGCCTAACAAGATCTTGTTGATCGAACCAGGTCTGTTACTATCTGTCATTATATTATGACTTTTTCTAGAGCTCATATTATTCTGAAAATGAAACGCAGTTCTTTGAACTTGTTAAATTCCACAAATTCAAAGCACCACGAGTTTTTCATCTTGAAGCTTTGTACTCAACTCGCATTACTACGCTATGGTACTTCGTACATTGTGTACGTCTATTAATGCAATATACAGGGAGCAGCATAAGTAACGCCCTTAGTTTAACTGGAGCAAAATTAAAGCCTTTTTAATTATCCTGTATTTTTTCAAACATGAATGTATTGCCCCAGGTTAATAGATTAATATAAAATTGGTATAATGCTTGTTCGGTTTAATAATGTTTATTACAAATAAAATCAGGCACCATTTTATTGTTTTGGTAACACAATTGAATTGCTTTGATGCACTGTTTCTTTGTTAATCTCATGGTTGTATAAAATATCCAAAAAATTGAAAATGAAAATCAATTAAACAAAATAATATACTCTCTATTCCTTTGTTGATCTCATGGTTGTATAAAATATTTGAAAAAATGAAGATTTTGCAAAGCAATTAAACTAATAAAGAAAATACAAGTGATAAGTCTGATATAGAATTAAAAAAAGCGTTACTTATGCCACATTCTGTATTTTGTAATCAAATCAAGAGTATACAACTTGAAGTCATGCACATCTACTTTGAATTTAATTTTAAGCTGATCTCCAAAATAAAAAAAAAACCTTTCTCTTCACTTGAACAGAAAATGACATCAATGTGAACCTGATTTTGATCAACATCAAAAAGTTTTACCCTTGCGAAATTGATCGCTAATATAGCTTTGAAAGAGCTGTTTGTTATAAAGCTTTCCGTGACGCTCTCATTTGTGGCGCTATCGCCTTAAAAATGGAAGAGCTACAAAAAACAAGTTCGCCTGGATTGACCTGGCTCCTGAATTTTTGAAATATAAAAAATTTTTTACTGTAGCTTTCTCCTTTTGAGGTGACATTGCCACTAAGTATGTAAAGTTTGTCTCATGTAAAGCTTAGATTGCTATGTAAAGCTTTTGCAAAACAACTTTTTTGAAGCTTTATTAAAGTTTAGTTTCACCAATCAAATAAAGTTGATTTGCAACAAAAAGCTCTTCAGCTTTATACTAACATCAAAAACTCTCGATATAGCTCACTGGCGGCTGTGTGATAAAATGAAGTCTGTAACGCGACCTGCAATAACGAAAAAGTTGTGCATTCCAGGTATATAAAATTGTTGCTGGTGTGAGAGAGTTTTTGATATGATTTTGAAGTTCCCGCGGTATAGACAATGCATATCGCACTCGATTGAAAATAGTTACTGGTAAGGTATATAAAATTGATGCTGCTGTTGAAACAGTTTTTAATGTAATTTTGAAGTTCTCTACCACAAAAATTTAATAGAGCTAGGCTGGCTTTTAAATTTTCTTATTATCAGCTAACATACTAAACATGCGGTTGTTTTTATGTTGAGTAAATTAGCACTTTGTTTTTACCAGAAAAAAAGCATATCATCATGCTTAATTTAGTTTTTAGTATTGTCGTCATTGTATTTTGTACAAATGGTGGAAATGCATGCCCTATTTTATGTGCCTGTGCAAAGAGCAGTGTAGACTGTTCAAATCGTCATCTTACAAAAATTCCGGCAAATATACCGTCCATAGCTCTACAATTGTACCTACAAGGCAACAATATCAGTCATATTGATTTCTCGAGCAGCAACCTCAGCGTTTTAGGTGCATTGCACTTGAGCTACAACAAGTTAATGACAATACAAGATGATTCTTTAAGCAATCTGTATTTAAGCGCTCTTTATTTGGACCACAACAAACTGAACTTGGAACAAAATGTTCACGCTAATACTTTTGGGAAAGATGCTCACCACCGATTACGAGTTCTTTCTTTAAGCCATAACAATATTTCTGGTATTTTGGATTACCAGTATTTTAGCGATCTCAATTCTCTTGTGTATTTGGATTTAAGTTATAATTCTTTGTCTTATATACGAGGAGACGTTTTTCCTTCAAGTATCAATCAGTTGGATCTAAGTTTTAATAGAATTGCTGGAATTCATAGGCAAGCTTTTGGGTTTTTACACAAATTAACTCGTCTTGATCTGCGTGGCTTAAGCATGAAATTTTTTCCTCGTCGACGATTTTCCGATTTGCAGTCTCTTGTTGAGCTAAAACTCGGAGGAAAATTTATGCAAGAAGTATCAAGTCAGATGTTGCGTGGATTAAAATCGTTAAATTTTTTGGAAATCTCGCAAAGTAACCTGAACAGTACATTGCTACCTGCTAATCTGTTGGAATTTTGTCCTAAACTACAGCACTTGGACATGTCTTACAACAAATTAACAACTTTTCCCACACGTTTTTTCTCAAGGGTTCCCAATTTAGCATGGTTAAAGCTGGATGGAAACAGCTTTAACAACCTAGATGCTCTTTCCTCTATGTTTCAAGTCCAAAACCTGCAATGGTTAAGCTTGAAGTCAAATCATTTGAGCAGCACTTTAATTCCTTTTATCGATGAGCATGCAAAGTTTCGATTTCTTGATTTATCTTACAATAATTTAGAACACATTTATCATAGCTTTCAAACATCTAGTTTGACTGACATCAGTTTTGCTTTTAACAATATATCTGCTATCAATGAAAACGCATTTGTAAATTCTACTTCAATACAATCAATAAATCTCACTGGAAATCTTTTATCATCTTTTCCTTTGGTAAATGGTGAGCGAAAACTTGTGGTTTACATTAACGACAACAAATGGAATTGTGATTGTGACCTATATAAAGCTTTTACAGAAATCCTGTCTGATACATACAATGGAAGCACAAACTTGAACTGTTCGTTTGAAAATGGCCTAAGGTGTGTTAAATGCAACTCACCTTTGATTTACAAAGCTTCTTTCTTTGAAGATCTCATCGAACAAAACGTTTTTTCAGAATGCAAAATGATCAGTTCAACCAATCGCAGTGATACTTCATCTCAGAGCCTGGTACTTTACATTGTCGTACCTATCATAGTGTTGGTAGTGATAGCCATCCTCATTGTTTTTGTTCTTTGGATGAAACGAAGAAAATTCTCGAAGCACGTAAATGCTCCAGGAAATGACTCTTCTGACGGAAGAGTTCATGCAGAATATCAAAACCGTGCATACGCGTCAATTAATCTGTATATGAATGAGAGAGAGCCAGTGGCAATTCCATCATCTGATATATGCAGTAGATCAAAATTGGGCGTTGAAAATATATATGCTACGGTCAATGAAGATGCAACTTATAGCATGGCTTCAGAGCCAGAAAATTTAAATGCAGGAAACGGACACCTACCGATCTCAACTAATATATTTTCTGCTACACACGAAGACAGTGACTATTTGGCACCAATTAGTTTCAAAAAAGGAAATGATACATTGACACATCTTGATTCTGAAATGGCCGCTGAGTCTTCTGTAAATGGTACTAAAGACAATACAAAAGCATATCTTGATGGTCAAATTTCAGGTTACGGTTCAATGAAACAGCAATAGCTAGAGCGCAATTTTAATTCACTGTGCTTGGCTTAGTATTTCGATATACTACACCCCATATCAGTGTTTGTCAGCGGTTGGTTCGAGGACCGGTGCCAGTCTGCGTCATTTTACCAAACTATAACTTATGTATAGTCGCGTGCCTTACATTTTGTGAAATAATAACAAGCAAAAATATCAAAAGATGTCAATGTTGCAACTCCGCATAGATTGCAAAGTTTGTCCGAAGCGCTTCCCGAAGTTACATTTAAGCTCGGAGGTTCGACCTATAGCAAGCCTAATTTTTAAGTGCGCCAATAAATCCAACCAGAATTTTCGGCTTAGAATTAAAAATTAGGAGCCGTTTCTCGCCAAAGACGCAGTCCAAGTTCGACACATGAAAGGTGTGATTTTTATCGCTTTTATTTGCAAAGTAGTGTTGATCTTGTGCAAAACCCATACCGCTTGTGCCCAAACCGTGTTCTGTAGCCTACGACGGAATAACCAGTCCTTCCTAAGCTGACCTCACACAACGCTGAACAACCGAACATGGTTTAAGTAAATTAGCTTTTGTTTTTGGTTTTTTTTTTATTTTCGATTGCAAAATTGCTTTATTTTTGTTGAAGATCATCAAATGCGTCCGGGAAAAAGTATTTTTTGTTACAATTTAATCCGTTTATTACTTTTATTGTGTTACTGGGACGTAAAAAATTTTGGTTTTGATGGTCCAAATGAAATTAGGCGTGAATCTCTTACTTAATCATCAAGCAGATTATTTCATAAAGTCGCTCTCAACTTTTGCGTCGCTGTCACCAGGGCAAAAAAATTTTTGTATGTGCTTTTAATCCGAAAGTTTTATAGGGCTTGCAGAGTCATTCCGTCTAATGGCATAGCACTGTGAAAAAAATTAATTGTAAGAAACTGACAAGCAGATACGTAGATTATCGCATACTTTGTAGTTGCTTCTGCCATTTTAAATAGAAACGTGACATGTCTATCCAATTTGTGTATTTTTAGCAATAAATGCATTCAACTTTTACATTTTGCCTATATGATCATTGTAAAAAGCTTTTTACATCAATAGCATTTATGACATCTATCACGACCAAGTAATTGCTTGTATCAGTCAACATTAAGAAAAATATTTTAACTAAAGATAACAGTGCAAATAAAGAATTGACCCACATGCTACTTACATTTGAGATTTTCAATCTGATGTCCGCAGTTACCTTCTTCTTCGTTTGGGCAAAATCTTTCTTTAGGAGCTTCTCAGATTATTCACATTAGTCTTTTTGCCAGTCTTTAATTGGACTGGGCTACCATGACGGGAAGACTGCTTGACCCGCCATTCGTCTGCCCCGTAAAGATGGAGGTATCCCGTTAAGTGTTTTGCCCTAGGATACAAGCAATCTTGCCGGCTTGTTTTCCACACTATTCCTTTCATGCTAAGCGCCAAGCAGAGAAGCTGTGAATATCAGTTTTTAAAGTTTTTTGGTATGACTCGACTAGAGATATAAACCTCCGGTCTACTGACTGCGAAGCGGACGCTGTAACCACTACGCCATCGCACCAGTCGCAGTTGTCTTGAAGACGTTTTACAAACTAGAACCATTTACAGCCGTTTGTCTTTAAAGCAATGGTTTTGGCAGCTCTGTCTTCTTCGCCGAATGGCAGGGTATCCTTGATTCAGGTCAGACACACGAAAAGGATGGGGGCTGAGGGTTTAGCCTTTTATCACCCCAGCCTACTGTGTTGTCCAGATCAGATGCTAGCAGTAGTGGAGTTGAGTTAGCACCTTGTTTCTTCATCCAAAACTGTCAGGCCTATTATTTCTCGAGATTTCCGATGTGTGGAACATGTTAAAATAATGTGGTCTGCAGTTTGTTCATTAGCGCCACACTCGCATTTCGCTGAAGAAGCGAGACCTCATTTATGCACGTACAAACTGAAACACCCAGCGCCAGTACGCTGGCGATTGAGTTTGACCCAAACTGTTCTGGTCAAACTTATTCCAATAAGTCTTGCACTGACCTTAGGAATGCAGACACAGAGTGCTGACGTATTCTTAGAGTACTCTGTGTCCCATCCCAAGTTTGTCCATTGGGCAGCGCGGAAGCTCAGTTCAGATAAGTTGTGCAAGTTTCCGCGCGGCAGGAGCAAACGGGTGTCCACATTTCAGTCTCTCCTTGCTAGCAGCCTGCGACTCCGTCAGCTCTCCATGCAGAATGTGGCCAGGGTCCAAAGAGTTGCGATTAGCTAAGGAGGATGTCGCTCCTCTGTCAATAGCCTATCTGACTATCTGTGAGCACATAGGCGTTCTGTCACCTACCACTAATCGGCCAAGCAGAACAAGTTGTATTCCCTTTTTAGAAGAATATCTGTTGATGTCTTTCAGTTAAGACTTTTTTGTGGTTTTATGATGTAAACTCTTGACCACTTTTCTGTTTTTCAAACTTTCCGTTCATGACGTGTTATTGTTATTATGTTTTCTCTCGTCTTTCTGCGGATGGAGGTGTAACATAAAACGGTTACATTTTGGTCCACACTGCAAACCTGTAACGAAGAGCAAATAGGGGAAAGGCAGCCTAGTTTTGTGCTGCAGGAACTTTTCGTTCAAAAGTACATCGATTTTGTAAACAGATACGGAAGTTTATTTGCCAATTTATTTATAAAATTCAAGGTTTGCCACTTTCGTGACCGGATTACTTCACCAGAATATGGTACTTCTTGTATCCGAAGTAACATACAAGCTGTTAAGCATAAAAAGATCAAGATAACCTATAGTATTAAACCCTAGAAATTAGTACAAACAAAACAGGCAATTACGTAAAAAAATCATAATTACGTTATAGAACCAGGGTTGAGCACAAGTGCAACGTGTATTAAAGGTGCATGGGGCATCATTTATTAGCGGCAAACACTCTACAAGCAGCTATAAAATATGTACCCAAATAGGTTGCCATCATAGATACTAGCACAATGGATTAAATTTAGTGAACATTCTTTTTGTTTGATCAAAAAAGTTTCTGCTACACGACGTCTGTGTGCGTTTGTCTCTGCTTAAAAAGTGTGTTAACATTACTCCAATTTATTTCGTGATGGAAATCCTTAATTTGTTGACTCAGTGCTGACCTTTTGGTGATGAAATCGTAACCGCATCAACGTGCTTGCGTTTCTGGTTCCAACACGACGTGCCGTTTTACCTACGTAAATGGCATTAATACCGGCGAGAAAATTGATCCACGAAATATGTTTTTGTTCAAAATTAATATCGAGCTTTGGTTTAGAAGACCATGGGGATAAAGAATAATTTGGTTTTAAAACTACTCCGATGCCAACTCAGCCAAAATTCGACTAATAGATGCGAAGGCATTTTGAAAATAGAGAATTGAATCAAACCTTTTCAGTTTTTTCTGCGCTTCCAATAGCATGATACTTCCAATATCTTTTGATGCTGCATCGATTACTAGGAAATGTATTGTTTTTGCAAAATTTTGAAGATGTGATGGAATTCTTTAATTTTTTATTCGTTGTTTATGTAGTAGGACTTTATCAGCTGTCTGGCGCAATGTGCGAGCAACACTAAATTATTGATTAATATAATTTTGAAAACTCCATGCAGTGCTATTAAAAAGCGTTTAATTTGTTTGTGTTGCTCAATGGAATCTGGTTATATCTCAATAATAAAATTTTACATTGGGAGGACTTATTGTGACGCTCAAACAGTTTGTCTTACTGCAACCTTGACCATTCAATATCAAATAACATGTAATCTACCAGTTGCACGCACGTGATCAAACGTCATCAAAATGCGCTTTCGAAAAATCTGGCTGACCAGTGTCGGTGTTTTTGCATTGAATTGAATGGGAGTGATATCGTTTTTTGCAAATCAAATCGATAAACGTGACAGTTGTTGATTGAACGTGAAATATGTTGTTTTACTGATGTTAAGGCATGAATCTGAAGTCAAAGTAAGATAAGAGGTGCTAAGGTTTTCTTGTTATTGCTAATTGTGGGGTTAATGTTATGGATATACATGCAGGCTTATTTGTAGCCAGCTTCTGTGAGGGTTTCATATTCGATTGATCAGCGTTTTTGGGAATGCTGAGTTTAAGTTAATTGTAATGTGCAACTTATACAGTATATTGTAGTTGCATAAGAATACTGAAAAATTGTAAACTTGAATTATACTGTAGTCTAAATGACAGGGCAAACTTCTGTACCGTTTGTCATATGTTCGATTAGATATTGATGGATAAAATCAGTGATTTTTTGAAATTTTTTGTCAATAGTGCTTGCAGACCTGTCGTATTGATATATCAGATGTAATTTTGTGACTTTATAACTACTTCTTAAACAATTGTTTGGGCTATTGCCTAGGCTGCTGAAACAAGGGTAATTAAAAACTTACGGTAGTGATTCATTTATCCATGCTATGAACTCATGCTCTGTTTGCAAGTCTTTCGTCAGACTTTGCCACCACGACGGGTAAACTGCTTGGCCCCACCATCTGTTTGCCACATGAAGATGGAGGCATACCGTTAAATGCCTCGCCCAAGAACACAACAAGCAAGCTTACGGTACCGGTAGGAATGGTCAGGTAAGAGTTGTTTTTGCTAATGTACCGACGAGTATCTAATTCAGTGGTTTTCAATCTTTTTTATTCAGCGACCCATTTTGCAATCCGACATAACCAAACGACCCCTCTCCAAAATTATGAATTATTAAACACATGTAATGCATTTGCGCATGCATAGCAGCAATAAAAATGACTAACGCGAGTATTGTAATATCACCTGTTAACGAAAGACTCAATACATTTATACACATTATGGCAGCTGCACTAAAGAGATGGCTGGTTTGCATTTTGGTGACAAGCTTGTCAATGCGTGGCTCAGTTGTGGACAGAGCACATTTCAGATCTGGCTCTGCTATTAGTTTATTTCTGGCCTTGTTCTTTATTCTTAGTAATGCTGAGAAGCCTGCCTCACACAGCCAGGTCGATGGAAAAGGCATCAAAAGTCGAATCGCTGTGCTTGCCACTCTAGGATACGAAGCTGGTATGGCTGACCAATATGCAGGCAAAGACTTCTCTTTGAAGGCATCCTCCGCAGTCGAGTCATGTTGCATCATTTCCGCTGAACATGTTGACAACGTCTGAGTCTGAGACAAGGTATGGGTTTCTAACAAATACCTAATCATCTCTTGTTGTGCCGGAAAATATTTTGTAAATTCAGAGCGAAGAGATAAAAAAGATTGTTGATAATCTGCGATTTGACATTGTCATCAAGCCGCACATCCTCGGCGTCTTCAATAAATTCATTCAAGGTAGGAAACATTCCAATTTGGCCCATTGTCATCTTTCTTTCCCAGAGTCCAAGTTTCTCCTGAAATGCTGAAAGTGCGTCGATAAAATTGACGATTGTTTTGTCTTGTCCTTGCAAGGAAAGATTTAATTCGTTTAGTCTGCTAAAAATGTCGACAAGGTAAGCCAGTGATACCACATCTTCATGCAAAAATTTGACCAGATCTTCTTTCTTTTGCTGCACAAAAAAGTCCCTTAATTCGTTCCGCAGAGTAAAGACCCGCTTGAGCACGTTGCCTTTTGACAACCATCGTACCTCTGTGTGGTAGAGAAGATTATAGTGATCTGCATCCATCTGTTTACAAAAGCGTCGGAATAAGCGAGTATTGAGTGCACTACATTTTGCTGTGTTAACGAGTTTTATTACTTGCCTAAGCACTTCTGTCAAATCTGCCTCAACGTCTTTGAAGCCAGGGCCTCACGGTGTATCATACAATGCATGAAAGTACAGACTGGAGATACTTTCTTAACATGTGCATAAAATCCTTAGCTATGATCTAACATGGCTGGAGCACCATCCGTACAAAGTCCACACAGCAGTTCCCATTTAATATCATTTGCCTTGAAAAAAAGTATCAATAGTCTTAAAAATATCTTCTCCGCGTGTTCTGGACGGCAGATCTAAAATGCACAGAAACTCATCTTTGAACGCTCCATTGTGAACGTAACGTACAAATGCAATAAGTTGTGCACAGGATGAAATATCTGTGGACTCGTCTAACTGCAGACCAAACGAGCCAGCTGACTTCATTTGATCAATGACTTGATTCTGGATGTCCTCAGACATCAGAGAAATCCTACGTTGCACTGTGTTATCCGAGAGAGATAGTACATTCAGCTTGCTCTCTGCTTCCTTTCCAATTAATATGCGATTAATATCTTTCGCGCATGGCAGTATCTACTGCTCAGCAATTGTATGTGGCTTCTTAGCCATAGCAATTCGAAATGATACTACAAAGGTTGCTTCAACAACAGCTCGATTTTGTTGCTGGAAAACTCCAGAGCTATCCATTCGAGACCGCTTTACACAATTTGCCTTTCGCTCAAAAAATGATAAGTCTTTGTCTTTGCAGTCAGTGTGTTTCGTTTCTAAATGTTTTTTGAGTTTTGATGGTTTCATGGATTCAGGCGAAAGAACTTTTATGCACAGTACATACTGCGATTTTTTAATGCTTTGATCGACGATACTGACAAATCCATACTTGAGAAATGAATCTGAGTAGCTGCGCTTTTTTGCCGTAATATCTTAAAGAAAACCTCACTTGCTAAATTTTTAATTCGGGTAACCTAAAATAATAACATTGAATCAAATAACATTGTTCAAGTTTTGCTCAAAATTGCTAATGAGCAGAGGCGACTCCGGCACTCGCGCTACTCGGGCTCAGCTCGATTTATTAGGTCTATAACTAAGTAATGTCATATTTTCCAGATAAAAAGAAGTACATATTTTTATTTGTATAAAAGTAAAAAATCATTCATTTATATAATTTCCCTCATTGCCAACAACTTCTTGCAATTTCCTGCGCAAAAAACGACTCATCACAGAAGATTTAGCGTCGTACAACTAACCATGAACCTAAAAAACACTTGGGCATACTCCCCAGCACAGCAGTTGTTTGTAGCATTATTATTATGATTATTTTTGCTTAATATTCTTTAGCTTTACAAAAATACCCTGCTTGGTAAGAAAAATTACTGCTAGATTGCTACTGCTGAGCGTATGCAATGAGCATTATCGCGTAATAAAATCAGACACGTAATCAAAACAGCAATGCTGATACATAGTTAAAACCCCAAAAGCTCTCGCGACCCCTAGAAAAATGCCTGATGACCCCCATGGGGGTCGCGACCCCCAGGTTGAAAACCACTGATCTAATTAGTATTGAGTTATTTTTAACTGAGGAGCAAATGGTATTTAGATGGCACTTTTCTTGGGAGCAATTTTTTTAATTGGCACACAGTACTAGGTGTAGACCAGCCAACCGAAAGACCGAATCTCAACCAAATTGCTTTCGGTCAAATTTATTTGTTTTCGAGGATCCAACTAGAAATAATTTATTTCAATTGTTAATCAATTTCTCATTAGCTTTCAAAATAACTGCAAAAGTTGGTGTTCGTTCTATACCTTTCCACCATAAATTACAGCGTTTGGTCAGCCACTTTTTTTTGGCGGGAAATGTGTGACGTCATATGCAACCTTGCTATTGACAAACTTCTTGTGCGAAACAACCAGAAATGTATTTACAATAAATTTAGCCACAACTGCACAATCAATTTCATTAATTATCATTTCTACTTAGCCTTAAGGGCTTTTCACAGCAACCAGTCATACATCCAATAAACAAACGCTGATGTACATCAACACTACATATGCATTTGTCTTTTTCTTCTAAAGATTTTCGGTCCCGTATATGCTCAGCGAAGAACATTTTAGATGTGCAAGAAGACTCAAAGGGAAGCAACAATAAAAATTATTATGATGGCATAAGTACAAATATAGCAATTCTCCAATATGACGTCACAATCACAATTTTGCAATCAAAATTTTGTGAACAGGTTTAGCTAAATAGTCAGGTACATAACAGCAAAATGACAGTTTTTGAAGCTAGAATAAATCATCGTTCGTGACAATATAAAATTTTTATATAAATGATAAGATCTCATATTGATGTAAGCCTACGCAGCACTGATGTTGCTTTGCCAAGATAATTTGGACTTCTTAAGAATCATAAACCCAATCTTTCTCTTAGTCATAAGTTTTTTTTCGGTTGCACAGCTGCCTATCAGCTAGCTAAATTCCTCAAGAAAATTTTTGCCACCCTTAGTTAAAAATATTCAATACTAGCCGGTTTTGTCGGCGTCGCCCGGCAGAGGCCCTCCATCAGTAATGTCCGGGTTTAGTATTTCGGTTCAACCCGCCAAGCCGGCTTCACCCATCCGGCTCTTGTGTGAGCAGTAGCGAAAAGTTAATAAATTTTATGCACATTTACAATTCTTGTACACAAAATTGTGATCATCATATTCTTAATCATGACTAGCAATGCTCACAAAGAGTCTTGCCACAAATTATTATCGTTAATACTTGCGAGGGAGCAGGGATTGTACATAATCAAAACTAATTGTAGCGGCAAAATGATGGTTGCTTTCACAATTACACGAAATAAACTATTTACTGGTAAGTATATTTTGCCAATTGGTGCTGCCCTTTTCCTATTTATATTTGTGGTATGAAGTTCCAAATTTGGCTGCGCTATTGGTCTTGTTTCCGGCATAGCGATAAAAGCGGCTATTCTCTCTATATTCAGTTTGACAAATTGTTATGGTTATGGCTTTACGTTGATTTTTTCTTAAACTCGGGATTTTATTACAATGATGTAGAGCAGGGGTATCAAACTTGTGGGCTTCTTGGGGCCACATTGTACCTATCAGCAATCGTGCCGAGGGCCGTATGAAGTTTTCGATTTGGATATCACCACTTCTTCGGGCAAAGATCTCTGTACTGTAGCCCGAAGTGAGATCGATTTCCGAAAAAAAAAGGTCATCGCTTCTCTAGCAACTCCACATCATCGGCCTTATAAAGGCAAATCGAGTTCTGTTGTTGCACCAAGTGGAGTGATCTCTGTATGAAAAAAAATCTGTACCTCTCAAGTGTCGCCTGTGATCAGGGGTTCAAAAGTTTGTTTAAAGATGATACGTTGCAATACTACCAAAATCCATTAAGAATTTTAGAATCGTCTCGCGGGCCGCGAGTTTGACACCCCTGAAGTAGAGTATAGACATAAATACCATAATAGGCCGCATATCAGCATAATTGAGAGTATCGATTCATTTAAGAGTGTTGGTTCAACCGGCCAAGCCGGCTTTACCTATCAGGTTCTTGTATGAAGAATTACCATACGATTATGTGTTTTCTGCACATAAAATAGTTACGACTTTTTTGCTCCTTTTCATTATAGAATATCTCATTTCAAGATCCTGGCTATGCCTTAGATCTGTATGCTCTGTTTATTGCTGACACAAACCCAAGGTAATCTTGCGTTTCGCGTAGTTTGGAAATAGGGATTACATTTCTGATATTAAGCTATTCTAAAGCAAAAGGGCAAATATGTCTTTTGTGTGGTGCGATTTCAGACAGTGACGACGCTGTTTTTTTATTTTCCCTTAAATTTTCTCAAGTTCTCGCTGGCTACCCATTATGTGGCATGTTCTTTTCTCCCTGTTTGAAGTGCCCTGGGGAGTTTAAAGTGACCTTGCTTTTCCTCAAGTGTTTGGTTTGACCCTGGTAGCTCTATAAAGCTATTATAAAGCAAAATTCCAATAATATCTTCCATGTGGTGCGATTTAACACAGTGACGTTAATAACTTTGATTTCGCCTCAAACTTTCTTAAGTCCCTGCTGGCTACGCATTATGATTCACATTCGTTTTTTCTTAGTTAGATATGCTCATAGAAGTTAAATAAGTTCTTGCTTTTCCCAAATTTTCAGGTTTGATTCCGGTAGCTCTATAAGGCCATTATCAGGCAAAATGGAAAAAATGTTTCTCCTAAGTATGGTGCGATTTTAATCCAGCAAGCCATATTATCAATCGTGCGTATTTAAAACGTATCAATTAATGCAGCTGCGCCAGCTTAATCGTACAAACATTTGTTAGAGCCGAAAGGGTTAAAAGAGTAAGGGAGGGGGAGATGAAATATAGTCAAAATTAATGGCGTCGCCCAAATGGTGGTTGTTTTGGCTCATAAAGAAATAAACTGTTTGGTGGTAGGCATGTTCGACGATTTGGTGGGCCCGCTTTCGTATTAATATTGGTGACATTAAGATTTTTTCCTGCGCTGTTTGCTTTAATTCGGCCTTAGCATGAAAAGAGACCATGCCTTCCTTTAAGTCGTACAATCTATTGCAATAGGCGCCCATTGAGCTCTTATCAAACAAAAATATTTCCTCTTAATCCAGTGGTACTGAATGATGCTATTATTGTTTAATTTTGATATTTTCTTAAATTTGGAATTTTATTACATTTAACTTTTGCCCCTAATCCAGACCTCCGTACCGTTGAATGAAGATTAGTGTTTTGTGCCGATAGGCCTATCCTTGCAACTACAAATATCAGTAATGTGCTTTACCATTGATGTTTGCTATCAAAACGATAGTAGATAATTTTGCTGCCTGCTGCTGTTTCCACTACATAGTGGCAAGCATTGTGATGTCATTTAACATTATGACCTCACAATGCGTTTTGAGTTACCATTATTAGGATCGCTACTTACCACTTCTTCGTCACTGCAGGCCAGTGGTTTTTAAACTTTTTTGAGCACGACCCAAATCTGAGTTTTATGATTATCTCGCGACCCAAGCCTTAAAGCTTAAACGTAGAAAAAATGTTTTTTTGATGTTAGCACTCTGCTATTTATTCAGATAAGACACAGACAACCAGTTATAGTACACAGTATTTTGACACAACAATAAATTAAGAACAGATTATTGGTTCAGTGTGATTGATGAAACTAATATTTCCCTATCATAATTTTTTCAATGCATGGCTCTATTTTACTGAGCGCAACGCGCAAATCATTACAAGGACTGAGGCGATTGCGAGCCTTGGTTTTAACAACTGTTAGTGCCGAAAATCCTTGTTCGCAGAAATAGGTGGTCGAAAATGGGAGCAAAAAAGTCATTGCTTCGTTACCAATTATTGGCTTTTCCTTTTTAACTGAGGTCCAGAACTCTCCAAGTGACGCCGTGGATAAAAGTTGTCGATGGAACTGGTCGTGACCCACAGGTGAGCTTCCAAATTTATGTCGGGAAGGTAGCGATCGAACTCCGTGATTAGGTTTTCCAAATGCTCCACTAGAATGGATTTGATGACATCAAATCTGCTACTATCAGTCTGATTCTATTTCTCCAGACACTCATTCATGGATGGAAACGCTGCTGTTTGTCCATGCTCCAGTTTATTCTTCCAGAGTTGCAGCTTTTCTTTCAAGGCAGACAGTTTCTCGGAGAGAGTGGTGATGTTTTGATTTCTGCCTTGCATTGATGTGCTAAGCTCGTTCAGTGTGGTGAAGATGTCGTTTAGGTAACATACTTTGAGCATCCACTCTTTATCTTGAAACCGAATGGCATGTCGATGATTTTTTTCGTTGAGAAAGACCTATACTTCTGTTCGTAGATCTATAAGACGGCGCAAGAGCTTACCACGAGAAAGCCATCTAACATTAGAGTAAAATAGGAGATGTTAGAATTGAGACCCGTGGTCAACACACAACTGCTCGAAAAGACGAGAATTAACAGGACTGGCTTTGATAAAGTTGACTACACCTACAACCTCCTTCATCACTGCAGCAAGATCCAAAGACAAATGTTGCGCAGCAAGGTTTTCACGGTGCAGAAGGCAGTGGACGACTTGGACACTAGGATTGATTTGGCTGACTCGTGCAGTAAAACAGTGTCGAGCACCAAACATTGCGGGAGCGCCGTCAGTGCACAAGCTGACACAGTTTTCCCAGTTAATGCCTTGTTGTTGGAAGTTGTCCACAACGTTAAAGATGTCAGCGCCAGTTGCCGTTGTTGTTAGCGGTGTGCAAAACAGAAATTCTTCTTTGAGGTCCGTGTCACCCTCGTACCTCGCATAAACCATTAGCTGCGCATTTTTTCCAGCGTCGGTTGACTCATCAAGTTGATAGCTACACTTTCCCGCCTTCTTCATTCGAGCAACCACTTGGTTTTTTATGTTCAATGAAAGGTTTGCAATGCGACTTTTGACTGTGTCGTTCGATAGCGAGATAGACTGCAGCAGGGATTCTTAAACTGGGGGGCGCGCCCCCCTTGGGGGCGTGAAAGCTTCACAAGGGGGGCGCGAGCATGACAGTGACATATTGATGAAAAGCAGCTCCGAACTACAGTCAAATCTCGTTACCACCTCGTTACTAATTCATTACATTAGAATCTGTGACCTAGTTTTAAAAACAATTTTGTCTGGACTTTAATTAGTTACTGTTTTAATTTCCGCTGTCTTATTTACATCGACACATCGTTATATGCTTCACCTTCCTTTCTCCGCGGGAGATGTCACTTAGCACGTCGATTTTGCACTTTTTCATTTATTCCGTTTTTCTCTCCCACGCCGTTAAACCGTATTTTCCAAACTTTTTGAAGGTTCACGAGCGAGATTCATTGTTAACGTTGTTGTGGAGTGGACAGTACCTGGTTGTTTTCAGTTAAAATTCTTTGCTAGAATTTATTAGTAATTTTCTTAGTGTTGTGACTTTTGTTTGCTTTTTTTAAGAACTGATGATGCTTTCTTAAAGCGAAATATATTTTCTATTTGTTTTTATATTTTGAGGTTAATTTTAACTTTTTTAACTTGTTAATCCCCCATAATTTACAAATTTTAGACCTTTGAAAAATAAGTGGTATTTAATTTAGCTGCGGTGATAAAAATGAGTGCAAAAAAGAGGAAGTACAATGAAGAATATCTGCAGTATGGTTTTACTGATGCAGCAGTGAATGGTCAAGTTGTACCACAGTGCGTTATATGTTTCGAAAAGTTGAGCAATGATGCTTTGAGGCCAAATCGCTTGAAGCGTCATCTTTAACCCTTTGAGGGATAATGTAACACATATGTTACGTGATTGTTAATTGTTGTATCATTTTGACGTAACAACCATTTTTCTGAAATTCATTGTAATTTTGTTGTTTCCAAACAATGAAGGAATTGTCTCAAATTTCATGACTTAGAATCTTATGATCTTCAAAGGGTTAAACAAAACATCCTCTTCATCAAACGAAACCCTTAGCTTTCTTTCAAAGCAAGAAGGATTCTTTTAGAAAAGTGAAAATCGCCTGTGCGGAGAATTTTAGCCAATTATCATCTGCGGAGCTGGTAGAAGCACCTTTTGAAATTGCTCAAATGATAGCTCAAGCGAAAAAATCTCATAAGATCGGCGAAACTTTGATAAAGCCATGCATGTTGAAAGCAAGTAGCCTTGTTTTGGGGGAAAGCAACAGCAAGAAGTTAGCAAAGATTTCTCTTTCAGATTTCACTATTAAGACACGAATCGATGAGCTTGCAAATGATATTGAATGTCAAGTTTTTCAAAAGATACACGCATCACCCT
The DNA here is from genome assembly GCA_963675345.1 of Trididemnum clinides. Lineage (NCBI taxonomy): Eukaryota > Metazoa > Chordata > Ascidiacea > Aplousobranchia > Didemnidae > Trididemnum > Trididemnum clinides. The sequence continues at coordinate 11,718,764 of OY776289.1, forward strand.
ATTTTGCCATTCGGTGCGACGAAACGACTGACGTAGCTCAATTGTCACAGTTGATGGTCTATGTTCGTTTTGTTGGATCTGCTACAATTGAGGAAGAAATGCTATTCTGCAAATCGCTTGAAACGACCACTAAGGCAGAAGATGTGTTCAGAGTTGTTGATGCATACTTTCACAAAAACGGCATGAAATGGGAGAAACTTGTTGGCGTCTGCACTGATGGTGCACCAGCGCTGCTTGGGTGTCGGAGTGGGTTTATTACCAGGGTAAAGCAAAAAAATCCGGACGCAGTCGGAACTCACTGCGTAATCCATCGAGAGGCTTTGGCCTCCAAGACTTTACCTGTTGCAATGAAGAAAAAGCTTGCCATAATTATACGAATTGTTAACTTTATCAAATCAAGTGCTGTCAATTCCCGGTTATTTTCCCAGCTATGTAAACACATGGATTCCAATCATGAAAATCTGTTGTTTCATACAAATGTTCGATGGCTATCAAAAGGTAATATCTTAGCTCGCGTTTACGGTTTGAAAGATGAAGTAAGTATATTTCTTGAATCTCAGGGAAAACAAGATCTCATGTTGCCATTCCAATCATAAGAGTTTCAACTGGCAATGGCATATCTTGTTGACATTTTCGAAGCTCTCAATGGCCTCAATCTACTGTTGCAAGGAAAGAACACGAACCGTATGAAGGATTACGATAAGATACGGACATTCATAGCAAAGCTGGGGTTGTGGCATCGCCGAGTTCAACGGGGAAATGCAGCCTCATTTCCTACCTAGGACATAGCACTTGAGAACAGCAAAGCCAAACTGGAAGGTGAACTTAAGGTAGAAGTGGAATCTCCAAATTTTGAAAGAAGAATATGAGTGCTATTTTCCCGACTTGGGTAATGTTGAACTATCGGAATGGAAGATGACGAGAAATTCCTTTCGAATCAAAGAAGATATTCTTTCGGAAGAACTGCAGGAAGAGTTTTTGGAGATGAAGTGCAACTCCACTGCTAAAGATGATTTTGAAGCAATGTCTCTTAACAATTTCTGGGATAAATATTTGCATACATATAAGAATGTGGGTAGTGTGGCGATACGTACCCTTCTTCCATTTTCATCGACGTATTTATGTGAAAGTGGATTTTCAGCACTTGTGAGTATGAAGACAAAATTTCGTAACAAACTGGAATGCGAAGCAGATCTTCGATGCGCGTTGTCTTCAACAAAGCCTCGAATTAAACGACTAGTTTCCCAAAAACAGTTGCATCCTTCACACTAAGCAGGATAGTGGCAAATAAATTATTGTTCTATTTTTCGTGAATTTGATTTTTGAGGCTAGGTGAGGCGTGAGCATGAATGACAAATGTCAATGGGGGCGCGACTGAAAAAGTTTAAGAACCACTGGACTGCAGTTTCGAGACCACGTTGTCGCCGCACATGAGTTTGGCCATTTCAACGGCTGCAGGCTTTACGAGCCTTTCTCCAATTGTATGCGGTTTCATTTCTCTACCTATGCGTAGCGAGACAACATACGATGCCAGCGTGGCTTGCTTGGAGGCTAAAAGCGTTGGATTCGTTTCTGAGCAAATTCTGCTTCGTACCAGTTCCGTTTCTCGGTGCTGAAAAAAGATGCAATTCTTTTTCACATGTTGCGGGTGCTTCGTTTCCAAATGTCTCTTTAATTTATTTTTCTTCAGAGATTCATTGGATAGCACTTTATAACACAGTACACATTGCGGCTTTTCAGCTCCTAATTTTGGTCTTCAAAACAACTGTTTCTCTTTACTTTTTGTTTCTGTCATACCATTTGGAAAGTCGTTTTCCTTTATTCCCACTCCCTTAAATATGCCACTGATAACAAACCTAAAGGGATATTTTCGACTGGGGCGAAATCACAAAAATGCACGCAATCCACGAAAGTAACTATGTTGCAAATGAAAGAGCCTCAAAATGGAAAGAGTAAAGCGAATAAAAGATTTAAATGTGATTGATGATCTAGAAATGAACTGATGCGAGCTGCTTGGTCTTAAAAACATGTCTTTAAATTCTATTGAAAAAGATTGAATGCTAACGAAAATGTAACTAACGTTTTTAGTTTTTTAATTTCCAAAGGAAGGGGGTCAATGCCAAAGGGAGGGGGCATGACACTATGCTTTTAATCACAGATAAAGCGGCACAAAACTTTTTCTTTTTGGTAACAGTGTTAGGACCATGTAAAATCAATGGCGTTTCTCTGCGCAATTTTTGTATTTCTACATGACAAGCTAGAATTTTTATTTTTCTTAATTATGCTTTTTGTAAGCTTGTTTAAATTTTCTGGCAATTATTTTATCTTCTCATAATTTCCTTATTTTGATCATTTTCCCCTAAATTTTTGTTTAACGACTTTTAGAGTCAAATGCCTTCAAATAGTGAAATTTCCTCCCTAGTGGAAGCCATAGCAAACAAGGTCAATGTCGGCAAGTACGTCACAACAATCAGTGCAGTACAAAATAACTTTACGTTAGACTTCCTTTTAATTTTGTTGCAAAGGTTATAAAAATATTTATCTCTGACGTATCAAGCCAATTCTTTTCGCGACCCTAAAATAACAGTTTGCGACCAACAGTTAGAGAAGTTCTGCTATAAACAGTCGTTCGTTGATGCAATACACTTGTTATAACGTTGTATCGTCAGTCTTTCCTGCAGTCTGCGTGGTCTTTTAACTCTCTTTCGGTCTCGGTAGCGCTTTTCTGTTTTTATTCTTTCTGACTCTCGTTCTGTCCTATCTTGCCTTACCTATCTTTTCCTACTTCTTCTTTTTGTATTTTTTCTGGCACACTTGGTTGGTACTTTTAACCCACTTTTTATCTATTGTTCTCATGCTGCAGTAGATTGCCATCACTCAATTTTTCAGGGCAGTCGCGAAACAAACAAAGCGCGATGTAATCTTTCATCCATCGACATTTTCTTTACCTCACCTTGCGTATTCATCCCCTCTTTGTGCAGGTTGGGTGCATATTATCACCATCAAGTATTTAATCACGCAAGTTGTTGTTGTATTGCGGTTACAAGCTCAGGCCACGTGAGGCTTAATGCACTGTTGTTAATCACAACTGAGCAAACTTATTTTTGTGTGTAACTGTTCACATTACTCCTATTGCTGAGCGCCAAGCAGGAGATTTGTGAATACGATCTTTAAAATTTTTGGTATAACCTGACAAGAAAATAAACCCAAGTCTACCGATTTCAAAGCGAACGCTTTAACCACTACACCACCGCATCAGTCAAACCTAAGTTGCTTCTATCTTTACAGGAAAAGCATTGCTTTCTTGTCTGTTGCCTTTGCTGTGAAATGCCATCCAAAATGGGCAAAATTAAGAATTTTGGATTCAGCTTCTACAGTCACTCAACTCAGGTCACATCTCATTCTGTCCTACCATACTACGGAATCTTTACACCAAAATCTCTTTGCAACACTTTTTCCATATACGATCTCTCTATGGTTCGGAACGTAGGGTATTACCCAGACCTTGGAGTTCGATGGAATTCCATTATGCCCCTACTCTGAGGAGAGAATTGATTGAAAACAAAAGCGCAAAAATATCTATAAACTGCACTTCCTTTATGAAACGTTTCGCATTTTAAGTTGTTATAAAGTTGCCTAATTCAGTTGCTCTAATGCCGTGTTTAAGAAACTGTTGATCAGATTTGCTGCTGCTAATGAAAAAAGTGCCCCGTGCCAACAGTTTTATAAACTTCATAACGAGTCTTAGTACGGCGATGTTTGAGCATAACCAACAAATGATTTTCCCAAGACCGTAGGGCAAAAATATATTACTCAACTCATCGCGAAGCTAAAATCTCAAGTTGAAACAAGTTTAACCCAATACGTAATAACTTAAACTACTTTAGAAATATTTTGTCAATCTTCCAGTGCCGTTGGCGAAGCAGAAAATTTTTGGCGATATAGAAAATTTTGTTTATGGTGAAAGTGACTCAAAAGAAACAAGGGTTACTCGTATCATCTCATTTTTGTGGGTCGTTGTGAACGCATGTTTTGAAATTTACCCAAATTTCTTTGCCTAGATGTCAGCGTTGGGTGAGCTTTACCGCTTATTGATGTACTGGTTGATGAATGTATAAGCTTGATATTGAAAGATTTGAATTATAACAATCTAGATCGCCAATCGCTTAGTAAAGCTTAGTTTAATCTTTTGTAAATCGTTTTTTTAAGGTAAAGTCGTGCACCGCTCGAACTTGCATACTTTTATGATGTTTAGGAGGCTTACATAAGGTTTACTTCCCGACAAACGCAACTGCAAACCTCGTATTTGCAATTTGCATCCTTCCGCTCGCAAATAGTTCACGATTCGGCTGCCTTCAGAATGATTTATTTAATAAATTTCATTACCATATGGCATATAGCTGCTTTACAATGCTGCATGGACTTTCAAGCTTTGTTCACAAGTTGAAATGTAAAGCATTCAACTTGTGAAGTAGCTCTTTTTGCGTGGCTTTGCGGGTTAATAATTGCTGCATAAATTTTGTTTTCCGGCTATGCGAAAGCTTTTGCCACTTAGTACTCATGCCCGTATTGCAGTTTTCTTTACAACAATCTCTGTTGCTGAGTTGTTACGCTAGTGATTGAAATACGCAGTGCCAGTAGCTAGAAAAATAAACCTAGCAAGGCAAACAATAATAAAGTTCTTTTTTCAAACCTAAAACAAGTTAAATAGAAAGACTGTGAGATTGCGATTGCTACTACAGTTTCAGTTGTAGGTTTTTGTCAAAGAGTACCAACATCGTTTCCTAATTTAAGAACACATTGGTGATTGCTCCACAGAATTCATGAGTTTTTTTGCTATGCTGAGCCTGACTTGGCGGTAAACCTTACGAGAAAACAGTTTGTAAACTAAGTACTGTATATCGCTCAAAAACTGCTGATATGTGTGATGGTGGTTGGCAAGTCTTTTTTCAAACAGGATACTGAAAAGTAAATCACTGACCAGTCCAGGGATTGCGTGACTGTGGTAGATTATGTTGCATTACAGAGTGAAATCATGAAGAATGCCTGAGATGCTTCCCTGCTTGGCGCTCGGCGTTTAGGGGAATTTGTGGAGAACAAGCCGGCAAGTTCGCTTGTTGTTTCCTTGGGCAAGACACTTAATCGGATCTCTCTGCCTTAATGTGGAAGACAGGTGGCCCAGACATATCGTAAATGGCAAGTTGGCAACTCCCAAGCGAATGCGGACGTCCCGTTCAAAATATTGCGATATAATTCGCTTTCTCGTGAATGGAGGATAAATATGGTAAAATAAAAATAAAAATAAGATATAAAAGTAATCCCAGAAGGGCAGTGTTTTTTACTTCACAGGTTGGTTGGTACTCTTGGATGTGACGTCGAAAGACAGATTGCTCACCACTGCAGTTTGGAAAATAAAAAATTTCGAAGAAGTGGAACTGAGGAGATTCATAGAGGGAAGACTCAGGAAGACGATGAAAGAGATAACAAAGGGTAAGAAAGTTGAGGAGAATGGAATAAAAACATTCTAAAAGGGGTCATAAAGGTTTGTGAAATATCAAGAGAAGATCAGAATCAGATATGAAAACTGTTTAAGAAAAGTTGTTGAATGAAAAAAATGAGTGGAGCAGTGTTTTGAAAATGGTGAGAGTTGAAGAACCATGTGAGAAAGTTTCCGTAGAGGAAAAGGAGACAGAAGCTCCTAATCTTATAAATGCTAGAAAAGCAGCGGACCAAATAGAGTGGCGTCTGAGCTTTTAAAGGTGAGCGAAAAAAGAGTGTGTGAAAAAACTGGTCAACGTGGAAAATGATATGTTGGAAGAAAAGAAATTTCCCATCAGTTGGAGGAGAAGTGATTTGGTACCACTCTACAAAGGAAAGGGGGATTTAAGATCATGTGGAAACTACAGAAGCATAATACTGTTGGAGCATGGTATGAAAATTATTAAAAGAATTTTTAAGAAAAGATTACGAAGAGTTGTAGAGCTGGATGAAAAACAGATGGGATTTGTTCTGAGAAGAGGTACAATTGATGTAAACTTTAAAATGATACAAATGATGGAAGAGTATGAGGTGGCTCAAAGAAAACTCTATATGGTGTTAGTTGATCTCGAAAGGCTTTTGATCGTGTCCCATGGAAAGTGATCTAATGGGCACTGAGAAGAAGAGAAGAGGTGGAGAAAGAAATAACGACAATCGTGGAAATTTGTGAGAATATTAAGATATCTGTGATAGTGGAATGCGTGAGATCATAATCTTTTGACGGATAGGTTAGAGTACATCAAAGATCGGTATTAAGCCCTCTTCTGTTTACAGTAGTGATCGATGAGCTGATAAAAGATGTCAAAGAAGGTGTCGTAAAGAAACTCCTTTATGCAAATGACTTGGTATTAGTTGAGGATATTGTGGGCGAAGTGTATTCTAGATATTCTTGATGGAAGAAAACATTAAAGGAAAAAGTCCTGAGAGTAAATGTAAATGAGACGAAGGCTTTCCATTCGGGTGAAACACCTGTGAGGGCACAGGCTTACATGTGCCCATGTTCTGTGTGTGAAAAAAAGCGGGAAAGAATTCTATAAAATGCTCAGAATGTGAAAACTCAGCGCACAAGGGATGCTCTGGAATTCGGAAAAGCACACCAAAGCAAAAATTTATGTGCGAGAGATGCCAGGGTCTGTTTGACAAAAATCTGGAGAAAAGAATGACTCAAGGTGGAGATGACATAAAAACTGTGGACAAATTTTCTTACCTCGCAAGCTGTAAGCTCACGTAGAAGAAAAACTCCCTAGCACTAGGAGAAAAAGAAACTGTACGTTCAAGAAAAAAATTTGCATGGAAAAAGTTTAAGAATTTACATGTATTTAAATTTTGTACAAGAAAAGCATGTCATTGAAGATCAAGGAAATATTACACAAAAGCTATGTACGAAGCGCTTTGAGTTAGGGTGCTGAGTGTTGCGCAATGAAGGTGGAACATAACAAAAATTGAAGACAACAGAAATGAGAGTGTTGGGTATGTCGTGTGGCAAAACCCTAAAGGATAAAGTAAGCAATGACAAGATTTGCAAACTGACGGAGGTTGAGGGTATCGACGACTTGATGGACCCTCACCCTGAAGCAAAATGATGATGATGAATCGCGGTTAATATATGTATGAACAAAGTATGTAGTTTCGTGGTATGGTACTTTTAAATGCAAAGGTATTTGAAGCGACAGGATATTGTTGAATCGTGACACAGTCAGTTTGGTTTCATATTTCATTCTACATAGACTTTACCACGAGCTTTGTTCATAAGATTGAACTCGATCTACTATCGTCGAGTTCTCTCTCCACTTTAAAACTTGGCTTTAGAGTTGCGTTCGAGAGTATAATAAACGTAAGCACAGCTTTAGAGCGGTTTCAAACTCGGTACAATTCAGTTGAAAAAGTTTCGAGTGTGCATGACCTGAAGCTCAGTTTAAAGTTTACCAATGAATAGACCTAATATTTACAACATTTAGAATCGGCCTGGTGGTAAACGTTGGTTAGGGTGTTTTGTTTTTGTTTTATTTGCCATATTTATCCTCCATTCACGAGAAAGCGAATTGTATCACTATACTTTGGCCGGGAAGTCCGCACTCGCTTGGGAGTTGCCTTTTTCGAGGTTTATAGGCCACCTGTCTTCCACATAAAGGCGGGGGCGTCCCGTTAAGTGCCTTGCCCAACGACACAACAAGCGAACTTGCCGGCTTGTTCTCCACAACCTTCCCTATATGCCGAGCGCCAAGCAGGGAAGCTGCGGATGCCATTTTTTAAAGTGTTTTGGTATGACTCGACAAGAGGAATGAACCCCTGGTCTACCGACTGCGAAGCGGGCGCTCTAACCACTACGCCATCGCGTCGGCTTTGCAATTAGTGCAATTCAATTGTAAAGCCATATCACAAGCTAAAAAAATAATATTCATAATTTCCTGCTAGGCCCTCAGCTTTTAGAATGCTGTGGGGAATGAAAAACGAAGCCGAATTTAGTTAGTCATAATAGAATATAACCAGGCTCTACAAAAACTGTTGCAGTCAAAAAAGTACCAAAAAAAATATGTGATATTTTGTTTGTGATAACTTCTGTGCTACGACATTTTTTTTGCAAATCCATCAACAAAATTAGTAGCTATATATATTCTATATGGTTGGTGTTTTTTTACTGCCCAATAGTTAAAAACCAGACTGTCTCTTTTTAGCTTGTTTTTATCAAGTTGGAGGTTACAACATCTGGCGGTAGATCCAACACTTGTATAATACAGCGATATGAATGTGTAATTTGCGATGACTTTAAATTAGGCATTGCGCAAGATAGGCTAATGTAGTCATAGACAGTGTGGTCGAGTGGGCTATAGCGCTGTTAATGTGCTACAATGACTGCGCGTTCAAACCTCGCGACAGGTAAATTTTTGAAAAATTAAAAAAGCGTTTCACAGCAGTACGCTGCTGGTAGCTCGGCCCTGCCGAATGGAAGGTCAATCTCAGTATGAAACGTAAAATTTTATGTGTGAAATAGAATAGAGTTTGAATACCTCTTCCATCATTGCTTATTTTTATATTGTTCGATTCATATTGATATCAATAAAGCAACGTATCTGCTACTAAATTGGATGAGTTGTCTTCCACAAAAAAATATTGTGTATCATTGCCATCATTACCAAACTATTAATTACGGTAACAAAGGAAAATGGGTCCGGTGTCAAAGTCGCGGCATTTGTTTAGACATTTTTGTAAAAGCTTTTTCTTGTTCTTTGGCTTTTAAAATGGCTTTCGAAAATGCAGTTTTATACATGGTTAACGACCACTACTAAAACTATATAGCTAAACTAATCTTCTCGCGAAATTCACGGAAATCTAAATAGTTATATAAAACGGGCCTGAAGAAGCTGGAAAGTGTATTAGGATAATAATTAAAACAGAAAAGGTAACAGTACAGCTAGATAAATAACTAAAATCAAATTCAAAAAAATTTAAAAAATTGAAGTAAACAAGCTATAGAAAGCTTACCACGAAATAATGCTGGTTTTAAATTTATTTGATTTAAAGAATATAACTTAAATTAAAATTTTTTTTGGTTATGCAAGCTACTACTTTTTCAACAATTTAAATGTTTTTCTTCTGATTCCTCTTTTTAACATTTGCTTTTGACTCTTTAAAGTGTTTATATTTCTTTCCCATAATCTTTGTTTCGCTCATACATTATAATCCTTGTAGGCTACGTTCAGTTTAAATTGCTGAAACTTTTTTAGAGATGGGGTCAGGAGTGACTCGTTTATAAGGGCTGCAGCCCTCGCTGGAGTTTCAAAGCGTCATATTTTAAAACATTGGGATTAATAAAACTGACGTTTTGCCAAATAACTCTTCGACAGTAAAAATTATTTTAGTTGCCTGATAAAACTTTAAAGGAAGATATCCGGCTTTTAGAAAACTGTAGGATTTTCAGTTTTGCTTGGCAACTCTTTTTGCTGAGCTGTCGGCCAAACTTCATTGCACGCAGATTCATGGAAAATCACCGACACTCAACCCTGCGAAGCGATGTCAAATCAAACAAGCGTAGCGTGAGGACTGCACGTTGCACAACTCGTGCAGCGTATAATAGCCGCTAAATAGCGATATTGATTCGGTTGATTTAAGTCAAAGTTGTAGACGTTGAAATGGCCAGTAGCACTCTAGCTACAACTTGATCCAACCACGCTATCAAAGTAATACGGTTTAGCTCAAACTGCTTTAGTCCAAAGCGATTGTACACATCTCAGTATTAATTAGTTACTAGTGATTTACGAAGCTAACAGACACTTTTGGGCGGCCCATAAGCTTCTTCTAGCTTATTGTCAAAAGTGAAAATGTGTAGTTCTATTTGTTGCATTTGAATTAACAACGAAGGACCAAATGTTGTGCGTCTACTATAGAAATAAATATTGATAGTAACTGGCTAGTGCGGAGACATGTGGAATATTTTTAAGATACCTCAACCAGTAGACATGCATGCTTATGTGCATCACTCACTATATTCATGTTGAAATTCACTGCTGTATTTGTGCGATCTATAGTATTAATATTGGCACTGCAATCTTGTGCCAGTGTACATCAATAAATTGAAATTTGACTTTGCTCAATACCATATGTTTCGTTTTGATGCTAGATGCAAGACGGTCGTCTAATGAAATTTAAATTTCACCCCAAAGTTAAACAAAAAAATTTCGTTTTAGCCAATGTTTTTTGGGTTCCGCCCAAATCCTGATGGGGGAGCTTACGGCCCTCCCCAGATTCCTTAGTCGGTTTCTTGCAGCTCCATTGATTCAACCCACCACCCGCAACTGCATAGGGTTGCTGCTCGGCTGAAGATCACTGAAACCCCGCCACATTTTTTATCTGACATCTCTTTCTGTTTTCTTTATTATAAGTCATACTAGTCGTCGTAGATGATTTTGCTATCGACTTGCAGTATGTTTAATACGCTTTGGGTGTTATTGGTTGTTAGATCGGAACTGTCAATAATAAACTGAACGTAAACTTGTTGCTTATGGCAAACCCCACAAAAAGATAGAAAAGGCTAGCACCAGCAGCTGATTAAACCCAAATAAATAATTGTGGGTAAAATATAAACATTTATGGCATGATACAAAAGTATGGATTATGGAATGGAAAAATTGAGATTTGGAATGGAATAAATTGGAAATTTTTGCAAAATATGGAAGAAGGGAAATTTTATACTATTTGATGAAATGCCCTGCTGGTAGCTGCGAAGCGGCACTGAACACAATGACCGACAAAAAGTTTTTCGTGACAATAAGATAACAACAACATATAAAGCAACTTACCAGCAATTAGTGGTCATCAGCGAAGCGCGATAAAAAATATTGGAGGTCAAAACACATTTTTTGGCTTTTTGTCCCTCAATTTTGGTTAATACTTTTTGGAGAACGACGTTTGGTTGGGGGTACTTTTTTAGGTAGCAATGTATTGTGGCCATTTTTCTTTCAAACGGCTTTTTACTTTGGCCAGGTCCATACAATATAAAAGGGCTCGGCTTCTTCCTTTTTTGGCTACACATATCACATATGCTTGTAGCTAAAGCTCAATGTACTGTTATTTTTCTGCTGTAAAAATCGTGTTCTGGGTGATTTAAATGTTTTTTGCAACTGCTGTAAAAGTGGCAAAAGTTTGCGGAAGTGTTCGTTTGATGCGATGCGTCTTATGACCGATTTGTCTGTTTGCGGTTGTCAGTTGCCAGAAATAATAGGCGATTACAAAAGAGTCGTAACTGTTCAAGTACGTTTCATGTTGTAGTTCTACGAGCAAAATTAGAGTATAAGTAACATCACCTTAGGCCTTGATGCAACTTATGAGCGCAATTTATTTACCAACAATATATTCTTTAACTCTTATCGCATGCCTTGTCGAGAAGTTACTGCGATAGGCTCAGTTCGCAATCTCATGGGAGTAAATTCGGTGCCCGCGTTGTTAAGCTGTGGGGGAGGAGATACTTGTACAATTTCACTGCATGGTTGCAGTGTTTGCTATTAAAATGTACTTGCTCCATGCATCACCTTAAAACTTTTCTGCTGAGTGAACATGAAATAATGTCACTCGTGTGAGCAGGATTGAACTGCTAAACACAACAATGTTCATGTAAATGCGCTACTAACAAAACGAATGTATTTTCAAAAATAAACAGTTCCTCACATTTCGGAGTTTCGTTTCTACTTAATTTGTCAGATGATGATCTCCAAAGAGCTCGAAGCTTTTGTGACAATACATGAGAGCGCATTTTCAAGTCAGAAAAATTTTAAAAGCGATTTTCTCTCTCCACTACGCACTTTGGTTAAAATCTCAATTTTTTGCTATTATTAAATGTATAGACAACCTTTTATAGTCAGTGCAAAATGGAAATCATGGTTCATAAAACGGTTCATTGTACATGCAAATTTTGTTGTTGCACTTTGTCAAACCCTGCAAGTGTTTATGTTTGCGTGAAAGCAATCTAACTCAGCTGATACTACAACATTGTACTGTACACACCAATATTATAACACAACAATATAAATAAATCACCAATGATTTAAAAAAGGTTACCCAGAAGATGTCATTGCGCGAACTTACACATCCAAAAAGAGATAGCTATGATTTCACTCCCACACAAACGTTTTTAAAATTGCTATACAGGACTAATTCTAATGTCAATTTTAACTTTTTTATGTCAATTTCTTTCAACCCACTTAAAAATCAATTTGAGAGTTCGATTGTTCTAAATTAAAAGTTTCCAGTATTTCTTAGCTCCATTGCTCGTTTCTTCTGAGAACAGCAGCAGATTAATGTATAAATCTCAATTATAATAGCAACAAAGAGTTAAAATTCCTCCTAAAAACTTTACAGTGACGAATTTGAAGTTATAGTGAACCGATGGTTCATAATACAAGTTGAAGACCGCTATTAATAACTTATTTTCAAAACTTTTTTATGATCTACTTCAATGAAAACCATCCGAAAATATTTTTTTGATTTCCCCGAAATGGGTATGACGAAAAGTTCCGAAAATAGGCTATTACGAGCAGTCGAGACTGTTTTATAGCTGCAATCGATTTTAGGTTGCCAAAACGATGATGTTCATTCAATCTGTTTCGAATGTCGATTCGTTAATAATTATTAAATATTTTTCATAAGGCCCACTATTTATCACTCGTTTGGAAAGTACTGATTAAGATCTATCAACAGACTGAGTGAATTCTTCGAAAACAACAAGCATTGATGAATCACGCCTCAGTGATAAAACCTAGGCCATTGAAAACCAAAAAGCAAAGAAAGATGCACTTCCAATTGACAACTTACAGCAAACTAAATGGTTATTCAAGCAAACCCATACAGGTGTTTGTAACGAGAGTGCTGTACAAATTTATATTCAACTGAGTACTGCCTCACAGGGCTGCGTAAGTGGTGGATTTAGGGTGAGACAAGTGAGGTCGCTGCCCTCGGGTCCTCTTTCCAACATATGCGAAATTTCGGCATCAAATTCTTGATCCCCAAAAATTAGGTCACAGTCAAGTTGATCTCGAAGAAAAAGGTCATGATACCGCACTGGATATTTTCAGTTCCACACAACTCTGATGTCATAAAAGATCGTTACCTGAACTGCGACGATAGAAGGGCGTATGGCGGCCCTGCGATTATGCCATATCCAAGAAAAAGAATAAATGACGGTCTTTGTGTAGAACTTGGCTAGTTGGAGGGACCATTAGGATTTCTTGCTTCAAGCCCCTGAAATTCTTAATCAACAACTTGGAACCAGTACGTGGTGCAAGTATATGATGTGTTGTCCACTCTCGTGCTGTGTTTGGTGTTTTCCAGTTGTGGCTATATTTGTCTCTGAAAATTTTCTGACAAAACTAAAACCGAGATGATGAAATCATAGTAAATTCCTCCCTCGAAGGCGCAATAACACAGCCGTCATTACTGTCTCGGTATAAACGTTTTTTACAATATAATATCGCGTGTAGGCTTTTATACAATGGTAAAAACATTAATGTAGGCTGTTGCACCATGCCATTTGCTTTTCGCTAGAAGTATTTAACAAAACGGCAAGGTGCTTTTTGTTGCAACATGATCTATGAAAGCATTTTTACAACGTTAACATTTACTTTTCTAAAAAAAATCTTAACTTGATAACTTCAAGTCATTGTAAAATCTTAAACGTCTCCGGATATTAAGCACCAGCACGACTTTTCAGTCATAAAACAACTAGACAAAGAATATGCGTTCAATAAACGCTTTACAGTTTTCGCTGCATTATATAGTACATATGTAAGCTAAATAGATTAAAAAAGGATATCAGTTAAAAGAAGAAAGGCTACAGCAAATTCTCCTAAAGTTTTAGCGATCACAAAAAAAACATCTGAGCCAGAGGTTTTTAAACAAATCTCGAGTTTCTAGAATAATGTTGTTTTGATGAAAACACTTTTGTTTACCTGGAAATTTTGTTTGTTGTCGAGGGTGTTTTCATTTCTACTCGATCGAACGATGGTCGTGGAACCAGTTCGTGATATTTTATGTCAAGCAATAACAGGATGCTGTTAGAACATAATGCAAAGAAACCGTTCATTTTCAATATACAGCTTAATAGCAAGAGGCAGCCAATAACGGTCCATGTTTTAAATATTGCGTGATCGGTGTTTGATATAACGGTAGATAAAACGCTATTATATTCGCTTGCCAACAGAACTGCGTTGCATAGCTTGTCATAGATTGTTTTTTCATAGTCAGTAGTTGCGCATTATGATAATGCTACCAAACTAAAAGTACCGTTTTGAAGTTTGCCTTAAGAACAGTTTGAGTCGCTACACCTGCGTTTCCTCAGTAAGGCTATTTTTGTGACTCTTATTGGAGATGCAGTTACATTATATGCATGTGAGCTCTTAAAGGTTATTATACACTCAGTACTAATTATGATCGTTTTCGTTACTGCATCAAGTGCTGAGTCATTTAGTAAGTGTTGTCTGTTGAATCTTTTTAGGCCTACTGTAACAGCAACGGGGAGACGCTTTAGAATTGCAGACAAGGTCAGTGCTGTAGAGGGATAATAACCACGTCATTGCAGAGCTGATAATTATACAAAGAATATTTTACAGATCACAAAATTTCACAGATGCAGACAATCCCTTATTTCAGAATTGAGGTTACTATTAGCTATTCGAGTGAAATAGAAAATTACACAGCTTTTTGAATGCCACGGTTATTAGAACCAGGAGAGTTGCTGGCTACATAATTGTAATCGTTACTGAGTGAGTTCTAAAAAAATTGCAGAACAAAGTTTTTGGCAAAATTGGTCAATAGTATGCTCACACTTTTATTATCCAATTTGATTTCGAAATATAAATTGCATCTTCAATAATCTATTGCAAATAGATAGTAATGCATCTTATTTACTTACTCTATTGAGCTTTGCCAATTAATTCAAAAATATAATAGGTCTGCTGGTTGAGTTCTTAGCGTTTTGCATTTGATTCTCTGCGTTATCGGTACCTCCACCCCACAGCTAAGTGTTAAGCATATCTAGGATTGTATTTGAAGCCTCAGGCAATCAATTGACTGTCATGCGAACGCATCGTCGTGTATTCCAGTGGTTCCCAACCAGGAGTCCGCAGAAGACTTTTTCGGGGGTAAACAAAAGATTTCAGGAAAGAACAATGCATATGAGCTTTGCATCGTAGCGAGTTAATTATCGAAGGATGTGGGTAAAAAAGGGACATTAAGTTTAGAAAAGGTAAAAGCAACTTTTTAAACTAAGGTTTATTCAAAAATTCATTAAAAATAGCATCATTAGATAAAATAATCGCTTTCAAAAAGTTGATCTTCTAAAAAAGAACGTGATATCAATTTTTAGCTATGAGATCTCCAAATTATAAAACTGGTTATTGACGTTGGATGTCCACAGCATTAGCCAAAGTCTTCAAGAGTGCATGGCATCAAAAAAGTTGGAAACCAATTGTATAGTGTATGTAAATTTATTGCCACCACGACCTTCTTAAAAGGTAACATAATTAGAAAGTGGTGGCTGATATGAGTGAGCCTAATTGACCATTTTCTTTACAATGCACATCCAAACCGATAAACGCTGGCATTTTTTAAATTTTAAGAAAAACGCGAAACTTAAAAGTTTTCTATAAGAGTCCGATAAACGCAAACAGTGATCGCAATAGTTTAAACCAGCGGTTTCCTAACTTTTTTACCAGAAGAACATAGCAAGCCGACAAGAAATGCTGATACGGCAAAAACTGCAAAAGAAACTTCTTTCCGACTTAAAAGTATTTCACGTGTTAGTCATACGTAAATTGCTCGTCTATTTTTCTTCGTTTCGCTTTAGTATCCCCCACCCCTTGCTTAGAAGCACAGCGGATAGAGGTTTTCGTTGTTACGTTACGTGATCTTATAAAATCCTTTTAGACTTTACCTGGAATCTCAGGGATCATCGAAATCCATTTTGGAAACCGTTGTGTTGACCTTTGTTGGAGCAGCATTTTAGAAGACTACTACATGATGGCATCAATGTACTGTTACCTTCGTCATACTTCATATCAAGCGTAAATAATACGATGAAGGAAAATACAGCTACGTGTTAATGATTAATGATTTCGGCAAAAGCATGTGCTACTATAGATACGGTGCATCGGTAGTGCATCCTGAATTGATACCAAATTGTTTCAACAACACCTACAAGGCTTACAAAGTGATAACTGTAGTCGCTCAGATCTGCACTGTATAGTTTAAAAAATAAAGTCATACAGTTTGAGTACCAGCTACTAAATCTTTGAAATGTTTTTGATTTATATGCACTTCAAAAAAGTAATATTTTATTACTGCGTTGATTTTTAGTTTAGCAAAAAAATATGAATGCTGATTAAAACAGTTATAATATTTCGAAAAATGCATTCTTTTGCTTCAGCGAAAAGCAATAATAGTACAATATACAACATTATAAAGACTAATTCTGCACTAATGTATTTATCTTTTACGAAGAGTTTAAAACTGAATTTGGTGGAATACATTTAGTTCTTGCATAAAGTTCACGTAAATACGCAAAGTTCATCTCTTTGTTGCTGAGGTATCACTGGCTTTGGTTGGGAAGAATCAAGTGCAATAAATCAATTTTGAAATCGTGCAAAGGCAGTCTTTCCAAGATCTTTTTAGTATCAGGATTGACAGCGTTAGTTTCATTTATTTAGAGTCACACCTCGCAAATCGTGAAAAAATCGAGCAGTTTTAAAGTCATCGGCCCAACAGCTTAGATTATTTTTCTGAGTTGAAGTGAGTCAATTTGCAGTAAAATCACTCCTTGATAAATTTTTTCCTAGTCAGTCAAGACTATCTCGTTTTGAAAAAGTGTAAGTGGGAATGTTGCTCGATCTTGTCGTGTTGTAACAGTCTAAGCATGACCTAGTCTATTCGACAGGCCTCTAAGTCCGACCTAGATGGCAGAGTTTGTTTTCGGTGATACTCATTGGATAATGTGCATGAGACAATTGATGTGCCAGACAGTACGCTATGTCCTCTATTCGATCTATCTTAAATCCAAACTCCGATCATTTTACCCACTTTCTACAGTCTGATATCTATCCCATGAATAACAGCCATCCTTTCTTTCATCTGTAAATCTGTAGGCTAGGCTCGACAAATTTTTATATCTTTCTTGAAGAATTAATCTTCTCAGCAACTTATTTGCAAAATAGAAAAATGGCTAGTTTAACTCAATTTATTAATCTAATTTTATTCGTTTGGGTCGTTGTATTTTTTATGATCTTTCTTACACAATTCAGCAGCTAGTTTTTTTTCCCGTAATTCCGTGATTCAGTATTTTGTTGTAGATTTCTCTAAATTCACATTTCAGTATTTTAGTATTATCCCTGTCTTTGCTTTCTTCATTGACAGCCCTTTTACCAGGTAGCCTTTCAAAATTTACAGATTATAGCCCAGCCTATAATCTGTAAACTTATTCAGTTTTTTGAAATTATATTTGCGCTTTCAATTACCTGGCTGCGTAAATATGCTCTGTCTCACGCATAGGTATAGTCAGAAGAAGGAAATACAAAAGGGACGGTGCCCTCCCCACAGATATTTTGGATTCGATCTCTGTGCAAAACTTTTTATCTCAAACAAACTCTAGCTTCAATAAATTTCAATATCTTTTTATCAGCACTATACAGTTCAAATATTTTAAAATCTCTATTGCAATTCGCTGCTCCTTGGTCTTTTACCTGTAATGATGACTCAAGAAAATAAGCGCATAAAAACAATCGCTTGTTGTGCTATTATGGCAAAAACTACTGCAGCAAAGTTTTGTTTTAGCTAAAGCAGCATTTCGCTATGCCCTAATAAAGCTTTTAATCAAAACTCTACGCTCAGTACCTTTTGAGAAAACAAATTTTGCTAACAATCAGGACTTCACACCCACCAAAAGGGTACAGTTTTTACTTATTGAGTAGTCTGTAGTTGGTTTTTGTTTGAGCTAGAAGTTTTTCTTTTTCGTCAAGAGACAGAGTTTAAAAATATTTATTGCTGATGATGATGTCATTGTGACATTGCTGATTCTAACTCCGGACTGGGGATAATTAGCAATTCAGAAACTCGTTGCATTAAACAGCAATGCGGCAATTCGCAATCATAATACTGTGTTTGTGATCTCGTCAAAAAGAAAACAAGTGCTTAAAAACAAATCCTTGCTGTGATACTATGAAAATTTTATTTATTGAAAGCTGCTTTTTAACATTTTTAATAATATTTTTGAATCGCAGCTCTACACTCAGCACTTTTTCGAAACAGAAGAAAGCCAAGTTCAATGACAAACGTTACTTTTACTTCGTCTCAGCGCATAAGGGTTAAAAGAATTCACTTTTTTGAAAATTTATAAGTTTGTTATTGGCCTCCGTTTGGGTCTATAATCGCTTTCCTCCGTAAAGAAATCCAAATTTCAGAAAAGTATTTTTTTACTATGATATTATGGACCTCGTTGTGACTTCCACCCCGTAGCGGCTATCACTTCAAGTTTGATGTTACATTACGCCTAAAAGTTTGGTAGAAGTGCGACCACTTCGACAAAATTGTGCTATGTGTATACATTGAACTAAAAAGGCATGCTATTAAATATATTTTTTTTAAAGTATGTGGTTGCATGCGTTTCTGTTTATTCATATTATTGATGTTTCATGTAGGCATGAAAAATTTTTGGCTAATTCTGTTATCGGCTGTTTTGCCTTTTGTAAAAGGCCATGGGTGCCCAGGAGATTTTTGTGTTTGTACCAACGCTGTAACAAATTGTTCTAATCGCAATCTTGCAACTATTCCTGTTGGAATTTCGATCAATGTTCATCGACTTTATCTAAACAACAACTCCATCAGCCTTTTAGAAGATCCAAATGGTCATTTGACAAAATTAACTCTTTTAGATTTACGCTGGAACAAGATTACGTCGCTAGTTGATCATCCATTTCAAAATTACAGTGGATTAAGGGAATTATACTTGGATCATAACGAAATCAGTGAATTGGGGAATGCTTTTGATCATTTGGAATTAACTATAAAACGACTTTCACTGAGCTATAACAAGATCAGTGGAAACGTTTCGGAACATGTTTTCACGTATTTAGAAACCTTGGAATATCTCAATGTAAGCCACAATCAAATAGCATTTTTTGAAGCAAGAAGTTTCCATAACACTTTGTTAGAACTTGACATAAGTTATAACAATATAACATCATTGGACCCAGAAAAATTTTATGACCTAACAAACTTACGGTATTTGGATATGAGAGGTTTGCAAATAGACAATTTTGAAGTCAAAATCTTTGCACATATGAAGAGTTTAAAGCGATTAAGACTTGGTGGTAGTCGAATGATAAATATTTCTGAATCCGTGTTTTTTGGACTCAACGGTTCTCTTGAAACACTTGAAATAGTTGACAGTTTATTTATCTCTTTGCCAGCCAACTTGTTGGTTCACTGTTCAAATATAAAAACATTGGTTATTTCCAACAATAAAATTACTTCACTGGAAAAAATCTTTTTTGACAATGCTCCAAATTTAATCCATTTAAATCTCGAAAAAAATCGACTATTTGATGGAAATTTAATAGCAAAGACACTTGAGCCTCTCAATATGCTTTCAATTCTTGATTTATCGTCTAATCAGTTGACTGAATCATATGCGATAATTGTTAATACGCTTTCAAGTCTTATTGATGTTAGTTTTGCTAAAAATCAATTGCAAATTGTAAATGAAAGTTTAGTTTCGTCTAGTTTGCAAAAATTAGATCTTTCTTACAACGCTATACATGCAGTTGATGTAAGTTCGTTGGATGACTGTTCAAGGTTGGATCTCCTTGATTTAAGTGGCAATGATCTGATGTCTTTGCCCAAAATACAATCATCAAGTAATCTTTCCAAAGCTTTTGTAGATTTAGAGCGGTCAAGATATCTTGAAATCACTGTTAGTGATAACCCGTGGAATTGCAGTTGTGAGTTTTACAGAAAGGTTTTGGAAGCCAATGCATCTACTTATAAAACAAAACTTGTGTGCGCAGAGCAAAATGATCTGTCATGCTTTAGATGTGGATTTCCTGTTAATTTAACAAATGTTTCTGTCGCTGATTTGCCTGTGTATTTTCCCGGATGTGTCACTGAAAACCACCAATCAATAGATCTCACTGCATTGTACATTGTACTGGTGTTACTTTTTGTAATTACAATAGTTCTTATAGTTTGCTTTTGTTTGAAACGAGAAAGTTTAAAAACTGAAGCATCTGCAAGACAAGACTCTACAATATGCCCTCTCTTCGGCAACAAAAAGAATACAATTACACTTTACTGCTGTTGCATGAGATCAAACGAGGAGCAAAAACGTCAAAATTTACAGAATAAAAGACAAGTCAAACCAAAACCTCTCCCTCAAAATAACAACACTTGTGAAATCACAGTTGAAATTGAAACACGTTTAAGTGTTTCGGCTAAACAAGTTGTTACCCCTTGCGATAACTGTAGTTGCCAAAATCAAGTTGTTGACAATGCTGTAGCTATTTTAAACGAAAATACAAATTCCTGTAAACCAGTGTGCTCATGTAGAGTTAAACTGTCTGATAATAATGGTTCAACATCAAATCGCCATGTTACATCGGTATCTGAGGATGCATTATTAAGTGCAAACTTTGAAGACCTCAAAATGAGTTCTATGGGACCTCAAAATGAGGACCTTAATTTTTTTCCTGCTATTTCAGTCGAAAATCAAAAGAGTACTTGTACCAAGTCAAATCAAAATGACCAAAACTGTTTAAGTGCCGATGTTGAATCTGCAAAAAATCATCATGCGATACCTGATGAATGATGATATCATGTAATTTGATTGTTTATGCTCTTTAATTACATTTCTATCCATTCTTTACTTAGCTTTATTGCAGTTTAGCGTAAGCCTATTTTGTTTGTCAAGGTGATTATAGATTTAACTTTGCTTTCTTATCCCTGAAATGTTACGATTTTTGAAGTCTCAAAGTTTAATTGGTTTATTTAGTTTTAAACAGCTGCAGATTTAAATTTTCAACAATAGTGAAAAAACTGTATTAATGATCAGATATTTGTTGCGCTATTTCTAAGTGGTGGCTGCACGTAGCTTAATTATAAAAATTCATTTGCACTTGAAGTATTGTGACGCGCATTTTTACAATGTTGTTTGCTGGAAAATTCAAAATCATATTTAGTTTTGGTTTGTGTTGTGTTTATGCCTTAAATGCTTGAAAATAAAATTATCAGCTCTATAGCTGCAAACAAAGTTTGGGATGGGTTTGAGCTAATGATATCACTTAATTATAATTGTGAGTGTTTAAGTTCTGTTTAAGTTCAAAGTCTGTCTAAAATTATGTCCAAATGGCATGTGAACAGCAGCGCTTACAACAGAATAAACTTTTTTGCAACAAGCATCAGTGTAAGTTAATGCAGAAAGAGAACGTTAAAAAGAAGTCCGTTTAAATAAACGCGTTCGCATAACAATATGGCAAAAGCAAAATTGCTGTAAATGACTTTAAATATTCTCTTCACGCTTTGGCGTTTTTCCAGGTGAAGTATTTAAAGTTTTAAAAAATCGTGAATTGTTTGCGGAACTTTTTAGGTCTTTTTCGTGACTTTCTATAAAAAAAAATTAAAAGCTTGCGTGGGAGACTGTGTTATTCACCCATCTTATCTTTGGTATTTTGTTATTGACCTATTTACAACAGAAGCATAAATTAATTTTATATCACGTTGCTTTTTCCTGTTATTATGGGAATCTGTCTAACACTAGCTGCCAGTAAAAAAATGCGTTACTAGTTACTTTCAGCTCTACATAATTAAAAACGTGCATTGTACGTCGTACAATTACGCTTGCTGAAAGCTTAATGTTGGAATGAATCAAGTCTCATAATGTTTTGCTTCAAGCCATTTGTTTAACATTTCCGAGTAAAAGAAATACATATAACAGTATTTAGGCCAATTTGTTGTATATCAATGAAAAATACATTTCATAAAATTTACTTTCAAATTTACGCAGAACCCAAAGGAGTAGGGAGGAAGGTGCAGAACCGAACCTTTACTAAATATGAAGAACTTTTGCTACTTCTTTGTGTTATACTAGCTGATCTAGCGAAAAACCGTTTCATTATTCAAATTAGTTTGTTTTTTATACATTATTCGGTGGCATTATAAAATTTACTGTACATTTCACCGCTTTATGCTCTATTTAATATTTTTTTGAGTTACGCTATAATTTCTTGAACAACCATTTCTTTGTGACGTAGAAAATCAAATAAGCTTTTTCAGCTGGCCAAACAATCAAAGAAGGATTAAATAGTTTTCTTTATGATAAAAAAACTTACTTCTTTGAAAAAACTTTTTGACTAAAATTTCTCGTAGCGCACTTATTGGTGGTTGCATTGGGTCAACTAGAAAGGTCAGAACCTTCGATATCGAGTCTGTGTAAGACCTTTGCACTCCCCAATTCCAATTGACGCGATACTGCTACTCAGGCGTGCGTCACAAAAACTTTCAAGAAAGAATTTTACAATCCATTACGAACCCACTTTAAATCTGAATTTTAGACTACCACGCTGGTAATAATTTGGTGGAGTTTACACAAATACACGGGCAGCCTGAAAAAAGCTTAAAGTTCGTTTTAATGAAGCTCACGCACCTCTAAGCTTGCTGGTCTGAAGCCTGCCATCGAATTGCTCAAGGCCATCAACGTTGTTAGAAAAGACCACAGAAACCATACCCTTTCCCCAAATTTATTAAATCCGATACAGTAATGAAGGTTTTTCAGTCGCTGTGTCTACAAACCGTCGATGTTCAAAAAAAATAAAGTCATCCAATGAATTTGAAGTAAAGTTTCACAAAAATAGTCTATAAATAGACTTATCGATCAGTAAAAATTCATTTAACAAATTGTTCATCTTTGGTGCCCCTCTGCCTTATCCTCTCCAAAAAAATTTAATTTTGGCTAGTAGGCTACCAAGTAAAATCATATACTATTGCATGTAACTACTGTCAGCGCTGGAAAAGCTATTGGCCATATGATGTTTTCTTAAATATATTTGCTAGCTTATAGAGGGTGCCGAGTAAACTAGAAAAATTTGTATCTATTCTATTTGCCTTAAATAACGGCAATTGTTTAAGTGGTATGCGTGACGTATTGTATAAACCAGGAATAAACAATCTGCGGCCCACTGCATTGTTAAACCGCAAACAAAGTGAAGATTTTGTTCTTCGATCCTTGAGTTTTTCGAAGCAACATTTTAACTAATTTTTGAACGATTTTCTTTTTTTGATGATCGTTTATTTTTGCCGACGCCCTTGGTTACGAATGTTTATACAAAACATTTGTACAAAAAAAGTTTTTGTTTTATGTGTTTTTGTGACCGGAGAAAATACTTGAATTTGGTATTTGGCTCATCAGAAAGAGCTTGGTTGTTTCTTGCATAAACCATCAAAATGTTACAACACAAACTGTATGCGATTTACCAAGATCTGCAATGATTCGTATTTTATGTTGTAAGTTATTTAATGCTGATAGTTAAAAATAATGCGAAGTGAAAAATAGTCAACAGAACTGATATTGTTATATCACGCATAAAGTAGAATTTGAATGTTATACGTGAAAGAGGTTCTTAACCACCAGAGCGTAGACTTCCCTCACATAAGCAGTAGCCTTAACTTGTAAGACAGGTTTTTGGATAAGCAAAAATGGAAGTTGACTCGCCCAACGTTTTGATCAAAAATATGAATCAAAAATTAGTTTCACTTTTTTGAAACAATTCATCAGCGGAAGTCAGTTACAATGTTTAGTGGAATCCTTTTTTTCGGCGCCTGCAATCTGGTAACATAAGCGAATGGTAATCTGGCGATTGAGACTACTATCATTTTTTGTTTGTCTACTCAAAGCTGTTAGCAGTGATAAAAGATGGGTCATATGGAAAATAAAAGTTTAAATGCATGTTGTTTGTTTTTTCCAAATCTTACAATAAATAACAACATTCAAAGGTGTTTTTGTCCTATTTTAAAACTTAAATTTCATGAGTAGCAAAGGATTTTTACCAGAATTAACATGATTATTTATAAAGGCTGCGCGGCACAATGTATGGCGCTAAATCTGTAGCCGAAGTAAAGTGATGTCAACGCTCAAATCCACCAGGGTATGTTATGTACGAGTGCAACAAGGTCAAGCGAAACCAACGTTTGCCCTACTCTTATGTTTTGGGCTCAAGGTACAGCTTATGTCAATTGAAGGACATTCTTTTGGTGCTGCTGATGCAAAAACTCTACGCCTATTTCATGTTCTTTCTTTAGCTTAGTTCTAATTAGTCTGCTCGTAGTAGGCTATACATTGCAATGGCAACACTATACGACCTTTGTTAGGTTACTGGAAATTTGGCGGCACGTGATCTGGAAAAAGTTTAGAATGTCAGCTGTGCAAGCTGAGCAAACAGCTGCAGTTCAACCAGATGTATTTGGTTTTCAGAAAAATGCTTAATAGCGAAGTATTGGTAAAGTGGAATCAACCCTATTGAGATTCTCTTCTGTCGTTTGTTGACTTTTTTTGAGAACTTAAGAGATCCTCTGACCGGAGGTGCTGCAAACCTTGAAAAACCAAAGATTGTATTTGTTTTTACTTGATGTGCGGATTTTGCAAGGGTGCACTTAAAAAGCTTGCAGTGTGCAATGTTGCAATAGTCAGCTACAGATAGCTTAGTTTTCAATAGAGCTTGCAGCAGTGCGTTAATTCGTTCATGTAGTCATACTATATTTTAAAAATATTTAGCTACTTTTATTTTTACGGAGATTCCAGTGAAACCACGCCTGCTAACAAGAAAACTGTTAAGTTTTGATTGGAAGAACGAATGTTGCTAGTGACTGAATGCACGACCCATAACTAACTGCAAATGAAAAATTCAGCATCACGTAGTACAATTTACAGCGCTTCGACCAACAAAGTTTTGTATAATGTATTTCAAATTGTGATACAAATAGTTGCCGTAGCCAATTACTACTTCGGAACAACCATGAAGTTTCCGAAACCTGATAACTTATCTAAACAACTGTTGCCGCAAGTATTACCTTTCCAGTCGTCATAACTTTTCAAACTCAGTTTCTCTTGTTTATCGCCTAGCTTTTATGTTTACTTTGTCTAACTGACGCGATGGCGTAGTGGTTAAATCGTCCACTTGGCAGTCGGTGGACCTGGGATTCATTCCTCTTGTCAAGTCATAGCAAAAGACTTCAAAAAATGGTATCCACAGCTTCTCTGTTTGGCGCTCGGCATTTAGGGGAAGTTGTGGAGAACAAGCCGACAAGTTCGCTTGTTGTGTCCTTGGGCAAGGCACTTAACGGGACGCCCCCACCTTCATGTGGAAGACAGGTGACCCAGACACCTCGAAAATGGCAACTCCCAAGCGAGTGCGGACATTCCGGCCAAAATATAGCGATACAATTCGCTTTCCCGTGAATGGAGGATAAATATGGCAAATAAAAAAAATTCCTTCTTTGGCAATGTTTCTCGCTAGCCTCGTCGCTCATTAATAGCCTTTTGTGACCAAGCTTTTTATTCCTGGCAACCTTTGTTCTTTAATTAATTGTTGTTACCTCACCAACATGGCTGATCGTTGTTGCACTCGTAGTCAGTTTGAAATTTGAATCAATTACTGTTTGATTTACTTGTAAGCTATTGTTATCCGAACGCTTACGAATACTGTTTGATCGTTTTTGGGGTCCGTTTTCTGATCAAGCTATAGTTGGTGAGTGCTTCAGTGAATTTACGTTTGTGTATTTGTGTCATGTGTGTAAATTATTTTACAGAAAACCATACCGTTCTAGATCGTAGTCTACATCCTTCAATTTAACAATCAAATTCGTAACCTCCTCATATTGATTTTATTTCAATTATATGCTCTGTGTAGAACCTATGGTACGCGTGATTTTAAAAGACAGCATTGGGCGGTATATCAGGCCAGAAGTTTCTGCAACAAAGTTTTCTACTGTTGGAACTATTTTTGGTGTTTTCATGGATCCAACGAATAATGATTCTAATTTTTGTGAATAAAAAGCTGTCGAGTTTGTCGAAACTGTGAAAGGCAAAACGCTGATCGAACAAGATACCGATCCTCAATCGCTGAATGAGCTTTTGTGAGAAGCTGACACTTATTTTTTACTAGAAAAGACCATCTTAAACAATGAGGAGTTGTCTAAGGGAGAGTTCCTCACAAGCAGTTTGAGTCGTCTGCACTCCGAAAAAGCTCGGTTTGATAAAAACACTGCAGAATGGATTGCGAAGATAACTCTTAGTAATACCGACGTCCCTGCCGCGGCAAGTGCTATGTTGTCAACTATTTGTAGCCCTCCATCAAGTGGCTCGAGTAGCACGTTTCGTAGTAGTTTGCTTTTGGCTAAAACCGCTGTAAAGCAAAAGATCTCGCGCTTACGTATTCGCCACTTACAGGAAGAGCGTGATTTGCAGGAAAAAGAATTAGATATTCAAAAGCAACGAGAAGATGATGAGGGGAAGCTGAAGCAGCAACGAGAACAAGAAACTCTTAGATTGGAACACCAGCGAGAAGCACTAAAAACCTTACATTTTTTGCATGAAGCTGAAATTGAAAGACAAGTCTTCGAGGAAGAATTTGAGGGCGGTGGTTACATCCCTTCCGAAGATTTACAATCCGAAACTTCTAAAGCGGCTGTTCAGATCACATTTAATGACAAACCGATCGACCACCACTTGAATTCACGATCTTCAACTTCACGTTGTCTTACCGACGTAAAATCCACTGCCCGATCCAATGTGCCCATAGTTGATGTAAAGCAAACTGAGCCAAAGGTTTTGTTTTAGGATTCTACCGCTCAACCTTGTGCATTGACGGGTAAAGCTACGAGCATGAGGGTAGAATTGTCACTGTCTCCTAAACCAATACTGAAGTTATTCCAATTTGTCGTCGAAAGCGATGGTAAGGTAAAACTTCTTTTTCTTATTCAACACTGCACTGATAAGGCTGAGTAGATAGTAGAATATTGTCTGCTGCTAGAAAACCACTCATGGTTTTGCCAAAACCGAACAGATTTTGTACCAAACTTATGACAAAAGGAATGTAATCGCTAGATCGTACTTAGCTAATTTACTCAAAGGCCCACTTATCAAAAATGACAATTTCAACGCATTGATCAATATAGCCCAGAAGCTAAAAGAGTGCAATACTACGCTGGAGCACTTAAATTACTTTTCGGACTTGAATTGTTTTCAAAACAGCATAGGCTGTCGTTTGCAATACAAGTGCAATGGCTTCGCTTTGTCTCAAGCATTGAACGGGATGGCCATGACCTAGTTTTACACCTCTAAAAAGATTCATTGTAAACGAAGTCGACGTAGCAAAGTCATCATATGCTAGAGCACTACGTCAAAAGTCAAAATGAGGAGGCTCAGTTCCCTAGGTGGTCTCTCACTCCACGTCAGTATCGGATCAAGAGAAAAACGCTGACCTTCTAAAACGTATGTTTTTCCATTCTACTAACACATTGCTTGGAAATGCTCGGATTTCTTCCATATTTTTGTTAAAAAGCGACTGAGGTTTATGCAAAAACGTCGTTTTTGCGATAACTGTGGAAAAGTAGGTTTTGTCTTTAAATATTATTTCAAAGCATCATGTGCCAAGATCGGTTGCAATTAGAAGCACCATTTGCTTCTACACCGTGATGAACGAACAAACGCAAACTCTTCAAAAGGTAATAATTCATCCAATGATGATTCTGTTGATTCACAGCCTAACGGTGCAAGTTTTCTAGGAGCATCCATTGTGTCACCTAGCGGCAAAGTGTTTTTGAATGTTATTTTAGTGTGCGTCGAGTCCGTTTACAAAATCTCTGCTGACGTATGCATTTCTAGACCAAGGTTTTACAACCCCTCTACATGCTGATCGACTTTTGGACATCTTGAACGTTACGGGGAAGCAGACAAGGTTTCCTCATTCTACAATTAGTGAGCAATTGGTACCTCAAAAGGGCAAAAACATAAGTTTACTGTAGGTTGCAAGCGAAAAAAAAATGTTTTTGCAGAACGTGCTTTCT
Organism: Trididemnum clinides; assembly: GCA_963675345.1. Classification (NCBI taxonomy): domain Eukaryota; kingdom Metazoa; phylum Chordata; class Ascidiacea; order Aplousobranchia; family Didemnidae; genus Trididemnum; species Trididemnum clinides. The sequence goes on from OY776289.1 coordinate 11,746,892, forward strand.
GTTCGTGAGCTTCCGGTGGACCCTAACCTGTCACTTACTACTTCAAGAGATATCCGCTTGGCCACACCTGCAAGATTTGCATTTGCCTGAAATTGAAAGCGAGGAAAAGATTTGTTGGATTCTCAAATTTAATTTTCATGGCGTTTAGACCACGTTCCTACTTGAGATCATAATATTTCTCTGCAAAAGAAGATGAATACGCTATACGGAAAATACAACAAACAAAGACTGCAGTGGAGGGTCACTACCAACTGGGACTTCCTTGGAGACTGAATCTCCACATCTACTGGACAACTACGACCAAGCTCGAGTACGATTGTCGCAATTAAAGAAAAGGCTTACAAAAAATCCCGCTATGAAAAAAAGGTAAGTAAACGTTATCAATTCTATATCTTTTGCAAGGCCATGCTCAACTTGTTAAACCAGAGCAATCTATTTGCGCAGGTTGGTACTTCCCGCACCACGCAGTTGTGCACCCGCACAAGGCGGAAAAGGTTCAAGTGGTTTTCGACCGTGCAGCCAAGTACGGTGGATGCTCTCTTAATATTCAGCTTCGCCGTGGAGCAGATTTCTTGAATAGTCTTGTGGGTGTACTAACCAGGTTTCGCGTTAATAAAATTGCAATGGTAGGCGACATCAAACAGATGTTCCATAAAGTGCTCGTGAGCCCTCATGACTGGCGATATTTACCCTTTTGTGGTGGCCAGAGGGGGAGTTGACCAATGAATCTCGGGTATACCAAATGAACGTACACCTCTTCGGTGTCGCATCTTCGCCAAGTTGTGCACAGTTTAGTTTATTGCAGTCTGCAGAGGAACAGTAAGACAATTTTAACAAGGAGATAAGATTAGTTATCCAAAAAACTTTTATATGGACAATTACTTGTTTGTATCCACTGTTGATAAGGCTGGGCGTTTAATTCAACAAGTATCGACTCATCTTCCAAATAGAAATTTCAATGTTACCAAATGGATTACGAATAACGAATCTTTGCTTCAAATGATGCCTGAAGCTAATCGAGCTTAATTGGTCGATATCAAGGATTACGACTCAATTTTTTTGTATCAATGAGTTTTTGGAGTTTTATGGAATACTAGCTTCGGCTGTTTCAGATTTCGTCTCAGTTTACGAAAGGGACCATATGCCCCCAGAGGTTTACTGTTAGTATTAAGTTCTGTGTTGGGTTTTTTGGGATTTGTCACACCCTCATTCTAACTGCCAGATCACTGGGTTCTTTTGGGATTTGTCACACCCTGATTCTAACTTCCTGTTTCAGCATTTTTGTCGCAGGAAGTACGATTGGGACAACGCATTGTTGGAGGGGATGTTTGGATTTGGAGGCGGTGGCTGGATGACTTAATTAATCTATCTGCCATTCTTGTAAGGCGCTGCATTCTGCCCCTTGACGCACTGCGACGCCTCATCAGTGGCAGAGGTAAACTGCATACATTTTTTAGTTACAACGGTGCTATTCTAGTCGAAGGCTACCAAGAGCTGCGACGTTTGTTGAACGACCTCAACCAGTCAGTTATTTAAGAGCGACTAAAACGTCAAGAAATTCCTTGGAAATTTAACCCACCGTATGCGAGCCACATGGATGGAATGTGGGAAGAATTATCCGCACTATCAAACGGGTTTTGTCTGCCATCTGTGCTGACCAAGTTTTAAGTGATGACATTTTTTTGATTTTACTTGCAGAGTCCAAAAGCATAGTTAATTCGAGGCCCTTTACACCTGTGGCAATGGATCCTGAAGGTAGCCAACCACCCACGCCAAATCGCCTCTCGATCCTTTGTTCGGGAGATCATTCAATTGGGGTCTTTGATCGACAAGACAAAATGTACCAAAAAACTAATTTTGTCTAAAAATTTCTGGTTTTTTAGGCTTAGTAAGAAAATTTTTGAACTAAAAATATAACATAAAGTATGGCAATCAATTTTGATTAGCCATTATAAACTAATCCTTAGCTCTGATTAAAGTTACGTGTAGCTGAAAAGCAAATTTCTTCAGCTTGTAAACGAGACTAACTGTTTGTATCTTATCGTAACCTTTATACATTGCCTTAACCTCTTTTTAGTCACCTTAACACATTTTTGGGAAAATAAAAGTTACATTACAGTTCTTGCAAGTCAGTTTTTTAGTACAATAACTAATAGTAAATGTACATGGCGTTTATTATTGGAATTGGCTTGAAATACACTTTACTGTTTTAAAAAAATTGAAGATCGGTTTAGAAATAAGGTCACAAATCAGTTGCTAAGCAAACTGATTTTGTAAAAATGTAGAAATTTTATATAAAAAATCATCAAATGATCATCTCTGGTAGCGAAAGGCTATATAAATTGTACCAGAGCATTTTGAAATCACAAGGCGAGTTAAAGCGTGCAGAAAAAAAAGCAAGAAGCATGCTTAAAAGGCTTAAAAAAGAATTTGTCGTTGCGTTGCCAATGGAGCTTGAATTGTTGTAGAGTTTCTTTTATTGAAAGAACTTGCTAAGATCTCCAAACATAGCTTTTATCGCGTTTCTGCAATCAGTACTTTTTGAGTGAATTAAGAAAACAAATTTTACACATAATTGTTAATTATGAGGTCATGTGACATTCTGAAGACGAAATATTCGTTGTAGTTGTGAAATCGGGTACCGGGTTTCATTTAAGCCCAAAAAGCGGCTCCGGTCCGAAAATGAGGTTTTTAAAAAGTTATCTTTGATTATGATGTCATCATGACGTCACAACCCCCGTATAACACTCACCCCGAGAAAGTGATCAATCGTGCCAAGTATGATGATTGTGCGTCCGGAAGTTTTGGTTAAGACAGACAGTCACACCGACAGAATTGCGAGATTTGTGATAATATCCTACTGCAGCGCACTCGAGAAGTCAAATTGAAAGGTTGGGGGAAAAAAGGACCATGGTTCCTCCAAATTTGTTGAACATGATTCCAATGCTATGGTAAAAAAGCAAACATTTTGAAATAGGCAGTAAATATAACTTGTCCTTCTCTGCCGACTAGTGGTATGAGACAGTTCGTCTCCTTGTGCTCATAGATAGCCCCACACGGCTATCAACAGAACTGCCCAAATCTCGTGTCTGACAAATAACGAGCTGTAAGTTTTCAGTAGAGGCAATATTGTTTATCACGTTTTCTTCATTTTGGTTTTTTTTAACAATTTTTTAATTTGCTATTATGACGAAATGAAATAAACCTACCAAATTTACGGTATAATATATTTTAAGAAAGATGTAATTTTGATTTTTGTTTACCACAATCATAAAAAAGCTAAAATCACCATTCTATTTATCAACGTGGCAATACTTTTCAATAACTTTTTGCGTAGTTTTGAGTCATAAAAAAGCAAGAAGTCAAATCGTTTAAAATATCGCTGTGGCTTGAGTTCGGGTTAAACAAAATCAATTTTTATCGTTCAAGTTCAACGCTTAATAAAAGTTGTGGATTAGAGTGCTCACAAAATTTCCACCTACGAGCTGAAGTCCCACAAGTGTAACGTCCCAGGCTATGCGTTATTTAAAGCCTCTACTATTACTCTCGCTACTACAGTCACCAACTGCACTGAAGAGATCTGGGTGGTCGAAACAAAGTCCCTGTCTGTGGTTTGCTCAATGTGCATCACTGACCTCTTGTATAACCTAAAAGGCTCAGTACGTGCTTACCAGAGTCAAATTTTAAAAGCTCGGGTTACAAAAAAGCATTTTAAAACCGATTTTTGGATCAATTTTTGACTGTTATTGTGGTGCGTTTCAACGGTTTTTGTTTTCGTAGCATTTTCCATTATTTTCCTTGTGTTTATAAACAAATTTTGCTATAAATTTAGCTTGCCGGAAAAATACAAAGAAACTAAACTGAACTGAGTGTGACTGAGTTGATGACCGGTAAGAGTAGAATAATAATCTATTGCCGCCCAATGCAATAGATTAAAAAATACTGCAGTTCTTTCAAATGGTTTTACTCAAACTTTCAAATGATTTACTTACTGCAAATTTGTTAACACGACATTAAATAGACCTACAAACCAGAAATTTATAAACGCAGTTTCTATAATAATAGACCTTCTCCGGTTTCTATAATAACAAAAAAGGAAAAATTTTATCATAACATTACAATGCTAAAGGGTCAATAAAGAATACGTTGACCGTAAAATTTTGATTTTATCATTTTTTTTGCCTTTTCCGAAATAAAACTTTTGTTTTTTATCGTATTTTCCGAAATCATGGTTTTCGATGTCAGGAAATTACTTGCAAGATGTCCACTTGGGCTCGCCAGTTTTCTCAGTGAACCGGCAAAACTGGAGGATGTTTAAAGAATAATGCTCAGGTTAGGGTTCAGAAAAATTGACATTTATCTCTTTACGTTTAATGCTTATTTAACAAAATCATGGTTCAGGTTCTGTTCGGGTTTGTCTCTAGCAAATTTAGAAGTTATGGTTTAACTCGTTCAGTAGTGACGGGAACTGTAGATCCCACCAACTCTTACTTAACATGGCGCATTCGCAACAAAAAATCAAACCAAAAACCTACTTGGTTCATTGAGATCTTTTACTCTAGCTATTACATTTTTGTTTTAGCTATGAACTTCTGGAGAGCATTTTACAAAGATTCTTTTGATGTGTATTCTGCCAATACAGATTCACATTGGGAGGAGAAGGAAGTGCTACCTTCCTGGGACTCAGTTCCCGTCAGGACTGTAGTATACTCTGTCAGAAAATAATTTTCAAAATTTTACAATTTTCTTGCATCAAAAAGCAACTAACTTTGACAATTTTTTGATAAAGGTAATATAATCGCGAATCGGTGTGATGTTAATTTAGAGTTGCAGTTTAAACTTTGAAATCCAACTTGAAGTAGGCTACAATATTGTATTGTTAATGAGAAATAAAACACTTTAGTGCAGAAGAGCTGGGAAAGTAGAATAGGTTTTTCCAAGCCAAGTATCGTTAGACCTAGCTAGCCAAAGTAGTCTACCTTTTGCATGCAGTTCACTATTATTTCACTTACGGGTATATTACTTTAGTCTAAGAGACAGTTTGTAGCACTTTTTCTTTTGTGTATAGATAAAGTGCATGGCAAGCAGGGTTAATTCTCCTGAGCTAGCCAGCTAGTCTAGTACGTTTGCAAGCCATAGTAGCAGTGTTGCTTTTCAACGCGAAAAAGATGCGAATTTGCGAAAACATGACCTGCGGATTCGCTGCTTAAATTCAACGATGCGTGAAAAACTCTTGCGGTATTTGGTATTTTTTTTCAGTTGGTTAAAATTTTGGCAATTTGCTAGCAAAATTTTTACCAATCGTTTAATTCGTGGGAAACAGTAAATGGGAATCCAAATTGGATTAATGCTTTTTTAGGGCACTGCAACGCCACACGTAATCAGCACGTGGATGTGACGCAACAGTAAGCAACAGCGACTTAAATATCAATTGTATAACAAACTGTCTGTCCAGCAATCGTAATAAAGTAATTCAAAAAGTCTTTTTTACATTTCTCGGCTAATTTCAATCGTAGCTAAAGAGCAATAATTAAAAAGAGCTCTCGAACTATAGCTTCACATAAAGAGACAAGACATCATTTTTTGAGGAAAGTTGAAAACTGGAAGTGGTTAAAATGTATATTTTTTCTTTACCCTTCAACTCCAATTTCAATCGCGCTTGAAAAGATAACAAAAAACACATCAATCTCGGTTTCAGAATAGCACAAAAAACACCACTTTTTGAGGGAACGGCTCAGTTTTTGTTGATTACAAATAAATAATCTTCTCAGTTATGAAAGCTATAAGTAATAAGAAATACACCTTCAAACCAACTTTAGCTTTGAATACCGCAAAATGTTGCTTTTTATATGAAATGCAGCTGACAGCTATGTGCGATGATAGCTTACCAGTCATAATTGAAATAAGCTCTAAAACGTGAAGACAAAAATGTGGATTCTAGTCTCGATCTCTTTGAAAACTTTATATCAAAATGTAGCCTATTTATGTCAATTGCTTGAAAGATAATGTGTAGTACAGTAAAATTTGCCTATAACTTTAGCGTGCTGTAAAAAATTATCTTTCAGATCTGACCATTCCAAAACTGTTTTATGATTCAACATTAGGGTGTATCACCTTTACCAGTGTAAGGAAAAATCACTCATCAAAACTCATAGAAAGTTGTGCACTGCTTAAAGAAACATTCCTTTAATGCGTGCGCGGCTCTTGCAGTCTTTTAGATCTCCCAGTAATCAATGGCGCCAGCTAGAGTACATTTGTTCCCCCAAAAATGTTTTCCGGAAGGGCAGCCCCCTCGCAAATGCTGTAACACTTATGTGGTTTTAAATAAAGAATTGACTTTAGTTTTTTTGCACAAAGTGCCTCCAAATGAGACCGTATAGTTTTTAGCGTAGCTACAAATATTAGCTATTCAATTTTTTGCTTGACTTAAAAGCTGCGTTTACCAAACTCGCGCATATTCGCGTCCATCAACTTCCCTGTTTCCTTTACTTCGGACAAGTTTCAAATGCTTTTCAACAAAAATAGAACTTCGGGTCAAGTTTCGAGTGCTTTTCAACAAAAATAGAACTTCGGGTCAAGTTTCAAGTGCTTTTCAACAAAGATAGAAATGCGGTCAAGTTTCGAATGCTTTTCACAAAAATAGAGTTTCATTTATCAAATATTTGCGACCTCTCTTCTCACATTCGTTCAATGGTTAATTAAATCATAGAAAGAAGTTAATTTTATTTACATGCACTGTTGATTAGACATTCTGAAATGTTTACGAATTACTGTTTCTCAGGTCGCAGACTTTGAGTGACGAAATGTAACCTATTAAAACAAATAACCAGGTATTTCGCCGCGGCTGATTAGTAACCGAGAGGTTACCTGTTTGTAAACCATTTTTGGGGCCGATGTAATCTGCAAATTATTACATCATAGAAGCGCATTGTCACAGTTTTGCTCTTTTCTCCAGCAGAAATTTTGAAAATTGCGTTTACGCCCTTACAATTGTTGTTCGGACTTGTTTTTAGTTCATCTTTAAATATCTTGACACACAGTTAACTCCAGTTCCTGCTGCGAAAAAAGTAGCAGAGTAAACAAGCTACAACTCGCAAGCTGGCGTCTAAATCAAATTAAAAAATAAAGATCATTGGTAAGAGATGATGATTGCCTAGATCAGATTTTTTCAATAGGCGGACCACAGTCTTCACGGGGCCACTACTTTATTTACCGACCTGGAAGAGACAATTGGAGGAGCATATCAATCAGATTGGATTGAAAAGGGAGGATGCCTTTGACTAAGTAAAGTGGCGTAATGGTGTTTACAAACTGTCGAGAAGCACGAGGTGAATCCGGCCACTTGCGTTAACGCGGACAAAACCGGATTTAAAAAACTGGATCTCTCTCTCCCTCTTTCACATAGAGTTTAATTGGAAAATTTTCTGGACAAATTGTTTAAATATTTTCTTTGAACAACATCTCTGAAATTTACTTTGACAACTTTTTGAGGTCGCCTGTGAAATTATAAAAAATATGTAATCGAGTCATGTGCCTCTGTGCGTTTTGAAAATGGGCCACATGCCAAAAATGGTTGAAAAGCACTGAACTAGGTTAAAAATGCCACAATGGAAAAAATACGTTTTAGGGAAAAACAAAGGGTGTGGTTATACGCAAACCAATGCTATAGGCAAACTTTAAAGTATTTAAAATATTGGAATTTTTCCGGGACTGAGAGAACGTTACGTCATTATAGGCGAGTTGACGTCATATATGAAGCCGTTAGACTATTTCTACTGTACAATAAATGCGTGGAAACTTGCAAATCGCTGTTACGTTGCTGTCATGTTACTTCAGACGCTTAGCTGCCATCGAAGAAATTTTGGACGAAGGAGCCAAGATGTCAATCGGGATAAACAGCATCTCTTTTTAGCGCTTTTATGTGGAAGACAGGTGGCCCAGAGGCCTCACAAATGGCAACTCCCAAGCGAGTGCAGACGTCCCGTCCAAAATATAGCGATAAAATTCGCTTTCTCGTGAATGGAGGATCAAGATGGAAAAAAAAAAGCTTAGCGTGTATACTGAACAGCAGTAGGCTACCAAAAACGACTTTGTTTACAACTTTACAATACCTTACTTAGGTTAGTGTAGCGGTTTGTTCAGCTATGTCCGCCAAAATTGTCCGGCGGTTTTCGTACATTTGCTGGCAATTTCGCACTTGCGCCGGGCGGTTAAGCACTGACTAAAATTTAGAGGGAACACTTCATAGTAGTTTAGCAAACCTTGTTCCTATACACTTAGTTATAGTTTACCATGCATTTGTATTGATGTTGATGAGAGGTTTGCGTGAAATAGTGTCCAGGCAGTTGTCAAATCTACTCTTTTCTTGATGTTTGTTGTGAATTCTGCACCTTGGTCACCAGTTGGTGTATAGGTTGTCTACTGGTACTGCAAAGCTAGTAGGGAATCGATATTCACTAACTACACCTGTATTGTATTGCAAGCAGCAGAAAAGCTCTTGATACATGCATTTATTTTAACATGTCGTCAGGTTGTTGATTTTTATTAATTTTTGAAAATGTAAACAAAGCTACGTTTGAATAAATCTGATGTCCTAGCTTTGCTAGAAGAGATACCCTGTGATTATGACTCTGATACCGATGTTGATGAAGATTTTAATAAAGACTTGGACATCACATAAAATCGACTTAAAAAATACAGCAAAAATCGACTCAGCTCTGAATGATACATGCTGACGAATTACAGGATGCCTTAAACCGACCCCCTTAACAAAGTGTACAGCTTGAATCGCCCCCCCCCCCCCCCCCTAGCATTCGCCGTGAAGTATCCAGCCAATCTGAACGACAAAAATGCAATTTGGACCAACGACATCCCATGTACGGATTGACAGCCGCCCCATCCACACTAAAATCTAGAAAGAGTTTTCTAAGAACTGTTCCTCCTCTCGACAACCCCACCACGCACCAACTCAAAACACGTAACCTATGGCAGAACTACACATACAATATTCCAGATCAACATAAGCTCCAAAATTTCCCAGTTCAAGAATCTCTCTCCCCAGGATACAAGTTACAATGGAATAAATGACGTTTTCTCAACAGTTTAAGATCAGGTGTAGGCAAGACCAAATCTCTTCTACTGAAGAGGGGCTACTTACCCCCCGGCACTGATACCACATGCCAGTGTGGAAAAAAAATCAAACCACGAACCATTTGTTAACTTGCGAAAAAACTGGAACAACCTGCACCATGGATGACTTATTACAATGTAACAGCAATGCCAAAAAAATCGCAACGGCTTGGTGCAACTTAATCTAGCTCAAACGGACTCGAAGAAGAAGAAAATCACATAAAAAATAAATCCATTTTCATATATACAAGGTGATGATGAAATTGAAAGTCAATCATCTACTAACCACAATAGAGCCACTTTATGTATAGATGCTGAGAATGGTAATGATGCTACTAAGGCTATTAGTACCAATGCACAAAGTTGATGCTGGAGAAAGAAATCATTAACAATCAATTCCTCTAATTTTTCATCTCATCGCACCAGTGAAACTTTTACAGCAACCCCTATTCATGCATTTAAAAATTTTTTGATGAGATGATAGAAAGCTTGCATTTTCAACCAAACTTATATTGCACCCAAAAGGCAGAGCGGAAAACATTACAAAAGATGAACTTTATTCATTTTTTGGGATAAATGTTTTGATGGCATATCATAAACTCCCAACGCTGAAGTGCTATTGGATGACAGCTAATGACAAGGGTATTTCTCCCATTTAGGAAGCGATGACTCGTGACTGTTTTTTTACATATTGAGCAATCTTCACCTCAACGACAATAGCAAAATTGATTCGTCGCAAAGCGACAAAATTTTTTACATTTGTCCACCGGTACAGCGACTATATCATCTTTTTGTGCAAAAACATTCACCAAGTGAACATGTCAGTGTTGATAAATCAATGATTTGCTTCAAGGGAAGGACCTTGTCACGGATCGAACATTTCTTAAATTTTTATTTTGGCAAATGTGCTGTTTGCTCGAATTCAATGCTTGATTTTCACTCTGCTGGAGACCTTTAGTTTATGTGGTCCAAAACTGTCTGCCAGCTGTTGGATATTTGTTTTTAACTATAAAGAAAAACCGAATGTGCTAATTAACTATTTCGCCGTTTGTCTGTTCGCTTTGTTTTAGGAGTATTTATTTGCACAAAGACGAACCCCCGTAACTGCCTTCATCAAATTTGGACATACGTAACAATTGAATGCTTTGTTCTGCCACCAGACAATCTAATCGTGTCTTTACTTTTCGCTCTACGCACCACTTAATTTCGAAACTGTGATCCTACTGTTTAACTTGCGAAATGTGACAATTGGAATCTATAGAACAAGATCTGAGAAATTCCGGCTTGATTATTCTAGAAAATTTACTACACGTGGCCTGTATCGTGAATTTTGATTGGCTGTTGCTACCGTATATAAGGCCTAAGAGCGTAGTTCTTCGGTTCTGTAAAAAGTTTGAACCAGAGGAAATAACAGTGTTTTGCTGCTGACGACAATCTTGAAAATTAATAATTTGCGTGGGACCTCAAATAGTTCAGTAAGTTTGTATGTATCTTGCATGTACTTAGTAAGTTTGAATGTGAATTGTTGGTTTGCGACGTAGTATTTGTAAATTTTCCATCACAACATATGTTACACCGTCGCAACGCCGTTTTTGATCTTCGAATTTGCATCGAAATCCCTATTTTTAATATGTTTACATTATGAAGTTAGTTAAGTGTTTATCGTAGCTGTTTGTTTACACTTGCATTGTGTTTTAGAAAACCTGTCGCCCTATCAAATATACCATGTGGTCATTTTGGATATCGGAGCTGTAATAAAATTTCGTATCTCAACATCATCACTTTGTGGACACTTGATTTAGCGACTGAGTTTGCGGCTATTTGTCGTGAATTTCCCTATCCCAAACCATATAGCCTGAGCAGCAGCTATAGACCTCATTAAAACAGTGCAATCCTATGAAACCAATTAAGCGTGAATATAAACTGTGATGCGTTGCAGACAACGATGGTTATGTTTACAAATTTGAAGTGTATACAGGTAAAATATTTCGGAAGAGAGCTCTGCTCAAAACCTTGGTTTGACAGGCAATGTTGTTAACCGACTGGTAGGAAGGAAAATACCACAAAAGTATTTTTGATAATTTCTTCTAATCAGTTTTTTTGTCAAAAGAACTAAACAGTGAAGTGGTTGAAAAGCAACTAGCCATTAAAAATTGCTTGTCATCTTCTTAATATCTTTGAAGTCCAGACGAAAACCGTTTCAAGTGAGGCAACAGCAATAGGGATTATTTATTTTTCAGAATTTGTTAATTGTGTTAATGTTATTCATGGAATGTGGTCGCATTTTCAAAAATGACCATTCAGGAGCTAGCCAAAATTGCAGCATATTATAAGGTGAGAAATTTTATTGTTTTGAAGCAGAGACGATGGGGTGTAAGTACAGGTAGGCACGAAACACTACATCCAGAGAAAATTAGAGCTTGTCGTGCAAAGCTGAAGACCACTGGCGCTGTGAATGATAAAAGGAGCAGGCGTCAATTCACAAGTCGATCAGCGGAGAAGGTGAAAAGAGTGATGGAAATGTTTATGCGCAGCTTGCAAAAATCCACACATCAAGCAGTTCGTGAAAGTAGATTAACGAGATTTACAATACCTGCCGTGTTGCACAAGGAATTAAATTATCATCCGTGGAATCTTCATTTCTTACAGGAGCTTAATTCTGCGGACGGTGAACGCAGAATGGAATATGGAAAGTTATTGTGGAGTTGGCATGGTGTTTATGGTGAAATATGAGTGATGCTTATGCTGAAATATGACTATTTAGCTTAATTAGTCATTTTTAAGTCATTTTTTCTCTCCAATTGAATTTCCTGTAAAATATTAAACATGCATCACTTACTTTCAATGAGTTCAAAATGAGATTTGGAATTTATTACAAATTTTTAATGCCTAATTACTTTTCAATTACCCTGCATATAATTGGCAGAAAAGACGCCATTCAAGTAATTGCAAAAATCAATGAAAAGTATCACCAAAATGTTCAGCTTGAAGAACATTATGTTGTTGCTAGTGAGCCAGGAGAATTTTAATTGTCACATGCTACGCGAACTGATGACGCCGACTATTGCAAAAAGTGTGCTGCAAGCCGCAGCAGAAACTAAACTTAAAAGCAAGCTTGCGCTTATTGGAAGTGATGAGACTGCCATGATGACCGCAGCAATAAATGGAGCTATTCGTCAACTAGAAGACCAGCTTGATTGATCGTTGCAATTAGCTATATGTTTGTTGCATTGCAATGAGCTCCTTCTAAGATATATATTTAAAAATCTTGATGAGAACACAAAACACCCTTCTTCCTTCTCTACACTCATCGGAAAAGAATTTGGAAGCGACGTTTCTCAATCGGATGTTGTTAATTTTGGGTCAATTCCCAATTTTCAATTTCCTTAATCGCCCAATAATGTCATCGAAAACTTAGTTCTGATCAGCTTTATGGGTACCAAATATGTTGGACTGTTGTTTGTGGGCATGTTGATAACATTTTGTATTTTTATCAGTTGGGCATTTATGTCATTCCAGTTGGCTCACAGTGGCTTGCAGATTACTTCGCAAAAACTTTTCAGTAATCAATCCATCAAAAATTATTATATCTTTTTGGAGTACTGTATCAGAGTTTATTTCCAATCATAGTTTGAAACAAAACACAATTCCTTGTCTGAGGGATTAAAAAACTTTTCCAACATCTTACAAAACCATTTATGTTTTTCGCACCAAAAAAATGAGACATAATTCAAACAAGGTATTGCAGCACAATGCATTTTTTGCCCATCCTAAACATGGTATTGTCAGCATGCTAGGTGATGAAGATGTCCCTATTACAAGAGCAGCAGTCCAAACAATGCATTCCTTATATTTACAAACTAGGAGATAATTACCTTTAGTACGCCGATTTTGTCTACCGAAATTTGATTTTAAAGCCAAAATGTATCACCAGCTTGTAAAGCTAGGTATAGATACAATGTTGGAACCACCTATAACAAGATTTCCAACTGATCAACAGCTTGATCATAGCATTGATAAACCTCTGCGATTGAATCATCCTTGCCATAACCAAGCGGTTGAGCGCCATTTAAAGCTTGTGACGGAAGCAAGTTTGTTTGTTGTCGGTTTTGAACAATGATTTGGGTTGATTCACCAATTTAGTAAAGTATTTAGAAGCAAGAAACACTTTTCACTAAACTGAAAGAATAGAGACATTTATGATTTGAGATGGCTAGCTTTATCTTTGTTGCTTCTCAAAGTGTACATTTTGACAAGTTTTTTGCATTGTCTGTAAATACTTTTTCTTGTACCGTTAACATATCTATTTTTGTGAACAAACCTGAGCTATCTATGTGGGGTGATAAAGATGTCAGCTTATTTCCTACAGTTTGGTAACATATATGGAATTGCACAAAATGTTGATGCTGATGACTAAAACTGCAATGATTATCTGCCTTTTTTTGGATGAAAAGTGAAATTACTTATTGCTCAATGCACTTAAGATATCAATAAGCTTATGTTTAAGCATGTGCTTTCACAAACTAGTTTGCATTTACATTGTGTAGTGATTTTAGTCGAAATTCGATAAATTTTGTGTTTTTTGGTTATGACATTTTTTCTAGTGCAATTGAGGTAAATAGTTTTCTTATAGCAGATAGAAATAATATTATTGTGCATCGATTGACACCAAAATCATGTCTCTAGCTCAAGCGGTATTCAGGTTAGAAGTATTTTCAGATTAGGGTTTTTTCCCATAAAGGGGGGTAGCAGTGCCAACAGGGGATGCAACTTTATAAAATCAGTTTTTTGACAATTTTTCAGAGATCTAGACCACTCATTTTTGAATTTCAAAAAATTTTTTTTCACTTTATCATATTGTATACTTTGATTTAAATAGTATCTTTTTGATTACATATTAGTGAAGTGAGGAAGTGGTAGCAGTTATGTACTCCATGCCAGGGGAAGTTTTTCAAATTGTAGGTCACTAGTATTCAGGCGCCGACGACGCGGTAAAACTATTTAGTTCTTTCTTTTTAAAAGTGCAGCAAAATAGAGAAAACCCATCTGGTATACAATTCGCGCCTAAAACGCAAAAATGTTTAAATTTTTCTCGTAAAAATGATTCCTACCACGCTAGTAAAAAATGTTTAAGTCGTAAATAATTAAAGTTTATGCCACGTTACACCAATAAAGGGGTTTGAACTTCCCCCCTGCCCCATGTGTACGCCAATGATTGTTAATGATAACGCAGTTGCGTAGGAATGAAAAGGGGGTATTTTCCCGCAAATCAAAACGAGCACTAGTGTTAAGCATGCAAAAAATGAGGGTGAGAGAGGTCTAATACTCATTGAAAAGATACTAAGCCTCGTTATAGTGTATTAAGCACAACATAAAAAATTGCAATGCGTGGCAGGGAATAAAAAACAACTATTCATCACTTTTGGCGAGCCAGAGTTGTCGCTTCGTGTTGTTGCATAATTTTATTGTCGCCAGGTTTGAATATTTGTAAGTAAATCGCTAGCTCACTCTTTTGCTGTTACAGTGCAAAAATGTGGTCGAAATAATCTTTATTAGAATACTTTTCACATAAATCATGACAATTTAGCTAAAGAGCATGAGCTTCCTATTACAAGCTTTGCAATGTCATTTGCGTTTAATGCATGTTACGATGTAGCGGCGATCAAGCTCATGCGAGTTCTTTGTGCTGATGCTAAGAGTATTCTGTTCTTTGTACAGGATACTCACTATTGTGAAGTTGAGACTTTAATGCTTCCGATTCTGGTCACCGAATCAACATAAAAAAGTTTATGATGTTGTCCGTATGAAGAGAAGCTAAATTTCATAGCTATTAAAGTAATTTTTTGCTCAAAAGTTCATTTACAAAAAATAGTTGTAAGTAGTTACTTTTGTGAAAGGAACTGTCACCAGTTACTTTTACAAAGTAACTTTCCCACCACTGGTCAAGTCTCAAGTATTAAAATGTTCTAAAACAAAAAGTAATTGTAAATAGAAACATATTTTTCATACCTTTCGGAGGCACGCAACGGTGTAGTGTGTAGAGGAGTGTTGCAACACTGCTTCGCACTAAACTGATTTAAAGATGTGTAGTTCTAACCT
Organism: Trididemnum clinides; assembly: GCA_963675345.1. Lineage (NCBI taxonomy): Eukaryota > Metazoa > Chordata > Ascidiacea > Aplousobranchia > Didemnidae > Trididemnum > Trididemnum clinides. The sequence goes on from OY776289.1 coordinate 11,762,120, forward strand.
GAATTCCTACGTGCAGATCCTGACGTAGCATAAATGAAAAAACAAGTTATCTCTTGCAAAGCAATCTAACAACATCATTGTGTGATTATTGTTGTGACGTCATAATCTGAAGAACAGTTGAAAATGCCTATATACTGGAGGGCTCCCGTGCTTGGCTATCGTTTAAAAAATTGCGCATTTCTACATTTCTTTTTTTAGCACTACACTTCTTGGTGCATGTGCTGTAAGTTACATTGAGTTATATGATTTTAAACATCGGTCACGGACAAACCTTTTGTCGGTTTTATGGCATGTCGTGTTCAGACTTTCTTTGAAGTTACCAATACGCCAGCAAGTATATTGCTGCCACAAGCGCTGTAAACAATTAGAAAAAGTGAGGTAAAGTGCTTTTCTCAGGGACACAAATATGTAGCTGTCATGAGGTTGGAATGCTTGATCATTGTCTCCAGAAACGGCAGTCCAATTTACTTGACACCGTTGGTGACTTGTTTGCTGGAGAAGTATGCTCGCGAAATAGAAATGAGAAAAAGCTTTTGTAGAAAATATATGATTTTTTTATCTCATCACCACAAAGTAGAGTGAATAAAAGTTGATCAAGGGTCGGATTTAAACTCACCGGTTACCCTTGGGTGTGCCTCGATGCTGCTGGTTAAGATATTACGTTTTTAAAATCTTGAGTTTACTCCTCAGGCAACAAATTTTTGATGCAGAAGACGCATTGAAAACTGTATGTTGGTGTTACGTAACTCCTAGTGTCAAAAATAATCCCTTGAGTATACCGCTTGAAGTCGTCACAGCTTCAACATTAAATACAGGGTGGGCCAATAAAATGTTACCACTTTTCAATCATACCCAAGTTTTCAAATGTGAATTTATTCAAAATTTTTATTCAAAGATTTGTGATAAGAAACATTAAACCAGCATTTAATATCAATGAATTTGTAAAATCTGAACTCTGTAGGTAAAGAAATAAAGATCTGTGTTCAGTATGCGTCTGAGAGTGGTCCTTGAGAGGGCAGTCTCCCTCTGACAAACATCTGGTCGATTTTCTTGGTGATTCCTCCAGACGCTGTCTCACGATCTCTGTGTTAATGGCTGTTCTCGCAGGCCTTGGCCTACCACTATGTCCTTTATTCGCTTTGGTCGCATATCCTGTTTTCGAGAATTTTCGAAGAAGATGTCTGATTGTGAGTATACATGGAGGATTTCTTTCCGGAACGTCAATGACGAATCGTCACTGAGTCTGGGTTACCAATTTTAATTCAAAATATGCTTCCACGATCTTTACTCTCTCCTTCACAGTACATTGTTTTCGATCCATTGGTGTGAGAATTCAATGCTTTGTTGTTAGTACATTATTTTTGAGAATAAAACAAATCTATTTTGGAAATAGCAAGGATTCAAAAAGTGGTAACATTTTATTGGCCCACCCTGTATTTACGCCAAATTTATTCGCTTCAATCAGAAATTGCGGTTATCTATAAGCAGAGTTACCATAGGCGCAAAACAAATAATAAGCACGCTGGGCAGTACAACGTTTGCGCCGTAAATTTTCGATTTTCACCTCAAAATTGAGGTGAAGACCTTCCTTTTGTTTTTGAAGGTCATTGTTTGAGACAATGTTACCTAAAATAGATGCGTAGTCTTATTTTTATCTAATACAGTGTATAAAGCGCAATTCTGTCTGTGTGTCTGTTTTAACTCCTCTGAAACTGCAACAGGTACAAACATCAAACTTGGCGCGATTGATCACTACCCCGTGGTGAGTGTCATAAAGTATTCGTGATGTCATGGTGACGTCATAACCAAAAATCATTTTTTAGAATTTGCATTACTTAACAGGGGACGATCGCTTTTTGCTCAAATAAAAACCAGCTTACGACTTACTACATTTCAAAAACTTCCATTTGTTTGGGGTCTAAAATGACGTCACAATCAACGATTTATTAACCTGCTTTTGTTTTTTCTCAAAAAGTACTCATCGTAGAAATGCGATTAAACGTTCTTTTAGGAGATATTAATTAGCTGCTTTTGATAAAAACAACTTTACAACTTTTGATGTTTATTTGATTATGCTACGAGCACTTCTGTATTGAAGCACTTCAAGCCATCTAAGCATATTTTCTTCTATATTTCCCTTGTACGCTCAAACTGGCTCTATGACGTCATAATATGTCTCGTACGATTAACACAAATGTTCGCTACAGCAGATCATAATATCAAGATGTTTTCAAAAATTGCAACATTTTTGCAAAATTAGTTTAAAAAAAACTGATTTCTGACCTCATTTCTCAACTGATTTTCAAACTTTTTTCAAGAAAATGCAGGTTATTTCAAGGCAATTCCGATAGTGTATAATATGTACAAGTAATATCAGTTTTTACACTGAAAAAACTGAACTTTACGACCTGTGATGTAACTTTCTACCCCTCCCAAAAGTGGTGAGCTCAGTAAAAACAGGTGACTTCAATACAAAAACGTTATAACAAAGTATTGACAATTACTATCCTTTAAAAGCGTAGGAAATTTGCTTTCCAGTAATATGTGACTCCAATAACTTGAGGCTAAGGACGAATTTATAATGGCTGATCAAAACTTGGTTGCTATATATCATGTTTCAATTTTAGTTGTACAATTATCCTACTAGAGCTAACAAACTTGCAATTGTTCCACAAAGTTAGTTCTTTCTTACATTTTGGCTACTTTTCTTCACAGGAGTGGTTCTTTTGTATTGTCTGTCCACGTTTTCAAAAAGATCCATCAAAAACTGAAGTCTCCAAATGTTTATGAAATGTAGTCTACCGGTTAGAAACACACAAAATTTTAGTGCCTGCACTTCACAAAATTGCAATTTCTAGAAAAACCAAGTTTTTTGGTACATTTTGTCTATTCTTTCTCAATAGCATGGATCTTTGACATTATCAATCAAATTATTCAAAAGACTCAAAGCCCGCAAATTTCAATATGTAGCCTACTCCAAGCAAAACACTTGGTGATCACCAAAGACAAAAAAGACAGGGTAAAGATGGTCCTTTCTTATAGTTTGCAACAAAATGAAAGTGTCGAGCTACGTATGATCTAAATGCTGAAGCAATTTTCTTTGCAATTGGGCGAGGCTGTCGCAGCAGCCAGCTGATTTGATGTTCTTAATCTCGACATTATTAATGGGGGCTCCCGCTACTGCTATAACTGAACTGTGAGTGCTTCATTTCGGGTTAGTTTGCGTTTTGTATGGCGGCGTTTATGCCAAGGCCCAGGAACAAGCACGCAGTCACAGACGTTAGTTCATATTAATTCGCCTACAGTGGCGAAGAAGTGGTATGTAGCGATCCTAATAATAATGGTTTAGCTCTTTATATAAGAGCCTGATAGAAAAAGCCGGCTTGGCCGGCTGAACGACACTTTCAATCTTAACATTACTAACGGGGACTGTTCGAATGACGCCGTTGTATGTACTATAAACCAAGGATGTTTTACGCTGATATGCTGTCTGTTATGGTATTTATGTCTATACTCTACATCATTGTAATAGAATCCCAGGTTTGAGAAAAAATCAGCATAAAGCCATAGCCATAACAATTTTTCAAACTGAATATAGAGAGAACAATAGCCGCTTTTGTCGCTATGTCGGAAACAAGGCCAATAGCGCGGCCAAATTAGGAACTTAATACCACAAATATTAGTAGGAAAAGGGAAGCACCAATCGGCAAAATAGATTTACCATTAAATAGTTTTTTTCGTTACTTGTAAAAGCAACCTCTATTTCGCCGCTACAATCAGTTTTGATTATGTACAATCCCTGCTCCCTCACAGGTATCAACCATAATAATTTGTGGCAAGATTCTTTGTGAGCATTGCTATTCATGAGGAAGAGAATATGATGATCACAATTTTGTGTACAAGAATCGTGAAAGTGCATAAAATTCATTCATTTTTTGTTACTGCTCACACAAGAGCCAGATGGGTAAAGCCTTCGCAGCCGGTTGCACCGAAATACTATACCCGGACATTACTGATGGAGGGCCTCTGCCGGGCGACGCCGGCAAAGCCGGCTAGTGATTTATATTCTGATTGATGAATTTACCAAGCAAAAACAATTTTTAAGACAGAATACGCTGTTTCTTAAAAATAAGAACATTTCTATTTTTTCAGTTGGTGTGCTTGAAAATACGCACAAATCTTAAATATAAGCAAGGAATAGTAGCCTGTCTATAGCCTACGTATATCATTGTTCCCATCTATCAAGTTGAGAGATATTTTAATCCCCGGTCACAAGATTTGTTGGTCCCGCTAGAACATCGTGAAGTTCAAAATCGTTTCGGCCTTGCCAATACCAAGGCCACAATTAACTTCAATCACAAGCAGGTAAATAGCCGTTAAGAGTCTTTCAATAGATTACTCATAGTTGGACTTGAACGCAACGATGAATTATTTATTGCTGCCACGAACGGCTCTCCAAACACTAAGAGCAATTAGCTGACAATTTTGAAATACTGTATATGACTGAGGTCAGATATCATGTAGTTTTTTGACAGTAAGAATAATCGCTTGCCTGCTTAACCTATACCATTTATTGCCTGGGTGGAAAAGTATAGATTAATAGCCTATACTATGTTTCTCCATTGCTTACCAGTAAAGCCTCGTATGAATATCAAATGTGCTTCTGGTGCATCCAAAAGAAAGAAAAAAAGAATGAGAAAAGCTGAGGCAAAGTCAATTTATTTTATCCGTGACTTCCCTTACTTAAGGCCATCACTGACTGTAGGGCCAATTACTCTCAGTCAGAACATTACGAACACGAAAAGCAACGAAGTTGCTTTATTGCCTGGGTGGAAAAGTATAGATTAATATGACAGCAACGGCTACTTAACAGCATACTATTTCAATCATAACATAGTAAATTCATTTTTGCATTTTTTTCTTCTTATTAGCCTCCTCCTTTTGCCAAGCGCCTAGCAGGAGACCTGTAAATATAACTTTTTTTAATTTTTGATGTGAGGCTACAGAGGCAATTTCAGGTGCTACTATAGCGTGAGGTCTACCGACATAAGTCACCTACCGAGATGCAGGGTGAGGTCTACCGCTTGATTCGCATCTACCGAGGTGCAAATCGCGTGAGGTTTGGGTTAGGGTTAGAACCACTGCCCTAACCCTAACCTTAACCCTAACCCTAACCCTAACCTTAACCCCTAACTCTAACCCTATCCCTAACCCTAACCCTAACCCTAACCCTAACCCTAATTCTAACCCTAACCCTAACCCTAACCCTAACCTTAACCCCTAACCCTAACCCTAACCCTAACCCTAATTCTAACCCTAACCCTAACCCTAACCCTAACCCTAATTCTAACCCTAACCCTAACCCTAACCCTAAACTTAACCTTAATCGTAACCCTAACCCTGGAATGTATGTGTGGTGTTTGGAATTATTATAGCTATAGTAGTAAGTGTGCAGCTATAGTGTGGCTATAGAGAGGGGAGGGATAAATAATTCATTGGTAGACCTCACGCTATAGTAGTAACCGGAGGTAGATCTCACGCTATAGTGTGGTAGACCTCACGCTATAGTAGCACCCAATTTCATCAGCTCTTATCAATTGCAAAGCCGTCGTTCAAACCACTTCACTTCTCTGTTTAGACGATGCGTTTTCAATAACAATAGCTTGAAAAGTAACTAAAAATAAAACCAAATAGGTGCCAAAATATCCGTTCTTTTTTGATTATATGTATATGAAGATTTCTTTGAGTGCAACAAAGAATTTAATAGTTCAAATTTGGGGGCGATTTATGGCATCGCTTGATTGGTTGCCGTGGCGATGTGAATTGTGTCACGTTTGCACTTAATTTGGAACTACTTCGCTGTATTTCTGTTGCTGTCCTTTGATGTTGGACTAGGAGTTGGCCACGTGTTACAACCGCAAAGCCATTAGATCCCAATTTTTAGGGTGAACAAAACAATGGGTGCTGGAAAATATGGACAGCATTAAAATACGGAAATTCTTATTAAATTACAAAATTACTGAATAATGGATATAAGGAAATTCATATCAAACATGAAACTACTGAAACAAGGAATTCATTTAAAAAAGGAATTGCTGACGCATGGAAATATGGAAAAACTACCAGTGCTAACTAAAGAAATAAGGAAATAAAAATAAACTTTTAAACTCTCCTTGAAAAAGATCATCTTTCAATCTCACGCAAGGACAAAGACATTTTCCAAATCCTTAGTGAAGCGTATGAACAAATAGGATAGCTTTGGCAAAATGAGTTTCACAACATTTCGCTTTGCAACACCCACCTGTTTTCAGTAACACGTAATTTCTTAACTGAAAGAAACTGCGCAATCACTGCAAGACTCTTCGAGGCACTGGCGAAGCTAGAGGCCACTGGAGCAATAGCCTCTTTTAATTTTTTTCAAGCAACAAAGAAATAAAGTTGGTTTCCGTTATTGCGGCTCTATGACGTCGATCTGAACAAAGGACATTCATTACAGCGTAGCAGCAATCAAGTTCATGGCGAAGCCCTTATGCTGATAGTAAAGGTTCTTTGTTTTTTAAACAAAGTACGCTTTATTGTTGAGTTAAAGCGTTAATGTTTGCGGTTCTGACCAACTGACCCTAACCAGAAGAGTTTGAGGTGGAATCGCTCTGAAAAAGAGTTTCTCTCTGACTACGCCACTGCTGTAAGGCATTTTCAAAGCGTACACCAATGCATGCTGTTCCACGTAGCAAATTGCCTAACTGTTAAAAGCATAAGTTACTGGCGCGTAAAAACATGAAACTCTATTTTTGTCCTCATTTACGTAATAGCGTTATTTGAATTTATGGTAAGTCTCCGTAGACAATCCAAAACAAATTACTTAAACTTGATAAAAATGTTATTTATTTTGTCACCACCGCTAATTTGTTTTGATGAACATTTAATCCGCATGGAATAGGACGACCACGCCCATTGCGGCGCCGGTTTAATGACCTGACCTTTCCATGCAAACTGTTAATGATTTTTTGATGCTTTTAAAAGTTCATTAGCATTGATCAATTGCTGAGGTTTCTGTCGTGCAAAAGCAAAAAACTGCTGCTTTACAGAAGATAAAATTCAATAGGTTAACTTTGAGCCAGATAGCATCGCAATGTAGTTCTGAGTTAAAAGTGCGGCATCGAATGCAATATTGTACAAAAGCGTTTGTGACCACACATTCTATCTGCAGCAAGAAGACGGCTACGTATGTCTCAATTATTTTCATAATGGAACAGTCAGTAGTCCAGTTCTGGTATGACTTGCTATTTTTTCCGATGTTGTTGCTTCTACACAGACGCAAATCGAAGCTAATCAAAAGTGCCACCAAATTTTAATACATCGTGACCTTAAACAACATGCGTGAAGGATGTGACGATACACAAGAACAAAAACAGTTTTGAAAAGCTGAAGTACTTCCTTCATGAACACCATATTAAGAAGTAACTGTATACTGCTGACTTTTTTGCACCATTGCATCATCGAAAAATACTCGAGAATTGCTGCAGTCATGCTTTATTGGTTTTGCCCGGATATTTAATTGGCACGCTGAGTTCTCAGACACTGGACTAATAAATCAAGCCTACCATATAAAGGTTTTCATGTAAATTCAGGTTATATATGGAGAAAATTATGATGAGCATTCTAGCTAAGGCAAACTGTCAAACACTACCTAGCCTATCAACAAAAAATTAAGATCAAATTGATCTTTCAAATATTTTTCTGCAGTCAGTTAAGTTCTGTCAAGATTTTGCGATGTTTGAAACGGTTTTTGTGGTTTCCATGTTACCAGTCGTGTAGATAGATATACCCTAAACCAATTTATTTAAAAGTGTTGATATGCTATCGCAGCTGTAGCTGTTCGTTGTGATAAGGCACTGATTGACGATCTCAAGATTTCTAGTTCAATGCTTGCATGGCGTAAGCTTTTGGGAAAGTTACTGTACGACAATTTCCTTGCTGGCAGCTGTACCGGCAGCGCTGGCAACTATGAAACAGGTTTGTACGCAAGTTGGTCATTTTTTAACCATAGAGGGTTTTTAGTGATTTAAAGTAAAAATGTAATCAAAAGTCAACATTTTTTACACCTGGTTAAGAAATAGTGTGAATGGTAGAATTTCAAAAATTGGCCTACACCGATACATAGCACATTAATATTTATTCTTTATATAGACTTCACAAACCACATCGACTATAACTTTGCAGTACTTCATACAGGAAATACATTTTTATGTATTTTGATCATCTTTCTCACTTGTTTGTAATGTTACCTTTCATAAATTTGCTGATGCGAGGTTTACACAAAAAGTTCTGTGAAACGCAATTCATTTTAATTTTGACTAAGTCTGAACCGTTATTTCTCAGTACTTAATCAGAGCTCAGAAGTGACAAATTTGTGCGGTAAGGAAAAGTAATGCTGACTGCAATGTCCGTCCATTGAATCCCTTTCCAAGATTATTTGTTGGTATGTCTCAATAGTTCATAAATCTACATCTTACTGTTATGTCACAAAAAAATTTTTAGAACTATCCGTTTTTGGAAAATAAGAGTGTTTTGAGATAAAGTTAGTTGTTTAAAGGCAATCAACTAAAAAGCAAATAAAACTGGATAAATGACACACCTTTTCTGTCCGACTAATTGTAGTACGGGACAAGCTGTCCCCCTGTATATTTCAAGGCGCTACGATCATCAACCAAGCAAGTGAAACTTTTTTCTCGAAGACAACGGCTTTAAAAAAGCTCTAGTTTTTTACGTGTTGAAGATGCTGACATTAAGGTTTCTATGAAGCATCTTCGTCGCAGACCAACATCCTATATGTCAAAGGTGGCCAAACGTGCAGTACAAAAGAGCCAATGACAATAGAGGCCATCATTGAAAGAGTGTGGCGATCTTTTTTTTCGGAGATCACCTTTTACAACATCGAAATTGCTAGATTTTCTATCCCAACGGTAAGTGAAGAAAATTTTTTTCGGAGATCATCATTTTTAAATACGGTATTACGCATGTGCACCCCTCGGCTGGCTACAAACCTTAACGCACCGCACGCAGTGTTTACACACCCCTATACTTCCCCGCTGCACACAAAAACAACACGAGTCAAAAGAGTCGCAATCAAGGTCAGAAAGAACCGCACGTGGCTTCCGAGCCGCGGGCTGGCCATCCGTGCTATATGTCAATAACCATCTATCTATACATAATATCTGTCTGTTGATGCGAATGGCTATAAAGAGTAGATGATACATAAAATCACACGGTCCAGCAATTCGTTAATTACATAGAATGATGGGAAAATCATTCATGGTAAACCGCGATCTTTCCCAAGATTCTGAGTTAGCCTTGATGATAACCGATCACCACCGTGAAGTGGCACCAGTAAAAACTGTCTTCGGGTAAAATTTGAACCCTCGATTTGATTTGCACCAGCTATCTTAAGGAGTAAACTAAGGCTCTTAGTAAAGGGACGATTTAATCGGAAAGAAAATTAGAAAAACATACGTTTGGAGAAAAATTTTCTTATCTTGATTTTACAGTTATGAAAATGTTACGTTTTATAAACTAATTACCAAACAACAAAAATCAAATGGTTGAAGCTATGGTTTGCGTATTTGTACCAACAAACAAACCAGAAAAACAATTAATGCTGAAAAAAAAGAAAAAATACACACAATTGCACAGGTTAATGCAATTAAGCAACTAGTTTCGAAAAGACAAGTACGCAGGCACTTAAAAGGTCACCGCTGTAAAAATTTGTTTAGGTTCTTACGGATTTTACTTATGGAATAGTAACTTTCATCCTTAAGTCAGTTAGGATTAAATTCAAATTATACGTTGATTTAGACTTGTCTTTGAATTAGCTTGTCATGAGCAAGATTACATTCTGTCAATCAGACTTTGATCACGGATTTGTGACATGACTATCTTGTGGTAGGCATATATGTAACCTATAGCTTTTAGAAAATCGAGCTATACGCACGTAGCTAAGTCCTTTGATCTGGCAAATAGTTATTTTTTGTCGATTGTTTAGATATTTTTTTTGTTTTCACTGATAAAAATATACTATCTTAAAACCTGGTGTGATTAAAATGAGCATTTTCTTAGTTTCTTGTTGGCAGGAAAGTAATCAATATTATTAGTATTGCATCGTCCGTTTCGCCATTATATAAAGCTTGCCGAAAACTGACAACTTCTGACAGCTTTTATGAAATTCACAAAGTTTTTTAGCATACGCACTCTTAGTACATGGTATTTAATGTTCTGAGCTTCTTCCATTTCATCTCTCCACCCTTTCTTTGAAAACGTTACGCAAGTTGCATTTCCGAACGTCAGATAAACTATCGCACACCGGCCTATTTAAGAATCTTTTAGAGAAGCGCGGCCAGAAAATTTGTTTTTATTTGGGGAGAGAAACCAAATATTTGTCACAATGACCTCATAAATATTAATAGTAGCCGCTACTGCAACTTCAAAAAGAAAGTGATTGATGGCATCTTTTTCTCTTAACTGTGCCATTGATCTATACCTCAGTTCAAGATAGTCAATCCAAAATATTGCTCTAAACTTTTAAGTTTTTAAAACAATGATTTAGTTTTAAGGTGCTTATTGCATCTTGCCTACTAAAGAATTGATACATCGAAACAGTTATTTTGCTCAGTATCATATCATTTATGTAATTTCTAATTGCTTTATGAAAAAAAGGTATTGGAATTTCCTTTTCTTCAATGTAGTTAAATATTAGAACCACAAAGTTTTCAAAGATAATGGTTGGCAGCCATCAATTTTTTTTTAAATTTTTATTCAAGTGTTGAACTGCTGTTTTACTACTGATACGTCAAAAAAACTGGTAAATCTTAAGTAAGGTAAAAAAAGTCTTAAGTGTTTTGCAGCTTTATTTCCATTAAACGATACAAATTTTTCTGAATTGTGGCACATATCCTCCCCAAACTAAACAAAGCGCACTCAGCACCCTTTTTTAACCACAGCATGAGCTATACCCATCACGTTTATTTTTTAGTGGTAAAACAGTATCGTTAAAATTTCAAATCCTCTTCCTCATTCCAGTAAATGACGCAAAGGGTTTTTTATTACGTAAGCTTTCGTTTATGCATTCGTGGCAAAATTTTGCTTGAGGCTATTCAACAGTCTCGAGGGTCGTGAGCAAAGCCCTTAGGCGTTGGCTGTGCAGTTTCTTTGTTATTATCTGGAAGTTTGTATTTGTTGCCAACAAATTCCATTTCCCACTGAATTAGTTTGACTTTTTTGTCTGTCATATGGAGGCATGGTCGTGATGAAGACTGTGAATGAAATAAAATTGTTTGGTCATGATATATCGAAAGACGTTGTCATTTCAGGTTTTTTAATGTCGTAATTTCAGAAAATGTTTATTAATGAAAATAATGTGAAAGTTTTGCTCATGAAGTTAATAATTAAATTTGAAAGCGAGAAAAACGTTTTACATTTGTTAGGTCCATAAATGATTTTTGTTTTGTCATTTGGTTTCTGGAGATATGGTCTCAATTGCTAAAAAGTCAGTTTATTGTGCTTTGCTTTCGTGACTTTTATTCATTTAGTTTTAAGAGCTTTAGGACTCTAGTTACCGGTACACTTGTGTTTGGGCAGTTGCATTACTCACAAAACTAGCTTTATTGCATTAGTTTCAACTGTGTGTGGTTTAGAATAGAACAAGTTTATTCAGTTGTGGAATCCAGGGTAAGTTTAAAATAAGCCAAACACACGTATAACCAGTGACTATACCTTTGTATTGTTTCACTACCAAAGATGGTGGTGGTGGATAGTCATCCCTGCAGGCCGGGAGCATACCTCCGCCCCTTCCTCAAACATAGCCGGACAAACAGACGTAAAATAGTGCAATAAAGCTAGTGTGCTTATTTATTATTGTATGTAAGTTCACGAGTTTTAGTTGTACAGTTGTTGAAGAGAACCTCTCGTCATTTTGTCATTTTTTTTCTCTGAGTTGATTAAACTGCAAGTTCAAACTCTTTTGAGAAAATTGGAGTGCGTTGTTGTGGTGATTGTTTTGATGCATCTTGCATTTTAGCGGTTTTACAGATTAAGTAACTGCGTATATGAAATAATTTTGAGACGCTTCTGTGGTTTCCTAGCAATAGGCTAGATTTAATTTTTGTTTTTTTAGTTTATTGCGGCAATTTTGTGTGTCAGTTGAAACTTACCACCACCATAATTGCCCTGATTAAAATAGTGAAAAAATGAGACGTCAAAGCGCTGCCAGTAAATCATATCGTGGTTTTGTGATTTTGTAAGCGGCATGTTAATTTTAGCAAAAAAGTTTGAAGTTAATCTTATTTTTTCTTGTTTGGAACAAAAAATAGTAATCTGCCTCAGGCAGCATATTCTTGATATAGCATGTTTACAATGTACAAAATCTTAGCAACGAGTGTATAACAGAAAAGCGATAACTTATTGACAGCTGACTTTCGCGGTGGCCTGCGGAAAAGAGACACGTCCTACAGTACAAAGCTGTTGAATAAAGTCACGAGGCTAGATAAATATAGTACCCGTTGAAGCATTTAAAGCAAAGTAAGGTTTCAAAATTGGGCAAAAAGTTTTTGTAGTCATTACGTTTTTAAACTCTATGACACCACATGATATGCAGTAAGCAATTAATTATAGTTCAAATACAGTACCATTAAAATAAGATTTATCAGGCAATTTGATGAATTCATTAATGAAGTGAGAAATTACCATTAGATCTTTTATATGCTTTCCAGGTACAATATTCTGACAATTTAAACATGTTCACAGTATGAAAAATCGACGAAATAGAATAGTTTCAAACAGTCAAAACAAAGAACTAAAACGTTTGTACTCGTTAGGGCAATCGTCCAAATGTTGAAACATAATTATGATCTATTGCGCAACCAGAAATTGCTAATGCAATAACAAAAATTTTGGGTTAACTTCAAAGAACAGAACCACGTTGTCGATCAGTATTATCACATTGAACTGTTCAATATTTACTTAGTGTAAACCAATAGTAATTCTTTCCACCAAACTCGTCAGTGCATCAGGTTCTTCAACAAACAATTCTATTTGAATAACTAAATCTGATACAAATGAGCCAGTTGTAAAGCGCTGTGCAGTGGTTTTGTTTATAGGCAATGAAATCGATTGGATTGGAGCGCTGTTCTATGACGTAACTGCCATGCTGTGTTTTTGGGAAAAGCATTGTGCAACTTCTTCAACTTGGCTGCACCGCTTGTGCTAGAGTTGGCAGCAGGACTGGAAGTAACCTCAGTAGAGTCCATGACATCAACAGCAGACTTGTGCTGTGTTTCGTGGCAGATTCCCCACTAATAATGCCACTATGTCAACTCTTCTGATAATTCTCCCTCTGGTAACCTCAAACTGTAGTTGGCACAAATTGTTCAGTGCATAACTGACTAAAATTTTTTTTGTGACCAAATAAAACAGGTAACTCGACCCAATTAAAATTTAATAAATAATTGTTTCAAGCATTTGAAAGCATTTTCAAAATGTAGATCAGTCAAATCAGTTTATTTTGTTATCCGATTATTTATTTTGTTGGTGCAGTAGTTCTAATTTTTTAAATAATATTCACAGGTAACGTAAGTGTTTTTGTTGACAAAATGCTCTTTATGATAATAGGCCTATTTTTTGTTGTGAATGCTGCAAATCTTGCAATATGCCAAAAGATAATTTGTCCTGACAAGTGTAAATGCTTTCACCAATCATTTGACTGTGCTAATGCCTCTTATGATCACGTAAGCTGGACGTTTCCGGAAAATATTACTGAGATTACTTTATCGTTTAACAGGTATGCAAAGTTCAATTTTTGTTTCACTATCGTATTATCTCTATTATAATTGTTGACTGATGATTATTTTTTATATGTACAACTTATTTTGAAGACAAAGTTGAGCTGTTATAGCGCATGTTTTATCTGTAAAAAGTATAACTAAAATTAAAATCACTCTTTAGTGTTTAGTTTTTGTAATTTATGACATAGATATTGTTTTGAATTTAAAAAGTGTGTGGATTAAGGAATTGTTTTTGCTTGTTGTTTTCAATTGAATTGTACTTGAATTATAGATAACAGAGATATCACTTAAGACAAGCAAAAAGCCTTTCTTACTTTTGAGAACATGTAATTAAAATATTGTAATAAAGAGGGTGTTTCAAAAAAATGTGCCCTAAGTTGAATGACCGAAAAAAAAAGCGTAAAAAAATCATATTAAATCAAATATTTATCGAAAGTAAACAATAAATACTGAGTCCAAGTTAAGCCATGCTTTTACATATCAGTTTTTAACCAAATTTCTTGCAGTTTACATTTTCAATATGTGAGCCATTGCGTTTGAGACGAGACTTGACTTGGATTGTACAGTTTCCTCCCGTCTTGTCTCGGGTGTAGCTAGTCATAATTAAGCACATCATATGGTATTGTTTTCACTAAAGAAGTGCTGTAAGCGCTCACAAATCATTTCACACCTCCTCACAGGCAACAGTTTTACGAATTCAAATTGCGGTTGTGTTGGTCCCACTCAAAATCAGTCTTCAAAGAAATGATTTGATTTTTAAACAGTTGGTGTAAATTTGTAATCGTGTTCTGGGCTAATAAGTTATGCCTCAAAGTAATGTATGCCTTGCACAACATAACCTACGAAAAAACCTGCTGTTATTTTATCAGTTCTTGTTTCATAATGTATACCACACTGGGCTGAGAAATTTTTATATCTCCCCCCTACAGCTTTTTTGTCAGACACATCACGTCAGTTGATATTGAACTTGTGGTGGAATCTTCCATAAACCCAACAAGAATTTTTTTTTTACCCGAAATTGATGATTTTATTTATTTATTTCTGTTTAGTCCAAGGCCATTTCAGTTTAAACTAGTAACTGCTACTTAACTTAAATCTAAAGACGGAGTAATTTATATCAAAAGTGATATTTTGCTGGGTAAACTTCAAACTATTACCCTTTTTTGGAACACCCAGTACTTGTGACGACATTAAAGCAAACCCACTGCCACTTGCTTCCCTTATTGTATAGATTCAAAACCTACTGCATTGTTTAAAAATGAGTAGTGTTGGCTGTTCACCATATGTATAAGGGTATACAATCATGCTTGAAACAATAGTGAAAACAATGTTTAAAATATTCTTTTTAAGCTTGTCTTTTAACTTGTTTACTCACATTTGAATGCCGATGTTTTTTCAGTTTTAAACGCGTTCTCAGTGGCAGTATTGCTCTATAAGTAAATAAACCCACGAAAGCTGAGAACTTTTTCGAAAGTGTGACAACTTATTGATTTCTTGCAATATTTAATTTATTTTTGTCTGTGCGTGGATTTGCATAATGCTAAGCAGCCTAACTCAGCCATTTTGTGTGAGACAGAAGAAACTGCTGAATTTTAATTGTTTGTGAAAAAGGTAATTATCATTAAATTATTTTCAACATTTGAGGAAAAAATAATTCGGTAAAATCCACTCGCAAAATTTTTAAGTGAAAATCTAAGATTAATTTTAGTGGGATAGATTTATCTCACGTAGGAGATAAGTATGTTTAAATTACTAGATGTTCAAGTTAATTGTTGACATGTTTTTGTTATTTTTAGACTCACACATCTGAATCAAAGCAATTTTCGAAACGTGGTTTCAACTATGAAAATTTTGGAAATATCTTTTAACAACTTCACTGTTCTTCCAAATGATTTTTTAAGTCATTTTCCCAAGCTACAAGTACTAAACGCGTCGCACAACACAATCCAGTTTACTGTACAATTGTTTGTCTTGTCTCCCATCTTAAGGAATCCCAATTTGGAAGTCCTTGATTTAAGCAACAACAATATTACATTTATTGGTTCGCAACTGTTTGAGGGAGTTCCTATTTTAAAGAAGGTTTATCTAGATAATAACTTTATTACCGTCATGGGAAATCGTTATTTTCTTGACACCCCATTACTATCCACCTTGACTATCTCTAACAATTCTTTGAAAAGTGTTTTTTTTACTATAATATCTCCACTGAAACTTTTAAATTTGGCTGGTAATTTTTTCTCTTTCGACAATTCAACTAAAGTTTTTGAGGCAATTTCTGAATTACACAGTTTGAGAATCGGGCACCCCAATCTGCATTATTATCCACAAACGTTTTTTGGCCTTAAGTCGTTGAGTTATCTTGCTTTAGTGGATTTTTCTCAGCCAGTTTTGACTGCATACATTTTGGAACACTTTCTCGAGCTTCGTGTATTGAAGTTGGTTCGTGGTAAAATGACTCGCATAAACTTGTGTCTTCTCAATTTATTGTCTCATATAATCATAGAAGATTCACCAGATCTGACCAGCCTTACAATATCCATATGCACAAACTCGTATCAAGGAGTCATCAACCTAGTCAATGTTGGTGGCTTAAAAACCGTAATTCTGTATAAACTAGGGCTTTCTCCGTTTAACAACATTTCTTTCAACGTTGTTGGACCTAACAACATTAAACTATTAAATCTGTCAGAAAACAATCTGAAACAAATTTTAAAAAACGATTTTAGTGCATTTAGTCAACTCGAAAGCTTGGATTTGTACAACAACAGGATCTCGTATCTTCACCCTTATTCGTTTTCGTCATTAGAATTTCTTAAGAGCGTAAATTTGTCAAAAAATCTATTGCAAACAATTCCAAATGGCTTTTTGTTTTCATCAAGCATTTTAGAATTGAAACTTGACTACAACCTGATTAAATATTTTTTTAGAGATTGGAATAAAAATCTGAAAAAGTTGCAAGTTGTTGATCTCTCTTACAATATGTTAAGTACAATAACCGCTAGTAAAGGTAACGTTCGCTACCTGTTAGAAGGAAATAAATGGAATTGCGATTGCCAATTCTACAAGAATATTATTACAATTAAACTTGAAAATTTATGCCAAAATTACACTAGTGAATCTTGCCTTAAGTGCAGTAGTCCTCCACGTTACTCTGGTATATCTCTCTATAATTTGTCCAAAGATTGTGTATCTACAGGGTGGCTTGTGGTTGTGTTGTGCTCTTTAAGTGCACTTGTTATGCTAATTGTTATTGGATTTTTCGTTTTTCTGAAATACCGCAATATTCTCAAATTTTATCAGTCGCGTACCAATGGAGTAGACCGTAAACGCTCAGGATAACTTAATCAAAAAAATACAGAATTGTTTATTTAAACATTGGCTTACAAGCAAATCTATCACAAACAAACGCAATGTAAAATTGCCGTAAACATTGTCAAAGTTGAAGTATTTCGTGGCTCTCATAAAGGTTTTCTGTTTACACCGCTAGTTACTTTTTATATGGATGTTATTAGAAATCATGCTTTTTTTTCTTATCACTTTTAGAAGTACAGAGTCTGACATTTGGTAAGCATTTTAGCATTCATGGTAACAATTACCTTTACTGAAGCAAAATCCAAGAAGTAGTAACGTTGATAATATCTTCTAGTAGTATACGATCAGGTGCAGACCAGATAAGGTTTATACACAAATTAGTCAATAAGTTTCAAAATTGTTAGAACCGATTTTAACTATTCAGTCACCTTTAGTAATGAAAGGGAATTTATTATAATGAAATATATTAATACTTTGATAGGTTTACAAAGTTTGCTTAATGGCCAAAATCGATTTGAATAAATTTGGTTCAGTACGAAGAATATTGATCTCGCCGCGAACAGGCTATACCTGTTGGTTATTGATCACATATGTTATATTAAGATAAATGAACCATGCTCAAAATTAGGTTTTCAAAATCTTTCTAATCAAAATGTTATGCGTTTTTATTTATTGCATTTTGTTGATTTTTCTGTGCGCTACATGAATACCGGTACATGAATTTCCGGCTGCACGAGAACAGTATGTGCTTTTTTATACCCATCAATTTTTTCCCATTGTCTTGTCACAATTAAATTTTGTTCATATATATTTATGGTTGGTTCATGTTCTTTTATCTATTATAAAAACTAAAACAAGTGTCTTTTTGACCAACGAAATAGAAACAAAGCCATTCATATACTTGCTCTCACTCTCAGCTTACCTACTTTGCCAACCGTAGTTCCTACCGAATACCATGCTTTCTTGTCAGCTAAACGGATATAATTCGGGCTAGTAATAAACCCTTTTCCGTTAACCACCAACTAGGGAAAATTTTACTAAAGGTTGCTACATTACAACGCAAAACTTTTCAACCCATTGACTTTGCAATCTCTTACTTGTAAGTCTGTGCGCTCACCTATTATTGCCTTACTTTCAAATCTTATTGTTTAGCCCCGTGTACCCAATGTGAAGTTCCCTGATCCCTTGGAGATTGTGAACCAGTTGCAGAGGTGTGGGAAAGAAAAGTTTGTCTTTTTTGTCGATGCTAGATAATATAAAAACTAATTATTGGGACTCTTTTATGATTTTTGTTACAGGGGACTGTGAGTCGTTGAAAAAATTACAAGGGGTTTTTGTACAATAACTTTTAAAACGCTTGGAAACCATTGACTTACCCTGTCGATGTTACCAATTGTGCTTTCTAACTTTTACATTTAGTTGCAAATACTGAGTATTTGTAAAATTGCTTTCTATAAATTTTCGATGTTGTTTATGCAGTTGTTTTTCTGCAATAAACTTACTTCGACTCTGTTTGATTAATTTTATTTCGCATCAAAATCTTGCGGTAATACCGTAGAATATGCGCCACACATACAAAGACGATGCTAAAACAGTTGGCTCCATGTTATCACCAACGTAGTTGCAAATGTCGCTAAGGAAAGCAAGAAAAGTTAAACATACAGCATGAAAGCTCGGGCAAGAATTAAGGCTTCTCAATACAACCTTTTGAAAAGAAGGCTAATCTTTAGTTGGTGCCAGAAGATACAAAGTATACAATTTTTCGTTTGTACTTTTCAATATTGAACATTTTTTAGATAAAGGTAGGATTCAACTGTTCCAGCAACTACCGAAGTGATCTGGTTTTAGTAGAAGATAAGCCGATGAGAAACTGTCAAGACATCCTCATTTCTAGAGAGTATGAAAACGGTATTGAGCTTGAAAAAAACTAATTTGTTGGACATTCTATAAGTAATCTGGAAAATTAAAATTAGTTTTTTATTGGGATAGAGTGTCAAAGTACTTACATAACATGTAGTATGAGGATGTCAGCCGTGTAGATAATGGCACAGTAAGACCTGTCGCACCACCATCCGTTTGCATTCATCCTGATCCGAATAGAGATGTCGCTGCTCTTAATCTGTTTGTGTGGTTGATTGTTTTACGGTGTGGAGCCCAAATGTTTTGTTCATACAGTGACTTACTTCAAAGAGACTGCAACTTGTCATCAGGTTGGACTTTACTTATTCTATTCTTCCATTTTATATCATATTAGAAAATTTCTAAGTTTCAACTCTGCTAAACAGAGTGCTTTAACTATAAGCACTGTTTTAACCTTCAATGATGACATGCAACTCCATTTATGAAGAAGTACACTGCTTTTCCTGGCAACATTCTCACATAACAACAGATCAAATATAGAACTAAGCCCTACAATATTAATAGCATAACTACCGTAGGGCAGGGGTCGGCAACCCCTGGCACGCGTGCCACAGGTGGCACGCGAGAGGATTTTTCATGGCACGCCAAGTGACTTGATGCGCATGCGAAATTTACCCTATAAGCGTGCGTGGCGCACTCCCAAGCTCAAATTGTCTACACTGCACGAAATCAACAGTCCTAAAATTTGTCAAGCATGCAATTCACTTGACTATTTCTATGTCGGCGATGTCTGTTGTGGTTCTGCCAATGACACTCACAACTGGCTCGCTGTGAAAGCGAAAAAATTGGCTAAGACAATCCAATTCATGCGAGTTCCCATTAGCACAAACAAATTAGAGTAAACAAAGATGCGATACGGCGCAAGAATAAATAAAATTGTGGTGTAGACACGCCTAATACTAAAACAGTAACGAAAATATTGAGTTTCCTTGTCGCACGCTCTGCTACAGCACACAGACAGTTTCGAGCTTTGCTTAAAGAAATTGAAAGTGCATACCATGATGTGCTGCTGCACTGCAGTGTCAGATGGTTAAGTTGCGCTAAGGTTCTCTTGAGGTTTGTTGAATGTCTAGTCGAGATAAGGGTCTTTTTGATAGTACAAGGAAAGGCCTACCCCGAACTGGAGGATGAAAAGTGGCTGGTAAAACTGATGTTTCTTGCGGACATCACCACGCACCTTGACGAACTTAATCTTCGTCTGCAGGGTGCAGGAAAAACAGTGATGTGTCTTTTTGAGGTATGGAAAGGATTTGCATCTAAACTGGATGTCTACACACGGGACATCCGAACCGCCACTTTTCGCTACTTTAAACATCTGAAGGCTTTCTCAGTAGATCACCAAGTTAATTTGGCTGAAATTGATATGTACATTAGGGGTTCAACGTCTCAATTTTGCACCAGATTTCAAGATTTTCAACATTTTGGTTCATTGTTTTCTTTTCTCATCAAGCCCGAGAGCAGCAAAGACTTGAACTTATGTGCATTTGAATGGATGGATATTGGAGACTTCCAGTTGCAGCTGATCGATTTCAAAGCATCTTTATTGTGGACATTGAAATTTGTTGATTTGCGGAAATCGCTGGAAACCATTGAAAACAAGCAAAAAAACATTTTAACATGTTGGGAATCTTTGCTGGAGAAATTTAGCTGTCTGAAGAAGATAGCAATACCTTTGCTGTCTGCATTTCAAGCCACTTATTTGTGTGAAGAAATATTTTCACAAATGAAGTTTATTCTCAGTGCCCATCGCAGCGGACTTACAGAAGATCAATCAAAATTATGTGTTCAACTAAGTGTATCCAAATTTAGTCCCAATATTACAGAGCCGAGCAAGGAAAAGCAAGAACAAGGAGTCTGTAGTTTCATTAAAAAGAGTCTTTTGACTATATTCGACTTCACCCAATAAAATTAATAAATAAATTTGTTTCTTATCCGTTTACTATTCACATTGTTGAGTGTGCAAACCAAACACATAAAAATGTTTGGCACGCGAAGTTGCCTACAACTTGATATCATTCGTAAACTGGCACACTGCGTTCAAAAGGTTGCCGACCCCTGCCGTAGGGCAGCATCGGCCAAATCTAGGGTATTCAACCTTTTTGTATGCGTGGCCCACTTTTCATCTGAAGAATATTTCATTACTTACTTTTAAAAACTCTTTGTTCATCCGTTTTCCTTTTGGGTGAGAACTATCTTTAAGAGATCAACTTTTTTAAAGTTTATATTTTTAATTCAAATTTAAGGCGAAATCCTTTTTTGCTTTTTTTTTGATGATCGACTTTTCTAAGTCTATATTTTCGCATTTTTCCTCACTTTGCAAACCACTGTCCTCCCAAATTAAAATTTTAGCTGCGCCTCACCTGATTTCGTGCTGAGGCAAGTGAAGAACCAATGAGTTAAGTCGACTTCGAATGGCATACGAACTCACTATCCGCAATAGCTAAGATATGAAACCCAGGCATTTGGTAACTGGACGATAAAGCTAGAACGCTGCTCTAATCATTTAGTTGTCGAATTACGCCAAGTAGCCATGCAGATGTCAGTTGATGAATGAAAAATCTTGGCTTGCCATCCTTGCGTATCTTGCACGAATAGCGCAAAAATGTAAAAATAAATAAAAAAATCCGCCTAATCCATTTTTCAAAGCGTCAGGCAATTGACAGAAGTCTCGGCCCTTCTTATTGAATAGAGTGGACGTAGGAGAAATTGCACATTAAATCAACAGAAATCTAACTCTAAATGACAACGACGCTAGCTTCTGTTAAGTACGTTTGCTTCAGTGGTGGTTAGAGCGTTGAAGTAGTGGTTAGAGCGTCTGCAGTGCAGTCGATAGACTTGAGTTTTATTTCTTTGTAGATTCATAACCAAAAATTTTAAGAATAGCATGTTAGCATAATCACAGATCAACTTGGCGCTCAGTATTGGGACTGATCTGGAGGGTGACATGTGGAACTCAGTTTACTCAGTCGTGACTAAAAAGAAGCTCTGGGTTTCAAATGACCTGAGGATATAACCGAAGAACAAAAACTGCAGCAGTAGGGCAGTATCGACATAAACTGATTCGGCTGGAATTCGAACCGACCGGCATCAGCAATTTTATGACTAAAGCAACTTTTTGAGCATAGATAACCGATCTAAATGTTGAATTTGACTTTGAAATCATACGATGAATGATTGGTTAACCCTGAAAAGACATAAGAATCAAAGGAAGATTTACATCTGTTTAAAGATTTAAGTGCGTGTAAGCCCGTAAAACCTTCTTCTTTAGTTTCTTTCTTCTGGTTCGATCAGTAATAGAATATGCTTATTTCTCATCTTACAAACAGTATAATAAGAAGTAAGCCAATGGTAGAGCTAGAAAAAAGATATTTTATTCAACAACTTAGTTTTTTCCATGTAATAATTATTTCAGGCTTTTCAACATTAAACTATCATGGAAATCTTGCTCTTCAATTTTGCAATGGAATAACTCAAACTCATCCAATGATGGCGACAATCATTTGCCCTTCGTTTGAAGTTACTCCAGATGCATTAAACTTTGGACCAATTTTTATCGGACAAGAAGCGATTTTGCTATTGCATCTCACCAATCTAACTCCTTCTTCTGTCAAATGGCAGGCGAGAATCAAAAGTAGGAGCTAATATAAGTTAATTCTATCTTTCGGTTGCAGAAAAACCCTTGCGGCGGAGCGGGTTGAGCCATAACTTTTGATTTCGTTGGTCTCAAGAAACGTTCGACGTTTCTACTTTGAAAAACATTGGTAGTTCAAATTGTCTGACAAAATCTTGAATTCGTCGCATGCCTCTGAATAAAACTATTTGTCGATTCTAGCACGAATTTACTACTTAATATAAAAGGCAGAGTTCTGTCTGAACGTACGCACGCTTTAACTCCTCCAAAACTGTTGGCCGTACGAACATCAAACTTCGCGCGATTGATCACCTCCCTGGCATCATAAGAGGGGTTTGCAACGTTATGATGACGTCATATCCAACGAAAATTTGCTTGGAATTTGCGCTTTTTGACAGAAGAAAATCGTTTTTTCTCAAAAAAAGCCAGCCCCCACTTACCAATTTTCGAAAAATTTTATTCTTTTCGGGTCAAAGATGACGTCACAGTTAATGCTGGATTGCACAATTTGTTCTGTGTATTTTCTCAATAACTGCTGAGGAAAGAAACGCTATCAAAAGTTATTTTGGTAGATATTTACAAGGTACTTACTTTAAAAATAACTCCACGACAATTCAAGCTAAATTGACGATACAGCACGCGAGGTTTTTTAAGCTCTGTGCTGTTATAATGTGTCTGGTACAATTAAAGCAAAAAAGTGAAAAAAGTATAAACTCGTTATTCGCTGTTGTTTCAATAGCAGGCAAGTGACATGCAACCTGTGAAAGAACATGGATACATTACAGTATCAGCATAGTAGTAGGTCAAAAAACCTATTTTTTGGTAACTCCATGGCAAATTACAATATCTTTGTACGGTCGTGTCCTTAGCCTGACTGATCTTAAGCTCTAAGACATATTATTAAATTTTTGCAGTGTTAAACAAATGGACAAATTTTCACGTTAAATCTCACAAGAATCACAACAATTATATCCATCTTTACCACAAAACCTGGTTCATGAATTATATTCTTAAACCAAGCAGAGCCTATTGTAATATCCTAACTGGAAGTGCTTGACTATGGGTTAGTTTGCACTTCCACCACCTGCAATTATGCCATGATCTAGCAATATTAGTGCAACCAGAGGTTTTAGGTCATACATTTAGACATACAATTACGAAAAGTCGTCAGTAGCATGCCAAATATTTAGTAGCTTATTTCAGAAATTACACAACAATCACTTTGGCGTCCCCCTTAACAAATTTACATGTGTGCTTTCGTGAAAGTGGTGAAATAAATGAATAAATGAAATGATCGATTAAATTAAATCAAACGAATAAATGAAATGAAAGGCAAGAATTGAAATGGTTGTTTCAACTGTGTGCAAGTCCAGTTCCGTGATTACATGCAAGGAGCAAAACAAATAGGCCAAAATGTTGCTAGGAATTTCAAAATCTCTGGAAAAATATAGTGATTACGCGCAGCCCCCCGATGTTTTTCTACTCAATTCTCATTAAAAACGTGCTACTTTTGATTCTGGAACGAGAATTGATGTTTATTGTTCAGAGAGTAACTCAAGAGATGAAAAATATATAAGGTATTTAGGAAAAGGGAAATCTAGAAAAGAAGCAGAAGCAAAACTTAAAAAAGTTGTTGTAAAATCGAAAAAGTGATTGATTTTTTTCACGGAAGAGAACCGAAAAGTAATGTTTCAGGTTCAAATTCCAGTAATGCAACTGTTTTGTGTTAGTCTACTTTCAGTAATTGCAATGCAGAACCAAATTTGAAAATTATTTCAATAGAACCAAATTTACAAAATGACTGATATGATGTTGCTGAAAACATAGCGCATAAGGAATACGAAATCGTTTAGCACAAAATTGACGCAGGAGGGTAATTTTCGATCAGTTGAAAGATTACTTCTGCCAAAAGGACAATTTTGAGCTTCAACATTGTGATGCAGATCTTTCTTCCTCATAGGCATGAATTGCCGGCAGTAAATTCAAACAGCATTGTAAAAAGTTCTTGTTTTGGAGAGAGCAATTGAATGGTGAAATAGTGAAACACCAATGGTTGTGTTATTCAACTTCGTCAAATAACTTTTTATTTCTACATTTGCTTCTGACAAAAACGTATTGGCATCAATTGGTTACGGCGATTGAAAAAATTCACCTCACAACTTGGCCAGGCACGAATCTTCTGCAAAAGCGCTTACGCTGTCTTTCAATACCCGGAGCAAAACAGGCGAGCATTTGCAAAGCTCTTGAAGAGCAAAAAGTATCTGAAAGAAAATATTGGTGTAAAATTTTGGATCGAGTTTTACGCATAATGAGATTCCTGTCATCCACAGCTTTGGCCTGACGTGGGAGCAACAAGTTAGTTGGTTCTTTACAAAACGGAAACTTTCTTGGGATATTGGATTGTTGGCAGAATGCGATTCTTTTTAAACTGAGCATATTCAAAAGCAAAGGACACGTTTCATAGTTCTCATCAATTGCATGCGAGAAATTTATCGAATATTTTCAACAAAAGTGATTGTATTATTTCCGAAATAAAGCGAGCAAAGTATAGTTCAATATCTGTGGACTCAACATCTGACATCACAAGTATTTAAGAGCTCACACTAGTTTTTCGGTCTGTTTTATCGTATGATCTCGTGAAAAAGTTTGTCAAATTTATGCCCATCCATGGGCACACTAATCACCAATTGGCTGATATTCTATTAAAATTAATAAAAGACCAGGAAATCAGTTTGAAAGATCTCTAGAGTCAACGCTTCTAACATGAGCAGAAAATATAAAGGTATGCAACTTATAATAAAAGAAGGAAACCGTTTAGTAGAAGAGGTTCCTTGTGTTGCCTATTCCATAAAGTTTGTGAGGAAACGTGCTGCGGAGTGTTACCAATTAACAGTATATTTTTTCGTGTTTATTCGGGTTTCTATTCGTTTTTTTCAGCTTTAATACACATGTAGAATCTCCTTACTTCTACTCCTGTGAAGCCATTTTACTCTCCAACGATGTCTTTGTTTGATACCCGTGGGTAGGTTTGAAATGATGCTGTGTATGCACCCAGAAAAGATCATCAAGCGGTTGCTCAAGTCTTGAAACCAATATCTGGTGACAATAACGAGCAATTGTTTCCGAAGAAAGAGCTAAGGGCTGAATCTTATCAATGAAAAAACATGAAGCTGATATTTTACTCTAATTATGGTCGTTCATGATGGAACGGTTACATGAAACCAGTCAGGAGCTGCAGGACAGCAAAATATCTTTGAATAAGGCTACAAATTTGCTATAGGGTCTGCATGATTTTGTTCAACTTTCAAGATCCCAATTTCAAGATTTCCAAAATAGGATTAGAGTATTAAGGGGCTACCATCGTTATACTAAAGGAACTTCAAGACAGAAGAGAAGAAAAGTTCGAGTGGATCTGAAAGCATATCACTTGATCAATTGAGCAGATTCAAAGTGTAGTTATGTTTGCCTGTCATGAACCAAATTCTTTTTATGTATAAAAACCCACATTGATTCTTACAATTGTCTTCAAAGAAGATTTACGCTCCTGACGGAATTAACACTTTTGCTCCCGCGATCATCATATGATGATCTTTTGTTTTAGGGTTTTCCTCAAATTTTTTTAGCCGAAGTTACAAAATCAGTTTACTAAAAAAAGAGTTTGTGACTTTATTTATCAACCAATTTTCACGACATTTTTAAAAGATCATGCTTATTTTCTCACTCATCGGAAGATGTCAAATTTGTGCCATAAATTTTTGATCTTCTTACCCAAAAAAATTTCAAAAGATCAAGATCACAGTGGCAGTCGACAAAAATTGCCAAATTTTTAGCAGATACGTACAAAAGTTAACTACGTTAAAATCAAATTGAAATATCCATGTTTAACAGAAAACCAAAGCTTTTACCACTAACACAGTTTGAAAACTACTCTTCTCTTGTATCGTCTGACAAAATTTCAAGCAATAATAAAAATTTACCAATTAAAATTTTCAAACTACTTAGAGGTCTCAAAACGCCTAGCAAAAAATTTTTTATGGTAAGTAAGTAAAGTAGATTTACTTTGTAAAAAATATGATATGATACTAAATACCGGTCTCATTTGATAGCTTAGGAAATTTTCTTTCCAGCAATATATTACTTTAAATAGTTTAGGCTAAGCGGTATATAATATTGACTGATCAAAAATGGGTACCGTACATCATATCAGTTCAAAACCCCCTAAAATTTTTTGACTTACCTTTACTAAATTAAAATTTTTAGAAAAATTTCACCCTATAAAAAGATAAAGTAAATTGCTATCATTTTATTACTAAAGTCGTTGTTTTGTATAAAGTTTCCAAGAAGATAGAACCTAAAATACAAGTGAAAAGCTAGCAGAAGTTTGGCTTTTCTAAAGCAAAGTTTTCGGTATGCCCCTTGTTTTACAACAAATGGGTGAGGTGTAACAAAGCCTTTAATTCATTTTTAGCGACAAAATGTTTCATTTAAACTTGATATTTTCAGAATCTTGAAAAATTTCCTTTTCATTAATGCAAAATGTTACATGATTTAGACCAAACTTTAGCAGATAATAACTTATCATATTTCGGGTCTAAATCTAACTAACAAAATTTAGTTGCAGTCAACAAAAAGGTAGGCATCAGAAAGTTGCAAATTGTGAAAAAACTAGACTTTTTGCTAAGTTTTGACCGATTTATTTTGAAAGCTAATTTCCTTGGCATCATCTAGCGGCCATTTCAAAAAAAATTGGCAGAAAAATCTGCAGTGATTTTTGAGGTAAGAGTACTCTAATTTCGAAAACCACTTAACACATATGATGGGGGGATAGTTTGCATAAAATTTGCATATTCAAAATTTTTTTTCTATTATGATTGAAATCCTCAAAAAAATAGCCATACCAGCGATATATAACAATCGATGTAGAAGTAAACCGATGAGTAATGATTTACAAACAAACTTGGCATATTTTATGATGATTAACTATGACTGATTATGACAATTTTTTGCTCTGCCACCTGGTGGACATTCTTTTCACAAGTTGCTTGGTAGCGAAAGAGAAGCACTTCATCCAACAGCGAAATTAAAGGGAGTGCTAAAGCATTATCTTGCTATCACTTAGATGATTACATAGAGTCCCTGGCTGATAGCATGGTTCTCTCTTCTGCTCTGCTAAAACCAGGGATGTGGAAGCGGCTATTTCGTCAATCGCTTCCGCTTCCACTAACAAAAAAACGAGAAAACGACCGTTGACAATTTTTTTAACTTTTTTGGGTCTGTAGCCTGCCTTCTCTTACACTTTATCATTTTGAGGAGACACAAACCTATCCATATATTGCTCTTGCTTTACCTACCTCGCATAAGCTTATTGTTCCGAACTACTCTGTTTGTTTTTTCTTAGATATAAGAACTCGTGTTGAATGTAGAACAGCGCTCTTCAACCTTTCTGTCATCGCGGAACCCCTCATGTATTTTTGCGTTTTTCACGGAACCCCCACAAACAAAAATTTATAAATCACGAATTGCTTGCAAGAAAATCAAATATTTCGTTATTACACTTCAAAAAATAATTAAACACTTTAACAAATAAACAGTTATTACAAGTTCCTTCACTATTTACAACTACTTTTACAACAGTTAATCTATTGTTTCTTAGATTTACACCGTATGATCACATATTACAACTCCCTACGATAGCCTGTCGTCACAACAAAAAATTACAGCGATATAGCGCGGATTTTCCTCCTCTATCCTCAACTACCTCTGACTTTGAGCTAATTTCAACTCTAATCATTAAAGTGGACCTTCTGTCCGTCCCCACAACACGTATTGACACTAATCTTTTTGGAGAGCGAAATTTCGGTCATGTATACAGTATATAGAGCGAGCAAAACTGAAATTACAGACGCATTATCACGTAACAAAAGGAGTTAACCAATTCAGACGTTCTTAAAGTTGTAAACAGGATTTCGTCACAATCTGCAACTTGCAATCACAAGATTCCATTACTAACTATTTATATACGAGGAACACCCTACGTATAAGAAATTAATATAATGAAATAAAAAATAAATACTGGTAATAAACGAAGAACCTTCACGGTCCCCTCACGGAGCACAACTACATGTTTTGCGAAACCCTGTTGAAGAGCACTGATGTAGAATGATCAAGTTGTTTCAGTCGTGAGTAATTTCTTTTTCAACGTTTTTAACCCCTAAGCAAGTTCAGTTAGGTTTAATCAAAGCATCATTTTATGGGCTACGTTCATTGTCCAAACGGTTCTAGGAAAATTCGCCGTAGACAAGTTTGCCGTAGGAAAACTCGCCTCAGGAAGTTTCGCCGCAGTCAAATTTTGCACCCCCAGTATCTACCCCCCACCCTGTACTCTCCCTTCCACTGTACACTACCCCTTACATTTACATACTGGGCCTGCCCCTTCGGTGTACGCTGCCTTTCTCCTGTTAGGCGAAATTTCCGAATGCGAAAATTCCTGAGGCGAGTTTTCCTACGGCAAACTTGTTTACGGCGAATTTTTCGGACACGGTCCAAACTACCTTTTTCTTACCGTAATCGATATAAAGTGTGTTGCTAGTTATACTTTTTTTGTTCTCTCGCGCTACTGAGTCGCACGTTCGTTTAGACATTTTGTGCAACTTCACCGTTTGTGTGAAAAAAGCGCCCGGGGTAGCTGGGCCCTCGGGAAGACCAGCAGTCATTTCGACCCAGCCCAAACGGGGTTGGGAACCGCACCACCACGTTGAGGCGGCTGTTGATTGGTGCAGCTTTTTCTTTTTCTTCGGCCCCTTCTCAGTTCTCACCTATGCTTCACCCAAATCATTTCCTTTTCTAAGCGTTACCAATATCGCCAAATTGGAACGCCTTTACCGGGCGGCTAGTCGTGCTATCTCCGGCTGCCTCTTGTTCTCCCCTATCCCACTTCTCTCTGAGGTGTCACTACCTCCCCTTCGAGTAACCCCAACTCATTTTGTTATGTCATCTTGTGAGCGGGCACTTCGTCTCCCAACCTCCTTTGCCATTTCAAGTTTGGCTAGACTTGGAGTGAAACCAAGGCTCTGCAGATCTTCTTGGAGAGCTTTTAAGTCCACTCACCCGCTCGTGCTTCCATCCACTTCTCCTTATAAAGCTCTTCTTGCTTGTCCTCCCTCACCTCCCTGGAGCCTGCCTTCCTTTACCGTGGAATCCACTCTTTCCTCTTCATGCTCCCGCTCTGATCCTCCTCTAACTTGCCCAGGTACGGCTCTCGCTCACCTTGACTCTCTCCCACCTCATGATTTGGTGATCTGGGCAGACGACTCTGTTCCTTTTCCTTTTGGCAAAGGCGGCTTGCCGTACTTGCCAGCTGCTCTCTCTGTGGCACTGAGACGACTCCTTTGTTTTCGGCAGGCCTAGTATGTTCAAGTTTTTCCGCTGGAACCTGCGCCATTCTGCACGCTCTTTGCTGGTCTCGGCAGCACCAACAAGTCTGCCACTTCTCATCTCTTCTCCTCCTATCTGACTCTCGCCTTGTCCTCGCCACCTTGTCCTCCTCTCCGTCTTTCCTTTTATCTCAATCTCTCTGGCAGATTTGGCAGGAACTGTCTTCTCTTTTCTCCTGTTTTATCATGCTATAATGGGTCCTCGGACATTCCTCCCGGGAAACGACGCGGCTGATGAGCTGGCCAGACGGGGCTACTCGTGCCCTCTGCAATGCCTTGTAGTCTCTTTCCTTTTACCTCCCGTATTCACTCTCGTCTTTCTCGGACCGGAGGCGTATTGTCTCATTTAAATTCTTCAACACACAGACTCCCTCGATTTCCACTGAGGAACTCGTGCTCCTTCGTCACGCTCACTGTGCCCTCTCTCGTCTTCGCTGCAACAAACACAGCTTACTGTTAAACTCTTATCTCTCTAGAATTGGCAGAATCGAGAATCCTTCCTGCAGTGCCTGCGGACACTCGTGCCAGGACACCTCTCATCTCATTCAGCACTGTCTAGCTGCGGACTCTTTGCGCCGCTCGCTCTTTGGCAACTCTTTGCCTCTACGACCTCTGGACCAGGCCCTTAGGAGTTTCCTGGCTTCTGGGGCTCCATGGTTTTCCGGCATGCACCATTCATCGGAAGAAGCCGAGTAGCAACAACAACACTTCACCCACATCGGAATATGGACAAAACTTTTTGGCCAAGTTACTCTTCAAGTCAAATAACTTGTTTGAAAGCGGAAGCGGTAGAATTTTCACGCTTCCGCTTCCACAGAAAAAGGACCGCTTCCACATCCCTGGCTTAAACTACTCCATTTCAACAGCAAATGCAAAGAAATTCAAATGTTGAGGTTCATTAATAAAATTCTGTTAATGCGTGCATTTCCTAACGTATCTGTTGTGTTATGTATTTTATGCCTCATGATTTTTAATTGTGTAGCCGAGCGCTTAATGTCATTGCTCAAAAAGTAAGGCATCAACTGCTTTCAATGGGCCAGAAGAGGTTGAATTGCTAGCGTTACCCTGCATTGGAAACAAAACTTCGGAAAAATAGACACCAACAATGATATTGACAGCCTTGCTTTGTCCAAATCCAGGAAGGTGTCACTTAAATGCCTGAATAGTAGGAACGCAAAACCTTTGGGTATAACTGGCTTTTTGTGGTTTTATTACTTTTTTTTGGTTTACAGTGATCCCTCGCTATATCGCGCTTCACCTATCGCGGCTTCGCTGCTTCGCGGAATTTTTTACAGTGCTTTTTTTACAGTGAATCCTGATTGGCTCAGGGGCTTTACTGTTGTCTAGAAGTGAAAAAAGTTGAAAAAATTGAAAAAACTTGATATATACGTTAATATTTCTATTTTTTAAACACATTTTGGGCCTGAAAAGAGGTTTTGTTTTTTGTTTCATTCTGCAGTACAGTATTGCATTGTAAAATAACAGTAAAAAATAAAGCTGACTACTTCGCGGATTTCACCTATCGCGGGTTATTTTTGGAACGTATCCACCGCGATAAACGAGGGTTCACTATATTTAATTACCCGTGATATTTATTACGTTCAGACGCTACTAACCTGGAAAGCGGAGAATTTCGCATCGGCTCCACAGAAGGATTTCTTGAACCGGCTTTTGAGGGAAATTCAAATCTTTACAAAGTGACAATCCCTGTTCACTTCTTTGCAATGTGAGTCTACGTTGTTATGTTTTTCTCTTCACTGAATTTTAGCAAAAAACTCGAGCCATTTAGGAGCGATGAGTAGCTGCCTCAAACCCGGTGCCAAAATTTTTTCGGGACTACAGTACTTTTTTGCAGTTGTAATGGAATTTCACCATGGAATGGTTGATTTAATGAAAGAGATGGAGACAAAATCTATATTTTTGAGAATCTCAAATCTTGTGTCAAAAATTGAAATTGTGGGGGAGAAATTGAACCAAACTCTTGTTTTCTATTTTTTTCAACTCAAAGCTGAACTGAGCGGTAACCTCACAAATCGGTGCAAGCCCGCATTTTTGAAAATTCCGGGCCTGGTTCAATGGATCACCGGGTGCCCGCTGGATCCTCCCTCTTGACGCTACTGCAGATAATATAGGCCATTTGTAATGAATAAAAGTGATCTGACATGAAATAAAAAAAAACATCCTAGTTTTTGGTGCTTTTTTTAACTCTAACTGATTTGAAACGCCACACATATTAATTTTCACTGAGCAAATACGGTTTTATGTTCTATTTTCCTCATTACTTTCATTGGTAAGCGTCAGGCCGAATGTTTGTGAGAACAGTTTTGAAGTCTTGTGTATTATTCAAGGAAAGAATTAAAGCCACGTCTTCCAATTGCGAAGTAGATGGCAGTGGTTTGAAAGTTGTTAGTACAGTGAACCCTCGTTTATCGCGGTGGATACGTTCCAAAAATAACCCGCGTTAGGTGAAATCCGCGAAGTAGTCAGCTTTATTTTTTACTGTTATTTTACAATGCAATACTGTACTGCAGAATGAAACAAAAAACAAAACCTCTTTTCAGGCCCAAAATGTGTTTAAAAAATAGAAATATTAACGTATATATCAAGTTTTTTCAATTTTTTCAACTTTTTTCACTTCTAGACAACAGTAAAGCCCCTGAGCCAATCAGGATTCACTGTAAAAAAAGCACTGTAAAAAATTCCGCGAAGCAGCGATAGATGAAGCGCGATATGTGAAGCGCGATATAGCGAGGGATCACTGTATTCATATTCAGCCACGTAACACGTCGGCGGTAGAGCAGCGGCTCGTAGGTGCGCTTCGCAGTTGAAAGATTAATTTCAGCAACAAACGTAAAATGAAGAACGAAATGTGAAATCCAATTTGCTCAGTATGATTAAATCACATCCCTTTCTGTGTTAAAAGGTGCCAAAAACTACACGACAAAGTATTTTATTCTTTTAGTAAATTAGTAGGTTTATTGTAGCAATTAGTAGGTTTTAATATAATCACAAATAAAAAAAAGCTATTTAGCATAATCGATAATTTTATTAGCTTATGACGGTAGTCGGCAAGCTTTTGTCAAGATACCCCAAATTCCCCCTTTAATTAATGGTGAAGGCACATTTAGCATTGTAGGAAATTTATTGAGATGAAGGTTTGAGACCAACTTAAAAAAATGACCACAGTTTGTTACCTCAAGACCTTTTTATGGAGATCTTTTCATGGAAATCATTGTTAAGCTTATCAAGTTGATGATTTTTGCTTCTACACACCACACGACCCAGAATCAGAAGTTGTGTTCGATCCACTCAAAAACATTAGCCTGATGGGCCGAAAATTGGACTGCAGCCCACAGTTTGCGAACTACGGGCTTAAGGAAGCTGTGAGTAGCAATGTAAAAGTTTACATATATCAAAATGTTGTTGTTGACAATATGCAGGTGTAGTTTGTTAATTTATTCTTGACAGAAACAAAGGATCGTGCGAGGCAGATATATTGTTTCAAAGCAGTATTTCCGCAATTCCTGGTCAACGAATAAAGGTAATGGGTTCGGTTACTTTTGACGGCGCGTATGAATACAAATAACTTCGATATAATTAAAAATAAAATATATTTGCTGGTACTTTGTTTTCTTGGTTCTGATATAATGTTCTAAGACCAAACGGTACCTTGCCTTTGTCTGAAAAGACTGTAGGTACGCAACAGGTACAAGCTAAAAGCCCTGAAGCTAAACTCTGCAGAAAATAGGTATGCCACTGTAAATAAAGCATGCAATGTGTGTGCTTCTGTGGTTGAATTTATTAATTGATCAATCGATCGAGTCCAGTGACGACGTGCTTCGTCAATCGGTTTGTAGATATATCAATACAAGCAGGTAGTCAGATAAAAATGAAAGGAGTGAGGTCTGACGTTTCTTTTGTCATAATGTCATGATCATAAATTGATCCTATCGCAAGTTTAACATGGGTGAAGACGAAGACGTTTCTTGTCCTCTTTCGCTATGATATAACCAGCGTAGCCTACGAATATATGAATGAACGCTGATTTCTGCCTGCGATACCTGCCCGGCCCCCCGACGTCTAATGCTTGAAATGATTTAGTGTTCATGTGTCTAACTGAAATCAGTTATTAAAAAGGATTTCGAAAAATCCCACCTAAACTCTTTTTTTGAAAACACACACAGCTTTATCGTTGCCGGGAATTGTTCTTGAATGTAAAAACAATCGTGGCAAGTAAATACAGAAATGGAAAATAGTGATCGAAATAAATCTAAGCAATACATTTGTACAAGAGTGTAACGATTTTAAGCAATTTTTTTTAACTAAGTATAAGTGGCAAGCGCATTCCAAAAACAGGAAGAGGAACTTAAATAAACAGAACAAAACGCGAAAACTATTTAAACGAGCAACGACCAACAGGAAGAAATCACATCGTGAATTTTGAAGCGAAACTACAGGAACAGACAGCAAAAATCTTTATAGTCGCTATGATTGTTTCAACGTTCTTTAGAAAATATGCTTTAGCTAATGCAGTGCATACTCTACCAAATCTATTGATTATTGCTTTTTGAGAAGCTATTTGTTTGGTTATTAGAAATGCATCGATCAATTAATCGAATCATGCGGTAAAGCGATTGATCAATTGTTATGAAACAACCGTCCATCATCCTAAAAGCAATTGTATATCAAAATTATTCGGATGAATGTAAAAATGAGGTCAAATTGATAACTAACTAATAAAGTTAAATTTGTAAGCTAGTCATTAAAACACATTTAAATCAAAATGCTTACTTAAAGCAAGCAATTTTGTAACAGGAATCAACGTAAAGCTGCAAATTTAATCTTAATTATTAAAATAAAAAAACTATATTCATTGGTATGACTCAACTGTACGTGTTCTTTCAAATGTTCTATTTGGTGCCCCCCACCACATAAAGCGAGCGTTTGGACTTGATGGGGATAAAGAAGGAGCTGAAGCTCTTAGTTGAGATCGCAGTCGCGAAAATGTGATATCGTAGATGTCCCTTGATATGTTTTGTAACGAAGCAGAGTGTGAGCGGACAAGAAAACCCTGATCAGGAAAATCTCCGCTCCCAAACGTGTGCCGACGAGTAATGTTGGCGCGCTGCCTACGCAAGGCCGATGCCATGATATCGACGTCGGTGCGGGCACTTGAACGTAAAGGATCTGAGAGAGTGTAAACGTTTTCATCTGACGTACAACGTGACAGATCAAGATACTCTTTACGATTAGACCGATGTGGTTTGACCGCACTTCTGTGTTGTTGTCGTTGTGCTTTACGCTCTTGATACAGCTCTCTGGTACTTTTTCGAGAAAACATGAAGAGATTTTCGTTGCTTCCAGGATCTCCCGCCATAGGCGTGCCTAGACTCCTGTTTATACTCCTAACAGTCGCACCCGAATGGGCCTTGATCCCATGACTGTCAGAAGTTGTCTGACGCCTATTAGCACGTTGTTCCAGTTTGTTAAAGTTTGTTAAGTTTCTTAATTTTTCGTCAAGTGTGTCTCCTAAAAACATAGAATTATCTGAATCGGATTCAACATCCGCCATGAGACTTTCCCGTGAACTAAGTTCAGATTGACTCCTATAAATCAATCCCGGTCGAATATTTGTTGGCCAGAAGCCGCTTGGAACTGAAGATTTTGTACTTCCCTCTTCTTGAAATCGGGGCTGTCTTTGGAGCAGCGGTGATGACTGGGGTGTGCTGGTCTGTCGGGTCACATCTGATGCCGAGGAAATATTGGGTGAAGAGGGTAGCTTACCATCCGATAAACGCCGGGAACGCGGCCTTGAGTAACCTCGTTGTAGTGCTGGTTGGGGAAGTCCGAACACGCTGGTGCGAGGAGTGACCTGTGGTGAAGATTCAGCAGATGAAAATGAGAAATGAGGGAGGGGTCGGTTGATGTCAAGCCTTGAAAGCCAGTCCATATTTTCAAAGTAGAAGTCTCTCAATCTAGCATTGTAATCCAACATTGGATTATCGTCGAACCTTTGCTGGCCCGAAGCTGCTGGTTTTGTTCCAGTGTAAGATATCGCACTTAGAACAGATGAAGGTGACCTCGGAGAGGATGGAGTGGGAGATTTTTGACAGACGTTGGTTGCCTTAAAGTTATAATCTTCAGAGTCTTCGCTACTCTCTTTCACATCGTGTGCGCCTAGTTGTGGTTGATTCAACCATTTCTTTCCAGACCCGAACAGACTTTCAATGATGTCACGGGAGAACGAATCTCTTTCAGATACAACGGAAGCCTAAAACATAAATCAATCAAGAAGCTGAAAATAGTGAAAACCACAGTTACAGTCGAAATTACAACCTCTTTAGTTAAATAATCTAGGCTCGTGGATTAAAAGATCAAAGGGTAAAGTTAAAAATTTAAAACTTGCTTTTTATGTAACATTTATAGCAATAAATATTGAAAAATAAAACAGACCTTTGATCTGGATGATTCACTTGCAGTATCTGTAAAAGATCTGTAGTAAATTACAACTGTATATATCATTGAGTCTATTCATAAAATACAACAAAAACAAGCAAACAACCAACGTAATGACATGTATTGCCGCAGCAGCATAACAGTTTCGGTTTTAAATATACTCGTAACTTGTACAGTTGATAAATGCGAAAGCTTAAGCTTTTTCATCAAACAAAAAGTGCAGTAAATTCGTTTGCTTCACCAACGCTACAGCTTGCACAACACTTCCTACAAAATGAGACGACAGCAACATTTTCACTTACAAATACGATAAGCAGGAAGCCCTGCTCTGTCCAAAGCAGCTAGCTATAAGCAAGAAGCATTAACGGCCGCGAACTATTGGCATCAAGCATATGCTCTCGATGTTGGTAAACGAAGATTTGATGGAGTCATGTCATGAGCTCTGGTTGATTATCTTAACTAAGCAGCTTTGGCCACGATGCTCCCAAGCAGCAAATATGCGTGCTATGAAGAAGTTATTCAAGCAGTATTTTGAAAACTATTTTTGGCCTCGATCTAGTGCTTTAGGATCTGTTACATTCAATATCTTTCATTAACTCTTTAAATTCTTGTACAGTATTAACCAACTGCAACAAAAAACCTTTTCTCGCAGCTGGATTCGCATTACTATTTTTATATTGGTAATAAAATGTATTCTCTTACATTTATGCTTATGTTAGAAAATGGTATTGGCATTGCAAAGCGTAGATTGGTTTAAATATAAAATAAACTTTTCTTTACACGGAAAGAATAAATTAAGGACAATTTAAAGACAATTAGCAGTAAAATTAATGGAAAAGATACATCTAGATCTTGTCTGTAAGCTAACTGTCACATTAATAAAAAGAGACACAAGGCTTGTTGAATCACTTGGAAGCGGTATCATTAACACAGAACCATTAAGGCTTATTGATGCAAAATACTTCTGGCGCCAACCGACACTTAGCTCCAGTTCGAACCGAAACGTGACGCAAGATGACGTCATATGATGAAACCTCGTTAAAATGCTGTCTTGAGTTGCATGCCAAATCACAAAAATTTACTTTTAGACTGTTCATAGTCTGATAAGGCCATCGGCTAATAATGCTTGCGTGCCTGAATGAATTCCATATTTAGTCAGAGAAACCTTTTTCAAGGTTGATATTAGCACCAATTTCATCTGTCATTATGTTTCAGTCACGTGCAGTTTTTCCCTAGAGGCTACTTTACAACGGAAACCTGCCGTTGTTCTTTTTCACTGAATTACACTCCCGCATTGACGTAATCTGCTATCCAAGGAAAAGCAAGGATGCATTTTAGGGAAAAACTGAACATGGGGAGGGGGAAAAGAAGCCATGCTCCTCAATTTTGAAAAGAAATAAAACACTGAAAATGATGTTATTTTTGTATTTAGAAAAACCTTTTTAACCATCTTTAACCTTTTTAACATTTTTAATCATCATGATTTTAGAAAATAAATTGTTCATCGGTGGATAGATTTAGACTAGCAACCTTCCTCAATTTTTGTTTCTGGCGACGTCATCAAAAACAATGAATATAAAAGATGTCGATGTTTTGAATAAACCCAAATTTTGACTGATATTCTTACAAACGATATGTTGTTTATCGTAGTCTGCAAATGCAGTTTGCCAGTTTCAATCCCTCGTGATGATAGGTCACAATTAATAAAGGTGTGGAAACTGACCAAAAAACGACTCCAAGAAGATCCATGTGCTACAACTGCAGATAACACAGGAATGATTTTTGAAAAAACTCACTAAATACAGCGCTTAATGTAACCAATAAGCCCTAAAAACTTAAAATGATGATAACGTTGATGTGAAAAATTATGTATGTAATTTACGTGTTTACATAACGGTTATGAAAAATGGTATTCTCAGCTTGCCTGCTAGAAGCTAAACAGAAAACGGATGGTGGGGAGAAGAAGCCGGCAAGTTTGCTTGTTGTGTCTTTCGGTAAGGTGACCTAGTCTGACAAAAAACTGGCAAACCGAGCATAAGCTCATACGTAGAGGATGAGGAAGTGTTTTTGCATACATTATCAGGGAAACCTTTATGAATTTTTGGAAACTTTGAGCTAAGAGAACTTTAGAAGTTACACCTTTACCTATAGTACATACATGAAGATTTCGGTTTACTACACGTCAACATCTTTTACATTTATCATGCTGCACTTCCAGCAGAGAAGGTTCTACCATCGTATTGCCGCTTGAGTGTTAATTGAACCAGTTATATCGCTATTTATGTTGCGCTTATAATTTGTTAATATGGTAATTTGATTGCGCTAAGTTTATTTTTTGTTTATTTTACGTAACTTACCGCGTTGGTAATCAAATATTCTTTATCACTGTACCGGTACTTTTCCAAATAATTTTTTAACTGTTTTATTAGGCTGCAGCATAGACAATGATCGTCTTGTCAATGGCAAATGGTTAAGCCATGCAAAGTTATAGATATTATTATTCTTATTAAACTTTACCTGAAGCATCTCCTGGAATGCGACCAACATTGGCCAGCAGATGATCGATGTTTGATGTAGGTTCCTGCTGTAAGACGCAAGACGAAAGCTGTAATGGAACCCGCAAACTTGCGTCTTTGTCATCAGAGAAAAACCAGTCCACCTTTAAAAAATACATATTAAATCCTCTAACAACTGATTGACTAGGCCAAATAAACATTTTGAACTAAAATTGATGGATGAAAAATTTGATAAAACAAATTACATTGTCAGAAAACGAAAGCAATATTCTGTAAAACTTTGCAAAGCATGTTTTATCACTACAAATATGTTACATTCAATAATTTTTAACATTAAACAGTTCGAAACTCAAAACAAGTAAAATGCAAGTTTATTAATAACATAAAAAATGTTGAAATAACAAAAACACTTGCGCATGAAATAACTAAACTCCATTATTATAATATAAAAACAAATAAAATGTAATTTCAACGAAAACCTAAAAGCATGCTTGAATAATAACACATGCGCACAAAATAATAATTTGACTGCATCATTGTCGTAGTAAACAAAATAAACAAACAAAAACTACTCCTAAAAACGTAAAATTGTGTTGCATTGCATGTTGAGAACATAAACATCACAGTAAAAAAATTAATAAAACAAACAAGCGTCATGCTTTTAATACCACCTTTGTAAGTCACAATCAAGGTACTCCTCAGCAAAATAATAATGGGTTTGTGAGTGGTTTTCATATCTTGTAGTGCACGCAACTGCCATTTCACCCATGTTTGGTTTCAAATGTTCTTCTCAACCAAAAGAAAGACAAACGATAACAATTGCACTTTCTTTTTAAAGACTGGCACACTTGATCTCTCAATATACCCGGTCACTTGATTTTCTCTGAACTCTAAGAATTTATTGGCAATTTCAATGCGCAACGTATCAATTTATAGCAACAATTGACAGACAAATTTGCAATAGGTTTACCTCATCATCAAATCACGCATGACAGAAAGTTAAGGGAAAATAGCAAAGAACACATCAGAACACTGCGCAACAAATCTTAATACTTTTTAAAAAAACTGCATAAATTATGAAACATAAATTTGCATTGGCAAAACGTTATGGCAGCGGTTCCCAACTTATGGCGCATGTCCCACTGGGGGTAGTTAGACGACCAAGGGAGGCATTGAGGCCGACTGATGAGATCTGGGTCCAAATTTTTAATTTAATTTTTTTGGAGTTTTCTCCAGGTTTGTAAACATATGTAGTTGAATGTGTGCTTAGTTATTTTGAGTATTCTAGAAGGGGTATGGGGTGGAAAACGTCTTTATTGGATAAGCATCACATAATCACTGAGCCATCACTCGTCATGCTCGCTCACGAACACAAAGGTCGTGGAAGAAACTTATTTTCTGAATTGAATTTAGAAATGAAATTAACTTTTATCTTACTTACCACAAGGTGAGGTCAAATGGTATTTTGCACATCTTAGATACCTTCACTCTTGGTCTCTTATTATTAAAAGTTACCTCGGACTACTTTTTTCATTATAACATTTATCACTATAAAATTCTAATACCGCTTAATGTTTTCTTCTTTTTTTAGAATGTTTCAGTAATTTCTTTTTTAAAACCTTAACTGTATCTTGTTTATTTAATTCTTCTTTTTCATGGATGCTACTTTCTACGAAAGTTTGTTTAAATCAGGGTATTGCCGTTGTAAGCTTCCTAGCTGCAACGGAGTTCACTTTTGAAATGATAACAACATTCGTACATCACCACATGGGGGCAATCAGAATTTTAGAGGTATTTAGAGGAACGTGGACAAAAAGATTGGAAACCATCGTGTTATAGGGTAACAAAGTTCAAAAAATTTAAGCATCACCAGTTAAGTAACAATCACGTATTGTATTATCCTCTTCATCTTCCGCCAGATGGAAACATGTCATGAACGACAATTCAGGTTCACGTCATGAATCAGTGGCTTCCAGCCGAAGATACATAAGCACATAGGTGACCACAGAGAATGGTTTTGGTGACAACAAAAGAATTTAGGCAGGTACACAACATATCGGCTTTGCAGTCATGGAGAGTCAGGAAAAACAAATGATGGGTAAAAAAGAATTTGTTTGATGTAAA
This sequence comes from Trididemnum clinides, assembly GCA_963675345.1. Classification (NCBI taxonomy): domain Eukaryota; kingdom Metazoa; phylum Chordata; class Ascidiacea; order Aplousobranchia; family Didemnidae; genus Trididemnum; species Trididemnum clinides. The sequence continues at coordinate 11,803,347 of OY776289.1, forward strand.
AGGACAAAAACAATTTTAACTATAGACTTGCCATAATACCCCAAATTAGGCAACAATCGCTTTCGGAAAATTGATCTTAAAACAAAACTAAACGAAACATAAATATTGCTTTTTAACAGTATATCTTCATCTATATGGCTGGTTATTAATCCTAAGTCTTCAAATAAAACATTGACATGAAAAAGATTGAGAACTAAAGCCGTAAATCCTATTAAAATCATGCTAAGCAATGACGGTAAAATATGAAGTACAACAAAAGATGTTTGTTTAAATGATCTTCATTCATTGAACTGACGAGATAAAAATTCTTAAATCATGTAGAAGTATTTATAAGCACCAGCAGACTTAGTTAAGATTTAATGAACACTTGCCAATGATATGCAAAGGGCATAGGCATTTACAAATACTATCTTCAAACAATAGTGCAACGTAAGAAAACAGAATTGAAATGTTACAATTTTCATTTTTTAATTTTCAAAGCATAATTTTCAAAATTGTTTAACCTTTTTTATCACGGCAATACTGCAGAGGAAAATTCAATAGCGTTACTATTTCATTAATAATAACAAATCGCTTATTTTTTTCAGACACAGTTGTTTAATGTCATTACAGTGTCAAGGGAAATAATCTAAACTAAAGAAACGATTGCTAATATAACTTAAATAACGAAGCAACAGCTAACAATGACAAAACACTGTATTAGACATTGAACAAGAAAATACCGTCTCAGCATTCACAGGTAAGCAAACAATACTTAAAAATCATCTAGTAATACTACGAATGCAGTATGGTACAGGAAAAGTTAAACGTTTTGGAGTTTTTTCCAAATACCGGGTCTTTTGAGTCCTTCACACCATGAATCTTCGTACAAAAGCTGGAATTTCTTCGTGATCACCGCCGAAGACTTCTTCGCTCTATTTTATGGTTTTAAGTTTTTAGTTTATTTTTCTATGCATAATCCTTGCTACAGCGATGTAATAACAGCACAACCAATATAAAAGCAAAATAGCCAAAAAATAAACCCCGCCTTCGTGCTAACCAGTCGAGTTATAAATAGCCTAGAGGTGGGTGATGACTCAATTGCTTCAAGACTTTTCAAAAAAGTTAGCGTGATCTTAATTGCTGGATCTACTTCTAGATCTTACCATTTCCGACAAGTTAAAAACAACGCAGGGCGTGGAATTCGAACCAACATCTACTCCAACCAGACGCAAAACGTTTTTTGGCTTACACATATACAGCCTGACTCAACTGTAATGTCTTTTCTTTTGATACAGTAGGCCACAAATATGTAACACGGATAAAGCGTATTGCTTAACAGGCTTATTCACTAACTGCTCGCAGCACACTGTACCTTCGTATAACAACAACTGCATCATTTTTAACAAGATTGCATATAAATTCAAAAATAGTGATATATTTTTATAACGAAACTGCTACATATTACATGAAAAACGGTCGCCTTGGCTTTTTATTAAAAATGTTAAATAAATGGTGAATGTAGTTTGAAAAAGATTGAAATTGAATAAAAGTGCCGCTTTTAATATATGAATAATGACATTGTCTTAACTTTCGTGATAGATAACAATTACTACTTACATGCCGCAACACGCTTTCCACTATTCTACACTGGTCTGACATATCTGTAACCATGGTTGCCATATTGTCAGTTGCTGTGCTTCTTACTAACGTTGGTCCGAACACGATTGCCAAGTTGCGGATTTCCATCTGAAGAATTTAGAAATTATTTTTCTAGAAAACAGCCTTTTTCAAGCAGCAGATAGGTAAGACAGAAGGAGTGTCCAAAACCCGTAAAAGAGGGTAGCATAGACTACTACAAAAGTGGCTCCGGCAATAACACCAGTTTACGTTCAGCCTAATGTAATTGTCGAAACCAGAGAATAAGCAGCCTCCTCGGACAGCTCTCATAGGCAGCGCTTCGTCTCTGTTTTGACGTTTCCATTATCAGATTTGGTGAACAATAGAACACTGAATAACCTGCAATATTTTCTTGTACACTAGGCATTATAAAAACTGTAAGGAAAGGTGGTGTTCTTTCTGTGTAAAATAGTTTTCAGAACAAGCAATATAAAGTAGTTATTTCGGTCACTGATTTTCTCAGTTAATATTTAAACGTAATAATTGCTACAAAATCATAACTTTAAAGCTCTGTTTTGATTAGTCAGTTGAAAAAATTAGTTAGTTTCTTGATTTTTCCGCTTGCGCCCAGAGTTAGATTTCCACCCTTATCACTGCTTTTCTGATAAACTCGGCGTACCTGTCAATCCAAACGTCAACAAAATCGCTCTTTTATATTGCATGCACTATTTTCTATTTTGCACCAGATGAACAAAACTTAAATATTTACTGTGTGAATTGATGGAAACAAGATTTTGACAACTTTGACTAAATTTTGGAGGAAAATTTAAAATAATTAATGGACTAATTACATTGCAACTAAATTTGTGACCAATAGCTTGGCGAACTGTTGTTGAATTAGGCCTCAAGTTGGTGCCATTATTTAGATTTAGCATCCGCTGCAATAATCAGGGTCAATTATAGCAACTACAGGCGTCATTAGTCATTGATTTTGGTAAACAAAAGCAAGGATTGGATATATCATTAGTAAAATACCAATTATGCAATGAAGCAATATATAAAGAAGTTAAGCTTGATCAAATTTACTGCAAATTAAAATAACTTTCAAAAAACATTTTGTACCTGAAAAATATCACAGAAATTACCAAGCAGCTAATAGAAACTAAGTGATATACACGCCAAAGTAGCCTGCAAGCTTTAGACTTACTTTGTTTACTTCTGAGTTGTCAGAAATTTTGCGAAGATGATTGATTAAAAATTTTAAAGTTTCATAATGCGGGCCAGGAAGCATGTGCACCAGGCGTCGGATTCCGTTCAACCTTTCTTCCGGGTCTTTTTTGCGGTTCACAGCAATGAAGTCATCGTATAGTTCTAAAATACAAAGTTGTATTAAAAACGAGAATTCAAAATAATGCCCTGGTATGTTTCGCTCTTTCCAAACCAAAGAAAATGGGAGCCTTAACCTCCCCATTCTCAACACTTTATATTTTGTTCTATCTCAGGCATTAGTACTTTGTTTTAACGAAACCAACATAACCCACAGCCAACATACAAAGTTGTATGTCTGAAAAATTCAAAAACCTTTTAGCTTTGAGTTCGCACTAAAAATGTCACAACGGCTGATTCCCTTCAACAAACTTTGTTTTGGCAAACAAGAATGCCTACTTCTACTTATTGTATAGCAGCCCTTTCAAGATTGTTCTTGGAAATAAACTGGACAATAGGTTTTAATTGGGCCTATAGATTTTAATAGTGATTATTTTTCTAAAGAAAGTTATGGTTTAGGTTGTATTTAGTATAAGATCGTTGCTATAATGTTTAAGGGTTTGATCGGGTTGCCTTTCTAAGGTAAAATAAGGGGTTTATTTACTCATGCGTGTAAGCTCATGCTGTGTTTGCATGCGTAGCTCCTTTATTCACCAATTGAGGTAATTCTACATAATTTGGGTACCTCCTTTATTTACCCATTGAGATAATTACTCACCATTTGTGAACAGTGGATCGGGAAGTTTTCTTAAAAAGGATTTGAGCAGTGAAGAGACAACGCTGACATCACAAAAACGTTCGTCGTTTTCTAAATCAATTGCTTCTGTTCCTCTTTGGTTCATTTCTTCTTGCAAAGCGGCAAGGGTTCCGCTGTTCCCAGGAACTCGATAGATTCCGGTAAACGACAAGCCATGCTGCTCGACTATTCGACAGCAAACATCAACAATGAAAGGAATCAACTGCAAACGTGAAGGTATAATTTATATTTAGAAAAAACTCCATCACTTTTGGAGAATCGGTACCGAAGACTAAAGTAACACATGTCGTCCGGTATCTAGGTCAAAGCTCTACCTATTTTCAAAATTACGACTCGGGTGATTTCGAACAGTTTTCCGCATCAAAATTTACTCTTACATCGTTGTTAGGGCTTGGGGGGCAGTCTTCAAGTAATACGTCAAAGGTCGCTCCCTGGAGTAAACTTTGTCCCTGTCCAAATTTTCTTACGATTCGGTTGACACTGCCACGCCATTTAAATCGTCTTGATCCATCAACTGCAAAAATGACAATAACACATACAGCGTAAGTTTTTATCTTTCACAAATGCAACTAATCAAGATTTATCACTTGAACTAAAAACCAGGCAGAATGCTGGCAATAAAAAGCCAGTTGAGAAGTAAATCCTTAGCAAGAAAAAGGAAGATATTTGTACAGTCAGTTAAAATTAGAGCATTTAAAGAGCACACCTCAATGGGATCAATTTATCATTACAGATAGAGGATAGCGTGGATATTTTGCGGTTTATATTATAAAATAAAACTACGTAATTTTAAACTTATCAATGATTCCAAATGCTTACAGACTATGCGTCATGTAGCCCTATGTTAATTGCTTCTCAAGGAAGCAAAGCAGACTATTACCAAATATAATTTATTTTGCGTAAAGCTTCGAATTGATTTGGTTATTCCCTACCATGCACTAGAATGTTTCATAAATTTAAAAAACAGTGTGTGCTGCTATTGCTTAATGCCGGTAACCCATGACTCTACCAAAAATTGAAATAAAGTTTAGTTGACTAATAATGTACAGTCAGCTGACTTCGATAAAGATGTTGCAAAATTTTTCTGCCCAATTCAGAAATTCATGTTGAATGACTACAGCATTTATTATTGTCCCTTGAATATATGCAGTTTACCTTTGACTACAGAAAAGCAATTGGGTAACCATCACCGAACTTGGTGTTAAGGCCCACCATAAACGTCTAAATCCTGCCGTAACAGCGAATATTTACTACAAATGTTGCAACTAAAGTGCGCAACAATGCAAAACCAAAGGAGATATTAAACTAACAACTCCTTGGTTGTGACCTAACGTCTTGTTCCGCTAAGCCATGTTGTCGTCCAATCGCCGTGGTCCAACTGCAGGCCCGCGGGCCAATCTTGGCCCGCGAATAATTACAGTGATCAGCGTGATTACCATAGGGTTGCCATGCGTCCCCAATATTCCAAACATGTCCGTAGATAATACGGCTGTCCGAAAATTTTAACGGCGGCCCACAGAAGAAGTTTTCAGCTTCTGATGGCCCGCTGTAAAATAAAGTTGGACCACACTGGTCCAATCGATAGCCCCGCATCATTTAATTAATCAACGACATCGTTTATTTTCACACTCGACTTTCACATAAGCAGTGCAAATTAATTAGCTCACGACTTGCAACGTGATGTCTGGCAGGTGAGAGAAGAAACACGTTTGATAAATCACAAAGACAAAGGACCAATAAAAAAAAACTTGAAATGTCAAGCCCAACGTTGCTTGCTGTATGGTTTACATCCTAACGTGATATCCGCAGTGATTTAGCATCAAAGTTCGAGTAACTTGGTTGTCCTGTAGTCAAATGATGTCTAGATGAGTTAGCGCAATTTTTAGTCGTTTCAGCTTTGACAATGCGATCATCAGATCAGCTCGTTAAAACAATGCTCGCTGTGAAAAATATAGTGACAACTTATTTTCCTCAAAGATCAAAAGAAGTGAAGACACAGATAAAATAAGTTACAAAGTTGGCATCACACATTCACGCAAAAAACAAGACGAGTAGTTTTGTTCGGAAAGCATTCTACGTTAAAACAGTTGTAAATGTACGGTGATAGTAGCAACATCATCTTAAACGACAGTGACTAGTGGGCACAAGTCAGCTGTTGCAAAGTAACTTTTTCTGTGGAGCAGCAGAGGCGAAGGAGCTCCGCATTCAGAGCGGCAACTACCGTTGAGTAATGTTTCGAAGCCCCATCGAATTGTATTTCCGGGGGGCCGCACCTGTTAAATACTTGCAGGAAAACGGTCATGTCATACTGTAGCTGGGAAAGGGCTTTAGCTTCACTCAACAGATTAGAGGAGCTTTACAACGACGTACACTTTTCTTTCTCTTCAATGTAACACGAAAAGTGTATATTTGTACCCAAAAAAACTTTGGGAAAAATTTAAGTAGAGTTACCGTAAGTCAATACAATGGCATATAGCAGCATTTTTGTTTGTACTGCTGCGACAGCGGGAAGCAAATTCTGTCGTCAGTTTGTTCAACATATGAAAAAACGTTAGTAGAGTATTCGTAATCTCAAAATGTTGGAAAGCATGCGAAATAAATAAAGAATCACTGGTAATTACTCTTTGAAAAGAAAAAAGAAAACAGCAGATTGCTTTGTTCCGGACACTTCTACAATCAACACATGGAAACGATTAATGACGTTTTTTTACTACACATGTTTCTGACATCGCCTCAACTTACACCTTCACGTTTTGATACAAAAGACAACTACCATTTAATGACAAAGGTTGTTTAAAAATAGGGTTAACAGAACGTGAACGAAGAGTTAATTGATTTTCAAAGCAGTGAACGAGATATTCCACAATTCATTATTGTTGCGAATATTAATATCGCCTCAGCTATTCTTAAAATGGTGGGAATTTTTCTTGCTTAAAATCAAATGGTTTGGACTTTTACAATTCGGTTGCACAACACTTCAACGTTCATTGCGCAGTTTTAAATTTAAACATTGTTGAATGTTTCTCGACAAAAACTCATTTGTAAATGTAGCTTTTTATCTTGCATTCAAAATTATGACCTTCTCGCAAGCCGATCAAGCTTTTTCCAGAAGCCAATTGAGTGTTATCGAAAATATCTGTAAACGATGTGATTTGCGTGTTGGATTTGAGTTATCAGAGCTTCGTCAAACTTGTTATCCTAGTATCACAGGCATTTTTCTTTCAAGTAATCAGATGTAGTAAGACATAAAATAAACATTCATAATACGAAACAAACTTACTATCCTTGACTGGCACAGTGATACGTCGACTTGGTTTGGGTGATCTGCTTCTTCTTGTTGATCTCTTCTCTTGCTTTGGGCTGCAAAAAAGCAAATACTAAATTTCCTGAAATCGTAGTTCAAAATTATTTAATTTTTACAAGGCTGGGGAGTTTGATCTGATGGCCTCACAGCTATTACGAAATTTAATCTTACCCAATTACTACTAGCTTAGTGATATGCTTAATTTCGGCGGGTCTTCTCGTCCGCCCGACCTCATTCGGTGGACTACCGGCGCGATAGCGTAGTGGTTAGAGCGTCCGCTTCGCAGTCGGTAGACCTGGGGCTCATTTCCCAATTCGAATTATACCAAAAGACTTTAAAAAATGGTGTTCACAGCTTCCCTGCTTCGCGATCAGCAAAATTGCGGTAGTGTGGAAAACAAGCCGGCAAACTTGCTTATTGTGTCCTTGGGCAAGACACTTAACGGGATGCCTCCATCTTTATGTGGCAGACAAGTGGTGGGGCCAAGCAGTCTACCCGTCGTGGTGGCCCCAATCTAACTGAAGACTTGCAAACCGAGCGTGAGCGCTTACGCAGTGTAATCTATATATACATCTTTCTGCATAATGCTCACAACAAATAGTTCATACGACGAAGACTACCAGCTATCACATATTAAACCAATCAGGTAAACTTTTATACTTCTTTGAACCATTAAGTAAAATTTTGGCCTTCAATATGTTGGGTTAAAATTACAATTGGGATTAAATTATTATCTATGGTTCGATTATATCGTAGTAAAGGAACATTTTCTAACACCATGAGAATTAACTGCATGAAAAATGTCAAATAATCTTTCTATACGATACTGAAAGCCGACCAGTCATGAATAGTGATGCTGTCTAGAGCGGTAAAAATTAGTGTGGAATTTTCCAATAAATTTAAATGTGAAACGTGATCGCAGTCAACACAACATCGAGGATGAGTAAGTAAGTGTGCAAGGACATGCTGACAACACAAAGAACACAACAGCAAAGCAGACAATGTTATCTGAATGTTGCTGCCGGCACACAAAACATTGAAATGCGATTTTAACTACCTCGGGTTGATTTTGATTGAAAAACGAGGTGAACGTGATCGACTAAATAATACTTTATGTCATCATAAGAGGTATATGGGCTTCCCTTTCTAGTACTGGACAAGACGTCTCCGTACTGTCAGTTGCCTCCAGCAGATATGCACAGGGAAAGTTTAGCCAACTTTCAAAAAACCGTTTAACACGATTGCTGTAGGCCTACACCAGGTATATAACTCCCTGTTCACATTTTGTGCGCCTCACAGAATTGAGGAAATTTAAACAAGCAGCATTAACGACTTCTAATTCAGAGACCGACTGACAAACTGCGGAGTCAGTAGACTCGCCAACAGAGCATATGTATGCGCAGTAAACACATCAGAACTTTCCTTTCGTTGATGAGTAGGCCAATAACATTTCCTTATTCCATATTGGAATTACACTGAATCACTAAATTTGTTTACAAATAGAAAAATTGTAAACAAATTTTCCATAAAAATAGTCTTTTTCCATATAGCCGATAATTAATTCAAGTGATTTCTTTGTTTGGTGAAAATCGAATAATTTTACCAATTTCACTTCTTTATGATTTTGGCTTTGTGCATATAATTACTAACAATGGATAGTGAACCATACCCTTGGATTTTTGTTTGTAATTTGCATATGGCAAATTTATCCACAACAAGATTACATTGATGCACGAGTAACTTAAACAATGATCCAGAATATTAGTGGCGGTAGTGTGTTGTAGAACGTAGCCTAAAATAAGATTCATGCGATTTGTTGCGTCATTTCTCGCTCACGTTAAGTTCATGTCAATTTATAAGCGCATTTTCATTAACTATAATCAAATATCACATGTAAACCAAATTTTTTCCGAAGAAAGGTAGTAAACCTTTTAATATCGCAATAGGCTTAAGGTTAATATCACAAACGTGTTGGCTTGACGCAAGCAGTCTCCTTTGTTGAACACCGCATCCAACCTCTCATTTGCAGACTTTTTACTCATTCTCGTAGGAATAAACACGTTTTTACAATATTACAGCCAGGACTTACTGTTATGAGGTTAATGCTGACAGTTTCTTAGCTGCGGAGTACTTCCAGCAGTGATATTTTGTTTTCAACATACGATATTGATAATTTTTTTCAATGCCAAAGGTTGTCTATTTGGAATAACCTGAAGCACTCAATTTCTAATCTCTGCCGAAGTGTTAGTGAATACCAAGCTTATTGAAAAACGACAAATCAAAAAAGAGGGTAAGACCAAAACTATACGGTAGGATCTTTGATTACGCTTTATATCAAAAATATAATCATACTTCCGGAATTAGAAACTACGAGACATTGTTTCTGGCGCCGGAAGTATGATTATTGTGGTGCTAGAAAGAATGTATTTGCTGCAATTCAAAAAAAGGATTCTAACTTTTATGCACTACCCATTAGTCGTTTGTAAAATATCGCCTTTGTTTAATTCATTCTATATTAAAACAACGATACTAAAACCATACAAGTCATCTCGATAGCTTAGACCAAACGAGCATACTTTCCTGACCTTGATTCGGTAAGATTTGGACCCAATTGCACAGGTCTTAGCTTTAGTGGTTCAGCATCGTTTTCGTTTACTACTACTTTTTCTGTCGATTCTTTTTTGTTTCCGTTTCCATCATACAAAGCTCTAATAGTTCGTTGAATTTTATTTGCCATTTTACTACCAGTAGTGGCACATTTTGGCCTTGAATTAAACTCTTTTAAGAAGTCAACTGAATTTGCAGTTGAAGATGCTATCTTCAAAGATTTAACGTTATCTTTTACTGGATTTAATTCGGCAGTAGAAGTGCTGTCGACAGACGATGATTCTCCAAACAGTAATAGTGCTTGCTGGTCCTCGAGTGAACGCCTTGGCAAAGACATAGCAGAAGTGTCGGCTTCCTTTACTTGTGCGTTTAGAATTGGACCTGATATTACCAATTTAGATTGGTTTTCACCGGAATAATTGGAATCTAAGTCAACACTGTAATTTCTTCTTTTCTTGTTTTTCAATTCTTTCTCAGAGGCTAAAGTGAATGTCTTTTCAAGAGAATCTGAATGATCTTCAAAGCTCTCTGAAAGGGAACTATCCGGTTCAGACTCGATCAAGCTGTGGTCTTCGTGGCTGTCTAGAGATTTGCTTGAGTCAACCTCCTTTAGAGTTTTATAAGATTCAGAGCAAGAACTGTGATTGTTGTTGCTACAGAACGAACATATATTGGTAGAAGACCGTGAGGTGCCCCACCGACACTTTGATGGATTCGTCAAACTGTAGGATCGTTCACGGAGAGAAGTTATGCGACCTAGGCTTGCAGAAGAACCTATTAAGTTGGTATCATCTACGAGTCGGACGTTTTGAAGTACACAAGTATCATCGGAACCTTTCTTTGTTTTAATCAATGAAAAGGCGCGATTTCCTCGGATAGGCATTCAATAAAATCAAAATACAACTTATATAATACCTAAAATAAAAAGTGCTTCTACAAAAGATAAAGTAAAAATCTACAAAAGCAAAGCTCAATGCTACTTTGTGCAATTGATGAAATCCACTGCAATAGAAGACTACAAGAAAGAATGATGTCGCTTCAAAACTTTGGGAGAAACTGCATAATATAAATTTATTTCTTTGTTGGAGCAACCAATCTGATGGATTACGAACTACTTAAGCGATGCGAGTGCATGTGGCGGCTAATATTCTAGCTGGAATTAGTATCTGAGTATAGATATTCCTAAAAACTGTATGTAAAGTATTCTAGGATGCTCATATTTATATAAGGTTGTTCGTGCAGTAAATTAGAAAGCGTTATAAGCGAAAACTATACTTGGAACTTAATACAAATAATCAGCTTTACATGTTGTTAGGTTTGCTCGTAACAGTAGCTGCAGTATGAGTTGTTGAAAGACAATTTGTTTATAATTCGGCACACGCCTATAACCAGTGAAGTCACAAGAGATCATGCCAACAGGAGCAGCTTCAAAATATGCCGGTCATTTCAAATTCTTCCCAAATTCAACAGTACTAGCTAAAAAAGATTTTCTTCCTAAATTTACTCCAGTTTTGTCAAAACGCTGCTCTAAAAAGTAAAAAAGCGTTTTCCGAAGAGTGTGTTCTCTGTAAATAGTGTCGTTTAGGTCGCATCACCCTACCTTTAATGACATTTCTACGTAAGGCATTCTAGAAAATCACACAAGTTTTTAATAAACCCTAAAGATATCAGAAAAGATTTTCATACACTCTTTATTTATGTGTGCAATTTATTCTGTTCATCAGTATGAACTTTCATACTTTTTCTAACAAATAGTTTTCAATTAGCAATTTTACAAATTTGCTAACAAACTGTAGTAACATTTAAGCAAACCAAATAAATAATTAACTAAGAGGCCATGTTTTATCCTAAATATTCTTTAACCCGTCCTGAATAAGTTTTTTTGGCACCTTAAAAATCTCAACTATGCTTCCCAGTTTGATCGATTTTTCTGCCAGTTTTCTTGCATGCTGTCGCAAATCGAGTGACGCTTTGTATAAATGAATAGACAGGAAAGCTGTGCTTGCGTATGCACAAAAAAAAATGCGTGCGTGGTGATGAAAAAAAACAAGTGTATGTGCGTGCATTCGCAGACTTCGCAAATCATGTTGTGAATAAAAAGAAAAAAACAAAAAGACAGGGAATATTTTTGCTGTATAAAAAAACAGGTTAAAATACATTTTTACTAATCCCAAATACAGTAAACTCATTTAATGATTTTTCGATGTCTAATTAATGCCTGTGCTTCACTAGATTGGAATACTGAAGCTTCTCACTGAGTGTATCGTAAGAGCAAACTAATTGGCACCCAGAAATGGCATGCCGGCTTGTTAATGTTAGGGCAACAAACCCGCAATTGGTATTCATCACGGTTCAAAATCGACTGCAGCTTTTCCTTATCCTGATCGTGATTGGGTTTGCAGCGGCACCCGGTTATCCGTTTTAAGCCGCGTCTTAGAGAAGGAGAGGTAAACACAACAATAGCGCATCAAATAAGGCACCTGAAAAACGCCTGGTGCTAAAAAGCTTGTTGCTTTTGCTCATATCTGCTAACTTAAAACTTCCACATTCCTTCATTTTGATGTGTAACTGCTTCGTCATACTTCGTCACAACTGTCCATTAAATCTTTGCTACTATATTAGGGCAAAAATTGAAAATATGAAAATTACGACTAGAAGGTATGACTTGCATCATCCAGTTGGCTAAAATACCCTAAATACAATCAAGTAAGCGATGGACGAATACTATAGCATTCATAGTGACAGTAAAATGATCCGTTTCCTTGTTTGTAAAAATTTATTCTTTTTGCTTTGATAAATCCTGATTGGTCGAAATGGTTTTATCAGCCTTTGATTGGCTTGTTGCGAGCTAAAATTACAATCTCTAAAGGTCTAGTTTTGCTTGATGTTGGAAACTGTACATAATTAACGTCACGGCATGTCTGCATAAGCTTTGGACGTCAATTAATTTTATCATTATTCCACTGCACTTGGATTAACAATTTACTAGTTCAGAAAGTTGGAAAAGTTTGGACTGGCTAATTAATTCTGTTTTTGAAAGAAAAATTTTTCTTTTTTGGAAACATATCACTTGGTAAATGTAAAAGTTTTCAGCGCATTAGTCATTCATCAGCTCAATGAGCATAAGTTTATTTTGATTGCGCTAATGCAACCAATTTCCTAGTAAGTTATCAGTGATGAAGCCCCGGGGCCACTATCTCCTTAATGTTAGTATTTTACAAATGATGTAACAACACAAAATTAGCACAGCTTTGGCAAAAACTAAATAAATCAATATTTCAAAGGTAATTACAATATCTTTGGCTAGACGTTGGCCTACGTCCGCTTAGATGAGTAGCAAAAAATTATTGACAACAACAACCTGCAAATAAGTCTATATTTAAAACAAAAAGTACTACTGTATTTGGTGTTGTTGATTTTTCTATAAAAATTTTAACGAAGTTGTCACGTGCATTACAGGTAAAACCATTTCCGATTGCTACGTGACTACTTTAGAAATAGAAAATGATCGACTAAATTGATTATTTCATTTTGACGTAATTCTAGCCAATTATCGCTAACGTTCGAACGTTGTTGACATTTGATTGAGGGCCATTACATCATCTTGCCCATGCAGGAAGCATACACGACAATTAGCTCGTGTACCCAAGCTTACCAATGCGACAAACTACATTTCCTCCACGCGACGTAGCGCTGTTCTCACTGTCAATGGTCGCGAGCACCACTGCAGCATTCAAAAAGGCAGCCAATTTAAACCAATAAAAAAACATAAGCTGCCCGTCGTACCACCAATCATACAAGGATCACCCCTCCAGAGTCCGTAGCAAAACAGGAACCTCGATAACAAAATAAACTTTTTTTGTCAGCATTTCAAAATTTGGAGGTCTTGCAAGAGCAAACTACTATAAAAGTTCTTTTTTTATCAAGACGCATTAGGAACCTTACTAGATTTTATCCTATAATTCCATGAGTACACTATGATCGCATCTTATGACATGCTGGCTAGCAGCTATTCAAACCAGTAAAGCACTGCGTTCTGTGAACTTCGTATCGCTAATTATCTTCAAAAAAACTTCTAAAGCTTGATTTATAAGTAGGTTACATCCGGCGGGCGACATGTCTATATCAAGAACGGTGACAGCTGCCATTCCTCTGGATACTTTTCTAAGATGTTTCTTTCATGCCTCCGCCTCTCCATTTTACTTTTTTTCCACCATCTTACACGGGTTAAACGAGTTTGCGCCAACCAGGAAGTATAACGGCTCTAGACTGGACCCAAACACAGTCCACTAAAATTTCACACAGTTCAAACGCGAAAACTGACAACATAGGTTTAAAGCGGTTTGCTTAACTTAAAAAGAGTATAGCTGCCAAATCTCACGCCGTAAAACGTCTGCAAACTTCTTTAGTAACCTGCCGAACGTTTTAAATGGGGATTTTTCTTAACGATTTTAAATGGCAATATCAAAAGAGTTAAAGGCGAATTAACCTTTGAATCCTTACCCATATTCAAACTGGTTCGATTTTTTCAGAATCAAGTCTTCATTTATAATCACTTCTCCCTCCTCGTTGTAGTGATTACCACTAAATTGGATTGACTTAATCCACAGCAACATTTCGTCCCTGTTTTCTGCCTAAAAGTTATATTTTATTACGAGCTTGTGTAAATAGCAACCGGAAAAATGCGCACACCCAACTCCACTTTTTCCACCGGATTAAAGTAGTGACGCTGCTCGCCAGCTGAGCGTTTGCGCTGGTTATGTTGAGCACCAGCGTCCACAAATGGCAATCCGCCTTGTTTATTGTAGGGCTATCAGGCTACGCCTGTGACTGGCAAGAAATGAACTGCCCCTTTCCCCTAATCGCCTCATCCAATCAGCATGCTCCTACTTGCTTGATTGAGTTTGTGGCTTGAGGCTAAGCTGTTCCATTTCACTTGGTGCCTTCATTCCTGGACAGAGTAGGAGAAACAACCAACTCAAATTTAAATACAAATCTATCTGTAAGCATGGAAGTAGTGTGATTTACTCCGAAAGTGTACGTAATAGACAATACAAAGCATACGCGACTGTCACATAGATATAGCATAATAACTTCCAGTCTAGGGGCGGCCAAGAGTTTTTTCGAAGAGTGGAAATAACCTTTTTTCCGATTTGCACTCCAAGTGCATATTCTTTGCATTCGCTGAATAGCGGCTGCCAAGATGCGTAAAATCATTGAAAGAAATACTGTACCAAAGAAGATTAGAATCACTGGTTACTATAGTGCAATAAAGTACGAAATGCAAGCGTTGTTGAATCATTATCACTTACCTGAAATAAATACTCTGATCCATTACATGTTGTTACGCGAAAAACGTTTTTTCTTTTTTGATAATTATATGCTATAGATACAAGAGAAGATTGGATGAGCAATGGTTCATCTTCTTCTAAGTGTAATAAAGATGGTGGGCTCTCATGAGGAGGCGGAGACGAATTTGTAGGCGAACTGAAAGATCCGTGAGGCATATCCTAGATAAATTGCAGTTGTAATCTATGAGCCATCATGGTACATCAGGGGCATATAAAAGTTAATAGACAAAAAAATAAATTCTTATAAGTTCTAATTACGTTGTGGTACAGTAGAATCCATGGAGATAATAAAGTTGCAACAACTACTACACAGCGACAGTTGCTGAGCATAAGTTTCAATCAAAATCAGATAGCAAATTTTAGATACTTTTTTCATAATTACCTGTTTAGTTCTGTTCCAGTCTTTGCACAGATAAAGTAATTGTTCTTTCAGCACAACCCAAACTAATTTCCAAGATTTCTGCGAGCTAGTTCTCTTGCCTTTTTCAATTGTGGCAACCTGCACAATACAATTCAGTTAGCACAGAATACAATGACTTCCACCTTTAACAATATTAAAATCCGCGTGGGCTTATACCGGTGACGCAACCAGGAAGGCAAAAGTTATTTTTACCCCATTTTTGCATAGCAACTGTTTTAAATGTTGACGACATTTTGTTTTACCGTAATTGTCTTGGAAGTCTGAAAGATGAAAAGGGCATTTCGAAAATGACTTTGAATTTGCGATCTGTTAGCATACAAGAATTATTCTCACATAACGTTTACTCACTTTAAAATAAAGAAATCCGGTTTTAACTACTCCCATATCCATGTAGTCAATAGTGATGGTGGGTGGGGGTGCAAACGATCTGTTTCGTGAACCCCGACGTAAATCATCCCCAGGAGATTCCGCACCCATGTGATTCTAAAAATGAGCGTTAATTTTAAAAAATAAACAAGTTTATTTTATATATTCAACAAAAACAAAGCGTTTTATATTTTAGTAATTTTTAAAATATTACAATACACTTATTGCAAAAAAGTAAACTATTGCTTGCAGTCAGAAATCAACTGACGTGTATGCCTTTGTTAAGTGGAGTACCCCCAGGAAAAGATGCGGCCGCCTTTTTTACTCCCCATTTTGAACACATAACAGTATTCAATGCTGGTGACATCACTACTACAAGCAAAAATCTAACCACCACCCCAGTCGTTTTTTCCTAGTTACAAGATAATTTTGTGCTAATTCGCTTCAAACATTATCCAATCAGTTTAATCTTTTCTATAACGTACTTCCATGCGGTATAACTGCGAAAACCCATGCTCTACCGGGTTACAATTGTGAAGCTGCTCGACCAGCATGTTGCAAGAAGCGCCTATTGGGTGCCCACCAATGGTAGTCTGCCTTGTTGGTAGTGGGGCTGCCAATCTATAATTTGCATTTATATTGGTTCGAAATGGACTGCCACTTTTTCCCTAGCCTAATTCGATTAGATTGACGGCATGAACCTGGATTGCCGTTCGCGCTGTGCTCCATCCCAAAGAAGAGAAGGGGTAAACCAACCAATCAAAAATATGACTGCGAAACTAGTTGATGCAGATGCAAATAACGCACCAAAAAAATCTTTGCATATGTGAGACTTGATAATTTCTGTCCGTTTTTTGATAAAGAGCTTCATACGCCAAAACTCAAAAATATTTCTAGCGTTTTTGACAACTATTACAAATAAACCTAGTTAGCTTACAATCTTCTGTTCAGTGCACAGCCTTTTCCTCAGAGCGGCAACTAAAGCACTTTTACCCAACAGTATACATAAACTTTGCTTTGCCAAATAAACGGCAGAAATTTCAAAAGATGTCATTTTTACACTTTTGTAACTTTTCCTAAATGGTCACGTATTGGCTGCAGAAATGTTAACATGTAAACCAGAGTTGACCAAACCGCTGCTTGCAAACCGCATGCAGCTCGTCGCTTTAGAATGTTGTTCTTTGAACTCATGTTGTTTTGAATGATAGTGACGTAAGGCTATTGCACTGTACATCGAGTTTGAATCTTTTTGTATGTAACTACTTGTTTTTAAGGCAAGCTTACGCCATCGCATCGTGCTCTGGGTATGACTGCGAGTATCGGCAATTATCTCCGCATTCTTTCTTTTATTAACTTTTTATATAGTCAATTATAATCATTCTTAATTATGACCTCGTACCCGGCGTTTGCCCGATGTCAAGAGCGGCAGTGTGATGCAGTCGTCGGGCGGTGAGAGTTAATTTTGATGTGGCTCTGGTAAATTTGGTTTTTGTCAAATGTGGCTCTAGCGTGAAGCAAGTTTGGCCACCCCCAGATATAGACGCTACAGAAGAATCGGCCATAAGTGCATTTACCAATCACAGTTAGTTGAAGAACAATCACCATGAGAAGACTAATGGGGCAAAAACGAATTTTAGCTTTCCTTGTACCAAACTTGAGAGCTGGGTCAATCACCAAGGTAAACATTTCGAGAGTTTTTCGAAAATTATTTCATATGCTGTACACTGTACTCACCGTTTCCACAAATAAATTTTTGAGTTTTCGAATGCTAGCTTGCGGTTTTGGAATCGGAGTGCTGCAATACAAACATTTTGCATTAGTATTCTATATAAATGGCAAAAATTTTGCGGTAGTCATTCCTTTGAGTACATCTAAACATTTATTAATATGAGGAAAAAATGCTGAAGACGATAAGGAGACAGTGTAAGTTCTCCAAGCACGAGTAGCAAACTAGATGCTTAAAACAAGCGTTTTCGTGCAAAGGGTATGACTGAGTAGCTCTCATCATGTTAGCTCGCTAACTCGCGCTGTTCAAGAGAAACGTAATAACTTGTGAATGTACACCTCCTATGTGGAAATTCACTCAGACAGTATAAAATAACAGTCGAACTATACACATATTTACCTCAAAAGAGAATTTCAAGTCTGCAAGTTTAGATTTTTGATGCCCTGAATCGTACGGAAGCGAGTGAGAGCATATTTATATATTCCGGTAAAGAGAAAACGTTGTCGGTTACGTTAAAGCAGCAACGTGTTCAGACCCAATTTGGAGTTACCACTACTACTGGCCAAAGGCATTTCTACCAGGTAACCAAGCCGCAAAGTACCTTTTCCAAGGACACAACAGTATAGCCATCGTGAGATTTGTACCGTTGTTGTTGTGATTACTACCTCCTCTTCCTTGGGATGGAGATACGGCACGAACGGCAATCCAAGTTCACACCGTCAACCTAATTGAATTGGCTAGGGGAAAGGTGGTAGTCCATTTCGAACCAGTCATGAGTGACTGGTAGCCCCACCACCAACAAGGCGGACTGCCATTGGTGGGTACCCAAGAGTCGCCTTTTACGACATGCTGGGCTAGCAACTTCACAATTGTAACCCGGTGAAGCACGGGTACGCCACCTGTCTGCCACATGAAGATGGAGGCATCCCGTTAAGTGCCTTGCCCAAGAACACAGCAAGCAAGCTTGCAGGCTTGTTCTCCACACTACCATTATTGTGCTAAGCGCCAAGCAGGGAAGCTGTGAATACCATTTTTTAAAGTCTTTTGGTATGACTCGACTTAAGAAATGAACCCCAGGTCTACCGACTGTGAAGCGGACGTTTTGACCACTACACGGTGGTGCCGGTTGAGGTTTGTACTAGTGACCATTGTCATCATGAATATCGTTCCAACTCACTCAACCACATTGCCGGATCTTGCGGGTAATGGGCCAATTTTCAAAACGCGTGGCAATATTGCTGACTACACAAATGCGAGGCTTGTGAACCTAAACTTACATTTGAAGTGGTAACACCAAGAGCAGAGGCAAAATGCATGCATTGTTGCAGCATTTGTGTTCATCGAAATAGACCTAAGCGCCTAGCAATTTCAGCATAATTCACCTGAACAGCTCTGAGTCTGCAGCTTGATTTGTTGCAATCTGGTATGAACGTCTGTACACTCCTTTCAACGAATTTCGATCTAAAATACGCCAGGTGCATAAATAATATACAACTTGAGTGGAAATCAAAATTAAGATAAGTAGTCCTACCTGCGCTGCTTGATCGAGTGTTATTTCGCATTACAACCGTGCTTGGAGCATCGCTTGTTGAAAGCACACTATCTACCGAGTTGCTTCGAACTAGTTTAGCTGAAACAAATGGAGCGATTAGACATAGATAGCCACCACAACCGCATTTGACTTCAATGGTTCTTGGCTAACTTGTGGCTTTACGTATGGTACTTATCATCCAACCCAATATCCCAACTTTTGCAGTAAGTCTCTCAAAATTTCAAATTTTCGGATTTCCACACCAAAAATTAAGTGGTCTCGACCAAAAAAGTCCAAAGATTTTACCGACATTCCCAAAATCCCTTTCAAAAATTCCAAGATTTCTCCCAACACATTTTGCGAATAAAAAATCCCAAGAAGCCTTGGACCATTTTCAAGGTCCAGGGATAAGTTTCTAAGAATGGCAACAAAGCAAGCGAGGTGTGTAGGAAATTTTTAGCTTATGTTGGAAATTTTTTGCGGCACCACGATTGTTGATTTATGGTCAAACAGGTTCGAGGTGTTTGATAGATTGCACTGTTTTTATGACGTCACGCACGAATACGACGACTTCCATTCTTGGCTCACGTTGTAATAACCAACAAGCCAAAAAAAGCTATAAGACAATCGTATAACATTGCGAATTTCAGTTGTCAAAAACCGCCGATATAAAATAAGCAAGCAATGCTGCTTAATTTTTCATCATCTAGGAAGACCGGTCGGGTCAGCTTTGAACAATAAATTGGGTCTGTTCGACTTATGTCCCACATTGACCCTAATGCAACTTAGACAAAACAACCTCCTCAGAATAAAAAATAAAAGCTAGCAATTTAACAACAGTAAACACTTTAGTAACTGTTACGAAGTTTCCATAGCCAACTCTATGGATTAGCTTTTACTCTACAGTTGTAATGTCATAAACATCGTGTGTGCTTTCAAACTATAACATTACAATTATTAGGCTGAGCCATTTATCTGCAATGAAAATGCAGTTGTAAATACATTTGATAAAGTCGTATTGCTTATTTTTCTTGCTTTTATCTACTTTTAAAACTTGTCTGTTATAATTTCCCAAATCAAAAGGTTAAAAATTTAGCACTTGCCAATTTCATTGTTTAAAAGCAGAGAAACTGACAATTTTCAAAATCATCTTGTGATCAATTTTCTTGCCAGATATCACGCAACACAGTAATCTCACCCAATCCAGCTTGAAATTCTTCCTTATCTGAATCACTAAAAATCATTCCATATCGTAACCATCTTTCACCTCCAACCTGATGAAAAGTAGGCAAAGATATTACCATCCGTTGAACCGCTGGACCAGTTTTTGCTATTAACTTTTGTTAAAAAAAACTTGATAGCCGTCTATACCATATATATGGCATGATTCTCTCTGGGTGTGTGTCCATGTGCTTTAACTCCTCCAAAACTTCTATACATACAAACAGTACACTTACATGCAACATGATTAATCACCGCCCCGTGGTAAGTGTCATAAGGGGTGGATGATGTCATAATTAAGGATAAATCTTTTTTAATTCGTATTTCTTGGCAAAGAAAGCAATATTTTAAATGAGAGCCAGCACTCGACTTATCAACTTCAAGAAATTTCATACTTTCAGGAAGTAAGATGACGTTATAATTAACGACTAATTGCAACATTTATTTTCTTTATTTTTCTCAAAAAACACTGACCGTAGAAACGCAGTTAAAAATTTTTTCAAGATATATTAACAAGGTGCTTCCAACAAAAACTCTACAGCAGCGATTCCCAAGCCTTTTCCACTAGCGTACAATACGCAGGTTTGGTGCAAAGTTCGCGTACCACCTATACCCATCCACTGCTCTACTACAATTTGAGCTTTATTGACGATCCAACAAGCGATTACACCTAGAAGTATTTTTTAATCATGCTTGTTTTCTTTTCTATCGTGAATGCTTCAAAACACCAGTATTTCGTCATGATGCTGGGTGGTTTAATTTTAGTAAAAACAGCAGCTTACAGCACCTGAACTTATTATTCACTGCCATTTTGAAAGAAAACGTAAATACTAAAGCCTATCACTAATATGCTGCCTGTTAAAGTAAAATGATATGTCACCGTACTATCATACCAGTTTAATTACAATTTTTACAAAATGCAACAGCAAGTTAATTATAATTATAAACTGTAGATGAACTCCAAGTTAGAACACATTTGTGGAGCCAAGCCCCACGCCTGACCAAACTTAACCCCTAAGCCTAATAAAATTTGATCACGTGTAGCCAAGTGGAAAAAAATCCCGATTAACGTGAGATCTTGCACAATTTAGAGGGTTCCTCTTTGCCATAAAAACATGGTCGGTGGGTTATCGACTTAAGCCGTAACCTAACTTAACCAAATGCAGGAACTGAACTGTAGATACTGGACACCGGGTCACTGCGCCCTCCCGCGGCAGCGTAATGCCGAGACCAAACAATAAGGGACCATCCAGAGGCTTTAGGTCATATAACTAGGCCTAAAATTACAAAAAAATTCGCAATTAAAAGGTTTATTTTATGAGGCCCATCCATCTCAAAGTTTAGATTTTATAAACTAGGCCTACTGCTTAATCATGTTCAAATATATCACTTACTTCAGCAGTTTGTAAACAACACAATCATTATTTTGATGACGCTTTTGTTAGTTTGACCAAAATAAGTTGTTTACGCTGTACTTTGACGCCATTGTTTTTCGGTTGCTACATACAAATAATAGCCGGCATCGCCAGGCAGGGCTCCCATCAGTAATGCCTAGGTTAACAAGAGCGGTTCAACTGGCCAAGCCGGCTTCACTCAAAGGATGGTTGTGAAAAGAGTTATAAAAAGTTTGTTTTTTCACATAGCCAGATCTTCTTCCGAAAAAAACTATTGTTTTTGAAACGCAATTGATAAAAAAAACATTTGCGTGGGATTGCACATAGGCACTACATATCTCCAAGTTTCTGAACCCCTGCCACCGTCTTAATTTGCACTGTTTTTACAATACCGAAGGTCTTCTTAAACCTAAAAAACTTCTATCCGTAAATTGAGCAAGTGCTTAAATTGAAAGTGTATCAAAGTTGTGGAAGGTTGCCAAAGTAATTGATATGTATTTTTGGGATTAAGCTATTAAATATTAGACTCACTACTTACAACTTTGTCATAGCTGTATGGGTATTTGTAAGAGCTAAGACCTCTGGCTGGGTGCATGTTGCGTGGTGCTAGCATAAACGCAGTCAGGCGAAAAACAAACCAACCCGAAATCAAACGCTCGCGGTTAAGTTGTGAAAATAACAAAGCCCTCATCACTATTGTCGAGTATCACAATATCGGTTCAGTTGGCTTCATCAAATTGATATTTGTGAGAACAACAATAAAACGTTAATGTGTTGTTGACGCAGCCAATTGTCGTTCCAAAATCAAAAGTACTGATTTTTTTAAGGGATATCGAATAAGCCTTAAAAAGCCATTATGGAAACTGCACATAGCCGCCATTGTTTTCCAAAAGTTTCTGGAGTTCCTGGCTACATCTTACTTGGCTTGTTTTCTACATCAGAACTGAATTTGCTCGCAATTAAAACAGCCAGCGATTTCAAAAAGTTTTCTTCGTTCGTTTTGTGAAATACATGGAAGTAAAATTTCAAAGTTATGGATGGGAGAGGCGCCTAAGCAATTTACATTTGTATTTTCAAAAATACCCTATTAAATATTAGGACCAGTATTAAAGACTTTCTCGTAGATGAAAGCCTATTTCTACGACCTAAAGCCTCTGGCTGCGCGCATATTTCTAGCATATCCGCAGCCAGCAAAAACATAAAGTAACCCGAAGTAATGCACCCACAGTTAAGTTATTATAATGGTAGCCATCAGTAATGATGAAGTTAAAAATATCAAATCAGACGGCTGCGTCGGCTTCACCCAATCGCAAAGGAAATGGCTTCAACATTTGGATGATATGTAAACTAATGACAATGTAAACTGATCATAAGCTGGAAACAAATAGATAAAACGGGACCAATGATATGTAGCTGCAAAAGATAAAACAAGACCATCTTTACCTCCATGTTTTCGCGAGGAAATTACCAATTTGTTTGTTTAGAGTAGGCTACATTTTAAAATGCTTATTAGCAAAAGCTTTTAGAAAATATAGATAGCTAATGCCAGAGAAGGATGCTTGTGAGAAAAAATAGTGAAAATGTAACAAATAACTAACTTTTTCTAGACATTGCAAAGTGAAGTCCTGGCACCAAAATTTTGGATGATTTTACCGATAGGCTACAATTCACAATTTTTAAAATCTTCATTTTTTGATGAATCTCTTCGCAAATTTAGATAGGTAATGCAAAAGAACCATGCTTGTAAGGAAAAAGTAGTCAACATTAAAGAATTGACTTTTTCTGAAAATTGCAGGTTTCTTAGGTTTAGCAGGAAAATTGTTTCACTAGTAATGAAACATGATATATGGCAACC
Source organism: Trididemnum clinides (assembly GCA_963675345.1). Classification (NCBI taxonomy): domain Eukaryota; kingdom Metazoa; phylum Chordata; class Ascidiacea; order Aplousobranchia; family Didemnidae; genus Trididemnum; species Trididemnum clinides. The sequence goes on from OY776289.1 coordinate 11,826,745, forward strand.
AATTTCAATCAGCCATTATGAACTAATCCTTTGTCTTAACTAATTAGAACAACATATTTCTGGAAAGCAAATTTCTTCAGCTTTCAAATGTCACTGATCGTTAGTATCTTGTCGTAACGTTTATACTTCAAATTAACCTGTTTTTACTCAGCTTACCATATTTTTGAGAAAATGAAAGGCTACTCTACAGCTTTTAAAGCTCAGCTTTTTTAGCGTAGAAACTACTAGTAAATGTACATCTCATGTATTATCGGAATCGCCTTGTAATACCCTTTAACTTTTTTAAAAAAGTTTGAAAATCAGTTGAAAAATGAGGTCACAAATTACTTTTTAAATACGCTGATTTTGTAACAATGTTGGATTTTTTGAAAAATAACCAAACGATAATCTCTGGTAGCAAAAGATTGTTAATCGTGCCAAGCATGATGACATCATAGACCGAGTTGAAGCGTGCAGAAAAAAAGCATTCATGCTTAAAAAGCTTAAACTAAAATTTAAACAAAGAACTTATTGTTGTATTGCCAATTCAGCATTAGTTGTTTTAAGGTTATCGAGGGTACCTTGCTAAGATCTCTCCAAAAAGCTTTTAATCGCGTTTTTACGATCAATATTTTTTGAATGAATTAAGAAAACATATGTTACCACTAATTGTTAATTATGACGTCATGTGACATTGTAAAGAAGTAAAATTTGTAGAAGTTGGTAAGTCGGGTACTGGCCCTAGTTTAAGCCAAAAACCGCGTTTCTCGGTCCAAAAATGCGATTTTTAAAAAGTAATCTTCAACTATGACGTCAGCGTGACGTCACCAACCCTCGTATGACACTCATCCTGAGAAAAAGACCAATTGAACCAAGTTTGATGCTAGTACGCCTGGCAGTTTCGGAGGAGTTAAGACAGACAGACAGAATTGCGCTTTATACAGGGTGGGCCGTAAGTCGCGCACCAAAACATTTAAGACAATTTTGATTATATAAACGTTATTTTATTTAAAACAAGCTTATCTAAGGAACTGATGACACGTTATACACGCTGATACAATCACATATGCTCAAAATGATCATAAATACTAATTCAACTCGCTCGTTTATTGTTAAAGGCATTACTGATAATTGAAGGAAAAAAATTTTAAATGCAAGTCATACCTAAAAAAACTTTAACTATAATTAAATTTGTCAGATATAATGACTGATACATTCAAACAATGGTAAATTACTCTATGAAAAAACATTTATTATACATCAAAAGAAAGGAAAAGGTATTCTACCCCATTAATTTTACATTGTTTCACATCACACTCGACGTAATTTCTTGGTGCGCGACTTACGGCCCAACCCTGTATATTAAATTAAAAACGTGGCAGAAAATAGAAGGACTAACAACTACTTAAGGATTAAACTTTACTGATTTATTAGTAACAAATAATGGCGTACAACAATACTAACTACAAATAGATTGTTTACAAAATTGATTTGTTCAAGCAATAACTTTAACAGTGGTAGACAAGCAACTCTCTTTCTCTCTCTTGGTCAGATCATCAAATGAATAACCCTTAATCGAGTTTGCAGAGTGTTTTTAATGTTCTATTAGCAATGCACCTTTGTCGAGCTCAAGACGAATACGCTTGAAACAGCCAATTCAACTTACTGATGTTCCCTCGGTATTTGAATCAAGAGCCTCTTTGTAGCTGGTTCTTTTGGGTTCCTCTTTTTTCCGACTGGATCTTCCTCGTCGAGAAAGAGGAAACGCTCTTCTGATGGTCGCTTGATCTATATCAGTTGTGGATCGATCTTTAGAAAGGTCTGATGGCGTCTGCGTTTACAAGAAAACAAGAAATTGTTCAGGATTTCAACAAGCGATATACTCTTTCACTGGTTTTTGGTCTTTGTCTAGGCTATTACAAATTAATGACAGCAATTTCTATAATACGCTGGTTCGAAAAGCGCTGAGCCACAAACTCATCAAGGAGTCCAAAAACGGGATATTTTGCGAATCATTGTACTAGGTATGAAATATCGACCACATCAGTATTCAATATAAATTAGACTTATTACTGCGATACTCAACTGTAGTAACATCAATCAAATTATATCTTCGGACAATACGAAGTAACCAGAGTCTTCTGTCACCAAAAAAACTTTACGTTAAAGTTTTCCAATTTTTTTTCACACGGCGCTATTTAAAAATTTATAGAATTTTGAGGCACCTTGGTGAAATCCAAGATTTGGCCACAAATTTTTGCTCAAGCCATTTTTTTGATGTTAAATTTTCCCAATTTAAGGTTAAAGGCGTTTTCTTCGGAAATCAACTCTACGAAACCGTTGGTTTTGCACCAACACATGCAGGCTAATTTTTGAAACTGAATTTGCCCAATTTATGCTTGAAATACAAATTTTTGGTAATCAACTAATTATAACTGTTTCTGTTCGATTTACGCGGTGCCCCTGGAAAGATCTCGCGGCACCCACTTTGAGAAGAGCTGGTCTACGGCATAGAATATCTTTGTATTCAAACCTGTTTCAAAGTTATCAATGTTGTCGGCACAGCGTGCTTCAAGAGTCCGAGTAAACATTTATTTTTGACCAAAGGCCGAAACACTGCTAAAAATAACAAATTTTGGTTTTTGTTGATAGAAATACAAAACGTTGGTTTTTTGGAGGCTTATTTAACTAAGCCTTGTTGGTGGTGGGGCTACCAGTCACTGAAGACTGGTTCGAAATGGGCTGCCATCTTTCCTCTAGCCTAATTTCAATTAGGTTGACGGCATGCCGTCCCTCCATCCCGAGGAAGAGGAGGGGTAACCACAAACAAACAAGTCAAAGCTCATGGTTACTAGTGTTAGGGCTAGATAGCATGGCTCCGACTGCAGCCATTTTCTTCGGGGTTTAATAGCAAAATCTTTTCGGATGTTACTGTTGTAGTTATTATGCCTTTTTTGTGAATTTTTTATTTAAAGTCAACTCTAATTTTTGTCACGCTTTGTTAGTGACAGAGTTGATCTTTTGAGAAAATTAATTCTCATAAATTTTGACAATTAAAAAGACTCGGTTTCTGCTGAAGTTTAAGAACGACATTCGGCCCCAACCGACGCTTAGCAAGAGTGCAGTTTTTCAGAAATTCGGCACCGAAGCCAAAGTTTAACAGATAATCAACCTCTACCGTAACCAAGAAAATTGCTTCACCATATCACTCCCATGTGTACAGTAACGCAGAAATTGCAAGAATTGTGCTCTCAGCCTTTTACTAATCCTTGTTTTAAACATTTTTCAGCTGCCGAAGGAATTGTTTAGACCTACTTTTTTTTCTTCTGGGCTCGTAGCTCCGTCTATATAAGGAATTTTGCCATTTGCTTCACTCAGTCCAAACTTGACCGCATCAGCGACAGCTTTTTGATGGGGAGATGGAAGATTGGGCGATCCCCACCTCTTGGGACTTTGTGGGGTTGATCTAAAACAGGTGGCTTTAAAGTTCAATTGTAAGCCCACCACCAAAAAGAAACTGAAATACTGTAGGACTATAACCTTCGCAACGGCTATGCAAACTTAGTCCCCTGGCTTGAAAGACAAAAAAAGCTTTGCTTCCATCAGTTACTGGTATCTGTTCAAAACACAAGCAAACGAACATTAACTGCAACAAAATGCTTGAATTACTTTAAAAATGTAAGAAGCTTTGTCATTAACGCGGCGCATTGAGACAAGCGTCCAACATATGGTTGGACGTCTGAAAACTCGTAATTCTGAAAAGTGTCGCATGGCCAGGCGAGACGTTGTTTGCCGCCCACTAGCAAGCTCAGGTTTTCGGTTCAAACTGGCCGTATGAGAGACTGCTGACACAAACCCCGCAAGTCTCCCCAAACTTCCCATTCATCTTGTGCTCTATGACTTGAATAAATGCTCAGCAACTTCAAATTAAGTAACTACATTAAACAAATAAGAATGGCAAAACAAAAGTGTTTCTTTTTTAAACTGCAGACAGTGACACTGTTTCGACCTATCAGGTCTCTTCAGTGGAATAAGTCTAACAACTGCAAGAACAAAGCTGTCACCGCCCAGTGCTCACAAGCTCTTCCAGTAATGCAAGAGGCTAGCAATACACTTACCATACTGCAGGCAGTGACACTGTTTCGACCTATCAGGTCTCTTTAGTGCAGTTGGTGATCTACAAGAAGCTAGAAGCTTTTAATAAAGCATAGCTTAGACCGTCACACTCGTGGGATCTATACTAGGTCCACAGTGGCGAATGGTGTCATTATTCTTGTTCTAGCAGTTGTTAGATTCAGTGCACCTGCGACAACCGCCACTCATTCACGAGTGATATGGCTTCGTAGAGTACTGACAGGCCATCCACTACAGCGGACCTAGTAGAGGTCCCACAAGTGTGACGGTCTAAGTTGTGCTTTATTAAAAGCCTCTAGCTTGTTGTCGGTGACCAACTGTACTGAAGAGACCTGATAGGTCGAAACAGTGTCACTGTCTGCAGTATGCTAAGTGCATTGCTAGCCTCTTGCATTACTTTAAAAGCGTTTCCAATGAATAAAAATGTATTCAAAAGGGAATAATTGTGACATAACCAGTAAAACTATAATTGTGACATTAAAATAATTGTGACCTAACAAGTAAAACTATGTAAACATAGCAACCGCTTTTAAGGTCAATTAATTGGTTGTTTTAAACATTTTGGCCTACCAATCACTTTACAGTAGCAAACCGTTCGTGTTGTAGGGCACTAAGATAATATGAAAGCTTCACTTTACCTTGCGGAGTTGGTCAGTTCTTTATATTCAGTTTTATACTTCGTTCGCGAATGATTCTTCTCGGTAGTATTTCTGAAAATAGATTTTTTAACATCACACAAACAATTTCGAAACTCTTTTTCGTTCATTCACCCGCGCGAGCGAATACTCTTTTTCCTAGTCTTTCGTCAGACTCGGCCATCACGACGGGCAGACTGCTCGGCCCCACCATTTGTTTGCTACATCACAATGGGGAAACCCGCTTGAGTGCCTTACCCAAGCACACAACAAGCAATCTCGCCGGATTTTTCCCCACGCCATCTCATTCGTGCTGAGCGTCAAGCAGGGAAGCGGCAAATACCGTTTTTCAATGTTTTCAATACGACTTGACAAGGGAATTGAACCTAAGTTTTCCAACTGCGAAGTAGACGCTTAATCACTAAACCACAGCGCCGATTCAGTTATGACGCCACAATAATATTCGCAAAACTAGCGACATATAGTGGTTTAAGACTAAATTTAAACAACACCAAAGTGTCAAAAGACCACCTCTACAAAAGTTTACCTGATCGGAGTGCTAGGATCAGCACTACTAGTGGACAGAGCTGTTGGTGAACGGCTACCGCTTGAGAGCGTGCGAGTATGTGTTATTTTTTCACTGTTTGATCTGTCGTGTGTTGATTTAGAGCGGTTGGAACGACGTAAACTCGATCGCTTTGGCGATCTACTGGACTTTCGTCTGCAATAACGAAGACAACGTGAAGTGGATTTGATAAGCTTTTGCCGATCCATTGTCAAAGAAACTTGATCAAAGTGACGCTTGCGGCAGCAAGCACTCATATGGAGCGCATACATTCCTTCCAGCGGTGAAGTTTGTAACAAAGTATTCATAGCCATAAAGCATACATGCAGGTTCTTGACCCCCTTTTTTCCCCGGCGCGTTGTTAAGAAAGCAGTCCAAAAAGCATTTTTACAAGCCCAAGATCTCCAGTCTATTTGCAAACTCAACTGGTTCAATTCCAGGCCTTGATCAAGACAAGTTGCTTGTAAAACTCATCTCGTAGTTCTTGGGCAGCCAGTCGGTCTTTTTTCAGCTGATGTTGCAAAAAGAATATGACGAATTGGTGCTACGGTCGGTAATCTACGCACATAGCCAAACAAATGTACCAGACCTCTAATAATTTGAATTCTAAAAAATTGAAAATTCATATTAAAGCAGCCCAAGGTTTTTAATTTACTGTCAGGTAGAAGAAATATTTTGATTTTAAGAAAACTGTTGAAAATTTAGCTTGTTCTGACTTCTGATTGTTTTAATGTTTAGCCTACCACCGTGATGAAGCCACCACCTATGCTGACAAACCATCGATATTTTTTAATAAATTTCATTAGCTAAACTAACGTTTTGTATTTTCTGAAAGTCTGGCTCCATAAGTTTTTTACAACATACTCCGCTGTAGCGTCTTTATTCGCTAAATATTTCAAATTAATGTTTTGTGAAATCTATTTTTTAGCTTTGAAATGTTCGTGTGCTGAGTAACGACCAGTTTTTTACAACTTCGTAAGAGGGACCGAAGTAGCTACTGCAACCACAATTCATGAATAGGATTTGCCACAAGGCTCTCGAAAGCAGGCAGTTATAACATTCTTACCATTTCAGTCTTATATGGTTTAATGAAATATCAGCTAAAAAATACTTTCTCCCACAAATAAAAATCAATTACAATATAAGGTTACAAAGACGATTTATTGGATAGAAACTTGTACCATAACAAGTTATTGGCGTAAAGAGCAATAGCGTAATCTTAGAAGTCATTTTGCTACAAATGAGTAACTTGCAACTCTCCCTTTAAAAGGAAATCGGAATTCCAAAGCTAAATTAGAAAAACTTTGAAGTATGCAGCGGGTAAACAACAATTTGAATCGCTTTATTTGATTTCTATGGCCTGTAGTTTACGTAACCAATATCTAATTTATAAATTTAGTCTACGCTTATCAACTAACAAGAACATTTCAACAGTTTTTGATATTTTGTAGCGATAATTCGGCGTGTTCCAGAACACATTTTGGGCAAAAAGTGACATTTGACTGTTCTCTTACCATCAAAACGTCATTAGTATTTAGTGTAAAACAAACCCAAAAATACGGAGAACACTGCACCTCTCTTTCACCCTGATTACGACAATGACTACAAGGGTGTTTTAGCGCCACATTTCCATATTACTGCTACCTTCTACCGAAGCGCCAGGCAGAAGATCTGTAAATGCCATCTTGGGAGTTTTTGGATTAACTCAACAAGGGAGCTGAACCCAGATCTACTCACTGAAAAGTGAACGCTCTCATCACGATCGTACAGGTGTCGTGTCACTTAAATTAGCCGGCCGTTTAACGACCTGATGCAAAGCGAAAGCCAAAAGACGCGTGACGAGAGATGACCCCAGGGCGAAGGATCTGGATGTAGTCATGGCTTGTTTGAACTTAAAGGTTTTAAGATTAGCCGTAAGACCAACAACATTGCACATTGACGCTAATCGCCTTGATTAGTAACACGCTAAGCATTTCTCAAGCCAGACTAAATGACATTTGCCTGCTACTTGATTACGCTTGTTTCAAGTACCCTAGAGAAGCGGTAATCAATCGCAAATTTAGAGTTGTGTATTGGATACATGAGCTCCTTGAACCATGTAAAAGTAGATTTACAAATACTAAAGCACCTCTTTCCTCATACGAGCTATCAAAATTAATGACTTCTTTACAACAGACTTCAATATTAATACTATGAAACAGGAAATATCATGTTATCCATAAATAATAGGCTACAATAGGGAATAAATTGATCGTGGAAAGATTTTGAGATGAAAAACACTTTTTATTGTCTCGGCGTTTCTTCGATTTTGCCAGCAACATAATCGAGTGGATAGAAGAACCATTCTATGGCGGTGAAGGCTGCGAGTTGAAACCAGACAAGAACTCTGACGTCATGTTTTGGGAAAGGATCTCTACGGAAATTTTTTTCCGCTTGGTGGCACTGCTTGTGGTAGAAACTCACTGCTTCAGCACTATAGGTAACTCGGAAGCTGGTTTAAACAACTTGTTTGATGTGTATCCGGAAAAAATTCCCTACCAACGCTTGATAAAAATATTTAATTCTACTCAACTTTCTTACTTTTGGTCTTTCTGCACATTGGAATAGGCGGCTTTGTCATCGAAGGGAGCGGCCTAAAATGGAAAAAAACTTAATCTAGGCCGGTCAGCGCTGCTGGATAATTGTTTTTAAAAATGATATATTTTGCTCTGTTACGAATTAGTTGCCTTCCCAATGAAACTTCAAATTTTACTTTATTTGTTGCTGACAGTTTTCTCATCAATAGCAAGTAGGTTAAACACAACATAGTGAATTTACCTATTCGAAAGAACACTATCGCTGCAGACATTAGAGAAGCTACGTAGCACGAAACTGCAAACAAAAAGACCAACCGCACATCATTTCCCTAACACCGCCGAGTATAAGGTTACAGCAAACGAAAATGCATTTCTCAGTTTTAGTGGGCCATTTCTAAACTGTTCGATTGTAGTCTAAAATCATTTGCAGTTTCTGTCAAAAGGTGATTCATCACTTAGTTTTTAAATCGTCAGAACTGAACCAAATTATTTGCCGCTTACAAACCAAAGGATTAGTAAAGCGTTCAAGCTCATCAGCTTACACTAACAGTCATTTATCATTGCCGTCAGTTAGCCACATTCGGTACAATGTTATTAAAAGCAAAAGCAGTTTGGAAAAATCAAAAATGAAAAAAAATACTTCAAATTATTGCATACAGTAGTTTTTGTTGACCAGCATTCTACTATTGTTACCAAAACTCTACATTAGCTGTGTTAACAACATTCAACAAAACACTATTAGAATATTCGAAGCTACCGAATCCACCACACTGGTAGGGATGCAACACACTTTTCCATCAGTAGGTAACGAGGAGGATGACGATAATGTTTGGGAGCTGCCTTGAGGTTCACTCGGATATTTTTCAGCACTTTGACCTTTGGGTTGCTCCTTCATAGAAGTGAGATCTCTAGAATGATGAACATATTTTACTTTGAGCGCCTTACCTGCTTAATTGTGCCATGCCTACTGTTCCAAACTGGTAAACATAGTCTCAGTCAAACGCACAGCCAGAAAATAAGGGGGAAGAGCGACACCTGCTTCTTCGCTTGTAATAATGACGTCATCATATTTTGGTAGAAGACAAAAGCAAGTTTAAAATTTTAGGAGAGAACTTTTCTCATTCTCCTTTTTCTGACTACGCCACTGACTTCAATGACATTCATTGCAAGTTTGTACTCAGTGATAAGATGGTGATCTTGCAAAAGAAGAATTCGTGGGTTCAAAGGTTTGCGTGCTGTGTCTTCGACTGCTATATTTATTGTAGAAATGCACCGTTTGAGTCAGTCATCAGTATTGAGAACTCCAAGAAAGCCCAAACATAACTTCTACGTGTATTTTGCGTACCGGTACGAGTTTTCGCTTAACCGGAGAATGATGAATAAAGAATCGGATTTGTACAAAAAAATTGATGCTACTTACTTGCATTGCTTTCTTCTGTTAAAATTTGCCAAATAATTTTCGGTTTCGCTATCGTCAGAAGATGGAAAAACAAAGACCCTCGCATTACGTTTTTCTCTCATGCTGGCCCTGCCTCCTGATCCTCCTTCTCTAGCTAAGGCGCTTCTAGGAGAGCGAAGCTCAACAGGAACCACAGTATGATCAGTTGCAACGTCTACAACAAGCGGGCTGTCTTCTGCAAAGAATTTTACAGGAAGTTTATCGAAAATATGATTAAATGAGGCATTTACTTTTTTGGCAGGCAACAACCATAAACGTCCCAGTTCTTTGAAATCACGCAGCTTATTAAATCTGTTATGTTCTTAAAACTCGTGTATTCTTCAAGGCAAAACATAACATATCAATGATTATTTTTAAAGCAATGCTATCAAATAACGACAAATTATTTCAACGCATCGAACAGACGAAGAACCGTATTTGCAAGAGACTGTGATATCTGGCTATGGCGTCACCTCCACCCGTTACACCCAAGCCGGATTCATAAAGCATCACCCTGCCCTTCTACCCCCCCAAAAAAAAATACAAAAAAACGGTTTTCAGAAACTATGACTTGATGGTAAAGACCTCGTTGTAGAGACCAAGCCTGCTGAAGTGTTACCCATGACAACCTTTCCCCACCCTTGTTTGACGCGTTTGGTATGTGATCTTAGGCTCTCTGAGTCACCATTTCACTCGTAAATATTTAAGCGTAGTGGTCAACATAATCTGTGGTTTTAGCTTTTAATGGATAGCCAAAACAAAGTTCGTTTCATAAAAACCTCATTACGTCTAAGCATAAATTTCTTACTTACTTTTCGAAACAGGTTTAAGGCGAGGGTCTGCATCTTTTATTTCTGTCTTGTTGTTTTCGGTTACATTCTTAAAAGAGAATGCAAGCAAGTTAGCAAGTAGTCATATTTACTTAGTTGATTCATTATAGAACCGGTGTTGCTTGAGCCTTATTGACACATTTTTTATTGACTTTGTGCTTACTACTGGCAATATTTACATCCCCGTTAGTGCTATTAAAATGCTTTATGTAAGCATTTGAGTCAATTTCTTAACTAAAAAAGCAAACAGGCCAAAGGTGGCCGCACCAAATTTGCAGAAGTCATATTGTATGGTAAATAAAGTTGCAAGATTATTGTGATACAACTTTATTTACTACACAATTTTACTTTCACAAATTAGGCACTAACTTGGAGCAGTCCATAGTGTACTAATAGGTTGATCATTGTTTGGTTGATATTTAATACTAGGGCAGACAGACACCAATGCTCGTGGTTTTCCTAGTTTGTAGCGTTGAAATTACAATTATGGGAAGCAAAATATGTCAATCTAGCCTTCTTCTGTCCAGGTGCTCTGCTGCAGGGTCAAGAAAATCGCAACGGAACACCGGATATAGAGTTTAGGCACTTGTGACGGTGAATAAGTGCTATCACCCCACAATACTGCATTTAATGCCAAGAGCTTGGCAATTTTAAAACTAATCATCATTACTCTAAGTTAGCTTGAATCGCCATTTTTTACAAAATAGGTCAAGACGATCATATTCTTGTAAAACAAGATTGTTTGGCTAAACCAATGTGGGTGTGATCTTTCTACTACTATAAATAGGAACAGAACGAACAAAAAGACCGCAAAAACAATAGGCCTTCCAATAACAATGTTGCATGTCAACAATTATTCTAAAAACTTAGTAATGTCAAGTAATTGATCATATTAATCAATTCGAGGTAACAAGAGCAACATTAACGCGGGAGGTTTGTGGACAAGGACCCAATGAACACATGTCTTTGACCTTAACTTTAACGTTCAGAAACATGTGTAGGCTGAAGCCTTAAGTGGAATTTTGACAAAACACAAACCCTGACCTACACTCATCGGCGACATTAGAGTTCGTGACGCCAGAAGCAATTCAGAAAGAGCCATCCAATAAAAATTTCTCCAAGTTTAAGAGTGTTTTCTAAAAAATAGGCCTTCAACACACATCCAACCCCATTTCGCCGAAAGTATTCACTTTAAACGACAAAAAAGATGCTATCAAAAACGTGCCATCCCCTAAATAGTGTCACTTGGGCGCACCACCTCCCTCTCCCTTTACCTAAGGAAACGCCAGTGCTTCCAGCAAGATATTGAAAAACAATAGCTTGACATTTTACAGCAAGTTGCGTACTGACCTTCGAATCGTCTGTAATCGGGGTTGGAGGAAGACAACCTGTTGTGTTTTCAGGTTCACTTCTGGTCGGTTCCTGCCACTGCAGTTTTGTAGCACTGGCAGGTCCATGGCTGGAAGTTGACGTTGTTACAGTACTTGTTGTACCATTAGTGGCTGGAAGTTGTAATGTTTTTGTCTTCATCAAGTTGCTTGTTTCATTTTGCTCACTCGTACTGTACGACTGCGTAGTGGTGTCGATAGTAGCGCAGTTTTCGCGATGTGAAGCCTTGCGTTCGTTGGAAGCATTTTGAAACACTTGAAAAGCACGCTCAACTCCAGATGAAAAACTTGTGCTGAGACCCGATGAAGGCGTTTTGGGGGAAGACGTCCGTGGTGATGACAAACGCCGTACTGATCCTGGCAAAGATGGATCCTCTTTAGAAACCTCAATTTTAAGTGGGGCAGCTTGAATACCACCAGACTCTGTGAGCTGGTCTTCCTTGCTAGAAATTGTGCTGCTTTTTCTTCGGTTTGAAATCGGCTCCTATAAAATATTTAAGAAAATCGCAAAGTTGTAACACAATTTTGATTGCAATGACATGTTTTTCTAAGCCATTCAACTGCAATATAAGTCCGCATCGTGACATGGTAAACTCAAATTGGCGAGCATAGTTCGGCGATTTTAGCGATCCAGTCAAATTACCGTCTGCTTTCAAGGCCAAGTTTCAGGTTCGGTTTTGGTTGGACTAGATTGCAACGTCATGAAGGAGTAGCTGCTGACTCGAAAACCCATATGGTGCCTTCGCGGTTTTACGACCTTTTCGTTTGTTTTGTATTCGATGAATTAAATGAGTTCTCAGCAACATCGTATTAGATAAACAAACAGTATATACAAGTAGGCTAATTGGAAACTTAACAAAAAAACTTAACAATCTCAAACTACTTTTCATACAATTTGTTCATTCGCTGCACTATTTTTTAAAGTCTTTTGGTATGACTCGACTTGGGAAATGAACCCCATGTCTACCGCCTTTTCTGCTTAGCGCTCAGCATAATAAGGATAGCGTGGAGAACAAGCCTGCAAACTTGCTTGTCGTGTTCTTGAGCAAGACACTTAACGGGATGCCTCCATCTTTATGTGGCAGACAGGTGGTGGGGCCAAGCAGTCTATCCGTCGTGGTGGCCAAGTCTAACTGAGGACTCGCAAACAGAGCATAAGAGCTAACGCAGTGTATATACATCTTCCTGAATAATGCTCAGAGCAAATAGCTCAAGCGACGAAGAAGATTGGCTGCAGCGACGCTTTTGATTGTTTTTGTTTGCTTGTAGGCAATGTAAGTCGGTGAAATAAAGCTCCCGTTTACCATTGAAAGATTGCGAGCTCAAATATCGCTTGGTTTAGAAGTTGTTGTGCTCTTGAAAAGACATTTTGCAGCAATTCCCAGCAGAACTGACAAATCCGAAGCAGGTCTCAACACCAGTTGATCAACCTGTAACCGCAAAAGCTTCCCGTGACCGGAGGATAAAAATATTTAACATTATTTATACAGATGCCAGTGGTTTACGGCAAACGGCAAGAAACAAAGCCTAAACAAAAAAGCATTTAATCACGTTTAAAAAACACGAAAACAGCAGTTTTAACATCAATATTATTAACCTCAAGATTGTTATATTATCAAAACTAAACAAGAATGCTACAAGGTAGTCGGCTAGCACTAACCTCAGTGCAATCACATGCTAAGTTACATTCTTGCTGTAGCTTGTCTCTACACAGTAAAGTTTTCCCAAAAGATGACTTAAATAAAACTTGTTTTTGAGGGGGTTGTCGACAGCCTACCACCTTCTGTTTATAATTACACTCAAGGCCTGTACTAACCATTGTAGCGCCTATTGCAAGCTATTATCAGCACTTTAATTGCACAAAATATCATAAATGATTCAAAATGCCGCTCTAAGTACTTACTTTCACTATTGGTTGCGGGGCTTGAATATTCAATGTCGGTTGCGATGATACTAATTTCGGGGGTTGATGGGACTCGATGATGTCTGGGGGAGGTGGTGAATGAAACTCGGTTGGTGAGAGCGACGGCGATATTACTGAAGTAGAAGCTGCATCACTTTCCTGTGAAAATAAATTATTGAAAAACAGGCTCAAAGACGGCAGCATACGGTGACTTAGCGTTCTAAGTAGCAGGCTTGCAACCTCAAGCTTGTGAGTTTAAGGCTGTAACGGTTTCTAGCATGCTCTTATAAAGGGGACTTCGCCGTAATTTTCTTCCTTGGTTGCAGCGCCTGTGGTATAAATACACTGTGTCGGCAGCACTGGTAACTGCAAAGTAGGTCTGAGAACAAATTGTTTAGGGTAAGCCCATTAGTGTGTTTTCTCTGGCCGTCTGTCAGGAAGACGAAAACAAAAAAAAGAAACAAAAAACAAAAGAAACAGGAAGATGAAAGCAAAAAATCAAAACTGTCAACCCGTTACAAAAGTTCCTAAATGATACCGTGATATATCTAATTGGTACGTGAACAAAGCACATGTGGATGTTTAGTACACAGTTTCACTCCGTTATGTCATATGCCTACATTAGCAATAACGACCGCATGATTTGCCGCTGTCTAACAAGAGAAGCAAAATAAACAACAACAGCTTCTGTCTGAGTTTAGCTGTCTGCCTGCTTCATTTATTTGTCGGTCTGTCTGCTAAAAAAAAGGCTAGTGTGTAGTCCATTGCACTCTCTGGTATTCATAACAAGATGTTTATAATTTATAATCATGCAAAGGCGAGCGATGACAAATTATTAGTTTAACAAGCATGTAACGTACCAGGCTGAAGTGTGCTAAACAGTTCGTTTCATAAAGTCAACCCCAATACCAGCATATTTTACAGCAGACACAGCTGATTTAATTAACGTTTGTTTTTTCCAGTGAAGTTGTTAATCTAAACCTGCGGTTACCGACCTTTCTTTGCCCGTGCCCCATCTAATTACCGCTAAAATCCTGATTGCCTCCTATGTAGTGATATATTAATCCTATAAATTCTGTTTCAACTAAGCTTAAAATGTGAATATCGAAAATAACGTCTAAATCAAAACATGCATTAAACTACGGTGCATAAGTTCACCAACCTAAAGAAAAATCAAAAAAATTAAATTAAAAATTTGCAGTCAGACTTCGTCAGTCGGCCTCAACGCCCCTCTAAAAAATCAAATTGCCCCATGGAGCACTTCCTACGTTGGAAAGCACTGCTCTTAACTAACTCTTAAACATTTAAATTTCAAAAACCAGGAAACTCATATTTTACTAAAGCATGGTCTAAGAGTCGACCCATTTTAGAAGAGATTTTATTTCTGTCAACTATTGATATGCAAAATTAAAAATTAAAATGTTCCATCAACAACACAAACAGCGATCAACTCAAAAGATATCTGAGCACTTTAAACTTCTGATCATCATTTCGAACTGCATGCATTTGTGCACTACACTTTTCGGCTATACGCGTGTTTACAAAATAATGATACTGAGAATCTGTGTAGTGGTCCTTTATTCTTGATGCTAGACCTGGAGAGCCCCAGCGAAGTATTACGAACGCGAAAGATGCTGATTCGACATCATGTCTCGTCGGAGCACCTACGCATAATATTGGGCTCAATAAGCCTGACAAGACTTACATTTTGGATAGAGTTTTTCGATCCTGGCGATGGACTCAGCAGTCCGGAGCGAAATTTAGACAGGAATTCTCTGTCGGAGGATTTTCGGCGCCGGTTTTGGGAGCCTTTTCGTACCTAACATAAAATGCGAATAATGCACTTAGTAGTCAAGTGAAATGCGAAAACAGCGGTACGCAGGAGTAATACCGCGAGGCCATCACTTCATCTAAACGTATTCAAAATAAAATAAGCAATATGAAAATAATGATCGGAATAAGTTTCCGGAAACGTTTTTGCTGCAGCAGAAACTTCTAACGCATTCACTAAATTAAGTTCTTCGTACATCTTCTTCGTGTGGGCAAGATCTTTCATTTCGGAGAAACATCTCAGTTTTTGAGGTCTTCAATAGCCCTTTTTCGCTAGTCTTCCTTGGGGAAAAGGAGAAGGAGGTGTTTCTCCTCGTAGACTGCTTGGACCCGCCACCTGTCTGCCACATAAAAATGGAGGCATCCCGTTAAGTGCCTTGCCCAGGAACACAACAAAGCAAGCTTGCCGGCTTATTTTCCACACTATCTCTTTTTATGTTAAGCGCCAAGCAGGAAAGCTGTGAATACCATTTTCTAAAGTCTTTTGGTATGACTCGACTTAGGAAAGGAACCCAAGGTTTACCGACTGCGAAGCGGGCGTTCTAACCATTTATCCGTGTATTTATCCGTACATCAAAATATAATCGTCAATATTCAGATTGCCGGGTATTGCCGTATGTGTAAACAATCATTGGCGTAAAAAGCAATGTCTATGCGTTCATGCTCGTAAAATTCTACTAACAGATAATAATGAAATATTTATTGACTCTGGCTATAGTATTTCATCTTAACCATCTGATAAAATCAAACATTAAATACAAATTATACCGCAAAATAAAACTGTTGTTGTCAGTTTTTCAGACTGTTATTGTGCTTGCCGAAAGAACCAAAAAATTAACCGAACAACTTAATAACAAAAAAGTGACGTTTTGTGGTGATAAATAAAAACAAGACTGCAATCAAATCGGGAGATTTGAGCAAAGCAAGAAAAAACTATTTCTAAAGAAATACCAAGATGCTTGAGAAACAAAATTATCTGAAAATGATCAATGGTAAAATGAAAGTGGATATCTGCTATCCAAAACTAATGAAACCAAATTTTTTTTGGAAAGTTTGGAAACAAAGAGTCCACCAACGATTTTCTTCCTAATAAGCCCTATTTATAATTATTGAACATTGTTCTCATTACATGCTATGAAAGTACTTTACTGCAACCATGGAACTGGTACCTGTAGCTTGACGGAGGCTCCTACTTCTAACCTTTTCAGTCTTTCCTCGAAAGACTTTTTTCCACAAAATTTGTCGCTTTGCTTTCGCAGGTAATCTTCCCTGAATGTTTGAAATGAAAAGGAACGTTTTAAAAACATGTTCCAACTTTTTTACAATGCAAACAAATACATAAGCATCACTGTAGTACAAGTGCACTCACACATATGTCTGACACTGCTAAGCTAGATCTAATTAATGAATATAAAACCTGTATCCAATGTAAGATGTACTACTCCTTTCATAGCGACGAGTGCTTGATGCTTTAGGCAATATTCCAACATTTTCATCTAAGAAAAAAGCGACAATTGTTATTTTTACGTCAACTACTCAGCCAAGTAATCCAAAGAAAACACAAAAAATATATCAAACTCTCAGAAGTAGAAAACAGATAAGTTAAGCTGACGAAGCTATTCGTGGTATGCCATAAGCACCTACAGTGTAATTTGTAACCACAATTAAATTGAAAAATCACGTTCAACATCCACAATAATAAGAATCAAGAATTAAGCCCGCCCAGTTTGTCATTAGAGTGCTGGTCCCTAATATTATTATCATAAGCAAATCAGTTTTTTGTGCAATTACTTGCCTAATTGCAGACATTGATCGATACAGGCAATGCAAAAAAATTAAGAAGCAGGAAGCTCATGCAAATACTTACAGATGTGGTGATGAGAATGAACAGTGTGTCACAGGCAAGGACTTAATAACAGGGTTGAGGAGGGGCAAAAAAGTCCTATAACTGACAGAATTTTTAAGGCACCATCGAAACAAAAGTCATCACAAAAGCTCAATCAATGCAAATACCTTTAAAGTATGCATAATTCCCCTAATTTATGCCCCAATCTGAGAGGTCTCTAAAATAACGCAATCACCAAAAATAATCAAGAAAAAATAAAACTCGCGTTTACCCTTCTCCAGAAATTTTTAGCTGGTTAGGCCCCTGGTTACAAGAGTAGAAAATGTGATAGCATATCAACCTCATGCGCACGTCTGTCATACACTTGTACAGTATAGCAAACACTACTCTCATTTGAATTTGCTAAAATAAGAAACGGCTAAAAACGCTTTTCAGGGAATAGGACATTACCGCAAATTTTTTGAAGCAAAAAATAATAGCTCGAAACTGTACTTGGTGCTCGCTTCCTGAAGGCGATTTTCGCCTGTTTGTTCCTTTGTAATATTGTAGGCAGCCAACAGATTATGTCCCAAATGACGCTTATGATAAAAAAAGCAATCGGTAGGCAAGAGACCGATTCCCTTATCGTGTCAAGACGGCATTTATAGATTTTCTACTAGCCGCACATCAATATGGGAAAAGTGGGGAACGAAGCAAGAGACCATGCACATTTTACTCTTGATATGTCCTAGCGCTAACAAATCTAGCTGCAGATGAATAGCAGCTACAGAACATGATATTTCACTTTTAATCTGCGCGAAGTGTCGTGATGGAGCTGCAATGGCGGAGCCTGCATACGCCGGTCACATAACGTGTAGCTCAAGGTGTCATTTATCATCTGTAGTTGTTGATTTGGTAATCAATCTTTTGATTGAGTGCAGAAAGCACAGGCTCAAAATACAACTTCAACAGATGTTCTATTGTAAACAGGATTACGAAAATCATCTTTAATTCATTGCCTTATCTAAACAGCGCAAGATTCGCTTATTATGTTACAAAATAATGAGCTTAAAAGCGCACCCGGCAGTTAAATTATGATTTTCTACATTAACGAATTGTTTTAGTATACCTTTACAAGTGCTACGAGGTGTAAGAGTGTATTAAGAGTGCCTAAGGGAGTGTTTAAATTGTCACCTATAAAAACAGTTTAAACTAGAAGCCTACCTACAGCAAAGATTGATTCATGAGAGGCCAAGTCAATACGAAAAAGTTTAGGGGTCATGATTTGTAAACAAAAAATGTACTGCAATGTTGTTTATTCCGTTTTAGAAGTTTTGTTTATTTTTCTAGATGAAAAGCTGGATTTTACGTTCATCTTCCACCTTCTGCTGGCATAAACGGAGAGCTCGGTGATTTAGTGGTTAAGTTACTCGCCTCGCAAGTGCAAGACACAAGATCAAATCTCGGCAAAGTTGAAATTTCTAAAACAGCTCGACACTCGCATTCCGAATGTAATAATACGGGTAGACATTTGTATCAAAAGGAAACAACGGAGAAAGAAATTGTCCCTCACCCTACTTTATTATTGCCGTGGGCTCAGGCCAATGAAAGCCTTAAGCTTTGATTTCCAAAGCTCGACATCTTATAGTATGGGAGGACGTTTACTTTTAAATATATTGGCAGGCGACTACTTTCCACTCACTTTCGAACCAGACTTTTTTACTGCACTAAAATAACATTATGAATATCTTATGTCCTTCGTGGTTAATATAAATAGCGCTTTAATGAAGTTTCGGCTTCCCGCCATTTGTTTTGAAAGTCCGCAACAGTTACCATTAAGCCACGGCAGCCCAGCAAAAAAAGGTGCACTGTTAGGGGGAAAAATTAACAAAAATGGGGTCCCAATTTGACTCTTTTCGCTTGATGCAATGACTTCATCAATGTTTAGTATTGATACAACTCCACAGTTTGAGCATGTCGGGACCGCGTCTCTGGCTATACCACAACGCAACGTTTTACATACCAGCAACAGATTTTTCCAGAATTTTCAAAGATGCACTTTGCTTAAAACATTTCAATGATATGTATTTATGTTGACCTTGTAACATATCAACATGTGTAAGCCAACTACTAGTCTCGCATTCAACCAAACAAAGCCACAGGCTGCATGACATTGCACAAAGAACAAATCATTCTAATAACATTAAGTTGTTCTGATATTGACCTCTACAAACAATTCAGGGGGGGGTCGTACCCAGAGAAGAGTGCAACAGGGTGATCATCGAGAGATCATCAGTTCGATTGCAACCTTATTTGACTTGATTTTTGTGCTTTAAGAATCTTACCTTTGATGGAGCGTGTTGGAGATGTTCTTGCTGATGACACTACTGACGTGGAAGGTGAGGTCACTGCCGATCGAAAACTCAAGCGTGTTACGGTTAATGCATTACCGGAGGTGGTGCTGGTGGTGGGTGAACTGATTGAAGGCGAAGTGGCAATTGGCCGAATGTAGTCAGGCACGTAACTCATGGTGTCGGAACTATCTTTTGTGCTCGTTGGTCGGTAAGTTGGCAGGAAATCCGATTCTTGGTTTAAGAATGACTGCGATGCACGCCTTAGCAATTTAAACCCTTAGCAACCACTGATGTGAGGCAACAGCAGCAGCTTCTCTCTCGCCTTCATCTTTTATATGTTCATTTGCAAACGATTTTCTCAAACAGAACATGTTCAGCACCAAGATGTTTTTCGGTCAAATTTGTTTGTTTTTCTTTTACGATTTGGAATAATTGAAATCCAAAAATAATTAACCCAAAGCCTCTATCATTTTCAGCAATGCATGCCTGATGTTTCAAAACAAACTTAATTAAATTTGTAATCCGATTTTAAATTATGGAGTCTGAAAGAAAACAGTGACATCAAGAACTTATTGATCTGCAACCATTAAAATATTTTTACACCTTATTTCAAAAGATGAATGCAAAGCACAAAGGTTAAATGTCTTTCCCACTTACTCCAAAACTACGTGACTAGTGGCTAAGTAACCTCCTTGACGTGTGAAGTAGACTCAGAAAGTGTCATCAATTAATAAAAGTGATATTTTTAATTTGATTACTATCACATTGGTGAAAATTTGCATCTACACCGCCCGGGTTGGAGAAAGAAAGTGCTAAATCATGGAAAGGGAGTAAGACCGGAGCAGAACTAATTATTTGTGGGACCAGAAGCGAATTATGAAACAAGATCTCAAAAAACTTGCTTTATCTGCGCTCGTTGAAAAGGTCCTCAGCTCCGGCAGAGACAAGAAAGTGCATGTACGGGATTGGTTAGCTCGGGACCAGTAACACTTACTACACTTGCCGCTGTGTTAATCTTGCTTAGAGTTGGATGTAGATTAAAAAGTTTTGTGAAGAAACGATAATAGATTGCTCCCAGTCGGAACAACTATTCATGAATCTGTAAGCTGTTTTGTAAAAATTAAGGGTGTGAAACATCACGAGCTACGACTTTCCAATGCAAGATGTTAACAGGTACCACTGTGACTATACATTTTAATCAAAAGTTGAAACTGGTTGTATCTATCGAAAGATTTCAAAAGCGACTGAAATAGCAACCGGCACTTCAAAAGCAATTCGCAAAGTATCTCATAACTTTGATAAAAGCTAAACAATTGTATTGATTTGAAACATGGTTTTCAAATTCAATGTAACAATAGTCATGTTGCAATAAGGTATCTTTGTGTTGTTGTTTCAACGTCGTTGATAAATGACGAACAATAGCCAGATGTACAAGTGCCATTAAACAGGTTGAATTCTTTTCCCAAGTGTGTTTATAGTCGTTTAGATTGAGCTATTTCGACAAAAGACAATGAAAGAGGACTTGCCCTTACTGTGATACAGTCCGAACAAAACGACTGCTAAGTTTTCTAACTAGCTCTATTTATGTTCATCATTCTTGATCTAAGGTTACTAAAGGCCGACCAAACTGTGGCTGACAAACTCAAAAAATTTTTATACACTAACCTGGCGTTAAACTACTTTTTTGCAGCCGCAAACCAGTGATGACGCTATACTAATCAGAGACGCATCTGGATAGGGAGAGCTAAGGGGTTTGAAGCCCACCACCTTAGCCCTGTCCCTTTGCCTCAAAAAAGAACGTACACTATATTCATAGGGACCACAAAAAATATGATAACATTATACATTGCCTGCTGGTGGGCTACAGAAAATTATTTTCATACATAAGAGAAAATATTTACATGGAAAATCCTTTCCAAAAAAGATTTTGTATAGGTAATAGGGTTGAAAATAACCGGAATAAACAAAATCTGATCTTTTTCTCGTAATGATAACGTCATTAACTTTCATTACTGATGCAACTCAAAAATCTGGGGGATCTGTAATGGTGACTCTGGGTTTTGGCAACGCGTACTCCACGGTCTATCATTTTGCTGTTATAATGTTTTATCCAACTCTAGCACCCCTGGCTAATGCAGTGTGCCGAAGCACACCACTGCAGTAAAAGCATTGCAATCCATTCTATTTTGATAAAGATCAACTGACAGGAACCTTGAGCGCGCAAGGTCAATATTTTCGTCTCTTTCTTTCTCCGGCCGATCAATCGATCGATCGTAGAAGAGTTTTCCAAACACACGCTGAATGCAATGTCGTTAATTTAATGTACGACAAAAACATCACTTATTGGCAACATACCTGTGCAGCAGTGTGTGGCGGAGTCGAGACGATTTTTGATTTATACACTCTCAACATGACCGCGATCAGCACTTTTTCGCTTGGCGCATATCTTACCTTGACTAATAATTTTACTAATAAATTGACACTCATTTGACCCAATTTACGGTGCTTCCCAAAGCTTTGTGATTGCAAACATGCGCGAGTTTGGGGAAAATGAAGTTACGATTTGGACTAAAAACCTTGAATTTGGACCCGGCAAAAATCATTTCGGACCCTAGAAAAAACAATTTTGTTGCTTTTTTTTAGAGAGTACTTCTTGTGCTGGACAGCACCCCAATCAGCGTTTTAAAAACTGAACAGCAGACAGGACGATTTCAATTGACATTCACTCGTTCAGTTGCGAGTGTAAAAATATTTTTCTGCTTGTTTTGAAGCAAGCTTAAAACAGGCATTCCACAAATCAGTCAAGGTTACTAAAATTGATACATAAGCACGCAGAACAAAGCTAAACCAACTTGTTTAGCAATCAAACCCACATACCGCAATTCGCTTTTTAACTAGCCCTGTCAATGAGTGAGTGATCAATGTCCGCAAGCAAACCAAAAAAACAAAATGTCAATATAAATACTTTTCTTAATAAAAACTCGCAAAAACTTCAGAAACTGATTGATTCCACAAAAGCGTTCGGCTCCTCAAGAGCACGTTTCACTGCACCCACACTCCCACACAGCAAAGCGACAAACAATATGAAATTTGTGATGTAACGTCCATCACAACAATGCAAGAATGTCAGGCCCATCTAATCCGTGCTCGAGTGATGCAGTACGATTTACAGAGCGACCATTATCTTTTTTCTCAAGTACTTACATGTCAAAGCTGACCTGTGCGAGAATGATCATTTTCTGACTTCGAATTTCCATTTATGCTAAGCTAACAACGTATTTTAGGACCAAAACCAATTAAAACTGTGAAAACCAAACTTGTTCTACCTCGTAAAACCGCGATACTATTTAGCAGCATCGCTTCATGCAACGCAGCAACAGTAAGGCAATATCCAGATACAGGTGAGTGGATAAATCCAGACTGTTCGTCGAAGATAAATTGCTACTGTTTTACCAATAATGAAAAATTAGATTTAAACTATATATCAATGATGCTGTCACTGTCAACTTGAACGCGGTCGGCAGGTCAAGAGCCATGAATTAATCACGCAGGTTATCGTAAAGTATTTGCGTGAATAAGCGCGATGTGTGAAAAACTGCGATTACAAAAATAATGTAAACGTATATCTAAAATCAACAAATATTAAATGGTGAAATTATTTTCACTAACAAATTAGTAAATGTATGAATGAAGCACTGTTAAAACAGCAACGTTTTTCATCAAAATCACAAAGTTTGAGCTTTAACTGACGCACCTATTACGAACAAACGTCGACTTCTATGACAAGAAAACAATAATACTTCCAATGCAATCAATTGGCTTTTTGTAATTCTAACCTGTGACTCCCCACTAAGCTTCATTTATTGTAGAAGAAGCAAATCAGAGTCCTCACCCCACCTGGGCAATGCTTTCAAGCCTAAAGCAGCGATACTCAAAAGATTTTTGCTGATCTGGCTCTTAATTCTTATCAAAGCAACATTTTCCAAACCGATTTAAAATGAAATTTGAAATGCGCTGATGAAGTTATATTTTGAGATTGGCCGCGCTCGGCTTGTGATTGGACCAAAATAAAACTAACAGTAAACTCATCCCTAGCCTCAGTGTAGATTAGGCTTTACTTACACACAAACTCGCTTGCCACTTATCGTCGTTAGTTTTTATTCTGCGGTTTTGTATTGGGTGAGGCAAACGATTTAACAAAAGCGGCTTCTGCAGCAGTTTACCTGGTTACTTGTCCACCCAAACGCGAGGGCTCGTGATTGTGTATACAACGCAGCACGCCGCGGTTGTGCTTTGTTTCCCCTAAGCCACACCACATCGGTTGTAGAAAGGCAAGACGCGCATTTCCTATGTGCTGGAACTATTAGGCTTCTTCCCATTTGGGGTGAATCGCAGGCGTAGTGTGAGAGATGTTTCTAAATAAGTTGTTTCTAAATAAAGAAACAAAGAATTTTTCACGTTTCGCCAGCGATTTACGCCTAATGGAAACCAGCCTTTAGGCAAACATACAACCGCGGAATAATCTAATCCGTTGAAAGAAGTGTATTTATATGTACCTTTCATTAAAATGCTTACAATATCAGAAATCAAAAAATTATAACAAGTAGTAGTAGCGAAATTATATTGTAGTTTAGTTAAATTATTAATAATAATAGCTGAAGACCAATAATTGAATGTTTACTAAAATGCTCGCACGATTAAGATTTAAACTTGTCTGACAGTTCGAGAAAAGAATTTTGACTTCATGTCAAAAACTGTAAAATACAGAAAAAAGTTTTTGACAACTGAAATGACTAAAATGCAAAAACAAAGCAAGAAACAAAATTTAGCGTGACAACTTTTTCTTGAAAGTTTTGTCTTGTTTCACTGGCGAGTGATCTAAAAAAGGTCCTCACAGTTTGACTCCATTTTTGCAAATTATCTCTGCAATGGAAGTCATCAGCTCTCCAGTAAGTCACTACTTTAAAGTTTGGGGAACCATGATCTCTTTCGCTCATCTGGCAATGTTTATGCACAAAAGCTCACAAAACAGAATACAGCGACTGCCAGCAGTGGAGAATGTCAGTGGATAGGAATGAAACTGCCCTCAACACTAATGATATTTAAGGCTTTTATTTAAAAAAAACACGTAAAAATAAACACTTTTTTTACATTTTTGAAGTTTTTTCTTCTCAAATGCATTTGCTTAACATATGCTTTCATATTTAATACAGCGCCGTTGTTATAATTACTTCTTTTTTGCAACCTCACTTAGTTGAAAAATTACTTTACTGAAATATTCCAAATTTTGTGGTATCGTCAACTATCTCTTCCAGACCACAATTGCAAACTTTAATGCATCAGCTTTTGCATTGCGATAAGCTATCGTGAATAACTTCTCAGGTGAATTCCATTAGTGAACATGTGCAAATACTCGGTTATTTAGTTTCAGCAGATGATAGTAAAATATTCGAAAGAAACTCGGAATGATACGACAAACAGGTGAATGGGGAGCCCATAAATGGTATTTGTAAAACAAAAGATATTACCTCACTTCAACGAATTTTCGCGGGCTTATGCCTCTTTATGGAAATGACTCAAATTTTAAGTAAGTCTTCAGCAATTTTCTACTTACCAAATTATATAAAAACGCGTCCACGAAAGTGTGGGCATGAAAAAAGGTATAGTTTTACATTAGAAAATAGCTTTGCAAACAGAGAAGAAATAAACGCGAAGCAGACGTAGCAAAGTGAAAATTAACATTTTTCAAAGTCAGCTCCAACAATAATTACGCCATTTCGCACCATTGCAGGATTCGCAGCATAGAAACAATTTTTCAAACTCGTAAAAATGTATAGCAGCCTCATTATATTAAACATTTTTATTAAAATTGTAAACGTTTTCTGCACATCATATAGCCCTCCTCAAAAAATACAAATACACAGCCAAATGATGTGCCGAAAACAACGAGAACTTAAATAAAAATGTGAAATATATTGAAGCTGCTATATATCATAACGATTTTTCAAACTGCCTGACCTCAAGACCCGTTTTCATTGGCATGATGTTTGAGCGTGATTAGAAACAGCCTTTGTTTCTTTCATTATATCGCAAATAAGCGATCACTTATTTTAACACAATAAAACAAAGTAGGTTTTTTTTTTACAGTCGAACATCACGATGATGCAAACTGCCTGATTGTCAAACTGCAATTACTTACAGTGCAATGTCATGATGTTATAAACGTCTAATTTATTCGGTAAAAGGAAAAACGTATTTGCCATCGTAAACAGCCAAATTTTGACTGATTGTAATACCGTGTTCCTATTGACTGACTATAAATCAGCCATGTCACAGAGCAACTGTTAGTTCAGTTTGCTAGCCTGATTCCAAGGCAAACTGCACTGCCTCTCTCAAAAGATTAAATTCCGTCATCACTATTCGGCCAACGTTTTGCTCTACGTGATCGAATAAAACGCCTTGAATACAAGATTTCGCTGATGCGACCGCTTTACTGCCACGTGCCCTTCTACTCTTGCCGTTGTTTCGCATCAAAATAGGTTCTAACATGTTTACGCACACTTGTGGCGATGATTTCTTTCGAACATATTTGATCAAAGGCAAGCTTTACAAAAAGTCGAGACAAAGTTAGGAAGATGAGTAATCGCTACATACACATCTTCAACATAAGATACCTGCTAAATGATTTTCACTGAGAAATAAAGAGAGAATGCTTTAACCAACTCCCTCACCGTTATTAATTTTTAATCAAACCTGTAGATTTAACAATTAACGACAACATATACCTGGCGAAGGTTCCTGTTCGCTTGCAACTTTTAAGAAAGTATCAAACAATCAAAAAAAACAGAGAAGCAAAGCTTGTCTATTGGAGTAAAATATCATAGCGGAAAATAAATCGCTATCAGTAAGACACCACAATCGACTTTTTAAAAAACGTAATACCTGCAACCGAACTACACTGCACTAAAAAGACTGCATGCTTGCATTTCGTATAACTGAAATCACGGCAATTTAATCTACTGGCAATCACAAAATGCTTCAACCTCTGAAGCCAAATCGTTGGGCAATCTTTAACTGCAACATATTTTTCCCGCCAGGTCATTTCTTATTGATGACTGAGTATATTCGGTTTCATTCTCCACATTAGCCTCCTGCTGAACGCCAAGCAGGAAATCTGTGAGTGACATTTCAAGAACCTTTGGCATTGCGCGACAAGGGAATTGAACCCAGGTCTAACCACAACACTAAGTCAACGATTTCGCGTCGCAAAAAAGTGGATTTTAGCGATCAAAAAACGGTGGATTTTAGTCGTACACAGATATTGCGTAGCAATCCTTCTGAACAAAGCGCTCAGTCAATTCCTTTGCTGGGTTGCAGTGCTTGTGATATAATGCATTGGGTAGGCAAAACTGGTAACTGAGATGTAGTTCTACGCATAGGCTGTTTTAGCACAGCTGTATAGACTTCTGGTGATTTGAAAATGAAACCACATCAATCAGTCAAACAGTGATATAAGACAATCTGACTAAAATACAAAATGACGCCATACTACGCAACTTTAAAAGAGTATAGTTCGACTTTCCGCAACTACTTTATATAGTATTATAATGAACCGTTTTGATAAAATGGTTAATTGCGCTCTACTGCATTCAATACACAGAAGTTTATAACCAACTGATAGACCAACAAACCAAGGAAAACGCCACGGTACTCGAACTCAAGTAAGTACGCTCCCGTCTCAGCAGCAAACACGACAATCGATGTGTAGATAAAGCTACTGCCTTAGGCAATTAAGGTAAGCTAAGATCAACGATTTGTAAAGAAATTTATACATTTAGCCTAAACTGGTTTGTCTTGGTGGACATGGGTTCGAAATTTAAGTAGGCTTAGATGTTCACATACCAGCCTACTCACATAATAACACAGCAGGTTGAAAACATTTTCAATACCGTAGGCAAATTTAGCAACTGGTTTTGTAGAGGTTGGTTCACACGATTGAAGAAAGTTCTTTGAAAATTGTTGTTTAAGTTAACCAAGGTTTTACATGTTTTCAGGAAAGTTAAATCCCTTGACCCCTTTCACAATTCGGTCCTGAGCGTAAGTACAACAAATCTAAGGAAGTTGAAAGTATGCCATCAGCGCTTGTATCTCTTCACGAATTTAATTAGTTTATTTGTAAAAAACAGGGGGGAGAAACCAGCTTGCAATACAAGCATCGCAGAAGGGTCGAACTTTTAGAAGCTTTGCTTTGAGGATGGCAGCTTCTATCAAAAATGCTCGTTACAAATTGCTTTTAAAGGAGCCCAGGTATGTTACACAGAAGCCATACTACTATTATTATGATATCACTGTTGTTTGTTAAATTAACATACTGCTGTTGGTCGTGGGAAAAATAATTTCGAATTAAACCTAGCATAAACGTTCAATGTTGCTTACAGTTAACAAGTGCAGCTGGGCAAACTTATCTGTTCAAAAGTTTTAACAATGGTCAGAAACTAAACAAAAGTGTCAAATACAATCACGTTGTTAACAGCTTTTGGTCGAATGCCAAAGAATTTCTATCTACACATGTCACGAAAATAAAGGCCAGGCTATAAACTGATCAACATACCAAAACAATTTCTAAACCGAGAAACAGAACGTTAAATTAATAAAATTACATCAATATTTATGCACAAATAACTTACATACTTTGCAACAAGTTGTAGTTATTATCGGAATTCTACAGATGGCCTGGGGGTGAGTTGTATTTTATGGATAATGAGATTGTAAGGTTCGGCGTTACGCTAATCTTACAGTCATTGCAGAACGATTTCGGACTCATAAACGTTTGCGTAACGCAGAAGTTTGTATTTACACAGAACGATCATTTTAAGGTAATCTGCAATTTCCAGAATTTAATTAAATATTTCTTAGCATTTTTGAGTCCGACCTTGAAACATATTTTTGTTCAAAAAAAATATCAACAGAGTTTGGACAAATACTAACAGCATGAAATACACACTTTGTGGTAAGACAACAAGAAGCTCATTACATTTTGCCTGTGTCAAGACTAACATCATTACACAAAAGCTGGTGACGTATACCAAACAAAACGAATAAAAGTAAGCCTAACTTGCTTCCAATAATTTTAAACAGCAGCTGGAAAGAACAAAAAGTAATCGGCGACGTGGCGTCAAAATGAAGTCGTAAAAACTGATGAGATTGATGTACGCGTTGGTAAATTTAACTTTGTTTAGACTGGCATAGCTAATTAAGTTGGTAAAATGCACTCCCTTAAATTTCTGCATCATACTGACTAAACCACTGTAAATATCCAACAGTAATCTGCAGCAATTCCTGACTTGTGGCGGTAACTTTCGATTTCACCAGTCAACACCTCCTGCATACACCATGCTTATTCCATCTTTGACCTGAAACTGATTATGACGTTCCTAGTTACACAAGTGGCATGCCTCAATTACAGCTTAGTGCACGAACGACGAATTTTTTTGTCGTTCAATTTTAACCAGTTCTTTTCCCTCAGGCGTGAAATGCGAGCGAACGATGATACGCTAGGGTTTGAGTTCAAGGAAAACAAAGCCTACCTTTTTTTCTTTTCGCTTCATTTCAATCTAACTATTTGAAAATTTCTGAGAGAAAGTGACTACACTACAGACAAATAGGTCGATTGTCGCGTTTCTCAATGACTCTGCTAATTGGAATGTACTTTTAACATTGTAAACACTCTTTTAACCTCAGTTAACAATTAGTAAAAACAAATTTCTGGCAAGTATGGACTACTTTCGAAATTTATCTCATAATTCTTACTTGTTTTTTATGCCCAAGTGCAGGAACTGGCTTTTTTTTTAAGAGTTTACAATAATAGCGTTGCTTAAAATAAGTTAAATAACTATTTTAGTAAGTTAAGCTGATTAAAAGACGGCAGCTTTCAATAAATGAATAGTCTGATTGATGCACTTAAAATTTAACTATGTATGTAGTCATGTTAAAAAACAAACAATCCTGGAAATCAATGGCCAAGGGCGAAGTCGTGTTTGGGGTAGTGGGAAACGGGGAAAGGGTAAAAAATCGCACTCTTTTCAACAACTCGATGACGTTCGTTAATCACTCGATACTTTTTCTTCTCTCTGGTTAAATTTCTTCTTTTTGGAAATCAAGCTCTAAATATGTCATTTAATGCAGCACATAGACAATAGGACCAGTTGCGCACATATGCAAAGGTATAGAGGTGAGGATATAGAGCATGATCTAAGCGCGAACACCCTCTAGAGCAGGGGTGGGCCATAATTTTTATATATAGTTCCTCATCGGGCCATGCTTGAATTTTTTGTCAAATATATTTAAACATGAAAGTATATCTGTGATTCATTAACTGAACACATTAGTTGATTTTTTTAAATATCTGACATTCATCTTCAATTTTCTGTTTTCTGGCTGCACTCACGTTGTTAGGGGTGCTGCAAATGCTGTATTTAACTGTGCAACACCATAACCAAGATCCTTGATAAAACTAAGATAGCTGGGTCTAACAATACACTGGTGCAGAGTGAGCGTGACCAAAAATTGTTGGTTTCTGGGAATACTGGCAAAGCAATGTAGCCTCAATTTGATTGGCTGATGAAACCTGAGCTCACAAAACAAACTCCCCTGTAGAGCAGATAATCAAACACAACAAAGAACATGCACTATATCTATTATATCCAAAAGCTCTCGTTGTAGTAACATTGTACAGCGTAAAAGCGCACGAGCATGTTTTGATTGTATTTATAGGTTACGTTTTGTGCTATAAATGCAGACTATATCTTTCGGCTCTAATTCATGGTTGGCTTCGCGGAACACACATACAGAGCTCTCGGACTTCATGTGTACCGCAGGCTGTATGTTGCCCATTCCTGATCTAAAGCAAGATAGGAAGTGTCTTGTTCATAATCTACAGCAATGAAATAAAAGGAAAATAATCCAAACACTAAACCTAACCCTAATCGTAACCCTAACCCTAAGGTGAAGATCACTAACGAAAATAAACTTGTAGATTACACACCATACCAACACCGAATTAGGCAGGAAGTTTGGTGTCTAAGCATTCTAACGGTTTGTTTGTGCTTCCGAAAAACAGGTTTTATTTGTGCAATTGTTTGTTAGTCGACAACGTGGCCAAATGTGCCAGAGCGTTGCTTCTTTCGCTGGACACGGTAGACCTATAGCAGGATTGCAACTTTAGTCACCGCATTTTTCTAGGTTTACCACTACGATTAGGATATTTTTTTGCTTAACCTATGTTTTTGTGGGTGCCATTAGGCTGTATTTGAAAAATGTCACACCCATTTCTTAAATTTTTGTGCCGTGGTGAGGCAGCCGGCCGGGAATTTACTTTTGCAATGCATCACTTTTCCATAGTCGGCGCAATGGCAAAGTAGTTAGAGCGTCCGCTTCACGGTCGGTAGACTTGGGGTCCTTTCTCCTAGTCGAGTCATGCCAAAAGACTTTAAAAAATGCTATTCACAGTTTTCCTGCTTGACCCTCAGCACAAAAGCAATAGTATGGGGAACAAGCCGGCAAACTAGCTTCTATGTCATTTGGCGAAACAATTATTGGGATGCCTTCGTTTTTATGTAGCAGACAGGTGGTGGGGCCAAGTAGTCTACCGGTCGTAATAGAGCAGTCTAACTGAAGATTTGCAAAAAGGCTTATCAGAACCCATAATCTGAGAAATTTCTCCAAAAAATAGAAAGATCTTCTTGGCTACACGAAGAAGAAAAAAAAGACTGTGTCAATTTTTTCAATCCATATTACACTAGAGCTTAGCCTCCCTAAGCAGAAGATTTGCTAAAAATGATTTACTCAAAGTATGATGCACAATGTGTGCGGCACATTTAAGGGCAGCTGTGTATCTTCACTCTTAAAACGTCAACCATATAAAAAGAGTGATTTCCAAAGTCGGTCCGTAAGGCATTTTCAGAGGGTCGGCAAAGGGAAAATTTAAGTCTTTTCCAATCGATGGTTGATTCTCTTTTAATACTTACCATAGAGAACTCTTAAAATTATTGCTGTAGGGCGTCATGAATCATCAAAAAATTTGCAAAGGGTAGGTCGTGCAAAATTTTTGAAAAAGTTTGGGAACCACTGATACATAAAGCCGATATAACCAGTGATGCAAACCATTTTGTCCGAACTTATGAGCGCCCGTGCGTTTTGACGACTTAGAAATTACATAATGTACGCCTACAATTATGACATTTGACGCAACTGACCACTTTTCCGGGAGGATTGTCACAAGGTAGTCGATGACGACATTGTCAAAAATTAAATTTTTTAAATTCGGATCTACAAACGAACGAATAGCCGAACGAAGCAAACAGCTAAATTACAAGGAAACATTGCTGTCTATTTGGCAGGAAAAGTGGCAACCGCTAAACCCTATCCTCAATGTAACAAAATACAAAATCCTACTCTCCGTATTGAAAAGAATTCAAAAACGCCGCAAGAAAGAATTTCACAGCAATTAAACTAAAAAAACCCGAGAAGAAATAGAAAAGAAGTATTCACATTGGGTCATACAGAAAACAATCCTGAAAATCTCGCTTTTCGTTGGGTCATACAGTGTAGCAAAAACTCAAAAAGAAAGATTGTATTGAGCAACATTGTACTTCGAACCACACAGACACGCAATGGCATAACTTTTTAAGTCTTCATAAAAATAATAATTCAAGAAATTGTCACATTTTATGTTGTATTGAAGGAGCCAGAAAAGATATGACATCATTTAATCATCGCCCCAGTTGATGCTTTGGAAGCTTTGAACAGATTAGTTTGTTTGACTATAAAGTTTGAATTGATGGGCTACAGCCAGAAACTATCTTTTCAGCATATAATATGATACACTGAGACCATTTGCAGCTTGTTTAAAAAACAAGTTTGTTGAAAAATATTATAGGCGATATTTTTTGAAAAAAACACGTTTTTACAAAAAAAGCAAGAGCAAAAAATATTTACATTACTATGTGGGCTTCATCCTCCACAGATCGTTCAATAAATCAACTTGAGTATAAAATTTTATCTTATAGCAGAATTGATGCAGTTATAAGATTCATTAAGTTTCAGTGCAGAATGAGATGAGAGGTATCCTGAAACGGATGTCCGCAGGCGCTGCATGAAGGATTCTCGATTCTGCCAATTCTGACGATACAAGAGCTTAAGAGAAGGCTGTGTTCGTTGCAGCGAAGACGAGAGAGGGCACCGCAAGGGTGACAAGAGAGCACATGTTTCTCAATGGCAACCGAGGGGACCTGAATGTCGAAGAATTTAGATGAGACGGTACGCCTCCATTCCGAGAAAAGACAAAAGTGGATACGAGAGGTTGGAGGACAGAGACTACAAGGGATTGCAGAGGGTATAAGTAGAGCTTCCGGCTCTGCCGACCCTAGAGCCCCGTCTTTCCCCGGGACAAATGAGTGTCCGGGGACCCATTGTAACCTGATAGAAAAAGAGGAGAGAAAAGACAGTTTCTGCCAGATCTTCCAGAAAACTTGAGATAAAAGGAAAGATGGAGGAGAGGACAGAGTGGCGAGGACAGAGCGAGAGTCGGAGAGAAAGAGAAGAGAAGAGAAATGGCAGACTTGATGGTGCTACCGCAATCAGTGAAGAGCTTGCAGAATGGCACAAGTTTAAACAGAAAAACAAGAGCAAACTGGGCCTGACGAAAAGGAAAGATTGGCCTTAGTGCCACAAAGTTAGCAGTTGGTAAGTACGCTAGAGTCACCTTTGCCAAAAGGAAAAGGAACTAAGCCATCAGTCCAGATCACCAAATCGTGAGGTGGGAGAGACCCGCACCTTGGCGAGAGAGAGGAGCATCACAGCGGGAACATGGGGAGGAAAGAGTGGACTCCACAGTAAAGGAAGGCGGGTTCCAAGGGGAGGGATGGCAAGCAAAGAGAGTCTCCCCAGGAGAAGCAGAAGGAAGCATGAAGGGGTGAGTGAACGCAAAAGCTCTCCGGGAGGATCTGCAGAATCTTGGTTTCACTCGAAGTCTGGCCAAACCTGAAATTTGGAAAGGAGTTTGGGAGACAAAAGGCCAACTGATATGAAGACAGGGCAAAATGAGTCAGGGTGACCCGTAGGGGAGGTAAAGACGCCTTGGAGACAAGAATTGGGATAGGGGAGAGCAAGAGGAAGCCAGTGATGACGCGACTAGCCACTCGGTAACGATCTTTCAGTTTGATAGAGTTGGTAACTCTGAGAAAAGGAAACCATCCGGGTGAAGCATAAGTGAAAAGAGGCCGAAGAAAAGCTTTACATAGAAGAGAGAGGGACTCCTTAGAGGGGCCCCGCGAGAAAGCAGAGATACAGCATAAGGCCTTGAGACGAGGAAAGAGCTTGGCCTTTAACGAAGATACATGTTTAGAGAAGGAAAGAGTGCAGTCGAAGGTGACCTCGAAAAAAGTTGGTGTAAGACTGAAGCGGAAACGGCAGTTGAACAAAAGAAGGTGAAATTGAGGTTAGCTCGGTGCGGATCCACCTAGATGAAGGAGACCTCCAATTTGCTCTGATTGAGAAGAAGATACCAATACTCAGACCAGCGCTCCATTTTATTCAGAGCTCCTTGTGTGGCCTCCACCAGAGTAGGAACTGAAGGGAAGGAAAACCAGATGGCCAGGTCGTCAGCACAAAGAAAACAGCTGATGGAAGAAGGCAGAGAAACAGGGAGATTATTGATGAAAAGAGAGCCAAGAACGGATCCTGACGGAACACCTCGACCAAATCGAAAAGAATGAATTTTCTGATTTTGATAAACCACGCAAGCGCGCCTATCAGAAAAGAAAGATTAAGTCCAACAAACGAAGCAAGGAGGGAGGCCAGCCGAAATGGGGTTGTAAAAAAGGGCCGGACAGAGTCGAAAGTCTTAGAGAAGTCAATAGTAGCAAGAATTGTCCAAGAGCCAGGCTTGGATTTGTTTAACCCATCCGAAATGGACCCAGAAAGATAAAGAATTTGATCTAGAGTAGACCGTCCAGGGTGGAAACTGGTCTAGGGGGAGTGAGAATAGAGTTAAATTTTAAAAAAATAGTAGAAGCGATAGAATGATACGTTCAAAAAGCTTTGAGACGCAGGAGGCGAGAGAGATAGACCGGAAGGAAGTAGAGAGCCGAAAGGTTTTGTCATATTATAGATGGGTATAATAGAAGATGTCTTCCGGATGGAAGGAAAGGAGTGCAAATACCAGAAGAGTTTGAGGGTGTTTAGGAGAAAATTCGTGCCCGAGCGAGGAAGGTGCTTTAGCATGAGATAGGCGACTTTGTCTGGGCCAGTGGTAGTGAACGAAGAGAGGTTTGTGGCAGCCGCAAGAAGTTCAGTTAGGGAGAAGTGGGAGCGGAAAGAAGAATGAGGCTCTTCAGGGCACGGAGCCTGGCGGAGCTCTGACACGTAGCCTCTGGCTCTGATACGCAGAGCTTTTGAGTGGGTAACAGAAAAGTGGAATCTCACGTAGTTCGCTAAGACTGAAGCCGACTCAGTGGGAGAAGAACAGTTGAGGAAGTTGGGAGAGGAGTAAGATGGGGAAGAAGAACCAGCGACGAAACAGTGGAAAGAATACAGTATACAGTTTTGGGGTCTGATTTAGGAGAGAAAGCTGAGCATTTTGCCTGCCATTTCTGAGCCTTGGATTTGGTGATGACAGGCGAGGCATGTAGGGAAGCAGAGAAAATAAGCCTGACGATCTTTATCACTTCTATAAGGGCAACAAATGCCTTATGTCTTTCACTAACCGCTTCTTCCACTTCAGTGGACCACCAAGCTTGAGGTAAGCGTTTGACACAGCAGAAAGAAATGGAAAATTTGGCCGCATTCAGTGTCAAGGAAGTAAAGAGAGCAGTAACAGAGGAAAGAGGAAGAGAGAAGTATTCCTTTGCAGAAGGACATTGAGCGTCGAAGTAAAAGGCAAAGTCATCCCAGCGAGCTTTTTGAAAATTGAAGGGAGGGGGACGTTTGTTGGGGCGGAAGAGCGGTGAAAGAAGGACAGTTAGTAGAATTGGTAGATGATCAGAGCCAATATCCTGAGGCACCATCCATGAGCAACAGAGGACAAGAAAAGAGGGAGCAAAGGAGATGTCAGGCGAAGAACAACTGCAGGAGGAGGAATGAAGAAGATTTGGGGTGTCGGGTTCGTTGAAAGGAAGGAGATCAGAAGAAATGACACAATCGAATACTTCCTGGCCACGGGAGTCAGAAGAACCTTTTGAGTCCAAGTGGAAGTGATGACAATTAAAGTCCCCCAGAATGAAGATATTTCTAAAGGAGGAAAATATGGAGCGGAAAAAGGAGTCGATTTTGCTATCCGTCGGAGAAGAGCGAGTAGGGGAGCATAAATATTAAGAAAAGAGAGCGAAGAGGAGTTGTTTTATAAGATGCTGACCCTTACAAAATTAGAGTAGGAGTCAAGCGAAGAGAGAGACAGAGTGAGAGAGAAGGTAAAATGTTCAGAGAAGGATAGACCCTGATTGACAAAAACGACTTTGCCACCGTTGATATGGAGATCATCAGGAGAAGGAATGTCAGAGTGGAAGTAAGTGCAATGAGATCGCAGAGCAGAGTATCCAGGCATTCGGAAAGAAGAAGGTGAGTAAAGAATAAGGTTGGACTCCTGGACACAGATAAGATCCATAGGATAAAGCGAGATACAGTGGATAAGTTCAGCGCTTCTGGCTTGAAAACCTCCAGCATTCCCCAGAAAAATCCTGAGCAATTCAGGGGAGGGAGAGGAAGCATCAAGTATAATAGAACCGCCAGAAATATAAAGGGGTGGGGAAGGTGCAAAGAAAGGAGATACGAAGTGGGTGGAAGGAGGGTAGAATGTTTGTAGACGAGGATGGGGCTGGAGCGCTGCATTTGAAAAATCGGCCGGATGCGCTAGGTTGAACAGTGGAATTATACAAGCTGTAGGAGCTCGAAAAGGAAGACCCGGTGTTGATAGGTGTGAGATCTTTATGAGAAGAAAGGTTGCAGCAAGGAAGACAACTACAAGAGAGAGAGCTGCCTAGAGTTTTGAATTTGGAGAAAGACAGTGGTGAGCACCTTAAATGGACCCATTTGGACAGGCGCAGCAATGCATCGACCTACCCTTCCAGATCGTATTTCTAGCGCACATTGAGCAGGGAAAGACGGGGCCAGGGTTCAGATGAAGATTCCCGCTCATCACGAGAAGAAAGAGAATGAGAATACGGGGGAGACAGAGGCAGGACAGGAGAAGAAAAAACAGTCAACCGATTATTGAGAGACTAAATGCTGTCCTTTAGCAGTTGTTCAGAGAGCAGTATGGCGAAAAAATGGTTTGTATGAGGAAAGTGCCCGGGTGTAACTGAGACCCTTGGAAAGGCCAACGGCCATTTCGACCCAACCCAAATGGGTTCGGGGACAGCACTACTACGTTGAGGTGGCTGTTGATTGGTGCAGTAAATATTTCCCCCTCGTGCAGTTGATTGAATAAAAAAATTGAGAGATGGTGAAGATTTGGAGGCAAAAATAGTTGGAAAATGTAGAAGAAAGTGCAAAACTTCTCCCAGACTTGA
This sequence comes from Trididemnum clinides, assembly GCA_963675345.1. Taxonomy (NCBI): domain Eukaryota; kingdom Metazoa; phylum Chordata; class Ascidiacea; order Aplousobranchia; family Didemnidae; genus Trididemnum; species Trididemnum clinides. The sequence goes on from OY776289.1 coordinate 11,863,766, forward strand.
CAGGAAGATAGTAACGGTGTCTTTAGTGACAGAAAAAATTCAGGTAGGAAAATTAGATCAATTTTTGCCAGTCAGGGATTTGTAGTTCACAGACAAACAGTCAACAGGAAATTGTGTGAAGTTGGTCTGAAAGCCTATTGACCCATAAAAAAGCCTCGCATGACAGAGAAGATGAAAGCATGCGGTCGAGCATGGGCTGACAGCACTGTGACGAAACTGCACAGAATTGGGAGCAGATAAAGTACAGGATTGTGCATTATACTGTGTTTCAAACCAACAAAAATGTTTTTTTTACATTAGGTTATTTTCTCTCATTAATCCACCATAGCTGTGCTGGATGGCAGAGCTCAAACAGTAAGATGGAGGTTTGAAAAAGAGTTTTGATCGGACTGTGTCAGTGAAACAGTCAAGTTTTTAAATAAACTTATCGTGTGGGGTGCTATTTCCCTACACTTGCACCAATGGATTATTCATTGTTGAAAACGCTTTGAATGCAGTGAAGTACATTGAGAACTAACTTCACGCTTGAGGCTACATATCAAAGAATGGTTTGGAGATAAGCCATACATACTCTATCAAGATTCAGCTCCATGCCATACTGAAGGTCCACCATGAATAAAAACTATTTCCATGGCCTGGCAATTCACCAGATATGAATCCCATAGAAAGTTTATGAGATATTTTGAGGGATGAAATCCACAAAGTTTTTACAATCAACAAAATCCTACTCATAGAACATCTGATACATGTCTGATCCCACTCTGAAAAAATCAAGGCTTTGTGTAAATCACCGATAAGTGGCATGCCTAGAAAAGTTGCTGCTCTAAAACAGGCTGAAGTAGGTCAAACAAAGTATTAAACGTTTTGTTTTTTCATTTTTATGAACATTTGTTACAAATTGTTGGCATATATTTATATTAAAAAACAATAAATAAAAAATATCTGAATTTTTGCAAATGGCTAATAATTTGTCCATTACAGTGTTAATAAAATGCAGCAAAGGCAAACCAATTAAAATCTTACAGAAATTTTACAGAATCTTACAAATCCAGTGAAATCTTACAGAAATCACAAAAATTATCAGCATTTTTACCTCAAAAACATTGCCAATGAGTCACGCTCTTAAACCATAACCCAACTTATTGTAATAACTTAAGTGTAAGTGCTTGACTTTGGGTTGTATTGCACTTCCCACGGTTGTGCCAGGGCAGCCAGAGATTTTACATCATGCAAAAAGGCATACAATTGCAAAAAGTCGTAAGTAATACGTCAAATATTTAATGGCCTATTTGGGAATCCCACTGCAATTGCTCTAGCACCACTCTCCTGACAGCTTTACATATGCTTACACGCAAGTGGTGAAATAAACGAATAGCGAATAACAGTTTGCGAAGTTATTGGCTCCTTCAATAGTGAGCAAGTCCATTTCCTAAGTACATGCTGCAAACAACGCAAATAAGACGTTGCTTGGAGAAACATAGCGGCTACGCACAACCCCCTCTTGTTTTTGTATTCGATTCCTTGGCAAAACACGGTACTGTTGATTTCAAAAGAAGAATTGGCTATGTTGAAAGCCACTTTATTTATTAATACTATTCTCACAACTACGAACTGATTAAAGCCGACTTTAACCGATATTCTTAACCTCGACATTATTGATGGTGGCCCTGCAATTGCAATTACTTAACTGTGGGTGCTTCACTTTGGGTTAATTTGCTCTTTCCTGATTGCGTTTATGCCACGACCGAACAATATGCGCGCAGCCCCAGGTTTTAGATCGTGTCCAATATTCGGGTCCAAACATACACGATCACCTTTTTTCTTAAAAGATCAAGTTTTTGAACGTCGAGTCATGTTTTCGGGGACTTTTTTTAAATTTTCCCCTAATTTCACAAGGCATGAATAAGACTTGGAAAGACAAATCATCTCCTCGGGGTGAGTGTCACAAATGGAATGGAGTCGCAAAGTTGTATATTTTAAATTAACATCTCTTGATGGAGGAAACCCTTGCATGCTTAAAAAGCCATCACCGGATCACCAAACTTCAAACATTTCATTTCTTTGTTGTTTATGATTTCACAATTGACCACAAAAACGCGGTTTAAAATTTTTTGAGAGATGAAATAATAGGCTGTTTGTATATGACGCCAGCTTCCATCAAAAAGTATGTGTGATTCTTCAAATTGCAATAAGCATTGCAAAAGCGATAAAAACGAAAGAGCGCATTGTGATAAATGTTTAAAACAATTTAAACAAACTTTAGCGTTGAAAAAGACATAGGCGTAGCCAGGGGGGCCAAAGGGGCCATGGCCCCTCCTTGAATTTTAAGTCAAATTACAAAACAGTATCAAAAAAATAAAAGCATTAATTTTTTGCGCCTCTGCAGGTACATTAGAGTTTATTGTTGAGTTTTAGCAAGGGGGTGGGTCGGGCGTGGCTTTTTAAGTTTTTAAACTTACAAATGTTATCAAACAAGATGCGTACGTTTTACACACTAAATATCGCCGAAGTTTTTCTTCTATGTCGCAGTCCAGCGATGAATTGATAACCCAAGTTACAGTAATTGCAAGAAATAAGCGTGTCGCTGAGCGCTTTCTTGTTTTATTGCGATGCGGACTACTACAAAGACATAGCTTCTTTTATCAGAACGTTCAACCTACCAGTGGGAGTGGTTTCCTTGAAATTCTTTAAATAGTGCGTTATACCTCACGATTGAAGTTGAACTATTAAAGCCGTTCTTGATAAAACTACATGTACATTAGATCAGTGAAATCGCATTTGCACTTTCTCAGTTTTGTACAGCAATTTTTATAGTAGCGACGAGCGTAGTTCACGATAGGCAAAATACCATTTTAAGTAAATGACGTCACATTAAAAGTTGCAAAATTTGGCCCCCTCTCAATTTTTTTTTGGCTACACCCTTGGAAAAAGACACGTTAGAATCAATGCAGGAGAGTAACCATCATGAAATATAGGATGTGTTCAATATCGACTTAATATGTCGAGAAGTCTAATGGACCGATACAATCACATTGTATGTGGAAAGTAGTTTTTGCTGCTTTGTTTAAAAATACATTAGGCCAACCGTGGATAAGATCTATATATTTGAGAAAGACATGGCCCGCTTCATCTCTTTGGCTATGGTTATGCAGATGGTAGCAAATGTGGAGTAGAAAGTGTCTTGTGGCTTCAAGTAAAACTAGCAAAGACAGTTGCGGATGCTCCTTTGGACGGGGATAAATCCTTTTAATACAACGTATTTGTCTTTGGCAGACGGCAAGGATTTCCTTTTGCACACAGCCCACTTCAACTTATTAAACAAGCCAGTTAAAATGAATCAGTTTGCTCTTAACAATGAGTTAAAAAGTTGAATTGAATTGTGGTTGAAAGACTGATTGAAGGATATCTCTGTTTAGTTGAAAGCAGAGCATACAAAACAAAAAAGGCTTCTTGTTTAAAATTTATTCCTTCTACAGCAAAATGATCACTTAAACTTTTTGTGCCAGTGTTTTCATGTGTTTAACAATCCATCCCTCGAGCGAAACGAGGGAAGTAAGTTACCGGAGGCAACTAAAGTGCAGTGCGATAAACCAAAATTCTGCCAAAATCCAAATTAGTGACATGTTATATTGAAGTGAAAGCGACATATATTAAATTAAAAATACATCTACTTTTAGTCATTTCGTTTTATCAAAATACAGGTTCTGTTTTCAGCAAGATGGGACCCCACCTCATTTTACTCTTACTGTGCGTGCACTGCTTGACTTAACCCAATAATGCCCAGCGTATGATATATCATACGCTAGAGTATACTTTTTAATGTTTGTAAAAAAATTTTTGGAAACTCCTTTTTTCTTTTTTTACATTTCTTATTACTGGTAATCATGTTTACATGTGTCAAAATGAGAAGTATTTCCATCATGAGCAAAGTTGTGAAAAGAAAATTTCTTTTTGGGGCAAAGTTACGATAATTAGGTTTATAGAGGTGTAAGTAAACTCTTGTTATTTTTCACAAGATAGACATAAACAATCAGGATTTTTTAGGCGACTTATGTAAAGCATACTTCAACTAAGATGTAGCCATTCTAATTTCATCAAAAATTTGTCTAGGGTCTCAGCAAAAATACTTACAATTCTACGTATGATATATCATACGCTGCAAAGTAGCTTGTACTTACGCAATATATTTCTTACACTCCTAAATTAAAAGTGTATCTTATATAATGCATACAAGTTGTTTTATCAGAGAGTGGTATTTGAAATTAACTAGGAAAATACTAGAATCTGATACAGCTTTAGGCAATTAACTGTTAATTTTCACGAGTATATATGTTTTTTTATACATGTTATATGCAACAATTAGAATATAACTTTACCTAAACCATGGAAATGGCATTGCATTATACAGTATTTTCAAAAGTAATTGCATTATGTTTTATTTTTATAGTTGCATTGTATTATATACAGTACTATATTTAAATATATCTTATTGTACACGTAGATCATCACTAAAAATATTAAAGTTTATGTCTATTTTGCCTTTAAAGTGTGATGTCTAAAAGGAAGATAATGTCCGTGCAAAAAGATGCTGAAGAGCTTTTCAATATTTTATTTTCGGAGCAAAATACAACTGCAATCGCTGAAGAAATAGAAGATGCCGAAGAGTTACAAATTGTGTTCAAACCACCAAACGATGGTGAAGATTCTGATAAAGATGATGCACCAAGTGATAATGAGGAAGCATGTGCAAATATTAAAGATATTGGGAGAGGAATTTTGTCGCAAAGTGCTAAAATTAGAATTATTGACAAAGATGGAAAAAGATATTTTTTTTATTTGCCATATTTATCCTCCATTCACGAAAAAGCGAATTGTACTGCTATATTTTGGACGGAACGTCCGCATTCGCATGAGATCACCATTTTCGAGATGTCTGGGCCACCTGTCTTTCACAGAAAGTCGGGGGCGTCTCGTTAAGTGCCTTGCCCAAAGACACAACAAGCAAGCAAGCTGGCTTGTTCTCCACAACCTCCCTAAATGCCGAGCGCCAAGCAGGGAAGCTGTGGATACCATTTTTTAAAGTCTTTTGGTATGACTTTACTAGGGGATTATATATATACTAGTGTCAAAGAGAATTTGTGCATTGGATTTATTTCACAAGGTTCCTGCATATACGTGGACAATTATTTTACATCATTACCATTGATGGAAACTTTGTCACAAGAAAAACCTGTATGCATTTGGTTCTATCAGGAATGATGGGATCGAGAAGGCTCCACTGCAAGATCTCAACAAGTCAGAGCGAGGCTCATTTTGCTCAGTCACAGAAAGCAAAAGGAAAATAACATTAGTTCGATGGAATGACAACAGCCAAGTTACACTTATCAGCAACATGACAAAGGATAAAGTTTTTCATGTTGGCTCTTGCAAACGATGGAAGCGATCTGAGGGAGAACAGATGAGTGTTTCTCAACCCAATATTGTGAAGCTCTATAATAAAAACATGGGTGGAGTTGACTTGTTCGATAAACTCAGAGGTATTGGTCGCTGTTTAGATTTTGCCTAAATGGAAGCATGATCAACCTGTGGCTGTTGCACAGGTACGTAGACAGCAAAATGTCACTGCTAGAATTCACCAGGCAAGTGGCCATTGCATTGCTTGCTTCATCGAACGTGGAGAAGAGGAGAGGTGTTGCACCGAAAACTAAAAAGCAAATCCTGGATGCCACGAGACCGGATGGTAAAGGACATCTTGTTGACAAAATCAAAACCCAGCGTCGATGTTCTGCCTGCGGTTCATGTGCCAAGTTCATTTGTTTGAAATATAATGTTAGCCTCCATCCTGATGGATGTTTCGTTAAATTTCACCAGTAACATTTTTTGTCATTTAATTGTTTTTGGACTGCTTTCAGTGTTTTTTTATGCTAATAGTTATTTCCATAAACTTGCTAAAATGTATCGGTTCTGATCTTGTTTCGAACTACAATTGACGAAATTGACTACGAATAGGTTCAGGTTAAACATGGCAGCGCTTAGCTATATACGAAAAACTAAACAATTCTCATAGAAGCAAAAATGCAACTTACTACACGTAACTGCCCAGCGTATGATTTATCATATGCTTAAAAAATACAACTTTAAAAACAATTTATTCGAAAAAAATGTTGGTAATGTGATAAGGAGGTTATCTTAAGAAAATCTACCAAACGTAAAAAAATTTTTAATTTTTTAATTTCGGGCATTAATGGGTTAACATTTTCCCACAGATATATTGGACGCCGTTCCGCTATCGACTGGCCGCCACGCTCGCCAGATTTAACTCCTATGGACTTCATTTTCGGGGAGCTGTAAAGGATATGGCTTTTGTAGGCAAGCCCCACAGGCATGATTCGGTTTCCGTTCGGTTTCGGTTAAAGGGATGATTCGGTTTATTTTGGAGGCTTGTCAGGAAACTGACGCTGATAAAGACCTATATTTTAGAGCAGTAGCTCTTAACCGGGGGGTGGGAAGGCACCCCTGGAGGGCGTACGTAAATTTTCAACGGGGCGCGAGCCGTAATGTGTTTTACAACACATTTTTGTATTGTATGGTTGTCAGTGCTTAAATACTGCCCAAGATATTATTCAGTAATTGTAGCCTACCATTATATGATAATCCTGTATCGTAAACTGAATGATTATGATGTCATAACACAACTAAATTATTATCAATCGTGTTTACTTCATTTTGATAATTTATCAGTTCATTCCAACCAGATCAAGTCGTTCTTTCGACAAATTTATTTTCAAACGTGACGTTTCGCTCCCCTTAGTTACCGGGGAGCTTCTTGAGAATACGGTAGATGTTACCAGTGTAACATACAAACTGTACAACACAAAAGTATAAAGACTACCTGTATTACTAAACACTAAAATTTATTCACCAACAGGGCAGGCTAATGCGAAACGTCACGTTTGAAAAATAAATTTGTCCAAGGAACGACTTGATCTGGTTGTAATATCATTGCACTCGACAAACGACAATTGCCTGCTATATTTAATTTAGCAATTGCAAATCTACATTGTAGAGTAGACTGTAGCCTACCATGTCATGCTATATTCAGTCAATGAAAAATTCGAATGGATTAAGGCAGCTATTAGTTAGTTTGTTAAAATGGTAGAGCGGTACCGTAGATTCCGCTTGATCGGGTCACATCGGGATAAGCACCATTTGGCCCGATTAAGCGGAATAGTGGCCCGATTATGCGGATTTAACGTAGTGCATTATCTTTGATTGGATTTTGTTCTTAACAATTTGGCCCAATTAAACGGCTGACCCGATAAACCGGCGGCGCAATAAAGCGGAATCTACTGTATATGTAAATTTCGTGAAGCAATCTAGAATAGACTAATGTTTTCATCATGTTGCAGTGCCTGCGTAGCTAAGTAATAAAATTAGATAATTAAAATGGCAGGAAAAAAAGAAAGTATATTGATGAAAAGCGATTGAAACACCTCTTTTGTATTGATTTATAAGGGTGGTGGCGTAAAGCGGAGAACCATCGCTCAAGGGAGGCGCGGTACCAAAAAAGATAAAAACCGCTGTTCTAGAGCGTGCATGAGTGTTCGTTCTCGATTGGAGGAGTGTCTGAATGCTGACGGCAAGCAATTCGAGTACCTGAGGGATTAAGGCTTCTTATTATATGTTATGCAACATTCGTTTTTTGTATAATAAATGCTCTGAATAAAGTACGTGTTTACCTTTTTTTATCACTGTATACCTACTTTTGCACTACCCTGTATAAGAATTTGTTCACTTTAGCTCATCCATTTTGATGCGATACCGCCATTGATAAGAGTGTCACAAAAAGCTAATGAAAAAAATAGCTTTTTTCAAGGCTGCACTAAGGTCAATTCCTACAAAAAATATTTCGATTGATGAACATTGAAGTAGGGTAACCCACAAAAGTCATAACCTACTGGTAAAATCGATACATCCATCACTTGCATTGCTGTTCTAAATTAGCAATGTGTCTCGTCAGACCAATCTGGATCCAGTTCAGAATGGGTAAGTTTCTCTCACTGGCAAAACCAAAAACTTCTAATGCAATTTTTGGAGTGTTTTTACCTAAATTTCTCGGAGCTTTGGCTTATGTAAATTTTTCCACATGACTTTGGCTTCTCGCTAGCATTTTCTAGATCCACAAACGTACAACTCTAATTTTGATTGTTAAACTTCGTTGTTTTCTTTCATAAAATTACCAAAAAAGAATCAAATAGTAATCAAAAAGAAACGTGATTCATTTACTATGGCTTCTTTTTCTTCGTCGTTTGAGCTATTTGTTCTGAGCATTATGCAGGAAGATGTATATACACTGTGTTGGCGCTCACGCTTGGTTTGCGAGTCTTCAGTTAGACTGTGGCCACCACGATGGGTAGACTGCTTGGCCCCACCACCTGTTTGCCACATAATAACAGAAGCATCACGTTAAGTTCCTTGCCCAGGGACACAACAAGCAAGTTTGCAGGCTTGTTCTCCACACTATCCCTATTATGCTGAGCGCCCAGCAGGGAAGCTGTGAATACCATTTTTTAAAGTCTTTTGGTATGACTCGAGTTAGGAAATGAACCCCAGGTCTACCGATTGCGAAGTGGACCCTCTAACTACTACACCATCGCGCTGATTATTGGTGTAGTCGTTAGAGCGTCCACTTCGCAGTCGGTAGACCTGGGGTTCATTTCCCCATTCGAATCATACCAAAAGACTTTAAAAAATGGTATTCACAGCTTCCCTGCTGGGCGCTCAGCATAATAGGGATAGTGTGGAGAACAAGCCTGCAAACTTGCTTGTTGTGTTCTTGAGCAAGACACTTAACGGGATGCCTCCATTTTCATGTGGCAGTCAGGTGGTGGGGCCAAGCAGTCTACCCGTCGTGGTGGCCCAGTCTAACCGAAGAGTCGCAAACCAAGCGTGAGCCCACACGCACTGTGTATTTACTATGGCTATCAATCACTTTCATAAGTTGATACGCTCCAGTAGGCCAAAACGTTTTTGTATCGTTTTGCTCGCTTTTTGTAGCTTGCCATGCTTTCTGCCAGGCATTATAGTACAAAAATTTTCATTTGTTTGGTTATTTGTATAGTGCTACAAATTAATGACGTGGCAATCAAAAATGAGCTTCCCTCAAATTATAGATGGGGCCCTTTCCAATAGACTTTGATGGAAGAGAGAAAAAAGTTTATTTTTCATTCAAATTGAGAAAAGACTTTTTTCGGAAATCAGTATTTTAAAACTCCAAATTTAGGTATTTTCAATTCAAATTTAAGTTGAAAACCTTGTTTTGTTTGGCGGAGTATAAGTTTTAAAATCACAAAAATGGCGTTTTAGAATTTGCTGCATTTTCTACATTAAAATCTAAAATTACATGAATTAATCGAAAGAGTGTAATTACACGTTTAAATTTGCCAAATTAGATCTACTAACTATTGCAACTATTTACCTTGCGTTGAAACTAACTTTGTTGATGGAGATCGATTTTAATTGTTTGAATATTCTTCTCTCTAAAAGACTATAATTACTAGGGTCCGCTAAAGTCAATAAAGTCAAAATTTTTTCAGGACCTTGTTACATGATCAAACGTGTACTAACGTTCGTTTCAGGTGTTCAGGAGTCTGTTTTGGTAGATTTTATAAGTCAAAATAAAGTCAAAATTTTGCATAAAGTCAAAACTTGTTAAAATTGTTTTTATCAAAAATTTCCTTACAAAAACGAACAAATTTAGATTTTTTTGAATTTTTGAGCTGCTATTAAAGTTTTATGCGCAGTTTTATTTGATTTTAAACTTCTCAAATAGTTGCAATGGTAAAAATGCGTGCGGTAATTGAGAAGGAAATAGCACTTATTATGCATCAAATCGTCATTGTTGATGCATAAACACATAATTGTTAGACAATTAATCTATTCCTGTAAAACCTTTGCGCTCTTTACACGTGGTCTTGTTAAGTCGTAGCTTGCAAAGCAAAGAATGACTAAACAAGCCAAATCTTCTACAGCGAAATTTAGGCAAATTTGCCAGGAATATCCGGATGAGTTTTCGGCAACTCCTGCCCGCGACTTGCGATGTAACCTTTGCGATGTGTTAGTCGAATGCGACAAAAAGTTTTTTGTGGAAAGCCACCGAAAAAGTAAGCAACACCAAAGAAAATTGGAGACGAAGACCAAATCCCAAAGTAAGCAAACCTTTTTACAACTCGATCAAGTAAACTTCAAGGAACAGGTTGTCTCTTCATTTTTAGCTGCAGATATCCCACTTCATAAACTGAACCATCCTTCTTTAAAGTCTCTGTTTGCTACAAAGGGAAAAGTATTGCCTTCGGAGACTGCAGCCCGGGCATGTGTTGTTAAATTAGCATCCCAAACAGAAAAACAAATTCAAGAATTACTTCGTGACAAAAAATTTTTTAATTGTGGATGAAGCAGAGATTGCGAAACTAAAGTATATTAGTGTGCTTGTGGGCAGCTTAGATGCCCCAAATCAGACATTCCTCGTTGATTGCCATCCACTTGACAGCGATAGCAATGTTAATAGCAGTATTATTCTGCACACTGTGGATGACATATTGCGACAACTTGAAATAAAACGCGAGAATTTTTCATTGTTCTTGACTGATGCTGCTCGGTACATGTCTTTGGCTGGAAAGACATTAAAGGAATTATACCCTTCTTTGATGCATGTTACCTGCGTTGCGCACTTACTACATAACTGCGCTATGCGTGTGCGTGCTTATTTTAAAAATATTGATCAAATAATAGCAACGATCAAGGCAGCAACCATAGGCGTAGCCAGGGGGGGGCCAAAGGGGCCATGGCCCCCCCTTGAATTTCAAGTCAAATTACAAAATAGTATCGAAAAAATAAAAACATAAATTTTTTTGCGCCTCTGCTGGTTCATTAGAGTTTATTTTTGACTTTTAGCAAGGGAATATTAAAGCCGTTCTTGACAAAACTACATTAGATCAGTGAAATCCCATTCGCACTTTTTCGGTTTTGTACAGTAATTTTTATAGTAGCGACGAGCGTAGTTCACGAAAGGCAAAGTGTCGAACCGACCCACCAAATAGGCAAAATTAGATATTTTTTTTCTGCATGGAAACAGGTTGATAGTGCTAAAGTTGAAGACGATGTTGAAGTTTTACAACCGCCAACTACTACTAATACGGCTGGAGTTGTTCCCGAAAGCCATGAAGAACACGTGCTGGGGAAGACCATCGATTTAGGATATGTTCTGGAAATTCACTCACAGATCACAGATGCCGAAAGATATAGGCTTTTTACTTCAGAATGTCCACGAAATGTTTTACTTCTTGACACCATTCGGAAAAATCGTCGCAAGTTTCTGAAGTCGTGGCTTCAAGATGATAGGTTTTCCAATTGGCTTGTTTATACGCAACTCTCTGGTGGTGGTGGTTTATGCAAAACATGCATCTTGATGCAAGCGCATCTGACACACGGCAGTCTTGCAAACGCTGCTTTCCTGAAAAAACCTTGTATAGATTTTAAGAAATTCATCGAAAAGGCTCTTTCTCACAGAGATGCCGCTTACCACAGAGAAGCAACATTGGCAGCGAAGAATTTTATTAGCTCCATGGAAAGTGGCAAAGATATTTACGCTTGAATAGACGCTGGAAGAGCCAAGCGAATAGCAGAAAATAAAAAAAATTTGAATTCTATTGTCAAAACTGTTCTTTTCTGTTCTTCCAACAATATCCCTTTGCGTGGCCATTCGGCAGACAAGGGAAATTTTATGAAGCTTCTTCAATTCCGCATGGATGCTGGAAACGAAGCTTTGAAGAAACACTTTGCTCAGATGGCTGGAAATGCTAAGTATACCAGTCCAACCATTCAAAACGAGATTCTTGCGATTGCGAGCACTATGGTGGTCGAAGAGATCATTGCAGAGGCCAATGAAAGTTTTATATCTGTTTTTGCCGATGAATCCTGCGATATTTCGGGAAAAGAACAACTTAGCATTGTATTAAGATATACCAAAGGTGATAAAGTGAACGAGAGTTTACAGGATTTGTTGAAATGTCTTCAGTTTCCGCGGAATCTATTTGTGCAGCTATTCGGGCTCACCTCTCTAGAATTGGCGTTGATCTTCGAAAGCTTGTTGGACAAGGCTACGATGGTGCATCAACTATGGCAAGTCATGTGAGTGGAGTTCAAAAACGCATTGGCAAAAAGTACCCCCCCGAGCAATATTTGTGCATTGTGCTGCACATTGTTTGAACTTAATCATTAATGACCAGAGTATAGTTTCTATTGTTAGAAGCACCTGCGACATCATCAGGGAAACTATTCGTTTCTTTCGGGAAAGCCCTAAAAGGCGCTCAAGTTTAGGAGTCAATATTCCTTTATTCTCTGCTACCAGGTGGTCACAAAAATACAAGAGCATCTGGATCTTCAAAGCTAACTTCAAGCTTATACTTGACGCTCTTGCTTCATTGATGGAGGACGCGAGCGGTGAGACACGAGCGAAAGCTCTTTCAAGCCTGGTGTAACATACGCCATATGTTTGATTGGGCGGTACTCAGCACTTATGGAACCACTAGCGCGAAAGCTTCAGTCTGTTGGAATAAGTGCACCTTCTGTGAAAAATCTTATTGCTTTTCTTCAGAGCGTCCTCGATCAAGACCGGGTGGACTTCAACACAGTTGCATCTAGTATTTATGATGAGGCTTGTGCAGTTGTTGGCATGAAAGAGCCTTCAGTGCCTCGGGTTGTTGGAATCCAAGTTCATCGTGATAACGTTGAAGCAGAATCGGCCTCACAATATTATCAACGTTCGATATTCCTTCCGTACATTGATGGTCTAAGCAGCTCTCTTCTAGAACGTTTTAATGATAACTCTTCTTTTTTGCGTTGCTCTCTATCTTGCCTCCAAGCAATCCAACCAACATCAATGACATTGAGAGCTTATATTCACTGGACAACCTCGTAAATGAAGTAAAGTTGTGGAGAAGTTCTCTGACCCCTCAAGTAAACCAGGAAAGCTTGCCCGAGCTTTTTCTGAGCGCCCAAGTTTATCCAAGTGTGCGCAACGTCATACGGATTATCTTGACACTCCCCGCAACCACCGTTAAGGCTGAACGGTCATTTTCGTGTATGAGGCGAGTCAAAACTTCGTTACGTTCACATATGACCTCGGATCGCTTGTCTGATTTGAGCGTGCTTCACTGCCATCACAAAAGAGTAGATGAGGAGAAGACCAATCGAACATTGGCAACCATGGCTGGCGAAAAGCGACGACGAATTGATTTTTGAGCGTGATTAACTAGAAGTAAAACTTATTCAACTTCGATTTCGACATTCTCGCATGTGCTGACCACTTACTGATCTACTAACGTATACTACTGTACGCACTGTATCTTATCGCTTTTTAATTCTCAACAACAAGTAAAATGGCGTACGCGTTCATAAGACGACAGATGAGTGTGTCTGGCTCAACAGTGTATTGTATGACGATTGTCTTATCAAAAATTATCTTTAATTGGCGTTTTCAAAGAAAACGCTAGAAATTTTACATAATTTAAGTAGTTTGCAACTAGGCAAAAATTCTATAAAATTTATATTTTCGTAGATATTACGTGAATATGTCGTTATAAGTAAATGATGTCACATTAATAGTTGTAAAATTTGGCCCCCCTCTCAATTTTCTTCTGGCTACGCCCTTGGCAGCAACAATAAAAAACAAAGATCGCAAGACAGATTTTCATGATGCTGGTCTGCCATCTCCTCCTGACCCTGTAATTACAAGATGGGTAACTTGGGTTAGAGCTGCCTTGTATTACAGTGAGAGCCGTCCAGCTGTTCGTGCCATTGTCAACAATTGGACAAGTGCAGGCCTCTTAGTCAGCAGAGCAAAGGACGCTATCAATGTGGAAGATTTGGTGCCGGACTTGGTTAAAATAAATCAATACCGGACTCTAGCAGCCAACATAGAGTTCTTAGAAGGAAGTGCCTGCACGATAACCGAAGCATACGGACTGCTGAAGAATATGCAATTCGATGATGATCCGTGTGCAATTAAAAATTACATTAAAAACGACTATCCAACTCTGATTTAGAAACAATAATAAACTGTACCAACTTGACAATTGACCCAACCAGCTACGCACTATTGCAAAAAGCCCCGCCAACCTCTGCTGCTGTTGAGAGGTTGTTTTCTATGCTCAGTAAATTACTGAGAAAAGACAGAAATTTTGATGTTAAGAACGTAAAAAAATATATGATGCTGTATTACAATAAAAAGTTCTGGTAATTATACTGAGTGGCTTTATTTAAAAACATCATAGACGGACTGTTAATGTACAGTAGAGTTTCGATGACAACGTATTTTTGTATTACACACTAATTGATACCGGTACACACAATGACTCGTTATTCTAGGTTTTGACGTCATGCGTCGCTTTGTTGCATTAGCTTCAAGACTGAGTGATTAAGAAAATGTTTAAAGTAGGTTACCGTCTTCTTTAAAAACTTATGTAAATTGCGGATTATAAAACATTTTTAATCAAAAAGTGCAGCAAGACATAAATAATAGGCGAAAGCGGTTAGGTCAAAATAAAGTCAAAATTTTGCTAAAATAAAGCCAAAAATATATTTTTTAGGTCAAAAAAATGGCCATAATAATTACCTATTCTTTTGTCCTAAAACTTTTCTTATTACGAGTATTTGTTTTTGATCTAAAGTCTTTGGACTGCAGACAATCTTAGAATTACAGAAATACTGCTTCATTGTAAAATGTTTACTTTTTTCTAAATGTTTGTTGTCTTTGAAGGGTGAAATTCTGCTTTTGTATCAGTTTAGGGCAACGCGGTTTGACGTGTTGTAAAATTGTTAGTGTCTAAAATTATTCATTTATTTATTGAAATCATCTGTAGCGAAGTCAATGTAGTTTTGAGGGTTGCAGCCGTACTTTTAAGTTGGGTAAATTTCATTTTTGTGATCACTTTTGCTCTCACTGCATCTAGATCTTGCCTTTTCCAGATAGCACAGCGAAAATGTATACTAGATAAGTAAGACCAATTTGGCAGCCACAACCCCTACATGTTTTCTAAACTGTATTTGAGTTGCTCATCAATCACTTTCTCAATATAATTTTTTGACAATTTCTGCTACACATGGTGAGAAGAGAAGATTGGAGAAGGTTTGGCATATCTTTCGTAACAACTGAGGCGTGTCAGCCGTGGTGGTTGAGGAAGATTTTTTGTGAGAACTGTCAGAAAGTTAAGGATTTTACAAAGCCTTGGCAAAGGTGACAATACGATCAATTTTTTAAAAATCCAAATCTATGTGTTTTTGATTCAAGTTTAAGCTGAAGACCTTCTTCATTTTTTTTGAAATCTACCAGTTCAAAGTTTGTTTTCGCGGTATTTTTTTGCTGGGATCCGTAATCATGGCAGGGAAGTATGAGGGTCGGGTTCACAGCCCTATTTACATGTTTCATTGTATAGGTTCTTGTCAAAATATTTGATTTTGTTCGCAAGCTTCACATGAAAAGCAAAAACTTATTTGCGAATAAAAACGTAAGCTACAAAACGCTCACTGTGTAGGCGACATCCATCTTATTATCTTAGCAATATACATGAGGTAGTTTGCTTTCCTCATACCTTATGTATTGTTATTATTGTATTTTTAGTCATATATTGCTTGAATTGCTTCATATGCTTTATAACTGCTTTATACCTTCATACTTGGTCATAGGTTCCTTGAAATATAGATCAGGTCACAGAACTAGCTGCGTATGGTTGCATCCAAGATATTGAGGTTGCCGCAAAACACTGCAAATAAAATGAAAGATGAAGTTGTCCTTGTCGAAGTTCAAGTTTCAAGGAATGGATACTTCCAGTTGCAATTATTGTTCCGCTATTTTATAGATGCCACGAATTGCTTTCCAATTTTGTGTTTTCTCGTGATGACACGAACGTTGGCAATATGATGAGGTCGTGATGAGACAGGACAGATTTTGACAAAAATGTTGGAAAGAAGGCTGGAAAGCTAGGCTAATAAAGCACTGATTTTGATAAAGTATGATACCATGTATCAGTGTATTGTGTAACCAGAATAACAAATATAGAACTTAGTAGTACAAAAATAAAATAACTCTAGTTGCATTGTCTTACCTGCTTAGCACATAGATACAGATACGTTTTTGCAATGCATTAATGTTAGGCTCCGTGGTTACTTAACTGTGTTTCTTGTTATGGTATCAGTCTAGTACAGGAGTGCAGCTAACAAGTCGCATCTTCCTAAATTTTTAAAATCATACATGCATACATTTCATTTACACACAGAGAGAGAGAGAGAGAGAGAGAGAGACCCAAAAGAGTGACAGTATGATAAAAGAGATAGGGCAACACTATAATGCTGCATTAGCATTTTAAAGTTTTTATAGGCAAAACAAAGCACTGAATTACCTATGTGCAAACATTGCAGAAATGTAGAAATTTATGCAAATGTGTAGATTAACTTGATTCATCTTCTAATTTTACATGTTTTACCAACTTGTGTGTTTTTTGATAGTTTTAATCAACTTCTGTAACTTTACATCTGTTATTTCTGTACTTAATTAGTTGGTAATTTTTTTATTTCTGTAATTAATTACGGTAATTATTAGTATATTGAATGAATTTCCATAATTTTATGTTTTACTATGAATTTCTATGATTCAGTATTTCCATATTTCAATATAAATTATGATATTTTGGTGTTGAACCAGAGATCTCACCCAGACGTTCACACATTATTTGCCTGACAAAGACGTAAAATCTATCAAAAACCAAAGAAAAAAATGGAAATGATATCAAATGTGAATGTATAGTTGAAAACATTGACTGAGTTATTGCCATGGACAGAAATATTCAGCAAATTGATGGTACTTCTTAATAATGTAGGCCTGGTACCATTACTTTTGTGTTTTATGCTGGATGATTAATTGATTGTTACCAAATGCACTATATTAGCAATTAAGTTTGGGCGTTAATTTCAGTGTTTCATAGAGCTCACGATGTGTGAATCTAAGTTCATGTTCTCTGCATTAGCACTGTTGCTCTTTCTATAAATAAATGAATGTGTGCGATTTTCAGTGTTTAAACTTTGCATTTGGTCACCAAAAAGCTTTTATTTGGTAGACTTTGGAGAATTAGCAATTTATTAAGTCAGTGACTACTATTGAATTAAAGCACAGTTTTCTTAAAAACAGCAGGTCCCACATGCTCCTAAGTTAAGTTTGCTTTACACGTCTGGTATCAGAAATCAATAAATTTGCAGCTTGCACCACCATCACCAAAGTGATAACTGTTTTTTTAATCGAAAAGGTATAGTTGTTCCAGACTGTTAAATGAAAGGTAGTGGTTTGAAGCTCCATTACCCTTTTCAGTCCACCATCATCTTAGAAATGATGCATAGAGATACAGAATTCAATCCATTGTGATTCAAAAGACGACCTTTTGTTTTTGTTACCACAGACAGTCCAAAATCTGCTTCAAAACAATATTTTAATGCAGTTTTGTCAACCTTTTTCTGACATATCAGGTGTGAGTAGTTATGGCTGGTTAATGTACAGCAATAAGTAATGGTTGGATGGTTTTGCTACAACGTGAACCAATAAATTTGCAGCATAGTAATAAAAAATTAAACCTAATAGACCAGGTGAAGTAAAAAAAATGAACCTCAAAAGGTTAAAATATGATTTGTACTTGTCAGTAAGGGCATCTGGAATTTAAAAGTGCTATGCTGCTCCAGAAAAAGTCTTGTTCAAAAGTGGATTGATATTGGCTGCTGACACACACAAAACCAGTACATTTTTTCCTGCTAAGTCAAAAAAAAGGATTTCAAATTTAGCTTTTATAAACTATTGTTTTGCAAAGGTTCTTAATAGCATTTAGCTGTAGTAAGTTTTTTACTAATAATTATTGGCCTAACTCCACAGAATGCCTTTGCCCCCTGCCTTGGCTGCTCGCCTTGCCAAAAGAGGAATTCTGTCTCCTGAAAATGTAAATCCATCTGCAGATGAAGAAGTTATTGCTGAAAATTATGACAAGCCAAGTTTGGATAACCACATTGATGAATTTGGGAATCCATTACCACCAACCTGGGAAAAAGTTTGGGAGCCTGAGCGGGATACTTGGTATTATTGGGATACAATAACAGACAAAGTTAGCTGGCTTCCACCTAATGATCCAGATGCAATTATCACATATCCTGCTCCTAAAAAATCTGTTAAAATCATTGAAGAAGATTCCAATGTGGAGAAAAAGGCTCCTCCACAGGCAGTTACCCCTCATTACCACCGAGGACCAACTACTTATCGCAAACCAAATCAAGAAAGAAGAAAGAAACCTACAAAAACTAAAGAAAAAGAGTTTGACCCTATGGATCCAAGTTCCTATTCTGATGCCCCTGTAGGTGGTTGGGCATCTGGATTGAAAAAGATTGATGATGCCAAAAGTGGTGTTGACTCAACTGCTAATGGGCCGCTGTTTCAACAAAGACCGTATCCTTCTCCTGGTGAAGTTTTAAGCAGAAACAAGCAAGCTCGTGGTGATTATGGTCCAGTAAAACCTAAATAATTTAATTTATAAAAAAAACAAATGTTGCTAACTGCGGTTTCATTGATTTGTGCTATTTGGCTGCATTCAGAATGCGTCTGCTATTGGGACATTAAACTTATCATCTGAGGTTTTTGAGTGAACGCAAAACTTGAGCATTCTTGTGTTTATTACATATTCAAGCTTGATGCTTGTCTTCATGTAGCTGTAACTGGATAAATGCTGCTGCTGTGCTACCTAACTGGCTTTTGTCATTCGTTCTTGGAAAGTTTAATTGAAGCAATCGGTTATAAGCATGAAGAGGATATGTGCCCTGTAAAAGCGATTGCAGATCTATCTATAGTGTGATTACGCATTTTTGTAATTGATTATTAAATAGAAAAATATCTATTACTGTAAAAACAGTTTGCATTTTTTTTTGTGAGTGAAATGATATCAATATTGTTCTTGGTTCATATAATGTGAAGTTGACTGAATTTAAAACACTTCTTGATACAATTAATTGCCTAAATGTCAGTATAGTCCAAATAATTTATGAAACTTTGTATTGTACTTTTGAAGAGGAGTAGTTGCAATCTGTGTTGAAAATTGAGGATTTTATTATTTTCTTTGGATAGCTACCTGTCTTTAGTAATAACCCCACAAACAAAAGTTTTCAAAAAATGAATTTTTGTGATATATATACAAAATTGCATGATGTATAAAAGTTAGCTAAAACTGTTATTGTTCGCTAGCAATCCAAAAGCTTCAAAATCACATTTTCCACCCCTTGCATTGAAATGTGTAGGAAAATCAGTTTTTTAAAACCTAAACTAGGATTTTACAAAACAATGTATCGGCAGCTGCTCACAATGTACTAATATTTGGGAGTTTTGGTTTTGTTGAAATAATGTGCTGATGAATGACATCAGGCTGAGTTATTGCTTAGCAGGTGAATTTTTAATATCTTTTTTTATATTTTAGAGTTTGTGGTTGTAAAATCATGGCTCTTAAGAATGTTAAAAGAAGCCTTGATCGAATTTTTGATAAAAACCTTCAAGATTTGGTAAGAGGCATCAGAAATCACAAGGAAACCGAGGTATGCAGCCTTTACAATGGTTAGTAGTTGACAATGCAGCTCTTGATTGGTTTTGTTATGCATTCAGGCTCAATACATTTCACAATGCATTGATGAAATCAAATCGGAATTGAAACAGGACAACATTGCAGCTAAAGCAAATGCTATCAATAAGTTGATATATGTAAGTGCCAATGATTTAAGAATTCTCTTCATGTTGTTCTGATCGATTTGGAAATTAAACACAGAGTGTGTATGTCGCTTACAGTGTTTCAAAAATCTTAGTTGTAGATTTAGAATACCATTCATTTTTAGTGTGGCATTGCTACTTCCAGTCTTATAAAATGACGAAATAATATGCTATTTAGTAGTTGCTTCTTTTATAAGTTCGTGTTAAGAAAGCTAGAGGATACATTTTTATTGTCAAGGCATTATGAGTATGTGCATGAGAACAATTGTGCTCTGACTTTTTGTTATTTGCCCCTTCTTTTCCTTGGAGTGGAGGCAAAGCATAAAATGATTATTTCGGCTCACAAAACAAGCCAGATCAATTGGGGAGAAAGCAGCAATCTTTCTTGAACCAGCCATAATTATAACGTCCAGACTTTTAGTCTACTGCTGACAAGGCTGACTGTGATTGGTGGACGCCCACAAATCGTCCATTGCGACTTGCTGGTGAGCTCTCTAACCTGGTGAAACATGGACACGGTTGTAGTTCTTTCACAAGAAATGTGAGTAAGTCAGAGAAATTGCTGTAAAGTGGATTTTCCAAGCGCTTACGAAAACAAAATCCATGCGAGCATTAGACTGGCAAGAGTAAGTTGCGTGCATTTCAGTGTAGCCATGAAGCTTTTAATTGTTTTTTGTTTATTAGTTACAAATGCTTGGCTATGATATTAGCTGGGCTGCCTTTAACATCATTGAAGTCATGAGCTCTACAAAGTTCACTTTTAAGGTAATCTTGCAGTTTTTTTGTGCTTAGTAGTAAGCTTGGAGTCACTATACGATATTTCATAATGTGTAACTTACTGTATGTGGTTATGAAATTGTATTGTTCATACCCCTCATCAATTGTGTAGCTTTTTGCAGTAATGAAGGGGAAAGTTTTGCAATTGTTTTTTTCAGCAGTACCGTTATGCGCATGCCCATCATGCTTGGTAATGGGTCAAGTTGGTGTTAAGATGAAAGGATGTATGTAAAGCGATTTTGTGTGCGTTGCATTTTCAGCAAAGTCGAGCTGATAAGCAGAGTGAATAAAATGTTTCGTAAATAGAAATTAGGCTGTTGTGTGGCATTGCAAGCCAATAACCTTTGATCCAGCCCCAACCATAGTCTGAAAAATTTTTTTACATTTTTTTGAGGATCAGTTTTTTGGGAATGACCTTTGACCTAACCCCTACCATAGTCTAAAAATTTTTTTTACATTTTTCCAGAGGATCGGTTACTTGGCTGCTTCTCAATGCTTCCACACTGACACCGACGTGCTTATGCTCGCCACAAACCTAATTCGCAAAGATTTAGCTTCTCAACATCCCTATGATGCTGGCGTTGCTCTCAGTGGATTATCCTGCTTTATTACTACAGATTTAGCACGTGATCTTGCCAATGATATATTTTCTTTGGTAAGTACAGCAATATTTTCTTTGGTAAGTACATGTAGAAATTTATAATTGGTGATGCAACAAAGTACCTCCTTGCTATAGAAAACCGTTGTTGACATCAGTTTAAAGGTTTTGTGATTATTTCCAGTTGAAGTCATAGTTTTCATGCACCAATTGTAATTACGACGTCGAGCCATTCCATTTCGTATTTACAACTCAATTCAATGAGAATCATCAACTAAAAAAAACTATTTAGCACATACAGGAAAAAAACGAAGGCTTAATTGTGATCACCACCAACTATCAAGTGAAGATTTTTTGGACTTCTTACATTTTTTCAGTGAGCTTTTCTCTTCGCCATTAAGTCGGAAGGTTAAGTGAATTTACCCTTCCTTATTTTAGGATCAAGGCAGTGCCACATGGAATATCGAGTTTCAAACCACAAACCCATTAATGCACGAAAAATGCGCTGTCATCCAATACGTGATATTTAATTCTTTCGGTATCACTTTGTGGATTCTATAAGCAACATTATAGTTGCTTATACTAAGCATAAAGATGCAAAAAGAGCCATGTACAGGATCCGCCATCTATATAATTTTATTTCAAGGTTATGAATGTAACATAGAAGAAATAAGTACTTGCAGTATAGAAACTTGCAAAGGGTACAGTTAGGTTTTTTGCAACATAAAGCATTACATTTGTTAGAGCTCCGTGTGCTCTCCATAGAATCCAATGCACTTTGCTGATCTTTCAGGAACTAAGCGGCATACATTGAGATGCATATCCAACGGCACTTGAGCAATGGCTTCCCGGATTTGTTCCTTAAGTTCAGCGATGCTATGGGGCTTTGCCGAGTAGACTTCACATTTAGACCTCCCCAAAAAATCGGGCGGGTCAAATCTGGCGAATGAGAGGGCCACTGCAACGGTCTTAGCCTGCCATGTACCACTTCAGAACTACCATCTTGCGCTTTTTTTGTTATTCGTGTGGACATACTGGTATATCTGATAAGTATATGTACATCTGAGACATATCTTAAAATAATAAGTATATCTGAAATAGAAATGAAAATAAAATAACATTTAATACAAAATAGAAGAAATCCATGAGTGCATAAGCGAAAGCTCCATGATAAAAAACCATATATAGTTACTTATGGCGAACCCTGCATACTGTGTTAGCTTAATTTTAGATACCAGAAAGTATTTGCGGCTCCAAGTGTTTTCTTTTTCGTGGAAACTGGGTGCAAATTGCTCTCTCGGTGTGAAATGTTGTTGTCCCCTCTTTTTACAGATATTGCTGGCTAGCTAAAGTTGATGTTGCATACAAAGTTTTGTTGTTTTGATGTTATTAATTTTTTTCAGATGACTTCAATCCGTCCTTACACTAGAAAGCGGTCTGTTTTGATATCGTACAAGATCTTTCTTAATTATCCCGAAGCATTGAGACCGGCTTTTCCTCGTCTCAAAGAAAAGCTAGAAGATCCTGATACAGGTTTTAACTCATTCAATTTTCACAGCACGATTAACTCTTTCGCTCCCGCGATCATCGATTGATGATTTCGTGTTTTCAGTGTTTCTCTCAAATTTTTTAAATTGAGTTACAAAGTTAGTTTAATGAAAAATCGATTTGTGACTTTATTTTTCATCCGATTTTTATAAAATTTTCTAAAGATCATGCTTATTTACTCACACATCGCAAGATTATAATTTGTGCCCTAAATCTTGGATTTTTATACCCAAAAAGGGTTAAAATGACCAACAACCCAGTTGCAGACGACAAAATCGGCCAAATTCTCAGCACGTGCCAACTACACTAAAATCAAATTGAGATTACATCTTTACCACAATACCAAACCCTTTATTATTAACACAGTCTGAAAACTACTCTTTGGGGGCATCATTTGACAAAATTTCAAGCGATAATAATAAATTTTACTTTTTTAAATTTCCAAATTTTTTAGGGGTCTCAAAACCCCCCAAACAAATTTGAATGGTAAGTAGATAAAAGTAAATTTAGTGCGTAAAAAATATCATATGTTGCTAAATACCGGTCTCATTTGAAAGCTTAGGAAATTTGCTTTCCAGCAATATATAACTTTAAATAGTTTAGACTAAGTGGTAGATGATATTTACTGATCAAAAATGAGTACTGTACATCATGTCAGTTCAAAACCCCCAAAAATTGTTTGACTTCCCTTCACTAAATTATAATTTTTACAAAAACTACACCCTATAAAAAGATAAAATAAATTGCAAATATTTCACCAATAAAGTTGTCATTTTGTATCAAGTTTCCAAGGAGACAAGAAGCGAAATACAAGTTTAAAAGCTAGCAGAGTTTGGCTTTCGTAAATCAAAGTTTGCTGTATCCCCCTTGTTTCTCAACAAATGGGAAGGGTGTAAACAAGCGGCTGTTTCATTGTCAGTGACAGCATATTCTATTTAAACTTGATATTTTCTGAATCTTGAAGAAATTCCCTGTTCAAAAATACATAATGTTACATGGTTTAGGCTAACCTCTAGCAGATAATAACTGATCGTATTTTAGGTACTGAATTTAACTACCAAAATTTGGTACCGGTCGGTACCGGTCAAAAAAAAGGTCATTTGTCTCAGAAAATTGCAAATTGTAGAAAACCTAGGCTTTTAGGTAAGTTTTGATTGATGTACCTTGAAAGCTTATTTCCTTGGCATCATTTTGCGATCATTTCTAAAAAAATTGGTAGAAAATAAAATCTGTGGTGATCTTTGAGGTGAGAGTACCTCTTTAATTTTGAAGACAACTACCCCCCAGTTGGGGGGGTTCATTTGCATAAAATTTGCATATTCAAAAAACATGTTTTTTTTTCTATTTGAAATCCTCAAGAAATGTAGATTTCAACGATATATCACACTTAATGTAGAAGTAGACAGCTGAGTAATGATTTACAAACAAACTTGAGGTAATTAATCATGATTAATTATGATTGATTATGACAGTTTTTCGCGCTGCCACCTTACGGACATTTTTTTTCGCTTTTCACGCGGGAGCAAAAGAGTTAAAGATGGTTTTCGTTTTGGTTTTGATTGTAAAACATATTTGATAGACATCATTCTAGATCACAAGGTTTCATATCAATATGGTTGTTGGAGAACTAGAGTCTTAGTCGACTGCTTTTGTTATTGCGAGTAGAGTGATGTACTTATACCACCACATTTTGAGTCAATACTACTACTGATATTAAAATGTTTAGCCGATATTACCGATGCTTTTACACCTTTTGAACACTATTATTTGAATACTTTTATAGCTCAAAGTATAGAATATTGTATTAAATTTGGCTGTCACAGGAGGTTTAATGCTTTTAGAATACAAGTTGAAGTGAGACAAATTAAGACTCAGCACTATTGCGAATATCACAGTAATGAGCAGCTGACAAGCACAACGAATCAAATAAAAAATAAAAAAACAAGTTATAATGTATCAAATTGAAGTCGAACTTAAATTAACTAGAAGACTTCACGTACTGGTTCGGAGACTATACATACTGCTTGCAACATCTATCATTATCAGGCTTCATAAGTCAAAGCCGAAATGCCGCTTACCGGTAATTTAACACTTTGAGTGCCACGTACAAAAATGAAAAATTTCCCATCAGCCCAAAAATCCCCTTGAAGTTTCTGTTCATTGTTGTTAGAAGGGAAGAGATTTTCCCCAGTCGATCATTTTTGTCCAATTTGGAATTGTCCTCAAAATGAAGTGACTGTAATAAAATCTGGAATCTGTTCCGACTCATTGTTTTGGTGCAAGATTTTGGGTGTAAAGTTCACAACTACGCCAATAATCCCTAATTTCACCAAATCTACAGAGACCCATATACATTATAAGACCGAGGAACTTTCGCATTTCTACTGCATTTGTTGGGACCCATTTTTGCAATCTACTAGATGAAGATGGAAGACGTTTAGCAATGTCTTGTTGTGCATATAAATTGGTCTGTGCTACTACAAGATTGATGAATTCATCATCAACATATAATTTATAGACATCAGCGGGACTGATATTTTCTGTCAAGTTCAATAGTAGACCTTCATGCCCAGCATAAGTAATGTCACTTCGGTGAAATTCCCCATAATCACTCCAGGTTAGTGTGCTATAGCGGCTTGGTTCTTCTGCAGCTTCATCTGGATTTTCTGTTTCATGTACAGTCATTTCTTCTAGAGCGGCTGTTAGATCCTGTGCTGCATTCAAATCTATAAATTCATCATCTGTTTCTGAATGGTCTTTATCTCTTGGCATAAAGTCAGGGTCATTTACATCATCATCGCTACTTGTTTCTTCAACATCAAGGAGCAATTTTGCCTCACTAACTGATAGTGCCCTCTTTCTAGACATTGTTATCAATAGGGGTAATTATTTATATCAAGCTATGGAGTTTCCTATTATTATACATTTGTTGTAAAAAGTTTCATAAAAATAATAAAATAGAAAATGAACTACAAATGCTCTTGTTTTTATATATCCTTTATAAAAAAATTACCTCGATTACCTCTTATTTCATGACATATGGCCACTAGCTACTTGTCAGAAGTTTCCTAGGAGCCCACACTTTATAATTTCAATGGTGAATAACAAGTATCTGGCACTCATATTATGTGACAGCCTTTAGCAGTCATACCATCAATGGCACTCATATTGAGTGACTGAATCAAAAGTATCAAAAATGTTGTCACTCAATATGAGTGACTGGCACTCAATGTGTTAAAACTAAGATATCTTGTACTGTCAAAACTAAAACTTCTTGTCATATCGCAGGCAATGACTTAATTTTACGGATAACAACACAACTAACCGATACTTGGGCATCGGTACATCACCAAGTTCAAGAGTAGGGCGTTTGTTGCAAGCAGAAAACTTGCTGTAAAGTGTTTTTTCCTTCGGCTCAGCAACTGATTTTCAATATCGTTGACCTTACACTATTGTCTTAATTTGCAAAAGCGCTGTGACACCACTTGACGCTATTATTGCTAATTTGGTTTTACTTACCGCAAAATTAGGTTGCTTTATGTGTTTTTTTATTTTAGGATATTTTTTTATCCTTGAAATGATTAAAAGTACTGATACATTTTACTACTGACCATTACCATTTTTTTCAAATAAGCTGTAAAATTTTGGCACTCTATAGTTAAAAAGTGTGCTTTTGAGTTGGTTAAATCTGTGGTTTTCGCAAACTTTAAACCTGCTTTTAAAAAGCGTCATAGAAGAACAAACAATTAAGTGCAGCGCATAAACTTTCAAAACATGTTCTTAGTCATTACCATTTTCACTCAATCTTTTTTCCAGTTAAAGTTTATGGATCCGCCGCAGTTGGCGTTCACATGTAATTCCTTGCAAAGCAACTCATAGGTTGGCCTTGTGTCAGTCGGGATTTGCTGAAAACTAAAAACAAAACCAATTTGAAAAAAAAATTGGTCCATCTTGAAGAGTCATTCTGTTGGAATAGGACCGGTGCAAGCATTTATCAACCCCAATTTATTTTGTAATTTTTTAGCAGGTGCTAACAGATTTGTACTCTAGTCACTTCAGCTATTATTATTATTATTATTAACCTGTTTCAAACTCTTCTGCGCATGCGCAGCACGTTAGATTAAAGGTCAAATTACAGCGTGCAAGTAGAAGGGTTATTCATAACTGTTATCAAAAGCAAAGTCAGTGGCAGAGTTTATGAATGCATCTTGAAGGTAGTATGCATCATGCCAAACCAATTTTTACGCTTTAACGTTAGCTCTTCATTCATGCTGCGTTTGCTAGCCTTTGGTTAGACTTGTTCTGCCACGGGTAGACTGCTAGATTCTGCCAGCAGCCTGTCTCAGTAAGGTGTAGTAAATTTCGAAATCGGGCTTCTTCCAGCTTTAAAAGCTGCATAAAGAAGGAAGTATTTTGTGAGAAACCTTTTTTAAAGACGCAACAAGCGAACTTGCCGACTTTTTCTCAGCACTATCCTTTTCGTGCTGAACGGCGAGCATGCAAGCTGCAAATCCGATTTCAAAGTCTTTGGCATGAATCGACAAAAGAATTGGATCCAGGTCTGCTAAGTGTTAAGCAGTTGCTCTAACGACCACTACACCAACAAACCGGAACTTTGACCTCGGGTTTAGCGAAGTGTGTTTCAAAAGGTCTGTATTTTGTGCCAGTCGAAGCCAGATTTGCAAATTTACTCATGCTCGTTCATTTCTATAGCGAATAGATCTGGAACTTGATTTTTGCATTTAGGTGTGCAGTCTGCTGCTGTGAATGTGATTTGCGAACTTGCTCGTAAAAACCCAAAGAACTACTTGTCACTGGCGCCAGTCTTTTTCAAGCTTATGACCACTTCAACTAACAACTGGGTTTTAATTAAGATTATTAAACTGGTAAGTTGGGCTTTGTTTGATCGATAGCAAGTGCAAATTATTCAGGATAAGATGGACGTTTTGTTTTAAAGTTTATAGATTTAAAAGCTAATAGGCAGTTGAACTGGTTTGCTCTTCTTCTTTGTCGTTTTGGCTACATGTTGTGAGCTTTATGCAGGAAGATGTATATATAGGCCACACTGCGTTAGCGCTCACGCTCGGTTTGCAAATCTTCAGTTTGACTGGGGCCACCACGTCGGGTAGACTGCTTGACCCCACCATCTGTCTGCCACATAAAGATGAAGGCATCCTGTTAAGTGTCTTGCTTAAGGACTAATTTGCTGAACAGCTTGGTTTGCACCATTTATTTTATTTGTTCTAATCAAGTTTTGTAAAATTTGCATCCCAAACAAGAGCATCTTCCGTGTCGTACTAAGTTGAACGACGTTGTGTATATCCTTCTTTCGGAGATAGGGCGAACGCAACTTCTAGGTCCACACTGCAAACCCATGCAAGATCCAGGCCCACACTGCAAACACAATCAAGATCACGGAAGAGCTGCAGTCCATTTCGAATCACTTCATGATTGGAAATTGCAGATCGATAGTCGTTGGCGATCGCTTGATAGTGGCCTTTTAAAATGCGCTGGGTGAGCAGCTTCACCATGCTAACTCCGTTAGTCACGGGCAAGTTGTTGTCGCGTTTGAGACTGTATGTGTGTCTACTACCATTTCTGGGATTTAGCGTCTTGCAGCAAGCGTTTAAATTGTGTACCTGTATTGAAAATTCTTCTGCACTTATATTGATTTGAATACCAACATGCGTTTGGAAGCCTAGAGTTTTTATGCTGAACGATAAGATGACATAGCACAAAATAACAAGTTAAGAACCACACAGGCACCTGGCTATGGCATCACTAGAGAGTTCGTAAAACACGGCGACTTTAAAAAGTATTCTCACAAGAAAAGTGTTCTCTTAATTATACCCAATTTGGAGGGTGTTTTCAAAACGGGGTTATGTGTATGGACCGATCCCCCTCCTATCCTAGAGACACCTCTGACCGTAGGTAAATACAAGTTTTTATGTTTGTAGTTTGGTGCCTTGACTCCATTGGAACCAAGGTTAGGAAAGAAGTTGATCGAACCTCTTACCAATCTAATACACAAGTATGTGGTTTATTATTGTGTTGTACAAGACGTGTTCGTATATTTCATTTTTTTACTTGTGTGCTACTTCCATCTAAGAAAGATACCTTGAAGCTTTGCAATTGAAAGGGATAGTGGTCTGTGAGGTATTAAGAGATTTTGTTTTGAAGCTGTGACAACTGTCTCTCGTACTCGGTTTGCAAAAACTCTTGAACAGCATTTTAGGGCATTTGATTGATTACCACTCGTTTGTTTTCTCTGTAAATGCACTGCTCGCTTTGTGGTCACATGAGGAAAAGTTACACTTGAGCATAAAAAGTGAGGTAATTCATTGGTTTAGCTGTTCTGGGTGTGACAAAGCGGTTTTTAATAAATCGAGAAGTTTTAGTGATGAAATTACTTCTCTTGAGAACCTAAAATAAAAATTCCGGAACGTATAGCCTCTGCAAGCTAACTAGCTTAGTTTTTAGCCTCGTCTATTTTCTTGAAGAATGCCTATTTGTAATCGGTTGCCTTCCTAGTTGAATTTGCGCGATATTTTAATGACTGATTCTTTTTTGTCTGCAGCACATCTGCCATGTCGCTATTGTATGAATGTATCAATACGGTTATTCAAGGTAGGACTGTGCGACTTAGTGTGTCCGAGTTGAACTTGCTGTATTTTAAACGCTTTTAAAATTGCCGTTTGTGAAGATTTGTAGCCTTGTTCAAATTATTGAAAAATTAAAGAATTGAAATTTTTGTGTAAACGTGATGGCTGTTGGGGCCACAGTCGCTCCAGACGTGCATCGTCTTGGCTGTTTTGTTTTTTGAAAGCAGTATAATGGTTACTGCTAGCTAACGAGTTGCTAATAGAGCTACGTGTACTATTATGCAGTCCTGCTTTTTACGTAGTATTGATTTGATTTGATGTTGCTTAACTTTGAAAGCTTCACTTACCAAGGAGCTGTACAAGTGGAAAGCAATTTTAGTTGGTTCTAAGCCCACGAGGACCGTTGTAGCCTGTCGTACTACTTTATAGCATGTCGTACCGCTTCATAGCAAATTCATGCTTTGTATGAATTCAAATGCGACCTCTTTATAAAAGATTACCGCTGGTGGTGTAGGCCTAGTTTATTTAGTTTTAATATGTTGCTTTTTCTTACGCTTTCTGAAGTCTTATTCTCATTTACCTCAGGGATGCAAGACCATGCTGCTTCTATACAGGTACCATTACAAATAACATGTGATTTTGCACGAGTTTAGTTTAGAGCCAATCAATTAACACGCTATGTAGTTCAGTGAACTTGTTTTTAACTTACGGTAGAATTACAATTGATTGGTGAACTTCGTTTTCTCACATTTGACAGCGTTTGCACTCATCGGTTTCAGTTAATGTCAACGACAACTTGTCGGAAAATTTTATTTCCAAATTTTTCCAGGGTCACTCTACTATAATGAAGGTTTGTTTCTTTGATGCATGATTCCTTGAGTTTGATTGCAGTTTCAAGACGGTACAAGGCCGCGTTTAGAAATTGGGGGAGTGCAAAATCAATTGAAAGAAATTGACCCGCTGTAGTTTGTAGAAGGCCCTATTTGGAACAATAAAACGAGAAATTGAGTCGTTGCATTGATTTTTGAGCCTCTAGTGCAGTGGTTCTCTACGTTTTTCTGTATTCTTCTTTTATACATCTCAAACTCAGCTAATTCCTCCCTACCGTTAATAACAAAACGATAGTTTCCAAAACTCGACTGTTATTAAAAAAATAGCAAAAACCCTTAGCTTTGTGGCGATTATCTTAAAAATTCAGTTAGAATTCTAGTTTGCTTAAAGATTTTCAATTCGTAAAAATCTAGTATTTGTTTTTCAAACAAAATGTCCGTAACGCTATTGTGAGCACTTTCAACTAAACATATATTCGAAAATGGCTGAAGCGTATTTTGGGCAACCATGGCTAATTTCGCGCTCTTCATGCTTACATGAGGAACCAAACATATCAATCGGTTTTGGACGCAAGGATTGGTTTCATGCTGTTGTCATTTTTTACATTTAAAAGTCATGCAGATGTAAAAACTCTGCATGTCATATTTGCAGAGTGAGAGATCCTTTGAAATAAGTCTTTGTCTGAGAGCTTGCATGAAATATGTTATTTTTGATGCCCTATTCCATAATTTCAAGATTTTTTGACCAAAATGCTGTAAAGTTTTGATTTCAGGTAAACGACTTCTTGTTTTATAAAGATTTCAAAAGAATAACGAACGCCCAGTGTTATCTGAGGTGTTGTTAATATTGTATTTGCCCATTGTAGTTAAATGTGCTTTGTGCTCGTATGCTACTTACAGCAGCAATAGTAAGACAACCATGGAATAGATACAAACTTGCCTCGCATTAATTTAGGGGGCTCGAGATTAAGTTAGGTTACTCAACTTACGTGTGCTTTTTGTTGTTGTTTTCCCCTCAAAAAAGGCACAACAGGTGATCTTTAAAAATGAAAGAAAGAGCACAGCAAGCCTTTTCCCACTACAATATAAATAATCTTTATACGACACTGGCTTTTCCTTCAAAAATTTTATATCTGTCATAGGCTAGTTTCAACATCTATGGCCACTTTGAAGCTAGAAAGCGTTACAGTGTTAGCTGCTGTCGTATGTTTCACTGAAGTTATCGAGGTTATAGCTTTGTTGTTGAATGAACCCATGAAATTTTTGTGAAACGGTTTTGTTTTGGTATTTGGTGATATACAGCAATTTGATTGACATTACGCAACAAATCACTTTTTATTTACTTATCTCCATGTATTAGCAACGCTTTACAGAAACGCTGGAATCTATACGTAAATTATGAAACAAAAAATAGGAACTTTTCCTTCTCAATTCCTCCCTTGAACAAACTTTTTTCCGTCACTAATTTCTGCCTTGGGGAGCCAAGTGGCTTCCTGTTGAGTACCACTGCTCTAGCTCCTCCCCAAAAATGCGGCCTTGAAGCAGAGCATGGCTGGATATAATTCTTTTTAATTAGTGAAATTACGATTCTTTATTTTGCATGCAGAGATTGGTTTTTGTTCAGGAGCTTTTGCTACTGCACTGTAATCATCGATTTTTCAATTTACGCTGCAGCCCTTTCTGGTTGTTGTAAGCTTGTCCAATCACTTCGCACTTAGTTGCAGCACTGTACATACTAGGTTCTTTGGTCGGCTTCAGAGTTAGAGTCTGCATATTTTCGGCCAGTTTACTATACCGACAAGTACACCAGATAAATTGATGTTTTGTTATATATTATAGGTAAAAACCTTTCAAGTTATGCAGTGAGGTAGCACGTACTGGGTTGCTATTTGCATAAACAGCACTAATTTTTCAATGTCTAAATTTGCTGATCATCCGCTTAGAAAGAAAATTGCACATTTTCTCTTGCTATCCTTTAAGTCCTCTATTTTCTGTGTGAGCTTTGCTCATTAGTTTGTATGCCAATTGCTGCAATGATGATTGGAATTAGATCGTTAAAGCGATTTTATTTAAAAGCGAGGACTGTTTCATTTAAAACTTCCCTATTCATCATTTATATGGGCTTTTCAATGATAAATATACTATCGAGGTGATGTTCAATTTCGTAAGTAGATTAAATACTGTTAATTCGCTGTCTTGCCAAAAGCAGTATTTAATTTGCATTTGTTAACCACAAATTACCTGCTTTGTGATTCATGGCATAGTGCATTTTTTTAAACAACTTCTTTAATTTGTGATTTTTTAATGAATGGTTTGTTGTTATATATTAAATGCCTTGTCAATCATATTTGCAGGCAAGGTGGGGGGCGAAGATGTAAAGAATTGTGCGTACGAGGCATACAGGTTGCAGCGAAGTTGGTAGTCAAAACAATAACCATATTTAAACAGCATTCTAGGGCTGGCGGTTTTGGCCTCAGCCTTCATATACCAGCCAGGCATCATTCTTAAACTATACCATGAATATGTAAAGTGATATACATTAGCAGTTGCTAAGTGCTTGAAAGTGCTTTGTTGTCGGCCACTTTATGCAAGCTTTTAAACAATGGTAGTTGCAGGTCTGACCTTTCGTTTACAGCCAGCTACTTCGTCTTCGTGTTCGCTTTTGTAATCGGTGATATAATAACATAATCTTTGAACTAATGCCAGTATGTACTAAATCTGTCAGATTGAAGCCATTTTACTTTGCGATTATTGTTAGTTTCTGCAAGGAGTGAAGTATATTTTTGTACTGTTTTCACATTGTGTATAACGCGTTTAATTATGTTGTTATTTAACGTATTTTTAGCTGTGCGTTCAAAAGCTGCGGATTTTAATTGAAGATTCCGATCAGAACTGTAAGTCTTATACGAGTCGCATTTAAAGTTTTAATTTATTGATTTTTGCAACAGAAATCTTTTCCTTATTCGTTCGCTTTATCCAAGTCTATCTAATTATGACCAAAGTAGATTGACAACGCACTGCACTTCGAACGCATTTTTGCATTAAACGCCTATAATGACTTGAGTACTGTACCATAAAATGTACTGTGGCGCATGCCTTATCTTAACTTTAAACGAAGCAGGTGTCAGTGAACATTATGCTGTTAACACGATTGTTGCATTGGCCAGAATCAGCCGACCAAAACAAGCTCTAGAATTTTGGTAACGTCTTGCACGTTTGATGCTGTTAGCCTCGGGCTCTGAAATCGCTTCTAACCCTGTTTGAGGCAACGCACTTATAACGATTGGTCGATTGGTGATAAACGGCTTATCTGGCTGAATTCAAATTGAATCAGCGAAC